>JARGYO010005562.1:1125430-2435430 GCA_029206835.1 Rana muscosa | reverse complement strand
TTTTGGAAAGCTAACACCCCAACGTATAATCTATGAGGCATAATGAGTCTTTTGAACGGTTCATTTTTTTCCAGAAGTTTTTGGAATATGTGTGAAAAAAATGAAAACGCATTTTTTTTATACAAAGTTGTCCATTTATAAGATATTACCAACACATAGCATGTACATAGCAAAAATTACACCCCAAAATACATTCTGCTACTCCTCCTGAGTATGGCGATACCAAATGTGTGAGACTTTTACACAGCCTGGCCAAATGCAGAGGCCCAACATTGACGTAGCACCTTCAGGCATTCTAGGAGCATAAATTACACATCTCATTTCTCAACCACCTATTACAGTTTTGAAGGCCCTGGAGCACCAGGACAATAGAAACGCCCATAAAATGACCCCATTTTGGAAAGCTAACACCCCAACGTATAATCTATGAGGCATAATGAGTCTTTTGAACGGTTCATTTTTTTCCAGAAGTTTTTGGAATATGTGGGAAAAAAATGAAACCGCATTTTTTTTATACAAAGTTGTCCATTTATAAGATATTACCAACACATAGCATGTACATAGCAAGAATGACACCCCAAAATACATTCTGCTACTCCTCCTGAGTATGGCGATACCAAATGTGTGAGACTTTTACACAGCCTGGCCAAATACAGAGGCCCAACATTGAAATAGCACCTTCAGGCATTCTAGGAGCATAAATTACACATCTCATTTCTCAACCACCTATTACAGTTTTGAAGACCCTGGAGCACCAGGACAATGGAAACTCCCATAAAATGACCCCATTTTGGAAAGCTAACACCCCAACGTATAATCTATGAGGCATAATGAGTCTTTTGAACGGTTCATTTTTTTCCAGAAGTTTTTGGAATATGTGGGAAAAAAATGAAAACGCATTTTTTTTATACAAAGTTGTCCATTTATAAGATATTACCAACACATAGCATGTACATAGCAAAAATTACACCCCAAAATACATTCTGCTACTCCTCCTGAGTATGGCGATACCAAATGTGTGAGACTTTTACACAGCCTGGCCAAATACAGAGGCCCAACATTGAAATAGCCCCTTTAGGCATTCTAGGAGCATAAATTACACATCTCATTTCTCAACCACCTATTACAGTTTTGAAGGCCCTGGAGCACCAGGACAATGGAAACGCCCATAAAATGACCCCATTTTGGAAAGCTAACACCCCAACGTATAATCTATGAGGCATAATGAGTCTTTTGAACGGTTCATTTTTTTCCAGAAGTTTTTGGAATATGTGGGAAAAAAATGAAACCGCATTTTTTTTATACAAAGTTGTCCATTTATAAGATATTACCAACACATAGCATGTACATAGCAAGAATGACACCCCAAAATACATTCTGCTACTCCTCCTGAGTATGGCGATACCAAATGTGTGAGACTTTTACACAGCCTGGCCAAATACAGAGGCCCAACATTGAAATAGCACCTTCAGGCATTCTAGGAGCATAAATTACACATCTCATTTCTCAACCACCTATTACAGTTTTGAAGACCCTGGAGCACCAGGACAATGGAAACTCCCATAAAATGACCCCATTTTGGAAAGCTAACACCCCAACGTATAATCTATGAGGCATAATGAGTCTTTTGAACGGTTCATTTTTTTCCAGAAGTTTTTGGAATATGTGGGAAAAAAATGAAAACGCATTTTTTTTATACAAAGTTGTCCATTTATAAGATATTACCAACACATAGCATGTACATAGCAAAAGTGACACCCCAAAATACATTCTGCTACTCCTCCTGAGTATGGCGATACCAAATGTGTGAGACTTTTACACAGCCTGGCCAAATACAGAGGCCTAACATCTAAGTAGCACCGTCATGTGTTCTAGGAGCATAAATTACACACATAAATTCCTGACAACCTATCACATTGTTGAAGGCCCTTCATATTTCTAAAACATAGCATGTACTGTACATACCAATTATAAACCAAAATACATTCTTCTGAGAAAAAGGGTAAAGAAAAGATTACCTGCGGTTTTAGTAGTGCAGTGGTCCAAAGAGGAGAGCATCGGTCCAGGCAGCAGGCAGGAACGTGGACAGCGACAGCAAAACAGGCAGCAGGCAGGAATAGTCAGTACAGGTAGAGATGATGTCAGCACAGCCAAAGCATTGGTCCAGATAGCAGGCAGAGATGTGGTCAGCAGTAGCAAAAGGAACAAAGGATCGTCCATGCAGCAGGCAGGAATACTGTCCATAGTTAGTACATGCAGCAGGCAGAGGTATGGTCAGCACAGCCAGAGTATTTGTCCAGGGAGCAGGCAGGACCATCAAGCTTAGGGCAACGGTCAGGAAAGAATGGGGACAGGGGTAGAGGCTTCTACCACCCAAATCGCTTTGAAGCCTCCGGACAACCAGACCTTGTTCTGGGAACACAGAAAACCAAAAACTGGTTTTCTGAACTCAGAACACTATTCTGGAGCCCCTCACATATGTGAGACCCCTGTGTAGCAGGGTGAAAGATCAGTCCAAGGGGGCAGGCAAAAACATGGTCAACAGGCCGAGGTCAGTGCAGGTAAAAGGCAGAAATAAACGGTAGGCAGAGGCATAATCCATACAGTCCAGGGTCAGTTCACGTGAAAGGCAGAAACATGGCGGATAAACAATGCAGACGGTAGGCAGAGACATAGTCGAGAAACAGGCCAGGGTCAGTTCACGTGGAAGACAATGATATGGTTGGTTGAGGCAGGGAAATATTCAGGACATATTGAAAACGGGGAAATGGCAGTATTAGAAATATGGGCTAATAGTTTTCGAGAGTGTGATATCGCTTGAAGCATTTTCCGATGCAAAGGCCAGGTTGGGAGGGACAGTCGGGACAATGGAAGCTGGTGTCTTTCCTAATTCCTCTTCTGGTGCACACCCGACATTTTTTTTGCCGTCGTCTTCCGGATCGTGATGGTGGAATATGGTCTGAAAAATGGCGCTCATGTAGTCTGCTGACACAATCTGAGTGAATGCTTTCTGGGGGGGATGTTTGTTGGTAGATCAGGGCAGTGACAATGTCTTCAATAAATCTCATGAAGGTGGTGGGTCTATGTGTGGATTTTTGGTAGACTATGAAAGAATTTAACAGGGCCAAATGAAAAAAGTAAATTGCGATTTTTTTATACCAGAAGAGGGATTTTCGGGTTGAAAGATAGGGCTGCAACATTTGATCATTTAAATCCACACCCCCCATGAATTTATTGTACTCATTGATGCAGGAAGGCTTGCGAACGGTACTGCGTCTTCTGTGAAGTTCCACCGAGGTGTCATCGTGGATGGTGGACATGATGTACACATCTTTCCTATCCCTCCACTTCACAGCCAACACTTCCTCGTTCCTCAAGCTTGCCGATTCCCCCTTTTGAATGGTTGTGGTGACAAGACGCTGTGGGAAGCCCTTTCTGTTTATTCTTGTTGTACCACACGCCAGAGTTTTTTTTAGGTAGAGGTGGCGGAGAAGGGGCAGGCTGGTATAATAGTTGTCCATATAAATATGATACCCCTTTTGGAGGAGTGGAAATACCAACTCCCAAACAATTTTTCCACTTATTCCCATGTACGATGGACACTCAGGGGGCTTGAGCTGGGAATCTTTGCCTTCGTACATGCGGAATGAGTGCACATAACCAGTGGCGCTTTCACAGAGCTTGTTGAGCTTCAAGCCGTACCTCGCCCGCTTACTGGGGATATATTGCTTGATTCCCAGCCGGCCTGTGAAATGCACCAGGGATTCGTCCACAGAAATGTTTTGGTCAGGGACATAAAGTTCGGCAAACTTCTTGGAAAAAAAATTAATTAGGGGGCGAATTTTATATAATTTGTCAAAGTTTGGGTGATCTCGGGGGGGGCACTGTGAGTTGTCACTGAAATGCAGGAACCGCATTATAAGTTCGTATCGGGACCTGGACATGGCCGATGTAAAAATTGGCATATGGTGGATGGGTTTCTTCGACCAATACCTATTCATTTCATTTTTTTTGTAAGCCCCGTGTTAAACGTTAGGCCTAAAAACAATCTAAGCTCCACCACTGTTAGGGGTCTCCATTCAAAAGGGCGGGCATAGCTGGAGCTGGGGTTGTTTTCAATGAATTGTTGAGCAAAAAGATTAGTTTGCTCCACAATGCCTTGAACCAATTCATCAGGGAAAAATAAATTAAAAAAATCAAGTTTGGAAAAACCCTCAGTGTTGACCTGCACACCTGGCTGTGCTGTAAAAGGGGGGATCGTGGCTGACCCTGAGGTAGAAGGCAGCCACAATGGGTTTGCCAAGCCATCTGGAAGCTGGGTTCGGGTCCTACTTCTTTGGCGTGTACTTGCACTGGGCCTTTCCTCCTGGGGTCTAGCAGCGCTTGCACTGGGCCTTTCCTCCTGGGGTCTAGCAGCGCTTGCACTGGACCTCGCCTCCTGGGGTCTACCGCCGTTGGCACTGCTGGTCGCTGCCTGGTGTTCAGACCGTCTTCTTTTTGGACGGACTGTGTCCTCCTCTAATTCGGATCCGGATGTGCTGCCTTCGGGGGGTTCATATTCCGAACCAGAATCGGAATCAGAACTGAGCGGTGAGAGCTCCCCGTTGCTCTCATCGGTCAGACTGAGTATTTGATATGCTTCTTCTGGGGTGTACACCTTTCTGGACATAGTGGGTACGCTGGTGAGGTGGCAGGTACTCTGGTGGCAGGTTCTCTGGTGAGGTGGCGGGTACTCTAATGGACAGGTACTCCTGATGGTTTGGTGGTGGGTACTCTGGTGAGGTGGCGGGTACTCTGGTGAGGTGGTGGGTACTCCTGATGGACAGGTACTCCTGATGGACTGGTGGCGGGTACTCCTGGTGAGGTGGCGGGTACTCCTGGTGAGGTGGCGGGTACACCTGATGGACAGGTACTCCTGATGGACAGGTACTTCTGATGGACTGGTGGCGGGTACTCTGAGGTGGCGGGTACTCAGGTGAGGTGGCGGGTACTGCTGATGGACAGGTACTCCTGATGGACTGGTGGCGGGTACTCAGGTGAGGTGGCGGGTACTCCTGATGGACAGGTACTCCTGATGGACTGGTGGCGGGTACTCTGAGGTGGCGGGTACTGCTGATGGACAGGTACTCCTGATGGACAGGTACTCCTGATGGACTGGTGGCGGATACTCTGAGGTGGCGGGTACTCAGGTGAGGTGGCGGGTACTCCTGATGGACAGGTACTCCTGATGGACTGGTGGCGGGTACTCTGAGGTGGCGGGTACTCAGGTGAGGTGGCGGGTACTGCTGATGGACAGGTACTCCTGATGGACAGGTACTCCTGATGGACTGGTGGCGGGTACTCTGAGGTGGCGGGTACTCAGGTGAGGTGGCGGGTACTCCTGATGGACAGGTACTCCTGATGGACTGGTGGCGGGTACTCTGGGGTGGCGGGTACTCAGGTGAGGTGGCGGGTACTGCTGATGGACAGGTACTCCTGATGGACAGGTACTCCTGATGGACTGGTGGCGGGTACTCTGAGGTGGCGGGTACTCAGGTGAGGTGGCGGGTACTGCTGATAGACAGTTACTCCTGATGGACTGGTGGCGGGTACTCAGGTGAGGTGGCGGGTACTCCTGATGGACAGTTACTCCTGATGGACAGGTACTCCTGATAGACTGGTGGCGGGTACTCTGAGGTGGCGGGTACTCAGGTGAGGTGGCGGGTACTCCTGATGGACAGGTACTCCTGATGGACAGGTGGGTGGCTGGTGATCTGGTGGCAGGTACTAGATGACAGGTACTCTTTATTTAGGGGGGGCAATCTGGGCACAGTAGTACATATGTATATGTGTATAACATATGTGTAACTCACTGTTAGCTGATCTCCTCCTCACAGGTGTGTGAAGAGGAGAACCAGGCAACAGTGAGTTACACACAATTGTGTGTTTTGTTTACATTTAGTGACCTGCTGTGATTGGACACAGCCGGTCACGTGGTAAAGAGCCAATTTCATTGGCTCTTTACCCTGATCGAGGCTGGGCTGTATCCAAGGGAAAAACCTCAGCCCCGATCGCCGCGCTGCGCGCCCCCGGGGGGCGCGCGGGCGCCGTGCACGCCGCTGCACAGCTCTGCATCATCAATTCCGGTAAGTTTATACCGGAATCTCCGCCGCCCGCCGCCACATTACTTGAATCGGTGTGTCCAGAGGGACACACCGGATCCCAGATCGCCGCGCTGTGCGCCCCCGGGGGCGCGCGCGGGCGCCGTGCACGCCGCTGCTGCAGCTCTGCATATGGGAGCCGGTAAGCCGCTCCGCTGCCCGCCGCTGCTGCTCCGCCGCCACTCATTTACCCCCATCAGGGAACTGCTGTGTCCTAAGGAACACAACGGTACCTGGGAGAGCCGGCGAAGCACTGGATGGCGGCGGGAGGGGGGGGTGCCCCCTCCCGCCGCCTATAAGAACGATCAAGCGGCGGAACCGCCGCTATGATCGTTCTTATGGTGCAGAGAATCGCTGGCAGAACAAAAGGATATCTGAATGATGCCTCTAGCTGCAGGCATCATTCAGATATTCCCCTACAAAGCAGAGGACGTCATATGACGTCCACCCAGGATGGGAGATCCCATCTGTGGACGTCATATTACTATGGCTGGGTAGGGAAGTGGTTAAATGTTTATGCAGGTTGTCATGGCAACCTGCAAGTGTTGACGGCGCTGCTCGCCGTCAACACTGCGCGTGCGCGAGATCAGCGCTGAATGCCGGGAGAGAGGAATTGTTCTCTACCCGGAAGAATATGCTTGTGGGCTTCAAGATGCCCACAAGTAAAATGGGAAAATAAGGAAGAGTTTTATAAACTCTTTTTTAGACGGAAAAGTGACATGGACTGTTTTAAAGAGCCGCGGACGTGAGTACATACACTGCTAATGATTTGCATTACAATGATTCTAAAAAAAAAAAAAAAATGCACCGCAGAACCTCCGCTTTAAACTAAGTATGTCAAAGTTCAATAATTTCATATATTCTATTACAATCCCCTCTTTTATCACGAACGTGATAATCACAAACCCTGAAGCCCCCGACATTCACCTGGACTACTTTCTCATAAATGTATCATTATCCTAAGCATGTAACAATAAACAGATAATCTCAGCTTCATAGCAATTGTCCATGAAATACAAAGGGGGGAGGGGCGTGACAGTCCTTAAAAGAAAGTGGGAGGGGCATGAAAGCCTTTAGGCCAAATAAAAAATTGTCCCAAAGAAAAGCACAAAAAAAATCTCTTGCATGGCTTCTGAATGTCCAATAAATTCATGAAAGGGAAGGAAAAAGAAATGTCCACATTATAATTCTCATTCTCCTAAACTTTTCCCAAAACTTTTGGTTCGATTCTGTGTTTACACATATTTTACAGAGATCCTTCTACCCCAAAACCCTGCCTCTTTGTAAGGATAGCACTCGATATCCACAAACAGATGGGAACTGATGCATTGGGCTAGACTTGGGTCTTCGGGCTGGCATATCTGGATCACTCCCTTGTGATGCTCACTGGAATTTCGTAGACCTTGGGCGTGCGTCATGGCTAACCCTCAAGGTGTCATTCCAGGAATATTTTCCAGCAGGTGTCCGCCTTTACTCATCTCAGCATCTCCCATGGCATTTGAACAACAAAGATGAACAACGAAGATGAACAACGAAGATTTCCATGTAAAAGCTGTAGCCATCTCTTCATCCGGATAGGGTATAAGGCAGGGTATAAATGGGGTATAGGGTAGGAATGGGATGGGCATTTCTTCTGGCTGGCTGGGGCAGATATTCCTCATCCAACATGAATAATCACAGAATCTACCTGATCAATTAAGGCCTTAACCATTGGAGGTATTAAAAATAATATTCCTTATTAACTCAAACATAAGTAAAGCATGCAGAAATATAAAATGTTTCTCAGCAACAGTCTTCATTATATAGATTCAATATGTTTAACTAAACATTTTTTTCAAATCCAGTATTACAGCAGGACTTCAATAAAACTTAAACAACTTTAGTTTTTTCTATCCTCGGGACCCAAGTGGACCCGAGGAACTCAGAACTGAACATTTTACCCAAACACATATTCTGACTCAGAAGTCAGCCTCCTAACTTTTCAAATATATCTGATCATCAGCAACAAAACATTGATGGATAAACTTCATTACATCATTAACACTTCATGATTGAAACTCTGGGAATTCAAAAGGTAAATATATCCAGAATAGTCACTCTGACTGTTATTCAAACAAACGTTCCCATCATATTTCCGTACCTCATGGACTCAATATATGCAGCAATGTATTTCGTATATCCTGGTTACTTAACCCAAACTTTTAGAGAAATATATATTATCAGGAACATGGGCCTCATAACTTCTACTCCCTGAACAAGAAAACACAATATGAGACAACCATCTCTTTGTGTACATTTAAACCAACACTTAAGATACTTTACTAATCAAATAATACCTCGTGCATTCATTAAACACAATACAACCACTTTCTCCTTTTATTCACATCCATTTGGCCACTCCATTCATTCTTCATTTAGAAATGTTTTCCATATTTGCCCTTTGTGTTTCAATCTTTTTATTCAAGTTTTGTCATACAAAATGTATAAAAGTCGCCACATAACATTGTACAGTCACAATCAACATTTGGGGTAACACAATGAAGATCACCAAGTGTAGGGGTCCTTGGAGTAGTCCGAAGCTCCGTAGAGCCGTTAACCCCTATTAGCATCGCAGATCATATCTGAACCGTCCACCCAGATGAGCCGCCCCCCCATCCATCTATCAGGGGGGGCGCAACTCAGCCGGCCGTGTGGGCAGCCCAGAGGTCTGATCAGACTGACAATGGTCCCGTAGGAGCTGAGAAAACAGGGAGCAGCACAAACCTCTAAGGTCTGGATCTGACTCCAAAAATAAACAATAAACAAATTTCAAAAGAGAGGAAAGAGGACAGTGACAAAGAATAGAAGGAAGGAGACAGAGTAAGGAAAGGACAGTTGAGGAGGGGGGAATGGGGGGAGGGAGGGGGGGAGGAGCCCCGATTCAGCATCCAGACATCTCAACCTAATCCCCTAGGCTATGCTGTAAACATCCCCGGGTCATTAGTTAGGTAACGAAGCCATGGGTCCCAAACTCCATGAAACAGTTTCATTTTATCTTGGGCCAGAGCGGTCAAGCGTTCGTTTAGCATCAACCAAGACAATTTGCCTTTAAGCTGATCGAATGGTAGAGCTGCCGATTTCCAGTTCCTAGCAATAGTGATTTTGGCTGAAATAAAAATAAATGTCAAGAGCCTCTTGCAGGACTTGGAGGCTTCCACATCTCCTCCCCCCAGTAGTGCTTGCTTAGCTGATTTAGTTAGGTTTAGTTGGGTAAGGGAGTAAACTAAATTATACACCCTGATCCAAAACCTCCGGACCTTTGGGCATGTCCACCAAATATGATAGGTGGTGCCCATCTGGCCACATCCTCTAAAGCACAACGGGGTAGCTCCTGAGACAAAAGTTGCCAGTCTGACCGGCACCATATACCACCTCAGTAGAACCTTATAATTGGCCTCAATTATTGAAGTATTGACGAGCGAACGAGATGCTGTCTCGGCTATCCTATGCCATTCGTCCAGATCCAGGGTTTCCTGCAAGTCGGTCTCCCATTGGACCATATAAGTCAGCTTTGTCGATACACTCAGCAATATCGAATATATAGCAGATAAATGTCCTTTAATTTTATCATAATTTTTGCATAGATGTTCCATGGGAGTTTGGGTTGCTAGGTTGCTCTTGCGAGCCAGGGTTTGTACATAATGTGAGATTTGGGCGAACCTATAACCCTCCGCTGGAGGCATTTGATGCCTGTCAGCCATAGTCCGTTCGGTCAGCATACCTCTATGATCGCACAAGTCAGCAATACACTTAAAACCCTTATTAGTCCACCATTCGAACGCTAGTGGAGTGAGACCCGGGGTGAATGCTTTATTTTGAAGCAGAGGTGTCAGTGGAGAATGAGGAGATTTGAATTTGTGAGATCTGGAGAGTCTGTCCCATAGTTCCAGTGACATGGATAAAGTAGGGCAAAGTATAGGAGGTCGCTCCTTGATAGGGAGCCATAAAATATAAGAAATAGGTTTGGGACGGCAGGAATAAGATTCCATAGCCATCCAAATGGCCTGTGCCTGTTGGGAGTGAAACCTTGTAAGTTGTGCTATCTGGGCAGCATAAAAATATTTTAATAAGTCTGGAAGACCAAGTCCTCCTCTCCGCTTCAACGTGTATAGAGTGCTCCTATTCACCCTGGGTCTCTTATCACCCCAAATAAACTGTAGTACTTTATTCTGGAATCGTTTAAGGTCATCACGGGCCAATGAAACTGGCAAGGTACGGAAGAAATACAATAATCGAGGTAGAACATTCATTTTAATTGAGTGAAGTCTGCCAAACCACGATGGCGGGTGAACCTGCCACTTAGCCATGTCAGCTGTTAGCCGTTTGAAAAGGGCTGGATAATTCTCTTTGTACAACTCACCAATAGATGAGGTCAGCTGTATGCCTAAATAAGGGAGAGCTGTGGATTCCCATCGGAATTGAAATGATTTTTCAAGCGTAGCCTGAGTGGAGCTTAGCAAAGATAAGTTCAGTGCTCTTGACTTACTATGATTAATTGCCAACCCGGAAATGTTGGAGAAAGGCTGCAAAATAGCATACAAGTTAGGTAGGGATGTGATCGGTGAGGTCAAGGTCAGCAACAAGTCGTCCGCAAAGAGTAAACATTTGTGTTCATAGTCTCCGCAATAAATGCCCTGTATATCTCTGCAGGCGCGAATTTTGAGCGCTAGTGGTTCAATCGCCAGGGCGAATAATAGTGGCGACAACGGGCAGCCCTGTCTAGTTCCTCTCCTGATAGGAAATGTTTGGGATGTATATCCTCTGAGCATTAGCGAGGCACTGGGGGAATCATATAATATGTGAAGGAGATCCAGAAAGCGTCTCCCAAATCCAAAGCGTGTGAGAACATCAAAAAGATAGTCCCAGGAGATAGAATCGAACGCCTTCTGGATATCCAATGAAAGTAACATTCCCCTCCTAGTCCCCTTTCCATCCCAATCAGACCGAACTGCCGAGACAAGGTTAATTATCCGGCGGGTTTGGTCCGATGCCTGTCTTGTCGGGACAAAACCTGCTTGGTCAGGATGGATATAACACTGAAGAAAAGTATTAAGTCTCTGGGCCAGTATTTTGGTTAGAATCTTAAGATCCGTATTGATCAGAGAAATTGGGCGATAATTGGAACAGTCTGTATGGTCCTTTCCTGGTTTCGGGATAACACTTATATAGGCTACATTTTCATGGCTGGGGAGCTTGCTGCCGCTTCTCAGGTCATTAAAGTAAGTACAGAGATGTGGGGCCAGAAGATCGTGATATTTCCTATAGTAGTGACCCGGGAATCCATCTGGCCCAGGGGCCTTGGTAGGGTGTAGGGTTTTGATTGCAGCCCTGACTTCAGGCTCTGTAAGAGCACCGTCCATCAGTTCCGCATGGGCTTGTGTCAATTTAGGCAGCTGTAAGTCGCGAAAGAATGTGCTCGCTTCAGATGAATCGAGATTGTCCTGCACTCCATACAGCTTAGCATAAAATTTGTGAAATTCTCCAATTATCCGTTCGGGGTTCTGGGAGGTTAGGCCCGTGGATAGTCGTAGTTTAGGCAAAGTCGGTGTGTACGGTCGAGGAACCAGTTTTCTAGCTAACATTGTGGTAGGTTTATCACCCATCGTATAGAACCTGTGCTTAGACCAACTAATATGTTTCTCCGCTTGAGTAGTCAAGCTAAGATTTAGTGCTAGTCGAGCCTCGTCAATTTTATGCCTTATATCTACCAGGGGATTTCTGTGCTGTTCACTAAGTAAGTTATCTAAGTTAGTTTCCAGAATCTTATTTGCCTGTTCCCTATTGCGTTTAATCCTGGCTGCCACTTGTAACAATATGCCCCTAATCGCTGCTTTATGTGCTACCCAGTTAATTGCGGGGGACGTGTCCGATGCCTTATTAAGTCTAAAGTATTCCTGTATTTCCTTTTGAATCTCTAAAAAGATTGTAGGGTCATTCAGCAAGCTCACATTAAGTCTCCACGGGGAGGGTCTAGATTTAGTCCATAGCCCTGAAGTAGAGAGTTTTATCGGGGAATGATCAGACCAAGGGGTAGATAAAATCTTAACCGACTTAATAAATGGTAGCAAAGGCGTACGTACTAGAACGTGGTCTATCCTCGAGTAAGTATGATGGGCTTGTGAAAAGTGTGTAAAGTCTCTGACCGTAGGGTTATTTTCTCGCCAGGCGTCGATGAGGTCATAGAAATGAAACAGACGTGCAACCTTGCTGCTTCCAGTCGGTGGGCGTTTCAATGTTGGTCTAGAGGAGTCCGATTTATCCATAATTCTGTCCAAGGGAATATTACTATCGCCTCCCATAATGACCTGACCCTGGACTTTGGGCATAAGAATCTTCAGCATTTTGCTAAAGAATTCCGGCTGTCCAGTATTCGGGGCATAGTATGATATAAAGGACACCTCCTGGTCATGGAGCCGCCCCACTGCCATAATATATCTACCTCTCTTGTCCTTAACGATAGCGATGGGGGTAAAGGGGGTCCGTTTCGAAAAGCAGATGGCTACACCGCCCTTCTTTTCCCGACCCCCTGCCAAGTAAAACTGTGGATACTTCCCATTGAGGTAACGGGGCGCTGAGACATTGGAGAAATGAGTTTCCTGCAATAGCAGGACTTCAGCCTTCTGTTTATGATAAAACTGGAAAGCCTTAGTTCTTTTAGTAGGGGAGTTAAATCCATGTACATTGTGGCTAACTATCGAATAGTCTGTGTTATATGTGGTGGCCATCGTGGTAGGGCAGAGCACTCTTACCTTGCATAATGAATGAAGCGAGAAGGGTCCCGATGATGATGACTGTTTGGCTATGTGACCTCTCAGACCATGACATAAGGGACGGGCGCTGAACCGAGGCTCCGAAGAAAGAGGGGGAAGGGAGAGAAGGAAAAGGCATTAGAGAAGAAGAGAAACAAAAATAAAAGCAAAAAAACATATACATAGGCCTTAGGCCCAAACAACCAATATAACTCAATCCTAGCTGATGAATGAAGGAATGGGGAATAACCCCTGCCGGAGACAACATCCGGCAAATTAGGTGCAAGGGTACCATCCTTGTCGTAGGATAGGTAGTCTTGCAGTTGGGTGGCAAGCATGACCACCCCGACCCAAATATGATTACACTCTGTACGAGCAGGCTATTCGAGGTCATATCGGAAATGACAAAATCAATCAATACAGTTTTAACATAACAGGCTGTCTATAGGAACATGCATTCCCAAGGCCAGTGGCGCCGGGGCCGGAAGGGTCCCCATCGGTCGTTCCGGCCCCCGAGCCACAGCCCAACAGGGGAACACATTGCGGTCCGACTAAGGCCCCCAGACTGCTAAAAAGCAAAAAGCTAAATTTCTTCGACCAGGTTGGGCCCGTCGGGGTTGTAAAATATTCGGCTGGCAGCCAGTCCGAAGAACCAGGAACTCCAGTAACTTTGTAACCCGTGACTTTGTAACCTGTGAACTGTGAACGGTAACGATGGCCCCATCAGGCCCATAGTCCACCATGGGCCCAGGCCATATCCGTGCAATCAAGCACTAACAGTTCCCAAAAGGGGGCAAAAAAGCAAAAAGAGAGAAGAGCAATAATACTCAGGTATTCCGGCGAGCATTTCTGGCCTGTGAGCGTGTGCGATCCTGCCATATCGGGGAGAGGGGACGATGATCCAGACGAGGGGGAGATGAAATCGGAGTCGGAGAGTCCCGTGCAATGATGCCGAGACTAAGCAGTAGGTCTTCGCCTGCTTGGAACGTGGAAAAGGAGTGGGACTTTCCGTTGTAAGTGAATGATAACTTAAAAGGGAACGACCATCGATACTTAATCTGTTTGGCCATAAGTTGCTGGAGTAATGGCCGTAGGTTTCTGCGTTTCTGGACCGTTGATGGCGCCAAATCTGTAAAGAGCTGTATTGGTGTTCCAAATAGCGACAGGTCCGGCCTGTTGCGAGCCGCAAGCATCATCTTATCCTTAATGCGGTAGTGATGTGGCTTAACAATAATGTCTCGTGGTAGGCCTTTGGCCCTTGGGGCTGTCAGTGCTCGGTGAACGCGATCAACTTCCATGTGGTGGTTGGCTATATCAGGGATAAGGGTTTTCATCAGGTCTTTTACAGCCCCCTCTAGATCTGTGTGAGTTTCAGGGAGGCCACGCACGCGGACATTGTACCTACGAGAACGATTCTCCAAATCTTCAATTTTTGTGAATGCCTCTTCTAATCTATCCTGGAGGTCTGTCACCATGGCTGAGTTCTGGTTGACCCTTTTGATGGCTCCATCCACTTTGGTTTCAATTAGCTCAAAACGCTCTCCCAAGCTATGGATGTCTTTTTTCAGGTCAGTGGTGATTAATGTGCAGGCCTTAGAGAGCTCCTGCTGCAGCATGGTGGAGAATCTGCCCAACAGTACAGCATCAGGGGAATAGTGTGAGAGCTGGGGAATTGGCATATCCTGGCTGGATTGGCTGGATTGGCTAATGAGGACTTCTGCTAAGTCTGCCATGTTCCTATCCATGGAGGAGGCAGGGGAGGCAGGGGAGTTTGGAGAGTCATGTCTATCAGCGTATATGGCTGGGGATGGGGGATGTGATAGTGACTCACCCCGCTGTCCGGTCTCCACCTCTCCCGAGGATTGTGAGGAGAATGGATCCCTAGTTGGCTCCAGATTTAGCTGCCTGTCTCCTCTCTGTGTAGCGCCGTCGGATCTGGCTGCTGCCGTGCTGCCTCGTGTGTCTGGCTTACCCGGCGCCATCTTGGATCGCGGCTGTGCTGTAGGGGAAGGCCCTGCTCTCTTCTGGGCTGTAGTTTGCGTATCGTGTCCTTTCCGCGGCTGCCCCTGTGCCCTACGGTTCATCGCCACTTCGGGGCTGGTGTGGGATCGGTCCTGGCTCACGGACCTCAGTGCCTGCGCTATCGTTAGCTCTGGTGGGCCGGGGTGCCGGGAGCTCGGTCAGCACACGTCCTTCTCCGAGTCCCCGCGCATGCGCACCCATATTTGCCCTTTGAACATCTTTTAAGCACCTTTTACCATGACTTTTTTTTTTTTTTTTTTTAGTGCATAGGATTACACAAACCTTAAGTTACTTCCTTTTTCTTTACCAACCACAATTCCTCTGGCGTAGCACCTGGAATACATAACTTCCTTGGATGAGGCTGGCTTACACACCTGCAGTGCATTCGCACTCTGCACTGCCCAAAAAGGTGTGCGTTTTCTAGGCAGTGCGGTCCGGCTTACGTGCGAATTCAGGGCCATTGACTTCTATGGGAATGCTTCTGAATCGCACATGTCATTCAGTTGTGAACAGTATAAAATCCTGACCTGATATGCAATCCTGACCTGATCCTGATAAAAAACTGACATGAAACGCTGAACAACTACTTTGTCAATTAGCTGTGAAAACAGAGCTCAAACTCGCACTGCATATGTGTGAACCCAGCCCTAAAATTGTATTTAACCAAAAAAAAGAAAATCAAACATTTTTAAATCCCCAATCATTGTTCATACAGCCTAAACACAAATTAAAACCATTTGCACAAATATCCATTCCCTTGTCTTGTAACAGGCAATGTCCTTATACAATGCGAAAGTTCCCTTTTTTTTTTTTTTTCTCAACATCAACAAAACTATATTTGTCGAAACTGAAAAGAAAAACAACACCTTTTAACTTCAATAACGTAAGGATAGGCAATTACACAATTAAAACAGTCCCCAAAGTCAGACTCCAAGGCTCTAATGCCGCGTACACACGATCATTATTCACGGCGGTTAAAAAACCGCCGTGAATAATGACAGGAAAAACAAGGGAACCGCTTGGTTCCCTACACACGGTCGTTTTTCCCGTCATTTTTTCTCTTGACGAGAAAAACGACCGTCTGTAGGCTCTGCGGCAGTGTTTCCCTATGGGAAAACTGCCGCGGAAAAAAATGCTGGAAAAAACGACGAGAAAATTTAGAACATGTTCTAATTTTTCTCGTCGTTTTTTATGCCGTTTTTCTCGACGAGAAAAACGACATAAAGCCCACAGACGATCGTTTTTCTCGGCGAAAAGAAAAAATGCAGTTTTTCTCGTCGAGAAAACCGGTCGTGTGTACGCGGCATAAGGCTCTGTCTCCACTACTGTGAGTTGCTGTGCGACTTGACACATGTGAAGTCGCATGACAAGTCAAAAACCCATGTAATTCAATGATCCTTTTTCTAATTCGTGCGACTCAAGTCGCAGCGACGCAAAAAGGTTCTTGCACTATTTTGTTCCTACTTCGGTGCGACCTTTTCTCACACTTTTGCATGACATTGCATCAAAAATCGCATTGCAAAGTCACACTGCAAATCACGCAAATCTGGGGTTGCAATAGTGGAAACAGAACCTAACTGAAATAATCAAAATACCCCATGTATAAGTTGAAATGCTACTCTAAAAAATTTTTTATCTGATCAGATTCCTCAAAAAAAAAAAACATTTGGTACCAGCGCATACATGTAATTTATCAGTGACGTCACATTCCCCTTTTACTGTTTCCAATTCACTATGCATTTGACATGGGAATATGGGCCCAACACATTTTATGAATAGACTGACAATAGTTGCAACATTTTAACAATAAACATGTATTTTTTAATCTATATAGATAACTTTTCTGAATCAAATCCTTCTTTAACATTTTCTCCACCTCAGCAAGTTTCTTGGACTCGCTGAATATGGAATGCAAATATAGCAGTATGCTTTGCGCAAAAGCGTTGACGAAGGTATGGTCGGCTGTTTGATCCCCTCTTTCACTTGAAGTGAAATAGCAGATTTATGCAAGTGGACATATACCTCTGTGTATTGTGCTAAACAATACTTTGGATAGGAGGAATCACTCAAATAAAGCACCACACACAGATGAGTACTCTACTCTGTCCCTCTCCCCTGCCCACTTTAGCAACGCTCTCCTACTTGGCAGGATCAAAGGACATATCAATTACTCAACAATCCGTTTGCATTCAGAAGAAAAAACAACTTATACTTTAAATTGGAATTCCAAGACAACAACAAACAAACAGATAAAATGTAAGCATTTTTCTCTGAGCAGATGGAAGAGAATTCCCTATACTAACAACAACTTTCCCTATAGTATAGCTAAAACCCCTTTGTCCCATCTGCACCACAGCGACAACATTTATCATACATACAAAAGTACTTACCACTCTCACAATATTTGGATATAAGCAAGGGAGATTTCTAATACTGTAGACCACTTTGACTGTTTAACCTTAGGGCCAGTTCACACCACATGCAGTCCAGTGAGTTTTAAACATATATTCTATTACACACCCGGGGTGTACTTTCCCCTGTAGACATGGGTGGATCCCTGGTCCTCCGGAATGAAGCAAGAGGTACTTTGTCCCAGCCTTTCTCTGCAAACAGTTCATCTACCGCAACGTCGTCTCCCATGTCCGAGAGCGACTCTAGGTCAGAGGTGTCACACTCCTCCGCAGGCAGGTATCCTGTAGTGGAGACCGAGCTTTCACCTCTTCCCACACACCAAATCTCTCCGCCAGGCTTACCTCGGCCTTTACTTGAAACGGGACGTCCGGAACTCTTGTCGACGGATCCATCTGGGCCGGGCATAAGCGCGCGAGACGGTTCACCACAACCGCTGGTCGAGGCTACCATGCCGGTCTTTCTCTTCGGTGGTGGACGCTGCGAGATCGTGGTGACCGAGTCAGCATCCTCAGATTTCTCCCGTTGAATTTTTATGACCTCCTCCGCGGTCGCTGCAGTGTGCGCAGGGATGGCTGTCACAGCAGTGATTCCTCCTCTCTGAGTGGTGTTGCCCGCAGCACAGCCGGGGTAAATGGTTCTCGGCTTCTCAACCGCCGGATCCACTTCGAACAGGAACTCCCCACAGGCCTCACATCGCCCGAATGGCTTCAGCTGGCACACCAGTCCCGAACAGCCGGGACAAATCACACCCAGGGCCTCAACGTCCATGCACGAATACAGGGCGAATCGACCCCTTGGCTTTAGCCGGATCCCTGTATCTGTTACCAAAGCAGCAGCAGTCAATGTCATGGTGGAAGGGTGAACTGGAATCCACAACGTATGTCTGAACATGGCGACCTGTTGCTGATCCATTGCCCACTGCAGAGTTTTTGCGCCAATGTCCCACGTGTAGTCCTTCACACGTATTGGACTCCTCCCCTTTGCTCCAGTTCGCGGGCTTTTCTTCTTTTCTGTGTCACGCCCACAAACTAAGCGATGGGGGTGTGCCTGGTGGTGCAGTGCAATAGAAGCCCCCACGTGTAGTACTTCACACGGCTGAACTCCCCCCTCTTTCCACTCTTCTGCGCGGGCCTTTCCCTTCATTGGGTCATGTCCACGACTTCGAGCAGGGATGCACTTTGGCCAATGAAGGCCTGCCTACTCGCGTAACTCTTCCAGCAGACACATTCAATACTGTGGTGCACAAACACTATACCGGACCCGAGCCCCCACGTGTAGCACCCTCCTCACTCCCCTCTTTCTCTTCAGCTCGTCTCTCTGTTGTCTAGGGGTATCTTTTAGAGGGGAAGGGAGCGGGGACACTACGCCAGGCCTTTGTCACAGGTGTCAGTGTGATACAAGCAAAGTTCTTTTACCTTCGGGTCAGTGCTGTGCACCTGGAGCCTCCACCAAGAGTTACCTTGAACGATGTCTGTCAGGAAATGAGCCCCACACCATTAAAGTTCAACACTCCTTTATTCTTCTTGAATGAACACAATCAGTTGAACTCCCTTGATAGAAACAGAACAGAAAAGGAGGTGTGGATGCGAATAGGCCCAGACACAATGTGTTCTCCACTTTCCTTCCTGAAAGTGGGTTGCAGTCTCCGAACGAGGGGGGATTTCCTTCCAAGCGGTCTCCGGTGAGAGACTCACCCGTCACTGGCAATCTGCTGCACCAGGTCTTCAAATGAGGAGCTCCCCCCGGTCCATTACGCCTTCCGGATTCAGGTACCCACTCCCAGGGTTCCCTAGGATCTCCGGACCTCCATCTGAGTACCTCACCCCAGGCTAAAGGTGCCTGGAATGGAACACGACCTCCGGCTGTCCTCTAGGCCTAGGCCCGCCTAGAGAACCGACACGAACCACCGTCCACAGGCTGAAGGTGCCCTGGACTCCCCCGTGACAAAGATGGCCGGCCCCTTTATACCCTCTCCCAGCAAGCACGGCGGGTTCCCCGCCCCACCATACCGCTGCCGAGGGAGGACAAAAAGGAAGCACGACACACAGTAATGATTCAACCCTAGCCCATAGTGACAGCGCCACCTGCTGGGCTGCAGGGAATTACACATCACCAATGTCTCTGTCAAGTTCAAATTTACACCCAGGAAAGTACATACCCGCTACATAAAGAAAATTGTATAGTGTGTATCCAGCTTAATTAAGGCTTCTATCAGATGGCAGTAACAACAGGCCACTGAGCCAAACAGAGCTGTACACATGCTGCAGCCATGATGCTTTGCGCCATTTTTAACTCGGGCTGTGGAGTTTGGCACCACCTGTCAAACTCACTCATTGACAGCTCGTTCACACCACAAAAACAAGACGTCCTCCAGATCCGTTCCAGATACATTTCTGCATGGGCATTTTGCACCCGTTTTTTAAACTTTTCAGATATTTTACACCCTTCCTCCTGTTTTTTTCACTGTACTGGGGTCCGGCAAATTTTTGGTGCATGTAGGCAAGTTCCTTTGTGTTTGATGTTTTTTACCATGTTCCAGTGCAGTTCTGTGCAGGAAAAAACGCAGCATGTTCTACTTTTTTTCCTGGAACTGTGTGCACTGGTGTGAACTATGCCATTGAAAACTATGCAGCCTACTTTCTATGTGTTTTGAATGCAGAAAAAAAAAAAAGCACTGTGGTGTGAACTGGCCCTCAGTTCATATTAAATATGTCTTAATACTGATTTATGTGGAGCACTTTAGGTGGTCATACACTATACAATCTGATTGTACAATCTCCTTTAGGAGTAACCAAACTATGAAATATAAGGGCACACCTAATCAATCCAATACATTTGTGTACAATCTGAAAAGCCCTTGCAATACACTAATTGTAGATTAGGGATGAGCCAAACACCCCCCCCCCCCCGTTCGGTTCGCACCAGAACCTTCGAACGGACCGAGAGTTCGCGCAAACGTTAGAACCTTATTAAATACAATGGACGCGAACGTTCGAAATCTAAAGTGCTAATTATAACGGCTAATATGCATGTTATTGTCCTAAAAAGGGTTTGGGAACCCGGGTTCTGCCCCAGGGGACATGTATCAATGCAAAAAGACGTTTTAAAAACGGCCGTTTTTTCGGGAGCAGTCATTTTAATGATGCATAAAGTGCAAAAAAAAAAAAAGTGAAATATTCCTTTAAATATTGTACCTGGGGGGTGTCTAAAGTATGCCTGTGAAGTGCCACGTGTTTCCCGTGTTTAGAACTGTCCCTGCACAAAATGACATTTCTAAAGGAAAAAAAAGCCATTTAAAACTGCTTGCGGCTTTAATGTCATGTCTGGTCCTGGCAATATGGATGAAAATCTTTGAGAAAATTGGCATGGCTGCCCCATCTAGCCCCCCCCCCCCCCGACCCCAGCCCATTACCAGCCCCTTTGGGTCTTGTATGGATATTAAGGGGAACCCCGAACAAAAAATAAAAAAGGTCCTATATACTCTGAACAGCAGTATACAGGCGGTGCATACAAGACAGGGACTGTAGGTTTGTTCTTAAGTAGAATCTGTTTGTAATTTTGAACAGGTACATTGTTTAAGTGTAGCTCCAGCCAAAAAATCTATTTTTAAGCTTTTTGGAAAACATAGGGAAGGGTAGATTTCCTCTCACTTCCTGTTGTCTCCTTTTGTTTGCAAGTAGGAGTCGTTTGTAAGTTGGATGTTTGAAAGTAGGGGCCTGCCGTATATACTCTGCTGAAATTTGCTCCTTACATGTTGGTGTTGCCACAACACTGTGAGCCCTCACAGTTACTCTTGGTGGGCGCTGGAATGCCCTGCTGTGAACTATTATATCAGGAATTGTATTTACATGCCATTATTGAACAGTGGTAGGAAAAATTGGGCCTTTGGTGGTGGTGGTGTTGCCACAACACTGTAAGGCCTCACAGTTACTCTTGGTGGGCGCAGGAATGGGCCCTGCTGTGAATTATTAGATCAAGAATTGTAATTACATGCCCCTGTTAAACAGGGGCAGAAAAATTGGGCCTTAGGCACTGGTGCCACAACACTGCAACCCCTCACAGATACTGTACTTGGAGCACAGCAATGAGCCCTGTTGCAAAGTATTGCATCAAAAATTGTAATTACACGCCCCTGTTAAACAGGGGCAGAAAAATTGGGCCTTAGGCACTCGCACTGGTGCTGGTGCAATGACACTGCAACCTCTCCCAGATACTCTAGTTGGAGTGCAGGAATGAACCCTGCTGCAAAGCATTGCATCAAAAATTGTAATTACATGCCCCTGTTAAACAGGGGCTGAAAAATTGGGCCTTAGCCACTGGTGGCGGCACCCAGAAACAAAAAAGTTCTTCCAAGCTATCATCAAGAATCGGATCATTGAGGAGGAGGAGGATAGTCAGTCAACATAACAGGACAGTCACTCAGCATCAGCATCAGTCTTGAAGGGATGTGACATTTGAAAAAAAAATATTCTGTTATATCAGCTTCAGGTGCTTGGTAGCTGGTGGTGATCCAAGACTGGTTCATCTTTATGAAGGTCAGTCAATCAACCGAGTCGGTGGACAGGCGCACACTGTGATCCGTGACAAAGCCTCCAGCAGCACTGAATGTGCGTTCCTGAAAGAACGCTGGATGCAGGACAGGCCAGTAGCTCAATTGCATACTGTGCAAGCTCTGGCCAGTGATCCATCCTCAACACCCAGTAAGCCAGAGTATTTTCGGTGGGAAAGGTGTCCAAGTCTGACCTTGCCCCTAGGTATTCCTGCACCATGTATATCAGCCGCTGGCGATGGTTGCTGGAACCGATCATACCTTGGGGCTGCGGACTAAAAAATTGTCTGAACGCATCGGTCAGACGGCCACCTTCTCCACCGCTCCTTCTGCTACTGACCGAAGCCTCAGCAACTCGTTGTCCAGGACCAGGAGTTTGTAACCTCCCAGTCTCTGGGAACGCGTTGCACAGACCTTTCTGCAGACTTTGCAGGATCAGGGAGGCCATGCAGCGTAGGTTAGCTGAGGCATTCGGTCCGGAGTCCTCTGGGTCACTAAGGACGACATGAGCCGCAGCCACCTCCTCCCAGCCACGTACAAGTCCACGGGTTTGTTGGGACTGTAAATCATCCATAAAAGACTGCTGCTGTTGATGGTGAGTGCCATGCTCCACCTCCATGCTGACACAATCCTCCTCCTCCTCGTCCTCTTCCTGTGTGATGGGTGGGACAGAAGGAACACTGTCTGGGTAAAGGCGGTCTTCCTGCCTCTGTTCTGCCTCAAGTGCCCTGTCCATTATTCCACGCAGCGTATGCTCCAACAGGTGGACAAGAGGTACAGTGTCACTGATGCATGCACTGTCACTGCTCACCATCCTTGTGGCCTCCTCAAATGGTGCCAGGACAGTGCATGCATCCCTGATCATGCCCCACTGGCGTGGTGAAAAAAAACCGAGCTCCCCTGACCCTGTCCTGGTTCCGTAGTCGCACAGGTACTCATTGATGGTTCTCTGCTGCGTGTGCAGCCGCTGCAGCATGGCCAACGTTGAGTTCCACCTGGTGGGCATGTCACATACAAGGCGGTTCTTGGGCAGGTTCAACTCCTTTTGCAGCTCAGCCAGCCGAGCACTGGCATTATATGATCTGCGGAAATGCACACAGACTTTCCTGGCCCGCCTCAGGACATCCTGTAAGCCCAAGAACCGCTGCACCACCAGGTTAAGGACGTGAGCCACACAGGGCACATGGGTCAGTTGTCCCTGTTGGAGGGCGGAGAGGAGGTTGGTGCCATTGTCGCAAACCAACATTCCTGCCTTAAGCTGGCGTGGCGTCAACCGCCTCTCGGCCTGCCCCTGCAGAGTTGACAGAACCTCTGCCCCAGTGTGGCCCCTGTCCCCCAAACACACCAGCGCAAGCACGGCATGGCATCTTTTTGCCTGCGTACTTGCGTAGCCCTTTGAACGCCTACGGAGCACCGCTGGTTCCGAGGACAAAGCACAGGAAGAGGCCATGGAGGAAGAAGAAGAGGAGGGGGTGGAAGAGAGAGGTGTGTCACAACCAGTAGTAGCATTTTGGAGGCGTGGCGGCGGAACAACCTCCAACACTACTGCACCTTGTCCTGCATCCTTCCCATCTGCCAAAAGAGTGACCCAATGGGCCGTGAAAGAAAGGTAACGTCCCTGTCAATGCCTGCTGGACCATGAGTCAGTGGTAATATGCACCTTACCGCTGACTGCCCTGTCCAGCGAGGCATGGACATTGCCTTCCACATGCCGGTAGAGAGCCGGAATCGCCTTCCGTGAGAAAAAGTGGCGTTTCAGAACCTGCCACTGAGGAACACTTGACTCAAAAAAGGGTCACACCAAAGAACTTTTGGAATAACGGGCAGAGGCAGCGCCCTGCACAGGCGGAGGCATCCTGCCTGTGGCCAATTATGGCTCTCCTCGCTGCCGGCGCTGTGATTGGCCAAGCATGCGGGGTCACAGTGCATGCTTGGCCAATCACAGCGCCGGGATTGCACTGCAATGGCGCAGTGTATTGTGGGCCGTTCGCGTCACTCGAATTTGGCGTGAACGGCCCAAATCGTTCGATCATCGTCGAACGATCGAACAGCCGATGTTCGAGTCGAACGTATGTTCGACTCGAACACCGAGCTCATCCCTATTGTAGATCTTAGGGGGATTGTACAGTGTGTGGTGAGCTTAACCACTTGCCCACTGGGCATATACACCCTTCCTAACCAGGCCAATTTCCAGCTTTCAGCGCTGTCACACTTTAAAGAGGAAGTAAACCGGGATAAAATAAGACCCTGCAAGAGAAAGGCATAATGAGCTAGTATGCATAGCATACTAGCTCATTATGTGGCACTTACCTGAAATCGAAGCCCCCAAAGTCCTCCTTGTTCCCCTCCGCCGCCATGTCCCCTCGGAGCTTCTTCCTCCTATCGCCGCTCCGGCGCTGTGATTGGCCGGAGCGGCGATGACGTCACTTTGCGCGGGAGCCGTAAAAGCCGGCGTTATTCATAAAACCGGCATTTACAGTGCGCCTGCGCCAATGTCTATGGCACGAATGCGCCGTACACGTCGGTGTACGTGTAGCGCACCAACCCCGGACTTTACCCCGGCCTTTACCTGCTTTTTTTCTTCTTGGCTCCTCCGCAGGAAAGACTGAGGCACACCGCACCACAAGCTCGTACCCTCCTGGATGGGGAGGTTGAGCGGTGTTAGTTTCTCGGGCCTGCCTGCAGCCAGTGTTTGAAAACCTCCCGAGCTGATCTCGCTTCAGTAGCCAGAAACAAGTCCTTTAGTTCTCCCCAGTAAAACGACTGTCCACACCAACTGAGAGTCCAACTCAATATTTATTTCTGAGAACGATAAACAGTCTCTGTGAAAGCAGACAGGTTGGAAGAGAACAGTTCAGATAAGGTGGGAAGAGGTCCAGGCACAAACTCAGCATTGATTAGGGGAGCACTGTTCTGATTAGCACGAACAGTTTGATGCACAGTCACTGCCACTGACTTGATGAATAGTTGTAGTCACTGCCACTGACCTGCCACTGACCTGGTGTGCGTAGAGTCACTGCCACTATGACCTACAGAACATCCACTTTTCCTTCCTTGAATAGGAAAAGGGTCACCTCCCTGGTCTCCTCATCCTGGATACTGGTCCCCTCGCGAGGCGGATCCCTGGGAGCCCTCGATCCCTCGTGGAACCCAGCCGAAGGTCGCTGGGTCCCTGGCCTTCTCAAAAGTACCTCACCCCCAGACCTAAGGTGTCTGGGGATGGAATAGCAGTTCAGTCTCCGGGCCTAGGAGCACCCGGAGACCATCCTTACACACACCCAGGCCAAGGGCACCTGGGTGTCACGAACAGCAGCCCCCAGGCTGAAGGTGCCTGGGGCTCAAACCTCGACCGGAAGATGTCTGCCCCTTTTATACCCTCTCCCGGCAAGCACGGCAGGTTCCCCGCCCCGCCGTACCACTGCTGCGAGGGGACACAAAAAGGCACAGCCCTCTAATGGTGTTTCAACCCCGGCCTATGGCGACAGCGCCACCTATAGGCCGCAGGGAACTAGACACCATTGATATCCTCCACGACAAAAATGGTCCACAACCCTAACAATTAGCGTACCTGAGCCTTGTTACCACTCAGGTACTTCCCCTAAATGTAACCACCCGCTACACATCCCCCTCGCTTAATGGACACTGGTCCCCAGTGTCTGAAACCAACCCATGCATCTAGTCAGTATAAGCCAGATCCAGTAACAAACTACCAAAAAAAATGACAATTTAAAAATGTGAGTTTGTGCCGGAACCTAACATGAGGGAGGGAGAAAAAGCACAGAAAGGAAGAGAAATAGAACACATAGAAGTATAAACATCTTGAGATCACACAAAAAAAACTCACAATAAATTTTCATTTCCCTCCCGTAACACTAACTAAGACCCACCCCATACTCAGCAGTCTTGCTTAACGTTCTCCTGCAGAGGGAAAGAAAACACACATAATCTAATACAATGTGTAATTAGAACGAACAGGTTCCTCCCTGAAGAAAAACCCTTTCGTTCTAAAATAAATGCAGTGTAAGGCTAACGGTACAATAGTTGCGCAACACCGCCACCTCGTGGTAGTGCCGCGGTCAGAACACCTGTACATGGCAAGGAAATCCTCTACTCCTTGAACTGTGGCCCTCAACTGACTACAACCCCAAAGTCCTCGTTATCTCTGCGGTGGGAAGAGAAGGGGAGAACAGCAAACAGCAACAGCTCCCGCTCCTCCAATGAGCAGAACACCCTTTAAATTAGGGCAGAGTCCCTGAGTTCCGGAAAAGGCACTGCAGAAGAAAGCAACAAACAGAGGAGTCTATTCTCCTAGAGGTAAAACCTCGGGTGTGGCAGGACCAGGGGCTTTAAGTGCTTGTCAAAAGTATCCACATGGTACTCAACGTCATCTCCTTCCCTCCGGCAAATAAGCACCCTGTCCGCATAAATATGCCGACCCAACATCCATTCAGCCTTGCAGTCTTTGAACCGTTTAGTGGCCACAGGGGAACAGGAAAGATATCTACGGGCCTGGGGTACCTTGATATGTGTCCATATGAAGTTATCGTACCACCAATGTCTGTAGGCCTCCACTTCAAAGAAGAGCTCCTTCGGCAAGTAGGGGTATTCCCACCCATATTCTCCAGCAACTCTCTGATTAAAAAGTCTTTGCAAGCGGGACAGAGGTGGCATGGTGGCGCGGTCTCCCTCGCCAGGCAGAACAATAGCATCGGGATGCCGAGGCACTTTAACTGCCTCCGGGCCAGTTGCAGGGGCCCGCAATGACTCCCGTCTCCTCACAGTGGTGGAAGCAGGTGCCTCCGAAGGTGGAAGGGCAGGTAAGGGGACAGATCCCCCCTCAGGCTCGGAAGCCACCACCTGGGGTGTACTTTCCCCAGTAGACATGGGTGGGTCCCTGGACCTACGGGACAAGGACAGGGGCATCTTGTCACAACCCTTCCTCTCGAACAGTTCATCAATCGCGGTATCATCACCCGCATCACTGATGGACTCCAAATCGGAGGTATCGTATTCCTCCGCAGGGAGGTAACTCCTGGTGAAGGACGAGTCACCCCCCTTGGCCAATTCACAGACAGGTGAACCTTCAGGGCTAGGGGCCTTTAACAGAGTCTCTTCCCCCGGCTTACCTCGGCTTGTAGAAGAACTCGGACGTCCGGGACTTTTCCCATCGGATGCATCCGTTACATAGTTACATAGTTACATAGTTAGTCAGGTTGAAAAAAGACAAAGTCCATCCAGTTCAACCATAAAAATAAAAAAAATATTGTACAATCCCATATACCCAATTCTATACCCACAGTTGATCCAGAGGAAGGCAAAAAAAAAAACAGCAGAGCATGATCCAATTTGCTACAGCAGGGGAAAAAATTCCTTCCTGATCCCCTGAGAGGCAATCGGATTTACCCTGGATCAACTTTACCTATAAATGTTAGTACTCAGTTATATTATGTACATTTAGGAAAGTATCCAGGCCTTTCTTAAAGCAATCTACTGAGCTGGCCAGAACCACCTGTGGAGGGAGTCTGTTCCACATTTTCATAGCTCTTATGCCGCGTACACACGACTGCTTTTCTCGACGAGAAAAACTGCATTTTTTTTTTTCGCCGAGAAAAACGATCGTCTGTGGGCTTTATGTCGTTTTTCTCGTCGAGAAAACGGCATAAAAAAGGACGTGAAAAATTAGAACATGTTCTAAATTTTCTCGTTGTTATTTCCAGCATTTTTTTCCGCGGCAGTTTTCCCATAGGGAAACACTGCCGCGGAGCCCACAGACGGTAGTTTTTCTCGTCAAGAGAAAAAATGACGGGAAAAACGACCGTGTGTAGGGAACCAAGCGGTTCCCTCGTTTTTCCTGTCATTATTCACGGCGATTTTTTAACCGCCGTGAATAATGATCGTGTGTACGCGGCATTACTGTGAAGAAACCTTTAAGTATTTGGAGATGAAATCTTTTTTCCTCTAGACGTAAAGAGTGCCCCTCTGTCTTTTGTGTTGACCGTAAAGTGAATAACTCAACACCAAGTTCACTATATGGACCCCTTATATATTTGTACATGTTAATCATATCCCCCCTTATTCTCCTCTTCTCAAGAGTGAATAAATTCAGTTCCTCTAATCTTTCCTCATAGCTGAGCTCCTCCATACCTCTTATCAGTTTGGTTGCCCTTCTCTGCACTTTCTCCAGTTCCCCGATATCCTTTTTGAGAACTGGTGCCAAAAACTGAACTGCATATTCCAGATGAGGTCTTACTAATGATTTGAACAGGGGCAAAATTATATCTCTCTCTCTGGAGTCCATACCTCTCTTAATGCCCCATACACACGATCATTTTTCATGCCATTTTTTAAACCAACGTTTTTCTTGTCATTTTTTTTCTTGTTTCCTCTCAAGCCTGTCTTGCGTACACATGATCATTAAAAAAAACGCTCGAGCAAAGCGCGGTGACGTACAGCACGTACGACGGCACTATAAAGGGGAAGTTCCGTTCGAATGGCGCCACCCTTCATGTTAGTAAAGTTTGTTGAGCAACGATTCGCGCTTTTCAGCCTCCTGCTTTTCAGTCCGTTACAGCGTGACGAATGTGCGATCTCCATTACGAACGCTAGTTTTACCAGAACGAGCGCTCCCGTCTCATACTTGATTCTGAGCATGCGTGTTTTTTTTCACGTCGTTAATGCATACACACTATCGTTTTTCACGTTGTTAAATAAAACGACATGAAAAACGACGTGAAAAAAGAGAGCATGTTCGAAATTTTTAATGCCCGTTTTTCACGTCGTTAAAAATGCTCTGGAGCATACACACGATCATTTTTAATGGCCATTTTTAAAAATGCCATTTTTAACGGCATGAAAAACGATTGTGTGTATGGGGCATTATACAAGAAAGGACTTTATTGAGCTTATGATCTACCAAAACCCCCAGATCCTTCTCCACTACGGATCCCCCCAGTTGTACTCCCCCTAGTATGTATGATGCATTCACATTCTTAGCCCCCAAGTGCATAACTTTACATTTATCAACATTAAACCTCATCTGCCACATAGTCGCCCAATTAGACAGGGCATTGAGGTCGGCTTGTAAATTGACGATATCCTGTAAGGACGTTATTCCACTGCATAGCTTAGTGTCATCTGCAAAGACAGAAATGTTACTTTTGATCTCATACCCAATATCATTTATAAAAGTAGCGGCCTCACCCCTCTCTCCCCTTCTCATTCTCGGCTTGTCTTTCTTCGTCTAGGGGTGTTAGTGCTGGGGGGAGGGATGAGAAACACCACGGCCCATGTCCTCTATAGTGAAGAGGTGAAGGCCAGAAAGATCGGGCTTTGTGTAGGTGTCCTAGAGTCAAGTGCTGTCCTTCGTCCTTGACTCCTTTGCTCCTATAGTAACCAGAGTTCCACAAAGTGAATAGGTCCAACACAGTTTTATTCTTTTCAGTGAATAAACATGCAGCACGGTTAAGTTGGATTCTTTTGCAACAACTTGGTAGTAATGGGAATAGGTCGAGGCACAATCCTTTCCCTTCTTTTGCTAACCACTGTGTTATCACCAGTGGCGAATAGTCACTGCCACTGACTATGTGAAGTAGAATGTGAATTACCTTCGCTAGCACCGCCCCTGTCAGGGGAAGGATATCCGTCCAAGGGAGATACCGGAGGCCTCTCTGTCACCAGCGATGCTGCGCCGGACTCTCCAGAGAAGTTCTGCTCACCAGACCTCACAAACTCAGACACGGGCACCCAAGGAGTTAGGGCCCCCTCGGATTCCTCCACCCTCGCGGAACTCAGTCGAAGGTACTGAGCCCCAGGCATCCGCCATAGTACCTCACCCCAGGCTAAAGGTGCCTGAGATGGACTCCATCTCCGCTCCGGCCAGGTCAAAGGCACCTGGGCCCGGAACACCGGAATGCCAGCACCCAAGCTGAAGGTGCCTGGGTGCAGCCGCGTCCTCCCGACTCTGAACCTCCACACCAACCACCAACCCCGTGGTAAAGGCGTCCGCCCCTTTTATCCCCTCTCCCTTTGCGTCACAGCGGGTTCCCCGCCCCACTGTACCAGCTCCAGGGGAGGGCAAAAAGGCACAGTCTTGCGGTGTGAGTTCACCTCCGGCCCCCGGCAACAACGCCACCTGTAGGCCGCAGGGAACCTCACACCACCAGAGTCCTCCAAGAACCATAAAAGGGTCTCAGATTCCCTAGCAATCAGTGCATCTGGGTTACACTACCACCCAGATGCTTCCCCTAAATTCAAATACCCGCTACATTAAGATATTAAAAAGTAAGGGTCCCAACACTGAACCTTGGGGTACACCACTGATAACTAGGGATGAGCCGAACACCCCCCAGTTCGGTTCGCACCAGAACCTGCGAACGGACCAAAAGTTTACGCGAACGTTAGAACCCTATTAAATACAATGGATGCGAACGTTCGAAATCTAAAGTGCTAATTATAACGGCTAATATGCATGTTATTGTCCTAAAAAGGGTTTGGGGACCCGGGTTCTGCCCCAGGGGACATGTATCAATGCAAAAATACGTTTTAAAAACAATCGTTTTTTCTGGAGCAGTCATTTTAATGATGCATAAAGTGAAAAAAAAAAGTGAAATATTCCTTTAAATATTGTACCTGGGGGGTGTCTAAAGTATAGAAAAGGAAAAAGTTGCGCTAAAAAGTGAGTGACATATAAATGAAAAATGATTATTGAAAATATCACCAGTACAACAATACCTTGGTATTTTCCTGGAGCCCAGGCTCTGATGAAGAGGAATCCCCCCGAAACGCGTTAGCATTTATTCAACTTATACCCTTGCATGGGTTCTAATGTTTCCTACTGCTGAGAGTTGCTGATCTCCTGGTCAAAGAGACGCTGCTTGCCCCATACCCCTGGCTGGGGAATAGCCACAGGTTTTCTTTGATCCCCTGTGACAAGGGATCCATCTTTTTCGGTAAGAGGCAGTAATTTCATTGGTGGAGGCTGTCCTATCTTACACTTGCTCTGGGTGTAATGCATTGGATCACAATCAGCACGGTGGAGGAGCATCCCTCCCTAATATATGTGCATATGAACTTTATCGTTTGGACATTATGTGACAATTTTAGTGGTTTATGGTTTATGGATCACTCACATGTAGTGATTCCGCATCACATGTTTGTATCACTCATCTTTAACAATTTGTGTTATTTATTTACTGTGTGAGCCGTTGGCTCATATTTACATTTTTACCAGTTGTTGTACTGGTGATATTTTCAATAATCATTTTTCATTTATATGTCACTCACTTTTTAGCGCAACTTTTTCCTTTTCTATTATCTGTTTTGTGTAGTATAACACTTATGGTTGCAGCTTTGATTTCATTTTTTTATTCACTAGCGCAGTTTTTTTCTTTTCACAGGTGTCTAAAGTATGCCTGTGAAGTGCCACGTGTTTCCCGTGTTTAGAACTGTCCCTGCACAAAATGACATTTGTAAAGGAAAAAAAGCCATTTAAAACTGCTTGCGGCTTTAATGTCATGTCTTGTCCTGGCAATATGGATGAAAATCTTTGAGAAAAATGGCATGGCTACCCCATAACCCCCCCCCCCCCCACCCCAGCCCATTACCAGCCCCTTTGGGTCTTGTATGGATATTAAGGGGAACCCTGCACCCAAAATAAAACCCTATACCTAAAACCCTATGTAGTGGGTATGTACTTTTAAATCTGGTGAAGACATCAGTGATGTCTAGTTCCCTGCGGCCCAGCAGGTGGCGCTGTCACTTTGGGCCGGGGTTGAACCATCGCTGCAGTGCCGCGCCCTTTGTGACCTCTCGCAGCAGTTGTACTGCAGGGCGGGGAACCCGCTGTGCTTGCTGGGAGAGGGTATAAAGGGGGCGGACATCTTCGCCACGAGGGTCGAGTCCCAGGCACCTTCAGCCTGAGGGCTGCTGTTCGCGGTCGGTGTCCAGACGGCCTAGGCCTGGACACATGGAGTTCGTGTTCCATTCCAGACACCTTCAGTCTGGGGTGAGGTACTCAGCCGGAGGCCTGGGGCCCAGGACCTTCCGCTGGGTCCCGCGAGGGAGGGATTGTCCTAGGGGGCCCCGGGAGTTGAGCACCCGAATCCGGAGGCGTAAGAGACTGGAGGAGGGATTCATCCGAAGATATGGTGCAGCATATTGCCAGTGCCGGGTGAACCTCTGGAGACCGCCCGGAGCAGGGGCGGATCCAGAGTCTTTTCTCGGGAGGGGCACTGCCAAAAAATATGTTTTTTTTGTGGGAAATTTATCGGGGAAATGGCTGGTGTCTGCGCTTCAATCATCCCGGCACCATAGTTGTTATGGTGTCAGGATGATTGAAGCGCATTATTTATATTATTACATTGTAATATAAAACTAAATAGTTCAATGCAGAATCAGTCGGAGCCCCGAGTGTGTCACTTGCCACCGTCGCCTGCAATTAGTGGGAGCCCTGAGCGTGTCACTTGCCACACGTTGCGGATTGTCACTTGCCAGTTGCCACGTCACCTGCCACATCTTGTGGATTGTCACTTGCCACACCTTGCGGATTGTCACTTGCCACACCTTGCTGATTGTCACTTGCCTGCCACCAGATGCAGATTGTCATTTGCCACGTCACCTGACACAATTTGCGGATTGTCACTTGCCATGTCGCCTGCCACACCTTGCGGATTGTCACTAAATTGCCTGCTAAGGTGTAGTTTTGGTTGTCTCTTGCTGTGTCCCAGACTCCCAGAGTCAGGCAGCAGAGAGATAATGTAATCTCTCTGTTGCCTGCACAGTGAGGGCGGAAGTCACTGCAGGAATGCAGGGCAGGCACGGGCGGTGAGAGATGATCTCATCTCTCTGCTCCCCCGCTCCCGGCTAGCTGATTGGCCAGCTGCCACACTGAGCCTGCTCTCTCACTCTCACCTGCGCTGCCAACACACTGAGCAGCACGGTCTGCCCACGAACCGCGCCGCCCGCCCACACACCGCGCCGCAAGCGGAGCCGCCCGCTTTCTTACCCGTCTGTGGAGCGCACGCTGTCGCACCTGCCCGCAGAGCGGCCCGACGTGACTCACTGACGTCACTCGTTGCTAGACGCCAAGCGGCCCAGACGTTAGCAACGAGTGCAGGGAAGAGGCTCCACCCACCTCCTCCTCCGCTCCTGGTATCGTGTCAGTGCGCCGCGTAACTACATTAGACGAGTCTCTCTCTCTCGGCGCCGCTGATCGGCTGATGTGAGAAACTGAGAGAGAGACTCAGAGAGGCAGCGGCAGCCGCAGAACAAGTACTGTATATACTCGAGTATAAGTCGACCCGAATATAAGCCGAGGCACCTAATTTTACCCCAAAAAACTGGGAAAACGTATTGACTCGAGTATAAGCCTAGGGTGTCCATCTGCATGCCTCACTGTGCCTCACTGTGCCCATTAGGGTTGCCACCTTTTCTTCAAGTCAAACCCGAACACTTTAGCGGGGCACAGCATTTTTTTTATATATATATATATTTTGCTAATAAATGACCTTTCTAATCATATGAAGTTAATAACAAGAGTCCCCCTTTACATCAGAGTCCACAGAGTTCCCCTTTTACATCTGAACTCGCAGAGTTCCCTTTCACTGTAAGGGGGGACTCTGCACACTCTGATGTAAGGGAGAACTCTGGGGACTCTGACATGCGGGATACTCTGGGAACCCTGATTTAAGGGGGAACACTGAGAACTCTGATATAAGGGGAACACTGTGGCCTCTGGTGTAAAGGGGAACTCTGATGTAAGGGGTGCTCTGAGAACTCTGATTTACCTTTTAGTGTACTCACTCAGAGGCAGGAGAGAGAAGGGGGGAGACTTCAGTCACAGACAGGGATGGATGGTGAGCTCACTCACCCCTTGACAGTCAGCACCTCTCATCTAGATGTATCTGAGGCTGCTGGACTTCTAATTTCCAGCCCCCACTTTTCTTTTCTGAGGCACAGTCCTGGGGATGGGAGTGTGGGCAGACACAGAGGGGTGGGGGCAGGAGGAAGAGGTGCAGATCGAGCCCTCTCTCCTCTCCTGTCTGTGTGTGGGTTTGAGGAGGGGGGGTTTAGTGCTGGCTTTGACCAGTATTAAAGAGAGTGTAACAGACACTCTCAGCTTAAACAACTGCAGCCTGCAACCCTGCTGGGAAGCCATAGTCCAGTCTGAATAATGTGTCCGGGTTTCAGGCAGTCTGAAACCCGGACGCGTGATTCAAACCCGAACTGTCCGGGTGAATCCCGGACAGGTGGCAACCCTAGTGCCCATGCCTCACTGTGCCCATGCTTCACTGTGCCCATGACTAGACTGATGTTTAACATGGGAGTCTATTGAAGGAGTGCCCGGGTTGGAAAAATCGGTTCTCCCCGGCCGTAGGTCACCCAGACACCAAACTTTGCACACTTGTAGAGGAGACATGGGGCTACATGTGTGCCACGTTTTGACCTATGGACGGCCGGTACTGGGTCCCCAAAGTTCGGGAGATCAGGCGCAAAAAAAAAAACAGAGCAAGCAAGTGAGTGTGACAGATGGTCTCGGGGGGGGGGGGGCAATTGCCCTGTTGCCCCCCCCCATGGATCCGCCCCTGGCCCGGAGGGATATCTTTCCCGAACAGGGGCCAAGTTCATAGGGGAAGGTGGTTCATGTTCTATGACCGGTGGCAGCGGCCCAACTATTCAACTCAGGTCAGTGGCAGGGACCTGCTATTAGGCCTGTGGCAGGGGCCTCAACGGTTCATCCGGTCGGTGGCAGCGACCTAATCTCACGGTCGGTGGCAGAGACCGTGCTCCAGGCCTATTCGCTAGCAAAGGAATAGGAGAGTTCATTTGTGCCTGGGCCTACTCGTATCCACACCCGTCTGTCTGTTACTAAAAGTTCAACTGATCGTGTTCACCCTGAAAGCAGAGAAATAAAAGAGTGTTGGACTTTTGATTGGTGTGGGGCTCTATTATTGGCAGACACATCTCCTCGGTACAAGGAGAGGCTTCGTATGCAGTGAACAGACCCGAAGGTAATTCAAGTGACTTTGCTCAATCCTCATACACATACGAGGGGAGAGCTTGGCGTAGTGTTCCTGCACTCTCGTCTCCCAGGTACCCCTAGACACAAGCCACTCAAACGAGAAAACCGAGAGGGAGAGTGAGGCTCCACTACACCTATATACTCTGAACAGCAGTATACAGGCGGTGCAAACAAGACAGGGACTGTAGGTTTGTTCTTAAGTATAATCCGTTTGTAATTTGGAACAGGTACATTTTTAAGTGTAGCTGCAGCCAAAAAAACGATTTTTAAGCTTTTTGGAGAACATAGGGAAGGGTTATCACCCCTGTAACATTTGTTTTGCTGTCTGTGCACCTGTTCAGAACTTTTCACCTCACTTTCCGTCCCAATAACAAATGTTTTTGGAAAAGTGGTTTTTTTATTGAAACAAGGATTGGTGATAAAGCATCAGTGGAGAGGAGATACCTTTTTCCCATATTAACTCTTACAGGAGAGAATTTCCCTTCCTAGGGGTAGATTTCCTCTCACTCCCTGTTGTCTCCTTCCGTTTGCAAGTAGGAGTCATTTGTAAGTTGGATGTTTGAAAGTAGGGGCCTGCCGTATATACTCTGCAGAAATTGGCCCCTTAGATGTTGGTGTTGCCACAACACTGTAAGCCCTCACAGTTACTCTTGGTGGGCGCTGGAACGCCCTGCTGTGAACTATTATATCAGTAATTGTAATTACATGCCATTGTTGAATAGTGGTAGGAAAAATCGGGCCTTTGGTGGTGGTGCTGGTGCCACAACACTGTAAGCCCTCACAGTTACTCTTGGTGGGTGCATGAATGGGCCCTGCTGTGAATTATTAGATCAAGAATTGGAATTGCATGCGCTTGTTGAACAGGGGCAGAAAAATTGGGCCTTTGGTGGTGGTGGTGATGGTGGTGTTGCCACAACACTGTAAGCCCTCACAGTTACTCTTGGTGGGCGTAGGAATGGGCCCTGCTGTGAATTATTAGATCAAGAATTGTAATTGCATGCCCCTGTTGAACAGGGGCAGACAAATTGGGCCTTTGGTGGTGGTGGACGGTGTTGCCACAACACTGTAAGCCCTCACAGTTACTCTTGGTGGGCGCAGGAATGGGCCCTGCTGTGAATTATTATATCAAGAATTGTAATTACGCGCCCCTGTTAAACAGGGGCTGAAAAATTGGGCCTTAGGCACTGGTGCTGGTGCCACAACACTGCAACCCCTCACAGATACTGTACTTGGAGCACAGCAATGAGCCCTGCTGCAAAGCATTGCATAAAAAATTGTAATTACATGTCCCTGTTAAACAGGGGCTGAAAAATTGGGCCTTAGCCACTGGTGGCGGCACGCAGAAACAAAAATGTTCTTCCAAGCTATCATCAGGATCATTGAGGAGGAAGAGGATAGTCAATCAACATAACAGGACAGTCACTCAGCATCAGCATAGGCAGTCTTGAAGGGATGTGACATTTCAATTTCAATAATTCTGTTACATCAGCTTCAGGTGCCTGGTAGCTGGTGGTGATCCAAGACTGATTCATCTTTATGAAGGTCAGTCGATCACCGGGGTCGGTGGACAAGCGCACCCTGTGATCGGTGACAAAGCCTCCAGCAGCACTGAATGTGCGTTCCGGAAGAACGCTGGATGCAGGACAGGCCAGTAGTTCAATTGGATACTGTGCAAGCTCTGGCCAGTGATCCATCCTCATGACCCAGTAAGCCAGAGGATTTTCGGTGGGAAAGGTGTCCAAGTCTGACCTTGCCCCTAGGTATTCCTGCACCATGTATATCAGACGCTGGCGATGGTTGCTGGAACCGATCATACCTTGGGGCTGCGGACTAAAAAATTGTCTGAATGCATCGGTCAGACGGCCACCTTCTCCACCGCTCCTTCTGCTACTGACCGAAGCCTCAGCAATTCGTTGTCCAGGACCAGGAGTTTGTAACCTCCCAGTGTCTGGGAACGCGTTGCACAGACCTTTCTGCAAGGCCTCCCGGAGATGTCTCATCCTTCTGCTCCCTCTGCGACGGCAAGATAAGGTCCGCAACCTTACCCTTGTACCGTGGATCAAGGAGAGTGGCCAGACAGTAATGGTTCCTCTCCTTGATCCGAAGAATACGAGGATTCTTCTGCAGACTTTGCAGGATCAGGGAGGCCATGCAGCATAGGTTAGCTGAGGCATTCAATCCGGAGTCCTCTGGGTCACTAAGGATGACATGATCCGCAGCCACCTCCTCCCAGCCACGTACAAGTCCACGGGTTTCTTGGGACTGTAAATCATACCTAAAAGACTGCTGCTGTTGATGCTGAGTGCCAGGCTCCACCTCCATTCTGACACAATCCTCCTCCTCCTCCTCTTCCTGTGTGATGGGTGGGACAGAAGGAACACTGTCTGGGTAAAGGGGGCCTTGAGAGGCAAGGAAGTCCTCCTCTTCCTGCTTCTGTTCTGCCTCAAGTGCCCTGTCCATTATTCCATGCAGCGTATGCTCCAACAGGTGGACAAGAGGTACAGTGTCACTGATGCATGCACTGTCACTGCTCACCATCCTCGTGGCCTTCTCTAATGGTGCCAGGACAGTGCATGCATCCCTGATCATGCCCCACTGGCGTGGTGAAAAAAACCCGAGCTCCCCTGACCCTGTCCTGGTGCCGTAGTCGCACAGGTACTCATTGATGGCCCTCTGCTGAGTGTGCAGCCGCTGCAGCATGGACAACGTTGAGTTCCACCTGGTGGGCATGTCACATATAAGGCGGTTCTTGGGCAGGTTCAACTCCTTTTGCAGCTCAGCTAGCCGAGCACTAGCATTATATGATCTGCGGAAATCCACACAGACTTTCCTGGCCTGCCTCAGGACATCCTGTAAGCCCGGGTACCTGCCCAAGAACCGCTGCACCACCAGGTTAAGGACGTGAGCCACACAGGGCACATGGGTCAGTTGTCCCTGTCGGAGGGCGGAGAGGAGGTTGGTGCCATTGTCGCAAACCACCATTCCTGGCTTAAGCTGGCGTGGTGTCAACCACCTCTCGGCCTGCCCCTGCAGAGCTGACAGAACCTCTTGCCCCAGTGTGGCTCCTGGCCCACAAACACACCAGCGCAAGCACGGCATGGCATTTTTTTGCCTGCGTACTTGCGTAGCCCCTTGAATGCCTACGGAGCACCGCTGGTTCAGAGAACAAAGCACAGGAAGAGACCATGGAAGAAGAAGAAGAGGAGGGGGTGGAGGAGAGAGGTGTGTCACAACCAGTAGTAGCATTTTGGAGGCGTGGCGGCGGAACAACCTCCAACACTACTGCACCTTGTCCTGCATCCTTCCCAGCTGCCAAAAGAGTGACCCAATGGGCCGTGAAAGAAAGGTAACGTCCCTGTCCATGCCTGCTGGACCATGAATCAGTGGTAATATGCACCTTATCGCTGACTGCCCTGTCCAGCGAGGCATGGACATTGCCTTCCACATGCCGGTAGAGAACTGGAATCGCCTTCCGTGAGAAAAAGTGGCGTTTGGGAACCTGCCACTGAGGAACCGCACATTGCACAAACTGGGCCGAGTCTACCAACTGAAAAGGCAGCAGTTGAAGTGCTAGCAATTTAGCCAAGCTAGCATTCAACCGCTGGGCATGTGGATGGCTGGGAGTGAACTTCTTTCGACGGTCCAGCAGCTGGGGCAGGGAAATTTGCCTGCTACAATCGGACGTCTGTGTACTGCTAGCAGAGTGTCCGCAAGTTAGAGAACAGAGAATTAGAGAACACAGCAATAACTGTGACACACCTAATTCTACACCTTCATTCCTCTCAGTGCAGGTTTCAGAGAGGACTGAAGGTATAGTGGGGTTGGAGATCCTAGCTGATGAGGAGCAAGGAGAGGTCCGCTTTGTTCTTTGGTGTGGGTCTTTAAGGTACGCTTGCCAACGAGCTGCATGGCAGGTCAACATATGTCTGGTCAAGCATGTGGTGCCCAAGCGACTGATGTTTTGGCCACGCGAGATACGCTTGAGACATATGTTGCAAATAGCAGCGGTGCGATCTGATGCACTCAACTCAAAAAAGGGCCACACCAAAGAACTTTTGGAATAACGGGCAGAGGCAGCGCCCTGCACAGGTGGAGCTCTGTGGTGTGATTCAGTCGGTGTGCTGCCCTTACGCTGGCCCCCGGAGGGCATCCTGCCTCATTGGAGATGTGCCTCCTCCTCATCCTCCTCCTCCTCTTCTCTCCTATCAGGCACCCACGTGGAGTCAGTGACCTCATCATCCCCTCCCTCTTCATCACTAGAGCAAACCTGGCAGTATGCTGCAGCTGCTGGAACATGACTGCCAGATTGCTGTCCTTCTTGAGCATCCCCTCTCTCTGCGCTGACGCTACTGCCTTCCTCTAGCTGTGTATCATCATCAGACCCTTCAAAACGCTGGGCATCCTCCTGGAGCATGTACACAACACTGTGCTCAAACAGTTCGGGGGACTCCTCAGGAGGACATGGTGGGTCTAGGGAAGGAGTGACTGATGATGACAATGATACAAGGGAAGAGGACGCATTGGCAGCTGCTTTGCCAGTACCCTGAGCCTGGGTGAGAGAGGATGAGGAGGATGAGGAGGGCTTGGTCATCCACTCTACCAAGTCTTCGGCATGATTCGGCTCAACACTTGCAGCTGCCGAAAATAAGGACAAGCATGTCCCATGGCCACGTGCTGATGACGATGCACCGCGTCCACGACCAGCACTGTTGTCTCTAGACACAGAGCGTGCTTGCCCTCTTTTATTGGCTCGTGACTGTCTGCCTCTCCTGGTTGTCCTTCCAGACATACTAATGGCCTGCAGGGAGATGTAGCTGCACAAAGCTGGGATGTATATATATACTGATTATACTGCAGCTAGCAGAATCAACTGCCTGCCTGTAGTATTATTAGTATGAGAACACCAGCAATTGTCTTCAGTTAGCTTTAGTTGCACACTGTGCAGAGGACACACTAACTGAAAATACTGCAGCTCCCTGCCTGTGGTATTTGTATGAGAACACCAGCAATTGTATTGAGGTAAGGTTTAGGTGCACACTGTGCAAAGGACACTAAAACAAAATACTGCAGCTCCCTGCCTGTATTTGTATGAGAACACCACAAGCTATGAATAAGCACTAGCACAGTGCGAAACTGTCGTGGAAGAATTCCCTTGGGCTTTGTACGCAAATCCACACCGCTCCTAAATGTGGACTTCCAGCGTCTAAATGCACACAAAGCACAAAACAATTCCTTCGTGCTTAAAAGCACGTTTGTATCAAGCTCTTTGGTACAAGGAATTTGAAGTACTTCAATGGCACCAGGTAGAATCAGAAACGATGCTGCTTCAAGCTGGAGTCTCAAGCGTCTGGGGCAGAGCTCAGCCACCCGGATTCTTTTATTCATTGGAAACAAAAGGATAACAAAACAGGAAGTGATGGCCCCAACAGCCAATCACTTCCCTTAATACAAAATGACATCACAGGAAATGACAAACAGTAAAGGGGAGGGCACTCACAGGAGGGAAAGGGGAGGAAGTGCACACCCCCCATCTTAATCAGCATGGAGCCCACACAATACTGTTCAAAGTAAACAGTATCTAGTGAGATCATTCTACTTGTTCTTATAGTTTTGGGACAATCTGCGGGGACATTGCTACTGCTGTTGTCAATATACGGTACAGGCATACCCCACTTTTAAGTACACAATGGGACCAGAGCATGTATGTAAAACGAAAATGTACTTAAAGTGAAACAATATCTTTTTTCACTTCTAGGGTGTAGTGGGGGGTCAGGGGCTGTAGTGGGGGGTCAGGAGCTGTAGTTGAGGTCTCAGGGGCTGTAGTGGAGGTGTCAGGGGCACACTGAAACAGGGCAGGCTATGCTCTCGGAGCGTCAGCTCCTTCTACTGCGGCTGCAAAATGTCTGTACAGTACTTGTGAGGCACTTTACATACATTCGCGGGTATGTCCTTACTCGCGAGTGTATGTAAAGTGAGTGTACTTAAAGCGGGGTATGCCTGTATAATAAAATTTCCACAACAGTCCCTCCTTTTTGTCATATGCTCCCATGTGTCTCTCAAAACTTGATCTTCTTACACCTGGAAATGAATCAGTCCTTACAATCCATAAAAAGGAAAACGCGGCTTGACATGTAGATTCTGTTCTTCAGGAGACATGACTTATAAGGAGGGTACGAAATGGTGAGCTGTAGTAATCGCCGATCGGTCTGGAATCCTCTGCATCTGATACGTTGGTTGGGCTTCGGGGCGTCTTATCTCATTGAGGAAAATGTGGTCATCTGCTCGGGCTCTGGTCACGCGTCCAATCAGGCAACAGGAGCACCTCATCACGACATATAGAAGGAACAGAAACAAAAATGACATGAGTATATACACCCCTACTTCCTTCAACCACGATCCAATGGAAAATAAAAAATCCCCAAAGTTTCCCAAACCCTTAAAAGGATTCCAACCCTCACTAGCTATAGCTCTGGCTTTGCCTTGCAGGGATCTAGCCTTATCCATATGGGCCTGAACTTTGTTATTGGTATCCTCAATCCAGGTACAACAATCTTCACCTATGAATTCACAGAAACCCCCCTTGGATGCTAACAGATAATCAAGGGCCATCTTTTCCTGTAAAAGAAGGGTCCTGATCTGCCGTTGTTCCTGTGAGATTTCCCTTACAGCCTCTACGGTTTCATTGAATATCCCATCCACAATGGATGAGAAATTATTCAATCGTTTCATAAGTTCAATCCCCCAACCCGTCCAAGCAGGAAACCATGCCCAGGCCTGGTCAGAGTTGGTGAACAATTCCCTTCTAGCTTTTCCTGACGTTCTTACCTTCTCTCGTGCCATCAGATCCTCTCGATCATCCGCGATGTAAGATGCTGGGACTAGTTTAACCAGGACACATGAACCTCTTGCATTAGGGGGGATTACCTTATAAGCTGAGGTACCGCATAAGAAGTAGTAGGGGCCAGTCAGAGTCGCACAGGGGGAACCACTCTGACGGTTACGTGCATTGAGTAGTAACAGGATAGACTGGGGGATTGCTCCCTCGGTCTGAACGTCACACCCTTCCTTCCAACAGATGTAATCTGGTCTATTAGTGTTATTAAAGAAGATGGGGGTTTCGTTGGTTAGATTAACTGTTATACCTTCTTTACAGGTGGTGGACCCAACAAAGTTATCCCCTCTACCGAAACTAAAGTTGAAGCACACTTGTGGGCTACCTAGTTGTCCCGATACCCATACTGGTTTTGTGAGGGAGGGGCAAAAGCCAGAGCTAATGTTAAAACTATAACTAATTTTACCCTCTAGGAATGTATCATTAAGTTCTATTGACAAGTGTCTGTTTGGAGTCTTTAGTTTCCTCATACCGATACGGACATCATATATCGCATGTACTGCTGTCATTGCCGGGGCATCAAGGCTTGGTGGAGGTTTGGAGCATACCCAGCAGTTGGTCCTGTTCGCCATTTTTGCCAGCTGGAGATGCATTTTAAACAATAAATTGGGATGCTTTTCATCATTACCCTTGCTAAAATACACTAAACTAAAACTATAAATAAAGAAGATACTCCTCATTCTTTGATGTAGTTGAGCAGCTTCTTGCAGTGGCTGGCGTGGATCCAGTTGTCCCGTTCTTCAAGCTTTAGTGAGGTCGGCGTGGTCAGCTGAACCTGGAATGGTCCGACGTATCTCGATTCTAGTCCCGTCCTCTGGTATTTCTTTACAACGACCCAGTCACCTCCAGAAGTGGCTTGTTCGTGGGTGACAATGCCGCAACGGGAGATTATAACCCCTGCCAGTTCTTCTCCTACCTGGCTCGCCAAAATGTCGTGGAAGAATTCCCTTGGGCTTTGTACGCAAATCCACACCGCTCCTAAATGTGGACTTCCAGCGTCTAAATGCACACAAAGCACAAAACAATTCCTTCGTGCTTAAAAGCACGTTTGTATCAAGCTCTTTGGTACAAGGAATTTGAAGTACTTCAATGGCACCAGGTAGAATCAGAAACGATGCTGCTTCAAGCTGGAGTCTCAAGCGTCTGGGGCAGAGCTCAGCCACCCGGATTCTTTTATTCATTGGAAACAAAAGGATAACAAAACAGGAAGTGATGGCCCCAACAGCCAATCACTTCCCTTAATACAAAATGACATCACAGGAAATGACAAACAGTAAAGGGGAGGGCACTCACAGGAGGGAAAGGGGAGGAAGTGCACACCCCCCATCTTAATCAGCATGGAGCCCACACAATACTGTTCAAAGTAAACAGTATCTAGTGAGATCATTCTACTTGTTCTTATAGTTTTGGGACAATCTGCGGGGACATTGCTACTGCTGTTGTCAATATACGGTACAAGTACACCGACAAGGCAGATATCAATGTCCTCTTATAAATACAGATATGTATCCATAAAGGGGATAACGAAGTCCGCAAGAGAGAATTAATAGGTTTCTCTCATTATGCGGACTTCGCTTCTCTAAAGTGTATAGCCATTGGAAAGCATGCAGTCCAGCACATTGCGCTTGATATCTACAAACCAACAAACGCCCACACATGCAGAGAACACGTTTCAATCCCATAAGAAGGTTTTCATACTGACCGTTTTTATCGCTGGTCTCGATTCAACCCAAGTGCGCTCTGCTAGAGCGCTCCTCGATTAAACATCAGACACAGGGAGACAGATGACAATCTATAAAACGCACATCCTAGAATAAAATGTCCACATAAATCTTATATAATAAAATTTCCACAACAGAAACATGTTAGCCAGATTTTTTTGACCTGTGTACCGTTGTACAGTGTGCATTTTGGATTTCCTATTTTAATAAAGGCTTTTATCTTTGTTCCTGTCTGCCTCTCCTTGTTGGCCTTCCAGACATAGTAATGGCCTGCAGGGAGATGGGAAAACCAGCAATTGGGTAGTGTATATTGTGCTGGAGGCACACAACACCCACTGTAAAGACTGCAGATGCCTGTATTAGAGAACACCAGCAATAAAGGGTAGATACAGGTGTATATTGTGCTGGAGGCACACAACACCCACTAACTCCTGCAGGTGCCTTTATTAGAGAACACCAGCAAAAAAGGGTAGATACAGGTGTATACTGTGCTGTGCTGGAGGCACACAACACCCACTAACTCCTGCAGATGCCTGTATTAAAGAACAACAGCAATAAAGGGTAGATACAGGTGTATACTGCGCTGGAGGCACACAACACCCACTAACTCCTGCAGATGCCTGTATTAGAGAGGACAACAGCAATAAAGGGTAGATACAGGTGTATACTGCGCTGGAGGCACAACACCCACTAACTCCTGCAGATGCCTGAGAAAAGAACACACTGTCCCTGCCTATCTAGCTCTTTCCCTGCACGCCGGAACACACTACACAAGGCCGCCGCGCTGGCGGCCTTATATAGTGTGGGACGTGTACTAAACCCCCTGAGCTATAATTGGCCACAGGCATCCTGCCTGTGGCCAATTATGGCTCTCCTCGCTGCCAGGGCTGTGATTGGCCAAGCATTCGGGGTCACAGTGCATGCTTGGCCAATCATCAGCCAGCAATGCACTGCGACTGGCGCAGTGCATTGTGGGCCGTTCGTATCACACGAATTTGATGCGAACAGCCCACAAAGTTCTGGCTTTGTCGAACGGACGAACGGCCGATGTTCGATTCGAACGTGGGTTTGAATCGAACACCAGGCTCATCCCTACTGATAACCTTAGACCATTCAGAGTAAGAATCATTAACCACTACTCTCTGAATTCTGTCTTTTAGCCAGTTTTCTATCCATTTACAAACTGATATTCCAATCCTGTAGACTTTACCTTACACATGTGGGGAACTGTATCGAACGCTTTTGCAAAATCCAAGTATACCACGTCCACTGCCACCCCTCTGTTCAAGGTTTTACTTACCTCTTCATAAAAAGAAATCAGGTTTGTCTGACAACTTCTGTCTTTCATGAATCCATGCTGTCTGTTGCTTAAATATTTTTTTTCCAGCAAGAACTCATCTATCTGGCCTTTTATTATTCTCTCCAGTATCTTCCCAACTATAGAAGTTAAACTAACAGGTCTATAGTTACTTGTTAAAGACTTTGTTCCCTTTTTAAATATAGGCACCACATTGGCCCTGCGCCAATCCAGTGGTACTATTCCTGTCATTAATGAGTCCCTAAAAATTTGATACAATGGCTTTGAAATTACAGAGCTCAATTCTTTTAGGATCCGTGGGTGTATGCCATCTGGTCCAGGTGATTTATCCACCTTTATTCTGTCTAAATATTTCTGGACCATATCACTTTTGAGACATTGTGGATACCACCCCCATTTTGGACATTATCTCCCCCATGCTCCTTTGTATACACAGAGCTGAAGAAAGTATTTAATAAATTAGCCTTCTCTTCGTCCCCAATCACCCACTCTAGATTATTTTGTAAAGGGCCTCAATGCTCAGACTTGACTTTTTTACTATTAATATATTTGAAGAATTTTTGGGGTTTGTCCTACTATCTTTTGCAATCTGTCGTTCGTTTTGAATTTTTGCATCCTTGATTTCCTTTTTACATATCCTGTTATATTCTTTGTAACATTTAAATGACACTAGTGTTCCTTCATTTTTATGTTTTTTAAAGGTTCTTTTCTTATTGTTTATAGCTTTTTTAACTTTGACCGTGAGCCACATAGGTTTTATTTTTAGCCTTTTAAACGTATTGCCCATGGGAATATACTTTGCTGTGAGTTCACAAACAGTCTTTTTGAAGAATTCCCATTTCTGTTCTGTGTTTATCGATGCCAATATTCCCTCCCAGTCTAAGTCCTGGAGAGCAGCCCTCATCCTTGGAAAATTTGCTTTCTTGAAATTAAGTGTTTTTATCTTTCCAGTATGTATTTCTTGCTTACAGCTAACATCAAATGAAATCATGTTATGGTCACTGCTACCCAGGTGTAACTTTATCTGAACATTAGTAATACGCTCTGCGTATTCGTTCTGGGTAAGCGCTGGGACGTTGCTCGACCACGTCCGCGGGAAGCTTTTACAAGACCGATCTTCCTCTTGGGCGGTGGGAGAAAGGACTCTGTGGTGACCGAAACATCCTCCGGCTTCTCGCTCGCTAAAACAAGCTCCTCTTTGACTTCCTCCGAAGTCCCATCAGTGCGCGCAGGGGTGGCTGTACAAGCTCTGATTTCTCCTTCTTGAGTGGTGGCGCCGGTAAGGCAATTGAGGTGGAAGGCCCGAGGCCTTTCTGTAGGTTAGTCCACCTCGAAAAATAATTCCTTACAGCTCTCGAATGGCTTTAGATGAACCACCAGTCCCGAACAGCCGGGACAAATCACACAGAGGGCCTCCACGTCCTTGCACACGTAGAGGGCAAATCTTCCCCGGGGCTTGAGCCGAATCCCGGTATCCATCAGCGAAGCAGCGAACAAAGTCATCCTCGTGGTTGTGGTAGCTGGAACCCACGAAGCATAAGTGGACATGTTGACCGTTTGCAGCTCCATAGTGCACTGACCTTTTTCCGCGCCAAAGTCTCCATGTGCAACTCCCTACATGGTCAGACTCCTCCCATCTCCTGCATCGTTTGCAGGCTTTCTGTATAGGCACGCCCACGAACTACGCAGTCAGGGTTCTCCTCGTGGCGCAGTTTCAAATATGGCCAACCTCCACGGAGCTTCACTGGGGAATAAAGTTCAGCTTCTGGAGGGGGATCTTCCACTCTTGACCGCAGACAAATCCCGGACTCGAGCCCCCACGTGTAGCGCACCAACCCCGGCCTTTACCTGCTTTTCTCTTCTTGGCTCCTCCGCAGAAAAGACTGAGGCACACCGCCCCACAAGCCTGTACCCTCCTGGATGGGGAGGTTGAGCGTGTTAGTTTCTCGGGCCTGCCTGCAGCCAGTGTTTGAAAACCTCCCGAGCTGATTTCGCTTCTGCGGTAGCCAGAAACAAGTCCTTTAGTTCTCCCCAATAAAACGACTGTCCACACCAACTGAGAGTCCAACTCAATATTTATTTCTGAGAACGATAAACAGTCTCTGTGAAAGCAGACAGGTTGGACTAGAACAGTTCAGATAAGGTGGGAAGAGGTCCAGGCACAAACTCAGCGTTAATTAGGGGAGCACTGTTCTGATAAGCACGAACAGCTTGGTGCACAGTCACTGCCACTGACTTGATGAATAGTTGTAGTCACTGCCACTGACCTGGTGTGCGTAGAGTCACTGCCACTATGACCTACAGAACATGCACTTTTCCTTCCTTGAATAGTTAGGCCTCTGTAGGGAGAAACCATCAATCCGGAGAGTTACCAGAGGCCCCTTCTGTCACTACGACTCTGCGCTGGGTCTTCAGAAAGGGTCACCTCCCTGGCCTCCTCGTCCTGGATATGGGTCCCCTCGCGAGGCGGATCCCTGGAAGCCCTCTATCCCTCGCGGAACCCAGCCGAAGGTCGCTGGGTCCCTGGCCTTCTCAAAGGTACCTCACCCCCAGACCTAAGGTGTCTGGGGATGGAACAGCTGTTCAGTCTCCGGGCCTAGGAGCACCCGGAGACCATCCTCACACACACCCAGGCCAAGGGCACCTGGGTGTCACGAACAGCAGCCCCCAGGCTGAAGGTGCCTGGGACTCGGACCTCGACCGGAAGATGTCTGCCCCTTTTATACCCTCTCCCGGCAAGCACGGCAGGTTCTCCGCCCCGCCTTACCACTGCCGCGAGGGGACACAAAAAGGCACAGCCCTCGAATGGTGATTCAACCCCGGGCTATGGCGACAGCGCCACCTATAGGCCGCAGGGAACTAGACACCATTGATATCCTCCACGACAAAAATGGTCCACAACCCTAATAATTAGCGTACCTGAGCCTTGTTACCACTCAGGTACTTCCCCTAAATGTAACCACACAAATATCTCCTAAACCTTGTAGGTTTAGGAGATATTGCAAACACCTACAGGTAAAGCCCTGTACACAGGATCGGATTTCCGATGGAATTTAGTCCGATTGATTTGTCCATCGGAAATCCGATGAAACTGTTTTTCATCAGTCTTGGCCACACACCATCAGTCCAAAAACCGACGACAACAAAACGACGGGACGTACAACACGTACGACTGCGCTATAAAAGGGAAGTTCAAATCTAATGGCGCCACCCCTTGGGCTGCTTTTGCAGATTTTGTGTTACCGCGTGTTAGAAAATGTTTGGTGAGAGCCGATTCGCGCTTTTCGGTCTCCGTGCTTTGCAGATCGTTTCCTGGTGTTCAGTTTGTGCTTGTGGGTTCGTATTTGTTATTCAGTGCGTGCAGTCAGGTCGTTACTGCTTTGCAGTGCCTTCTTGGCCGTTAGTTTACTGTTTTTCAGGTCGTTCTTCTCAGGCCTTGCTGTTCCACGGTGCATTCTGTTTGAGTTCGTTCTGACCAGGCGACCGGTTTAAGAGCATGTTTGAAGTGCGTTCTCATTCTCGAGCTCGTGCTGGCTATGGACTTGGTGTTGCGGTTAACACTGTAACCCGAGTTCAGTCCGTGAACAGGGTGAGGAGGAGTTCATGGACCAAGAATTGGTTGCTCCAGCGGGACCAATTCTCTCATATGTCTCTGCTGCGGGAAATCCATGAGAATAATCTTGATGATTTCAGGAATTATCTCAGGATGACGGACCCCGTTTTTCACCGTCTGTTGGATTTGCTGTCCCCCTATATCACGAGGCAGGACACTGTGATGCGCCAGGCCATCACTGCCGAGCAGAGGCTTATTGCCACGTTGAGATACCTGGCGACTGGGAGAAGCTTGCAGGACCTCAAGTTCACAACAGGCATCTCCCCCCAGGCTCTGGGGATCATTATCCCTGAAACGTGTTCTGCCATTATTCAGGTCCTGCAGAAGGACTATATGAAGGTTAGTTTGCTCCTTTAACATCACATTATATGTTTGGATTGTTTGCTAATGTATTTTATTTCTTTCCTCCTTCCCAAATTTGCCTGTTTGTAATATCCTGGGAATGTCCCCATTTTCCCCATGCATGTTTTTACCTCTAATTGCCTTTTTTGGGGCCTACATGCCCATTTCCCTTCACTAACCTCTCCAGCATGCTATCCTGGGCCCAAACACAGCTAGCCTAGATTTTTACTCCCGTTTTTTTTGGGTCAGCGCCATCGTAGTTTTGCACCCCCCCCCTAAAATGTGTACAAATGTTTTAGTTCTCGTTCAAGTTCAGCAGAGTGGTAGAGCCTTTATTTTGTGCCCCCAAAATCACCTCAAACACCCCCCCCTTAGAATATTTTCTAATGTCCCCTCAGCGAGGGTGAGTCATCTGCTAAGTGGGCCTTCTTTTTTGGGCATGAAATCCTCTCTTAAAGGAGCACTAAAGCTTTTTTTTTTTTTGCTTAAAAATAACAAACATGTTATACTTACCTCCACTGTGCAGCTCGTTTTGCACACAGTGGCCCCGATCCTGGTCTTCTGGGGTCCCTCGGCGGCTGTCTTGGCTCCTCCCCGCAAGGACTCCACACCTTAATGCGAGTGAGCTCGCATGGTGTGGAGTGATTGCGGGCGCGCTCCCGTGATACAGCGGCGGCCATAGCCGCCGACTGTATCACTCGGCCCCGCCCCCCGGCGTGCCGCGTCATTGGATGTGATTGACAGCAGCGCCAGCCAATGGCTGCGCTGCTTTCAATCCATCCAGTGTAGCCAATCGGCGGCCAGGCTGAAAAACGAAGAGGATGACGGGGACGAGCATGGGACTTTCGAGGGGCCAGGTAAGAAAAACGGGGGCTCGGGGGGGGCGGTATTGTCGAATGTTTTTTCACCTTAATGCATAGGATGCATTAAGGTGAAAAAACATGTAACTTTACTACTCCTTTAAATAATAATGTTAGCCTGATGTTGGTCAACAATGTCTTTGTGTAATCCGTTTGCACTGTAAACTGAAAACGTACTAATGTCTTCTTTTTGTTTGACTCCACAGTTTCCTTGCACACCACAGGAATGGCAGACTGTGGCTGATCAATTTGCCCAGCGGTGGGACTTCCCCAACTGTAGAGGGGCAATTGATGGCAAGCACGTCCACATAGTGCCGCCACCCCCGTTCGGGGTCATACTATTATAACTATAAAGGTTTTAATAGCATTGTGTTAATGGCGGTGGTGTCGGCACGGTATGAGTTTCTGTATGTGGACGTGGGGAAGAATGGCCGGATGTCCGATGGCGGAGTATTCGCGCAGATGGAGTTTGCTCACCGTCTGCACTCTGGGGGTCTTGCACTGCCTCCAGATGCAGACGACGTGGAAGGCCTACCGTTTGTTTTCATCGCGGATGAAGCCTTTGGACTGGGACCACACCTGATGCGGCCGTTTCCCCAATGCACGCTCACCCCGGAGAGGAGGGTTTTTAATTACCGGCTGGCCAGAGCCCGGAGAGTTGTGGAGAATGCCTTCGGGATAATGGCCAGCCTGTTCAGCCTGTTTCAGACAGCAATCCATATGGCGGAATACAAGCTGAACCACATTGTTCACTGCTGCTGCATCTTGCATAACTTTCTCAGACATTTTTTGGCGACATATGTGTCAACAGTTGGGCCTGAGGCCGGTCCATCCGAGATGACCATTATGACCGGCCTGGACACTGCCTGTACTGGCTTGGCCCCCCAAAGTGCCCGTGAAGTACGTGATAAATACATTGAGTACTTCATGGGTAGGGGGGCCATCGCAATGCCAGACCATATCTGACCTTTTGGTTCTTCAAATAAAATCTTATTAGATTTCAAAAAAACTTGTTTTGTCATTCTTGTTTTTTTGGTTTATGTGTCTCCCAGGTTCTTGTAGTACCAAGTGTATTTGTCCTTAGTAAATAGCCACAATTGTCACTATAAAAAACATTGATTTAGCATTTTCAGAACTGCAATTGAGCATAGAAAGAACAAGCCACACCTTTTTGAGTGTCCCAGAAACTTTTTACTCTGTGCATCACATTTTTTTTTTGGTTTTATAGAAATACAATGTAGAAAGTTTTACCTCCCCAAAGTTTTTTGTTTTATTTCGAGGTTTGTTTTGCAGAAACATGCATGGGTCAAAATAGTAAACATTTGTCCAAAAAAGGAAATATAAAAATTCAAAGTGAAAAGGAGAAACCTGAGATGGGGTGATGTCACCCCTGATCCATCCCAAATGTGAACCCCACTTTATTTTTGTGTCTCAAATGGATATTTTCTACATGATCCCATGGCTAAGGTAAACATGTGCTATCTGCCATCATGGGGGATCAATGGACGTGCTTTGGGTGTGCAAACCCTTCCTCTCACCTACTTGAGTAGGGAGGAAGAGGTTGCACCCCCAAAACAGGGACATAGATATCCTGTGACGGCAGATAGCACATGTTGAGTCACTGTGTGCATCTTCACATTTGGGCTGGTGGGAATATCAGTGCAAATTTTTTAGGGAAACAAAAACAAGGGGGGGGGGTCAGACTATTCGCCCCAAAATATCTGTAGCGACCTCACCCCTCTCACCCCTTCTCATTCTCGGCTTGTCTTTCTTTGTCTAGGGGTGTTAGTGCTGGGGGGAGGGATGAGATACACCACGACCCATGTCTGCCATTGTGAAGAGGTGAAGGCCAGAAAGATCGGGCTTTGTGTAGGTGTCCTAGAGTCAAGTCCTGTACTTCGTTCCTGACTCCTTTGCTCCTAGTAACCAGAGTTCCACACAGTGAATAGGTCCAACACAGTTTTATTGTTCTCAGCGAATAAACACACAGAACGGTTAAGTTGGATTCTTTTGCAAGAACTTAGTTTCAATGGGATTAGGTCGAGGCACAATCCTTCCCCTTCTCTTGCCAACCACTGTGGTATCACCAGTGGCGAATAGTCACTGCCACTGACTATGTGAAATAGAACGTGAATTACCTTCGCTAACACGGCCCCTGTCAGGGGAAGGATATCTGTCCAAGGGAGATACCGGAGGCCTCTCTGTCACCAGCGATGCTGCGCCGGACTCTCCAGAGAAGTTCTGCACACCAGACCTCACAAACTCAGACACGGGCACCCAAGGAGTTAGGGCCCCCTCGGATTCCTCCACCCTCGCGGAACTCAGTCGAAGGTTCTGAGCCCAAGGCATCCGCCATAGTACCTCACCCCAGGCTAAAGGTGCCTGAGATGGACTACATCTCCGCTCCGGCCAGGTCAAAGGCACCTGGGCCCGGAACACCGGAACGTCAGCATCCAAGATGGGTGCGGCCACGTCCTCCGACTCTGCACTCCGAACCCGTGGTCAGGGCGTCCGCCCCTTTTATCTCCTCTCCCTTCGCGCCACAGCAGGTTCCCCGCCCCGCTGTACCAGCTCCAGGGGAGGACAAAAAAGGCACAGTCTTGCAGTGTGAGTTCACCTCCAGCCCCCAGCAACAACGCCACCTATAGGCCCAGGGAACCTCACACCACCAGAGTCCTCCAAGGACCATAAAAGGACCTCAGATTCCCTAGCAATCAGTGCATCTGGGTTACACTACCACCCAGATGCTTCCCCTAAATTCAAATACCCGCTACATATCTATATTTATATGTATTTTTTGTCCTTTATTTGATACGTTTATCAGTTTTAAAAATACTCCCCCCCCCCTTTCTCTGACACTTTTTAAACAGCTTTTTTTTTCCTTTCTGCTAATCAAGGGGAGTGGTTAATTGTTCACAGGTGAGTATATAAGTGTCTGTACAAACTCCCTTAGAAGCTGGCTCCCTGCTGATGGTGGCTTGCATGTGGATTTTGTGAACATCAGTGGAATTTTGAACTACAGTGGAGAGTTAAAAACCAGGAGTTTTGCGTTTAACTGCTTCTGCTTGCAAGTGTTGATTTATTTGTATTTTTTGTCCTTTATTTGATACGTTTATCAGTTTTAAAAATACTCTCCCCCCCCCTTTCTCTGACACTTTTTAAACAGCTTTTTTTTTCCTTTCTGCTAATTAAGGGGAGTGGTTAATTGTTCACAGGTGACTATATAAGTGTCTGTACAAACTCCCTTAGGAGCTGGCTCCCTGCTGATGGTGGCTTGCATGTGGATTTTGTGAACATCAGTGGAATTTTGAACTACAGTGGAGAGTTAAAAACCAGGAGTTTTGCTTTTAACTGCTTCTGCTTGCAAGTGTTGATTTATATGTATTTTTTGTCCTTTATTTGATACGTTTATCAGTTTTAAAAATACTCCCCCCCCCCCTTTCTCTGACACTTTTTAAACAGCTTTTTTTTTTTCCTTTCTGCTAATTAAGGGGAGTGGTTAATTGTTCACAGGTGAGTATATAAGTGTCTGTACAAACTCCCTTAGGAGCTGGCTCCCTGCTGATGGTGGCTTGCATGTGGATTTTGTGAACATCAGTGGAATTTTGAACTACAGTGGAGAGTTAAAAACCAGGAGTTTTGCTTTTAACTGCTTCTGCTTGCAAGTGTTGATTTATATGTATTTTTTGTCCTTTATTTGATACGTTTATCTTTTTTTTTTTTTACCAACAAAAATGTGTTCATTGATTCAAAGGTGGTACAAAGTCATATACATCAAAAACAATAATCAGCACTTCCATGCTCATGACCGATTGATACAAAACAGGGTTAAAGTAGCAACCTCATAATATTTCTCTTCCTACAATATAGCATTCACAGGCAGAGTGTTTCCCCCCCCCCCCCATAACTAGCCCAATAAATTTGATATGTTTATCAGTTTTAAAAATACTCCCCCCCCCTTTCTCTGACACTTTTTAAACAGCTTTTTTTTTCCTTTCTGCTAATTAAGGGGAGTGGTTAATTGTTCACAGGTGAGTATATAAGTGTCTGTACAAACTCCCTTAGGAGCTGGCTCCCTGCTGATGGTGGCTTGCATGTGGATTTTGTGAACATCAGTGGAATTTTGAACTACAGTGGAGAGTTAAAAACCAGGAGTTTTGCTTTTAACTGCTTCTGCTTGCAAGTGTTGATTTATTTGTATTTTTTGTCCTTTATTTGATACGTTTATCAGTTTTAAAAATACCCCCCCCCCCTTTCTCTGACACTTTTTAAACAGCTTTTTTTTTTCCTTTCTGCTAATTAAGGGGAGTGGTTAATTGTTCACAGGTGAGTATATAAGTGTCTGTACAAACTCCCTTAGGAGCTGGCTCCCTGCTGATGGTGGCTTGCATGTGGATTTTGTGAATATCAGTGGAATTTTGAACTACAGTGGAGAGTTAAAAACCAGGAGTTTAAAACAGGAGTTAAGACAGGAGTCTTCTAAACTGTGAGTAACATTATAAACTTCCTACAAGTAATTATATTGTAACTGGGAAATGAGTGCTAGCAGGGTTGAAGGTTTTGCTCAGTGCACAGTGTGCCACATGTATGCAAAATTGGTGCAACAGCTCCAGGATGGATACCGCTGTGACAGATGTGAGCAGGTTGCCCTTCTGGAAGCTCGCATTAGAGATCTGGAAGAGCAAGTTGCAACACTGGGCGGAAAGGACAACCTTGAAAGGGGTCCTCTGCTCGCTCAGCAGGTGGTCAGTAGGGCTGATGTGGAGGGTGGAGTGGCAAGTCAGGATTATCAGATAGGAAGATGGGTTAATGTAGTTAGAGGGCGTGGAAGGGGCTTGCAGAAAAGGAAGGCCAGTCCTGTAGTTGTGCATCAAAACAAATTTTCCACGTTGGGTGAAGATGTGGAGGTGGCAAACACAGAGGTGGCAGCCCTAGATGTCACTGCTACCCCTAACAGCCGGGAGAGCAACCCATCTAGTAGAGGTGGTGAGGGGAGTGCAGGTAGGCCAAGACAGTTGGTGGTTATAGGGGATTCTATAATCAGAAGGACTGATAGAATAATTTGTCGCCAGGATCGCCTCAACCGAATGGTTTGCTGTCTCCCTGGTGCCAGGGTTCGGCATGTGGTGGACCGGGTGGATAATTTACTGGGAGGGGCTGGGCATGACCCAGCTGTCTTGGTCCACGTTGGAACCAATGACAGTATACATGGAAGGTGGAGGCTCCTTAAGAATCAATTTAAAGAACTAGGCTGCAAGATGAAGGCAAGGACCTCCAAGGTGATATTCTCTGAAATATTGCCTGTGCCATGCGCAACACAGGAAAGGCAGGGGGAGATTAGAGAGCTGAATGCATGGCTAAAGACCTGGTGTAGGGAGGAGGGATTTGGGTTTCTAGAGCACTGGGCTGACTTTTCATTGGGGTGCAACCTATATGCTAAAGACGGTTTGCACTTGAATGGAAGGGGGTCTGCGGTGCTGGGGGAGAGGTTTAGGGGAAGGCTGGAGGAGTATTTAAACTAGGTTTGAGGGGGGAGGGTGAACTAGAATTACATCGGGCACACAGGTCAGTTAGTGGTCAGACATTAATGGAGAGTGGAATGGGGATAGATGGGGGGAGGGTTATGGCAGGTGACAAGAAAGTTCCCATGTTGCAAACAGCCATTGGAAACTATAGTGCCATTTGTACTACTAAAAATTATATGAAAAACACCAGAGAAAAATGTAATACATTAAAGTGTTTGTTCACCAATGCCAGAAGTCTGCCAAGCAAAATAGGTGAGTTGGAAGCTCTGGTGCATGAGGAGAGCTATGACGTAATCGGTATTGCTGAAACGTGGCTTCAATCCTCACATGACTGGATTATTAATATTCCTGGCTATGCACTCTTTCGGAGAGACAGGGCAAAAAGGAAAGGTGGCGGGGTCTGTCTCTATGTGAGAAGTGATCTCAAAGCGAGTGTGAAAGAGGACCTGGTTGATGGAGAGTGTGATGAGGCTGAAGCATTATGGGTGGAACTGCATACAGATGTGCGTAGTTCAAAGTTAATCATTGGAGTTTGTTATAGACCACCCAATGTTAATGAGGAGGTGGAGACTCAGCTCCTTGCACAGATGGAAAGGGCTGCAAGGGCTGGGACGGTGATAATAATGGGGGATTTTAACTACCCAGAAATTGACTGGAGTAATGGCACTGCTGGGACAGTTAAAGGGCAAAAATGTATAAGCCTATTGCAGGACAATTTTATGGTCCAGTTTATTGAGGCCCCAACTAGGAATGATGCTCTGTTGGACCTGGTAATCTCAAACCATGCAGAGCACATTACTAATGTTCAGATAAAGGAACACCTGGGTAGCAGTGACCATAACATGATTTCATTTGATGTTAGCTGTAAGCAAGAAATACATGCAGGAAGGATAAAAACACTTAATTTCAATAAAGCAAATTTTCCAAGGATGAGGGCTGCTCTCCAGGACTTAGACTGGGAGGGAAAATTGGCATCAATGGGCACAGAACAGAAATGGGAATTCTTCAAAAAGACTGTTTGTGAACTCACTGCAAAGTATATTCCCATGGGCAATAAGTTTAAAAGGCTAAAAATAAAACCTATGTGGCTCACAGTTAAAGTTAAAAAAGCTATAAACAATAAGAAAAGCGCTTTTAAAAAATATAAAAATGAAGGAACACTACTGTCGTTTAAATGTTACAAAGAATATAACAGGATATGTAAAAAGGAAATCAAGGATGCAAAAATTCAAAACGAACGACAGATTGCAAAAGATAGTAGGACAAACCCCAAAAAATTCTTCAAATATATTAATAGTAAAAAGGTCAAGTCTGAGCATGTAGGCCCTTTACAAAATAATCTAGAGTGGGTGACTGGGGACAAAGAAAAGGCTAATTTATTAAATACTTTCTTCAGCTCTGTGTATACAATGGAGCATGGGGGAGTTCATGTCCATAATGGGGGTGGTAGTGACACAGCCCCAAATCCACAATGGCTCAAAAGTGATATGGTCCAGAAATATTTAGACAGAGTAAAGGTGGATAAAGCACCTGGACCAGATGGCATCCACCCACGGATCCTAAAAGAATTGAGCTCTGTAATTTCAAAGCCATTGTATCTAATTTTTAGGGACTCATTAATGACAGGAATAGTACCACTGGATTGGCGCAGGGCCAATGTGGTGCCTATATTTAAAAAGGGAACAAAGTCTTTACCAAGTAACTATAGACCTGTTAGTTTAACTTCCATAGTTGGGAAGATACTGGAGAGATTAATAAAAGACCACATAGATGAGTTCTTGTTGGAAAAAAACTATTTCAGCAACAGACAGCATGGATTCATGAAAGACAGAAGTTGTCAGACAAACCTGATTTCTTTTTATGAAGAGGTAAGTAAAACCTTGGACAGAGGCGTGGCTGTGGACGTGGTATACTTGGATTTTGCAAAAGCGTTTGATACAGTTCCCCACACACGGCTCATGTGTAAGGTAAAGTCTACAGGATTGGAAATATCAGTTTGTAAATGGATAGAAAACTGGCTAAAAGACAGAATTCAGAGAGTAGTAGTTAATGATTCTTACTCTGAATGGTCTAAGGTTATCAGTGGTGTACCCCAAGGTTCAGTGCTGGGACCCTTACTTTTTAATATCTTTATAAATGATATTGGGTCTGAGATCAAAAGTAACATTTCTGTCTTTGCAGATGACACCAAGCTATGCAGTGGAATGACGTCCTTGCAGGATGTCTCCAATTTACAAGCCGACCTCGATGCCCTGTCTAATTGGGCGACTATGTGGCAGATGAGGTTTAATGTTGATAAATGTAAAGTTATGCACTTGGGGGCTAAGAATATGAATGCATCATACATACTAGGGGGAATACAACTGGGGGGATCCGTAGTGGAAAAGGATCTGGGGGTTTTGGTAGATCATAAGCTCAATAATGGCATGCAATGCCAAGCTGTGGTTTCCAAAGCGAGCAAAGTCCTTTCTTGTATTAAGAGAGGTATGGACTCCAGAGAGAGAGACATCATTTTGCCCCTGTACAAATCATTAGTAAGGCCTCATCTGGAATACGCAGTTCAGTTTTGGGCACCAGTTCTCAAAAAGCATATCGGGGAACTGGAGAAAATGCAGAGAAGGGCAACCAAACTGATAAGAGGCATGGAGGAGCTCAGCTATGAAGAAAGATTAGAGGAGCTGAATTTATTCACTCTTGAGAAGAGGAGAATAAGGGGGGATATGATTAACATGTACAAATATATAAGGGGTCCATATATTGATCTTGGTGATGAGTTATTCACTTTACGGTCAACACAGAGAACAAGGGGGCACTCTTTACGTCTAGAAGAAAAAAGATTTCATCTCCAAATGCGGAAAGGTTTCTTCACAGTAAGAGCTGTGAAAATGTGGAACAGACTCCCTGCAGAGGTGGTTCTGGCCAGCTCAGTAGATTGCTTTAAGAAAGGCATGGATACTTTCCTAAATGTACATAATATAACTGAGTACTAACAGTTCTAGGTAAAGTTGATCCAGGGTAAATCCGATTGCCTCTCGGGGGATCAGGAAGGAATTTTTTCCCCTGCTGTAGCAAATTGGATCATGCTCTGCTGGGGTTTTTTGCCTTCCTCTGGATCAACTGTGGGTATAGAATTGGGTATATGGGATTGCACGATATTTTTTTTATTTTTATGGTTGAACTGGATGGACTTTGTCTTTTTTCAACCTGACTAACTATGTAACTATGTATAATGTTTTTATATTTTTGCTCAATCACATTAATTATATTTCTCATAATGTCCATTTCGCTACTACATTCCATTATTTCTTGAATAATTATTTTGGCACTAGCACCCGAGAATGGAGGATTTGACACACCACCACGTTCATCCCCTAAAAAAAAAAAAAACATTTAGAAATATGCAGGCCTACATCTGTATTTACCTTGAAGTTGTGGTGACAGACACTGACCTGTTGTGGTGATAAGCTCCACCTCTCCTTCCTCCACCTCCGCTTCCTCAACATGCTGATCTTGGTGTGCTTTGGGATCTTGGGGGTGTTTATGTGGTCTGTGCTTCCTTGTCTCCTCAGATTGGTGTCCTCCCAGTCTCCTCTCCCCTATGGGAATCGGGAAAAAAAAGTATCCTTTAGCACACAGAGATTTGAGGGCAGAAATTGTATACATTGATTGGAAGTGGGGTGCAATTGATATTTGGGCCTGAGTTTCAAGATGAACACATGAGATCTTGAGAACTCTACTAAGCTGCATGCTTTTTTTTAGGGGCATAAAAAACACACTTGGAGAACCACCAAGGTATCCACTGGAGCACCTGTGTGTGACACCCTTAAAAATTTGGTCATGTGGCCCACACTAAAGTATATTGCTCCTGAGCAAAAAGATGTGTAACCAACTGCTTGAGTGTCATCTCCTTTACCCAGAATCCAGTTTAGCCTTTCATTCACATTCTACGTTACTTACAACACATCATCTAGCCAAAAATGTGTAGAAACATTGTTTTATTAAAATGAGGCATGACCACATGTGGTTTACGTGGATATGTGCCAAACATGTTTTGGGGAAGACGATCAAGTGTTTACTACGACACATTACCAAATAAGTGGACACTCAACTTAACATAAAAGTTGCCATTTGCAAATGTGAAACCAGTCAAGCCAAGCACATGGAGCAAAACATGCAAGAATACATATTACAATGTGAAAGAACACAGTAAAAATAAAAGCTTACTTTTTTCAATGCTTTTGATAAACTTCCTATACTGCATCGGCTCCCTCAGCTTGAGGTCAGACCACCTTTTACGGAGCTGCTCCTTGGATCTCCTGACCCATATTTCTGATAGAGAGTCCTCGCCACTTTGTCCATTATTTGCGACTTCCTGAGATTAGGGGTGTCGTATGGCCCATGCTTCCCATCGTAATCTTTCCTCCGCAGGATGACCACCATCTCCGCCATCTCTCAAATTACATATTAGTCGCCTTGTATCTTTTAGTCCTGGATCGGGACGTTCCCGCCTCCGGCCTTTCCTCGTCTGTACTTTCTAATAAAGAAGCCACCTGTGTCACCGACATGTCGTCGTATCCCACTGTGCGCCGAACGTGAAGGGGCAGGGAAATGCAGGAAAAGACCGTCATGGGCAGGCGACGCGGGCGGAGTTACACGCATGCGCAGGGTATAAAAATGGGAACAAAGTTATTAGGGTTGCGCGGAGTAAGAACGAGCGGAAGTCCAGAAAAGATCACAACTAAGGTAAGAAGGGAACTTGGGCCTGCAGTGGCCTATAATGGTTCATGATTGTAAAGGTCAATATTGGGATAAGTTGAGGAGAATGGAATCTGACCTCTCATGTTTTTTTATGTGTTTTGACCTTGCAGACAGTCTACAATGCATAAACTACGTGAGCCGGATATCATGTTGTTTTTTATCGAAAAATATAAAAAACTCCTCAACCTCTGGGAACTTAAACATCCAGCTTACCACAAGAGTGATGTACGTCGGGCAACAATTCAAAAATTAGCCGATTATATAAAGCCCTGGATCCCAGAGGCAGACTACAGTATGATGAACAATAGGATAAACAACATGCGGAATGCATATAAAAAAAAAACACAGAATACCGCGCTTCGATGAGATCAGGAGCAGCAGCAGACAATGTAGTACAGCCCAAGCTGTGGTACTACAAGCATCTGCAATTTCTGGAAGACCAGATTGAGGCCAGGGAATCAATTTCCAGCCTTCCCTCAACCCTTCCTTCCACCCTTCCCTCCAGCGTTCCTCCCACCCTTCCCTCCACCGTTCCTTCCACCCTTCCCTCCACCCCTGCAGAGGGGGAGGAGGAGCCACCTGTGCTTGAAGAGCCGGATGTTCGCATCTTCAGCCAGGTATAGTATTTTAGAACATAATTATTGGCCTCAAAGTACTATTGTGATGAACTTGATTTATTCTCCCAAAATGATAACATCCCCCCACCCCCAAAAAAAAAACAAAAAAAAAAACGGGGACATAAAGGATTGTTAAAGTATCTTAAAATAACTGGGACAGAATGAAACTCTTTTCTATTTTTAAAACAAGCAAATTGCACCGTCATGAGAGCAAAATTGTGTGAGATTGATTCCCCAAAATATCTAACTATGTGCCTTTTTCTACACAGGATGAGGCCAGCCAGGAGGAAGAGGCGCAGGAATGTGGCAGACAGGAGGAGGCAGGAGTGAGTGTCAGCCAGGAGGAGGCAGGGCAAAGTGGGACTCAGCAGGTCCCCAGGCCACGGGCGGATCCAGAGTCTTTTCTCGGGAGGGGCACTGCCAAAAAATGTTTTTTTTGTGGGAAATTTATCGGGGAAATGGCTGGTGTCAGCGCTTCAATCATCTTGGCACCATGGTTGTTATGGTGTCAGGATTATTGAAGCGCATTATTTCTATTATTACATTGTAATATAAAATTAAATAGTTCAATGCAGAATCGGTGAAAGCCCCGAGTGTGTCACTTGCCACCGTCGCCTGCAATTAGTGGGAGCCCTGAGCGTGTCACTTGCCACACGTTGCGGATTGACACTTGCCACGTCACATGCCACATCTTGTGGATTGTCACTTGCCACATCACCTGCCACACCTTGCGGATTGTTACTAGCCACACCTTGCGGATTGTCACTTGCCACGTCACCTGCCACACCTTGCTGATTGTCACTTGCCTGCCACCAGATGCAGATTTTCGTTTGCCACGTCACCTGACACAATTTGCGGATTGTCACTTGCCACGGCGCCTGCCACACCTTGCGGATTGTCACTAACTTGTCTGCTAAGGTGTAGTTTTGGTGGTCTCTTGCTGTGTCCCAGACTCCCATAATCAGGCAGCAGAGAGATAATGTAATCTCTCTGCTGCCTGCACAGTGAGGGCAGAAGTCACTGCAGGGCAGGCACGGGCGGTGAGAGATAATCTCATCTCTCTGATCCCCCGCTTCTGGCTAGCTGATTGGCCAGCTGCCACACTGAGCCTGCTCTCTCACTCTCACCTGCGCTGCCAACACACTGAGCAGCACGGTCTGCCCACGAACCGCGCTGCCCGCCCACAAACCACGCCGCAAGCGGAGCCGCCCGCTTTCTTACCCGTCTGTGGAGCCGCACGCTATCGCACCTGCCCACAGAGCGGCCCGACGTGACTCACTGACGTCACCCGTTGCTAGACGCCAAGCATGCAGGGAAGAGGCTCCTACCCACCTCCTCCTCCGCTCCTGATATCGTGTCAGTGCTCCGCGTAACTACATTAGACGAGTCTCTCTCTCTGCGCCGCTAATCGGCTGATGTGAGAAACTGAGAGAGAGACTCAGAGAGGCAGCGGCAGCCGCAGAACAAGTACTGTATATACTCGAGTATAAGCCCACCTGAATATAAGCCGAGGCACCTAATTTTACCCCAAAAAACTGGGAAAACGTATTGACTCGAGTATAAGCCTAGGGTGTCCATCTGCATGCCTCACTGTGCCTCACTGTGCCCATGCCTCACTGTGTCCATGCTTCACTGTGCCCATGACTAGACTGATGTTTAACATGGGAATCTATGGAAGGAGTGCCCGGCTTTGAAAAATCGGTTCTCTCCGGCCGTAGAGTTCACACTTGTAGAGGGGACATTGGGCTACATGTGTGCCAAGTTTGGGGTCCAGGGGACCTACGACCGGCCGGTAGCAGGTCCGCAAAATCACCGGAGAAATTACCGTTTAACATTGAAGTCTATGGAAGGGGTGCCCGGCTTTAAAAAATCAGTGCTCCCCGGCCGTTGGTCTCCCAGACACCAAACTTTGTACACTTATAGAGGAGACATGGGGCTACATGTGTGCCAAGTTTGGGGACCAGGGGACTTACAACCGGCCGGTAAGGGGTCCCCAAAGTCCGGGAGATCAGGTGCAAAAAAAAAAAAAAACTGAGCAAGCAAGTGAGTGTGACAGATGGTCTCGGGGGGGGGGCAATTGCCCTGTTGCCCCCCCTGGATTCGCCCCTGCCCCAGGCCTAGTGGCAGCACAGTGTCACAAGTGGCTCCCCTCCACATCAGACCTAAAAAAAAATCATAGGATGACACAGGTGACACTCAAAATGATCCGTGATGCTGCTGCCATCATGAGGGCCCCCCTCAACCCTGTGGAGGGGTTTAGTACGTACCTTGCGGACAAATTAGTCCAAATGGAGGCAGGACAATGTGCCCTCTGCGAGCACATTATATACACAGCCGTACACATGGGGGGGAGGGGACAGCTGACTGAGGCCACCCATCTCTCGCATCAGGCCAATCCTTCTCCTCCTTCTCCTCCTCCTCCTGCCACATTACCACCCACAGTGGCACGGCCTGCAAGGGTGCATGGACGAGGCCGTGGAGGGAACGCTGCAGAGAGGCGTGGAGGGAACACTGCAGGGAAGCGTGGAGGGAAGTGTGATTCCCTGGCTTCGAGCTGCTCTTCCAGAAGTTGCAGTTTGAGGGAGTACCACAGCTTGGGATGATGTATGTCTTTGGCTGCTGCTCCTGATTTCATTATGTTGTTTATCTTATTGTTCATCATAGTCATGTCTGCCTTTGGGGTCCAATGACTTCATATTTTCCCCTAATTTTCGAATTGTTGCCCTTCGCTTTTTTATTTTATATTTTGCCCGAATAAATGGAGATTTGATTTCAGCCAAAATACTTGCCTGATGTGTTTTTATTGGGAGTAGCAATAACATTTCATGAATAAAATGTGGAATTAATAACAAGGGACACCAACCTCCATGAGGGAAAATAAAAGAAACATATGTTGTTGTGAGAAATTGACACCCAAAAAAAAGGAGAAAAAAAAAAAGGAAAAAAAAAAGGATTCTAAATCCATCGGACGGGTTTCATCGGTAAAACCGATCGTGTGTACAGGGCTTCAGGCGGAGGTTCGCCTTCCAGCAGGACAATGATCCTAAACATACAGCCAGAGCTACAATGGAATGGTTTAGATCAAAGCATATTCATGTGTTAGAATGGCCCAGGCACAGTCCAGACCTAAATCCAATTTAGAATCTGTGGCAAGACTTGAAAATTGCTGTTTACAGATGCTCTCCATCTAACCTGCTGTAAAGGGGGACTCTGATGGGGACATCTGCTGTAAAGGGGGACTTTGATGGGGACACCTGCTGTGAAGGGGGACTCTGATGGGGACATCTGCTGTGAAGGGGGACTCTGATGGGGACATCTGCTGTGAAGGGGGACTCTGATGGGGACACCTGCTGTGAAGGGGGACTCTGATGGAGACATTTGCTGTAAAGGGGGGCACCTGCTGTAAAGGGGGAATTTGATTGGGACAGCTGATGTAAAAGGGGGCTCTAAAAAGGACATCTTATGTTAAGCAGTTTTATTTTATTTTACTTGAAATGTGGATGTGATTGGCCTACTGTGACGGGCACAGTGAGGCTGCAATTAATGGGCACAGTGAAGGTGCATATAATGGGCACAGTAAGGGTGCATATGATGGGCACAGTGAGGGTGCATTTGATGGGCACAATGAGGGTGCATTTGATGGGCACAGTGAGGCTGCATTTGATGGGCACAGTGAGGCTGCATATGACGGGCACAGTTAGGTTAAATATGATGGGCATAGTGAGGCTACATATGATGGGCACAGTGAGGGTGCATTTGATGGGCACAGTGAGGAAGCAATTGATGGACACAGTGAGGCTGCAATTGATGGGCACAGGGGGCTGCATTTGATGGGCACAGTTTTATCTAGCAGTAATGATACATAATCACCTGATAAATGGCTATTTACAGTCCTGCATTACTAATAGTTTAAGTTTTCAGTTTGTTTGCGCTCCCCAAAAAAAATTGGGCACCAGCGGCCACTGATTAAGGATGAGCTACCTGTTCCAGGGTTTTGCCCAAATTTCAACTGTTCAGTGAATGACCAAACTACTGTATATGGATGTTTAAACACTGGTTCACAAAAGAAGGGACTTTAAAAGTTCTAATTACCACACCATTTTTTTAAAGATTAAACATTCATTTTATTGATTCAAGTAAAATCAAGTTAAAATCAAAAACTGTAATCAGGTTTTATTCCACATTAACAGACTGGATTTACATATTCCATGCTACAACATGCAATAATCTCAACATGTTTCCCTAAATTTACGGCTTCGTCAGGAGTTTATGGGGTCAATTCACCAACATTAACCGCATGCAATAAGGGTATCATGTTACTCATTTGCATAAATTATCACATGCGGTAAACTAAGTCCGATTCACATATAATACAAAATAGATTATGCAGTATTTACCCCCCAAAAAAAAAGTGCCAGTAAATACCGCATAAAAAGCTCTTAAGTTCAATTCACAAACAGACCAGAGCATGCAAAAATTACCACCAGGGTTTAGCTGGTGGTATCACATGCAATATTTGTCAAAAAACAGCCTGGGGGTCAGGGGACCCCCAGGCTGTTTTTTGACAAATAGCTGGTTGCTAAGCAGCGGGCTGGGAAGCCGGCCACCGCATCCTTAACAACCGATGACTCATCGGCTGTCAGCAGGCTTCCCCTCTGACAGCTGATTGTAAAAGAAAAAAGCTGACAATTAAAAAGTATGTAAAAAACGTCTGGATCTGGCCTGGATTTTATGGAAAAAAAAAAATATTTAAATGAAAAAAAAAACGGCATGGGTCCCCCAAAAACCATACCAGGCCCTGTCCCCCCCCCTCCCCTGTGCATACTGGGTCATGATGTCACAAGGGGTGGGGCCACAAGGTAAAGGTGGCCTGCCTCTTAACTATATAAGAAATGTCAGACTGCAGCCAGCCTTAACCGACGGCGGGCGCAAGTCTTTGTTATTATGTGCAACACAGGGGGGTGTGATTTTGACATGGCAGAGTGAGGAGGAACACACTTGCAGCCCTCTGACCCTCCACCCGGACACCCAGCAAAGATGCAGATCGTATAGCTCCCTGAGCCCAGTCCATTAAGTGCAGCCTACCTGGGATGAAGAGGAGAGAGAAAGCGGTGAAAAAACCGGGGACACAGCCAGAGATCGAGACCTTTTTCCCCTGCACACGAGCCGCGCTGACTAGGCTGCAATCGGTGGAATCACGTGGGGCAGCAGGCGGTGAGAAGGAACAGTACAGGCGCTTGGGAGTGCGGCGCAGTGAGGAGACACACAGACCTGAAGCACTGGAGGAGCCAGCACTATCCATCCCACAGGTGCAGGCGCGGGGGATTATGGAAGGGGTGAGGCAGAGTGAGCTAGGGGGGCAGGAGTATAACCCCTGGGAGTGCCAAGACGGGAAGCTACAGGGAGTAACAGCAAGAGACCCTGGTGATATGGACCTTAGAGCTCTGCTACAAGCCTTGCCAACTCGTGCAGGCATAGAATCCCTGCCGACCCGTGCGGATATAGAATCCATGAGGACATGCTTGGAGGAAATGCATCGAAGGGAGTGGGACCAGGTACATACAGAGGTTAAGCATCTCTCAGAGAGACTGATGGGGGAGGAAGGCCAGGTAGCAACTTTAGAGAAACGGGTCCAGCAGCTGGAACAGGTACAGAGTTTACATTCTGTGCACACTACTTTGTTACAGCTGCAGATGGAGGAATTTGAGGACCGGAGCCGCCGCCAGAACCTGCAGTTCAGGGGGATCCCTGAGACCGTAGGAAGAGAGGCATTACAGGCAACGGTCCTAGCAATATGTCAGCAGCTGGCTATCCCTGCTCCACCCCAAGCACTGAAATTTGAGAGAGTGCATAGAGCCTTGGGTCCCCCCTCAGTGAATGCAGATAGACCAAGGGACGTTATAGGACGTTTCCATCGGTATTCACATAAGGAACTAATAAGCCGCAAGGCCTGGGAAAAGGGCGAAATAGAACAAGAGGGATTCAGGGTAAAAGTTCTACCAGATCTATCGCGAGCTACGTTGCAGCGCAGGGCTATGCTATGCCCGTTCTTGGATAAAATTAAATTACTGGGGGGGAACCTACCGGTGGGGGTACCCCATCGCATTCATAGTAAAAACAAAACTCCCTTACATTCACTTTGCGGCATCCGGGGGAATTATCAGACTTCTTCTCCTTTATGGAGATGGAAGCTATAGAGATCCCAAATTGGTTGCAGGAAATTCCAGGAACCCTGAGAAAAATATAGACTATGGGGGATGGGGGATTCACGGCTCCAAGGAGAATGGGGAGAAGGAAGAAATAAAGATCCCACCCCCCTAATGTAAAAGACGACAGGAGACACGTCTGTTTTTTTTTTTGGGCTGGACTCAGAGGAACCCCTCTGGAGGAGACTGAAACCCGCCCCCCCCCGGGGGAAGGAAAGAGTGAACTTATTTTTTCTTGTGTTTTTTTTTCTTGTTGTTTTTTCCTCTCTTAGGTGCTGCCCCCCGTTTGCCCCCCCCCCTTTTTTTTATATACCCCCAAATGAGAAAATAAGAGAAACACAGGAGGGATGGGAATGATTGTTGTACTATGAGGTGATTATTAACCCATTGGAGACGGTCACGGCCGGGATTTATCAACCCCCCTCCCCCTTTTTTTTTTCTCCCCCAGGGGTCCCTGGGGGAGCATGGGGGATTTTCTCCCTTTTCCTTTTTTTTGGGGTTTTCCCTTTTTTTATTTTTTTATTTTACTAGATGTGGGGGCAAAGGTGGTACACTTAAAAGGGTGATGAGAGATATGTTGCGCTGCAATGTAAGATATTTTTGATTATTGTCTGTTTTGTAATTCTATATACACGTGCTGGCCCCCCCCGGAGTGGAGGGGCGCCCCTGGGGGTATGGGGAGGGTTTGTTCCCCCCCCCACTTATTGATTTTGTATACACTGGATATTACTGTGTGTTGTCTTTTTATGGGGGAGGGTTCAGACCAAATATTGTATAAATATTGTATGATGAATGGCTGGTGGGGAAGGATGTGATTTTGGATCGGGGGGGGGGCATGGGGGGGGATGTGACAACAAAAAGAGTGGGTTATAAATGAGACGATACAAGAAGATATTAATAGAGTACTAGAAGGAATCAGATAGGGGTTCCTATAAATGAATGAAATATTTCAGTAGGGGTGAGAGGGAAGAAGTCTCCAAGTATGTACCACCATTACATAGAAAAAAACATAACCCTCAATGGGATGATGTAGGAATTACAAGATTATTCCATATAGTACATCATACATATGATAAATGAGGTAGGAGTATGGCGGTGGAGATTTGTTGAAATTGATGCAACATTCGCCCGACAAGTTCCGCGTACAATCACGCTTCTTCAGGAGCAAAACATGTAGACCAGGGATATGCAATTAGCGGACCTCCAGCAGTCCCATGAGGCATAGCAAGACTCTGACAGCCACAAGCATGACACCCAGAGGCAGAGGAATGATGGGACTTGTAGTATTGCAACATTAAGAATTTATAACATTTAAACATGTCAATACAAATTATATAACAAACAAAAGATATGTAAATACGATGGAGTGATCAGCCGCCAAAGCCTATGGTGCACCAGCGCCAAATGGGGACACTCATAAGGGTGGCATTCCTCCCTTTCCTCCCATCGTGTTGTTTGGCTGGTCAATTAGCTGCCCTCCTTGGTCCTGGCGTAGTGCGTCCGTCCCCTCCCCAGGGCACATGCGTGGGATCCGCGAGGCGCATGCGCGTTGACCTCGCGGCCTTTCCGGATGATGTCATCTCGGCTATGCCGATTCGATGACTACGGAATGGGGCGTGTACATATACGGCACGCAACACAAGCGTGCTTCATACAGCCACCATTGCAGGATGTATTATCATGAGAGCTGCTGACCGGGGGATACTTTTTCAGGTACAAATCTCGTCCATCTCTTGCAAATCTTGTCCTCACTAGCAGAATCTATATTACCATGCTGATTAGACCTCTTTCTTTCTTTATCTAACCTATATTTTTAGGTATATTAAGTGTGACCGGTTGCCATCTTAGCCGTTCGCCCTTTTGCCAATAGTACTAGATGGGACTTTGTTTCTTGAGACATCCATTCTAACGCTGGATAGGATCTCATTACATGGCTATATCAGCTTGAACTAATTTGACCAATTAGCCTAGCGCTGCAAAATTATCTAATCAGATGAGCTTTCATTATATGTAGTGTCATACTACTGTAGTGGGGTATTGCCTTTTAATCCCTCAGAGACTACATTACCCAGTACACTTTAAGGCACCCAGGGTGCATTGCCCCACGTAAGGACTGCTGGGGTAGACTTTATAAGGGGGAGGCGGAGCCCAGTTCTTTATCGTTGGACACCGCCCGCCCAGCAACTGCTGCTTGAGCTCCAGTGACTTTAGGCCAGAAGCCTGGGCCTTTTCTCCAAAGAGCCTTCCACGCGCACCGAGGAACCTGAGGGACGTCTCTCCTTTGATGCTGCACCTTTGCCAGGAGGACCGAAGACCCGGATGTCGAGGGATCGGTGTACTTAGACACTGCAGCGGAAGAAACGGACGCAGACTGGTCCGGTTGGGTGAGAGAGCACCTGCTCATAGACAGACACAGTATCTCTGTTACATTGGTGGATTACAAATTCTATTCTTCAAGTGCACCACCGTTGCTAGCGAAGATTTCCCTGCAGAACTTCCACTTAGTTCAGTCAGGCCTGACTGTGTAGCATAGACATTCCTGGGCACCATATTGTCCACGAGGGGAAATAGCTGCAAAGGGGACTATTAGAGTTGCATAGCATTGTATACTGGTCTGCTTGTTTAACATTGTTTATTGCAGGGCTCTGCACATGACATGTACCCCCCTGTTTTATTGCTTGCCCACTAATCTAAGTAAACATACAAGGGTTAAGTATATTGGTGTCTGTGTTCTTTACTTTACAGAAGAGATAGGTAAAGGAAGTAGTAAAATATCACTGTGTGTTCTTGTCAAAGGATTGTGCCGCTGTGAGTTACAGGCCTCACAATCCTATCATCCCCTACTAACTGTGCCAAGGGAGGTTAGAGCCGATTGCCAGGGGTTGACAGCGGTGCACTACAGGGCCCAAAATCTTACAGGCAGCCCTCTTAACTGGGGGTATCGCTACACTACAATATCAACTCTCTGGCACTTTATTATGCAACATTGGCTTACCTTTTTTATTGTAGGAAAAACCTATGTATCCCCTTGTTCAACATCTCTCATCCTCCTGTAATTGGGTCTACTATACTTTATTCACTGGCTGTCTATTATCTTAGCAATACTCCTCTATGATCCACAGTAAGTTGACTATTTATAGTATATATGTTTTTACATTCCCTTCATTAATTATAGGGGATTTTACCCTTGTATACATATATCTTTATAATGTTGTAATTAGCCATCTTTGGTTGAAACATTTGCTACCATATGGCTGGCTGCCATGCTGATGCTGGTTTCAACGATAACATATAGTCTCCATGTTGGATTTGTTTTATAGAGTGGATCCACCTGATTATTACACGCCCCCATAGCTACCCATTGTCTCATGCCACCCTCATGAGTGTCCCCATTTGGCGCTGGTGCGCCATAGGCTTTGGCGGCTGATCGCTCCATCGTATTTACATATCTTTTGTTTGTTATATCATTTGTATTGACATGTTTAAATGTTATAAATTCTTAATGTTTTTCTTGTTTTAAATCTTTTGTTAGTCTATATGTTTTGCTCCTGAAGAAGCATGATTGCACGCGGAACTTGTCGGGCGATTGTTGCATCAATTTCAACAAATCTCCACCGCCATATTCCTACCTCATTTATCATATTCATTATGTACTATATGGAATAATCTTGTAATTCCTTCATCATCCCATTAAGGGTTATGGTTTTTTCTATGTAATGGTGGTATTGTTGTATCGATTCAATGATGTGGGCTTTTTTAACAAGATTGTTTCTAACAATATCTATGCTTAATACATTTATACCTTTTTAATTAATTTTTGTATTACTGTGCCTAAAAAGTCCAAGTCCCAAACATTTCCTATTACTCAAATATTTCAGGATGTGGCACACTATTATCTATGTTGTTATCCACAGATACCACTCTGTGCTGTGATACAACACTTTTCACATTGTATTTAAAGGGCCTATGTATGTCTAGAGAGAAGGGGGAGTGGGGCACATACACATCACACCACACTTTTTATATTATGATAGGTTAGGAGGCACACGCACTTGGATACAACTGAGGAAGTTAATGGTTAGAAGGAGGAAGGAACCCCAGGTAGGGAACAGGAGTAAGTAAGTACCTGGAAGACCCACCACCAGGAAATAAGGAGAGGGGGGAGTTGGGGGGAGGGGTAGAAGAAGTGAATGGAAACAGAGTAGAGGGAATGGCGAGAAGGGAGAGAAAATTACCTAAAGGATAAAAATGAAACGGTGGATGACCTCTCGGAGTCAATGCCCTATTAAGAAAAAAGAGGGGAGCATGAAAAGAAGAGCTGGAGAGAGGTGGATGAGAGGGGTGTCTGGGGTGGAGGGGTGGGGAGCACCTCTGTTGTATCAATCCAACACCTCAATTAGGCTCGCACCCACATGAACCGTAAGGTCAAAGGTTCAGAAGTGGGTGCCTCCCTTGGGGGTGGGTGTATGGGGGGGGAAGGGGTTAGTGGAATATTTAGGGGTGGGGGAACTGAAAAGGGGGGGGGTTGTTTGTTCTTTGGGTTTTTTTTTTTTCCACCTCACTCTCTGCACCTCCCGGGATGGAGGGAATACGGATAACCACCATCAATGCTAAAGGACTCAATGTCCCGGAAAAAAGGAGAATGCTCCTGAGCGAGTTAAAACGAACTCGCTCAGATGTAGCATTCGTGCAGGAGACACATTGACACATTTCAAGATGGGCGGACTCCCATATCTACAAAATAGATTTTATCCATGTACATACCATGCATGCAATCAGACATCAAAGTCAAAAGGGGTGTCCATTTTAATTTCCAACAGGATACCCTGGTCCTTGTTAGACGAATGGGTAGGTGCAGATGGCCGTTTTCTATTTTTAAAGGGACATATTGGAGGTATAAAGGTGACATTGGCAACTGTTTATGCACCAAATACATACCAAGATGTCTTCTTGACTAAAACTTTGAATAAGCTGGCGGGGTTTGCAGAAGGGAAGTTGATTTTAGGGGGAGACCTTAATACAACATTGGACCCCAAGGTTGATACATCAGCTGGGGTCTCCTCCATACCAGGGGGGACCAGGAGGGATATTTTGCGGAAGTTACAGGAATTGCAGTTGGTGGATGTGTGGAGGCTATTGCATGCAGGAGAAAAAGATTATACATTTCTTTCCAACCCACATCAACTGTACTCCCGTATAGACCTCTTCCTGGTGCCACACTATCTGCTGACGGCGGTGAAGGAAGTAAAAATTGGAAACATAACATGGTCAGACCATGCGCCAGTGACGATACATATTGCGCTGTCCGGTTCATCTTCTGCCCCAGAGTGGCGTTGGCGTCTGAACGAAAGTGTCACGGTCTGGAGTCAGGCTCAGAGGCCAGTAGCTATAGCAGCAGAGCAGGTATTCACACAGGTCACCCTGGCTGATGACACGGGTTCACCTGAGGTGCGGGGTCTAAGCACTGACCGGTATTCACCAGGGCTCCTAAAGGTGGAGATGGGCTTCGCTGCGTGTCAGTGCCAGGTCGCGGTCCTCAGATTAGCCCCACCAGGGGGTGAGCAAGCCGGGGTCCAGAAACAGATAATACAGGTAGGGATCAAGCAGAGGCATAGTTGGGGATGAGCCAAAAGTCGGTAACAGATAGTTGCAGGTTGAGATTCAGCAGAAGCGTAGTCGGGGACGAGCCAAAAGTCGGTAGTGAGTGGTAGCAAAGATGCGGTCGGCAGCAGTAGACAGGAGCAAGATATTGGCTGGTGAAGACACAATATTCTGGCAACCAGGAAGTGCAGGGACATGGCTTAAATCAGGAAGTTCCTGGGAGGAGAAAAGAGTTCAAGGTTCAAGGCAAACAAGATTCAAGACAAGAAAGATCATTCAAGGAATTGTCTAATGAACTATCCAAGGAGCTGTCCAGCATTCCAGGTGGCTCAGCAAGTAGAGTCACCACCAGACACACCAGAGGTCCCAGGTTCAAGCTCAGGTCCTAACAGTACTCCCCTCCTTCCAGGATCACCCCTGGACGTCTTAGGGCCAGGTTTCTGAGGAAACCTCTGGTGGAATTCCCTTGTTAATCTAGGGGCATGAACATTCTTTTCAGGCTCCCACGAATTTTCTTCTGGCCCATATCCTTCCCATTGAACCAAATATTGCAATTTGTTCCTAGAGATCCTGGAGTCAAGAATTTTTCCCACCACATATTCTTCTTCACCCTGTACCTCAACAGGTGGAGGAGGAGGAGACGGAGCTGACGTCATTTCTGGGTGCCGTCCGCACACAGAGGATCGTCTCGTGGGAGCTCCGGGTTTCTTTTCGCCCACAGCGCTGGGCTGCAGGGATACAGCGCCATCTTGAGGCCTGCTGACCCTCCGAGGCTCCCCGCTCTCTAATCCCGCGATCCGGAACGACTGCCCGGTTCTAACCTACCAGCTGCCGCAGCTCCGGAGGGCACGGGAAGAAAGCTACATCGTTCAAATACCTGTGGATCCCAGCCGCTAGCTACATCCATCCAGCCGCCTGACGCCATCTTGCGGCCTGCCGTCCCGTACTTCCCAGCCTGTGAAGCACAGTGAGTAACAGGGCGGCAGCCCTATCTAGCCATAACGGGACACCCCTAGAGAGACTATTCACGGGCGCACCGGAGGGGCTCCGAGCGGGGAATCTGTAGGCCTAATCTGAGTGGAACACCTAAGGTCGGCCTACTCTCCCAGGAAAGACCGCGGCTTGGGCCTACCCTCGGTAGTCGGAGGCCATCTTGCTACTCCGGGCACCCCAGCCTTATCCCACCTCACCCCCCGAACAGCTCCCTCTGGCCCAGTTTCAGTGCCTCATTGGGATCATTATCTCCCCTACTTGGTTGCTAAGGCACTAGTCAGACACCCAGAGCCATATAGCAGCAGCTCGGAGGGAGTGGCACGCTCACTAGGCCTCAGCTTGCTACACCCCTGGCCTAGTAGCAGCAAGGGCCCAGTCATCCCTGTCCTCTCCAGCTCAACCCCTATTCAGCAGATGAAGCTCAGCATGGGCCTGAATAACCATATGTTCCATACTACGCTGTACACATGTTGTTAAGCGAATGAGACTGAGGGGCGCTCCACTTAGCATTCAGTTCTGAAGCTCCAACTATGCCAGCAAAGATACACAAAATCCACTCTACAACTCCCAAGACACATAGTAAAGGAACGGCGACTAACCAAACCACCTCTAGTTCCATACAGCGATTCCTGGTTGCCAGTGGAACCGGCCCTGGCGCATGTAGCAGTCAAGCTAGACGCACGAGACGCAGCACATCTCTCACTTCACTAGCAACCTCTGTAAGAGAAAGTTCGCCTGTATCATCTTACTGCTCAGATCTCATGGAAGAACCTGAGTCTCCTACAGGCTCAGATATGGCGTCTCTGCTGAGCAGCATCAGAAAAGAGTTAGCCGGGATGTTCCATGGACTCGAAAAATCAATAAAAAAGGAAATCACAGGGGTAAGAACAGATATGGCGCATATTCTCGATAGGGTGGAGGGCACAGAGCAGAGACAAGATACTCATGAAACAGCTATAAGAGAACTACAAAAGACTGTCACACAGCTAGCCCTTGCTCAACGTGCCTCACTATATAAGTTAGAGGACCTCGAGAATAGAAATCGCAGAAACAACCTACGAATCAGAGGTCTGCCCGAAGTGACTGGAGATAAAGATTTGGAGTCGCAGATTAGAGGTATATTTAATTCAGTGTTGGGAAATGAACCCACTGATCCGTTGCGCTTTGATCGGGTTCATCGGGCTCTTAGGTCTCGTACCATTGCTCCTGAGCAACCCAGAGACGTAATATGCCGTCTACATTATTTCACAGATAAGAACGCCATTATGGTCAAGTTGAGGAGCATTCCCAACATTGACTTTGATGGAGCAACTCTCAATATTTTCTCGGATTTATCTAAAGAAACCTTAGACCGCCGCAGAGCCCTTAAACCACTTTTGGAACATTTACGTTCTAAGAAGATTACCTATAGATGGGGTTTCCCGGCGTGCCTTATTGCTACCAAAAATGGTCGCTCCCACACCCTCCGGTTCCCAGAGGAATTGTTACAATTTTTAAAGGACCTTAATCTGCCCTCAGTGGACCTCCCGGGCTGGCATGATCCGGTCCCTAAGTTTTCGCATATTCAGGACTCCCATTGGCAAAAATCTCCTACTACTAAAAAAGGGCGCTCTTCAGCGTCAGGTCCTGTATAATAACATAGACGAGTAAAGGGTGATTATGCCTATGTACTTTCCTTTTTTTATTTGGTTGAGTATGCCTGTAAGTTATTATATCTAATGAGATGTGACTTGGCCGCTAAAGTATATTTGTTATAAAAAGGTTTATTGTTTACTGTTGGAGCAAAAAGTATTCCTCTGCACATTATCTGACGCAAGCTGAATGCGGGTGGAGCACAATGCTCCTATGTGTCTTTTATACGACACGTTCCCCTCCCTTTCTTTCCTTTTGGGGTTGTGGAGAGCGGGTAGCCTTCGAGTTTTCTTATCCGTTCTCCTACGGGAGTTCTGGATGGCTGCCCGTGCTCTCTCCCCCCATAGGGACCACCGCAGAAATCTGCGTGATAAATTAAGGTTTCCCACATGCGTCCAGATGGACGTTTTTGTTGTTTATGTAAATTTGTCTTTTTGTTTTTCTCAATACTTACCCGTTTCTTTTTTGGTTTATTTTCCCTATCAAGGCTGGCATGCATGGCTAAGTAGGTTCAAGGGTTATGCTCTACTGTGATAAATGGCCACACTTAAAGTTACTTCTTATAATGTTAGGGGTTTAAATGCTGCGGCAAAACGGCATCAGGTTATCCGTGAATTACGGAAACTTGCCTCTTCTATTGTGTTTCTTCAGGAAACACATTTAACCCATACTACGCAGGTCAAATTGACCTCGCTTTATTTTCCTCAGTGGTATTATAGCCTTTCAGATACGAATAAAGCTAAGGGGGTGGCTATTGGTTTTAGTAGTAGCGTACCCTTCCGTTTTTTAGATATGCAAGCGGATGACCATGGTTGTTTTCTTTTTTTAAAGGGCTTTTTAGGTACTACCCAATGTACTCTAGCAAACATATACTGCCCGAACCAAAATCAACCTACCTTTTTTTCTCAAATTCTTACTGATTTATCACAATTTGCTGAGGGTCTAATCATACTGCCAGGAGACATAAATATGTCTCTAGATCCTGTTTTGGATACATCCCACGGTCGCTCTAACATCTCTTTTAAGCGCCTGTCCTTTGTTAAAAAGAGACTAATAGACCGACAATTGATAGACGTATGGCGTATTTTACATCCAAAAGAAAAAGATTTTTCCCATTTTTCGAAGACTCATCAGTCTTATTCCTGAATAGATAATATCTTTTTAGACCATTATCACCTCCCATTATTACAATCGGCGAATATAGGTACTGCGACACTGTCAGATCATGCACCTGTGTCGATGAGTATGACTATGCCAACTTTGACTCAGCGCTCCAATAATTGGAGACTCAATGATTCTCTTCTTTCTAACCCAACAGAAGTTTCTGTGTTTGCCTCTCATATATCGCAATATTTTAAAGACAATAAACCTTCTGAGACATCCCCTGCTATTGTATGGGAAGCTCACAAGGCAACTATGAGAGGCCGATTCATAGAACTTGGGGCAAGGAAAAAAAGAGAGCGTGGTCAACAACTTGAACAGGTCCTGCACCAAATAACAGAACTTGATAAACAACATAAACTCACTTTGCACACATCCCAGCTAGAAGCTCTCACATTGAAACGAGAGGAATTAAAAAATCTTCTTAACCTCGATACAGCTCGGAAATTCCAACGATATTCGCAAAAATTCTATGAGTGGGGGGACAAACCTAGCAGACAATTAGCAAGATCCCTCAAAGAAAAACAGACTAGATCGTTTATTCCTAAAATAAAGTTATCAAACGGAAATTTAGTCCATGCGACTCCTCACATTGCTAAAGCTTTCAGGGACTATTATGCAGATTTGTACAAAGTGCAGTGTGACTCCCCGTCTCTGACTGTGAAGGAGAGACGTAACCTTATGTTTACATATCTAAAAGAAGCAAATTTGCCCAAACTTTCAAATTTGACTCTCAGGGAACTTGAATCTGAACTTTCGGTTGAGGAATTTCAGGCGGCTCTGAAATCTTCACCGACAGGTAAAGCCCCGAGACCGGATGGTTATACTATCCGGTACTATAAAACATTCAGTGATATCCTTCTGCCCCGCCTTACGGCTTATGCCAATTCAATCTCACAGACCTCGGGACTACCCCCGGAATCTCTTACAGCCCATATTTCAGTTATCCTTAAAGCAGATAAGGACTCTACTCAATGCAGTAGCTATAGGCCAATTTCCCTATTAAATGTTGATATCAAATTATATTCTAAGGTAATGGCCAACAGACTACTCCCTCTTATACCTAGTTGGGTTTCTACGGATCAGACGGGCTTTATGCCACACAGAGAAGCCAAGGATAATTCTCTCCGGGCGATATCTCTTATACAATACGCTCAAAGGTCTTCCCAGTCCTGGGATTACTTAAAACTGACCCTGCGACATTTTGGGCTGGGACCCAAGATGTTTTACCGCATTACTTCCCTCTATTCTAACCCCACGGCACAAATTTGCATAAATGGCACTTTGAGTGACTCATTCCAACTATTTAATGGGACCAGACAGGGCTGCCCTCTTTCTCCCCTTTTATTTGCCCTTACCCTGGAACCCTTTTTGGCAACCATAAGATGTAATTTAAATATACATGGGATTCAAGTAGGTAATAAAACGCACAAATATGCGGCATATGCGGACGATATTTTATTTTTTATCCAGCAGCCTCGTATCTCGCTTCCTAATTTAATGTCAGCGTTTTCTACTTTTCAGACACTCTCCAACTTTAAAATTAACCTATCTAAGTCTGAAATTCTAAATATTAATCTACCTGGAAGGGAGGTGGAAAATTTAAAACCCCTCTTCCCTTTTAGATGGGTTCAACGAAGTATGAAATATCTGGGAGTGAATCTTGTGCCTCACATTCAGTCCCTCTTTAAATATAATTACATCCCATTATTGAATAATATTAGAAGGGACCTACAAAAGTGGAACACGCTGACACACTCATGGTTGGGTAAAGTGAGTATAATTAAAATGAACATTCTGCCTAGAGTTCTTTTTTTCTTTCAAATGATCCCATTGGGTGTGCCTATAGGATTTTTTTCCCTATTACAGACCATGGTCTCCCGCTTTATTTGGAGGAACAGTCACCCCAGAGTATCTAAGGAAGTATTATTTCGCTCCAAGGAAGCTGGGGGACTGGCCCTTCCAAATTTTAAGGCTTATTATAATGCTGTGATTCTGTCTAGAATATCCGAATGGAAATATGCTGCTAATTCCAAACTTTGGGTGAGTTTGGAACATGCTCTTAGTAACACAGACCTAGCAACTACACCCTGGTTGCCACGCTTACATAGACACCTTGCTCCAAGTACCTCCACTTTAACCACTTCCACCCTTGATGTATGGGATGCCTTACATAGGAAGTTCTCGTGGTCATATGCTTCTCCTCTGTTACCGCTTTTGGACCACGATTATTTCTTACCTGGCCTATTAGATCCTGGCTATAGGACGTGGTTGCCAGAAGAACCTCTTCTACTACATCATGTTCTTCGAGCAAATGCGCTTAAGCCTCTTAAGGAAATTCTCGGCCTCAAGCCCATTATGTTTCTTGATAAATGGAGATATAATCAATTGCAAGGTTTCCTTAGAACTCTGCCTCAGCCGCTTAGAGGGATACAGGACTTAAACAGTATTGAGGAAGTTTTTAATTCAACGGACCCACCTGAACATTGTATCTCGGTATTCTACAAATTACTCATCAAGCTCCAAGGTGATACTTATCCTCCCTTTCTCGCTAAGTGGGAGGCAGACTTGGAATCCTGCCTCTCAGACAGCCAAAAGGATAAAGTCCTACAGCTGACTCATATCTCTTCAATTGCATCAAGGATGGCTGAGGTCAATTACAAACTACTAACCAGATGGCACTACACCCCATCAAAGCTTCATCAGATGCTCCCCGACAACTCCCCGTTGTGTTGGAGGAATTGTGGGAACAGAGCAACCCACGCTCATATATGGTGGTCGTGCCCACTCATCCGCCCCTTCTGGTCTAGCATTATTCGAATTATCCAACAAATATCCAATATTAATCTTCCTGCTGATGCATGGACCATTCTTTTCCATGCTACCAAGGAACCTGTCAGAAAATACAAATGTTCTTTAGTTCCACATCTGCTTAATACGGCTAAAGCACTTATACCTACCCTTTGGGGTCAGCCTGAGACTCCATCCGTGAAAAAGTGGTTTCAAAAAAATTCAGAGGTCCATCTCATGGAAGATATCACTCATTGTAACAAGTACACTTTTCAACGACACACTTTAACTTGGACTCCGTGGATGGAGTTCAAGGACACCACAACCTATAGAGAGATACTTGTACAATCCCACTGAGACCCGTTTACATCTATTGAATAAGCTATCTATATCTTAAGGATGATTCCCTGTGGTTATTCTTTGGCTTATCCCTTAAGAGACTAAAATGTAATGTGACAAACATTTTATTGGATACCATGCATGCCGGCCCTCCCTTTCCTCCCTTTTCTTTCCTTTTTTACACCCCTATTTTTGTTCTCTTCCTTTTCTCGGAGAGAGTGAGAGAGGGGGATTAGATTTGTTCTTCCCTGAGGCTTCCCCTACTCCCCCCCTCCCCCCCTTTTTTTTTTTTGGGCACAGGTGATGATAATTTTACCTGTTATTTTTCTCTCTACATATATGTTTTGTCACTTCATCAGTGTAGTCACTTGTAAATTCATCCCTTAGTCCTCTATACAGTCCACTTTTAGATTTTAACACTTGTTTTTCAGTTTGTAGTAGTTTATGAAATCACTTTTTTTCACTCTTTATTAATTAATTTTACGTTAGAAGACATCAACACTAGAGTGATAGCACATAATATATCTGGGGGAGAGTATGGGGGATCGTATTCCCCCATCCCCCCCCCCTTTCTAAAATCATCCCCCCTCCCCTTTTTTTTTTTTCCTCTCCCTCACTTTCCCCCTCTCCTTTTCCCCATCTCTTTTTCTTTTCCTCCTTTTTTTTTTTTGGCACAGGTGACGATAACTTTACCTCTCACTTTTCTCTTTATATACATGTTTTGTCACTCTATCAGTACAGTCACTCATAAATTCATCCCCTAGTCCTTTATACTGTCTACTTTTAGATTTTAACACTTGTTTTTTAGTTTGTAGTAGTTTTCGAAACCACTTTTTGTCTCCCTTTATTATTTAATTCCACTTTAGAAGACATCAACACTAGAGTGATAGCACATAATATATTTGGGGGAGAGTATGGGGGACTGTATTCCCCCATCCCCCCCTTCTAAAATCATCCCCACTCCCTCCCCCCCCCTTTTTTTTCTCTCTCTCTCTCTCTCTCTCCATTTCCCCATCTCTCCCTCTTTTCTTCCCCCTTTTTTTTTTTATTTGTAATGGGAAATATTGAGACTGTAAATGTGTTTCATGTATTGTAATGTGTGTTATATATGTTTTTGGAAAATTAATAAAAAAGATAATAAAAAAAAAAAAAAACAGGTGGAGGAGGAGGATGAATTCTTCCAGAAAAAGTATTTTCATGAAGCTGCTTGAGTAGCGATATATGAAAAACAGGGTGAATCTTCATATTGTCAGGAAGTTTTAGGCGAAAAGTGACCGGGTTGATTTGAGCAGAAATCTCAAAAGGTCCCATAAACTTTTGACCCAACTTAGCACATGGAACCTGAACCTTTAAATTTTTGGTAGATAACCAAACTTTGTCACCTACCTGAAAGGTGGGAATAGACCTACGGTGTCTGTCAGCGGCCTTCTTGTAATATTCCTGCGCCTCCTTCAATGTATCATTCAATCTCTCCTGGATCTCATGTAATGAAGTTAGTCTGTTGGTAACAGCAGGAATTGAAGTTGAGATAGGGAGATCAGGAATAAAAACTGGATGATACCCGGTGTTTAAGAAAAATGGGCTTTGGGAAGTGGAGCTATGTTTAGAGTTATTATAAGCAAACTCTGCCATAGGAAGGTAGTCCACCCAGTCATCCTGGGGATAACTCACAAAACATCGAAGGTATTGCTCCAGAGTTTGATTGGTCCTCTCGGTCTGACCATTAGACTGTGGATGAAAAGCTGAGGACAGATTAATTGTTACACCCAAAGCTGAGCAAAAACTTCTCCAAAATTTTGAGGTAAACTGTACCCCTCTGTCCGACACCACATCATCAGGAATTCCATGAAGTTTAAAAACTTCTCTAACCATTACCTCAGCAGTATGTTCGGCGGAGGGTACCCCCTTAACTGGAATAAAATGAGCCATCTTAGTGAGACGGTCATCGACTACCAGAATGGTTGTCATCCCTTTTGAAAGAGGAAGGTCGACCACAAAGTCCATAGAAATTGACCCCCATGGCCTATATGGAACAGGCAGTAGTAGAAGTAACCCCAGAGGAGAAGATCGGGGTGTCTTATTGCGAGCACAGGTTAGACATGAAGCCACATATCTCTTTACATCTTTTTTGTACCCAGGCCACCAAAAGGAACGTGATAAGACTTTTTCTGTCTTAGGAACCCCAAAATGACCAGCAAGTTTAGAGTCGTGTACCAACCTGAGGGCTTCTACCCGAACTGATTCAGGTACATAGAGGCAATGCGCTTGAGTCCAAAAACCATTATTGTACCTGAGGTTTATGTCTTTAGGAGGGTTATTAAGAAGTGGGTCATTCTCATACCCCTCCTTGAGGAGATTAAGAAATGTGTTTGAACTCGTGGCCCCTAGAAAGTTCTTTGGAAATAGGATTGTACATTCAGAGTTGCTTTCCTGGAGAGGCCCAGGCAACATCCGTGATAGGGCATCAGCCTTACCATTCCTTGACCCAGGGCGGTATGAGATAACAAAATTGAACCTGGAGAAGAAAAGTGTCCAACGTGCTTGTCTAGATGACAACCTTTTAGCAGACCTAATAAATTCTAAATTTCTATGATCGGTGAGAACGGTTACAGGGTGCTTAGATCCTTCCAGCAGATGCCTCCACTCAAAAAATGCTTCCTTAATTGCCAGCAGTTCCTTGTTTCCAATGTCATAATTCTTCTCGGCTGGAGACATCATTCGAGAGAAATAAGCGCAAGGATGAAGCTGCATTTTTTCTCCAATTCGCTGAGAAAGGATAGCTCCCACAGCAGAATTAGAAGCATCAACTTCTAGGATGAAAGGTAGTTCTGGATCTGGATGTACCAGTATTGGTGCAGAAGTGAAGAGTGTTTTCAGTTTACTAAAGGCAGTCTGTGCCTCAGGTGACCACAAAAAGGGTATCCCTTTCTTTGTCAGCTGTGTAATTGGAGCAATTACCATGGAGAAATTCCTTATAAATCTTCTGTAAAAGTTGGCAAATCCAACAAATCGCTGTATCTCCTTAACATTCCTAGGGACAGGCCAATCCACCACTGCTTTTATCTTATCAGGATCCATGCTTACCCCTTCAGAAGAGATTATGTATCCCAAGAACTGGATCTGAGTTTGTTCAAACTCGCATTTCTCTAGTTTGATGTAAAGTTGATTCCGCCTTAGTCTCTCGAAAACAATACAGACATGCTTGCGGTGTTCTTCCAAAGTATCAGAGAAAATGAGAATGTCATCCAAATATGCTATTACAAACTGATCAAGCAAATCTCGAAAAACATCATTAATAAAATGTTGAAAAGTTGCAGGAGCATTGCAGAGCCCAAAGGGCATGACCAAAGACTCAAAATGTCCATATCTGGTTCTGAAAGCAGTTTTCCATTCATCTCCGGGACGAATGCGAACAAGGTTGTATGCCCCCCGTAAATCTAATTTAGTAAAGAGCTTGGCGGAGCGGAGTCTCTCAAGCATTTCTGGAATCAGTGGGAGTGGATAGCGATTCTTAATTGTGATCCTATTTAAATCTCTGTAGTCAATACATGGACGCAGGGTGGAGTCCTTTTTCACCACGAAGAATAAGGCTGCCCCAGCAGAAGAGGTTGAGTGTCTGATAAAACCCTTCTCTAGATTCTCATTAATCCACTCCCTGAGCACCTTCAGTTCAGGTTCTGATAAAGAATAAAGGCGCCCAAATGGTATTTCTGCCCCTGGAAGCAATTCAATGGGACAATCATAAGAGCGATGAGGAGGCAGCTGATCTGCGTTCTTTTTATCACAAACGTCGCGAAACTCAAGATATTGTGGAGGTAGCTTGTCGTATGGCTTGGTAGTTGCCAAAACTGCTTGTAAATCTTGGGTTGGTGGAGGGCTTATTTGATAAGATTCTTTGCAATGTCTTTTGCAATGGTCAGATGTAAAGCTTAAAGAACGTGTTTCCCAGTTGATGGAGGGATTATGGATAGAGAACCAAGGGATGCCCAGGATAATAGGGAACTTGGGTGATGTGATCAGCTCAAAGCTGATAGTCTCCTGATGGTCAGTCTCGATTAGGAGTTTAAGCGGGATGGTCTCGTGGGTAACTGGACCTGAAGACAAAGGTGAGCCATCCACAGTTTCCATATCAATAGGGGCAAGCTTATTTCTTATTTGAAGGTTATTACTTTGGGCAAATTCGATGTCCATGAAGTTTCCCCCGACCCCTGAGTCCAGCATAGCAGCGCAAGATATTTCATTGCTTTCCACAATAAGCCTCATGCCGCGTACACACGATCATTATTCACGGCGGTTAAAAAACCGCCGTGAATAATGACAGGAAAAACGAGGGAACCGCTTGGTTCCCTACACACGGTCGTTTTTCCCGTCATTTTTTCTCTTGACGAGAAAAACGACCGTCTGTGGGCTCCGCGGCAGTGTCTCCGTATGGGAAAACTGCCGCGGAAAAAAATGCTGGAAAAAACGATGAGAAAATTTAGAACATGTTCTAATTTTTCTCGTCGTTTTTTATGCCGTTTTTCTCAACGAGAAAAACGACATAAAGCCCACAGACGATCGTTTTTCTCGGCGAAAAAAAAATGCAGTTTTTCTCGTCGAGAAAAGCGGTCGTGTGTACGCGGCATCATTGGGATGACAAAGTGAGTTGATAAAGAATTAACTTTATTTGCTTCCTGAATCAAAGGAGAGACGGACTGAGAAATTGAGTTTATTTGTTCAGATACTGTAACATCCATTGCTGCAATTGTTCTTTTAAGTTTATTGGGACAATTAACTGCATAATGTCCAGAGTCTCCACAATAAAGACACAAGTTCTCTGAACGTCGTCTTTCTTTCTCCTGAGTGGTAATAGATCTTTTAATAGCATCCACCTGCATAGGTTCAGGAGTGTCAGAATCAGGAAAAACTCTTGGACCCTTAGGAGGATACTGAGTAGTAGAAAAACGCATGCCACCATTACTGCCTAGGATTCCCATTCTCTCCTTTCTCCTTTCAGTAAGTCTCTGATCAATTCAAATACATAATTTAATAAAAGCCTCGAGGTCGTCAGGACTTTCTACTCTGGCAAGCTCATCTTTTACTTGCTCTGAGAGTCCTTGACGGAACTGACTTTTTTGTGCTGCTGGATTCCAATTGGTATCTGAGATCCAACGTCGGAATTCAGTTGTGTACTCTGCAACAGAGCGTCTACCCTGCCGTAAATTGTGCAATTTTGCCTCAGCAGTAGCACAGCGGTTAGGATCATCGAAAACTTGGTTCATCGCAGCCACAAAAGAATCTAAATCATCCAGGACGACATCATCTTTCTCCACATAAGGGGAGGCCCAGGCTAAAGCTTCCTCAGTCAGGAGGTTGATAATAAACAGCACCTTTTTCCTGTCAGAAGTAAATGCAGCAGGTTGCATCTGAAAGTATATACGACATTGATTAGGGAACCCTCTATAATGGTGGCGTTCTCCATTAAACTTAAGTGGTAGGGGCATTCGTGCATTAGTATCTACGGCAGCGGTATCTCGGGCACGAAAATCCCGCAATTGTTTATTCAGATCAAGGATTTCCTCTTGTAGTGCTTTCACTTCAATCTGTAACTCAGAAATTTTTTCCTGGTAGTTAACACCAAATGTCTGCAACTCAGCGATTTGCACCCTGAGAGGAGCTACAGCAGCTGCTACAATGGCCTCCATGTTTTGGGCCAGAATATTCTGTCACGGTCTGGAGTCAGGCTCAGAGGCCAGTAGCTATAGCAGCAGAGCAGGTATTCACACAGGTCACCCTGGCTGATGACACAGGTTCACCTGAGGTGTGGGGTCTAAGCACTGACCGGTATTCACCAGGGCTTCTAAAGGTGGAGATGGGCTTCGCTGCATGTCAGTGCCAGGTCGCGGTCCTCAGATTAGCCCCACCAGGTGGTGAGCAAGCCGGGGTCCAGAAACAGATAATACAGGTAGGGATACAAGTAGAGTCACCACCAGACACACCAGAGGTCCCAGGTTCAAGCCCAGGTCCTATCAGAAAGCTTGCTGCAGATCCCCGAAATTCGGGAAGACGTAGCAAAAGAAATGGAGGCATATTTTCAGGCGAACGACACCCCGGGGAGTGACCTGGGCATGATATGGGAAGCGCACAAGGTAGTAATAAGAGGGGTACTGATTAAACATGGTTCCCGATTAAAAAGAACACGAGAAGGACAGATAGCAATCCTGTTAAGAGAAATTCAGGCATTAGAGGTACAACATAAGAAAGTACAGATGCTGTTAGTGGGGATAGAACTGGCACATCTGAGGAGACAACTGACAGACCTACTTAGAAACAAAGCAAAAGCGGCAATACAAGCAGGGAGAAAAGTAACCTATGGATTAGGGCAAAAGTGTAGTAAAATACTGGCAGGGAGAAAGGGAAGAAAGTATATGTCCCCCATATAAAGGGGGAAAATGGACAGTTAATTTCACTCCCTAAAGATATTGCCCAGAGATTTAGAGAATATTACTCTTCCCTTTATAATCTGACCCCAACTCAAGTGCCCCAGGCTATGATAGAAGAATATCTCCTTACAGCACATCTGCCTATGTTGTCTTCGCCGGATCGTAACAAATTAGAAATACCTATATCAGTAGAGGAACTAGAGACAGTGATGAAAACAGTTAAACGAGGGACAGCACCGGGCCCGGATGGGTTCACTATCCAATACTACAAATATTTCTTCCCAGTTTTAGGGGTTTATATGACAAAGGCATTCAATGAGATCAGCCGGGCTTCCGCACCACCGCCAGTTGCACTCATGGCACATATCTCGGTTATCCCGAAAGTAGGGAAGGACCCGGCGGAGTGTGCTAAACACATATCTAAAACTTTTTACTAAACTGCTTGCTTCCCGCCTCCAGCCGTTGCTGAATCAAATGGTACATTGAGACCAGGTTGGGTCCCCGAGAGGCCAGGGATAATACCGTAAAGGTCCTCAACCTGGTACATTATGCTAACACATCAAAAACGCCAAGTATTTTTCTGAGTACTGACACGGAGAAAGCGTTTGATAGGGTTAGCTGGCGCTTTATGTTTGAAGTATTGAGGCAAATGGGAATGGGAGAACATATGCAGAGTTGGATAGCGGGGGTGTATGCCTCACCACAGGCCTCGGTAAAAGTAAACGGAATTTATTCGATTGAATTTATTGGAACGCGCCAGGGGTGCCCACTCTCCCCAATGCTGTTTTCCCTCTCCCTAGAACCCCTACTGAATAGGACCTGGCAGAACCCAGACATTCAGGGACTTCAAATAGGTGACCAAAATTATAATGAAGGAAATAGAAGGATATGGGACATTAGCAAACTTAAAAATTAATTATGCGAAATCGGAAGCGATGGGGTGGCCCTTTCCTCAGTAGCGCAGCAAAACATACAACCCAATTTTAAATGGGTAGGGTCGGCATTAAAAACACTTAGGGATAAATATACCACCAAGATTAGAGAAGTTCTTCTCTGTAAACTCCCCCCACTATATAAAGCAGTTAGCTCCTTACTTGATAAATGGCAACATGGATTCCACTCATGGTTTGGCCGCTGTAACACCATCAAAATGAATATCCTGACAAAATTTTTGTATTTATTTCAAGCCGTACCAATAGGAATTCCCAGGGCCTACTTCCGGCAAGTAAATGCACTCTTTACCAAATTCATATGGGCCAATAGGCGACCAAGGATCAGTAGAAGCCAAATGACCCTCCCTAAATGTTATGGGGGCTTAGCAGTCCCAGATGTGTCTAAATACCATCAAGCAGTCCATTTGGGAAGGGTCATAGATTGGTGCAGACATATAGAATTCAAATTATGGCTAGAATTGGAGCAAGAGATTAGTCAGGTACCATTGGGTAGAGCACTTTGGTGCTATACAAAGTTACCGGACTCCCTTAAAAAACACCCTCTTTTAGGGTCAACATTGTCTATAAGTGCTAAAATCTGTCAGAATCCTAAATACTCGTCAAGGTACTCTCCATTGTACCCAGTACTGGGCAACCCAAGTTTTGAGCCGGGGATGGAGATAAGGGCATTTCGGAGACTTTGAGAGAGGGGCTATACTCAGGTATCACATTTTTTGCAATTAGACACATGGCCCACAATTGCGGCCTTGACGCAACTGGAAGGCCTAATTGAAATAGAATATTGGCAGGCATTACAACTTTGACACTACCTGGAGACATTGGGCCCAATGAGTAACTTTAAATGGGAGCTGACTAGGTTCGAAACATATTGTGAGGAGAAGGAACCCATTAATCGAATAATATCAAAGATATATATGTTGCTAATGGCCCCACCAGAGAATTATGAGATGCCAGCAATTAGAAAGTGGGAAAGGGACCTTAATAAGACCAGTTCAATATCAGAAGATAATACATCTGGCGTTAAATTCATCAATATGCACCAGAACTCAAGAATAGAGTTGAGCGGACACCTGGATGTTCGGGTTCGACGGGTTAGGCCGAACTTCGCAAAAAAGTTCGAGTTCGGGACCCGAACTTGACCCCGAACCCCATTGAAGTCAATGGGGACCCAAACTTTTGAGGACAAAAATGGCTCTAAAAAAGTAATGGAAAGGGCCAGAGGGCTGCAAATGGCAGCAAAATGTTGCTAAGAGCATGGCAAGTGCTATGCAAACAAATGTGGATAGGGAAATAACTTAAAATAACATAAAATACATAAAAAAAATAATAATAAGCTTGACCTAGGAGAATGAAGTCCATATGTGTCAGGACCTGGGCTTGAACCTGGGACCTCGTCTGTGTCTGGTATTGACTCTTCCCACTGATCTATTTGGGATACTGGACAGATCCCTGCCTGATCTGCTGGATAAACCTGATCCAATGGACAACCCTGCCTTGTGTCTTGATTACTGTTGAACCTTTAACTCCTTGCTCCTCCCGTGAACTTCCTATAAAGCCTTGTCTCAGCACTTCCTCTTTGCCAGGTTATTGTGCCTTCCCTGCCAGTGCCTTGCTGTTGTCTTTCCTGCTGCCATCTGTACCTACAACCACTCGTGATTGACCCTTGGCTTGTTCCTGGACTTCTCTACTGCCTGATCCCAATCTGCAACCACCGGTGTTTGACCCTCGGCCTGTTCTTTGACCACTCTACTGCTTGATCCCAACCTGCAGCCACTTGTGATTGATTCCTTGGCTTGTTTTCTGACCACGCTTCTGTTTCATCCTTGTCTGTTTATCTGCTATTGGACCCCGGCTTGCTCACACCCTGGTGGGGCAAACTTGAGGACCGCGACCTGGTACTAGCGTGCAGCTAAATCCATTTCCACCATCAGGTGGGGAAAACCAGCTAGTTCTCATGCCGCGTACACACGACTGTTTTTAATGACGAGAAAAATGCAATTTTTTTAAATGGTCATTAAAAATGATCGTGTGTGGGCTTCAGAGCATTTTTCACGACGTGAAAAATGGCCATGAAAAAATTGGAACATGCTCTAATTTTTCTCGTCGTTTTTCACGTTGTCGTTTTTCTCGTCATGAAAAACGGCCGTGTGTAGGCTTTAACGACGTGAAAAAAACCGCGCATGCTCAGAATCAAGTATGAGACGGGAGCGCTCGTTCTGGTAAAACTAGCGTTAGTAATGGAGATAGCACATTCGTCACGCTGTAACGGACTGAAAAGCACGAGGCAGAAAAGCGCGAATCGTCTCTCATCAAACTTTACTAACACGAGATCAGCAAAAGCAGCCCAAAGGGTGGTGCCATCCGAATGGAACTTCCCCTTTATAGTGACGTCGTACGTGTTGTCGTACATGTTGTACGTCACCGCGCTTTGCTCAAGCATTTTTTTCCACGATAGTGTGTAGGCAAGGCAGGCTTGAGAAGAATCACGTCGAGAAAAACGCCTTTTTTTCAATTACATTAAAACCGGTCGTGTGTACGCGGCATTAGACTCTGCACCTCAGGTGAGCCTGTGTCATCTGCCAGAAGTGACTGCCTGTATGCCTGTCCTGCCACTGCTATTGCAATTGGTCTTCAAGCCTGACGCCTGATCGTGACAATATGGAGTAGGAGGTTGAGGTGGATGTGGTGGTGTAGGTCGAAGCGGCGGTGGAGGAGGACGAGGTAGCCAACACTGATTTTTGTTTTTAATTTATTTTTATTTTTTAAATTAGGGTACACCCCAAAAGAGTCAGAAAGATCAAAAATACAACAATGACTGGGTAAGGCCGGTATACATGTCTATTCTGCACAAGGTATGGACAAGTCCTGTGGGATCCATGCCTGGTTCATTTTAATGAACGTGAGCTTGTCCACATTGGCTCTGGACAAGCGGCTGCGCTTGTCTGTGATAACGCCCCCTGCCGTGCTAAATACATGTTCAGATAATAAACTGACTGCAGGGCAAGCCAGCACCTCCAAGGCATAAAGGGCAAGCTCAGGCCATGTGTCCAATTTGGAGACCCAGAAGTTGAAGGGGGCAGACCCGTCATTCAGTACGTGTAGGCGTGTGCACACATACTGCTCCACCATGTTGGTGAAATGCTGCCTCCTGCTAAAATGTTCCATATCAGCTGGTGGTGCTGGTTGTTGTGGCGTGCTGACAAAGCTTTTCCACATTTCGGCCATGCTAACCCTGCCTTCTGAGGTGCTGGCGGTGCCCCGGCTGCGTTGGCGACCTCTTCCTCTGCCTTCGCCTTGTGCTTCCACTGTGCCCCCCGCTGTCAGGTGGGAATGCCACCAGCAGCGCATCTACCAGCGTGTGCTTGTACTCGCGCATCTTACGATCACGCTCCAGTGAGGGAATTAAGGACGGTACGTTGTCCTTGTAATGGGGATCCAGCAGCGTGGCCACTCAGTAATCAGCACCTGTTAGAAAGTGGGCAACTCGGCGGTCGTTGTGGAGACACTGCAGCATGTAATCGCTCATGTGTGCCAGGCTGCCCAGAGGCAACGAAAAGGTGTCCTCTGTGGGAGGTGTATCGTCTGTGTCCTCTGTATCCCCCCAGCCACGCACCAGTGATGGCCATGAGCTGGTCTGGGTGCCACCCTGCTGTGAACATGGTTCCTCCTCCTCCATCTCCTCCTCCTCATCCTCCACCTTGTCATCCTCCAGAACTGTGCCCTTGTTGGACAATTGTGTACCTGGCGTTTGTTGGTGCAGGAACCCACCCTCGGAGCCACTTGTTAATGACTGCCCTGAAAGCCTTGGAAATGATCCCTCTTCCTCCTCCTCCTCCTCCTCCTATGCCACATCCTCTTTCATAATCACCCAAAGCGTTTTTTCAAGGAGGCATAGAACTGGGATAGTAACGCTGAGAACGGCGTCATCGGCACTGGCCATGTTGGTGGAGTACTCGAAACAGCACAACAAGGTACACATGTCTCGCATGGAGGCCCAGTTATTGGTGGTGAAGTGGTGCTGTTCCGCAGAGCGACTCACGTGTGCGTGCTGCAGCTGAAACTCCACTATCGCCTGCTGCTGCTCGCACAGTCTGGCCAGCATGTGCAAGGTGGAGTTCCAACTTGTGGGCACGTCACATATGAGGCGGTGAGCGGGAAGGCCGAAGTTACGCTGCAGCGCTGACAGGCGAGCAGCAGCAGGGTGAGAACGATGAAAGTGCGCACAGACGGCCCACACTTTCTGCAGCAGCTCTGGCATATCGGGGTAATTTTTAAGGAATCTCTGCACCACCAAATTCAGCACATGCGCCAGGCAAGGGATGTGCGTCAAACCGGCTAGGCCCAGAGCTGCTACGAGATTTCGCCCATTATCGCACACCACCAGGCCGGGTTTGAGGCTCACTGCCACCAACCACTCATCGGTCTGTTGTTCCATGTCCCTCTACAACTCCTGCGCGGTGTGGCGTTTTTCCCCCAAACAGGAAAGTTTTAAAACTGCCTGCTGTCGTTTACCCCTGGCTGTGCTGAAGTTGGTGGTGAAGGTGTTACGCTGACCGGATGAGGAGGTGGTAGAGGATGAGGAAGCGGAGTAGGAGGAGTTAGCAACAGGAGGCAAACTGAAGCGCCCTGCAATCCTCGGTGGTGGAAGGACATTCGCCAAACTGCTATCCGCTTCAGGCCCAGCCGCCACTGCATTACCCAGTGTGCTGTTAGGGAGATATAACGTCCCTGACCATGCTTACTGGTCCACGTATCCGTAGTTAGGTGGACCTTGCCACAGATGGCGTTGCGCAGTGCACACCTGATTTTGTCCCCCACTTGGTTGTGCAGGGAAGGGATGGCTCGCCTGGAAAAGTAGTGGCAGCTGGGTACGACGAACTGTGGGACAGCCAATGCCATCAGGCTTTTAAAACTCTGCGTCTCTACCAGATGGAATGACAGCATTTCAAAGCCCAGGAATTTTGAAATGCTGGAATTCAGGGCCAGGGATCGCGGGTGGGTAGGGGGGTACTTCCTCTTCCGCTCCAGTGTTTGGGAGATAGAGAGCTGAACGCTTCCATGGGACATTGTGGAGATGGTTGGTGACCCAGGTGGTAGTGTTGCTGGCAGATCCTCTGTTTGCAGGGTGGCAGGTGCCACTGTCACTACAGAGGTGGATGAAGAGGCCGAGACTGCAGCAGAAGAGGAAGAAGGAGGAGCCAGAGACCTTTCTTGGATTTGAGGTGTCTCCTCCACTGCAGCTCGTGCTTTGCACTTAGATGCCTGGTCATGCAGGTTGTGCTCAGGTTGAGAGCGTTTATGCCTCGCTTCAGGCTCTGATTGCACAGCGTGCAAACCACTCGTGTCTTGTCATCAGCACATTGTCTGAAGAACTGCCATGCTAGGGAACTCCTTAAACCTGGCTTTGGTGTGCTCGGTCCCTTGCTGCGTTGGGCAGTAGCAGGCGTACTGTCTAGGGGACGGACGCTCCGCTTTTGCACCTTGCTCCCTCTTCTGCTGTGCTGGTGGCTCTGTGCGACCACCGCCTCTTCCTACGAACTACACAGGTCACCTGCATCACGTTGATTCCATGTGGGGTCGAGGACCTCATCGTCCTCCACATCATCTTCCACCCAGTCTTCACCCCTGCCCTCCTTGTCGGTCTGCACAATTGCGAAAGCAGCAGCAGTTGGCACCTGTGTTTCATCACCATCCGAGACGTGCTGCGATGGTCCTCCCATGTACTCATCTTGAAACATAAGTGGTTGGGCATCGGTGCACTCAATCTCTTCCACTTCTGGGGCAGGGCTAGGTGGATGGCCCTGGGAAAGCCTGCTAACAGAGTCATCAAAAAGCAGAAGAGACTGCTGCATGATTTGGGGCTCAGACTGCTTGGCTGATTTGCAAGGGGGTGAGGTGAAAGACTGATGGACATCGGCTGCAGGTGCCAATTCTGATCTTTCAGCAGGAGACTAGGTGGGAGACAATGTGAAGGAACTGGAGTCACTGTCAGCAACCCAATCTACTATCGCCTGTACTTCTCCTGGCCTCAACATTCATAGAGCCGCATTAGGCCCGACCAAATACCGCTGCAGGCTCTGTCACCTACTCGCACCTGAGGAAGGTGTTTCACTTGTGCGTGTAGCTGGCACAGATCGTCTACGTCCTCTCCCTGCAACAGGAGCTCCACCAGCAGCACCACAACCGGGGCCACGTCCCTTATTTGACGTTCTCCTCATATTTCTCACATTTAGGATCTTGCCCTAAATGGGTGTTTTTTGAATAGCAGAATAGAGCAACAGTATCTAAAGGGTGTATCTCACACGTACAGATATGCAGGAAACTTGCCCCAAACAAATTATTTGCCCTAAATATTTTTTTTTTGAATAGCAGAATAGAAGAACAGTATCTAAAGTGTGTATCTTACACATACAGATATGCAGGAAACACTGCAAAATATTTTTTTTTTTGCCCTATATGGGTGTGTTTTGAATAGCAGAATAGAGCAACAGTATTTAAAGGGTGTATCTCACAGTAACATATGCAGTGCTGGTACACTAAGCTTGCATAAAATGCCCGCCAACGCCAACCTAACTAACAGACGGATAAAAGTTATCTTTTCTCTGGCACTGGGCTCAGGGCAGGGTAAAAAGATTGTGCACTGCACCCACACAACAAAATCAAGGTAGATCACTGAGGAGTCCTGATTCAGAAATCAAATTACTATCTAATTTTCTCCCTCAAAGCAGCATCAGCAACCTTTCCCTGCACACATCTAAAGCAGAGTGATGTGCTGTGCTATGTAGATCGCTGAGTAATTTGATTTCTGAATCAGGACTCCTATGATAATTCTCTCCCTCAAAGCAGCAGCAGCAACCTTTCCCTACACTATCTAAAGCAAAGTGACGTGCTGTGCTATGTGCCTCTAGCTTATATAGAGGCTGGGTCACATGCTGCACTGGCCAATCACAGCCATGCCATTAGTAGGCATGGCTGTGATGGCTTCTAAGGGCACACGAGTTAAACAAATGTTGATTGGCTGCCCTGCAGCGCGCCATTACATTGCCGAACACCGAACCCAAACATACAGTAAATGTTTTGGGTTCGGGTACCAAAAACCCAAAAGTCCAGTACGAACCCGAACTTTACAGTTCGGGTTCGCTCAACCCTACTCAAGAATCAAATTACAAATTATTGACTAGGTGGTATTATACGCCATCAAAATTAGGTAGGTTTTTCCCTGAAGTCTCTGATCAGTGTTGGCGATGTAATGGGAAGTGGGGAACCCTGTTTCGTATATATTGGACATGCCCTGGGATCAGACAATACTGGCTAGAGGTACGAAGGATTGCTCAAAAAATTGAGGCCTACCCAGTGCCGGATGACCCGGGGTTTTTCCTGTTGCATTTATCGCAAATACCTACACAGACGTACACAAATTCAGTGTTATGCCACCTGGTCAGTGAGACTAATGCCCCATACACACGATCGTTTTTCTTGCCATTTTTTTTCTTGCCGTTTTTCACGTCGTTTTTTTTCATGTTTCCTCTCAAGCCTGTCTTGCGTACACACGATCATTTTAAAAAACGATCAAGCAAAGAGCAGTGACGTATACCACGTACGACGGCACTATAAAGGGGAAGTTCTGCTCGAATGGCGCCACCCTTCATGTTAGTAAAGTTTGTTGAGCAACGATTCACGCTTTTCAGCCTCATGCTTTTCAGTCCGTTACTGCGTGACGAATGTGCTATCTCCATTACGAACGCTAGTTTTACCAGAACGAGCGCTCCCGTCTCATACTTGATTCTGAGCATGCGCGGTTTTTTTCACGTCGTTAAAGCATACACACTATCGTTTTTCACGTCGTTAAAAAAAACGACATGAAAAACGACGTGAAAAAAGAGAGCATGTTCGAAATTTTTAATGCCCGTTTTTCACGTCGTTAAAAATGCTCTGGAGCATACACACGATCATTTTTAATGGCCATTTTTAAAAATGGCATTTTTAACGGCATGAAAAACGATCGTGTGTATGGGGCATTAGTCGTGCATTGCGAGATGTTGGAAAAGCCCCAGACCTCCAACAATTGCAGAATGGCTTAACAGGGTCAGAAATGTGGGGGCTTTAGAGAATCTGGTGTTTTCGGCCCAAGACAGAAAAGAGCAACATACTCAAATTTGGTCATCATGGAATATATTTACACAATCAGAAGAAGGGAAGAGATTAATGGGGAAGTGAGTCCGCACGGGGTTAGAGAAGTACTCAGGAGGCTGTTGTTCATCCATCGGGGGAGGGGATTGGAGAGGGGAGGAGAGGAGGTGGGAGAAAGGGGGGAGGGTTTGTCCCTTCCCCCCTCCCCCCAAACCCCTTTTTTTTTTTTCTTTTTTTTTTGAGTGGTCCTAGGTTTGCTTTGGGAGGGAGGTAGGGAGGGAATATATAAACTTGCAAGGGAGAACTGAGTAAGGCTGTGGGAATTAAAGAATAAAGACATTCAACAGAAAGAGGGATACCATATGCTGTCCCCTATGGAAGTATATATATAGGAAATAAGGGAAAGCAACCTACCGATAATGAAGTCTAGAGGTGAGATAGATGTTTAATAAATGGGACTAATTAAAGGAATGGGATGAGAAACGTATTACAAATAGAAATTCAATGGAAGATGTATAATGTATTGGATGTATCTCCTTTGAAATATAAATAAAGAATAATAATTAAAAAAAAAAAGCTCTTAAGTTCAATTCACAAACAGACCAGAGCATGCGAAAATTACCACCAGGGTTTAGCTGGTGGTATCACATGCGGTATTTGTCAAAAAACAGCCTGGGGGTCAGGGCAATCATCGGCTGTCAGCAGGCTTCCCCTCTGACAGCTGATTGTAAAAGAAAAAAGCTAACAATTAAAAAGTATGGAAAAAACATCTGGATCTGGCATGGATTTTAAGGGGAAAAAAAAAATTTAAATGAAAAAAAAAAAAACGGCATGCGTCCCCCAGAAACCATACCAGGCCCTGTCCCCCCCCCCCCCCCGTGCATACTGAGTCATTATGTCACAAGGGGTGGGGCCAGACTGCAGCCAGCCTTAACCGACAGGGGGGGGGCCTTTGTTATTTTTTATTTTTTCGTGTCTGGCGTGATGGATGGTGTCTTTACACTGTGTGTTTTTATTACCTTGTGACACTTTTTTTGGTGAATGGGTAGGGGCACTATGTACCCAATACTCATTCACATATCTGGATCTGGGGCCCCAGTCTTAAAGGTAGCTTCCACATTCCGATTAGCCCCCTGCCCGCAGACCCCCACAACCACCGGCCTTGCACCCACCCACCCACCCATGTTGAGGGCATGTGGCCTGGTATGGTTCAGGAGGGGGGGAGCTTGCTCGCCCCCCCTTTCCTGACTTGCCAGGCTGCATGCCCGAATAAGGGTCTGGTAATGATTTTGGGGGGACCCCATGCGGGGTTTTTTTATGCTTTTTAATTGTCTGCTTTTTTTTTTAGAATCTGCTGTGAGCGGGGAACCCTGACAGCTGATCAGTCATCGGCTGTTAAGGACACGGCGGCCAGCTTCCTGGCCCGCTCCTTAGCAACCAGCTCTATGTGGTAAATTACTGCATTAAATAATGCGGTAATTACCACTAATTCGAACAAACACTGCATTCGGTATTTAACTACAAACTCTAATTTTGCAGCATAAGATTAGCCGTTATTTAACTTTTACACCAGATGCAGTTCCATGCACTTTTTTTCTGCACTAAGGGCTGGTTCACACCACAAAAATGCACTCCAGATCTGTTCTGGATGTGTTTCTGCATGCGCGTTTTTAACGTGTTTATGATGCATGCCAGTGCGTTTTATGCGTTTCCGGATGCATGCCAGTTTTTTTCTTCTTTTTTCTTCACAATACTAGGGTCCGGTGAGTTTTTGATGCATTGTGATGCATTTTTGATGCGTTCCAGTGCGTTTCAGTGAGTTTTTGATGCATTTTACTGCTTTCCAGTACAGTCCAGTGCAGGAAAAATGCAGCATAGTCTACTTTTTTTTCTGGAGCTGAAAAGCCCTGGAACTGGCTGCACTGGTGTGAACTATGCCACTGGAAACCATATAACCTACTTTCCATGCGTTTTTGATGTAGAAAAAACGCACTGGACTGCATGTGGTGTGAACTGGCCCTAAGGCTGGATTCACACCTATGCAATTTAGTGCTTTTTGCATTTTGCAGATTTGCACTACAGAACGTGTTCCATAGGAAACCATGTTAAATGGACTGTAGTGCAAATCTGCAAAATGCAAAAAGCACTAAAAATGCACAGGTGTGAATCCAGCCTAAGTGCTAGTTCACACCAGATGCAGTTCTGTGCACTTTTTTTCTGCACTAAAAATGCATGCAGTGTTTTCCATGTATTCCAATGGCTCTAGTTTTAGTTTTCTGCACAGAACTGTACTGGAACCTAGCAAATTGTATCAAATTGTATCAAAAACACACTGAATCTGCATGTGGTGTGAACTGTAAGCAAAAATCGTTTCGGAACATATTAGTGCATTTTTGTTGTGTGAACTGGCCCTAAAAATGCATGCACAGTGTTTTCCATGTATTCCAATGGCTCTAGTTCACACCACACAGTCAGTTCCAGGCCTGTGCAGAAACTGACCAGAAACTCACTGGAACTGACTGCATGGTGTGAACTAGAGCTATTGGAATACATGGAAAACACTGTGCATGCATTTTTAGTGCAGAAAAAAAGCATGCGGAACTGCATCTGGTGTGAACTAGCCCTTAGTAAATCGACCCCTTGTAACTGGACTGTATAATAGACTGTGTACAAAAAAAAAAAATAGACAGTAAGAATGCATACACTTTGATATAATATACAACATAGATTTTTCATATATTTAAAGCCGCGATCAGTTTTAAATGACTTTTTTTCCTTTAGAAATGTAATTTTGCTGCGGGACTGTTCTAAACACGGGAAAAATGCGCCACTTTACAGGCATAATATAGACACCCCCCAGGCGCGATATTTAAAGGAATATTTCACTTTTATTGTTTCACTTTAAGCATTATTAAAATCACTGCTCCCAATTTTTTTTGTTTTTAAACCTTTTTTTGCATTGATACATGTCCCCTGGGGCAGGACCCGGGTCCCCGAACTCGTTTTATGACAATACCATGCATATAAGCCTTTAAAATGAGCACTTTTGGTTTTTCATGTTCGTGTCCCATAGACTTTAACGATTAGTTCGCATTTGTAGCGCTATACAAGTTATTCACTCACTCACTCTGTAATGAATTGTCGGATCTCGGCAATACAGATAAAACTCATTGAAAAAAACGTCATGGGTTCCCCCCCAGTCCATTACCAGGCCCTTTGGGTCTGGTATGAATATTAAAAGGGAACCCCCAACCAAAATTAAAAAAAAATAATTGCATGGGGGTCCCCCCAAAATCCATACCATGCCCTTTAGGTCTGGTATGGATATTAACGGGAACCCTGCGCCAATTTTTTTTTTTAAATGGTGTAGGGGTCCCCCCAAAATCCATACCAAACCCTTATCCGAGCACGCAACCTGGTAGGCCGCAGGAAAAGAGGGGGGACGAGAGAGCGCCCCTCCCTCCTGAACTGTACCAGGCCACATGCCCTCAACATGGGGAGGGTGCTTTGGGGTCTGACCCCCATACAATGGCTTCATCCCCACAACCCTTGCCCGGTGGTTGTGGGGGTCTGCGGGCGGGGGGCTTATCGGAATCTGGAAGCCCCCTTTAACAAGGGGACCCCCAGATCCCAGCCCCCCTATGTGAATTGGTAACGGGTACATTGTACCCCTACCATTTCACAAAAAAATGACAAAAATTGTAAAAAAGACAGGAGATACTTCGGGACAAGTCCTTTTATTAAAAATAATAAAAATAAATGTCCAGCGATGTAAATCCATCTGATGCAATCCATCTGATGCAAACGGGTGACCCCGCCCCCCTCTGATGCCATGGGGAAACCCCATTTGTGAATGGTAAAACATTTAATATATGCGTTTTATAAGAGACTGAATTCTTAGCATTTCAGTCCTAATGTACTATATGAGCCTGTAGGAGCCACCAATGTAAATTTTAGAATCATTTTTTTGCAGAAAACTTTAAATTGAATCTGACAAATACTATATAAGAGTCAGAGGGCTCCAAAAAATGTTGTACTATACACTGTCACCTGTGCATTACCATGACAATGTTATGCAACATACCACTGGCTTGATGCCCATCACAAAAAAAGCCTTCAGAATGCAGATGTTACCCTGAGGAGTGATCTTTTTTTTTGTAAGTGGAAAACCCGGCTGAGGGTAAATACTTTAAACGCTGCAACTTCTACTAAACTTAAAAGGTATAAAATGCAATGTTGACTACAGAAATCACCACAATAAAAAGATCTGAAGATCACTGAGAGCAACTGAACAGGCATGTGGGCCAAAGTTTACAGTATCCTCCTGTCAAAGTAATCCAAAAACAGGAGATATGAATATTTCACCAGTCCTAATATATTGTTGTGTGCTACAAATCAGATGTTAGCATTGCCGGAGGACCAGCTAGGAAATCTTAACTCCACTCCCCTTACTCAGCAATATGGAAGATTCCACATTCATACCCTCCAATAAGAATATTTATTACAATTATTAATATAGCTCCAAACATTTACATATCTCTATCCCACATGCATACCTACTAAGGTCAATTTAGAGTGACAGAAGACAATTGACCTACCAGCATTTATTTGGAGTGTGGCAGCAAACTCCTTGAATATAGTGTCCTGGCTGGAATCTAAATCAAGAACCTCAGGCAAGTGCTATCCACTACGCCACTATGCTGCCTAGTTGAAAAAAGTTAGGAAGAATGTATTCATAATGAGGCAGTGGATAACCATTAATATACGGAAACCATACCATAACATGTGAATAGGAAGGCTTCTGGGTTTACCAATGCAAAATACCAAATAAGGGGAGATAGAGACTCAATTGCCATCTCTCTATTTTACATGTACCACATCCTCCTATATCCAATATACAATAACAAAGTCACTAAGAGAAAAATCAACATTGCTTGGACAAATCATTAGTAAGACCTCATCTGGAATATGCAGTTCAGTTTTGGGCACCAGTTCACATAAAGAATATTGGGGAACTGGAGAAAGTGCAGAGAAGGGCAACCAAACTGATAAGAGGCATGGAGGAGCTCAGCTATGAGGAAAGCTTGGAGGAACTGAATTTATTCTCTCTTGACAAGAGGAGCTTAAGAGGGATATGATCAATCTGTACATAAGGGGTCCATATAGTGAACTTGGTGTTCAGTTATTCACTTTAAGGTCAACACAGAGGACACAGGGGCACTCTTTACATCTAGAGGAAAAGAGATTTCATCTCCAAATACGGAAAGACTTCTTCACAGTAAGAGCTGTGAAAATATGGAATGGACTACCTCAAAAGCTGGTTCTGTCCAGCTCAGTTCTGCTTTAAAAAAGGGCCTGGATTCTTTCCTAAGTGTACATAATTTATCTGGGTACTAACCTTTATAACAAAAATGTTGAACCAGAGAATATCTGATTGCCTCTTGGGGGATCAGGAAGGAATTTTTTCCTCTGCTGGAGCAATTTGGATCATGCTTTGCTGGGGTTTTTTGCCTTCCTCTGGATCAACTGTGGGAAAAGGATTATGTATATAGGATTGTATGGTGTTTTTTTTGCTCTTTTTTATTGGTTGAACTAGATGGACCATTGTCCTTGTTCAACCAGACTAAATATGTAACTATGTAACATATTTGCTTCAACATCATATACACACAGATAATGGAAAATTGTTATCTGATACTTACCGTAATTTTCCTTTCCTGGCCTATCCTCACGGCAGCACACAATGGGTTAACACATCCTCTGGAGCCCACAGGACCACCTCTTCCTAGTTAAATAAAAGACAGACCCTCCCCCAACTGAAGTGTTCAACAATCTAGCCTGCAACCGCACCCTAGTGCCATTTCTTTTTCCTTTTGACCGCTAGGATAACCCTATCCCTAAGGGCAGCAAGGCCTGAGGCATTATCCACTACGAAACTTAGTCCACCTGGTAATTCACTTGTGCGCAGGAGTGTTTGTTTTCTCCCTAGGGAGGTAGTCCTGTGCTGACATGAGGATAGGCCAGGAAAGGAAAATTACAGTAGGTATCTGATAACAATATTCAGTTTTCCTGGCCCACCTCACGTCAGCACACAATGGGATATACCATGGGTGGGAGAGAACAAATGAAAAGAGACACCGCCAATCAAAGAAAAGCTGCTAAAGACAAAAAGAATTGTTCTCTTTTATTCCAAACTTGCTGACCACACATCTAGTTTATAAGGTGGAATGAAGGCCGCACAAGAACTTCAAGCAAGCCATATATCTTCCAAGCAATCCTGGCATTAATTCCCCAAAGGCTGCCGCCCCTCTAGTCAAATAGGCTTGCAACTGTTTCAAAGCAGAAAGACCTACATCCTACATGCCAATCTAATCAACCTGGTAGCCCAAAGTGGATGACTCCTAACTGAAAAAGAACACTTCAGTTGGGGGTCGGGCTGTCTTTTATTTAGCTAGGATGAGGTGGTCCCGTGGGCTTCAGAGGAGGTGTTAACCCATTGTGTTCTGCCATGAGGTGGGCCAGGGAAAGCTATTATGCACAATATATAACTTCAGTCTCTGATACATATAAAGTCACATAACCCCTAAATAAGTTGTTCAGGTGGGCTTAACTTGTTAATTTGCCGCGTTTAACTGTTCAAAGGCTGCTTCTTCAGGAAGGAAAACCAGCACTTTGTAAATATCTATAAATATAAATAGGATCGATCAATACTGATCGATAAACAGAATAACATTTTCACGCTTTACAATTTGCTGCTGGTATGAAATACTATCTGCTGTAGTGGTTAGACAACATGTGCAACTCCTTAAAAACAAACATCATGCGGAAAGATCAGCTCCATGAGTTAAAGAACCCAGAAACCACTGCCTTGAAAGAAAAATAGGAATAAAGTTTACTCAGTAGTGTACACTGTGCCTTTCACATATGCCCAACCTTACTTATTACAGCAGGAGCAAGCCTCCTGCGGCACACATGTGTGCCCCCTCCCCAGGAGTGTTGGATCACGTGTGTGTGTATATATATATAATATACACTGTATATATTGTGAGGGGCTTAGCTCGGCAGCGGGTGTGTGTGACCCCCGGGATGGGCTCCCCACACAAAACAGGCCCAGCAAACGGAGGTTGTGGTTTTCAAAATCAAAAAGGTGCGGTTTATTTTCTATTTACAGTGATAAAACACAGCAAAGCAAAAGAAACATAACCAAAATAAATCCTGGTCAAGTTGACCTCTGACTAAACATACAGGTTTCCTAACTAACAACTGGGATCAGCCTAGTGCTGTCCTAGTCCCTAAGTCCCTGGTTTTAAATGTCCAAGCAAATAGCCACACAGGCTTTTTCTCACCGCACAGGGGTTCACTCTCCCTAGACAGTCCACACAGGTCTGGTTCCAGGCATGAGCTAACATCTAATGAAGCTGGGAGTTCTTATAGAGGCCTAAATGAGCTGACAAGCTTCAGCTGGCCTCATCAACTCCCTGTCTGCACGACGCCCAGCCCTCTCCCTAGAGGTATGAGTCATCAATGAGCCCACTAGCCTTATACAACTCTCCACCTAGTTGTATAAGTCGGCGTAAAGCCTGAATCTGGGCGAAATATATCTACCCCCCTGGATGCAACCAGGTGACTTTACCTTCCTGCTGTCACATACCCCCCCCTCTTGTTTTAACCTCGGGGTTGGAACACCAGCAATCAGGCATTCATGTACTCGAGACAAAGCATCCACATTCCCCATTTGAACGCCAGGGCGATGCTTTACTGTGAAGTTGAATTCCTGGAGGGCCAGGAACCACCTATTCACTCTTCTATTTGTTTCCTTGTTTTGAGCCATCCACTTTAACGGAGCGTGATCCGTAACCATGTCAAAGTGCCTACCTAGCAGGTAGTACCGAAGGGAATCTAGAGCCCACTTCACCGCTAAACACTCCTTTTCAACGGTGGCGTAATTTACCTCATGGGACTTCAACTTCCTGCTGAGGTAAATGACTGGGTGCTCTTCCCCGTTCCAGACCTGGGACAATACTGCTCCTAACCCCACATCTGACGCATCACTTTGTACGACAAAGTCTTTAGAGAAGTCGGGTGAGTACAACACTGGCTGGCTACATAAGGCTTGTTTCAAGAATTGGAATGCTGCCTCAGCCTCGGGGGTCCATTTAATCATGACCGACCCTTTCCCCTTCGTCAGGTTGGTTAGGGGCACAGCCTTAGAAGCAAAGTGGGGAATGAATCGCCGATAATACCCAGCGATTCCCAGAAAGGCTCGTACCTGCTTCTTGCTGTTGGGACGTGGCCAACTCTGGATGGCCTCGACTTTGTTGAGTTGGGGTTTATTACTCCCCTTCCAATGGTGTACCCAAGATATTTGGCCTCCTCCTGCCCAATGGTACACTTCTTGGGGTTAGCCGTAAACCCCGCTTCCCGAACAGAGTCCAGGACTGCTTGCACTTTTGGCAGATGTGAGGCCCAATCTGTGCTATGGACAATTACGTCACCCAGGTAAGCCGCAGCATACTTCCGATGGGGCCTCAGCATCTGGTCCATTTTCCGCTGGAATGTGGCCGGCGCATTCTGTAACCCGAACGGCATTCTGTTATATTGGAACGCCCCGTCTGGGGTTACAAATGCGGTTTTCTCTTTGGCCGACTTGGCCAGGGGGATTTGCCAATACCCTTTTGTGAGGTCAAGAGTCGTCATGTATCGGGCTGTTCCCAGCCGGTCGATCAACTCATCTATACGTGGCATGGGGTAGGTGTCAAATTTTGTAACTTTTTTCAACTGACGAAAATCGTTACAAAATCGCCAGCTCCCATCCGGTTTAGGCACCAACACGATGGGACTAGACCAATCACTTTGGGACTCCTCTATCACCCCTAAGTTCAGCATTTTCTGTACTTCCTCCCGTATTGCCTCCCGTCGAGCCTCTGGGATCCGATAGGGTTTTAACTTCACCCTTTCACCGGGCGGGGTAATGATGTCATGCTCTACCCCAGATGTTTGTCCCGGCAGCTCAGAGAATACCTCCTTGTTGCGAAGCACAAACTCTTTAACCTCCTGTTGTTGGGGTTGTGACAAGGTGGCTGCTATTCCAACCTCAGGAATCACGCAACCAGTTTGAGCTGGTGACCAAGTGTCTGCGACTAGGGACTCTCTATCCCTCCAGGCTTTCAACAGATTAACGTGATAGATCTGTTCGGGCTTTCGCCTTCCTGGTTGTCTGACCTTGTAATTCACTTCGCTCACTTTTTCCATTATCTCGTAGGGGCCTTGCCATTTGGCAAGGAATTTACTTTCAACCGTAGGGACAAGTACCAATATCCTATCCCCCGGGGAAAAGGTACGGGTCTTGGCTCCACGGTTGTACACTCTCTGCTGTGCCAACTGCGCTTGGGCCAAATGTTCCTTCACGATGGGCATTACCTGTGCAATTCGATCTTGCATCAGGGCGACATGCTCAATCACACTCCTGTGGGGAGAACTCTCACTTTCCCAAGTTTCCTTGGCAATATCCAACAGCCCTCTTGGGTGTCTCCCATACAGTAACTCAAAGGGGGAGAATCCCGTAGAGGATTGGGGCACCTCCCTAATAGCAAACATCAAATAAGGAAGTAAACAGTCCCAATCCTTTCCATCTCTATCCACCACTTTCTTCAACATTTGTTTTAGGGTTTTGTTGAATCTTTCAACCAGCCCATCGGTTTGGGGGTGATACACAGACGTACGCAATTGCGTCACTTTGAACAATTTACACAGCTCTTTCATAACCCGGGACATAAAGGGTGTACCTTGGTCCGTAAGCAGTTCTTTACAAATACCCACCCGGCTAAAAACAAGAGATAGCTCTTTGGCTATGGTTTTGGCCGAGGTATTTCGGAGAGGGATCGCTTCTGGATAACGGGTGGCATAGTCCATTATAACTAATATGTACTGGTGCCCCCTAGCGGACTTGATTATAGGACCTACCAAATCCATGGCGATCCTCTCAAACGGGACCTCAATGATGGGTAGAGGGACCAGCGGGCTACGGAAATGTGGCATCGGGGCCAACCTCTGACACACAGGGCAGGAGGAACAATAATTTTCTACGTCCTTCATCACCCCCGGCCAATAGAATCTCTGTAATACCCTCTCTCGGGTTTTCTCTGTCCCCAGATGACCTCCAAGAATGTGCCCATGGGCCAACTCCAACACCAACTTCCTGTAAGGTTTGGGCACCACAAGCTGCTCAACAGTTTCTTCTGCCCTTTTTGCCACCCGATACAGTAGGTCCTTCTCTACGCTGAAGTATGGGTAAGTGCAGGTATTATCTGGGTTCACTAACTCGCCATCTATTTTCACTACGTTTTCCCGTGCCTTTATTAGGGCGGGGTCTTTCAACTGTTCTGTGGCAAAGTTTTCCCTGTGAACCTCAAGATCAGAAAACTCCACAGACGGTAGGTTTTCGTCTGAGGAGGTGGGCTCCTCTCCAGTTTCTTGAGTCTCCCCTGCCAATACTGATAAGGGAAATTCCGGAGAGTCCTCACCACTCTCAGGGGAGTTCTGGCTATCACATTCCTGGTACATAGGGGCACCAGTGAGGGGCTCAGGATCATCCCACAGTTCCCAGAACTTCGGAAAATCCCTTCCCACAATGGCGTCATACGGTAACTGAGATACTAAGCCCACTGGATGAGAGAGGGTACCTTTGGGGGTCTCGAAACACACTGTAGTCACTGGATACTCTCGGGTGTCCCCATGCACACAAATAACAGCTACCTTGCTATTCCCAGAGACCTCTGTTTTAACTAACTCAGCCTTTATCAGGGTCACAAGGCTACCTGAATCCAGCAATACCACAACATTTCTACCATTAACACACATTTTGCATAAATGTTTCTCAGTTCCTCGAATGGCAGTGCATGCGACTGTCGCACACAGCGACTGACGTCTGCCCGTCAGAAAGTCACACTGCATGGGTTCCTCCACAACCGGGCAATTGGCTGCAATATGTCCCGCTTGCCGGCAGCGGTAGCAAACGATCCTTCTTGCCGCCTCTTGAGCCGCTGATTTCCCAGGCTGTTCTCGCCAAACTTGGGGTAGAGCTCCCACCCTCTCACTCTCTCCACCCTTACCCCTTGGAATCCTCTTATCCGCCCCTGGGGATGGTCTGGTCTTAGGGTGGAAAGTCCGAGTGTCTCTGGAAGAGGCCGTCAGGTTCTCTGTAGCCAAGTATTTCTCCACACGATCCACAAGACCATCGGCCGTCTCTGGGTCTCCATGGCTTACCCACTTTTGGATGGCAGTAGGAAGAGCTCTCAAAAACCGATCCATTACAACACGTTCCACAATCTTTGGTGCGGACAAAGTCTCTGGCTGTAGCCACTTTCTGCTCAGGTGAATGAGATCATACATTTGAGACCTGGGGGGTTTTCCAAGCTGGAAAGTCCAGTTATGCACACGCTGAGCCCGGACAGCCTGGGTGACACCCAGCCTTGCCAATATTTCAGCTTTTAGCATCACATAGTCTTTTGCTTGGTTAGGCTCTAGGTCATAGTAAGCTTTCTGCGATTCACCAGTTAACAGAGGAGCCACCAGTCCAGCCCACTGCTCCTCAGGCCACTTTTCTCTTTCAGCGGTCCTTTCAAATGTGGTCAAAAATACCTCTGGATCATCCTCTCCAGTCATTTTTGTCAATAAACGACTCACCCCAAAGGACGCGGTATTAGTGGGACGGCTTTCCTCACTGGTCTGCGGACGTTGCTGCATTACTGCTTCCATCTGTTGTTGTAGTCTCTGCTCTTGCTTCTGCAACAGGTCTATGAAGCGGGCCTCAGATTGCTGCTGGGCTCGTTGCTGAGCCTCCAGACTCTGTTGCAAAGTTGCGTTTGTCTGCTGCTGGGCTGCAAGGCTCCTTTGCAAACCTGCATTTGTCTGCTGTTGATTGGCATTTGCTAGAGCCAGCTGTTTCAGTATCTCCTCCATGCTGGCTTAAAAAAAAACTGCCACTGGTTCTCCACCAACTGTGAGGGGGTTAGCTCGGCAGCGGGTGTGTGTGACCCCCGGGATGGGCTCCCCACACAAAACAGGCCCAGCAAACGGAGGTTGTGGTTTTCAAAATCAAAAAGGTGCGGTTTATTTTCTATTTACAGTGATAAAACACAGCAAAGCAAAAGAAACATAACCAAAATAAATCCTGGTCAAGTTGACCTCTGACTAAACATACAGGTTTCCTAACTAACAACTGGGATCAGCCTAGTGCTGTCCTAGTCCCTAAGTCCCTGGTTTTAAATGTCCAAGCAAATAGCCACACAGGCTTTTTCTCACCGCACAGGGGTTCACTCTCCCTAGACAGTCCACACAGGTCTGGTTCCAGGCATGAGCTAACATCTAATGAAGCTGGGAGTTCTTATAGAGGCCTAAATGAGCTGACAAGCTTCAGCTGGCCTCATCAACTCCCTGTCTGCACGACGCCCAGCCCTCTCCCTAGAGGTATGAGTCATCAATGAGCCCACTAGCCTTATACAACTCTCCACCTAGTTGTATAAGTCGGCGTAAAGCCTGAATCTGGGCGAAATATATCTACCCCCCTGGATGCAACCAGGTGACTTTACCTTCCTGCTGTCACAATATATATAGTAAAACTGCTATAGGGCAGACCTTAAGTGGTTAATAGATTGATTTAAAAAGATCGGGTCCACCCGGGAATGTTGATTAGCTCGTCGGTATGATAATTTAACCACTTTCCGCCCTCCGTATTGTAAAATGATGGTGGGCGGAATTCCCTCTTGTTCTGGGACTACTTTCTATGACGGTGTGCCAGAACCGCCGCTCTCACACGCCCCCAAGGGCGCTCAGCAATCGTGGTCGCACCATGTTCCTAGGACACAGCGCGATCCCGATCTCGGTAAAGAGCCGATAACGCAGCTCTTTACCCATGTGATTGGCTGTGTCCAATCACAGCCGGTCACATGTAAATGAGGAAGTGCCATTTATCGGCTCTCCTCGACTCACACTGACAAAGTGTGTGGCGAGGAGAACCGATCAGCAGCATCTCCTCACAGGAGAGATCTGTACAGGTAATCAGGGCAGTGATCATCAGTGCCCTAATTTTAATACAGCCCCAGCAGTCCCCAGCAGAGACACAAATCAGTGCAGTTTGCAGAAACGCACTACAGTCCATTTAACATGGTTTCCTATGGTACACATTCACATCTATGAGTTTTGCGGCGGTGCGGCTTTGGAAAGGGTCGTGGACTTTTTCTGCGTTTTGCATGTAATAGACTTCAATGGAATTGCACCAGAAAAAGAAAAGGAGTGTTGTGTTTGATGCGATTTTTGATGTGTTTTGCGGTTTGCAGGTTTTTTTAAACCACTGTATAAATCTGGTTGCTAAGGAGGAGGCCGCTGACAGCTGAATGTAAAAAAAAAATTGCCGCTAATGGAGACAAGGGCCTCTTCCCAATAACCCTTGGCTGTGATTGTCGTGGTCTGCGGGTGGGGAGCTTATCATAATGTGGAAGTCCTCCTTAACCAGGGGGCCCCCAGATCCCGCCCCACCCCTTATGTGAATGGGTATCAGGTACATCATACCCCTACCCATTCACCCCAAAAAGCAGTCAAATGTGAAAAAAAAGTCCTTTATTAAAAAAGAAGCCCAGAGCTGCCCTCTCCCGGTGCTGCCTTCTTCCCATGCTGCCTTCTCCCTAAGCTGTCTTCTTTCTTGCCGCCGGTTACCCACTAAAAACAAAAAAAAGGCCGCTCTTCTAAGGTTGTATTCCTCCATTTTGTTGTTGCCCGCTGTCTGGCATCTCTTATATAGCCATGCGGCGTGGCCATCCAATGACGTCACCCAGAGAGCCCACCCCTTGTGACGTCACAACACTTCTTGTGCAGTGTTATGCTATGTTTGAAGACAAACAGAAATTTCTGACACAGGGATGTGAAGATTTCTTCTACTGTAGGCTGTGTGTACAGGACAACAAATTACACCATGAAACTACAGAATCAATGCACATCTTATGCAGGTGAAAAACTCAAGGTGCAGGTAGGAGGCAGGGATGAGCCGAACACCCCCCTGTTCGGTTCGCACCAGAACCTGCGAACAGACAGAATGTTCGCGTGAACGTTAGAACCCTATTAAATACAATGGACTTGAACGTTCGAAATCTAAAGTGCTAATTTTAAAGGTTTATATGCAAGTTATTGTCCTAAAAAGTGTTTGGGGACCCGGGTCCTGCCCCAGGGGACATGTATCAATGCAAAAAGAAGTTTTAAAAACTGCATTTTTTTCCGGAGCAGTGATTTTAATAATGCTTAAAATGAAAAAATAAAAGTGAAATATTCCTTTAAATTTCGTACCTAGGGGGTGTGTATGATATGCATGTAAAGTGGCGCATGTTTCCCGTGCTTAGAACTGTCCCTGCATAAAATGTAATTTCTGAAGGAAAAAAAGTCATTTAAAACTAGGGATGAGCTCCGCGTTCGACTCGAACATACGTTCGACTCGAACATCGTGTGTTCGATCGTTCGACGAAGATCGAACGTTTTGGGTCGTTCGCGCCAAATTCGAGTGACGCAAATGGCCCAAAATCCCGGTGCTGTGATTGGCCAAGCATGCCCTGTGACCCAGCATGCTTGGCCAATCACAGCGCCGGCAGCGAGGAGAGCCATAATTGGCCACAGGCAGGATGCCTGTGGCCAATTATAGCTCAGGGGGGTTTAGTACACGCCCCACACTATAAAAGACCGCCAGCGCGGCGGCCTTGTGTAGTGTGTTGGCGTGCAGGGAAAGACGTACATAGGCAGGGACAGTGTAAGAGAAATTGTGTGTAGGGAGAGAGAAGGATAGGTAGGGACAGTGTCAGTGATATTGTGTGTAGGGAGAGAGAAGGATAGGTAGGGACAGTGTCAGTGATATTGTGTGTAGGGAGAGAGAAGGATAGGTAGGGACAGTGTCAGTGATATTGTGTGCAGGGAGAGAGAAGGATAGGTAGGGACAGTGTCAGTGATATTGTGTGCAGGGAGAGAGAAGGATAGGTAGGGACAGTGTCAGTGATATTTTTGCTAAGCCTCCTGCACAGTATACACCTGAAGCTAGCCCTTATTGCTGTGATTTCCGGTTGTGTAACACAGGCAGGCATCTGCAGCACTTAAAGCAGGCGTAGTGTGATTCCTGCAAAATATACACCTGAAGCTAGCCCTTATTGCTCGTAGTTTTTTTTCTTTTGTGTTACACTAAGGGCTCTTTCACACAGGACGGATCAGTAATGATCCACCCCTTGAAGCTCCGCTTGCTCAGCGGGGATCGCTCCGTTGATCCCCGCTGAGCCGGCTGATGACTGGGCGGTTCCCGCACACTGTGCAGGGACCGCCCTGTCAGAGCGCCGCTCTCCCCTATGGGGGGATCGGATGATGACGGACCGTAGAGTCCGTTGTCATCCGATCCGATGACGAAGGAAAAATAGGGTTTTCCTCCGTCACACTTTTGCGGATCGGAGCGGGTCGGATGTCAGTGGACATGTCACCGCTGACATCCGTGGCTCCATAGGAGGACATGTAGCATCCGTTCAGGTCCGCCAAAAAACTGACAGGCGGACCTGAACGGACCCTCCATGTAAAAGAGCCCTAACAGGCATCTGCAGCACTTAAAGCAGGCGTAGTGTGATTCCTGCAAAATATACACCTGAAGCTAGCCCTTATTGCTCGTAGTTTTTTTTCTTTTGTGTTACACTAACAGGCATCTGCAGCACTTAAAGCAGGCGTAGTGTGATTCCTGAAAAATATACACCTGAAGCTACCCCTTATTGCTCGTGTTTTTTTTCTTTTGTGTTACACTAACAGGCATCTGCAGGGGCATGTAATTACAATTATTGATCCAGTGGCAGTTTTTTTAAGCCAGCATGGAGGAGATACTGAAACAGCTGGCTCTAGCAAATGCCAATCAACAGCAGACAAATGCAGGTTTACAAAGGAGCCTTGCAGCCCAGCAGCAAGCTCATCAACAGAGCCTTGCAGCCCAGCAGCAAGCTCACCAACAGAGTCTGGAAGCTCAGCAACAAGCCCAGCAGCAATCTGAGGCCCGCTTCATAGACCTATTACAGAAGCAAGAGCAGAGACTACAACAAATGGAAGCAGTAATGCAGCAACGTCCGCAGACCAGTGAGGAAAGCCGTCCCACTAATACCGCGTCCTTTGGGGTGAGTCGTTTATTGACAAAAATGACTGGAGAGGATGATCCAGAGGTATTTTTGACCACATTTGAAAGGACTGCTGAAAGAGAAAAGTGGCCTGAGGAGCAGTGGGCTGGACTGGTGGCTCCTCTGTTAACTGGTGAATCGCAGAAGGCTTACTATGACCTAGAGCCTGACCAAGCAAAAGACTATGTGATGCTAAAAGCTGAAATATTGGCAAGGCTGGGTGTCACCCTGGCTGTCCGGGCTCAGCGTGTGCATAACTGGACTTTCCAGCTTGGAAAACCCCCCAGGTCTCAAATGTATGATCTCATTCACCTGAGCAGGAAGTGGCTACAGCCAGAGACTTTGTCCGCACCAGAGATTGTGGAACGTGTTGTAATGGATCGGTTTTTGAGAGCTCTTCCTACTGCCATCCAAAAGTGGGTAAGCCATGGAGACCCAGAGACGGCCGGTGGTCTTGTGGATCGTGTAGAGAAATACTTGGCTACAGAGAACCTGACGGCCTCTTCCAGAGACTCTCGGACTTTCCACCCTAAGACCAGATCATCCCCAGGGGCGGATAAGAGGATTCCAAGGGGTGAGGGTGGAGAGAGTGAGAGGGTGGGAGCTCTACCCAAAGTTTGGCGAGAACAGCCTGGGAAGTCAGGGGCTCAAGAGGCAGCCAAATGGATTGTTTGCTACCGCTGCCGGCAAGCGGGACATATTGCAGCAAATTGCCCGGTTGTGGAGGAACCCATGCAATGTGACTTTCTGACGGACCGACGTCAGTCGCTGTGTGCGACAGTCGCATGCACTGCCATTCGGGGAACTGAGAAACATTTATGCAAAATGTGTATTAATGGTAGAAATGTTGTGGTATTACTGGATTCAGGTAGCCTTGTGACCCTGATAAAGGCTGAATTAGTTAAAACAGAGGTCTCTGGGAATAGCAAGGTAGCTGTTATTTGTGTGCATGGGGACACCCGAGAGTATCCAGTGACTACAGTGTGTTTCGAGACCCCCAAAGGTACCCTCTCTCATCCAGTGGGGTTAGTATCTCAATTACCGCATGATGCCATTGTGGGAAGGGATTTTCCGAAGTTCTGGGAACTGTGGGATGATCCTGAGCCCCCCACTGGTGCCCCTATGTACCAGGAATGTGATAGCCAGAACTCCTCTGAGAGTGGTGAGGACTCTCCAGAATTTCCCTTGTCAGTATTGGCAGGGGAGACTCAAGAAACTGGAGAGGAGCCCACCTCCTCAGACGAAAACCTACCGTCTGTGGAGTTTTCTGATCTGGAGGTTCACAGGGAAAATTTTGCCACAGAACAGTTAAAAGACCCCGCCCTAATAAAGGCACGGGAAAACGTAGTGGAAATAGATGGCGAGTTAGTGAACCCAGATAATACCTGCACTTACCCATACTTCAGCGTAGAGAAGGACCTACTGTATCGGGTGGCAAAAAGGGCAGAAGAAACCGTTGAGCAGCTTGTGGTGCCCAAACCTTACAGGAAGTTGGTGTTGGAGTTGGCCCATGGGCACATTCTTGGAGGTCATCTGGGGACAGAGAAAACCCGAGAGAGGGTATTACAGAGATTCTATTGGCCTGGGGTGATGAAGGACATAGAAAATTATTGTTCCTCCTGCCCTGTGTGTCAGAGGTCGGCCCCGATGCCACATTTCCGTAGCCCGCTGGTCCCTCTACCCATCATTGAGGTCCCGTTTGAGAGAATCGCAATGGATTTGGTAGGTCCTATAATCAAGTCCGCTAGGGGGCACCAGTACATATTGGTTATAATGGACTATGCCACCCGTTATCCAGAAGCGATCCCTCTCAGAAATACCTCGGCCAAAACCATAGCCAAAGAGCTATCTCTTGTTTTTAGCCGGGTGGGTATTTGTAAAGAACTGCTTACGGACCAAGGTACACCCTTTATGTCCCGGGTTATGAAAGAGCTGTGTAAATTGTTCAAAGTGACGCAATTGCGTACATCTGTGTATCACCCCCAAACCGATGGGCTGGTTGAAAGATTCAACAAACCCCTAAAACAAATGTTGAAGAAAGTGGTGGATAGAGATGGAAGGGATTGGGACTGTCTACTTCCTTATTTGATGTTTGCTATTAGGGAGGTGCCCCAATCCTCTACGGGATTCTCCCCCTTTGAGTTACTGTATGGGAGACACCCAAGAGGGCTGTTGGATATTGCCAAGGAAACTTGGGAAAGTGAGAGTTCTCCCCACAGGAGTGTGATTGAGCATGTCGCCCTGATGCAAGATCGAATTGCACAGGTAATGCCCATCGTGAAGGAACATTTGGCCCAAGCGCAGTTGGCACAGCAGAGAGTGTACAACCGTGGAGCCAAGACCCGTACCTTTTCCCCGGGGGATAGGATATTGGTACTTGTCCCTACGGTTGAAAGTAAATTCCTTGCCAAATGGCAAGGCCCCTACGAGATAATGGAAAAAGTGAGCGAAGTGAATTACAAGGTCAGACAACCAGGAAGGCGAAAGCCTGAACAGATATATCACGTTAATCTGTTGAAAGCCTGGAGGGATAGAGAGTCCCTAGTCGCAGAAACTTGGTCACCAGCTCAAACTGGTTGCGTGATTCCGGAGGTTGGAATAGCAGCCACCTTGTCACAACCCCAACAACAGGAGGTTAAGGAGTTTGTGCTTCGCAACAAGGAGGTGTTCTCTGAGCTGCCGGGACAAACATCTGGGGTAGAGCATGATATTATTACCCCGCCCGGTGAAAGGGTGAAGTTAAAACCCTATCGGATCCCAGAGGCCCGACGGGAGGCAATACGGGAGGAAGTACAGAAAATGCTGAACTTAGGGGTGATAGAGGAGTCCCAAAGTGATTGGTCTAGTCCCATTGTGTTGGTGCCTAAACCGGATGGGAGCTGGCGATTTTGTAACGATTTTCGTCAGTTGAACAAAGTTACAAAATTTGACACCTACCCCATGCCACGTATAGATGAGTTGATCGACCGGCTGGGAACAGCCCGATACATGACGACTCTTGACCTCACAAAAGGGTATTGGCAAATTCCCCTGGCCAAGTCGGCCAAAGAGAAAACCGCATTTGTAACCCCAGATGGGGCGTTCCAATATAAGAGAATGCCGTTCGGGTTACAGAATGCGCCGGCCACATTCCAGCGGAAAATGGACCAGATACTGAGGCCCCATCGGAAGTATGCTGCGGCTTACCTGGATGACGTAATTGTCCATAGCACAGATTGGGCCTCACATCTGCCAAAAGTGCAAGCAGTCCTAGACTCTATCCGGGAAGCGGGGTTTACGGCTAACCCCAAGAAGTGTACCATTGGGCAGGAGGAGGCCAAATATCTTGGGTACACCATTGGCAGGGGAGTGATAAAACCCCAACTCAACAAAGTCGAGGCCATCCAGAGTTGGCCACGTCCCAACAGCAAGAAGCAGGTACGGGCCTTTCTGGGAATCGCGGGTTATTATCGGCGCTTCATTCCCCACTTTGCTTCTAAGGCTGTGCCCCTAACCAACCTGACGAAAGGGAAAGGGTCGGTCATGATTAAATGGACCCCCGAGGCTGAGGCAGCATTCCAATTCTTGAAACAAGCCTTATGTAGCCAGCCAGTGTTGTACTCACCCGACTTCTCTAAAGACTTTGTCGTACAAAGTGATGCGTCAGATGTGGGGTTAGGAGCAGTATTGTCCCAGGTCTGGAACGGGGAAGAGCACCCAGTCATTTACCTCAGCAGGAAGTTGAAGTCCCATGAGGTAAATTACGCCACGGTTGAAAAGGAGTGTTTAGCGGTGAAGTGGGCTCTAGATTCCCTTCGGTACTATCTGCTAGGTAGGCACTTTGACATGGTTACGGATCACGCTCCGTTAAAGTGGATGGCTCAAAACAAGGAGACAAATAGAAGAGTGAATAGGTGGTTCCTGGCCCTACAGGAATTCAACTTCACAGTAAAGCATCGCCCTGGCGTTCAAATGGGGAATGTGGATGCTTTGTCTAGAGTACATGAATGCCTGATTGCTGGTGTTCCAACCCCAAGGTTAAAACAAGAGGGGGGGGTATGTGACAGCAGGAAGGTAAAGTCACCTGGTTGCATCCAGGGGGGTAGATATATTTCTCCCAGATTCAGGCTTTATGCCGACTTATACAACTAGGGAGGGAGTTGATGAAGCCCAGCTGAGGCTAGTGGGCTCATGGATGACTCATACCTCTAGGGAGAGGGCTGGGCGTCGTGCAGGCAGGGAGTTGATGAGACCAGCTGAAGCCTGTCAGTTCGTTTAAGGCCTCTATAAAAACTCCCAGATTCATTAGGTGTTTGCTCATGCCTGGAACCAGACCTGTGTGGACTGTCTAGGGAGAGTGAACCCCTGTGCGGTGAGAAAAAGCCTGTGTGGCTATTTGTTTGGACATTGACTAAACCAGGGACTTAGGGACTAGGACAGCACCAGGCTGATCCCAGTTGTTAGTTAGGAAACCTGCATGTTTAGTCAGAGGTCAAGCTGACCAGGATTTATTTTGTTTATGTTTCTTTTTGGCTTTGCTGTGTTTTTGTCACTGTACAGAGAAATAAACCGCACCTTTTGATTTTGAAAACCACAACCTCCGTCTGCTGGCCCTGTTTTTGTGTGGGGAGCCCAACCAGGGGGTCACACACACCCGCTACCGAGTTAACCCCCTCACAATATATATATATATATATATACACACACAGTTGTGCTCATAAGTTTACATACCCTGGCAGAACTACCCAAACGACCCTGCTCAAAAGTTTACATACCCTGGTGATTTTGGCCTGATAACATGCACACAAGTTGACACAAAGGGGTTTGGATGGCTATTAAAGATAACCATCCTCACCTGTAATCTGTTTGCTTGTAATTAGTGTGTGTGTATAAAAGGTCAATGCGTTTTTGGACTCTTGACAGACCCTTGCATCTTTCATCCAGTGCTGCATTGACATTTCTGGATTCTGAGTCATGGAGAAAGCAAAAGAATTGTCAAAGAATCTGCGGGATAAGGTAGTTGAACTGTATAAAACAGGAAATGGATATAAAAAGATATCCAAGGAATTGAGAATGCCAATCACTAGTGGAACATTAGGGGTTCTGTTGAAACCAAACCACGGTCAGGTAGACCAACTAAAATTTCAACCACAACTGCCAGGCAAATTGTTCAGGATGCAAAGAAAAACCCACAAATAACTTCAGGAGAAATACAGGACTCTCTGAAAACATGTGGTGTGGCTGTTTTAATATGTACAATAAGGAGGCACTTGAAAAAAGATGAGCTGCATGGTCGAGTCACCGTTACTACACAAATGCCACAAATTACTTCACCATTACTACGCAAATGCCACAAAGTATCCCACTTACAATATGCCAAACAGCACAGAGACAAGCCTCAAACTCTCTAACACAAAGTCATTTGGAGTTATGAGACCAAAATTTCGTTTTTTGGTCACAACCAGAAACGCTACATTTGGAGAGTAGTCAACAAGGCCTATGATGAAAGGTACACTATTCCTACTGTGAAACACGGAGGTGGATCGCTGATGTTTTAAGGATGTGTGAGCTACAAAGGCACAGCAAATTTGGTAAAATTGTTGGCAAGATGAATGCAGTATGTTATCAAAAAATACTGGAGGAACATTTGCATTTATCAGCCAGGAAGCTGCGCATGGGATGTACTTGGACATTCCAACATGACAATGATCCAAAACACAAGGCCAAGTCGACCTGTCATTGGCTACAGCAGAATAAAGTGAAGGTTCTGGAGTAGCCATCTTAGTCTCCTGACCTCAATATCATTGAGCAACTCTGGGGAGATCTCAAACGTGCAGTTCATGCAAGACAGCCCAAGAATTTACAGGAACTGGAGGCTTTTTACCAAGAGGAATGGGCAGCTTTACCATCTGAGAAGATAAAGAGCCTCATCCACAAATACCACAAAAGACTTCAAGCTGTCATTGATGTTAAAGGGAGCAATACACTGTTTTAAGAACTGGGGTATGTAAACTTTTGATCAGGGTAATTTGAGTAGTTTTTGTTGCCATTATGATTTAAAAAGAGTAAACACAGTTGATTGATAAACACTAAGGCTCGGTTCACACAGGGGCGACTCCGGACGCAACTTCGGGTCGCCCCGAGTTGCCCCAAGTCGCGCTATTTTTAAAACTAATTGAAGTCAATGGAGATGTTTTAATGTACACGACTGCGGTCGCTTCGACTTCAAAAAAGGTCCCTGTACTACTTCAATCCGACTCCTAGGCGACTGCTAGGCGACCTGTACCCATTGATTTCAATGTAAGTCGCTCAGAAGTCGTATTCCCTGTCTTAACAGGAGCAAATCTCCAGGAAGGTAACACATATTTTTCAGGCAAACCCCTCCCTCCCCCCTCCCTCCCACAGAGCTGATTCTTGTTTTATTGGCCACTGGAATGTCTCCTGTCCTAGAAGCGACTTCAAGTCGTGTTGTAAATCACCACAAGTCGAGCTGAGGTCGCCCTGAGGTCCCCTGTGATTCATGCTAAAGTTGTGTCTGAGTTGCCTCTCAAAGTCGCGCTGGAAGTCGTGTTGCCCCTGTGTGAACCGAGCCTTACAATGAGTGAAAGAAACGTTTTTGTGTTATCATTCATATTCTCTGAAAAATGGCCAACAAATTATAAATTCTGGCAGGGTATGTAAACTTCTGAGCACAACTGTGTGTACCTATATATATATATATATATATATATATATATATATATAGTCAAAGTCCTTCAATCGAGACAGACATGAAACCACATAAAGAAAGACTAGAAAAACAATAGAACAGAATAGAATAAAATAGAATATATATTCTATTTTATTCTATTTTGTTCTATTGTTTTTCTAGTCAATTCTTTTCTATTGTCTATTGATTTCTATTCAAATCTTTTCTATTCAAATTCATTCTATACGAAATCCGAAAACTTTTTTCTAGTCTTTTATTTTCTATTATTTTCTATTCTATTCTAATTTGATTTCATTCTATATGAAATTAGAATTTCGGAAATTGGTTTATATATATATATATATATATATATATATATATAAAAAATACAGTGTTTAAAAAACTCGCTTTAAAAGAGTTCAGACTAAAACTGCAGCAGCGCTACGGACAAAAGTTTGTATGTACGTCTTCTATATCAATAGCTTGTATAGGTGATGAAGTAGTGGATGGTGAGTCTAGTTATATTTAATCCAAATCTTATTCTTAGTGCTCCTTTCACCAAAGTGTATTTCACCGCGTGGGGGGATTTTTGAAAGTCCCCTTCAGGGGGCGCACTCACCAGATGTAAGAAAAAAGCAAGCCTAGATACACAATCCTCCTTCAGCAATATTACAGGGCGTCCTCAGAAGAAGTCAGGAAGTGACAAAACATCAGGGCGTGACCAACACATCTAGCAAACCGGAAGTGACGCAGATGCGTTCCAGGACCTGCCTCACAGGAAACGTTAACAGGATTTTACATCCAGCGTTCATCAGGGGCAAGTTCCAAGCGCAGAAGCGCTCGTTTTTTTCATTATATCGCCTGTATACTATACCATTATGGTACGCACATTATGTAAGGGGGGAAACTAAAGGGTTTTATTTTCAACAAATTGTCTATACAATATTACCCTATGTGGACATATTCTTTACCCTTACATATACCTGTGATATCGTGTGGAGTTTATGGTGGAGAAGAAGAGAAAGTTATTGTAATATTGCTGAAGGAGGATTGTGTATCTAGGCTTGCTTTTTTCTTACATCTGGTGAGTGCGCCCCCTGAAGGGGACTTTCAAAAATCCCCCCACGCGGTGAAATACACTTTGGTGATAGGAGCACTAAGAATAAGATTCGGATTAAATATAACTAGACTCACCATCCACTACTTCATCACCTATACAAGCTATTGATATAGAAGACGTACATACAAACTTTTGTTCGTAGCGCTGCTGCAGTTTTAGTCTGAACTCTTTTAAAGCGAGTTTTTTAAACACTGTATTTTATATGTGCATTTTATTTTAAGCAGCTGCTGTTTATTTATACATTTTTACTATTGTTTATATCTTTATGGTGTTTCATCCACAAGCGCAGAGTGATACTAGGAAGGAGGGCCAGGCTATTTTAGTATCTTTTATTGATATATATATATATATATATATATATATATATATATATATATATAAAATCATTTTCCAAATTTCGAATTTCGTATAGAATTATTTTGAATTTGAATAGCAAAGATTAGATTAGAATAGAAAATAATAGAAAAGAATATAATAGAAAAACAATAGAATAGAATAAAATATAATATATGTTTTTCTAGTTTATTATTTTTTATTCTTTTCTATTCTTTTCTTTTTCTTTTGTATTCAAATTCAAATTCATTCTATACAAAATTCGAATTTCGGAAGATGGATATACAGTATATATATATATATATATATATATATATATATGTAGTGGGTGGTCATATTTAGGGGAGGCATCTGAGTGGTACCAGGCTCAGATGCAACAATTGTTAGGATTCTCGGACCAATTTATGCCAGTGGAGGATATCAATGGTGTCCAGTTCCCTGCGGCCTATAGGTGGCGCTGTTGCCATAGGCCGGGGTTGAACTGCCATTGGAGGGCTGCGCCCTTTGTGTCCTCTCGCGGCAGTAGTACAGCGGGGCGGGGAACCTGCTGTGCATGCTGGGAGAGGGTATAAAGGGGGCAGACATCTTCCACTCGGGGTCCACTCCCAGGCACCTTCAGCCTGGGGGTGGGTGATGGTGGTCTCCGGGTGCCCTAGGCCCGGGGACGGAGTTGCGGTTCCACCCCAGACACCTTCGGTCTGGGGTGAGGTACTCTCTGGAGGCCTGTGCCCAGTACCTTCGACTGGGTCCCGCAAGGGATCGAGGGCTCCTAGGGTGTCCGCCGGTGTAGACGCCCAAATCTGGGACGAGGAGGCCAGGGAGGTGACCCTCCCGAAGACCCAGTGCAGCATTTGCTGGTGACGACGGGGCCTCTGGTAACTGTCTGGAAGGATGTCCTTTCCCTGACAGGGGCCATTGCTTCTAGAAGGTAGTCCACGTTCTCATGGTCTGTGGTAGGGACCCATCGTGAATTAGGTCGGTGGCAGAGACCCAACAACCAGATCTGTGGCAGAGGCTTTATTCATCTGGTCTGTGGCAGGAACCCCCTCACGGTCGGTGCAGCGACTGTGCGCCAAGCCTGTTTGCGCTATAACGGAACAGGAGAAAAACCAAGTTCAAGTTTGTGCCTGGACCTCCTCCCCACTTTGTTCTATACGGTTCTGTGTCTAACCAGTCGCTCTCAAAGGACTATTTATTGCTCTGAAGAATAAATAAGTGTTGGACTTTCAGTGGTGTGGAACTTGACTTTCTGGGAGCTAAAGGGTCTTACCTCCACCTGCGTGGAGGGGGAGAATCATCCTCAAGGAAAGTTTTGGCTCTGGACAGGGACACAGGCCCGAAGGTAAAAGGTTATAGCTCACACCTCTGCACACAAGAGGACAAGAGCTGGTGGTGTGCCACACTCTCCTCCCTGGTCCCCTAGACGAGAGCCATTGACCGAGAAGAGAAAGATGGAGTGAGAGGTGAGGTCGCTACATATATATATATACACAGTGTATATATATATATTTTTTTTTTATATATATTTTTTTCTGTTCTGTTTTATAGTTTTTTTATGCTATTATTTTATATTCTTGTAGCGGGGTGTTGCTTTAAGAACCCAGAGACTATGATACCCAGTGTGCATTGCCCCGCACAAGGACTGCTGGGGTGGGCTATTTAACCAAGGGGCGGATCGGAGTACGGTCTCTTTGGACATCGCCCGCCCAGCAAGTGGAACTCTGTGCTGAGTCTGTTGTTCCGGACAGGGCCTGAAGCCTAGGCCCTGTGTTTCCAAAGAGCCTTCCGTTTCCACCAAGGAGCCTGAGGGACGTCGCATCCTGCTACCTATCTACTATTTCCAGAAGGTCCGAAGACCCGGGTGTCGTGGAAACTGTGTACCAAGACACAGCTATGGAAGATACGGACGCGGACTGGTCCGGTTGGGTGAGAGAGCACCTGCTCAGAGATTAATACAGGATCTCTAGGCCCAGTGACTGTTGTTCGTGGGCCCACTGTTTAGAGTTTGCATATGCACACCGGAGGGACAGTGCATTGAGTAGCATTAGTGACTTTATCCTTGTTCACCAAGTTTGTCATCCTTTATTCCTGTGGATTACAAATCGTTTAAAAAGTGCACCACCGTTTGCTAGTGAAGATTCTTCTCTACGGAACTTACACATAGTTACAGTCAGGCCTGACTTATCAGTGTACACATTGCTGGGCACCATCTTGCCCACGAGGGAGGAGAGCTGCAGCGGGGTCCGTTAGTTATCTTTGTACAGGATTGTATATCTGTTTGCTTTCTGAACACCTTTTATTGCAGGGCTCTGCATATACTAAAGTGTACTGTTTTAATCTGTTTAATCATTTCCTTCAGTAATAGTACCAGGATTAAGCAGACTAGTTGTTGGTGTTATTACTGTGCAGAAGAAACGGTCAGTGTCCGCTATATCATTGTGTGTGCTTTTGTTGCTGGATTGTGTTGCCTAAAGTTGCAGGCCTCACAATCCTATCATCCCCTACTAGCTGTGACAAGGGAGGGTAGAGCCAATTGCTGGGGGTTGACAGCGGTGTGTTACAGGCCCGGAAATCATACCAGCGGCTCTCTTAGCTGGGGGCATCGCTACACGTAGGGGCTCATCCGCCGATGTCTCCCTGGACAGGAAGTGACATAGAACAGCTCATAGAGCTCTTGTCCCCAGACCATAAAGGATGGTTAATTGACCTCAGGCCAGAGGAAGAGAATTCCCGCACCTTCACGCTGGTAGAGTGGAGGGATGAAATGCCAGAAGAATTTAAAGGCCGGAGTGTGCAGTCCATGGGCAGTCCATGGGCAATAAGACGTACCGCTTGGCGTACGCAAAGGTTATAAAGAAGGAACCTCCGCAATCACCCAAAATTCCAAAGAGTTCCAAAGAGATGACAGCCCCGGGGACACCTCTAACCGTTATAGGCCCTGAACTTTTAAATGCTTTAGGGAACCTTGTCACGAAGTGCCAGAAGAGTTGTACGGTACATGTAGAGGCCAGGTACCGGAAGCTCAGGATCTTTTCAGGAAAACAACCTGTACCACTCGGGGAAGAGGATTTTGACACCTGGATTGAACAAGCGATGCAGGCTGTGGAAGGATGGGAAATACCGGAAGCCCAAAAGAAGCAGCGCATAAGTGAAAGTTTAAAGGGTGCTGCTGCTGAAGCCGTGAAGAACCTTAGGTTCAGCAATGCTGCTTGTACCGCCTATGACTATTTAACTATGTTGCAGGAAGAATTCGGCCAATTGGAAAAAGTGGTCGATTTAGTCTACCAATTTGAGCATACCCTTCAACTTCCAGGAGAAAGACTCTCTGAATATGTTCGCAGATTAAACAAGATGCTGTGCCGAATTGTCCTTAAGAAGGGGATGCTGCCAAAAGCCATAGATGCAGCTAGGATGAAGCAGATTTTAAGGGGAGCATTGCATTCTGATCCAGTGTGGCTCCATCTGAAAACCTCTGGAGGGGTCATGTCCCTGAACTACCCGGACCTTGTGCGAATAATAAGGGATGAAGAAGCTCTGCTGAAAGACCAACAGGCGACCGAGAAACCCACTACTCCCCCCTCAGTTGGGGTCAGATCCATCATGGCCACTGAACGGGACTCGGAGGTGGCGGTCTTAAAGTCACAGATGACCCAAGTATTAGAGATGCTGACCTCTTTAATGGCCAAGAACTCAGGAGTTGGAGAAAAAGAAGAAGTCAGGAAAGAGCTGTACCAGAGCGTTTCAACACCAGTCTCCCCGTGGGATAGAGGAGAAGCTGTTTGCTTTAACTGTGGAGGAGTTGGCCATTTTGGGCGAGTGTGCCCCAGTCCAAGGAAGACCCAAGGCACCTACCGCCAGCTGGCAGAAAACTCCAGAGGGCCCCGGTGAAGGAGTCAACCGGGTGACCATCATTTCCAGCAAGCTCCATTGGAATCAGAAAGCAAGAAAAGCCAAGAAGTGAAGGGAATAATTCACCATCAAAAGCACGTAATACCCCTCACCTGGAGGCAAAAGCCCAAAAATCACAAGAAATCAATGCATACCAGGCTCAACAGGGATTAAGATCCAGGAAAAGATGGAAAAAGAAAAAAACACTAAAGGCCAAAACCATGGGCCCAGGGAAAGAGGCCTCCCCGAAAAAGTTTCCAGCCAAGTTAGTGGGACCCTCCCCAGTGGTCCCCATTCAAGTGGAGGGAGTCTACACGAAGGCCATTCTGGATACAGGGGCTCAAGTGACCCTCCTGTATTGGGATTTCTACCAAAAGCATCTGAGACATTTGCCCTTGCAGAAGTTAGAAGACTTGGAAATATGGGGAACTGGCACCCAGAGTTTTCCTTATGACGGTTACCTCCCGATTAGATTATCTTTCGACCCCTCAGTAGCAGGAGAGGCAGAGGTCTTTGACACCCTGGCAGTAGTGATGTCGCGAACATAAAATTTTCCGTTCGCGAACGGCGAACGCGAATTTCCGCAAATGTTCGCGAACGGGCGAACCGCCATAGACTTCAATAGGCAGGCGAATTTTAAAACCCACAGGGACTCTTTCTGGCCACAATAGTGATGGAAAAGTTGTTTCAAGGGGACTAACACCTGGACTGTGGCATGCCGGAGGGGGATCCATGGCAAAACTCCCATGGAAAATTACGTAGTTGATGCAGAGTCGGGTTTTAATCCATAAAGGGCATAAATCACCTAACATTCCTGAATTGTTTGGAATAACGTGCTTTAAAACATCAGGTATGATGTTGTATCGACCAGGTAGTGCCCGCTTCACAGTGACAGACCAAACTCTGACAGACCAAACTCCCCGTTTAACACACCGCAAACAACCGCAAACAGTCCATTTGCACAACCGCAAGGCTTTAATGATCACCTTAGATGATCACAAAGAAAATTTATGTTTTTTCTATGCAAAATTATCCAGCCGATCGCTTTTGGTCTGTTCACAATGAAGCAACGACCTTATCATCTGGGGTGTGCCAACATTGCCATTGCCAACACACTCATAGAGGTGGTCGCTTCATTGTGATATGCAAGCCCCTTCACCACAACAAGGTAATGATCACGAAGGGGAATTGACACATGTATGTGCTTTTTTTACAGACCCTCTCTCATCCCCCCCTTCCCCTGCGGCCGGCCAGGTTGCGTGCTTGGATAAGGGTCTGGTATGGATTTTTGGGGGGACTCCACGCCATTTTTTTTTAAATTTGGGGTGGAGTTCCCCTTAATATCTATACCAGACCTGAAGAGCCTGGTAATTGAATTTGGGGGAACCCCCACGCTTTTTTTTATTTTTTATCAATGACTTTTCTATGTATTGATAAAAGCCGACAATTCATTAATAGCCGCGAGTGAGTTTTAAATGACTTTTTTTCCTTCAAAAATGACACTTTGTGCAGGGACAGTTCTAAGCACGGGAAACATGTGCGACTTTACATGCATATCATACACACCCCCCAGGTACAAAATTTAAAGGAAAATTTCACTTTTATTTTTTCATTTTAAGCATTATTAAAATCACCGCTCCCGTAAAAACGTCTATTTTTTAAACCTTTTTTTGCATTGATACATGTCCCCTGGGGCAGGACCCAGGTCCCGAAACACTTTTTAGGACAATAAATTGCATATTAGCCTTTATAATTAGGATTTCGAACGTTCGAGTCCATTGTATCTAATAGGGTTCTAAAGTTAACACGAACATTCTGTCTGTTCGCAGGTTCTGGTGCGAACCGAACAGGGGGGTGTTCGGCTCATCCCTGGTCAAATGTATCACCCACTGTCAGTCCCTTCGGGACTGACCTCTTTTCGACAGATTACCATCACTCTTTTCACCTTGGGTGTTTATCAATTATCATCACAGAAATTTGGAAGAAGGGACTTTATAATTTACAATTCATTTTATTCCAATTAATACTATTTCATTGTCTTTCGTTTATCACCCTGTTATTTGGGAAGGAGACTTTTGTATTATACATATATATGAAGTCAATTCTTTTGTTATAAGTTATAAGAATACGGTTCATCACGGTTTTTTATTATTTTATTTAAACACTGTGTGCTGAGGAGTCATATGCTCTTTTGCATGCATATATTGTTTTAATAAGCCAATTCAGGTATATGCGCAGCTTATTGTTTTGGAAATTTGTTATATAGTGTGTGTCTCACATATATAGTTGCAGCAATACATCACACATCACATATCACTGGGACTAGCGCAGTAATTAACCATATACACACTTCGGGATCCATGCCTCATTCAATAAAGGTGAGGTAATCTAGACTTTTTTGACCTAGGCGACTTCTCTTCTCAGTGACAAGACTTCCTGCTGCACTGAAGGTCCTTTCTGAAAGGACACTTGAAGCGGGGCAGGCCAGAAGTTCTATCGCAAATTGGGATAGCTCAGGCCACAGGTAAAGCCTGCACACCCAGTAGTCAAGGGGTTCATCGCTCCTCAGATTGTTGATATCTGCAGTTAAGGCGAGGTAGTCTGCTACCTGACGGTCGAGTCGTTCTCTGAGGGTGGACTCCGAAGGGCTGTGGCGATGCGTAGGACTTAAAAAGCTCCACATGTCCTCCATCAACAACACATCTGTAAAGCGTCCTGTCCCTGCCGGCGTGGTCGTGGTAGGAGGAGGATTACTTTCACCTATTCCCCTGTTAGATTCCCGTTGTGCTGTGACATCACCCTTATACGCTGTGTAAAGCATACTTTTTAATTTATTTTGGAACTGCTGCATCCTTTCCGACTTCCGGTAATTCGGTAACATTTCAGGCACTTTCTGCTTATACCGGGGGTCTAGTAGCGTGGCCACCCAGTACAGGTCGTTCTCCTTCAGCCTTTTTATACGAGGGTCCCTCAACAGGCACGACAGCATGGAAGACCCCATTTGCACAAGGTTGGATGCCGAGCTACTCATGTCCCGTTCTTCGTCCTCACTGATTTCAATGAAGATCTGTTCTTCCCCCCAACCACGTACAACACCACGGGTACCAGATAGGTGACAACGAGCACCCTGGGATGCCTGCTGTGGTTGGTCTTCCTCCTCCTCCTCAAAGCCACATTCCTCCTCTGACTCCTCTTCCTCAGACTCCTCTTCCAGCGTTGCCGCAGGTCCAGCAAGCGATGCTGATGAAGCTGTTTCTGGTGGTGATGGTGACCACAACTCTTCCTCTTCCTCTTCACGCTCATCTACGGCCTGATCCAGCACTCTTCGCAGGGCACGCTCCAGGAAGAAAACAAATGGGATGATGTCGCTGATGGTGCCTTCAGTGCGACTGACTAGGTTTGTCACCTCCTCAAAATGACGCATGAGCCTACAGGCATTGCGCATGAGCGTCCAGTAACGTGGCAAAAAAATTCCCAGCTGCGCAGAGGCTGTCCCCGGTCATACAAATACTCGTTGACGGCTTTTTCTTGTTGGAGCAGGCGGTCGAACATTAGGAGTGTTGAATTCCAACGTGTTGGGCTGTCGCAAATCAAGCGCCTCACTGGCATGTTGTTTCGCCGCTGGATATCTGAAAAGTGCGCCATGGCCGTGTAGGAACGCCTGAAATGGCCACACACCTTCCTGGCCTGCTTGAGGACGTCCTGTAAGTCTGGGTGCTTATGCACAAAAGCATTGTACAATCAGATTCAACACATGTGCCATGCACGGCACATGTGTCAACTTGTCCAAATTCAATGCCGCCAACAAATTGCTTCCGTTGTCACACACCACTTTGCCGATCTCCAGTTGGTGCGGAGTCAGCCACTGATCCACCTGTGTGTTCAGGGCGGACAGGAGTGCTGGTCCGGTGTGACTCTCTGCTTTCAGGCAAGTCAACCCCAAGACGGCGTGACACTGTCATATCCGGGATGTGGAATAGCCCCTGGGGAGCTGGGGGGGTGCAGTTGATGTAGAGCAAGACGCAGCAGCAGAAGAGGACTCAGCCGAGGAGGTTATCGAAGAGGATGGAGTAGGAGGAGTAGAGGAGCTGGCAGCAGGCCTGCCTGCAAGTCGTGGCGTTGTCACCACCTACTCCTCTGCAGAGCCACCCATTACATGCTTGGCAGCCGTCAGCAGGTTTACCCAATGCGCAGTGTAGGTGATATACCTGCCCTGACTGTTCTTTGCAGACCAGGTATCAGTGGTCAGATGGACCCTTGCCCCAACACTGTGTGCCAGACATGCCATGACTTCCTTTTGCACAATAGAGTACAGGTTGGGGATTGCCTTTTGTGAAACTAAATTTCGGCCGGGTACCTTTCACTGCGGTGTCCCAATAGCTACAAATTTTTTGAAGGCCTCAGACTCCACCAGCTTGTATGGTAAAAGCTGGCGGGCTAAGAGTTCCGACAAGCCAGCTGTCAGACGCCGGGCAAGGGGGTGACTCTGTGACATTGGCTTCTTACGCTCAAACATGTCCTTGACAGACACCTGACTGTGGGCAGATGAGCAGGAACTGCTCAAGGCGAGAGACGGAGTGGTGGATGGTTGAGAGGGGGCAAGGAGGACAGCAGTGGTTGACGTGGCTGAAGATGCTGGACCAGGAGGAGGATGGTGGCTTTGAGCTTGTGTGCTGCTTGTACTCGTCATCATGTGTTGATCCCATAGGCGTTTGTGATGTGCGATCATGTGCCTTCGCAAAGCAGTTGTACCTAGGTGGGTGTTGGATTTCCCACGACTCAGTTTCTTTTGGCACAGGTTGCAAATGGCATCGCTGTTATCAGAGGCAGACACACAAAAAAAATGCCACGCTGCTGAGCTTTGCAATGACGGCATTCTGGTGGTGGCAACAGCATGCGTTGATTGGTGTGCTGTCTGGCTGACCCCGGGTGCCGATACATGCTGTCTGACTGTGCCACTAGCTCCTTGCGACGACCTCCCCCTGCTTCCAACTCGTCTCCTCCTCCTCTCTGTCTCCCCATCTGAACTTTCCCCCTGTTCTTCTTCTCTTTGAGCGGGCACCCACGTGACATCCACGGACACATCGTCATCATCAACCGCTTCACTTGTATCTGACAACTCAGCAAAGGAAGCAGCAGCGGGTACAACATCATCATCATCACACCATACGTCCATGTGTGTAATGCTGCCTGACTGAGACATATCCCTTTTATCTACATCCTCTGGCAATAATGGTTGCGCATCACTCATTTCTTCCAACTCATGTGTAAATAACTCCTCTGACAGATCAAGTGAAGCAGCTGTGATGCTAGTGTTGGTGGTGGTGGCAGGCGGGCGAGTGGTAACTTGAGAGGTGCCCGAAGCTGAGCTGGAGGAGGATGGTGCATCAAGGTTCCGAGTGGAAGCTGTAGAAGATTGGGTGTCCTGTGTTCGCCAGTCAACTATGTCCTCAGAACTTTTCGAGTTCAGGGTATGTGGCCTTTGAACACTGGGCATTATTCTAGGGCCAAAGGGAATCACAGCACCACGACCATGACGGCCCCTGCGGGGTGGCCTGCCTCTGCCTGTCATTTTTTTTAGATTAGTTTAGTTGTACTATGTGTGCAAGCTACTGTGACACCAGATATGAGTGGCACTGTGCACTGGCAGAAGTTGGCAGAGTAGACGCTGTAGGCCTGACACACACGCTGGCAGGGAACTGACTGCTATTCTATTGCAGTCAAAACTGTTGTTTTTTTTTTTAAATGTAATCTACTGTGCCACCAGATATATGAGTGGTGGTGGCACTGGGCAAGTGGGCACAGTATACGCTGTGAGCCTGACACACACACACTGGCAGGCAACTGACTGCTATTCTATTGCAGTCAAAATTGTATTTATTTTTTTATGTAATCTACTGTGACACCAGATATATGAGTGGTGGCACTGGGCAAGTGGGCACAGTATACGCTGTGAGCCTGACACACACACGCTGGCAGGGAACTGACTGCTATTCTATTGCAGTCAATTTTTTTTTATTTATTTTAATGTAATCTATTCTACTGTGACACCAGATATGAGTGGCACTGTGCACTGGCAGAAGTTAGCAGAGTAGAGGCTGTAGGCCTGACACACACGCTGGCAGGGAACTGACTGCTATTCTATTGCAGTCAAAATTGTTTTTTTTTTTTAAATGTAATCTACTGTGCCACCAGATATATGAGTGGTGGCACTGGGCAAGTGGGCACAGTATACGCTGTGAGCCTGACACACACACGCTGGCAGGCAACTGCAATTAGATTACAGAGGAAAAAAAAAAAAAGCAGACTTATGTACTAGCCCTAAAAAGGGCTTTTTGGGGTGCTGTCCTTACAGCAGAGATCAGATGAGTCTTTCAGGACTGGAGTGGACACTGAATACACTGGGTTAGCTATAGATTTCCCTATTAAATCAGCAGCAGCTACACTGTCCCTCCTCTCACTAAGACTGCAGCTTCCGAATGAATCTAAAATGGATGCTGTCCAGGAGGTGGGAGGGTCTGGGAGGGAGGGTATGCTGCTGATTGGCTGGAATGTGTCTGCTGACTGTGAGGTACAGGGTCAAAGTTTGCTCAATGATGACGAATAGGGGGCGGACCGAACATCGCATACGTTCGCCCGCCGCGGCGAACGCGAACAAGCTATGTTCGCCGGGAACTATTCGCCGGCGAATAGTACGGGACATCTCTACCTGGCAGTAGTCTGTCCCCGCCCACCAGGGGCCAACAAAAGTTCTCTGATAATAGGAACAAACACTGACCTGGTCAGGAGACTACTGGCCCCTCTAGCACAAGAGCAGGGCGTCTCAACAGCCAGAATCCACCCCATGTTGCAGTTGGCCTATCAGCGATTGATCTTAGAGCAGAAGGCCCCAGAAGAGGGGGTGGGGAAAGTTTGTAGACTGGAGAAGAACGAGAGAGTGTTGCAGCCTGGTGAAATAGCCTGCTTGAGAGCCACTGTGAAGCTCACCTGGGAACAACCTGGCCCCTTTGTAGTCCTGGAACTAGACCCTCTGGGTACCCACCCAGGACTGGAGGTAATCCCCAAAGTAGTCCCGCTGAGAGTCCTCAAGTAGGCAAACGGCAGGGTGCCAGTGAGCATCAGAAACACCACTGACTCACCTGTGAAGATTCCAGCCCGGATGCTGTTGGGCCAAGTGAATCCCGCTACCCCAGATGCCTTGCCCGACTTAGAGAAGGAAGAAGGAGGGGAACCCACTTTGGAGAACCCGGCCCTACCCCCGGCATGGAAGGAGAGGGCCAGGGCCCAGTTGGCGAAGTTGCAGAAGATTTTCTCCAAGGATGAGTTTGATGTAGGATGTGCGAAAAGTGCCACTCACAAGATCCGTCTACAAGAAGACAAACCTTTTAGGGAGAGAGTCCGGCGAGTCCCCCTGGCTGATTTGGAACATCTTCGTGAGCAACTTGCAGAGCTCAAGAGAACTGGTGTTATCCGGGAATCCAGGAGCCCCTATGCCTCTCCAATCGTGGTAGTCAGGAAGAAGAATGGGTCATTGAGACTCTGTATAGACTACAGGACCCTCAACAGGAGGACAATACCTGACCAATACACCACCCCAAGAATAGAGGATTCTCTGCAGAGTCTGTCTGGAGCCAAATGGTTCAGTGTAATGGACCTGAAGAGCGGGTACTACCAAATCCCAATGCACACAGAAGACAGAGAGAAGCCTTCATTACCCCGGTGGGGTTCTAGGAATTCGACCGTATGCCTCAAGGTCTGTCGGGAGGCCCTGCCACTTTCCAGCGGTTTATGGAGAAGACGGTGGGGGACATGAACCTCATTGATGTCCTAGTATACCTAGATGACATCATCGTCTTTGAAAAGACTATGGAGGAGCATGAGGAGAGGCTAGAGAAGGTCTTGAAGAGACTCAGTGATGAGGGACTCAAGCTCTCCAGGGAGAAGTGCCAGTTCTACCAGTCTTTAGTCCATTACCTGGGACACAGTGTCAGTATCTACAGATCCCGATAAATTGGAGGCAGTCACCTCCTGGCCCGGCCCACCACAGTGACTGAGCTTAGGTCATTTCTGGGGTTCTGCTCCTACTATCGCAGGTTTGTGGAGGGGTTTGCAAGAATTGCCAAGCCTCTGAACGAGCTGTTGAAGACAGAGGGAGAGGAGGATGACTCAGGCCCCAGGAAACCGGGGGAGTCAGTGGGAGACCAGTGGACTGAAAAGTGTGAAGAGGCTTTCACTAAGCTGAAGAAGAGTTTGACCACTGCCCCTGTCTTGGCCTATGCGCACACCCAAAAGTCCTATGAATTACACGTGGATGCCAGCCATGATGGTTTGGGAGGAGTATTATATCAGGAGTATGAAGAGCAGTTAAGACCCGTTGCTTATGTGAGTAGGAGTTTAACCCCAGCTGAAAAGAATTACCCCACTCACAAGTTGGAGTTTTTGGCCTTAAAGTGGGCTGTGGTGGACAAACTGAAGGACTACTTATATGGAGCTGACTTTGTGGTTAAAACAGACAATAACCCACTCACTTACCTTCTAACCACAGCAAAACTGGATGCCACCGGGCACCGTTGGTTGGCAGCCCTCTCAGGGTTCAATTTCAGCCTGAAGTACAGGCCTGGGACCGGAAACCAAGATGCTGATGCCTTGTCACCAAGATCTCATGCTCCCACTTGCATGGCCGAAGACTGGACCCAGGTAACCCCAGAGGGGGTACGGGCTTTGTGTCAAGGAGCGGAGCTCCAGGCTAGTGGAGGATCCAGAGCAGAAGAAATTGGAGTCTGTTATTGGAGTGCCCAAATATTACTGTGATGTAACTCAGATTGGTGAAGAGGACTTTCCTAAACTATTAAAGAAGGGTAAAAGACGGGACCAGCTGGAAGACCCATTGGGAATATTGGCTTTGGAAGCCTTAGAAGACCAGGATCCAGACAGACTCTTGCATGATCCCTCAAAGGAGGCCCGCTTACTGCGCAAGGAATGGGACAGGTTGCAGATGCATCAAGGGATGGTCTACCGAAGGGGCCCCTCTGATGACCTGGAAGACAAGTGGCAACTATTCCTGCCCGAAAAACACAGAAAGACTGTTATGGTTGCCCTACATGACAACCATGGCCACCTAGGGGCAGAGAGAACCTTTCAGCTCATAAGGAGCAGATTCTATTGGCCCTGTATGCGGGCTGAAGTGGAGGAGTACTGTCACTCATGTGCTCACAGTATACAAAGAAAAACACTGCCCCATCAAGCTGCCCCAATGGGCCACCTGCAAAGCCAAGGGCCCTTGTACTTGGTATGCATTGATTTTCTTTGTCTGGAACCTGATTTGGGTAGACATGGAAATGTTCTGGTAATAACCGACCATTTCACCCGATACGCCGAGGCCTTTCCAACTAAAGACCAGAAGGCTTCCACTGTGGCCAAAATACTTGTAGATAACTGTCATGGATATGCAGTAGTGTTTGTCTGTCAGCTTACCTTCCTTCCCATGTGTTCATCTTAGAGGCCTGAGCCCTTTCACCTGGCTTCCTTTATAATCTCCTCCCAGCCAGACTCCACCCCAGGCCCTATCACAGAACACTATATTAACCTGTGCACTGCAAGCCTGCTTGGCTGATCAACGTGTTTGTTAGGCATTGTGTGTTTGGGTTCCTGCCTGCCGTGTGCTACGTCTGTCTCTCTGTTACGTTATTGGCTTGTCCCCGACTATCCCTGTCTGCTCGTGACCCTTGACCTTCGGCTCGTTCTGTCGTTATCCTTGTCTGCTTGTGGCCCCTGACCTTCAGCTTGTTATTCGGTTCTCTCATATCTTGTGCTGCTGCTTCCCCTCTTTTCCCCTTATCCTACGGGGCGTGAGCTAGGAAACTCCAGGGGCCGCGACCTGGTCCCAGCCTGCAGCATAACATCCTCACCACTAGAGGCCCTGGTCCCAGCCTGCAGCATAACATCCTCACCACTAGAGGCCCTGGTCTTAGACTCCGCGCCCTGGGGAATCTTGGCTCTAGCTTCCGTTAGGATCCCGGTTGTGCTCCTCTGGTCCCGCTTTCCACAACCACCCAGTTTCCTATCCGCAGAAGCCAGCCATAGGGTTCACTACCTCGCGGTGCACTCCTGTCCCCCTACGGTGTGCATCTGTCACCTGGCCACAGGTGACCTTGACAGTTTGATCAGCCATGAACCCGGCTGACATCCCGTTACCCGTGGATGATCCGTTGCAGGGCATAGTTTGAAGACTTGAAACCCAGGAATCGAATCAGACTCAGGTGATGCGATTCCTCCAGGATCTGGCTTCTCGCTTTGAGCAGCTTCAGGCCTCCTTGGGAACCCTGAATCCGCAACCTCAAATACAACCAGCGGCTGCACCTATTGCACCAGTCGCAGCCACACACTCACTACAACTGCCAGCTCCGTCCCGTTTCTCTGGGGACTCCAAGGCTTGCAGGGGGTTCCTTAGCCAATGCACAATTCATTTTGAGCTCCAGCCCCAAAACTTCCTGTCTGATCGGGCTAAGGTAGCCTATATCATTTCCCTCCTCTCTGGTGAAGCTTTAGCCTGGGCAGCCCCTCTGTGGGAACTGAATGATCCAGTGGTTTCTAGCCTGTCTGGCTTCTTGAAACTTTTTCGGAATATCTTCGAAGAACCGGCTCGTGTCTCTTCATCGGCCAGCGCCCTTTTACGTCTCCGCCAAGAGTCTGCTTCTGTGGGACAGTATGCCCTTAATTTCCGCATACTGTCGGCTGAGTTGAGCTGGAACAATGAGGCCTTAGTCGCAACCTTTTTGCATGGCCTGTCTGATAGAGTGAAGGATGAATTAGCAGGAAGAACCATCCCCACTGATCTGGCCGGCGTTATCTCCTTGTGTAACCAGATCGATATTCGCTTTCAGGAGAGGACCTTAGAAAAGCAACGCCAGCACTCCTTGGTTCTTAGTCAGCCTGAGCTCCCCTCTCTTCGACCCGTAGAGCATCTCCTACCAGCTGAGGAACCCATGCAGCTGGGTCGGACCAGGCTATCCCCCGAGGAACGTGCTAGGCGCAGAACTCTTGGTCTGTGTCTTTACTGTGGGGGCAAAGGTCATTTTCGTGACACTTGCTCTCTTTGTCCAGAAAAACGTTCGGGTCCACTTCATCTGGAAAGTGGAGTATTGGACCCAGAAATATCACCTTCCCCTTCTCGTCTTCTGCTTACTGTGTTCCTTCATGTTGGTGCTTCTTTTCATTCGGTCTCAGCATATCTGGATTCCGGAGCCGCTGGTAATTTTATGGACTGGGAAATCGCATCGTCCATGAGACTTACTCTTTTGCCCCTCACCACACCATTGGTGGTCTTGGCGATTGATGGTACTGTTCTCCCAGGGGGACCTATCCACTTCCAGACCCTCCCTGTTAAGATGTCGGTAGGGACACTCCACCAGGAGTGGATATCCTTCCTTATCTTACCCAAGGCCTCAACGCCTATAATTTTGGGTCTCCCATGGTTACAGCTCCATTCTCCTCATGTGGACTGGACTACTGGACAGATCCTGGCTTGGGGTCCCTCCTGTTCCTCGTCCTGCCTACCCAAGGTTGCCCCCTGTGAATCGGAGCCGGTCATTCATTCCAGGTTGCATAACCATTTACATTTCTCTGTCCCTAACCACCCTTGGATGCACAGCCAGACTAGCTTGTCTACAAGTCCTGCAGTCGCTACATCTTGCGATGCGATTCAGGTAGTCGCTACACCTGACTCAGCTATTCACTCTGCCTCTGTACTAGTTATGCCAGTCCAGCCCATGCCCAGTGAGCCTCCTACTTTTTCTTGTTCAGGACATTCTGCTTGTCTTTCAGCTATTCAGCTTGACTCCTGTGACATGTCACCCTCTAACCAACCTGACTTCAGGGTTCCACTGACACCTGCCCAGTTTGATGGTCCTGTGCAAGATGACCAGTTCCCCTTTAAGGGTCTAGGGGACCCTCCTCAGATTCCTGTTGATCCTCTCATGCCCTTGCTTATTCCTAGAGAGCATTTGGTCCTCAATAGATCTTCTTGTCATCTCCCTACCTCGTTTTCAGTCTCTGAGGATAATCTTAAGTACGAGGTTAGACAAGTTCTGTATTCTCGGCTCTGCAGAGGCATTCTTCAGTACCTTGTGCATTGGAGAGGTTTTGGTCCTGAGGAGGCATCTTGGATCGCTGCATCTGATGTCGCTGCACCTCATCTGTTGAGAAGGTTTCATCAGAGATTTCCCTTTAAGCCTGGGCCCAGGCGGGGGAGGGCCCATAAGAGGGAGGGTACTGTCATGGATATGCAGTAGTGTTTGTCTGTCAGCTTACCTTCCTTCCCATGTGTTCATCTTAGAGGCCTGAGCCCTTTCACCTGGCTTCCTTTATAATCTCCTCCCAGCCAGACTCCACCCCAGGCCCTATCACAGAACACTATATTAACCTGTGCACTGCAAGCCTGCTTGGCTGATCAACGTGTTTGTTAGGCATTGTGTGTTTGGGTTCCTGCCTGCCGTGTGCTACGTCTGTCTCTCTGTTACGTTATTGGCTTGTCCCCGACTATCCCTGTCTGCTCGTGACCCTTGACCTTCGGCTCGTTCTTTCGTTATCCTTGTCTGCTTGTGGCCCCTGACCTTCAGCTTGTTATTCGGTTCTCTCATATCTTGTGCTGCTGCTTCCCATCTTTTCCCCTTATCCTACGGGGCGTGAGCTAGGAAACTCCAGGGGCCGCGACCTGGTCCCAGCCTGCAGCATAACATCCTCACCACTAGAGGCCCTGGAGAAGACCTGCTGGGTCTTAGACTCCGCGCCCTGGGGAATCTTGGCTCTAGCTTCCGTTAGGATCCCGGTTGTGCTCCTCTGGTCCCGCTTTCCACAACCACCCAGTTTCCTATCCGCAGAAGCCAGCCATAGGGTTCACTACCTCGCGGTGCACTCCTGTCCCCCTATGGTGTGCATCTGTCACCTGGCCACAGGTGACCTTGACAATAACTATTTCGTACATTACGGACTACCTCAACGCCTTCACTCGGATCAAGGGAGGGACTTCGAAAGTCGACTGATCCGGAAGTTATTGGATTCCCTAGGCATAAAGAAGACTCGCACAACCCCTTATCACCCACAAGGAGATGCCCAACCAGAAAGGTTTAACAGAACTTTGTTGAATATGCTGGGGACCATGAGTAGCGAGGAAAAACAACATTGGGGCAAGCATATAGCTGCCATAGTGCACGCTTACAATAGCACAACTAGTGATGTCACCGGATACTCCCCTTACAGACTAATGTTCGGTAGGGAGGCGAGACTACCTGTAGACCTGGCCTTTGGTAGTTCGATAGACCACACATCGGCTGCTTCACACAAGAGACAGGTGGACAGGCTGCGGAAAAGCTTAAGACTGGCTTATGAGAAGGCACAAGCCACTTCCGACCAGAGAGGAGCCGGGAACAAACAAAATTTTGACCTCAGAGCCCGGATCCATGACTTGCAACCGGGAGACAGAGTGCTGTTGCGGAATCTGGGTGTCCCAGGAAAGCATAAGCTTGCTGACAGATGGAAATCACAGCCGTATGTAATTTGTAAAAAATTGCCTGGCTTGCCAGTGTACCAGCTGAAACCTGAAGGAAAAGTGGGACCCTTGAAAACCTGGCACAGGAACCACTTACTGCCTCTCTCCAAAGCAGTCTGGATACCTTCTACTCCGGATTCTCCTGAGTCACCTTCAAGCTCCTATACCCCTAGGCCCAACACCGGGTCTCAAACCACTCTGTTGGGAGAGATGGATGTCACAGACCGGAGTGAAGATGAGGAAATGGAACTGGACTGTCTATGGCCCACTCAGGCACCTGAACCCATGGTCCTGCATCCTTCACCCTGTGAAGTTACCATCGATGGCACCCTAAATGATGAAGCTGCTGAGTTCATTCCATCGTGTACTCTGACTGAGGAATGGGAAGATGCCCTAGAGTCAGTCCCAGATGAAGACCCAAGAGACTCTTTGTACCTCTCTGCACCAGATTTGGATGCCCCTGAAGCAGTAGGGTCCACTACACCTGTACAAACAAGTAATGGCGCACAATAACCACATAAACATATACTTCCCTAGTTGATCAATAAAATTAAAATACATTTAAAATGACAAAAAATTACAAAAAAGAGGTAATGGTAGACGACACCATATAGTATATATGACTGGTCTGAGGAAAAACCATAAAGTCTGTCTACATACTATGATGTATGTGAGAGAAACAAGGATGGAAGGGATCCACTTTGCACAGGGCAGCCGTCATAGATGAACAGAGACCATGTTCTGAGTAAAACTGAAAAGCAAGGAGAGAGGCGCCTCTAAGTGCAGTAGTGTAAGACAACTTTTTAATAGTAAATACATAATACACTCACATTTTGGTGAATGAATACAGGCATATAAAACATGTCAGGATGACGACCAGCTGCTGCAGATCACAGTACACAGGTTTCCAGCTCAGCTATGTAAGGCAGGAGTTTCTCTTATGGATGGATAAGCCGGCTTCCAGGGACAGCAATCCTGTCCCAGTGGAAGGAAGAATGGAAGAACCCATTGTGCCTGATACCTCAGCCCCCAGGGAACAAAGAGTGAAAAGAGCTATTCGCCCTCCCCAAAAACTAACCTACACTCAGATGGGAGAATGCTTTGAAGATACTGTAGTGACTGGGAGAAGGACAATAGAAGAAACCTGGCCCCTCCACTGTGCATTTGGTGGAGGGCAACCCCAGCTCATTCTCTGGCACAGTTAGGCAGGTCACTTCCACCAATATGACCTGTAGACAAGACAATCTCCCTTACCAAGTTTGGTGGGAGGTTCCCTTGCCCAGCTCCTTTGCAGTCATAAATTGTATTGTTTGTAAATAATGCTAATATTATCTTTGGGGACCAAAGATTTTAAGTGGGGGGAGTGTGTAGCGGGGTGTTGCTTTAAGAACCCAGAGACTACGATACCCAGGGTGCATTGCCCCACGCAAGGACTGCTGGGGTGGGCTATTTAACCGAGGGGCAGATCGGAGTACGGTCTTTTTTGACATAGCCCGCCCAGCAATTGGAACTCTGTGCTGAGTCTGTTGTTGCGGACAGGGCCTGAAGCCTAGGCCCTGTGTTTCCAAAGAGTCTTCTGTTTCCACCAAGGAGCCTGAGGGACGTCACATCCTGCTACCTATCTACTATTTCCAGAAGGACCGAAGACCCGGGTGTCGTGGAACCTGTGTACCGAGACACAGCTACGGAAGATACGGACGCAGACTGGTCCAGTTGGGTGAGAGAGCACCTGCTCAGAGATTAATACAGGATCTCTAGGCCCAGTGACTGTGGTTCAGGGCCCACTGTTTAGAGTTTGCATACGCACACCGGAGGGACAGTGCATTGAGTAGCATTAGTGACTTGATCCTTGTTCACCAACTTTGTCAACCTTTATTCCTGTTGATTACAAATTGTTTAAAAAGTGCACCACCGTTAGCTAGCGAAGATTCTTCTCTACGGAACTTACACATAGTTACAGTCAGGCCTGACTTATCAGTGTAGACATTGCTGGGCGCCATCTTGCCCACGAGGGAGGAGAGCTGCAGCGGGGTCCGTTAGTTATCTTTGTACAGGATTGTATATCTGTTTGCTTACTGAACACCTTTTATTGCAGGGCTCTGCATATACTAAAGTGTACTATTTTAATCTGTTTAATCATTTCCTTCAGTAAAAGTACCAGGATTAAGCAGACTAGTTGTTGGTGTTATTACTGTGCAGAAGAAACGGTCAGTGTCCGCTATATCATTGTGTGTGCTTTTGTTGCTGGATTGTGTTGCCTAAAGTTGCAGGCCTCACAATCCTATCATCCCCTACTAGCTGTGCCAAAAGAGGGTAGAGCCAATTGCTGGGGGTTGACAGCGGTGTGTTACAGACCCGAAAATCATACCAGTGGCTCTCTTAGCTGGGGGTATCACTACATTCTATTCTAATCTTTTATATTCAAATTCGATTTCATTCTATATGGAATTCTAATTTCGGAAGGTGTTTAAATATATATATATATATATATATATATAAACACCTTCTGAAATTATATATATATCCATCTTCCGAAATGTAACAAATGCAACTAATTTAACTAAACTAATTTAGTTAACTACTTGCTTACTGGGCACTTAAACCCCCTTCCTGCCCAGGCCAAATTTCAGCTTTCAGCGCTTTCACGATTTGAATGACAATTGCGCGGTCGTGCAACGTGGCTCCCAAACAAAATTGACGTCCTTTTTTTCCCACAAATAGAGCTTTCTTTTGGTGGTATTTGATCACCTCTGCGGTTTTTATTTTTTGCGCTATAAACAAAAAAAGAGCAACGATTTAAAAAAAAACACAATATTTTTCATTTTTTGCTATAATAATATCCCAATTTTTTTTTTTATATATATTTTGCCTCAGTTTAGTCCAATACGTATTTTTCTACGTATTTTTGGTAAAAAAAAACGCAATAAGCGTTTATTGATTGGTTTGCGCAAAAGTTTTAGCGTCTACAAAATAGGGCATTGTTTTATTGCATTTTTATTAATATTTTTTTTTTTTTACTAGTATTGGCGGCGATCAGCAATTTTTATTGTGACTGCGACATTATGGTGGACACATCGGACACTTTTGACACCATTTTGGGACCATTGTCATTTTTACAGCGACCAGTGCTATAAAAATGCACTGGTTACTGTAAAAATGACACTGGCAGGGAAGGGGTTAACACTAGGGGGGCGAGGAAGGGGTTAAATGTGTAACCTGGGAGTGATTACTACTGTGTGGGGGAGGGGACTGACTGGGGGAGGTGACCGATCTGTGTCCCTATGTACAAGGGACACAGCATCGGTCCCCTCTCCCTGACAGGATGTGGATCTCTGTGTTTACACACAGAGATCCACATCATTGTCTGTGTACACGCCGATCGCGGGTACCTGGCGGACATCGCAGCCGCCGGCAGGCACGCGCATCGACATCCCAGTGATACGCCAGACGCGCGCCGAGGCCGTATAATGACGGCCTCCCGGATTTCTAGATCCACCTTGAGGCCGTCATTTGTATATGGCCCGGCTATCAACTGGTTAAATAACAATTCGAAACTAAACAATTTTTTTCATCCTGCACATGTCTACTGCCCACACAGTTAGAAACACCTCCCTAGGGGACACTTAACCCCCTGATCGCCTCCTAGAGTTAACCCCTTCCCTGGCAGTGACATATATACATTAATCAGTGGTTATTTTTAGCTCTGATAGCTGTATAAGTGTCAATGGTTCCAAAAAAGTGTCAAAAGTGTCCGATCTGTCCGCCGCAATGTCGCAGTCCGCTAAAAATCACTGATTACTAGTAAAAAAAAAAATGCATAAAATTACCATAAATTGCGCCGTGCCATGTTGAAACCGGCTCTTGAAGTTGCGAGGCGACATGGATGTACATACAGATGGAGTTACCCTCTGGCGGTCATTTTCCGCAATGATAGCAGCTCCTTTATACTGTGCACACCAGAGGACCTTCCTGCCCTTTTCACTTTTCTGGGAGCAGAACTGGTGACGGTACCGAACTGGCTGTTACGTCTACCGCGCCCTACAGGTCGGTCAGGTCCATCCGCAGGCAGATTTGCCCATCCAGCTCGCTCCCAGAGGTCTCGGGGTAGGTCCCGCGCAGCAGCCGTATCTCTAACTGGAACACGTGAGGCATAGCTGTATTTTCCAATTTTTTGCTAACTATTGTGTCCTGCACTGGCTGAGGTTTCATTCCCCCGTTAATACCATATGCATGTGGCTTCCCCGCTCCCCCATTGGGGTGTTGCCCTGTCCCGCGGCCGCCATGGTTACAGGAGCCATGTTGAAGATGGAGAGGCCATCACCAGGTTCTGGTTGCCCCGGATGCCGCCCACTAGCTTATCACCATCCCTGGAGACACTGGGTTACTCCAACGACTCATGACTAAACAGATTATGGGGACACAGCAGATGTTTCTAGGGGAGGTGGTTTTGTCCTGGCGGCCTCCTCCCACGGGGGTCTCTTTGCCTAATGGAGGACTGACGGCCCACCTATACACCCCCGGTGGCCCAAGGTAACTGACATGGACAAGCGGGAGCAGGGCTTCTCCACCGCAGTAAGGAGACCTTGATACACATGCCCAACCGTGTCCCTCTGCTCCCCCCCTTTTTTCTGGTGGTTTTATTTTATGTTCTTTGTTGTTTTTCTCAGTCACAGAGCCGCCTACTGTTTCACCTGCATGGACTACAGAACCATTATATCCTCAAGGACGCCAGGTGAACGGGGTCACTTTGGATCATATGTGGGGGACAAATGAGTTACTGTTGCAGGTTTTGAGCGGGGGGCGGGGGGGATGCCCTCCTGTTGTGGGGCGGGGGGTTTGTCTAACCGGGGGGGTGGTGTCCCTGTCTCCCTCTTTCTTTCCTCCTCCCCCCCTCCTCTGGCGCCCTCTTTCCCTGACCGGATGCTGACTCCCGGGTGGCGGGGGGGGGCTGATGCCGTGGCCCGGGGTGTTGGCCGGGGGGGGGGTGGATGGGCAAAACTACTATGCAGGGGGGAATGTCTGATGTTTAAAAGATGTTTTGATGGTATTTTGTTTATGTTGGTAGGTTATGCCACCAGCCAGTGTAGAAACTTTGCAGGTTACTATGCACCGTTATATTGTACCAAGTTTTGTAGAATGCCAAAATACAACAGATCCCGATAGTTCCTAACTCCCTAATCACATTGGTCCTGTCTGTATGGGAATCACTTACCCAATCACATGTACACACACATTTACAGTCTGGGGGTCCGGGGTGGTTATGGGGGTCCCCCGCCGGCTCTCGCTGAACACTCTCCCACTTAGGTTGACGCCTTACATCCAGGTGTTACGAGTCGCGCAGCGCCGTTCTCACTGGTCACCGTTGTGTTCTGGGAGCCGTGTGTTTCCCAGAACACAACGGGCGGGGGTGGGAAGTGACGCACTACACGCACAATACCCACAGAGAGGACTCCCGGAAGTGGGTGCAAATACCTAGACAGGTATCTGCACCCCCCTCCCCCCTGAAAGGTGCCAAATGTGACACCGGAGGGGGGAGGGTTCCGATGAGCGGAAGTTCCACTTTAGGGTGGAGCTCTGCTTTAAGAATTCTAATAGTGCGTTGAATGTCAAAAATTAAATCTAAAGTCCTAACTTGACCAATATCGTTGCCACCCAAATGAATAATGAGAATATCAGGCTGTGGCCAACAGTTAAGCAATCTATAATATTCAAAAAACAAGTCGTCCCACCTCATTCCTCTCCAGCCACTCCAATAAACACTAAAAGAAGGACCCAAGTTCAAATTTGAAGTATAAGTCTGTGTCGATGCCCTCTTCTGGGCCCAATAAACAAAAGAGTGTCCGAGAATCCAAACAACAGATGAACGATTGTCTAAAATCAAATTAAACAAAAGAGTTAGGACGTATATACAATTTGTAAGAGTCAGAAAGCCATATACCTAATTTTTTAATAAATTCAGAATGAAGACCAATTTTAGCAGCAGCAGTGGCGGCACCAATTCTAAAAGAATGTGATGTGAATGGCACATGGCCTAAATGTAGGGACTCCAAACATTTACGAAAAACACAGTTAAATTGATATTTTGTCAGTGGAGAACCATCGCTGTGAACAAAGAAAATATCATTAATTGTAGGGCGAATCACTAAATAGTTAGTCAAAAGCCAAATTGGACAAACATCACGCAAAGTACATTGATTTAATTAAATCGAATGACCTTTGCCCTGAACGTCTGTTTTGCTGCAAGGAAGAAAAATCCTTAAACGCCCATCTTCGACAAAGACATTTTGAACTCTCAAAATCGAGGGCATACGCTTTGCAGGGGAGACAATCTCAGATATTAGAAAAGCAACGAAAAAACTGATTGAAAAAGAATAACTTCATACGCAGAAAACCAGACATAAATTCCCTAACAATTCCATAGTGATAGGAAGGCGTTTGTCCTTATGAAACAAGGACTTTTTATAACCTTTAAGTGCTTGCCGTACTGAAAAGAAACTAAAACAATAAGGTAATGAACTCAGTTTCAGAAAAGACTAAATTCCAGACAACATCTTATTTACATGAGACCAAGAATATCCTCTCGACATCAATTGACTAAAAAAGAATCAAATAACTCCTTCAAAAGAAGAATTGCTCAAATCATTAGCATTTAAAAACGAAATCCATAACTTCCACAATGAAATATAATTCAACCACGTAGAAGTAGCCAGCGAATGTTGAATATGGTCAAAAACGATATCAGGTGCCATAAATGAGGGGGGAGTGGAAGTCCCGTCAGATCTGCCGTCTACATCAAACGATAAAAACTATCCATCTGGAACCGAGAAAGGGAATCTGCCAAATCATTTTCTCTACCAGGAATAAACTTAGCTTTAATCCATATATTGAAATAAAGACATTTAAAAACTAAATATCGTAAAAGTCTATTAAACGGAAGAGACTTAGAGGAAAGACAATTGCATAAACAACACCTCTATTGTCAGTATGTATAAGCAAGCGTCTATTCTGAAAAAACGGACCCCACAATTCCAATACCACAACGATAGGAAATGATTCCACCAACACCACATTTTTACAAAAACCTTGAACAATCCATCTCGAAAGCCAACGGGAAGCACACCAGTGCGTTCTCCAAATTGAAGAAAAACCTATAGAGTCCGCTGCGTCAGAAAAGAGGGAAAAATCATCACATGAAATAAATTCAAATTGCCAAATCGACTTATCATTAAAATCCTGTAAAAATTTAAACCAAACAAGCATATCCCCTTTAGCACAGCTAGACAATCTAATATGAGAGGAAGGATTCTTCAAACCAGAAATAATAGAGTAAAATTTCCTAGAAAAAACAGACCAATAGGAAGAACCCTCGTAGCAAAAGCCAACATCCCAAGTAAAGATTGCATTTCCTTCAATGTATCTTTACGTTTAATAAAACAAAGCAACAAATCAGAAATCTTTGCAATCTTATCCAAAGGAAGTCGAAATTCCATCTGTAAAGAATCATTGGTAACACCTAAGAAATCCAAACACGAAACCGGACCCGCCATTTTCTCAGTAGCTAAAGGAAAATTAAAACAACTACAGATATTAAAAAATGCATTCAACAAAATCTCACAATCATTAGAATCCTTAGTACCCATTAGGGATGAGCTTCGAGTTCGAGTCGAACCTATGTTCGACTCGAACATCGTCTGTTCGGCCGTTCGCCAAATTTCGAACACTATGGGCCGTTCGCGCCAAATTCGAGTGGCGTGTCATGGCCCATAATTCACTGCGGCATCGCAGTGCATTGCTGGCTGATGATTGGCCAAGTATGCACTATGACCCGCATGCTTTGGCCAATCACAACGCGGAAAAAACGGAGAGCCATGATTGGCCAAAGCCAGGGTGGCTTTGGCCAATTATGTCTCATGGAGTTTAGTACACGCCCCACACTATATAAGGCCGCCTGCTTAGCTTCAGTTACAGTGTGTAGAGGATATATATGCATCCTAGGTGTTGTATATATATTTATACACTGTATTCAGTTTAGCTAGATCCGTTCCTGTTATTCTCTTCATAATATACTGACAGGCAGGCAGGAAATTGTGCTAGCTGCAGTATTTTCACTTAGTGTACTGTGTCCTTTGCACAGTGTGCACCTAAAGATTACCTGAAGACAATTGCTGGTGTTCTCATACAAATACAGGCAGGGAGCTGCAGTATTTTGTTTTAGTGTCCTTTGCACAGTGTGCACCTAAAGCTTACCTCAATACAATTGCTGGTGTTCTGATACAAATACAGGCAGGGAGCTGCAGTATTTTGCTTTAGTGTCCTTTGAACAGTGTGCACCTAAAGCTTACCTCAATAAAATTGCTGGTATTCTCATACAAATACAGGCAGGGAGCTGCAGTATTTTGCTTTAGTGTCCTTTGCACAATGTGCACCTAAAGCTGACCTCAATACAATTGCTGGTGTTCTGATACAAATACAGGCAGGGAGCTGCAGTATTTTGCTTTAGTGTCCTTTGCACAGTGTGCACCTAAAGCTTACCTCAATACAATTGCTGGTGTTCTCATGCACATACAGGCAGGGAGCTGCAGTATTTTGCTTTAGTGTCCTTTGCAAAATGTGCACCTAAAGCTGACCTCAATACAATTGCTGGTGTTCTGATACAAATACAGGCAGGGAGCTGCAGTATTTTGCTTTAGTGTCCTTTGCACAGTGTGCACCTAAAGCTTACCTCAATAAAATTGCTGGTGTTCTCATACAAATACAGGCAGGGAGCTGCAGTATTTTTTGTAGCGGGGTGTCAATTTATGGTGTGTTATAAAGACAACAGTTATACCACTGAACCCAGCTCCCTCCGGAGTTCTATTAGGATAATGTGTTAACTGTTATTTAACCTGGAAGAACGGTGGTACAGGGAGAAATGGACTCCATTGCCATGGGTATCAAATAGACTATGGTACCCACAGTGCAGCTGTGCTCCCAAAGTGCATAGCCCGCCGCAAGGTCTGCTGGGATGGTTGCTTAAAGGGGAAGAGGAGCTACGCTCGCTCTCTCTGGACGTCACCCTCCTAGCAAGTCGGAGCCTGTGTTGAGGCCTGCTGTGTTTGTTTAGGCCGGAAAGCCTGGGCCCATCGTGTTCGGCGAAGCCTGTCTGTTAAAGGAGAGGAATCTCATCTGGGAAGCCCAGCGGACATCTCGGAGCATCCAAGAGTCGTCCATCTATCGACTTCCATGCGGTTGTCTGAGGGACCGGAGACTACGGGTAGCGGAGAGATCGTGCACCGGAGCATCAACAGCGGAGCCTACCGGACAGACTAGGCCTGTTTGGGTGAGAGGGCACCTGCCCAGAATTCATAACTGTTTATTAGGCCCGTGACTTTTGAAGGCCCACCATCATCAGAGTAGTGTGCCACACACCAGGATATAGTGCATTGTGTGGTAGCTGCGTAGTTCAAGTTTGGCGTTGCACTGCCTGAGAGTTTCACTCCCAAAAGCATTGCGGGAGTTCAGTTATTTCTTTAATACCCTTTTGGATTACAAATATTACGTGCACCAACGATTGCTAGCGAAGACTCCTTCTACTAAAGAAACTGTACACTGATCTTAGTCAGGCCTGACTAGAACTGATAGTGACAGGACATGGGGGGTGATATTACCCATAAGGGAGCGAGGCGCATGCGTGGAGTATCCAAGATGGCCGCTTGAGCCGGAGCTCCATAACACCCAGCTCTAACGCCGCTCACAGCACCTCACAGAAGGGCTCCAGATGAGCTACAACGGGCGAACTGGACCCCCATTCTCCCAGGGATACCCGCCGCATGAGTGGAAGCCAGGTACGGAGAGACCTCGGGCCACAGTTTGATCGGGCTCAGCCGACCGGGTGTACCAAGATGGCCTCCGCGGCCCAGCAGCACGCCGCATGCATAGAGGGACACGCTGATCAGAGGCAAATGATAGCACCCGCTATCCTGACATACACCCTCGCTAATCAAACCATGCTTTTACAGCAAATGACCCCATCCCCAGCATCTACCGAATCGCTGCTCAGTAGACACTTTGGGGACTCTGCTTTCCCATTGGCAGGGACGCCCCTATCTGCACAACAGGGAAACCCCTTCCCAGCATCCCCAATCACAGAGGCAAGTCCCCATTCTGATGATCTATTCCAGAAGTTGTCAGCACTACTGGAGAGAGGACTTGCCACTACAGCAGCCAAGATTACTGGCGATATAAAGGCAGACTTCCAGAACCTGAGATCCCGGATGGAAGCCATAGAGCACAAGCTGGATCTAACAGTAGCAACCACTAACCATAATTCTGACCACATCCAGACACTTCAGGATAGGCTCCACTCAGCCCTACTTAGAATCGATGAACTTGAAGACAGATCCAGAAGATACAACTTCAGAATCAGGGGCCTGCCTGAAACCATCAAGGATGTCTCACAAGCAACACAAGAGATAATTAAATCCCTGATCCCTAACATACCGCAACAACGTCTGGAATTGGACAGGGTACCTACTGGAAAAGACGGTTCCCCCAGGGATATCAACACTAAACCACACTTCTACCTGGTCAAGGAGGAGATAATGAAGCAATCCAGAGCGATGAAACAAATCTCACATCAGGGTCACCCTATTCAAATTTTTGCTGACCTTTCCCCATCCACGATCCAGAGGAGACGGGCCCTGAAACCTCTCCTATCGGTCCTGGCCCAAAAAGACATTAAATACTGGTGGACCTTCCCATTTTCTGTTAAATTCATCTTTAAGAGTAAGCCCTATTCGTTCTCCAACTTTCAAGTCGGAGAGAAGACCCTCTTTTCACTGAAGCTAATCTCTCTAGAAGCGGATATGGACACATCAAACCCAGCCTACAACTCTGCTAAACGACCATCACCAACCAGCCCCTTGACGCCCCTATGGAACAACCCGAAATCGAAGAAAGCAAAAGACATTCGCCCGACCTGATTGTTGCCTGCAGTCTAATTTTTTTTTTTCTTCTCTCTTACTCTTTACCTTTACTCCGGAAGGGAGTAATTACTAAGGACTTCCTTCCCTTTTGAAAGGAGCTATGGCTCCCCCAATTTCCACCGATATTACCCATAAGGGGGAGCTCGCGAGCATAGGTCTTTTATTCATATAGAAGTTAAGTATAGAAACTTGATATTATTGTTGTCCTTTAGCTATATTATTGACTTTGCAGGGCCCTGCAACAGTCTACTGTATCTCTGTTTAATTCTGCTACCCTTTTATCACTAAGTAAAGAATATCTTTCATTAAGCAGGATACTGTGTGGAGTGTTATATTGCCACAAGGGGGCAGTCAATACAGGTAACAGATTTCAACCTGCGATTGTATTGTTTATGTGGCATTGTGGTCCCCAGTTGCCAGTGGGTTCCACAATCCCGTGGCGAACCAGTTGTGCTGAGGGAGGGTTAGAGCCAAGTTATTGGGGTTGATAGCAGAATAGTACAGAACCAAACCAGCAGCCCTCTTAACTGGGGGTAGTGCTACGTGTGGGGGCTCATCCGGGATTTAAAGTACTCTGCAATCAAACCCCACCCCATAAGTGCCAGCATGGATCCTTTCATTGTGGACCAGTGGTGCGAATCAGTGGGCACCCGATTGGACGTGAGCACGGCAGTTGAACTCCCTGGCAAGGACTGGCAGCAGGAAGAAGTTGCAGAGATTATCAAGACATTATCCCCACATAGGAAAGCATGGGTGCTGGGTCTCAGGCCAGATCAAGGGACTTCTACCACCTATGTCCTGTTGGAGTGGAGAGAGGGGATTCCAGAAAGTTTCAGAGGCAGGAGTGTACCCTTGGGAGGCACGACCAAGCTGGGTATAACCCACTCAGGGGCTTCAAGTGAAGAGTTCCCTGGTATTGATCAGGAAGAACAAGAAGAAGGACCCAACACTCCTGGCCGTGATTGGCCCAGAACTCCTTAATGCTTTGGGAGACTTGGTGTCCAAGTGCCAACGGAACAACACAGTATGCGTGGAGTCTGGATATCGAAAACTGAGGATCTTCTCTGGAAGACAGCCTGTTCTGGCTGGCGAAGAAGAGTTTGACACCTGGATTGAGCAGGCCATGCAAGCTCTGGAAGGATGGGAACTGCCAGAGGCCCAGAAGAAGCAGCGCATAAATGAAAGCTTAAGGGGAGCTGCTGCGGAAGCTGTCAAGAATCTGAGGTTCAGTAATGCCACTTGTACAGCCTACGATTACTTGGTCATGTTGCAGGAGGAGTTTGGACATTTGGAAAAGGCTGTTGACCTCATTTATCAGTTTGAACACACTCTCCAACAGCCAGGAGAGCGCCTTTCTGCGTATATCAGGAGATTGAACAAGATATTGTGCCAGATAGTCTTGAAGAAAGGAATGGCACCCTCTGCTATAGACCAAGCTAGGATGCAGCAAATCCTAAGAGGGGCTCTACGTTCTGACCCAGTTTGGCTCCACTTGAAGACCTCAGTGGGTGTCATGATGTTAAGTTACCCTGACCTCATCAGGGTGGTTAAGGCATAAAGAGGCATTGTTGAATGACCAACGAGCAACCATCCAACCTATCTAAACCCCTTCAGCTGGGGTCAGATCTGCAATGACTATGGAATTGGACTCTGAAGTAGCTGTCCTAAAATCTCAGATGACACAAATGATGGAAATGCTGACTTCACTAATGGCGAATGCTTCAGGAGCAAGCAAGGAAGGAGGAATCACAAAGGAAGAGGTCCAGCCTGCAGCCACCTCCCCATCTAAACGTCCAAAGGATTAGGAGGTCTGTTTCAACTGTGGAGGGACAGGACACTATAGACAAGTGTGCCCCAGCCCAAAGAAAACAGTGTCACTATACCGAAAGCCGGCGGAAAACTTCAGAGGGCCCCGGTGAAGGAGTCAACCGGGTGCCCGTCAGTCCCAGCCAACTCCAAAAAGTTCAACAACACAAGGAGACAGCAGAGGAAGAGTAGTCCCTTACCAAACACTCTTGTTGTCACCTCTGAGCGACCTAATACCTCTCTCTCAACCTTCAAAAATCCTCAACGGCGGGAGATCAGTGCATACCAGGCCCAACAAGGATTGAGGTCTAGAAAAAGGCTAAAGAAGAAAAGAGGAAAGAAAATACAGGCTACAGAGCCAAGCAAGGAGACTCCACCAAAGAAACTCCCTGTCAAATTAGTGGGGCCCTCCCCAATAGTATCAATTCAGGTGGAAGGAATCTATACAAGAGCCTTCCTTGACACTGGAGCCCAAGTAACTCTGCTGTACAGGGACTTTTACCATAAGCACCTCAGACATCTACCTCTACAAAAGCTCAAAGATCTGGAGATATGGGGCATTGGGACACAGAGTTTCCCTTATGATGGATACCTCCCAATTAGGTTAACTTTTGACCCCTCAGTGGCGGGAGAAACAGAGACCTTCGACACTCTAGCTGTAGTTTGTCCTCGACCAACACTGACCTGGTCAGGAGACTGTTGACACCGGTGGCCCAAGAACAGGATACCACAGCCCCGAGAGTCCACCCTATGCTGCAGCAGGCCTACCAGCGCTTGGTGTTGGAGAAAAATGCCCCAAAAGAAGGGGTCGGAAATATCTGGAAGTTGGATCGGAAGGAGAAGGTGTTAGAGCCAGGAGAAGTGGCTTGTCTGAGAGCCTCTGTCAAGCTGACTTGGGAGCAACCCGGGCCCTTTGTCGTTCTTGAACCGGATCCACAAGATTATCAAAGGGGGCTGGAAGTAATCCCCGAAGTGGTCCCGCTGAAGGCCCTCAAGAAAAGTAACGGGAGGATCTCAGTGAGCATTAGGAATACTGCCACTACACCTGTGAGGATACCGGCCAGAATGCTGTTAGGCCAAGTGAACCCCCCCCACCCCAGTTACCCTATCTGACTTGGAGAAGGAAGACAAGGGCGAAGTCACTGTGGAAAAACTCTGCTCTGAAGACATGACCCTCCCACTAGCATGGAAGGAGAAGGCCAAGGCCCAACTTACTAGATGGCAGAAGATCTTCTCGAAGAATGAATTTGATGTGGGGTGTGCGAGGAGTGCCACCCACAGGATTCGTCTGCAGGAAGACAAGCCGTTTAGGGAAAGAGTCAGACGGGTCCCTTTGGCTGATTTAGAAGATCTGCGTGAGCAACTAGCAGAACTTAAGAGGACAGGCATTATCCGAGAGTCCAGAAGTCCCTACGCCTCTCCAATAGTGGTGGTCCGAAAGAAGAATGGGTCACTGAGGCTGTGTATCGACTACCGAACACTTAACAGAAGGACTATACCTGATCAGTATACCACTCCCCGAATAGAAGATGCCCTGCAGAGTTTGTCGGGGGCTAAGTGGTTCAGTGTTATGGACTTAAAGAGTGGGTATTATCAAATTCCCATGCATGCAGAAGATCAGGAGAAAACTGCCTTCATCACTCCAGTGCGGTTTTTCGAGTTTAACCGTATGCTCCAGGGCTTGTGAGGAGCTCCAGTCACCTTCCAAAGACTTATGGAGAAAACGTGGGAGAAATTAACCTGATTGAGGTGCTAGTATACCTGGACGACATTATTGTGTTCGGAAGAACTCTGGAAGAACACGAAGAGCATCTAGAAAAGGTCCTGAAGAGGCTCCATGATGAAGGCCTAAAGCTTTCTTTGGAGAAGTGCCAGTTCTACCAGCCCACAGTCCATTATCTGGGTCACATCGTGTCCGCAGAAGGGATATCCACAGATCCAGGAAAGCTGGAGGTAGTTACCTCTTGGCCCAGGCCCACCAACGTGACTGAACTTCGGTCGTTTCTGGGGTTCTGCTCCTATTATAGAAGGTTTGTGGAGGAATTTGCCAAGATTGCCCGGCCCCTGAATGACCTGTTGAAGACTGAGGAGAAAGATGATGTCCCAGAAGCAGTCAAGCCAGTAAAACCCACCACAGGGCCCAGGAAGCCTAAAGAGTCCATCCAGGACCAGTGGACCACCAAGTGTGAAGAGGCCTTCGTCCAACTGAAGGAGAGCCTAACCACTGCCCCCGTTTTGGCCTACACGGATACCACAAAACCCTATGAGTTGCATGTGGATGCCAGTCGAGACGGGCTAGGTGGGGTGCTGTAACAAGAGCACGATGGTCAATTGAGGCCTGTTGCATATGTGAATAGAAGTTTGGCCCCTGCTGAAAAGAACTACCCCACGCACAAGCTGGAATTCCAGGCCCTAAAGTTGGCTGTGGTAGACAAGTTGAAAGACTAATTGTATGGGGCTGAATTCGTGGTCAAAACGGATAACAATCCTCTCACTTACCACCTTACCACTGCCAAACTGGATGCAACAGGACACAGATGGTTGGCTGCCCTTTCTGGTTTCACCTTCAGCTTAAAATAAAGACCTGGAGCTGGAAATAGAGATGCAGATGCCCTATCCAGAAGATCCCATGCCCTCAGTGACTCTACTTAAGAATGGTCTCAGTTGACCCCAGAAGGAGGATGAGCCCTATACCAGGGAGCGGAACTTCAGGCCAGCGGAGGATCCAGGGCCGAAGAGATCGGAGTCTCGGTTGTTGGAGTGCCCAGATACTATTGTGATGTAACTCAAGTTGGAGAAGAGGGCCTACCTAAGCTGTCAAGAAAAGATCTAAGGAGAGATCAATTGGAAGACCCTCTAGGAAAGTTAGTAATGAAGGCCTTGGAAAATCAGTGTCCGGATATGCTTTTAACAGACCCTTCTAAGGAAGCTCGACTGCTAAGGAGAGAGTGGGACGGCTACAAATACATCAAGGCGTGGTCTACCGAAGGGGCCCCTCTGATGATCCAGAGGACAAATGGCAACTGTTCTTGCCAGAAAAACACAGGAAGGCGGCCCTGACTGCTCTCCATGATGATCACGTTCACCTGGGATCTGAAAGAACTTTCCACCTTGTGAGAGACCGGTTCTATTGGATCTGTATGCGGGCCGAAGTCGAAGGGTACTGTCACTCTTGTGCCCAATGCATACAAAGGAAGACCCTGCCTCGTCAAGCCGCCCCAATGGGCCACCTACAAAATCAGGGACCCTTGGACTTGGTATGCATTGATTTCCTCTGCCTGGAGCCTGATCTGAGTGGACAAGGAAATGTTTTAGTGGTAACAGACCATTTCACTAGATATGCACAAGCATTTCCCATCAAGGACCAGAAGGCCTCGACAGTAGCAAAAGTACTGGTGGAGAAGTTCTTTGTGCACTATGGCCTGCCCCAACGCCTTCATTCAGATCAAGGAAGAGACTTTGAGAGCAGACTGATAAGAAAATTGTTAGATTTGTTGGGCATTACCAAAAACAGGACATCTTCTTACCACCCACAGGGGGATGCTCAGCCTGAACGGTTCAACCGGACCCTTCTAGACATGTTGGGGACACTGAGTTCAGAAAAGAAACAACACTGGAGCAAGCATGTAGCTGCTATTGTACATGCCTACAACAGTACCACCAGCGATGCCACCGGATACTCCCCATATCGGCTGATGTTTGGGAGGGAAGCTTGGTTACCAGTGGATCTGGCCTTCGGCACATCACTGGACCATACTTCATTGGCATCCCACAAGGGATATGTGGACCGGTTACGGAAGAGTCTGACGAGGGCATATGAAAAGGCCCGAGCTACATCTGACCAAAGAGAAGTGAGGAACAAAAGGAACTTTGACCTCAAAGTCAGGATACAAGACTTACAGATGGGGGATAGGGTACTACTGAGAAATTTGGGTATCCCTGGAAAACACAAATTGGCTGACCGATGGAGATCACAGCCATATGTTATCTGTAAACAGCTGCCAGACCTTCTGGTGGATCAGATCAAGCCAGAGGGGAGTGTAGGCCCATTAAAGACTTGGCATAGAAATCATCTATTGCCCCTCTCTGAAGCAGTCCGTCTACCTCCCGCACCAGATTTACAAGAGTCCCCTTCAACCTCCCGAGCTTCCAGACCAGTTACAAGATCCCAGTCAACTCTTATGGATGCAGAGGATGAAGATATTGAGCAAGAAAACTCGGAGTATGAGGAAATAGAATCTGATTGGTTGTGGTCGTCTCAAGTGCCAGAACCCCTGGCCACTACCCTGTCACTATCTGAAATGACTGGTGGTGAATCTCTTCACCCAGAGACTCTTGAGTTTGTGCCACAAGATGTCCCCTCTGAGGGAATAGAGGATGATCAGGAGTCCTTACAATCAGAGGACCAGGAGGAAACTCTATCACTTCCTGAAGGAGGAATGGATGTTTCTGAAGCACTAGAGTACAACAGGCTTAACCAAGAAGGGGGAGCAACTGAGGAACCCACAGAGGCAGCAGGATCTACTACCCCTGACCTCTTGACACCAAGGGAGCAGAGAGAGAGAAGAGTCATTCACCCTCCACAAAGACTGACTTACAAGCAAATGGGTGAACGCTCAGAGGAAACTGTTCTCACTGCAAGAAGGACAGTTGATATGCCTGGTCCTTCCACTGTAAATTTGGTGGAGGGCAACCCTAGCTCACCCCCTGGCACATCTGGTCAGGCCATTCCTATCAACCACTTCAACACCGGGCTTTTTTTACCACATCAATACCGGGCCTATTCTGGCACTTCTCTCCTACATGTACAAATCATCATTCTTTTGCTAGAAAATTACTCAGAACCCCCAAACATTATATATGTTTTTTTAGCAGACACCCTAGTGAATAAAATGACGGTCATTGCAACTTTTTTTCTTGCAGGGTATTTGCGCAATAATTTTTCAAACGCCTTTTTTTGGGAGAAAAATGGTTTTGTGAATTAAAAAATAACAAAACAGTAAAGTTAGCCCAATTTTTTTGTAAAATATGAAAGATGATGTTAAGCCGAGTAAATAGATACCTAACATGTCACGCTTTAAAATTGTGCACACTCATGGAATGGCGCCAAACTTCAGTACTTAAAAATCTCCATAGGCGACGCTTTATTTTTTTTTACAGGTTACCAGGTTAGAGTTACAGAGGAGGTCTAGTGCTAGAATTGTTGCATGCGCTCTAACGCACGCGGCGATACCTCACATATGTGGTTTGAACGGCGTTTACATATGTGGACGGGACTTACATGTGTGTTCGCTTCTGATCGCGAGCTACCAGGGGCAGGGGTGTTTTAATTTTTTTTTTTATTATTTTTTTTTTTTTTACTTATTTTTTTATTTTTTAACACTTATTTAACTTTTTTTTTTTTTTATCACTTTTATTCCTATTACAAGGAATGTAAACATCCCTTGTAATAGGAATGTGTGTGACAGGTCCTCTTTATTGAGAGATGTGGGGTCAATAAGACCCCACATCTCTCCTCCAGGCTGGAAAGTATGAGTTCAGTGAAAAACATTTCACCAATCTCATACTTACAAGCCGCAATGGCGGCTTTGTTTACATCTGAGGACCCAGGCGTGACGTCATCACATCGCACCCGGGCCTCCGACGATCATAGAGATGACTGGTGACCATCTGGTCACCAGTCATCTCTATGCTCGTCACGTGACCCACCAACGACGCCGAACGATTCTCCCTGGGTCCCCGATCGCACGGGAGAGCCCGGAGAAGCACCGGATGGTGGCAGGAGGGGGGATGTCCCCTCCCGCCGCCTATAAGAACGATCAAGCGGCGGAACCGCAGAATCGCCGGCACAAGAAATGGATATATGAATGATGCCTCTAGCTGCAGGCATCATTCAGATATCCCCCCTTAAAGCAGAGGACATCATATGACGTCCACCCAGGATGGGAGATCCCATCTGTGGACGTCATATGACTATGGGCGGTAGGGAAGTGGTTAAAGTGGCCTGTAGGCAGGACAATCTCCCTTCTGAAGCTTGGTGGGAGGTTCCTCTGCCTGGTTCTTTTGTGACTGTGAACTGCATTTCCTCTATATATGCTAACCAAGTTTTTCCCTACAGAACTGTTGATATCTTTAGGGACCAAAGACTTTAAGTGGGGGGAGTGTGTAGCGGGGTGTCACTTTATGATGTGTTATAAAGACTACAGTTATACAAGTGAACCCAGCTCTCTCTGGAGTTCTATTAGGATAATGTGTTAACTGTTATTTAACCTGGAAGAACGGTGCATTGTGGAACTTGTGGTACAGGGAGAAATGGACTCCATTGCCATGGGTATCAAATAGACTATGGTACACTCAGTGCAGCTGTGCTCCCAAAGTGCATAGCCCGCCGCAAGGTCTGCTGGGGACAGTTACTTAAAGAGGAGGAGGAGCTATGCTCGCTCTCCCTGAACGTTGCCCTCCTAGCAAGCCGGAGCCTGTGTTGAGGCCTGCCGTGTTTGTTTAGGCCAGAAAGCCTGGGCCCATCGTGTTCGGAGAAGCCTGCCTGTTAAAGGAGAGGAATCTCATCTGGGAAGCCCAACGGACATCTCGAAGTATCCAAGAGTCACCCATCTATCGACTTCCAAATGGTTGTCTGAGGGACCGGAGACTATGGGTAGCGGAGAGATTGTACACCGGAGCATCAACAGCGGAGCCTACCGGACGGACTAGGCCTGTTTGGGTGAGAGGGCATCTGCCCAGAATTCATAACTGTTTATTAGGCCCGTGACTTTTGAAGGCCCACCATCATCAGAGTAGTGCGCCACACACCAGGATATAGTGCAATGTGTGGTAGCTGCGTAGTTCAAGTTTGGCGTTGCACTGCCTGAGAGTTTCACTCCCAAAAGCATTGCGGGAGTTCAGTTATTTCTTTAATACCCTTTTGGATTACAAATATTACGTGCACCAATGATTGCTAGCAAAGACTGCTTCTACTGAAGAAACTGTACACTGATCTTAGTCAGGCTTGACTGGAACTGATAGTGACAGGACACGGGGGGTGATATTACCCATAAGGGGGAGCTCGCGAGCATAGGTCTTTTATTCATATAGAAGTTAAGTATCGATATTATTGTTGTCCTTTAGCTATATTATTGACTTTGCAGGGCCCTGCAACAGTCTACTGTATCTCTGTTTAATTCTGCTACCCTTTTATCAGTAAAGAATATCTTTGATAAAGCAGGATACTGTGTGGAGTGTTATATTACCACAAGGGGGCAGCCAATACAGGTAACAGATTTCAACCTGCGATTGTATTGTTTATGTGGCATTGTGGTCCCCAGTTGCCAGTGGGTTCCACCATCCCGTGGCGTACCAGTTGTGCTGAGGGCAGGTTAGAGCCAAGTTATTGGGGTTGATAGCAGAATAGTACATAACCAAACCAGCAGCCCTCTTAACTGGGGGTAGTGCTACATTTTGTTTTAGTGTCCTTTGCACAGTGTGCACCTAAAGTTTACCTCAATACAATTGCTGGTGTTCTGATACAAATAAGGCAGGGAGCTGCAGTATTTTGTTTCAGTGTCCTTTGCACAGTGTGCACCTAAAGTTTACCTCAATACAATTGCTGGTGTTCTGATACAAATAAGGCAGGGAGCTGCAGTATTTTGTTTCAGTGTCCTTTGCACAGTGTGCACCTAAAGCTTACCTCAATACAATTGCTGGTGTTCTCATACAAATACAGGCAGGGAGCTGCAGTATTTTGTTTTAGTGTCCTTTGCACAGTGTGCACCTAAAGCTTACCTCAATACAATTGCTGATGTTCTCAAACAAAAACAGGCAGGGAACTGCAGTATTTTGTTTTAGTGTCCTTTGCACAGTGTGCACCTAAAGCTTACCTCAATACAATTGCTGGTGTTCTCATACAAATACAGGCAGGGAGCTGCAGTATTTTGTTTTAGTGTCCTTTGCACAGTGTGCACCTAAAGCTTACCTCAATACAATTGCTGGTGTTCTCATACAAATACAGGCAGGGAGCTGCAGTATTTTGTTTTAGTGTCCTTTGCACAGTGTGCACCTAAAGCTTACCTCAATACAATTGCTGGTGTTCTCATACAAATACCACAGGCAGGGAGCTGCAGTATTTTCAGTTAGTGTACTGTGTCCTCTGCACAGTGTGCAACTAAAGCTAACTGAAGACAATTGCTGGTGTTTTCATACTAATAATACTACAGGCAGGCAGTTTATTCTGCTAGCTGCAGTATAATCAGTATATATATACATCCCAGCTTTGTGCAGCTACATCTCCCTGCAGGCCATTAGCATGTCTGGAAGGACAACAAGGAGAGGCAGACAGTCACGAGCCAATAAAAGAGGGCAAGCAGGCTCTGTGTCTAGAAGCAACAGTGCTGGTCATGGACATGGTGCATCCTCATCAGCACATGGCCGTGGGACACGCTTATCCTTCTTTTCGGCAGCTGGCCGCGTTGAGCCGCAACATGCCGAAGACTTGGTAGAGTGGATGACCAAGCTGTCCTCATCCTCCTCATCCTCTCTCACCCAGGCTCAGGGTACTTTGTCTGGCAAAGCAGCTGCCAAAGCAGCCTCTTCCCTCGGCTCAATGGCATCAGTCACTCCTTCCCTAGCCCCACCATGTCCTCCCGAGGAGTCCTCCGAACTGTATGAGCATAGTGTAGGGTACATGCTCCAAGAGGATGCCCAGCGTTTTGAAGACTCCAATTATGGAACCCAGCTGTAGGAAGGCAGTAACGTGAGCTCAGAGAGAGGCTGTAGTAACTTGAGCCCAGAGAGAGGGGGTGCCCAACAAGGTCAGCTATCTGGCAGTCATGTTCCCCCAGCTGCAGCATACTGCCAGATTGGCTCCAGTGATGAGGAGGGAGGGGATGATGAGGTCACTGACTCCACGTGGGTGCCTGATAGGAGAGAGGAGGAGGAGGCACATGTCCAACGAGGCAAGATGCCCTCCAGGGGCCAGCTTAAGGGCAGCACACCGACTGCATCACACCGCAGAGCTCCGCATGTGCAGGGCGCTACTGTCTCTGCGCGTTATTCAAAAAGTTCTTTGGTGTGGGACTTTTTTCAGACGTGTGCAGCAGATCGCACCATTGCCATTTGCAACATATGTCTAAAGCGTATCTTGCATGGCCAAAACATCAGCCGCTTGGGCACCACGTGCTTGACCAGACATATGTCGACCTGCCATGCAGTCCGTTGGCAAGCACACCTAAAAGACCCACACCAAAGAACAAGGCGGACCTCTCCTTGCTCCTCATCAGCTGGGATCTCCAACCTCACTATACCTTCAGTCCTCTCTGAAACCTGCACTGAGAGGAATGAAGGTGTAGAATTAGGTGTGTCACAGCCAAGTACTTGCGGGCAATCTGCTATCGGTACACCAACGTCCAATTGTACCAGGCAAATTTTCCTGCCCCAGCTGCTGCACCGCCGAAAGAAGTTCGCTCCCAGCCATCCACATGCCCAGCGGTTGAATGCTAGCTTGGCTAAATTTCTAGCACTTCAACTGCTGCCTTTTCAGTTGGTAGACTCTGCCCCCTTCCGTGAGTTTTTGAAATGTGCTGCAAAAGGATTACAACCTGCCCAAGAACCGCTTAATCTGTGACATGCCCACCAGGTGGAACTCTACGTTGGCCATGCTGCAGCAGCTGCACACGCAGCAGGGGACCATCAATGAGTATCTGTTGCAATATGGCACCAGGACAGGGTCAGGGGAGCTTGGATTTTTTCCCCCACGCCAGTGGGCCATGATCAGGGATGCATGCACTGTCCTGGCACCATTTGAGGAGGCCACGAGGATAGTGAGCAGTGACAGTGCATGCATCAGTGACACTGTGTTGTGGAGATTTTTATGAAGATGTATTTAATATGTATTGTCATAGTGTCACCCAGTGTTAGTACTTCCGCAACCCGCTCTAAAGAGCTGACTGGGGCAGTCTGAGGCTGGTTGAATCCCGTCTGGTAGGGGAAAACGTCTTGAGGTTGGAGTGTGATGTTTGCAGGGTGCGAATATGTCCACCGACGAGGGCCCTCTGTGCATTAGCATGGACGATCGTTAAGGAGGGGATATGCTCGCTCTGCAACGACATCATTGGTTATAGGCAGATGCGTGCTCTTGTCTCTGCTGTGTCTGATCAACATTGATCGGGATTCGAAGCGCGCGTCTGCAGATAGCCTCCCTCCCCCACTCAATAATAGTATAATCTGAATATGTGTTATTCCATGGAATAGCGCAGAATAAGGATTCCTATCAACGGTAATATGAGAGCGTTGTCAGAGTCAGGGAGAGCGTCCATGTTTTAAAGCAATACGGCTTTGTTTGCTGGGAGCATGCGTGCTCTCCCTGCCTGGACACGCCCATAGGACTTTAGCCATTATGTTATTGTATTATTGTATTGAATTGTATCCTTTAAGCTATATTTCTTGTGTGGTATTCATGTACTGGATTGTATGGGACATCTTGTTAGAGGGATGTCCTTATATGGACTTTTGCTGTGTAAAGAGGACATCATGTGATGACCACTCCCATGGAGGTCACATGCTGTGATGACCACTCCCATGGGGGAGGTGATTATCTGCTGGTGAGATCTTTTGATAATAAAAAGGAACCGTGAGGCTCGAGCCGGGGAGTCATGCTGGTATGCTGAGATGAGAACATAGCTGTCTGGTGATGCTACTTTCCTTGAATGAATGATGGGACGTATGAATGGTGAGTGAATTTTAGCCTAAAGATAGCATTATTGCAAAAGGATGAAATCTAAAGTGTGTGCATATTTAGCACAGGAAATATAGGCTGCGTGCTCTGCATGGAACCTGTATTTCCACGACAGGATGGCACCCCAGATGGGACTAGATGGAGCCCCTTTGGGCATCGAGTCGAAATGGGGGAAGTATGGATGCATGATCCGATGCGTAGGGGCTCTGCTCTGTAAAAGAACAAATTTTTAGTCTTTTTGAAATAATGCTTTAATTTTGCAGTATGTGTGTGTGTGTAGGTCTGCGAATCCGATCGTGTGTGTGTGTCTGTGAATCCGATCGTGCGTGTGTGTGATTTTGTTGGGAGAGAGATCGTATGCCTGTGAATCTGTATGTATGTGATTAGATTGTTTGGCTGCATTGTTATTGATGGCCGCTGCATTGAGCCATAAGCCATGTGCTTTAGTGGGGGAGGGGCTGGCAGCATGGCCATCAGTTACAATGGTGAAAGTTGGTGACTCTCTGTAAATAGCATGGAGGAGTTTTGTGTTGGGGGAGGGCTACGCCCTGAGAGATGATCTGATGTTATACTGTATGTGTGTAGCGTTTGTGATTTCTATGAAAAATAGAAATGGATAGATTGTGATTTTTGACTTTGTATGGGTACAAGACACATGTCCTCCTAATTGTAAAAATATAAGTAAAGGGTCTGTCTGGTTTTAAGTTGAAAGCAGCCTGCTGCAAGGCATGTTGGAAGCCAGACAATAGTAGCTGTTTTGTTGAAAGTAGGGATGAGCTTCGTGTTCGAGTCGAACATACGTTCGACTCGAACATCGGCTGTTCGATCGTTCGACGAAGATCGAACGATTTGGGCCGTTCGCGCCTAATTCGAGTGACGCGAACGGCCCACAATGCACTACGCCATCGCAGTGTCATCCAGGCGCTGTGATTGGCCAAGCATGCACTGTGACCCCGCATGCTTGGCCAATCACAGCGCCGGCAGCGAGGAGAGCAATGATTGGCCACAGGCAGGATGCCTGTGGCCAATTATTGCTGAGGGGGTTTAGTACACGCCCCACACTATAAAAGGCCGCCAGCACGGCGGCCTTGTGTAGTGTGTTCCGGAGGAGGGAAAGAGAAGCATAGGCAGGGACAGTGTCATTTTTTTTCCTTTACTATTCCTGGATTCCTTGTGTTTAGGGACAAATAAGGATAGGTAGGGAGAGTGTCAGTGTGTTATTCTGTGCTAAACCTTGTTTGTAGGGACAGAGAAGGACAGTGAGGGAAAGTGTCAGTGTGCTCTTCTGTTCTAAACCAATCTTGCTGAACCATATTTGAAATCCTTGAGTTTAGGGACAGAGAGGTACAGTGAGGGAAAGTGTCAGTGTGCTATTCTGTTCTAAACCAATCTTGCTGAACCATATTTGAAATTCTTGAGTTTAGGGACAGAGAGGTACAGTGAGGGAAAGTGTCAGTGTGCTATTCTGTTCTAAACCAATCTTGCTGAACCATATTTGAAATCCTTGAGTTTAGGGACAGAGAGGTACAGTGAGGGAAAGTGTCAGTGAGCTATTCTGTTCTAAACCAATCTTGCTGTACCATATTTGAAATCCTTGAGTTTAGGGACAGAGAAGGACACTCGTGGAAACTATCAGTGTGCTATTCTGTGCTAAATCTTGTTTGTAGGGACAGAGAAGGACAGTGAGTGAAACTGACAGTGTGCTATTCTGTTCTAAACCAATCTTGCTGAACCATATTTGAAATCCTTGAGTTTAGGGACAGAGAAGGACACTCGTGGAAACTATCAGTGTGCTATTCTGTGCTAAATCTTGTTTGTAGGGACAGAGAAGGACAGTGAGTGAAACTGACAGTGTGCTATTCTGTTCTAAACCAATCTTGCTGAACCATATTTGAAATCCTTGAGTTTAGGGACAGAGAGGTACAGTGAGGGAAAGTGTCAGTGAGCTATTCTGTTCTAAACCAATCTTGCTGTACCATATTTGAAATCCTTGAGTTTAGGGACAGAGAAGGACACTCGTGGAAACTATCAGTGTGCTATTCTGTGCTAAATCTTGTTTGTAGGGACAGAGAAGGACAGTGAGTGAAACTGACAGTGTGCTGTTCTGTTCTAAACCAATCTTGCTGAACCATATTTGAAATCCTTGAGTTTAGGGACAGAGAGGTACAGTGAGGGAAAGTGTCAGTGTGCTATTCTGTTCTAAACCAATCTTGCTGTACCATATTTGAAATCCTTGAGTTTAGGGACAGAGAAGGACACTCGTGGAAACTATCAGTGTGCTATTCTGTGCTAAATCTTGTTTGTAGGGACAGAGAAGGACAGTGAGTGAAACTGACAGTGTGCTATTCTGTTCTAAACCAATCTTGCTGAACCATATTTGAAATCCTTGAGTTTAGGGACAGAGAGGTACAGTGAGGGAAAGTGTCAGTGAGCTATTCTGTTCTAAACCAATCTTGCTGAACCATATTTGAAATCCTTGAGTTTAGGGACAGAGAAGGACACTCATGGAAACTATCAGTGTGCTATTCTGTGCTAAATCTTGTTTGTAGGGACAGAGAAGGACAGTGAGTGAAACTGACATTGTGCTATTCTGTTCTAAACCAATCTTGCTGAACCATATTTGAAATCCTTGAGTTTAGGGACAGAGAGGTACAGTGAGGGAAAGTGTCAGTGTGCTATTCTGTTCTAAACCAATCTTGCTGTACCATATTTGAAATCCTTGAGTTTAGGGACAGAGAAGGACACTCGTGGAAACGATCAGTGTGCTATTCTGTGCTAAATCTTGTTTGTAGGGACAGAGAAGGACAGTGAGTGAAACTGACAGTGTGCTATTCTGTTCTAAACCAATCTTGCTGAACCATATTTGAAATCCTTGAGTTTAGGGACAGAGAGGTACAGTGAGGGAAAGTGTCAGTGAGCTATTCTGTTCTAAACCAATCTTGCTGAACCATATTTGAAATCCTTGAGTTTAGGGACAGAGAAGGACATTCGTGGAAACTATCAGTGTGCTATTCTGTGCTAAATCTTGTTTGTAGGGACAGAGAAGGACAGTGAGTGAAACTGACATTGTGCTATTCTGTTCTAAACCAATCTTGCTGAACCATATTTGAAATCCTTGAGTTTAGGGACAGAAAGGTACAGTGAGGGAAAGTGTCAGTGAGCTATTCTGTTCTAAACCAATCTTGCTGAACCATATTTGAAATCCTTGAGTTTAGGGACAGAGAAGGACACTCGTGGAAACTATCAGTGTGCTATTCTGTGCTAAATCTTGTTTGTAGGGACAGAGAAGGACAGTGAGTGAAACTGACAGTGTGCTATTCTGTTCTAAACCAATCTTGCTGAACCATATTTGAAATCCTTGAGTTTAGGGACAGAGAGGTACAGTGATGGAAAGTGTCAGTGAGCTATTCTGTTCTAAACCAATCTTGCTGTACCATATTTGAAATTCTTGAGTTTAGGGACAGAGAAGGACACTCGTGGAAACTATCAGTGTGCTATTCTGTGCTAAATCTTGTTTGTAGGGACAGAGAAGGACAGTGAGTGAAACTGACAGTGTTCTATTCTGTTCTAAACCAATCTTGCTGAACCATATTTGAAATCCTTGAGTTTAGGGACAGAGAGGTACAGTGAGGGAAAGTGTCAGTGTGCTATTCTGTTCTAAACCAATCTTGCTGAACCATATTTGAAATCCTTGAGTTTAGGGACAGAGAAGGACACTCGTGGAAACTATCAGTGTGCTATTCTGTGCTAAATCTTGTTTGTAGGGACAGAGAAGGACAGTGAGGGAAACTGTCAGTGTGCTATTCTGTGCTAAACCAATCTTGCTGAAGCATATTGCAAATCCTTGTGTTTAGGGACAGAGAAGGATAGGCAGGGGACAGTGTCAGTGTCATTGTTGCTAAGCCTCCTGCACAGTATACACCTGAAGGTAGCCCTTATTGCTGTTTTTCCCATCTCCCTGCAGGCCATCCATTAAAATGTCTGGAAGGCAAACAAGGAGAGGCAGACAGTCAGGAGGCAAAAAAAGAGGGCAAGCAGGCTCTGTGTCTGGGGGCAACAGTGCTGGTCGTGGACGCGGTGCATTGTCATCAGCACATGGCCATGGGACACGCTTGTCCTTCTTTTCGGCAGCTGGACATGTTGAGCCACATCATGCCGAAGACTTGGTAGAGTGGATGACCAAGCCCACCTCATCCTCCTCATGCTCTCTCACCCAGGCTCAGGGTACTGGCAAAGCAGCTGCCAAAGCGTCCTCTTCTCTGGTATCATTATCTTCATTAGTCAATCCTTCCCTAGACCCACCATGTCCTCCTCCTGAGGAGTCCCCCGAACTGTTTGAGCACAGTGTTGGGTACATGCTCCAGGAGGATGCCCAGCGTTTCGAAGGATCTGATGATGATACCCAGATAGAGGAAGGCAGTAGCGTGAGAGCAGAGAGAGGGGATGCTCAAGAAGGACACCAATCTGGCAGTCATGCTCCAGCAGCTGCAGCATACTGCCAGATTGGCTCCAGTGATGAGGAGGGAGGGGATGATGAGGTCACTGACTCCACGTGGGTGCCTAATAGGAGAGAGGAGGAGGAGGAGGATGAGGAGGAGGCACATCTCCAACGAGGCAGGATGCCCTTGGGTGGCCAGCGTATGGGCAGCACACCGACGGAATCACACCGCAGAGCTCCGCCTGTGCAGGGCGCTGCCTCTGCCCGTCATTCAAAAAGTTCTTTGGTGTGGGCCTTTTTTGAGGCGAGTGCATCAGATCGCACAGCTGCTGTTTGCAACATATGTCTCAAGCGTATATCGCGTGGCCAAAACATCAGCCGCTTGGGCACCACATGCTTGATCAGACATATGTTGACCTGCCATGCAGCTCGTTGGCAAGCCTACCTTAAAGACCCACACCAAAGAACAAAGCTGACCTCTTCTTGCACCGCATCAGCTGGGATCTCCAACCCCACTATACCTTCAGTCCTCTCTGAAACCTGCTCTGAGAGGAATGAAGGTGTAGAATTAGGTGTGTCACAGCCAAGTACTTGCGGGCACTCTGCTAGCAGTACACCGACGTCCGATTCTAGCAGGCAAATTTCCCTGCCCCAGCTGCTGGACCGTCGAAAGAAGTTCACTCCCAGCCATCCACATGCCCAGCGGTTGAATGCTAGCTTGGCTAAATTGCTAGCGCTTCAACTGCTGCCTTTTCAGTTGGTAGACTCGGCCCCCTTCCGTGAGTTTGTGCAATGTGCGGTTCCTCAGAGGCAGGTTCCCAAACGCCACTTTTTCTCACGGAAGGCGATTCCGGCTCTCTACAGGCATGTGGAAGGCAATGTCTTGGCCTCGCTGGACAGGGCGGTCAGCGGTAAGGTGCATATTACCGCTGACTCATGGTCCAGCAGGCATGGACAGGGACGTTACCTTTCTTTCACGGCCCATTGGGTCACTCTTTTGGCAGCTGGGAAGGATGCAGGACAAGGTGCAGTAGTGTTGGAGGTTGTTCCACCGCCACGCCTCCAAAATACTACTACTGGTTGTGACACACCTCTCTCCTCCACCCCCTCCTCTTCTTCTTCCTCCATGGCCTCTTCCTGTGGTTTGTCCTCGGAACCAGCGGTGCTCCGTAGGCGTTCAAGGGGCTACGCAAGTACGCAGGCAAAAAGATGCCATGCCGTGCTTGCGCTGGTGTGTTTGGGGGACAGGAGCCACACTGGGGCAGAGGTCCTGTCTGCTCTGCAGGGGCAGGCCGAGAGGTGGTTGACGCCACGCCAGCTTAAGCCAGGAATGGTGGTTTGCGACAATGGCACCAACCTCCTCTCCGCCCTCCGACAGGGACAACTGACCCATGTGCCCTGTATGGCTCATGTCCTTAACCTGGTGGTGCAGCGGTTCTTGGGCAGGTACCCGGGCTTACAGGATGTCCTGAGGCAGGCCAGGAAAGTCTGTGTGCATTTCCGCAGATCTTATAATGCCAGTGCTCGCCTGGCTGAGCTGCAAAAGGAGTTGAACCTGCCCAAGAACCGCCTTATATGTGACATGCCCACCAGGTGGAACTCAACGTTGGCCATGCTGCAGCGGCTGCACACGCAGCAGAGGGCCATCAATGAGTACCTGTGCGACTACGGCACCAGGACAGGGTCAGGGGAGCTCGGGTTTTTTTCACCACGCCAGTGGGGCATGATCAGGGATGCATGCACTGTCCTGGCACCATTTGAGGAGGCCACGAGGATGGTGAGCAGCGACAGTGCATGCATCAGTGACACTGTACCTCTTGTCCACCTGTTGGAGCACACGCTGCGTGGAATAATGGACAGGGCACTTGAGGCAGAACAGAGGCAGGAAGAGGAGGACTTCCTTGCCTCTCAAGGCCCCCTTTACCCAGACAGTGTTCCTTCTGTCCCACCCATCGCACAGGAAGAGGAGGAGGAGGAGGATTGTGTCAGCATGGAGGTGGAGGCTGGCACTCAGCATCATCAGCAGCAGTCTTTTAGGGATGATTTACAGTCCCAAGAAACCAGTGGACTTGTACGTGGCTGGGAGGAGGTGGCTGCGGATCATGTCGTCCTTAGTGACCCAGAGGACTCCGGACTGAATGCCTCAGCTAACCTACGCTGCATGGCCTCCCTGATCCTGCAAAGTCTGCGGAAGGATCCTCGTATTCTTCGGATCAAGGAGAGGGACCATTACTGGCTGGCCACTCTCCTTGATCCACGGTACAAGGGTAAGGTTGCGGACCTTATGTTACCGTCACAGAGGGAGCAGAGGATGAGACAACTCCGGGAGGCCTTGCAGAAAGGTCTGTGCAATGCGTTCCCAGAGACTGGGAGGTTACAAACTCCTGGTCCTGGACAACGAGTTGCTGAGGCTTCGGGCAGTCAAAGAAGGAGCGGTGGGGAAGGTGGCCATCTGACCGATGCGTTCAGACAATTCTTTAGTCCGCAGCCCCAAAGTATGATCGGTTCCAGCAACCATCGCCAGCGTCTGATATACATGGTGCAGGAATACCTAGGGGCAAGGTCAGACTTGGACACCTTCCCCACCGAAAATCCTCTGGCTTACTGGGTCTTGAGGATGGATCACTGGCCAGAGCTTGCACAGTATGCAATTGAGCTACTGGCCTGTCCTGCATCCAGCGTTCTTTCAGAACGCACATTCAGTGCTGCTGGAGGATTTGTCACGGATCACAGGGTGCGCCTGTCCACCGACTCGGTTGATCGACTGACTTTCATCAAGATGAACCAGTCTTGGATCACCACCAGCTACCACACACCTGATGCTGATATAACAGACTAATTGATTTTAAAATGTCACATCCCTTCAAAACTGATGCTGATGCTGAGTTCCTGTGCTGTTATGTTGACTAGCTATCCTCCTCCTCCTCCTCAATGATCCGATTAATGATGATAGCTTGGAAGATCATTTTGGTTTATGGGTGCCGCCACCAGTGGCTAAGGCCCAATTTTTCAGCCCCTGTTTAACAGGGGCGTGTAATTACAATTTTTGATGCAATACTTTGCAACAGGCCTCATTGCTGTGCTCCAAGTACAGTATCTGTGAGGGGTTGCAGTGTTGTGCCACCAGTGCCTAAGGCCCAATTTTTCAGCCCCTGTTCAACAGGGGCATGCAATTATAATTATTGATCTAATAATTCACAGCAGGGCCCATTGCTGCGCCCACCAAGAGTAACTGTCAGGCCTTACAGTGTTGTGTCAACACCACCACCACCACCACCACCACCACCAAAGGCCCAATTTTTCAGCCCCTGTTCAACAGGGGCATGCAATTATAATTATTGATCTAATAATTCACAGCAGGGCCCATTGCTGCGCCCACCAAGAGTAACTGTCAGGCCTTACAGTGTTGTGGCACCAGCACCACCATCAAAGGCCCAATTTTTACTACCACTGTTCAACAATTATATGTTATTACAATTCCTGATATAATAGTTGACAGCAGGGCGTTCCAGCACCCACCAAGAGTAACTGTGAATGCTTACAGTGTTGTGCCAACACCAACACCTAAGGGGCCAATTTCTGCAGAGTATATACGGCAGGTCCCTACTTTCAAACATTCAACTTACAAACGACTACTACTTGCAAACGGAAGAAGACAACAGGAAGTGAGAGGAAATCTACCCCTTGGAAGGAAAATTCTCTCCTGTAAGAATTAATATGGGAGAAAGGTGTCTCCTCTCTACTGATGCTTTATCACCAATCCTTGTTTCAATAAAAACACCACATTTCAAAATCAGTTGTCATTGGGACGCAAAGTGAGGTGAAATGTTCTGAACAGGGGCACAGACAGCAAAACAAATGTTACAGGGGTGATAACCCTTCCCTATGTTTTCCAAAAAGCTTAAAAATAGGTATTTGGGCTGGAGCTACACTTAAACAATGTAGCTGTTCAAAATTACAAACAGATTCTACATAAGAACAAACCTACAGTCCCTGTCTTGTATGCACCGCCTGTATACGGCTGTTCAGAGTATATAGGGCCTTTTTTATTTTGTGTGCGGGGTTCCCCTTAATATCCATACAAGACCCAAAGGGGCTGGTAATGGGCTGGGGTGGGGGGGGTGTGATGGGGTAGCTATGCCATTTTTCTTAAAGATTTTCATCCATATTACCGGGACCAGACATTACATTAAAGCCGCAAGCAGTTTTAAATGGCTTTTTTTTCCTTTAGAAATGTTATTTTGTGCAGGGACAGTTCTAAACACGGGAAACACGTGGCACTTCACAGGCATACTTTAGACACCCCCCAGGTACAATATTTAAAGGAATATTTGACTTTTTTTTTGCACTTTATGCATCATTAAAATGACTGCTCCCGGAAAACGTCCGTTTTTAAAACTTCTTTTTGCATTGATACATGTCCCCTGGTGCAGAACCCGGGTTCCCAAACTCTGTTTAGGACAATAACATGGATAATAGTCGTTATAATTAGCACTTTAGAATCCGAACGTTCGCATCCATTGTATTTAATAGGGTTCTAATGTTCGTGCGAACTTTCGGTCCGTTCGCGGGTTCTGGTGCGAACCGAACCCGGGGGTGTTCGGCTCATCACTAGTTGAAAGGAATACGCCCTTTGAATGTTTGCGATGGCTTGTTATGGAAACTGATGCCACTGTGTGTGTTTGTGTGTGTGAACTTTACATAGAGAAAAGTGTTATTTTAATATTGTCATGTAACTAAAAAAAATTTAAATGTGCTGTTTAGTTGGCCAAAGGGTCTGAGTTGAAGTAGCCTAAAGTGTGGGTCTATGGTTGAGTGTGAATCTCAATTGTGTAGTCTGTCTTTGTGGAGAAAAACATTTTTGATTTTCTTTTAAAGAGATGCTGGTTTTGGCGGAAAAAAATACACGCGTTAATGGCGCCATTCCTGGCTTTTGTTGTTGGCCTTGTGGTTTGTCTGCCATTTTGAGGCGCAGTTTCTCCTTGGCCTGTGGGCATCATATAAGGGAAGGTGCAGCCACCTTTCTTTTGGGCGCTATACCATGTGGCATTCGTCGGCTATTTCGCTGGTGGAATTTCTCAGCCTTTGGGGCAGATTTTGATGTTTGGTGCAAATTTAGTGCAGTCTTTTCTGCGTTGGAATCTGGAGGCCATTTTTGTTTTCCTTTGTGTGGGGGAACCCATGTGGTGTTCATTGTGACGTCCCATGCTGGTTTTGGCGGGAAAAATTGCATGCGTTAATGGCGCCATTGTTGTTGTTGTCCATGAGGTGTGCGGTGGTCATCCACCATTTTGTTGTCCTGGCTTGTCGGCCATCTTGAGAGACGTTTACAGTTTGAGATAGGAAGTTCCAGTTTAACAAACACGGCCCCTGGATATGCTGTATTGGCATTTGTTGATTGGCGCAGTTTTGTCCTGTTTTATGCGTTTGCAGTTTAACCTGTGCACTGCTGGGGAGAGTAGTGAGACACCAGGGTGACATACTGAGAGGCTGTTTTTGTTTAATGTTAAATTCGCTGGTTTAAACTGTTTTAAATTGTTTTTCTAAGCATCGCCTTTTGAGGTGAGTAGAGTGGTATCTTATAATAGCGCAGTCTTACCCAGAGGGGTCCCGATGCACTTGCGGACACACGCACATGCTGGTGCCTATTTATGGATGGGATCTGGTTGACCCACCAGCATGTCTTTGGAGTGTGGGAGGAAGCCAACGCAGATGTTGTTAGGTTGGGGATTTCTCTCTTTTCATTTAAGTGAATGTAAGCTATTGCAGGGTTAGCTGACTTTGCAGTATATGAGCGGCGGTTTTTGTATTGGATTTCGTTTTTAAGTAAAAACTCCACTTTACACTGAAATTTGATAGATTGTAAGACTAACAGAGTGTTTGTACAGTGATGTGTGTTTTTATGTTTAAATATTTGGGCGTTTCCCTGAAGGCAATTCATGTTTTGAAGCTTGTACTGTATAGCCATCTTTTGGCAGGAGTTTGTATTTGAGTCTCAACTTGTGGTTTTGACCTCCAGGGGATGTATGGGTCGGGGGGATTCCCTCCCATTTGCAAAGGGGGGTTTATTCCATCCTTTCCCTTGCCAAGGTTTTTTTAAATGGTTGAAATTTATATGATGTTTAGCCATGGATTTGTTTTTGTGTCTTAATAGACAAGGCGATTGGGGCTAGGCTCCCCCCTTCCCCTCCCTCTTCCTGAACAAATGATATGTAAATAAACCAGTTTTTTTTTTTTAAGTAGCTGAACATGTAACAGGAGGCTCTTTTCAGCATTTTATATAATAACAGGAAGTTGGTGGGAGGAGCTTGGGGTTTTTAAAGGTGAGCCATGAGATTTGTGTTTGGAAGGAAAATGAAAGCATTTTTCCATTTAAAAGTGTTTTATATTTTGTTCCAGTTTTTTGTGAAGTTTTATACTGAAATACAGTTGTGGGTAGAGAGCAAACTGGGGGGCATCACCATTATTGTAACATCTGGATACAGAGAGAAGCCATATTGTTCTGCAGGTGGTAAACGGGCATAAGTGTTCTGTGTGGTTTAGTCTGGCGACACAGTGTATGGGTGTGTGTACGCATACACTGTGAGGGGTAGAGGCCTAATTCGGGGGTTGATCTGTGGTTGTTGCTGTAGTTCCAAAAGTGTTGGAACAACAAGCCATAGAGTTGATGCCTCGGTTAGGGTTTCTAGTTGGGGGACTGGACCAGATATAGTGGTTGTAGTTCTTCAATCCACCGTATAAGAAGACACCGGGCGGTGCTCTCCGAAATGGGTGCAACGGTTTAACCTGGACGCAGGTTTAAGACGATAAGCCGATTCGAATCGCCATGGACTCAAGGAGGTCTGTGCAAAGGGAAGGAATGGAGGCTTCCCACAGTCAGACGGTCACACGGTGCACAAAGCCTAGTTTTGGGGCAAAGGCCTTTGAACCCCAAAAAGATTAACATAGGTGGTCCAAGGATACTATTTTGGGTATCCCTCTGGAGTGGATGTAGTTGAGCTGCGGCTTCAGAAATCTGTAATGATGAGTGTGTTGATGGAGGTTAAATTCTCATGCCCGTTTGTTTGAACTTTGTATGGCTGGTCCATGCAAGGTTCTCGAGCTGCTCTCATGTTTGTCCCATTGTATTTTTTTCTATTGCTGAAAGAGTGAAGGGAGAATTCTGGCTGTTTTTGTTTTTTCATTTGTGGTTTTGGAAACTGTGAAGTATCTTCCCCATGTTTGTATCTGAATGTTTGTATGTAGTAACGTGAATATGTTCGAACTTACCGCCGCGATCCTCTGATGCGTCGCAGCTGTTGTATTTTTGTAGGAACGGGAAAAGTAAGGGTTACAGAGGGTTTTGTTTGAATTGGTTTTGAAAGAATGTCATTGACAATTTACCAATGTACAGGAATGTCATTATTGTTTACCATTATTTGCAGGTTAAATATGAAGGATAGAGTAATGATTTTGCTTATAAGTATTTTTCAGGTCCAAGGAGTGTGTACACAGAGAGCAGGTGTATGTAGACAGCTGTACATATGGATAAATATGAGTCTAAGGAGGTAAAAGTATCATGGGCTATTTCATTGTTTCTTTTTTCCTGCACCACACATTTCTTCCTTCAGTCTGTAATGAGGAAGAAAATGGGGGGGAGAAGTGATAAATGTAAGAATGACAGTTTTTTTTCAAACAAATAATGTAACCTCTGTAATTCTAACCAAGTTTGTGCCAAGACTGTCTTTCTTTGATAGAATTTGAATCGGCGAGCAGCAGTCTGGTGAAGTAGGTTCCCATCCCAGATGCTATGAACCTTTTGTCAATGGTTCCAGGTATTGTAAGTCACGCACAGGTTATGCAGTGACCACAGTCCCGATGTCTGGGTTATTATCATATGAGGGTTGTTTGGAGGTCAATCAAAACCAGAGTCGTACTTTCCTCATTAGCTGTCACTTATATTCTCGGCTGATGGGGTGGGTGCGATCACTGTGACATGAACTTCAAAATGTCCACCACAGGGTTCACGAGTCCCTCCTGGACCCTGACACAATAACCAGTTTACATTCTTTCCAACCAGGTGACTGGGTCGTTGTAAAGAAGCTTGAGGGATGAGACCATGCCAGCCACTGCAAGAAGCGGCTCAACCACACCAAAGAATGAGTAGTATCTTTGTTTATTTATATATTTTTGTTGTTTAGTAAATTTTTAGCAAGGGTAACGATGAAAAGCATCCCAAGTTATTATTTAATGTGCATTTCCTGACTAGCTATGAAAACGAACAGGACCGATTGCTGGGTCTGTTCTGAATCTCCACCGAGTTTTAGTCCCCAGCGATGACAGCGGTACATGCCATTTATGATGTTACTATGGGTATGAGGAGTTTTGACAAACTAGTGAAGACTCCGAACAGACACTTGTCAATGGAATCTAACGATGCATTTTTGGAGGGTAAAATTGGTTAGTTTTAATAGATCTGCCTCTTGTCGGTTTGGGTATCTAGGCAGCCCACAAGTGTGTTTGAACTTTAGTTTGGTGTTTATGTGGATCTGCAGCTTATAAGGTAATTCCCCCAATGCAAGAGGTTCATGTGTGATGGTGAAGCTGTCCTAGCATCTTATGACATGGCCGATCGCGAGGATCTGATGGCGCGAGAAATTAAGAATGGCAGGGACAGCTAGAAGGGATTTGTTCACCAACCCCGACCAGGTTTGGGCATGGGGTCCTGGATGTACAAGGTGGGGGGGGCTCGAGCTTGGGATACGATTGAACAATTCTCATCCGTTAAGGATAGGGTTCTTCATGTAACTTAGAAAAAAATAAAAAGAAACTGCGCTATAGTGTAAAACCTGGTAAATGATTAAAGTTTACCTAGAAAAAAAGAAATAAAGGAAAGCAGCAACTATTCTGAAAACAATCATCAGTGCATGTAAATAAGAAAAAATATATATAGTCGCGCTAACTTATGACTGAACATAAGCCCACCACTGAATAGTTGAAAAAATCCAAATACCAACAGTGATAAATCATATAGATACTCAATGAAGAACCATGAAAGATCAGTAAATTATAAATAATGATAAGGTGAGTGAACTATGATTAAACAGTTAATAAGATGATAGTCCACAACTGCTATATGAGACTCTCAAAGTTCATGTCTGAAAGTCCATGATAAACAAAACACCCGTGAATAAGTGTCCAAAAAAGCCAACGACAGAAAATCTTCTTATAATCCGTGACTTTCACCACCACCAGTAAGAATTCCTGCTTACCAAAAAGCGATGGTCCCCTATGACAGAGGACCTAAAACAGCCTCAAATGATACTCAGTGGAACCTCCGGATTTCAGCAAATGATGAACTTCAATGGTTTAGTAGCCCGACAGCTCATACAGCATCATGCGAATGTTCAACATCAACATGAAAAGAAGGAAGGACACCGAATAGTGTAAAATCCTTGGTGTACATTTATTAAAAGAATATTGGAATCATACTCACAAAAGCAGTTAAAAAGACAGCCTTAAAGTGTGTCAGCGCCGACCGGTCAGAGGCGCTGGCACACAAATACGTCCGTGGAAGCCGAGCAGTGGAGGGTGACGTCAGCACAAAGCTCGTATCCTGCCTTACGCGTTTCGTGAAAATTCACGTCGTCTCGGGGCACGGGCGATGGGCTGCGTCACCCCCTCTTTATAGGGAACACACCAGAGAAAGATCCAACCCGAAGAAGAGCGCGCGCACGCGCGTGCATCACGCCGCGAGGCAACCACGTCTCGCTAGCAGTGCCGCTAAGCCAGTCCAACGCCGGATGCGCACGCATCTCTCCCCACGAGGAAACCAAGCCTCGTTTGTAAAAACATTATGTGCACGTCATCACGCTAAACCGGAATGACGAAAGCACAAGGGGAGAGTGTGCCGCACATCCGCGTGACCATGGCAACAGGGATCATAGCAACGATACGCATGCCCTCCAAGGGGGAGGGAACCCCCAGGTGTGTCACAAGAAGCAGTAAAGCCCACAACCTCCGCTGCAACCCACAAACAATGGGTGCAGTGGGCGCAATGGGACAATAAGCTGCTCCGGATGTTAAATCCTAACAACAGAAAAAATATATACATTGATACTGGAACTAAGGAGCATACTAGTTCATACCGATATCAGAAAACATACATAAATTACAATAGACAAAAAATAATAAAATAAATTTGCCTAAATATTATTTAAAAAATTATTATTAATAAATGACACTAAAACCACATAGATTAAAGGCTGTCATCATTTAGTCACACCCCTCCCTACACCCCATTCAATATAACTAAAAGACAAAAGCAGTAACTAAATGTCCATAGGAAAAGGAGGGGAGAGGGGGGGGGAGATTCAAATGCGGCGCAATATCAATCGACACACTATATCATACAGTCAGTATTAATAATCCCGGAAATCTGTTATGAAAACATGATTATCAATGGATAAGAAAAAACCTAGGAATTATTGATAAAGGCATTGACATCGGTGTCAACGTTGAGACCAAATGGAACATAAGTTCTCAACCTGTACACCCATGCCATTTCCTGCTTGGAGATTTCTCTAACAAGCGAACTGCCTCTCCAGTGAGGTCTGTATTTGTCAATTGCAATGAATAGCGTACCAGACGGGTCTCTCTTATGGACCTGATCATAGTGCCGGGATACAGAATGCTTATCGAATCCTTTCCGTATATTAGCTATATGCTCATTAAGTCTTACCCTTACTGCCCTTTTGGTCCTCCCCACATATTGGAGACCACAAGGGCACTGTATAAGGTAGACAACCCCCAAAGATGAGCATGTTATAAAAGGTTCGATTTCATAGGTTCGGCCAGTACTTGTTGAAGAAAAATGACTGATCTTCCTATCCCTGCAGCTATTCAAGCTGCACACTTGGCATTTCTTACATCTATAGTACCCTGTCAGGTTCTCTAAGAATGTCCTATTGGCCCGTGGGGGATCCTGGACACTTGGGGCCACTCTATTAGAAAGTGTTGAAGCACCTCTAAACACAATAACTGTTTTTTCTGGAAGAGAAGATGCCAGCACTAAGTCACTGGTTAAGACATGCCAGTGCCTACGTATAAGGCTTTTGATGGTCTGATGCTGCATGAAGAAAGTGGTGATAAATGGAAGAGAGAACTTACCATCCCTCACCACCCTCTCCTTATCAACCAAAAGTGATCCTCGATCAACCACACTCACAGATTGTATCAATCGAGACATATCACTTTGTTGATAACCTTTGTCCACAAATCTCTTAGAGAGGATCTCGGCCTGGCCTTTGAAAGCCTCTAGATCTGTACAATTGCGTCTCAGTCTAGTGAGTTGTCCCCGAGGGACAGCCTTCAGCCAGGGGGCATAATGGCAACTGTCAAGCGGGATATATGAATTTCTATCGGTTGGTTTGAAATAAGTGGTCGTGACAAATTTACTGTCAGCCGCTGAAATTTTCAAATCCAGATAGTGAACTGATTCCTGGCTTGCCTCAAAGGAAAATCTAATGCCCCTATTGTTGTCATTCAGGGACAGCATGTAATCCCGCAAAGCAGGTTCACTACCGTCCCATAGGAGGAGGACGTCGTTGATGTACCTTACCCAGAGTACAACCTCTGGTCTCCGGCAAACATCGACGACGTCCTCCTCCCATTTGGCCATAAAAAGATTGGCCAGGCTGGGGGCATACTTCGCCCCCATCGCCACACCACGGTCCTGGCGGAAAAATTGATTATCACACCAAAAATAATTGTGACTTGCTGCATATTTCAGCAAAGTCACAATAAATTCAATTTGCCGGGGTGGCAAGTCTGAACCTCTCGTCAAATACAGTTCTACAGCCTCAAAACCACACTCATGGGGGATAATGGTATAAAGTGAGGTCACGTCTGCCGTGACCATCCATATACCCTCTGTGGGAGTAAGGTCTTTAAGTAAGTTAATGACATGTCTAGTGTCCCTTACATAAGAGGGGATCTGCTGGACCAAAGGTTGCAGAAAAAAGTCAATATACTTCCCCACCCGGGACGTAATCGAATCTATCCCACTAACGATGGGTCGTCCCGGTGGGGAAGTAAGACTTTTATGGATCTTCGGGAGATAGTAGATGACAGGAGTCCGGGGGGCGCAAGGTATCAGAAACAATCTCTCCCTGTCACTGAGAATACCTTCCCGGTATCCCTCATCCACAATAATTTCAAGTTCTCTTTTATACTTGATGACAGGATCCCTATTAAGAGGAGTGTAGGTTTCAGTGTCATCCACGATCCTGTCTAACTCTTTAAGGTAGTCACACCTATCAAGAATGACTATCCCTCCCCCTTTGTCTGCAGGTCTGATGACCAGAGATTTGTTAGAACAGAGGGACTCAAGCCCACTCTCCAAATTCCTCTGCATCGTGACCTTTTTTACCTTGATCTTTTCCAGATCTTTAAGTACCACATCCCTGAATATTTTAATGCTCAGGGCCAATGAGCCGGGGGGATTGAACAAGGATGCATTGGCTAAACCAGTATGTTTGTACTCAGGTAAAGGATTCACTCTACCGTCACTCTACCGTGGTGTGGCGATGGGGGCGAAGTATGCCCCCAGCCTGGCCAATCTTTTTATGGCCAAATGGGAGGAGGACGTCGTCGATGTTTGCCGGAGACCAGAGGTTGTACTCTGGGTAAGGTACATCGACGACGTCCTCCTCCTATGGGACGGTAGTGAACCTGCTTTGCGGGATTACATGCTGTCCCTGAATGACAACAATAGGGGCATTAGATTTTCCTTTGAGGCAAGCCAGGAATCAGTTCACTATCTGGATTTGAAAATTTCAGCGGCTGACAGTAAATTTGTCAAACAAGGCAAACAAGGAGAGGCAGACAGTCAGGAGGCAAAAAAAGAGGGCAAGCAGGCTCTGTGTCTGGGGGCAACAGTGCTGGTCGTGGACGCGGTGCATTGTCATCAGCACATGGCCATGGGACACGCTTGTCCTTCTTTTCGGCAGCTGGACATGTTGAGCCACATCATGCCGAAGACTTGGTAGAGTGGATGACCAAGCCCACCTCATCCTCCTCATGCTCTCTCACCCAGGCTCAGGGTACTGGCAAAGCAGCTGCCAAAGCGTCCTCTTCTCTGGTATCATTATCTTCATTAGTCAATCCTTCCCTAGACCCACCATGTCCTCCTCCTGAGGAGTCCCCCGAACTGTTTAAGCACAGTGTTGGGTACATGCTCCAGGAGGATGCCCAGCGTTTCGAAGGATCTGATGATGATACCCAGATAGAGGAAGGCAGTAGCGTGAGAGCAGAGAGAGGGGATGCTCAAGAAGGACACCAATCTGGCAGTCATGCTCCAGCAGCTGCAGCATACTGCCAGATTGGCTCCAGTGATGAGGAGGGAGGGGATGATGAGGTCACTGACTCCACGTGGGTGCCTAATAGGAGAGAGGAGGAGGAGGAGGATGAGGAGGAGGCACATCTCCAACGAGGCAGGATGCCCTTGGGTGGCCAGCGTATGGGCAGCACACCGACGGAATCACACCGCAGAGCTCCGCCTGTGCAGGGCGCTGCCTCTGCCCGTCATTCAAAAAGTTCTTTGGTGTGGGCCTTTTTTGAGGCGAGTGCATCAGATCGCACAGCTGCTGTTTGCAACATATGTCTCAAGCGTATATCGCGTGGCCAAAACATCAGCCGCTTGGGCACCACATGCTTGATCAGACATATGTTGACCTGCCATGCAGCTCGTTGGCAAGCCTACCTTAAAGACCCACACCAAAGAACAAAGCTGACCTCTTCTTGCACCGCATCAGCTGGGATCTTCAACCCCACTATACCTTCAGTCCTCTCTGAAACCTGCTCTGAGAGGAATGAAGGTGTAGAATTAGGTGTGTCACAGCCAAGTACTTGCGGGCACTCTGCTAGCAGTACACCGACGTCCGATTCTAGCAGGCAAATTTCCCTGCCCCAGCTGCTGGACCGTCGAAAGAAGTTCACTCCCAGCCATCCACATGCCCAGCGGTTGAATGCTAGCTTGGCTAAATTGCTAGCGCTTCAACTGCTGCCTTTTCAGTTGGTAGACTCGGCCCCCTTCCGTGAGTTTGTGCAATGTGCGGTTCCTCAGAGGCAGGTTCCCAAACGCCACTTTTTCTCACGGAAGGCGATTCCGGCTCTCTACAGGCATGTGGAAGGCAATGTCTTGGCCTCGCTGGACAGGGCGGTCAGCGGTAAGGTGCATATTACCGCTGACTCATGGTCCAGCAGGCATGGACAGGGACGTTACCTTTCTTTCACGGCCCATTGGGTCACTCTTTTGGCAGCTGGGAAGGATGCAGGACAAGGTGCAGTAGTGTTGGAGGTTGTTCCACCGCCACGCCTCCAAAATACTACTACTGGTTGTGACACACCTCTCTCCTCCACCCCCTCCTCTTCTTCTTCCTCCATGGCCTCTTCCTGTGGTTTGTCCTCGGAACCAGCGGTGCTCCGTAGGCGTTCAAGGGGCTACGCAAGTACGCAGGCAAAAAGATGCCATGCCGTGCTTGCACTGGTGTGTTTGGGGGACAGGAGCCACACTGGGGCAGAGGTCCTGTCTGCTCTGCAGGGGCAGGCCGAGAGGTGGTTGACGCCACGCCAGCTTAAGCCAGGAATGGTGGTTTGCGACAATGGCACCAACCTCCTCTCCGCCCTCCGACAGGGACAACTGACCCATGTGCCCTGTATGGCTCATGTCCTTAACCTGGTGGTGCAGCGGTTCTTGGGCAGGTACCCGGGCTTACAGGATGTCCTGAGGCAGGCCAGGAAAGTCTGTGTGCATTTCCGCAGATCTTATAATGCCAGTGCTCGCCTGGCTGAGCTGCAAAAGGAGTTGAACCTGCCCAAGAACCGCCTTATATGTGACATGCCCACCAGGTGGAACTCAACGTTGGCCATGCTGCAGCGGCTGCACACGCAGCAGAGGGCCATCAATGAGTACCTGTGCGACTACGGCACCAGGACAGGGTCAGGGGAGCTCGGGTTTTTTTCACCACGCCAGTGGGGCATGATCAGGGATGCATGCACTGTCCTGGCACCATTTGAGGAGGCCACGAGGATGGTGAGCAGCGACAGTGCATGCATCAGTGACACTGTACCTCTTGTCCACCTGTTGGAGCACACGCTGCGTGGAATAATGGACAGGGCACTTGAGGCAGAACAGAGGCAGGAAGAGGAGGACTTCCTTGCCTCTCAAGGCCCCCTTTACCCAGACAGTGTTCCTTCTGTCCCACCCATCGCACAGGAAGAGGAGGAGGAGGAGGAGGAGGATTGTGTCAGCATGGAGGTGGAGGCTGGCACTCAGCATCATCAGCAGCAGTCTTTTAGGGATGATTTACAGTCCCAAGAAACCAGTGGACTTGTACGTGGCTGGGAGGAGGTGGCTGCGGATCATGTCGTCCTTAGTGACCCAGAGGACTCCGGACTGAATGCCTCAGCTAACCTACGCTGCATGGCCTCCCTGATCCTGCAAAGTCTGCGGAAGGATCCTCGTATTCTTCGGATCAAGGAGAGGGACCATTACTGGCTGGCCACTCTCCTTGATCCACGGTACAAGGGTAAGGTTGCGGACCTTATGTTACCGTCACAGAGGGAGCAGAGGATGAGACAACTCCGGGAGGCCTTGCAGAAAGGTCTGTGCAATGCGTTCCCAGAGACTGGGAGGTTACAAACTCCTGGTCCTGGACAACGAGTTGCTGAGGCTTCGGGCAGTCAAAGAAGGAGCGGTGGGGAAGGTGGCCATCTGACCGATGCGTTCAGACAATTCTTTAGTCCGCAGCCCCAAAGTATGATCGGTTCCAGCAACCATCGCCAGCGTCTGATATACATGGTGCAGGAATAAATAGGGGCAAGGTCAGACTTGGACACCTTCCCCACCGAAAATCCTCTGGCTTACTGGGTCTTGAGGATGGATCACTGGCCAGAGCTTGCACAGTATGCAATTGAGCTACTGGCCTGTCCTGCATCCAGCGTTCTTTCAGAACGCACATTCAGTGCTGCTGGAGGATTTGTCACGGATCACAGGGTGCGCCTGTCCACCGACTCGGTTGATCGACTGACTTTCATCAAGATGAACCAGTCTTGGATCACCACCAGCTACCACACACCTGATGCTGATATAACAGACTAATTGATTTTAAAATGTCACATCCCTTCAAAACTAATGCTGATGCTGAGTTCCTGTGCTGTTATGTTGACTAGCTATCCTCCTCCTCCTCCTCAATGATCCGATTAATGATGATAGCTTGGAAGATCATTTTGGTTTATGGGTGCCGCCACCAGTGGCTAAGGCCCAATTTTTCAGCCCCTGTTTAACAGGGGCGTGTAATTACAATTTTTGATGCAATACTTTGCAACAGGCCTCATTGCTGTGCTCCAAGTACAGTATCTGTGAGGGGTTGCAGTGTTGTGCCACCAGTGCCTAAGGCCCAATTTTTCAGCCCCTGTTCAACAGGGGCATGCAATTATAATTATTGATCTAATAATTCACATCAGGGCCCATTGCTGCGCCCACCAAGAGTAACTGTCAGGCCTTACAGTGTTGTGTCAACACCACCACCACCACCACCACCACCACCAAAGGCCCAATTTTTCAGCCCCTGTTCAACAGGGGCATGCAATTATAATTATTGATCTAATAATTCACAGCAGGGCCCATTGCTGCGCCCACCAAGAGTAACTGTCAGGCCTTACAGTGTTGTGGCACCAGCACCACCATCAAAGGCCCAATTTTTACTACCACTGTTCAACAATTATATGTTATTACAATTCCTGATATAATAGTTGACAGCAGGGCGTTCCAGCACCCACCAAGAGTAACTGTGAATGCTTACAGTGTTGTGCCAACACCAACACCTAAGGGGCCAATTTCTGCAGAGTATATACGGCAGGTCCCTACTTTCAAACATTCAACTTACAAACGACTACTACTTGCAAACGGAAGAAGACAACAGGAAGTGAGAGGAAATCTACCCCTTGGAAGGAAAATTCTCTCCTGTAAGAATTAATATGGGAGAAAGGTGTCTCCTCTCTACTGATGCTTTATCACCAATCCTTGTTTCAATAAAAACACCACATTTCAAAATCAGTTGTCATTGGGACGCAAAGTGAGGTGAAATGTTCTGAACAGGGGCACAGACAGCAAAACAAATGTTACAGGGGTGATAACCCTTCCCTATGTTTTCCAAAAAGCTTAAAAATAGGTATTTGGGCTGGAGCTACACTTAAACAATGTAGCTGTTCAAAATTACAAACAGATTCTACATAAGAACAAACCTACAGTCCCTGTCTTGTATGCACCGCCTGTATACGGCTGTTCAGAGTATATAGGGCCTTTTTTATTTTGTGTGCGAGGTTCCCCTTAATATCCATACAAGACCCAAAGGGGCTGGTAATGGGCTGGGGTGGGGGGGTGTGATGGGGTAGCTATGCCATTTTTCTTAAAGATTTTCATCCATATTACCGGGACCAGACATTACATTAAAGCCGCAAGCAGTTTTAAATGGCTTTTTTTTCCTTTAGAAATGTTATTTTGTGCAGGGACAGTTCTAAACACGGGAAACACGTGGCACTTCACAGGCATACTTTAGACACCCCCCAGGTACAATATTTAAAGGAATATTTGACTTTTTTTTTGCACTTTATGCATCATTAAAATGACTGCTCCCGGAAAACGTCCGTTTTTAAAACTTCTTTTTGCATTGATACATGTCCCCTGGTGCAGAACCCGGGTTCCCAAACTCTGTTTAGGACAATAACATGGATAATAGTCGTTATAATTAGCACTTTAGAATCCGAACGTTCGCATCTATTGTATTTAATAGGGTTCTAATGTTCGTGCGAACTTTCGGTCCGTTCGCGGGTTCTGGTGCGAACCGAACCCGGGGGTGTTCGGCTCATCACTAGTTGAAAGGAATACGCCCTTTGAATGTTTGCGATGGCTTGTTATGGAAACTGATGCCACTGTGTGTGTTTGTGTGTGTGAACTTTACATAGAGAAAAGTGTTATTTTAATATTGTCATGTAACTAAAAAAAAATTAAATGTGCTGTTTAGTTGGCCAAAGGGTCTGAGTTGAAGTAGCCTAAAGTGTGGGTCTATGGTTGAGTGTGAATCTCAATTGTGTAGTCTGTCTTTGTGGAGAAAAACATTTTTGATCTTCTTTTAAAGAGATGCTGGTTTTGGCGGAAAAAAATACACGCGTTAATGGCGCCATTCCTGGCTTTTGTTGTTGGCCTTGTGGTTTGTCTGCCATTTTGAGGCGCAGTTTCTCCTTGGCCTGTGGGCATCATATAAGGGAAGGTGCAGCCACCTTTCTTTTGGGCGCTATACCATGTGGCATTCGTCGGCTATTTCGCTGGTGGAATTTCTCAGCCTTTGGGGCAGATTTTGATGTTTGGTGCAAATTTAGTGCAGTCTTTTCTGCGTTGGAATCTGGAGGCCATTTTTGTTTTCCTTTGTGTGGGGGAACCCATGTGGTGTTCATTGTGACGTCCCATGCTGGTTTTGGCGGGAAAAATTGCATGCGTTAATGGCGCCATTGTTGTTGTTGTCCATGAGGTGTGCGGTGGTCATCCACCATTTTGTTGTCCTGGCTTGTCGGCCATCTTGAGAGACGTTTACAGTTTGAGATAGGAAGTTCCAGTTTAACAAACACGGCCCCTGGATATGCTGTATTGGCATTTGTTGATTGGCGCAGTTTTGTCCTGTTTTATGCGTTTGCAGTTTAACCTGTGCACTGCTGGGGAGAGTAGTGAGACACCAGGGTGACATACTGAGAGGCTGTTTTTGTTTAATGTTAAATTCGCTGGTTTAAACTGTTTTAAATTGTTTTTCTAAGCATCGCCTTTTGAGGTGAGTAGAGTGGTATCTTATAATAGCGCAGTCTTACCCAGAGGGGTCCCGATGCACTTGCGAACACACGCACATGCTGGTGCCTATTTATGGATGGGATCTGGTTGACCCACCAGCATGTCTTTGGAGTGTGGGAGGAAGCCAACGCAGATGTTGTTAGGTTGGGGATTTCTCTCTTTTCATTTAAGTGAATGTAAGCTATTGCAGGGTTAGCTGACTTTGCAGTATATGAGCGGCGGTTTTTGTATTGGATTTCGTTTTTAAGTAAAAACTCCACTTTACACTAAAATTTGATAGATTGTAAGACTAACAGAGTTTTTGTACAGTGATGTGTGTTTTTATGTTTAAATATTTGGGCGTTTCCCTGAAGGCAATTCATGTTTTGAAGCTTGTACTGTATAGCCATCTTTTGGCAGGAGTTTGTATTTGAGTCTCAACTTGTGGTTTTGACCTCCAGGGGATGTATGGGTCGGGGGGATTCCCTCCCATTTGCAAAGGGGGGTTTATTCCATCCTTTCCCTTGCCAAGGTTTTTTTAAATGGTTGAAATTTATATGATGTTTAGCCATGGATTTGTTTTTGTGTCTTAATAGACAAGGCGATTGGGGCTAGGCTCCCCCCTTCCCCTCCCTCTTCCTGAACAAATGATATGTAAATAAACCAGTTTTTTTTTTTTTAAGTAGCTGAACATGTAACAGGAGGCTCTTTTCAGCATTTTATATAATAACAGGAAGTTGGTGGGAGGAGCTTGGGGTTTTTAAAGGTGAGCCATGAGATTTGTGTTTGGAAGGAAAATGAAAGCATTTTTCCATTTAAAAGTGTTTTATATTTTGTTCCAGTTTTTTGTGAAGTTTTATACTGAAATACAGTTGTGGGTAGAGAGCAAACTGGGGGGCATCACCATTATTGTAACATCTGGATACAGAGAGAAGCCATATTGTTCTGCAGGTGGTAAACGGGCATAAGTGTTCTGTGTGGTTTAGTCTGGCGACACAGTGTATGGGTGTGTGTACGCATACACTGTGAGGGGTAGAGGCCTAATTCGGGGGTTGATCTGTGGTTGTTGCTGTAGTTCCAAAAGTGTTGGAACAACAAGCCATAGAGTTGATGCCTCGGTTAGGGTTTCTAGTTGGGGGACTGGACCAGATATAGTGGTTGTAGTTCTTCAATCCACCGTATAAGAAGACACCGGGCGGTGCTCTCCGAAATGGGTGCAACGGTTTAACCTGGACGCAGGTTTAAGACGATAAGCCGATTCGAATCGCCATGGACTCAAGGAGGTCTGTGCAAAGGGAAGGAATGGAGGCTTCCCACAGTCAGACGGTCACACGGTGCACAAAGCCTAGTTTTGGGGCAAAGGCCTTTGAACCCCAAAAAGATTAACATAGGTGGTCCAAGGATACTATTTTGGGTATCCCTCTGGAGTGGATGTAGTTGAGCTGCGGCTTCAGAAATCTGTAATGATGAGTGTGTTGATGGAGGTTAAATTCTCATGCCCGTTTGTTTGAACTTTGTATGGCTGGTCCATGCAAGGTTCTCGAGCTGCTCTCATGTTTGTCCCATTGTATTTTTTTCTATTGCTGAAAGAGTGAAGGGAGAATTCTGGCTGTTTTTGTTTTTTCATTTGTGGTTTTGGAAACTGTGAAGTATCTTCCCCATGTTTGTATCTGAATGTTTGTATGTAGTAACGTGAATATGTTTGAACTTACCGCCGCGATCCTCTGATGCGTCGCAGCTGTTGTATTTTTGTAGGAACGGGAAAAGTAAGGGTTACAGAGGGTTTTGTTTGAATTGGTTTTGAAAGAATGTCATTGACAATTTACCAATGTACAGGAATGTCATTATTGTTTACCATTATTTGCAGGTTAAATATGAAGGATAGAGTAATGATTTTGCTTATAAGTATTTTTCAGGTCCAAGGAGTGTGTACACAGAGAGCAGGTGTATGTAGACAGCTGTACATATGGATAAATATGAGTCTAAGGAGGTAAAAGTATCATGGGCTATTTCATTGTTTCTTTTTTCCTGCACCACACATTTCTTCCTTCAGTCTGTAATGAGGAAGAAAATGGGGGGGAGAAGTGATAAATGTAAGAATGACAGTTTTTTTTCAAACAAATAATGTAACCTCTGTAATTCTAACCAAGTTTGTGCCAAGACTGTCTTTCTTTGATAGAATTTGAATCGGCGAGCAGCAGTCTGGTGAAGTAGGTTCCCATCCCAGATGCTATGAACCTTTTGTCAATGGTTCCAGGTATTGTAAGTCACGCACAGGTTATGCAGTGACCACAGTCCCGATGTCTGGGTTATTATCATATGAGGGTTGTTTGGAGGTCAATCAAAACCAGAGTCGTACTTTCCTCATTAGCTGTCACTTATATTCTCGGCTGATGGGGTGGGTGCGATCACTGTGACATGAACTTCAAAATGTCCACCACAGGGTTCACGAGTCCCTCCTGGACCCTGACACAATAACCAGTTTACATTCTTTCCAACCAGGTGACTGGGTCGTTGTAAAGAAGCTTGAGGGATGAGACCATGCCAGCCACTGCAAGAAGCGGCTCAACCACACCAAAGAATGAGTAGTATCTTTGTTTATTTATATATTTTTGTTGTTTAGTAAATTTTTAGCAAGGGTAACGATGAAAAGCATCCCAAGTTATTATTTAATGTGCATTTCCTGACTAGCTATGAAAACGAACAGGACCGATTGCTGGGTCTGTTCTGAATCTCCACCGAGTTTTAGTCCCCAGCGATGACAGCGGTACATGCCATTTATGATGTTACTATGGGTATGAGGAGTTTTGACAAACTAGTGAAGACTCCGAACAGACACTTGTCAATGGAATCTAACGATGCATTTTTGGAGGGTAAAATTGGTTAGTTTTAATAGATCTGCCTCTTGTCGGTTTGGGTATCTAGGCAGCCCACAAGTGTGTTTGAACTTTAGTTTGGTGTTTATGTGGATCTGCAGCTTATAAGGTAATTCCCCCAATGCAAGAGGTTCATGTGTGATGGTGAAGCTGTCCTAGCATCTTATGACATGGCCGATCGCGAGGATCTGATGGCGCGAGAAATTAAGAATGGCAGGGACAGCTAGAAGGGATTTGTTCACCAACCCCGACCAGGTTTGGGCATGGGGTCCTGGATGTACAAGGTGGGGGGGGCTCGAGCTTGGGATACGATTGAACAATTCTCATCCGTTAAGGATAGGGTTCTTCATGTAACTTAGAAAAAAATAAAAAGAAACTGCGCTATAGTGTAAAACCTGGTAAATGATTAAAGTTTACCTAGAAAAAAAGAAATAAAGGAAAGCAGCAACTATTCTGAAAACAATCATCAGTGCATGTAAATAAGAAAAAATATATATAGTCGCGCTAACTTATGACTGAACATAAGCCCACCACTGAATAGTTGAAAAAATCCAAATACCAACAGTGATAAATCATATAGATACTCAATGAAGAACCATGAAAGATCAGTAAATTATAAATAATGATAAGGTGAGTGAACTATGATTAAACAGTTAATAAGATGATAGTCCACAACTGCTATATGAGACTCTCAAAGTTCATGTCTGAAAGTCCATGATAAACAAAACACCCGTGAATAAGTGTCCAAAAAAGCCAACGACAGAAAATCTTCTTATAATCCGTGACTTTCACCACCACCAGTAAGAATTCCTGCTTACCAAAAAGCGATGGTCCCCTATGACAGAGGACCTAAAACAGCCTCAAATGATACTCAGTGGAACCTCCGGATTTCAGCAAATGATGAACTTCAATGGTTTAGTAGCCCGACAGCTCATACAGCATCATGCGAATGTTCAACATCAACATGAAAAGAAGGAAGGACACCGAATAGTGTAAAATCCTTGGTGTACATTTATTAAAAGAATATTGGAATCATACTCACAAAAGCAGTTAAAAAGACAGCCTTAAAGTGTGTCAGCGCCGACCGGTCAGAGGCGCTGGCACACAAATACGTCCGTGGAAGCCGAGCAGTGGAGGGTGACGTCAGCACAAAGCTCGTATCCTGCCTTACGCGTTTCGTGAAAATTCACGTCGTCTCGGGGCACGGGCGATGGGCTGCGTCACCCCCTCTTTATAGGGAACACACCAGAGAAAGATCCAACCCGAAGAAGAGCGCGCGCACGCGCGTGCGTCACGCCGCAAGGCAACCACGTCTCGCTAGCAGTGCCGCTAAGCCAGTCCAACGCCGGATGCGCACGCATCTCTCCCCACGAGGAAACCAAGCCTCGTTTGTAAAAACATTATGTGCACGTCATCACGCTAAACCGGAATGACGAAAGCACAAGGGGAGAGTGTGCCGCACATCCGCGTGACCATGGCAACAGGGATCATAGCAACGATACGCATGCCCTCCAAGGGGGAGGGAACCCCCAGGTGTGTCACAAGAAGCAGTAAAGCCCACAACCTCCGCTGCAACCCACAAACAATGGGTGCAGTGGGCGCAATGGGACAATAAGCTGCTCCGGATGTTAAATCCTAACAACAGAAAAAATATATACATTGATACTGGAACTAAGGAGCATACTAGTTCATACCGATATCAGAAAACATACATAAATTACAATAGACAAAAAATAATAAAATAAATTTGCCTAAATATTATTTAAAAAATTATTATTAATAAATGACACTAAAACCACATAGATTAAAGGCTGTCATCATTTAGTCACACCCCTCCCTACACCCCATTCAATATAACTAAAAGACAAAAGCAGTAACTAAATGTCCATAGGAAAAGGAGGGGAGAGGGGGGGGAAGATTCAAATGCGGCGCAATATCAATCGACACACTATATCATACAGTCAGTATTAATAATCCCGGAAATCTGTTATGAAAACATGATTATCAATGGATAAGAAAAAACCTAGGAATTATTGATAAAGGCATTGACATCGGTGTCAACGTTGAGACCAAATGGAACATAAGTTCTCAACCTGTACACCCATGCCATTTCCTGCTTGGAGATTTCTCTAACAAGCGAACTGCCTCTCCAGTGAGGTCTGTATTTGTCAATTGCAATGAATAGCGTACCAGACGGGTCTCTCTTATGGACCTGATCATAGTGCCGGGATACAGAATGCTTATCGAATCCTTTCCGTATATTAGCTATATGCTCATTAAGTCTTACCCTTACTGCCCTTTTGGTCCTCCCCACATATTGGAGACCACAAGGGCACTGTATAAGGTAGACAACCCCCAAAGATGAGCATGTTATAAAAGGTTCGATTTCATAGGTTCGGCCAGTACTTGTTGAAGAAAAATGACTGATCTTCCTATCCCTGCAGCTATTCAAGCTGCACACTTGGCATTTCTTACATCTATAGTACCCTGTCAGGTTCTCTAAGAATGTCCTATTGGCCCGTGGGGGATCCTGGACACTTGGGGCCACTCTATTAGAAAGTGTTGAAGCACCTCTAAACACAATAACTGTTTTTTCTGGAAGAGAAGATGCCAGCACTAAGTCACTGGTTAAGACATGCCAGTGCCTACGTATAAGGCTTTTGATGGTCTGATGCTGCATGAAGAAAGTGGTGATAAATGGAAGAGAGAACTTACCATCCCTCACCACCCTCTCCTTATCAACCAAAAGTGATCCTCGATCAACCACACTCACAGATTGTATCAATCGAGACATATCACTTTGTTGATAACCTTTGTCCACAAATCTCTTAGAGAGGATCTCGGCCTGGCCTTTGAAAGCCTCTAGATCTGTACAATTGCGTCTCAGTCTAGTGAGTTGTCCCCGAGGGACAGCCTTCAGCCAGGGGGCATAATGGCAACTGTCAAGCGGGATATATGAATTTCTATCGGTTGGTTTGAAATAAGTGGTCGTGACAAATTTACTGTCAGCCGCTGAAATTTTCAAATCCAGATAGTGAACTGATTCCTGGCTTGCCTCAAAGGAAAATCTAATGCCCCTATTGTTGTCATTCAGGGACAGCATGTAATCCCGCAAAGCAGGTTCACTACCGTCCCATAGGAGGAGGACGTCGTCGATGTACCTTACCCAGAGTACAACCTCTGGTCTCCGGCAAACATCGACAACGTCCTCCTCCCATTTGGCCATAAAAAGATTGGCCAGGCTGGGGGCATACTTCGCCCCCATCGCCACACCACGGTCCTGGCGGAAAAATTGATTATCACACCAAAAATAATTGTGACTTGCTGCATATTTCAGCAAAGTCACAATAAATTCAATTTGCCGGGGTGGCAAGTCTGAACCTCTCGTCAAATACAGTTCTACAGCCTCAAAACCACACTCATGGGGGATAATGGTATAAAGTGAGGTCACGTCTGCCGTGACCATCCATATACCCTCTGTGGGAGTAAGGTCTTTAAGTAAGTTAATGACATGTCTAGTGTCCCTTACATAAGAGGGGATCTGCTGGACCAAAGGTTGCAGAAAAAAGTCAATATACTTCCCCACCCGGGACGTAATCGAATCTATCCCACTAACGATGGGTCGTCCCGGGGGGAAGTAAGACTTTTATGGATCTTCGGGAGATAGTAGATGACAGGAGTCCGGGGGGCGCAAGGTATCAGAAACAATCTCTCCCTGTCACTGAGAATACCTTCCCGGTATCCCTCATCCACAATAATTTCAAGTTCTCTTTTATACTTGATGACAGGATCCCTATTAAGAGGAGTGTAGGTTTCAGTGTCATCCACGATCCTATGTAACTCTTTAAGGTAGTCACACCTATCGAGAATGACTATCCCTCCCCCTTTGTCTGCAGGTCTGATGACCAGAGATTTGTTAGAACAGAGGGACTCAAGCCCACTCTCCAAATTCCTCTGCATCTTGACCTTGGGAGGTTGGGAGCATCCTTCATCTAGATCCACCCATCATGATGTGGGGTACAACCAGGGATTAATGAGACCCAGCTTTGAGACCAATGGCAGGTGGGAGTATAACACCCCTACCCAAAATCATTTTTTTCCTTTAACAGATTCACTGGGGCCTCAAGGCCGTGAACCTGTGGAAAGACGATTTGGATTTGACAACCAGGATAGGAATGGTCAGTTCCCTCAGTCTAATTATTATGACAGGGGTTACGATTATTCTAGACCTCCCTACCCCCCAGGTCAATATGACTTTAGACCCAACCCCAGTTGGGGTTTCCCATGGGCCACCAAGGTCGGTTCGCCCCACCGGAACGAAGAGAGGGGTCAGAGGGGGGAGGAGGGCCCAGTTGCTCAAAAAGAAAAAGAATATAGGCACGGGCATCTTTAATTTGAGCCAACAGCCTCTATCAGAATCCGAACAATGCCTGCTGGATAAGGGTTTGAAATTTGCTCCGCCTTGGAGCTTGAGCAAGTTTCAAACCTTTATGGACGTTCACAAGTTTGCGAGAAAGCTCAATATTAAAAGGCATTTTCTGTCTAATCCTATTACGGATAGAGTGAATCCTTTACCTGAGTACAAACATACTGGTTTAGCCAATGCATCCTTGTTCAATCCCCCCGGCTCATTGGCCCTGAGCATTAAAATATTCAGGGATGTGGTACTTAAAGATCTGGAAAAGATCAAGGTAAAAAAGGTCACGATGCAGAGGAATTTGGAGAGTGGGCTTGAGTCCCTCTGTTCTAACAAATCTCTGGTCATCAGACCTGCAGACAAAGGGGGAGGGATAGTCATTCTTGATAGGTGTGACTACCTTAAAGAGTTAGACAGGATCGTGGATGACACTGAAACCTACACTCCTCTTAATAGGGATCCTGTCATCAAGTATAAAAGAGAACTTGAAATTATTGTGGATGAGGGATACTGGGAAGGTATTCTCAGTGACAGGGAGAGATTGTTTCTGATACCTTGCGCCCCCCGGACTCCCGTCATCTACTATCTCCCGAAGATCCATAAAAGTCTTACTTCCCCCCCAGGACGACCCATCGTTAGTGGGATAGATTCGATTACGTCCCGGGTGGGGAAGTATATTGACTTTTTTCTGCAACCTTTGGTCCAGCAGATCCCCTCTTATGTAAGGGACACTAGACATGTCATTAACTTACTTAAAGACCTTACTCCCACAGAGGGTATATGGATGGTCACGGCAGACGTGACCTCACTTTATACCATTATCCCCCATGAGTGTGGTTTTGAGGCTGTAGAACTGTATTTGACGAGAGGTTCAGACTTGCCACCCCGGCAAATTGAATTTATTGTGACTTTGCTGAAATATGCAGCAAGTTACAATTATTTTTGGTGTGATAATCAATTTTTCCACCAGGACCGTGGTGTGGCGATGGGGGCGAAGTATGCCCCCAGCCTTGCCAATCTTTTTATGGCCAAATGGGAGGAGGACGTCGTCGATGTTTGCCGGAGACCAGAGGTTGTACTCTGGGTAAGGTACATCGACGACGTCCTCCTCCTATGGGACGGTAGTGAACCTGCTTTGCGGGATTACATGCTGTCCCTGAATGACAACAATAGGGGCATTAGATTTTCCTTTGAGGCAAGCCAGGAATCAGTTCACTATCTGGATTTGAAAATTTCAGCGGCTGACAGTAAATTTGTCACGACCACTTATTTCAAACCAACCGATAGAAATTCATATATCCCGCTTGACAGTTGCCATTATGCCCCCTGGCTGAAGGCTGTCCCTCGGGGACAACTCACTAGACTGAGACGCAATTGTACAGATCTAGAGGCTTTCAAAGGCCAGGCCGAGATCCTCTCTAAGAGATTTGTGGACAAAGGTTATCAACAAAGTGATATGTCTCGATTGATACAATCTGTGAGTGTGGTTGATCGAGGATCACTTTTGGTTGATAAGGAGAGGGTGGTGAGGGATGGTAAGTTCTCTCTTCCATTTATCACCACTTTCTCCATGCAGCATCGGACCATCAAAAGCCTTATACGTAGGCACTGGCATGTCTTAACCAGTGACTTAGTGCTGGCATCTTCTCTTCCAGAAAAAACAGTTATTGTGTTTAGAGGTGCTTCAACACTTTCTAATAGTGGCCCCAAGTGTCCAGGATCCCCCACGGGCCAATAGGACATTCTTAGAGAACCTGACAGGGTACTATAGATGTAAGAAATGCCAAGTGTGCAGCTTGAATAGCTGCAGGGATAGGAAGATCAGTCATTTTTCTTCAACAAGTACTGGCCGAACCTATGAAATCGAACCTTTTATAACATGCTCATCTTTGGGGGTTGTCTACCTTATACAGTGCCCTTGTGGTCTCCAATATGTGGGGAGGACCAAAAGGGCAGTAAGGGTAAGACTTAATGAGCATATAGCTAATATACGGAAAGGATTCGATAAGCATTCTGTATCCCGGCACTATGATCAGGTCCATAAGAGAGACCCGTCTGGTACGCTATTCATTGCAATTGACAAATACAGACCTCACTGGAGAGGCAGTTCGCTTGTTAGAGAAATCTCCAAGCAGGAAATGGCATGGGTGTACAGGTTGAGAACTTATGTTCCATTTGGTCTCAACGTTGACACCGATGTCAATGCCTTTATCAATAATTCCTAGGTTTTTTCTTATCCATTGATAATCATGTTTTCATAACAGATTTCCGGGATTATTAATACTGACTGTATGATATAGTGTGTCGATTGATATTGCGCCGCATTTGAATCTTCCCCCCCTCTCCCCTCCTTTTCCTATGGACATTTAGTTACTGCTTTTGTCTTTTAGTTATATTGAATGGGGTGTAGGGAGGGGTGTGACTAAATGATGACAGCCTTTAATCTATGTGGTTTTAGTGTCATTTATTAATAATAATTTTTAAATAATATTTAGGCAAATTTATTTTATTATTTTTTGTCTATTGTAATTTATGTATGTTTTCTGATATCGGTATGAACTAGTATGCACCTTAGTTCCAGTATCGATGTATATATTTTTTCTGTTGTTAGGATTTAACATCCAGAGCAGCTTATTGTCCCATTGCGCCCACTGCACCCATTGTTTGTGGGTTGCAGCGGAGGTTGTGGGCTTTACTGCTTCTTGTGACACACCTGGGGGGTTCCCTCCCCCTTGGAGGGCATGCGTATCGTTGCTATGATCCCTGTTGCCATGGTCACGCGGATGTGCGGCACACTCTCCCCTTGTGCTTTCGTCATTCCGGTTTAGCGTGATGACGTGCACATAATGTTTTTACAAACGAGGCTTGGTTTCCTCGTGGGGAGAGATGCGTGCGCATCCGGCGTTGGACTGGCTTAGCGGCACTGCTAGCGAGACGTGGTTGCCTCGCGGCGTGACGCGCGCGCGTGCGCGCGCTCTTCTTCGGGTTGGATCTTTCTCTGGTGTGTTCCCTATAAAGAGGGGGTGACGCAGCCCATCGCCCGTGCCCCGAGACGACGTGAATTTTCACGAAACGCGTAGGGCAGGATACGAGCTTTGTGCTGACGTCACCCTCCACTGCTCGGCTTCCACGGACGTATTTGTGTGCCAGCGCCTCTGACCGGTCGGCGCTGACATACTTTAAGGCTGTCTTTTTAACTGCTTTTGTGAGTATGATTCCAATATTCTTTTAATAAATGTACACCAAGGATTTTACACTATTCGGTGTCCTTCCTTCTTTTCATGTTGATGTTGAACATTCGCATGATGCTGTATGAGCTGTCGGGCTACTAAACCATTGAAGTTCATCATTTGCTGAAATCCGGAGGTTCCACTGAGTATCATTTGAGGCTGTTTTAGGTCCTCTGTCATAGGGGACCATCGCTTTTTGGTAAGCAGGAATTCTTACTGGTGGTGGTGAAAGTCACGGATTATAAGAAGATTTTCTGTCGTTGGCTTTTTTGGACACTTATTCACGGGTGTTTTGTTTATCATGGACTTTTAGACATGAACTTTGAGAGTCTCATATAGCAGTTGTGGACTATCATCTTATTAACTGTTTAATCATAGTTCACTCACCTTATCATTATTTATAATTTACTGATCTTTCATGGTTCTTCATTGAGTATCTATATGATTTATCACTGTTGGTATTTGGATTTTTTCAACTATTCAGTGGTGGGCTTATGTTCAGTCATAAGTTAGCGCGACTATATATATTTTTTCTTATCTTCATGTAACTGTTGAAGCCAGAGCTGTAGCTAAGTGAAAGTTGGGAGTCCTTTTTAGGGGTCTGGGAATCTTTGGGGGATCTAATTTTTATTTTACAGCAGATCGTGGTTAAAGGAAGTGGGAATATATATTCTCATGTAGTTTTTATTTCTATTCTTTCTATGTCGTGACGAGGTGCTCCTGTTACCTGATTGGACGCGTGACCAGAGTTTCCTTGATGAGACGCCCCGAAACCGGACCCACATACAAGACACAGAGGATCACAGACGGATCGGCGATTACTACAGCTCACCATGTCGTGTCCTCCTTTATAAGTCATGCCCCTGAAGAATAGAGTCTACATGTCAAGCCGTGTTTCCCTTTTTATGGACTAAGGACTGATTCATTTCCAGGTGTAAGAAGGAGATCAAGTTTCATCGATGGACATGGGGTGCATATGACAAAAAAGGGAGGACTGTTGTGGAGATTTTTATGAAGATGTATTTAATAGACATGTGCATTCGTTTTCGTCCGAATGCATTTTCGTCCGAATTTCAGGTATTTTCGTTATCGTTTTAACAAACGAAAACGAAAGGACAGAATACGAAAACCGAAAGATCCGACATAAACAAATGCTTTATTTTCGTTTTCGTTGCGACAACAGTTCGATATAGATAGGAGATTCGACACGACGCTAACAATAACAATCTGTATCTATCGAACCTGTGGTCGAATGTGCCTAACCTTAAATTCCAAGATTAAAGCGGTTGTAAACCCAGACAAAAATTTTTTTTTTTTCAAATCACCTGCAAGAAAAAGCCATAATGAGCTAGTATGACTAGCATACTAGCTCATTATGAATCACTTACCTTAGATCGGGACCCCCGAAGCCATCCTCGTCCCCCGCTCCTACCGCAGCCATCGCTCCTCAGATACCCGGAACGTTACTTCCGGGTATCGCCGCTCCAGCCAATCACAGCGCCGCTCCGGCGCTGTGATTGGCCGGAGCAGCGAAGACGTCACTCCGCGCATGCGCGCTGGAGCTTTCTATTCCGGCAGCGCCGGAATTCTGAATGGGATTAACCCTGTGAATGCACCGTTGTCTACGGCGTGCATGCGCCGTAGACATCGGTGCATGTCTTTTTTTGCAAATATCTCCTAAACCGTGTAGGTTTAGGAGATATTTCTTTTACCTACAGGTAAGCCTTAGTATAGGCTTACCTGTAGGTAAAAGTAAAAAAAAAGACTATACAACCGCTTTAATCTACATAGAGAGAAAAGATTCGACATAGAGAGAAAAGATTCGACATAGAGAGAAAGGATTCGACATTATAGAGAGAATAGATTCGACATTATAGAGAATAGATTCGACATTATAGAGAGAAAAGATTCGACATAGAGAGAAAGGATTCGACATTATAGAGAGAATAGATTCAACATTATAGAGAATAGATTCGACATTATAGAGAGAAAAGATTCGACATAGGGAAAAAAGATAATTCGCTGCTGGAATTGGGTGGGGGAAGTAAAATAAAAATAATGATGATGATGAATGTTATTGGCTGATTGTAACCAAAGAGGAGGAGCAGTAAAATAGCTAGAACTAAGTACACATGTACAGCCAACTTACTTTCACTTACGATTGCTAGCAGAGAGAGACACACACGCTGAATCATTTCAGAAGACAGTTAATCTTGCTGGTCCGTTTTTCAGAGAACCTGAATTATTAGCAATTAAGCATAAGCACAAGCTACAGATCAAGTTCACTTTTTCATAATAATCTGCTGCTATTGTGTTAGTGTTGTGAACTACTAGTGAACTTGCTAGTATTGTGATAGCCTCAGAGGCTGCCCGTGTTGTGGAGGGGGAGGGGGTTTATTATTATAGATTCTATATTATAGATTGAGATTCTATATAAGTTCTATATACCCTATCTTGTTACCTGTCTGATCAGTGATCACTATCACCAGTCCATTTTCTATTTGAACTATATACAGCAACAGCAATGTACCATTCTATGAGAAAAGTGAAGGCAGGTAGAGGTAATGGTCGCGGTCGTGGTGGACGCCTTGCTAAAAAAAGTGGCAAGGTCTCTGCTACTAGTGTCTCTGACACTTCTGCCGCCACAAACATGCTATCCACAACAGTGGATGTCACCACCACTGCCACCAGCAAAGCTAGTTCCACCACCACCAGTTCTACTATCAGTTTTCCTCCTGCCAGACCACCAACATCTGCTGCCGCTTCCACTGCCAGTACAGCGCCTTCTTCTACAGGTGTCATGGCTTCCTATTTTTATGGGATAGGCAAGAAACATAGTATAAAACAAGTGGAGTTGCCGATACAATCACCACCACCAATGACACTGCCAGTGCCACTGCCAGTGCCACTGCCCAGCTCCCCAAAGAAGCAATTGAGGGAGACATCAGCAGAGACAGAGTGTGAGACGTTTTCTTCATTGCCCCAAGAGAATGATTTTGAATGTGATGCTCCTCTTTCCCCAACCACTGCAGACGTTTTATACAGTCTTACCCCACAAGAGTTACAGCATGACTTAGAGAAAGTGCAAGAGGGATTTTCTGTGAGGAGTAGGACAGGGAGCAGTTCACTTTTTTCATCTGCTGCTAACTCCCCTTCTCCCTCTGTTATTATAGAGGAAGAATCCTGTGATGATAACACCGACCTCCCCAGCACCCCTGCCATTAGCACTAGTTCACCAAGTGTAACTGTAGTGGCAACAGCTTCCACCACTGGTGTGCTACCTGCTGCAGCTATATCAGCCCATACTAGAGATCAACAGGGTCAAGGGGCTTCATCCCGCCGCAGCAACGTTTGGAAATACTTTCAAACATTGGAAGGCGGGTTCTTTGCAAAGTGCAAATTGTGTGGAAAGCAAGTGAGTAGGGGTAAAAAGTTGGGACATTTAACCAATGCTGGTATGAACCTACACATTAAAAATTACCACCACTCTACTTTACTGCGGGCAGAGGCAGAAAAAGAAGATGGTAGTGCAGGAAGCAGCATAACGGACTCTGAATGTACTGGTGGTACCTCTTCAACCACACCACTTACTCAGAGCACAGCCAATAGAGAGGGTTCATTTAAGACAAGCCGTACACGTGCAGTAGATCCACTGCAGACCCAATCAGGCTCCTCATCCTCCCAAGGACATCATCAGCCTACCCTAGATAGTTTTGTTGGCTTTAGTTCCAAGGGCATGTCAAAACGGCAGGCCAACAAGATCACCCGCCTCATTGGCCAATTCATTGCTGTTGGAGGAGCCTCTTTTCGCATGATTGAAGGGGAGCCGTTTAAACAGCTCATGCATGCCCTTGCTCCACGATACGTTGTTCCTGCACGAACAACTTTCAGCAGAAAGATTATTCCAGCACTATACCATTCGTGCGTTGCAGTATTGAAGGAAAAAATGGCCAAAGCCGAGGGTGAGGCCTCGTACACACGACCGATTTTCTCGGCAAGAACCAGCAAGAAACTTGCTGGCAGAGAGGTCTTGCCGAGTAAATCGGTCGTGTGTACGCGGCTATCGGGTTTCTCGTCGAGAAAACCGACAAGAAACCTTGACGAGAAAATAGAGAACCTGCTCTCTATTTTCTCGATGAGATTCTCCTCGGCATGTTTCTCGACGAGAAAAGTGAGTGTGTGTACACTTACCTGTCCTCCCGGAAGCCCGCGCATGTTCAAAATGAATTTGACGCATGCGCGGTAGCTTCCTAGGCATACGTAGGGTATACCAAGATGGCGGCGACGGCATCGAATGTGACGAGCGCATGCTCGTCGTAGTCGATGACGTCACCGCGTACGCTCCATTCAAAGAACCGCGGATTGTTTGAAACAAGCGTGTGTACACTCGGCCGGGACAAGTTTCTTGTCCAAGAATCTCGTCGAAAAAAACGACATGTTTTTTTCAACGAGAATCTCGGCCGTGTGTACGAGGCTTCAGACAATTCATTTGACCACTGATTTGTGGACAGCTCCCAGCGGTCAACACGCTTTCCTGTCTTTGACTGCACACTGGTGGCAGGCCACTGTGCCTGTTGGTGGTGGCACTAGTGTAAGTGTTCAAACTTCATCAGGACGGTCTGCAGCGCAAGACCAGCAGGGTTATCAAGCTTTCCTGCTCCACACAGAAGTCCGTGATGACAAACACAGCTCTGCCAACATATTGCGAGCAATTAGATCAATGTTGGCCAATTGGTTTGGAGAGCTGGCAGTCACCAATGTTTCTGTTGGGTTCATAGTGACAGACAGAGGTTCAAACATGGTTAAAGCGCTCCAAGATGGATCTTTTGTCGGTGTCCGCTGTTCTGCACACATACTGCATTTAGTGGTCAAGGGTGCAATCCCAGTGGAGAAAAACAACAAGATTGCTCAAATCTTGGACCTTTGCAGGAAGATTGCAGGGCATTTCCACCGCAGTGTAGGGGCTAGTCAACTGTTGAGGGAGGAGCAAGAACAATCAGGGCTCCCCATACATCGACTGAAACAAGATGTCAGCACCCGGTGGAACTATACCCTGGAAATGCTGGAACGCATTTTGGAGCAAAAGACAGCCATCCACAATCTATCATCCCGCCACAGCATTGGGATTGATTCCACACTGGGACGTGATGACTGGTGTATAATTGGGCAGCTCGTTTCTGTCTTAAAACCCTTACGGAATATGACGGAAAACTTGAGTCAGAGCAATGCCAGCCTAGGACAGGTCATACCCTTGTTTACCTATCTCATAGATAAGATGGGATCGTTCCTAGAAAACAGTGAGCCTCTTTGTGGCAGCCCACTTCATGCCGATGTAGCGTCTTTCATCAGAAAACTACAAGCCAACTTAAAAGATCAGCTAAATGATCGTGTCCGCAAAAGCCCTGAACTCATGCTGGCTTCCCTATGTGATCCCAGGATCAAAGGTAAACTGGCACTCAGAGACAACAGCCTCTCCTACTGGAAAGAAAAATTGATTGAAAGGGTCCGTAATTTGCAGCAACAGAGATGTATGCCGGATGAGGCCAGTTTGGAAGATTCACCTGCCATGTCTGCTATTCCAAGACCTGGCACCATCACTCAAAAACAACCAAGTGGAGCATCTGCATGTTGGGTAGAGGCACTTGACAATCTGGTGGATGCAGGTCAAGCAGCAGGTAATCGAGAAGAGAGCAGTGCCTCTGAAATGGTCAGGGCCTACCTATATGAAGCACCTTTGCTTCCTTCAGAGGACCCTTTGAACTATTGGGATAGTAAGAAAAGTTTGTGGCCTGGTCTTTGTCTGGTTGCCCAGCAACTACTATCCTGTCCTCCAACCACTGTGCAAAGTGAGAGAGTTTTCTCTATTACTGGGAACATCCTTAATCCACACCGTGCACAACTGACACCCCATTTGATGGAACAAATACCTTTCCTGAAATTTAACCTCCCCAAGCTTGGTTACCCTACCCTTAACTTGTGAGACCTGAATCATTATCACCATGTGAAGATAGATGGGACTCAGAGGAACCATCCAAATGTTGAGGAAAATACATTTTTTTTCTTACCACTTGACAATAGCAGATGTCTTTAGTGTGACCCCAAGATTTAAATAGAATTATATTGTTTTAAGCAATCCAAATTTTTCCCTTTATTCCTTCCATCACCCTTTTTTGTAATGAGTGTTGTGTAGAGTGACTAGAGTGTGCGTGATTGTATGAATGAATGTTGTGTGAATGGACAGTAGCAAGGGTTGAAGCCTTGACGTGGCGCTACTGCTCACGTGTTGCTGTCTTTGTAAATACAAATAGCAACGTGTGCTAATTTAACCATTTTTGTATGATGGTCTGGAAATAAGAGACAATGATTAAAGATGACCTCAACAGCATGACAGTTCCTCTTGATGGAGAGACTGTCAACTCAAGGATCAGAATTTGTTACCAACACAACATAGAACAAAGAAACATACAGCTGGAAACGTGACTCTATGCAAGATAGACTAGTTGGTCACTGCTGAACTGCATCCAGATGCCCAGGACCCCTCCCATTTGCCATCTCTGACCATGGGGACACCAGGGCCCTCTCTGATCCTCCACCTGTTTCATGACCATCTGCAATTGTCCGAAGTCACCAGTGGGAGTAATCTACCCTGCTGCCATGTTACTCAAGCCCTGGAAATGATGACTGCCCTTTGAACTGTTGCCCCTTGTGATTGCGCTCGCCTGGGAACCTCTGTCCGGTTAACTGTTGCCCTCATGATTGCAAGCCTGCAACCTATGCCCTGTGAACTGTTGAGGACTGTATGGTTAACCCCTGCTGTTACTATCTGCTGTGTATTCTGAAGGGATGAGCTTCGTGTTCGAGTCGAACATACGTTTGACTCGAACATCGGCTGTTCGATCGTTCGCCGAAGATAGAACGTTTTGGGCCGTTCGCGACAAATTCGAGTGACGCGAACGGCCCACAATACACTGCGCCATCGCAGTGCAATCCCGGCGCTGTGATTGGCCAAGCATGCACTGTGACCCCGCATGCTTGGCCAATCACAGCGCCGGCAGTGAGGAGAGCCATAATTGGCCACAGGCAGGATGCCTATGGCCAATTATAGCTCAGGGGGTTTAGTACACGCCCCACACCATAAAAGCCCGCCAGCGCGGCGGCCTTGTGTAGTGTGTTGGCGTGCAGGGAGAGAGAAGGATAGGCAGGGACAGTGTCAGTGATATTCTTTGCTAAACCTTGTGCATTTACAGTGTGTTGGTACAGGGACAGAGAAGGATAGGCAGGGACAGTGTCAGTGATATTCTTTGCTAAACCTTGTGCATTTACAGTGTGTTGGTACAGGGACAGAGAAGGATAGGCAGGGACAGTGTCAGTGATATTCTTTGCTAAACCTTGTGCATTTACAGTGTGTTGGTACAGGGACAGAGAAGTATAGGCAGGGGACAGTGTCAGTGTCATTTTTGCTGAGCCTTCTGCACAGTATACACCTGTATATCCGTCATTGCTGTTCTCAAATACAGGCATCTGCAGGAGTTAGTGGCACAGTATACACCTGTATATACCCGTCATTGCTGTTCTATAATATTACTGTTCAAAATTACAAACAGATTCTACTTGTTCAGAGTATATAGGGCCTTTTTTATTTTGTGTGCGGGGTTCCCCTTAATATCCATACAAGACCCAAAGGGGCTGGTAATGGGCTGGGGTAGGGGGGGGTGATGGGGTAGCCATGCCATTTTTCTTAAAGATTTTCATCCATATTACCGGGACCAGACATTACATTAAAGCCGCAAGCAGTTTTAAATGGCTTTTTTTTCCTTTACAAATGTCATTTTGTGCAGGGACAGTTCTAAACACGGGAAACACATGCCACTTCACAGGCATACTTTAGACACCCCCCAGGTACGATATATAAAGGAATATTTGACTCTTTTTTTTTCTCACTTTATGCATCATTAAAATGACTGCTCCCGAAAAACGGCCGTTTTTAAAACTTCGTTTTCCATTGATACATGTCCCCTGGGGGAGAACCCGGGTTCCCAACCCCTTTTTAGGACAATAACATGCATATTAGTCATTATAACCACTTCTCTACTGTGCACGAAAACACCCTTCCTGCCCAGGCCATTTTTCAGCTTTCAGCGCTGTCACAATTTGAATGACAATTGCGCGGTCGTGCGACATGGCTCCCAAACGAAATTTGCGTCCTTTTTTTCCCACAAATAGAGCTTTCTTTTGGTGGTATTTGATCACCTCTGCGGTTTTTATTTTTTGCGCTATAAACAAAAGAAGAGCATCCAGTTTGGAAAAAAAACACTATTTTTTACTTTTTGCTATAATAAATACCCATTTTTTTTTTTAAATAAAATTTTCCTCAGTTTAGGCCGATACGTATTCTTCTACATATTTTTGGTAAGAAAAAAAAATCGCAATAAGCGCGTATTGATTGGTTTGCGCAAAAGTTATAGCGTCTACAAAATAGGGGATAGATTTATAGCATTTTTTTTTTTTTATTAGTAATGGCGGCGATCTGCGATTTTTTATTGTGACTGCAATATTGCGGCGGACACATCGGACACTTTTGACACATTTTTGGGACCATTCACATTTATACAGCGATCCCTGCTATAAAAATGCATTGATTACTGTATAAATGTGATTGGCAGGGAAGGGGTTAACCACTAGGGGGCGGGAAGGGGTTAAATATGTTCCCTCAAAGTGTTCTTACTGTGGGGGGAGGGGACTGACTGGGGGAGGTGACCGATGGTTGTCCCTATGTACAAGGGACACACCATCGGTCCCCTCTCTCTCACAGGACGTGGATCTCTGTGTTTACACACAGAGATCCACTTTCCTGCTCGTTTCCCAGGCAATCGCGGGTGCCCGGCGACAATCGCGGCCGCCGGGCACGCGCACCGGGGCCTTGTGAACGCGGCGGGCGCGCGTGCGCCGCTGGCGGCTCGCGCGCGCCTCCTAGCTCGTTTTAAAGGGAGGACGTCATATGACGTCCTCCCAGAACGAGAGTATCCTCCGCCCGCCGTCTATTGACAGTGGGCGGGGGACATGTGGATAATTAGCACTTTAGATTTAGAACGTTCGCATCCATTGTATTTAATAGGGTTCTAACGTTCGTGCGAACTTTCGGTCCGTTCGCGGGTTCTGGTGCGAACCGAACCGGGGGGTGTTCGGCTCATCCCTAGTATTCTGGTGGGGGGAAAGCTGAACGGCGTGACTGGACACAAGATAAATGGAATTACCCTTTGCACATTGAAATAGTGTAGAAAGAAATCTCTTAAATTTTCTAAGTTCAGCCTGATGGTTAAATGTAGAAAAGACAATTATAAGGCCTCTAGTAAGTTAGTAACAATAAATGGACTAGTTCATTTAGATAAACATCACATAATGATTATTGAACCTAACAAGGAAAGCAAGATTCAAGAAAACAATTAGTTCTGAACAAAAACATTTTTATTTTTAACATAAAAAAAAAATAAAAAAAAAATTAGGAAAAAATATTCTCCCCCAACCTGGTGACCAGTCGCTGTAGGGACATATTGATGCCAGCCATCTGTTCACCGAGGTACCTAGTAGCCTCCAGTTGGCTCCTAAGGCTGCGTTGGTACCTCTCCAGAGCCACATAGTGACGGAGCTGCCGGCGATTGTGGAGGGCCAAAGAGTGACATAGCCTCCTGGTTTCGGCATATTGTCTCTCTTGGACCTCCACAATGCGTCGCAGATACGCATTCACATGTGGCTCTGGAGGGGGGATGTGTACTGGAGCGGCTGGAGAATCCTCACCAGGACGCACTGGGGAGGAGGCACTAATGGGTGTGTCCAGGTGGGGGGATAGTGAAGGGTGGAGGAGAACATGCGCCGGAGAAACCGCTGGGGAGGAAGGACAATCACCAGACGCGGGCAGGTCCAGGCCTTCGTCCACCGGGTGGAGGTGAAGGATGAAGACTTCACCTGTGAAGAAAAGAAAATACATTAGATAGATAATACAATACACATGACTTCTTCACCCTAACATTATATAAAGACAATTATCTCAAAACGCTTGTAGACAATCATGTAACATCTTGAGATGTTTTCACTTCTACATACCAGTTTTCCATTTTTGATATTCAGTGAGATGCACCTAATCAATTTGTGTGTAGGAGATAGTGGTGTCTGTGTCAATTTGCTGCGTCATCCCAGGTTTGCTGAGCTGTGCAGGAAGGTGTAGTACTTTACTGTACTCTGACCGGGGCGGAGCTGAGTGTCCTCCCCGGCCAGAGTACAAAGGGATTCCCCTCTACACATCGAGCAGTGTAAAGGAGAATCTCCCAAAGATTTTATCCGCTTGGTCGCACGGCCGGCTTGAGAAAATCTTAAGGTGTAATGGATGCCTAAGTGCTGACTGTGACAGAACCCACTGTCACTGTGTGTTTTGGAAGGGACTGAGGGCTGGCCTCTTACCCACAGATTATGGCCCAGAAGAGACTGAGAGACTTGGGGAAAGCTGGTATTGAGAAAATGTAATGTAATGCTACATCCCTTCTCCCCCCCCATCCCCCCCTCTTGTTGCTGTGCTTAATTGTGTTGGTTCATGGCACATAGACAATGGTCTGGACTGCAGACATCTCTCCGCAGGGGATGTGTATTGAAGGGCTGCCTGCTTACCATAATCCCTTTATGTTTAACTGTAGTCTCTGTTTCAATGTTCAGTTCCCATTGGTTCTTCCTTGTCCCCTACCCCCCCTCTATGACAAGGCTAAGGGGAGTGTCCCTAACTGTGTGTAAAAGTGTATGTTTTGGATTTAATAAACTGTTGATGCTCTGCATGTTTAACCCTCAACACCTGTGTGGATTGTCTCGTGATTGAGGGGTTAAGGGCTGGTTATGGCGAATCTGCAGGCTGCAGGTGCATTTGGAGGACAGGAGACACAGGTCTGGCGGATGTTCCCACCTGGGGTATCTGAGATCCGTCACACTGACCACTAACTACTCTACCTCATCCAGACTGATTGACTGTCGCAAATATGGAAGATCAGTTGCACTTGCAGAAAAACATATCAGCTATACCAGCTATTAACATTACACTCACCAAAGAGAAGCCATTCAAGCCATTGCATTAGGGATAACCTAACAAAAAGTTGTTTAATAAAATATAGCAGGCTACTTTTTAAAGTTGATAATTTTATATAGCCACTGATTGAATAAGCCCCACTTCTGTTCTAGGCTAGGTAGGTTACTCACTCCTGGTCTAGGCTAGGAGGTATAACAGAGAATTTACAATTACTGAACCTTCGATATCCGGTGCTTCATCTGCTCCCCTCTGCTACTGCAGTGGTCTGGTCTCTCCCTGAGCCTTCAAGACCTATGCAAGACTCAACTTCTTATAGATATTTGCCTGCACAAAGATCTACGAGGTCATTTACAATTTTTTGCTTTATATCAGGGGTCTCCAAACTTTTCAAAAAAAGGGCCAGTTTATTTTCCTTCAGACTCTAGGGGGGCCGGATTGTGGCCAACAGGGGCAGAAAATGTCATGGGCCCATCATCAGTGAGAATAAATATGGCCTCAGGGTTGGTGGTCAATAGGAGTGGTGCCCCTATTAGTAGGAGGAATAGTATCCCATCATTAGTATCCATAGAAGAAAATAATGCCCCATTGTTGGTGTGAGTGGGAGAATTAGTGCCCCAAGGGCCGGATAAAAGCTACCAAAGGGCCACATCTGGCCCTCGGGCCGCAGTTTGGAGACCCCTGCTTTAGATGATGCCAAAGAGGAGGCACCAGACATCATGAGGAAAGTGTTAATGCATGAATTAGGGGCATGCCGGAGATTGACCATGTCCAGGGACTGCCAGCAAATAGCTGGAGATTCTTGTCTGACACACCCCTTCCAGCCTGCTGTGTTATTCACGATGATTAACAGTGATTGGCTCAGACTGGGAACCTGAACTGCAGCAAGAAGCTGGCTTGATCAGGGAAGTGACATTGAGGAAATAACAAGCACAGGTCACGCTAACGGGAAGACTGGAATCAGCTGCAAAGGGGGACTAATAATTAATAATTCCAGCTAAACCAAAGCCTTGGAGAATAAATCACAACCATTTCTAGACAAGGTTTGCCATCAGCATTTCATATTTAAAATACTATATTTGCCTGGAAAATACAAAAAAAGTTATACTTATTCCCTGGATCTGCCGCGTCTGGCTGTTCACCAGCTTCCGCATCCCCAGCAGCCTCTACAGTGCAGGTCTCCTCCACCTCCTGCTCAGCCTCAGCAGCTGTTGATTATGATTAATATAGAAAAGAACATTACAATCTGCAGTGTACAACAATCTCACACATTAGTACAAGAACATTGAAACATGTATGATCACTCAGCATACACCAGCAAGATTATACTAACTTACATGTGGGCGTTGCCGCCTCAGCCTCCTCCTCCTGAGTCTCCCCCTCTGATTGGATGACACCTATTTAATATAAAGGAGAAATGATGAACGTTACAATGTTCAAGCTTCAAATTACTATAAATAAATACTGTATATAGATAAAATTAATTATCCATTAGCATGGCAATACAGGTCAGGTCACTAACGTTTATCTACAAGGCAGGGACATGCATTCAACCATTTAGAAAAAATCTCTAAAAAAAAAAAACGAGGCACTTACCTGTCCTGGTTCCAGCGGCGAGTGCTAGGTGCACCGCCACTGATCAGGTGCCTCAGTTCAGAGCAGCGACGTTCTGTCAGATTGCGTAAGTTACGCAAGCGGTTGCGTTACCTGACAGAAGGTTGCAGAGGCTCTACCTGTCACTGCTTGAGCGAGAAGCAATGACACTGGAATCGACAATGGAAGGCTGGACAAATGGAAAAGGACCCACTGTATTAGTGTCACTACTACACTACTTACTGGGCGTTGATGACATGGAGGACTCCTGCTCCTCCGCCCTCCACCTCCGGCGGCGCTGGGACTGGATGCGATCTTTAAATAAAATCAAACACAATATGGTAAATGTCGGATGCTTGACAAAAAAAATGTCCTGCACAATGCAATGCTGACACCAACCCTGATGAGCCAGGAGATGGGTGATCTCATCCTCCCCTATACCCGCTAACAGCTCTGCCTCATGGGGGAGGAGAGGCACCTGCTTCCCTCTGCGCCCCAACTGCCGGCGTTTATGCGCTATGGAACTGCAAAACAAAAAGAGAAGAGAAACAGGTTCCATAATTAAACTACAATTGTAATCTGAAAATTACATCAACACATGAAACAAATGTAGAATGAACCCGTAGAATGAAACAATGCAAATGGAATTTTTGGATTAGGCGCATTTTTTCACGTAGCACAAGATTTGCACATTTTTTTATTAACCAAATTTATTTTAAGAAAAACGTATGCTTTTTTGGTGCACAATAAAATATAAAAGAAAGGATTGGGATTGTGCTGATAAAATATAGATGTCCAGTCCACCTTTCTAATTATGCGCTTGTGTGAACTGTGTATGGTGTAAAATCAGTACATTTTTAGAGCACTGATTGTTGTATAAATGACAATGGTCACAAAATGGCATCAAAAGTGTCCGATGTGTCCGCCATAATGTCGCAGTCACGATAAAAATCGCTGATTGCCGCCATTACTAGTAAAAAAAAATAATAATAAAAATGCTATAAAACTATCCCTATTTTGTAGACGCTATAACTTTTGCGCAAACCAATCAATAAACGCTTATTGCAATTTTTGTTACCAAAAATATGTAGAAGAATACGTATCGGCCTAAACTGAGGAAATAATTTGTTTTTTTATATATTTTTTGGGGATATTTATTATAGCAAAAAGTAAAAAAATAATTGTGTTTTTTTTCACAATTGTCGCTCTTTTTTTGTTTATAGCGCAAAAAAAAAAAAACGCAGAGATTATCAAATACCACCAAAAGAAATCTCTATTTGTGGGGAAAAAAAGAACGCAGTGCCGAATCGCAAAAAGTGGCCTGGTCATTTGGCAGCCAAATCCTCCGGGGCTGAAGTGGTTAAAATGTAAAAAAAATAATAATCAGACATGTTACTTACCGCTTAATGTCGCTGAATTTTACGACAGGCAGTCGGGTCACGCCGATGGCGATACATCCCTTCAACTTTTTTGGAGATCTCCTCCCACTTCTCCCGCTTCCACTCCTGAGTGGTATCCCTGGAGCGGGGGCCACACAGCTGTATCCAGTAAGGAAGCGTTTCCTTTACAAGGACCTGGGACTCAATGTGAGTCCACATAAGGTTACGCTTCCTGCTGGTTGCAGCTTGTGTCCCCAAGCGCCGCTTTTTGGAAGCTGCTGCTTCCTCCATAGAAGGCCCAGGAACGTCCTCCATGTGGTCGAAATGGGTCGCCATATTATCCGACACTGACACAACGTCAGAGGACGTGCACAAACGAATGTGAAAGTAGTTAGCTGACTGTTGGGATAGACCATCCATTCCACATGAACGACGAAGATTCGACGAAGATTCGACACAGCATCGAAAAACATACAAACGTCGAATCTGTGGCTTATGGTGTCTGTCAAAAGTTCTAAGTTGATTCGACGGTGCAGTTAAACTCACTGTACGATGCTGCCTGCAATCGTACATTTCCGGTTAAATGCATCCGCTCATGGGCTATAGAAAAATTCTAATGTTGAATGACTAGTAATAATAATTAATAAATATAATTATTACTAGTCATACAACATTAGAATTCTACTATAGCTAGCTTGTAGGCGGAACATTCGACCGGAAATGTACGATTGCTGCGTCGAATAGTTTAGCTGCTCCGTCGAATCTTCTTAGAACACACACACACCATATAAGCCTTCAATGACAGATTCGACCTTAATTATTTCGGATTTTCGGACGAATGCAATTTTTAACGAAAAACTAAATAAATAAAAACGAATTTCGGGAGTAACTAAATAAATTAATTTTTCGAACGAAAACGAAATTCCGAAACGAAATATTTCAGTGTACACATGTCTAGTATTTAATATGTATTGTCATAGTGTCACCCAGTGTTAGTACTTCCGCAACCCGCTCTAAAGAGCTGACTGGGGCAGTCTGAGGCTGGTTGAATCCCGTCTGGTAGGGGAAAACGTCTTGAGGTTGGAGTGTGATGTTTGCAGGGTGCGGATATGTCCACCGACGAGGGCCCTCTGTGCATTAGCATGAACGATCGTTAAGGAGGGGATATGCTCGCTCTGCAACGACATCATTGGTTATAGGCAGATGCGTGCTCTTGTCTCTGCTGTGTCTGATCAACATTGATCGGGATTCGTAGCGCGCGTCTGCAGATAGCCTCCCTCCCCCACTCAATAATAGTATAATCTGAATATGCGTTATTCTATGGAATAGCGCAGAATAAGGATTCCTATCAACGGTAATATGAGAGCGTTGTCAGAGTCAGGGAGAGCGTCCATGTTTTAAAGCAATACGGCTTTGTTTGCTGGGAGCATGCGCGCTCTCCCTGCCTGGACACGCCCATAAGACTTTAGCCATTATGTTATTGTATTATTGTATTGAATTGTATCCTTTAAGCTATATTTCTTGTGTGGTATTCATGTACTGGATTGTATGGGACATCTTGTTAGAGGGATGTCCTTATATTAGTGCTGCAACGGATCGGCGGTGATCCGTGATCCGAACGGGTCACCCTGTTCGGATCGGATCACCACGTGATCCGCGGAGTGACCCGCGGCCTCAGCCTTAGGAAAGGCCGTGGCTTCGGCCTAGCTCCGGAGCCGCGGCCATCTTGGTACACCCGGCGGCGGCGGCTGCCTTGTGCGCGCTGACGTCATCACCCCTCACCGTTGCTGCTCGTGGATCTGAACTGGCCGGTGGGAGAGATTAAAGTAAGTGGGGGAGATGCCCATTACAGTGGGGAGATTGTGGATATTACAGGGGGAGATTGTGGATATTACAGGGGGATATTGTGGATATTACAGTAAGTGGGGGAGATTGTGGATATTACAGTGGGGAGATTGTGGATATTACAGGGGGAGATTGTGGATATTACAGTGGGGAGATTGTGGATATTACAGGGGGAGATTGTGGATATTACAGGGGGAGATTGTGGATATTAAAGTGGGGAGATTGTGGATATTACAGGGGAAGATTGTGGATATTACAGGGGGAGATTGGGGATATTACAGGGGGAGATGGTGGATATTACATTGGGGAGATTGTGGATATTACAGTGGGGAGATTGTGGATATTACAGGGGGAGATTGTGGATATTACAGGGGGAGATTGTGGATATTACAGTGGGGAGATTGTGGATATTACAGTGGGGAGATTGTGGATATTACAGGGGGAGATTGCGGATATTACAGGGGGAGATTGTGGATATTACAGTGGGGAGATTGTGGATATTACAGTGGGGAGATTGTGGATATTACAGGGGGAGATTGTGGATATTACAGTGGGGAGATTGTGGATATTACAGTGGGGAGATTGTGGATATTACAGTGGGGAGATTGTGGATTTTACAGGGGGAGATTGTGGATATTACAGGGGGAGATTGTGGATATTACAGTGGGGAGATTGTGGATATTACAGTGGGGAGATTGTGGATATTACAGGGGGAGATTGCGGATATTACAGGGGGAGATTGTGGATATTACAGTGGGGAGATTGTGGATATTACAGTGGGGAGATTGTGGATATTACAGGGGGAGATTGTGGATATTACAGTGGGGAGATTGTGGATATTACAGTGGGGAGATTGTGGATATTACAGTGGGGAGATTGTGGATTTTACAGGGGGAGATTGTGGATATTACAGTGGGGAGATTGTGGATATTACAGTGGGGAGATTGTGGATATTACAGTGGGGAGATTGTGGATATTACAGTGGGGAGATTGTGTATATTACAGGGGGAGATTGAGGATATTACAGGGGGAGATTGTGGATATTACAGGGGGGAGATTGTGGATATTACAGGGGGAGATTGTGGATATTACAGGGGGAGATTTGGGATATTACAGGGGAGATTGTGGATATTACAGTGGGGAGATTGTGGATATTACAGTGGGGAGATTGTGGATATTACAGGGGGAGATTGTGGATATTACAGTGGGGAGATTGTGGATATTACAGTGGGGAGATTGTGGATATTACAGAGGGAGATTGTGGATATTACAGGGGGAGATTGGGGAGATTACAGGGGGAGATTGTGGATATTACAGTGGGGAGATTGTGGATATTACAGGGGGGAGATTGTGGATATTACAGTGGGGGGATGAGATGGATATTACAGTGGGGGGATGACGTGAATATCACAGTGGGGGAGATTGTGGATATTAGTAATTGTTTTATTTTTTTTGCCGATCCAAAAATGATCCGATCCGTGGCTCTGATCCGAGGATCGATCCGATCCGTGAGTTTTTTGATCCGTTGCACCCCTACCTTATATGGACTTTTGCTGTGTAAAGAGGACATCATGTGATGGCCACTCCCATGGAGGTCACATGCTGTGATGACCACTCTCATGGGGGAGGTGATTATCTTCTGGTGAGATCTTGATAATAAAAAGGAGCCGTGAGGCTCGAGCCGGGGAGTCATGCTGGTATGCTGAAATGAGAACATAGCTGTCTGGTGATGCTACTTTCCTTTTTCTTTTTTTTTTTTTAAATCAGTAAAAAGTTTTATTGAAAAAAGACAATATGACAGACATATGCAAACGAGATAATAATCCAAGTTAATCACAATAAATGCAGATATCAAACAGGCAGGTCTCATATGCAGTGGATAAGATTCATCTCCTCATATCTACTAAATCTTTTATTGCATGTATTATGACAGATAGAGACAAATATAGCATGGACTACACATCAATAAAAATATGTAACCAGGGACTCATCAAATATTTACTGATATATCATTGAGAGCAACAACATAACAAAGGAAATAATGAGAAAAAGTAAAAGAAGAGAAAAAGAATAAGAAAAAGTTAAAGTAACCAGGTACCAATCTCCTAACCCTCGAGATTGGATAAACTTCCCCTTCTAACTCTCACTACGGGGATACAATCACCACCATGCCTCAGTCGCACCCCTCCAGAACCCACCACCATCCGCACAAAATCGAGATAATAATTCTTAACTAAGTAGTCCTCTTATTCCCACTCCCTCCCCTCCTAAGTCCCCATCCCCTTCCTGTGCATATATCACTAGTCCCCAGCTCTTTATCCATATCAATCCGAGCTATAGAGCGTACCATCCCAAGTCATGGATCTATATCTGCAATAACCTAACTTTAATTAATTGAGGAGGTCCCAGCCCGGGCGTATCTAGCCAGGGTTGCCACATGGAATAGAATTTTTTCAATGCATTCCTATGTTGATAGGTAAGTTTCTCACGTATCAACTGATCATTTACCATTTTCACCCACTGCCCTCCCGTTGGAACTCTCGGGGATATCCAAAGCCCCGCAATCGCCTTCCTGGCTATATATAGGAGACAAAGTATTGCTGTGTGACCATGGGGCGACAGCGAGGGAATTTCCAACGCACCGAGCAAGCACACAACGGGCTCTCGTGGTACCGGTATCTGGTATACTCGAGAAATCGAGGAGAGTATATAATCCCAATACCGAAAGAGTTTCGGACATTTCCACATCATGTGGAGCAGGTCTCCATCATGTATGCTACACTTAGGACAGAGTGGCGTGTCTCGACAACCCCATCTATACAGCCGGAGCGGGGTCCTGTAAACCCTGTGAAGCAAATATAAATGGGACAGTCTGCGGGAGGCCGAAACCGACACCAAAGGGGCAGAGTTAAGACATAATTCCCAAGTCTCCCCATCTATAGGTCCCAGATCCTTTTCCCAGCCCTTTCTACAGGGAAGTTTGGAAGCATTGTGAGAAGCGTTCAGTAGCTTAGCATAGACCCCTGATATCATCCCCTTTTTGTCTTCAGCTTGTAGTACTAAATTTATTAAGGGATGCGTCAGCAGCCTGAACTCAGAAATCCGAGATTCAGCTTGGATAGCATGCCGTAATTGCAAATACCTGAAAAATTGTGACCTGTGTAGGGCAAATTCCCCCATCAGGTCAGTAAATGATTTAAGGATCGGTCCTTGAAATAATTGAGCAATAAAATGTATGCCAGCACTTTCCCAGGAGCGAAAATCTATAAGTTTGAAGAGTTCAGGGAAATATTTATTTCTCCATATGGGAGTGAATGAACAAATCCCCTGTAATTCGCAGAAGAGACCTGGAGTATTTCCATAGAGCATTGAGTAACTGAATCGTGGGGAGTGTACTAGGGAGATGAGTGAATCCGCTTCCAGGTGGGACAATACTGATAACTCCGATCCCAGAGGAACCAGCAATGAACGTATGGAGTCTCCCGCATCCTCTCCCCCCCAGTTACCCAAGTGCTGCAATTGGGATGCTACATAATAGTATCGGGCATGAGGAACTGCCATCCCGCCCTGATCCTTGGCCAGTTGTAGAGAGGAGAGACTAATGCGGGCCGCCCTATTCCCCCAAATTAGTGCCCTAAATAGGGAATCAATCTGGTTGAACCATCTATGCGGTATCCAGATGGGAGCGTTATGAAAGATGTATAAAAGTTGTGGGGCCCATATCATTTTCACTAGGTTAGCCCTCCCAGTGACCGAAAGCGGCAACTTCGTCCACGCTGTGCATTTAGCACGGAGTTTACGAGGCAAAAGCGTCAAATTTTGTGACAGGTATTGTGTAGGGTCAGGGGTCACTTGTATGCCCAGATAGCGAAACTCTTCCACTATCTAAATGTCCCTTGCGCATTTTGGAACCGGGCGAGTCAGTGGGTCCAAGGGCATCAGCACCGATTTGTTCCAATTGATATTGAACCCTGACAGTTCTCCGAAGTCCGCGATTGAACGCATCACATTCTCCAGAGAGCGGCCAGTGTCCCCCAGGTAAATCAAAGTGTCATCTGCATATAAAGATACTACTTCCTGACTAGGACCTCTACAAAACCCTGTAATGTCCGGCGATGCTCTTATATGTATGGCCAGAGGCTCCAAAGCAAGGGCAAACAGCAGGGGTGAAAGCGGGCACCCCTGCCGTGTGCCCCGAAAGAGTCTGAATGAGTCAGACACATCCCCATTAATTCTCATTCTAGCCGTCGGGGCGCTATAAAGTAATTGAACCCACCGGAGGAATGTAGTACCCACCCCAAATCTGGACAGTACCTCCCATAAATAGGGCCACTCGACGCTGTCAAACGCCTTAGCAGCGTCCAGAGAGAAGATGGCCCTATTACCGGGGTTATCCACTGGAATTTGAATGTTGAGGAAGAGTCTGCGGAGGTTCTGGGAGGTGGATCTCGATGGGATGAATCCAGATTGATCCCTATGTATCACATGTTGGATACATTTGGACAGCCTGGTGGCCAAAACTCTGGCTAGCAGCTTAACATCGTACGTGAGCAGGGAGATAGGTCTATAGGAGTCTGGAGACATAGCATCCTTGCCAGGTTTTAGCAACACTACCACTAAGGCCTCGTTCATGGAAGGGGGCAGCATACCTTGTTCAAAGGCATCATTGTAGACTTTTAAAAGTATCGGGAGGAGTTGTTCCGAATATCTTTTAAATACCTCTGCCGGCAATCCATCCGCCCCCGGAGCCATTTTGGGCAGACGCCAGGGCCTCCAGGAGTTCATCCTCCGTCAATGGGGCATTGAGTAGAGCGGCATCTGCCGATGAAAAGGTCGGGATGGGGAACCTATCTAAGAAGGATGAGAGTTCCCCCTGGGTGGGATGTACTTTGGATGAGTAGACCTCCTGAAAAAAATGGGAGAAACTATCTAGTATGGATCGAGAGGAGTAGCAAGGAGTCCCCTGTGCGTCCTGAATAGCGACTATATGAGAAGATGATTGCTGTGATTTAGCAATCATCGCCAACACATGTCCTGTATTCTCCCCCTCCTCAAAATACTTCTGCTGCAGAAAAAAGCGTTTGTTTTCCGCAAGTTGTAGGGACACCTGTCCAAGTAAGGACTGGGAGGCCAGCCAGATTCTTTTGGTATTATCATTAGGATCAGCAACATATGCAGCCTCAGAGCGCTGTGCATCAGTAAGTACCCGCTCCTCCCATTCCTTAGTCTTGGTCTTGATTTGAGAAATAATTCTAATAAACTGCCCCCTTAAATAGGCCTTGGCCGTGTCCCACACCATACCAATGTCCGCAGTGCCCAGATTCTGTCTAAAGAAATCCTGTAGGAGATCTGGGATTGGATCGGTCTCCTGTATCAAAGAAAGCCAGAACGGATTAAGTTTCCACAGGCTCCTCCCCTTGATGGCTCCCAACCTAAGATCAAACGAAAATGGCGAGTGATCCGAGGTTTGTCTGGGGTGGTATTGCGAGGCGACAACCAGTGGCAACAGCAGATCCGTCCCCAAACCCAGATCAATCCTAGATAATCCACCCACTGAGGCTGATTGGCATGAATATACTCTGGCTGTAGGGTTATGCATTCTCCAAACATCTGTGAGGCCCAATTCCGTGAGGAGCCTAGCGAAGGGGGTAGCCCCAGGGTTAGGTGAAGAAGGGCCCATGATAAGGGACCTAAGTTTATCTTTCCCAGGGTCCAAATAATTATTGAAGTCTCCCAGTACTAACACAGGTATGCTAGGGAAACGGGACAGAAAGCCTACCAAAATCCTAAGTAGGGCCGTAGAATATGGAGGAGGAATATATAGCCCAGCCAATATACATGTCGTCCCATAGAGAGAACACAACAGAAAGACAAATCGACCTTCGGGGTCAGTTTTAACTTCAATACAGGAGAATTGCGTACCCCGTCTAATCAGGAAACTCACCCCCCTCGAGTACAATGAGCCTGTGGCATGGTATTGATGGCTAAACAGCCTTGGTGCGAATTGTGGTAAAGGGTCGGGGGGAGATGAGTCTCCTGCAGACATATCACCTCCGCGTCCATCCGTTTAATCGTGCGGAGCACGGCAATGTGCTTAATAGAATTATTTAAACCCCTGACATTCCAGGACATAAACCTCGTAATCTTAGCCATCTTTCAAGTACAATAATATAGCATAACCAGGCATAGATATCTTTACGGCATATAGGAAGGCTCGCAGACATGTGTGATAACATGTCCAGTATGGGGGGGGAGGGGGTGCATGGTTGTCAAGGGCTGCAACCCATTCGACAGTGTTCAGCATGAAAGTGGGTATGAGCATCAATGTAGAAGAAAAGGGAGGGGGGCAAGAACAAACATCAGCAAAAAAGGCATGGTGGAAGTGAGAGTATATTGCGATATACACAAACTGGCCAACAGGGCCAAACAGTCACGGCAAGAATCAACTGGTGGCCAGAACCAGGCCATCTTAGGGGGCAACAGAGGAAGTGCACCTCAGTGTCTCAAGTACTTCTCAACAGCTGGAAAAGAAAAAAAAATAGCCGTGATGGTAAAACCGTGTAGTAACATTGCGCTCCGCCTTGCAGTAGTAATGTGGAGCTGATCTGAAATTCAAAGGCAGTAATATGACCAGATTTATGGCGGTGCAGGACGCCTATTGCGTGATTCGTGGATCGCCTGTTCCTCCCTATCCAGCCATTGTGCAGCAGAAGATGGCGAATCAAAGAAAAGCACTTCACCCATGACTTCCAAGCGCAGGCGAGCAGGGTATAGCATAGCATATTTTAGATCAAGGTCTCTGAGCCTGCGTTTGACATCCATAAACTTGGCTCTATGTTTCTGCAGCTCTGCTGAAAAATCTGGGAATAGAGAGACCTTGGCATTTTCTAATTTCAGGGCTGCAGGATTCAGACGGGCTTGGCGCAAGATGGCATCTCTGTCTTTAAAATTAAGGAGTTTGAAAAGAAACGGCCGTGGAGGGGCCCCAGGAGCGGGGGCCCTGGCAGGAACTCTGTGCGCCCTTTCTACAGAAAACATGGGGGGAGAAGGTTTCCTTGCCGAAGGCATTAATGAGCCATGTCTCTATAAATTCAACAGGGTTTTTACCCTCTATTCTTTCCGGCAGTCCAATAGCTCTCACGTTGTTCCTCCTCATCCTATTCTCTAAATCTTCCAGGCGGGAAGAGTGCTGGGAGAGAAGGTGGCTATTGTAGGTGAGGTCCCTCTGCATGGGAGCTAGGTCATCTTCTATGGAGCTCACCCTGCCCTCCACCGCCGAGGTCCTCTCCCTGAGTTTCTGAATATCCTGACGCAGGAAGGAGAGCTCAGTTTTAACTGCCTTCATCTCAGTAGTGAGTGTGGCTATGGAGAGATTGCTGGATGTCACCACCGCAAAAATATCTCGCAGGGTGGGCTCACTATCACCGGGGCTGACAGGATCCTGCGGCCTAGCTGAGGCCCCCCCAGGAGTACTCACTGTGTCCCAAGCGAATGCCGCTCCGGCCGAGTCTTCCAGCGGTACTGTGTCCTCCGCCTCCGATCCACCTCCGGGAGAGGCAATAGGTGTACTGGAGGAGGCCACGGCATCCGATGACAGCGGCATGGAGAACAATCTCTCTGCTCCCTCTCTGTGCCGGTCTTTAGCAGTGCGTGAGTTCTGGGCGCCATGTTGTTCCACGAGGTCCGCCGACTGAGTACCGCTGTTCTTCTTAGCAGCCGACATAGCAGGCGAAATATGCAGGAAAGGGAACCGTGGTGTTCAGACGCCCTTCCGATGGCTTCTCTGGCGGAACAATAGTTATCTATCCTTAGGATATATTGCAGGATTTTCGGCGGAGCTCTCTGCCCACACGTCTGGCTACATCCGCTGCCTGGCCACGCCCCCGATGCTACTTTCCTTGAATGAATGATGGGACGTATGAATGGTGAGTGAATTTTAGCCTAAAGATTATTGCAAAAGGATGAAATCTAAAGTGTGTGCATATTTAGCACAGGAAATATAGGCTGCGTGCTCTGCATGGAACCTGTATTTCCACAACAACTGTCCCTGTTTTCCACCTGTTGGAGCACACGCTGTGTGTAATAATGGACAGGGCACTTGAGGCAGAACAGAGGCAGGAAGAGGAAGACTTCCTTACCTCTCAAGGCCCCCTTTATCCAGACAGTGTTCCTGCTGGCCCGGCTATCACACATGAGCATGGAGGTGGAGACTAGCACTCTTCATCAGCAGTCTTCAAGGGATCAATTACTGTCCCAAGACACCCATGGACTTGTACGTGGCTGGGAGGAGGTGGCTGCGGATCATGTCGTCCTCAGTGACCCAGAGGACTCGGCACCGAATGCCTCAGCAAACCTGTGCTGCATGGCCTCCCTGATCCTGCAAAGCCTGCGTAAGGATCCTCGTATTCGTGCAATCAAGGAGAGGGATCATTACTGGCTGGCAACCTTCCTTAATCCACGTTACAAGGGTAAGGTTGCGGACCTTATCTTGCCGTCGCAGAGGGAGCAGAGGATGAGGCATCTTCGGGAGGCCTTGCAGAAAGGTCTATGCAACGCGTTCCCAGACAATGGGAGGTTACAAATTCCTGGTCCTGGACAACCTGTTGCTAAGGCTTCGGTCAGTCAAAGAAGGAGCGGTGGAGAAGGTGGCCCTCTAACTGATGCGTTTAGACAAATTTTTAGTCCGCAGCCCCAAGGTATGATCGGTTCCAGCAACCATCGCCAGCGTCTGGTTTACATGGTGCGGGAATACCTAGGGGCAAGATCAGACTTGGACACCTTTCCCACCGAAAATCCTCTGGGTTACTTTAGGATGGATCACTGGCCAGAGCTTGCACAGTATGCAATTGAGCTACTGGCCTGTCCTGCATCCAGCGTTCTTTCGGAACGCATATTCAGTGCTGCTGGAGGCTTTGTAACCGATCACAGGGTGCGCCTGTCAACCGACTCGGTCGATCGACTGACCTTCATAAAAATGAATCAGTCTTGGATCACCACCACCACCTGATGCTGATGTAACAGAATAATTTTCTTTGAAATGTCAGATCCCTTCAAGACTGCCTATGCTGATGACTATCCTGTTATGCTGAGTGACTATCCTCTTCCTCCTCAATAATCATGCTGATAACTTGAAAGAACATTTTTGGTTCTGGGCACCGCCACCAGTGGCTAAGGCCCAATTTTTCATCCCCTGTTTAACAGGGGCGTGTATTTACAATTTTTGATGCAATGCTTTGCAGCAGGGCTCATTGCTGCGCTCCAACTACAGTATCTGTGAGGGGTTGCAGTGTTGTGGCACCAGCACCAGTGCCTAAGGCCCAATTTTTCAGCCCCTGTTGTATTTACAATTTTTATGCAATGCTTTGCAGCAGGGCTCAGTGCTACGCTCCAAGTACAGTATCTGTGAGGGGTTGCAGTGTTGTGGCAGCAGTGCCTAAGGCCCAATTTTTCTGCCCCTGTTTAACAGGGGCATGTAATTACAATTCTTGATCTAATAATTCACAGCTGGGCCCATTCCTGCGCCCACCAAGAGTAACTGTGAGGGCTTACAGTGTTGTGGCAACACCACCACCACCACCAAAGGCCCAATTTTTCAGCCCATGTTCATCAGGGGCATGCAATTACAATTATTGATCTAATAATTCACAGCAGGGCCCATTCATGCGCCCACCAAGAGTAACTGTGAGGGCTTACAGTGTTGTGGCACCAGCACCACCACCAAAGGCCCGATTTTTCCTACCACTGTTCAACAATGGCATGTAATTACAATTCCTGATATAATAGTTCACAGCAGGGCATTCCAGCGTCCACCAAGAGTAACTTTGAGCGCTTACAGTGTTGTGGCAACAACGGAGAAATATGAATAAACTAGAAAAATGGACTTTAGGCGGCACATGGATAAGTAATGTAAAAAACTAGGAAGGGAAATTCTCTCCTGTAAGAGTTAACCACTTCAATACAGGGCTTTTTGTACCACTTCCATACCGGGCCTATTCTAGCACTTCTCTCCTACATGTACAAATCATCATTCTTTTGCTAGAAAATTACTCAGAACCCCGAAACATTAAATATGTTTTTTTAGCAGACACCCTTGGGAATAAAATGAAGGTCATTGCAACTTTATTTCTTGCACGATATTTGCGCAATAATTTTTCAAACGCCTTTTTAAAAAACAAAAATGGTTTCATGAATTAAAAAATAACAAAACAGTAAAGTTAGCCCATTTTTGGGGAAAATATGAAAGATGATGTTACGCCGAGTAAATAGATACCTAACATGTCACGCTTTAAAATTGCGCACACTCATGGAATGGTGCCAAACTTCGGTACTTAAAAATCTCCATAGGCAACGCTTTAATTTTTTTTACAGGTTACCAGGTTAGAATTACAGAGGAGGTCTAGTGCTAGAATTGTTGCACGCGCTTTAACGCACGCGGCGATACCTCACATATGTGGTTTGAACGGCGTTTACATATGTGGGCGACTTACGTGTGCATTCGCTTCTGATCGCGAGCTACCGGGGACAGGGGCGTTCAATTTTTTTTTTTTTTTACTTATTTTTTTTTTTTTTTACAATTATTTTCCTTCTTTTTTTTTTTTCGATCACTTTTATTCCTATTAAAAGGAATGTAAACATCCCTTGTAATAGGAATGTGTGTGACAGGTCCTCTTTATGGAGAGATGTGGGGTCATTAAGATTCCTCATCTCTCCTCCAGGCTGGAAAGCATGAGATCAGTGAAAAAATGTTCACTGATCTCATACTTACTAGCCGCAATGGCGGCTTTATTTACATTTGAGGACCCGGGCGTGACGTCATCACATCGCGCCCGGGCCTCCGACGATCATAGAGATGACTGGTGACCATCTGGTCACCAGTCATCTCTATGCTCGTCACGTGACCCACCAACGGCGCCAGAAGATTCTCTCCGGGTCCCTGATCGCACGGGAGAGCCCAGAGAAGCACCGGATGGCGGCGGGAGGGGGGGATGTCCCCTCCCGCCGCTTATAAGAACGATCAAGCGGTGGAACCGCCGCTATGATCGTTCTTATGGTGCACAGAATCGCTGGCACTTCAAAAGGATATCTGAATGATGCCTCTAGCTGCAGGCATCATTCAGATATCTCCCTACAAAGCCAGGACGTCATATGACGTCCACCCAGGATGGGAGATCCCATCTGTGGACGTCACTTGACTATGGCTGGGTAGGGAAGTGGTTAATATGGGAAAAAGGTGTCTCCTCTCCACTGATGCTTTATCACCAATCCTTGATTCAATAAAAAAAACAATTTTCCCAAAAACATGTGTCATTGGGACGGAAAGTGAGGTGAAATGTTCTGAACAGGTACACAGACAGCAAAACAAATGTTACAGGGGTGATAACCCTTCCCTATGTTCTCCAAAAAGCTTAAAAAATTCAAGTTAGACTTACCGGTAACTTGTTTTTCAGAAGGCTTTCAGGACAGCACCTTGAGAGATAGCGACTCCATCCACCATTGTAGGAAACACCTTCTTCCTCCAAACTTTAAAGGGAGGTACCTCCCTGCATACCTCAGTTGTATCAGAGAAACCTCTGGCCCCGGCTGGAACACATAAACACATACGTTAGTCACAGCCTAGTATATCAAACATTTAGGGCGGGTCGTTGCTGTCCTGAAAGACTTCTGGAAAACAAGTTACCGGTAAGTCTAACTTGAATTTTCCCAAGGCGTCTTTCAGGACAGCACCTTGAGAGGATAACAGAGACTTACCACCTTAGGGCGGGACAACAGCTTGTAGGACCTTTCTGCCAAAAGCCTGGTCACTGGCAGATGTGAGGTCCAGTCTGTAATAGCACACGAACGTGCGAAAGCTTGACCACGTTTCTGCTCTGCAAATTTGGTCAAGGGTGGCACCAGCTCCTTCTGCCCATGTGGCCGCAAGTGCTCTTGTTGAGTGTGCACATATCCCTACTGGTGGCACCATGCCTGCGTGAGAGTAGGCTTCCAGGATGGATAACTTTAACCATCTAGCTAAGGTACCCTTAGAAGCTTAGCAACCTTTTTTGTTGCCTCCAAAAAGAATAAACAAGGAATCTGTGCGTCTAAAGCTCTTTGTTATTTTTAGATAGCATAACAAAGTCCTTCTTACATCTAACCTATGAAAAAAGGCTTCTTTCTCCCCTGAATGGTCTGCACAGAAAGTAGGTAGCACAATCTCTTGGGAGCAATGAGCTGTTGAGGCTACCTTGGGTAAAAAGTTTGGATCTGTTCTTAGAACAACTCTATCCGAAAATAAAGATAAATAAGGTTCCCTTATTGACAGGGCATGTAGCTCACTGATCCTGCGTGCTGAAGTGATAGCGACCAGGAACAGCGTCTTTAGTGTGAGATGCATCTTCTAAAGGTTCGAACGGCTTTCCCGCCAGGGATTGCAGCACTACTGAGAGATCCCATTTAGGGAAACCCCTAATCTGAGTTGGTTTAGACCTTGTAAGGGCCTTGAAGAACCTAGCTACTAGTGGTTCTGAGGCCATGGATCTTTCCAGAAACACTGTTAGTGCAGATACCTGTACCTTCAAAGTGCTGATTGCCAGACCTTTGTCTGCTCCCTCTTGTAGGAATTCTTGTAGGAATTCCAAAATAGAACTAAGATTATCCAGATTTCTATTAGATAAATCACACCAAGAGTTATACACCTTCCATACTTTGGTGTATATGGCTCTAGTTACTTTCTTTCTGCTTTCTAGCTAATCGGTCTGAAAAACCCTTCTTTTTTAGGAGTTGCCTTTCAGATACCAGGCTGCGAGTGAGAGACTGGACACATTTGGGTGACATACAGTACCCTGCATCAATAAATCTTGCCTGGGGGGCAGATGCCAACATGGCTTGGTTGCCATTCCCAGGACAGTTGAGAACCAAGCTCTCTTGGGCCAGAACGGGGTGATCGAGATGACCGTTACCTTTTCCCTTTGGATTTTTCTTAACACTAGAGGGATTAACTGGAACGGGGGGAACGCGAAACAAAGGCGAAACCTCCAAGGGTGCGCCAGAGCGTCTATTCCTAGAGACCTGCCTAGTTTGTTTAGGGAAAAGAATTGAAGTACCTGCGTGTTTTCCCTTGAGGCAAACAGGTCCACTTCTGGTTGACCCCACCTGCTGGAAAATTGTCGCAAAGTCTTCCGGGTTCAGTGCCCATTCTGACTCCCAGACTGTATGTCTGCTTAGGAAATCCGCCACCCTGTTCAGGGACTCCTTTAGGTGGATAGCTGACAGGGACTTTAAGTTCCTTTCTGCCCACATAAGGATCTCTGCTACAAGAACCTGTAGAGGTCTGCTCCTTGTGCCCCCTTGCCTGTTGAGATATGGGTAGACTGAAGGGAGGTGTAGAATTGGCGCTAATTACAATTCATGGACTTCCTTGCTCTAAAGTGCAAGTGAATAATTTAAATATAAATATATACATAAATACCCCTATATTATACTAGTGTCATTGGTGCCATAGTGTAACTCCTAAATACTTCACTGATATATATGAATACTTGATAAATATAGATTGATGCGGATATAAATAATGATGAGCATAAATTAATATATATAAAAAATAAAATAATAAATGAATAAAATATTGTGAACAAATAAAGGTGATAACAGTGTAAAAAATTAAACCAATGTATAAAACCGTGATAGTAATAAATTAATGATGCATGCAAATAATGTCCTGCGACTATGCGATAAAGTGCAAAAAAATGCAAAAAATGCAGAATTGTGCAAATTGATGTGATTGTCCAATGATTTGATGCTAGATGCCCAGCAACTTTGCTAGGCAAATAATCTTGCGACTGTGCAGAAAAGTGCAAATGCAACCTCATGCGATTTGGTTGAGCGACTATGCAATAAGGAGCAAATGCAACCTCATGCGATACAATTGAGCAATATGAATGCAACCTCATGCAATTTGGTTGAGCGACTATGCAATAAGGTGCAAATGCAACCTCATGCGATTCGATTGAGCAATATGATTGTCCAATGATTTTGTCGTTTTTTCAGATGCTAGGTGCCCAGTGCCTGGTGATGTGACCTTTTTTAATCTTCAAGACTGGTGCCCAAGGCAGAACGTGCTCCAATAAAGACCGCACTCACCAGATGTTCACCCCCTCTTGGGGTGAAAAACGTTCACAGTGTATGCCACTGTGCAGCACTCTGGCGGTGTCTCGTCTCCCTGGTCCTTTTGTGGTAATCCCAGTATTATCTCAGAGTAAGAGGGAAAGGAAGGAATCCCAAATAGTGTAATTCCGTAATAAAAAACACTTTTATTGAACTTATAGCAGTATTACTCACATTTAAGCTGTATCAAACAGGTATGTAAGAGACAAATGCTGACAGATCCTGGAAGTCTTTTGTGACATTCAGCTTGTGCGCTCCACCGGTTTCGTCTGGTCTGACTTCATCTGGAGCGTGCTGTATGTCTGCCACACTTCCCTTAAATAGCAGATCGCGTCCTATGTTAATTAGCGGTGGCCATTTTGTGTTAGATTTTGAAGACCGAAGCCTAGTTTATGTGCTGTTGAGATATGCCACTGCCGTGGCATTGTCTGTTAACACCTGAACATGATGGTTCTGGAGATCCGGAGAAAACTTTAGCAGAGCCAATGCGATCACATTTAGCTCTCTCCAATTTGAGGATCTTCTTTCAGCCAAGTCCGTGGTCAGTCTCTTCTCTACTGGAAAGGACCACTCCAGACCCTTTGAAAGGATCTCCTGATCTTTCCACCAATAAAGTGACCTCTTCACTCGAGATGGAATTTTTACTTGATTCACTAGGGAGCTGAGATTGTGATCCCATGATCTCAGTATAAAGAACTGTAGGCACCTGAAATGCAACCTTGCCCATTGTATGGCCGGCATGGTTGAAGTCAGAACTCCCAATGCCGACATTACCTGCCTTATAGTTATAGGCTGGTTGGATTGTAGTTGGGAAACAGCATCCTGTACTCTGTCCTTCTTTTCCTGAGGGAGAAACATTTTCTGGCTCACCGAATTGACTTTGTAGCCCAAGAAACGGATCTCCTGAGATGGAACTAGGGAGGATTTTTGTAGATTCAAAATCCAACCTAACGATTACAGATGGTTTCGTGCCTTGGACAGGTTGTCTAGTAACATTTCTCTTGAGGGGGTGAAGAATAACAGGTCGTCTAGGTAGGGTATAACTGCAATTCCCTGTAGACGAAGAGGGGCTAAGGCTTGCACCATCATCTTGGTGAAAATCCGAGGCGAGGATGACAGCCCGAATGGTAGGGCCCTGAATTGGAAATGCTGGACTACTCCCTCCATCCTTAGTACCAATCTGAGGTATCTCTGGGACTGAGGGGAGATTAGGATGTGTAAGTATGCATCTCTTAGGTCTATTGACGCCATATAACACTCTGGTGTCAATAGATTTTTTACTGAGAATATTGAGTCCATCTTGAACTTTCTGTACTTTACAGACCTGTTCAGAGGCTTCAAATTTAGGATCATCCTGAATTGTCCTGTCGGTTTTTTTATTAGGAAAATGTGGGAATAGAAACTATCTTGTTGTTCTACCGGGGGTACTTGTACAACCACACCCTGTTGACTCAACTCTTTTAGCGAGGCTTTCATGGCCAGGGATTTTTCTGGGTCTTTTGGGGTGTTTGTTATCAAAAACCTTTTTGGGGGGATCTCCGAGAACTCTATTACATGGGCTAGAGTGGTCAGGATATACTGATTTGATGTTACGGCTGACCACTGCGGAAGAAACTTTTGTAGTCTTCTGCCTACCCGCATGGCTGAGTCATTGGGATTTCTCGGCTTGTGTAGGAGGATGGAAAAGGAGTCCCCCTTTTCTTTTGGCTTTTTGTGCAGCCCAATTCCTCCTATCCCCTTGGGGGTTGCTGTCTTTTTCCTGAGCCTTTTGAGGTAAAAAAAAAAACGTTTTGGGGGTTGTTTCTTCTTTTTAACCGGAAAGGATTTTTTCCTGCCCGCTGTCCTATCTAAGATATTTTCTAGATCAGGTCCAAAAAAAAGGTCCCCCGAAAAGGGAATTCCGCAGAGCTTATCTTTTGAAGCTGCATCCCCTGGCCAGGTCTTTAACCATAAAGCCCTTCTTGCGGTATTAGTCAAGGCTGCAGATCTTGCCGACATTTTTATTGCTTCAGCTGAAGCATCAGCTATGTAAGCTACCGCAGAAGACAAAGTGGTAAAGGAATCTAAAATTTCTTGTTTAGGTGAGTCTGCCACTATATGGGATTTTAATTGGTTAGTCCAAAATTCTAAATTTCTGGCTACACACGTTGTGGCCATAGCGGGCTTTAAATTATTCATGATTGACTGCCATGACCTTTTAAGTAAGAGATCCATGCGTTTGTCCATAGGGTCTTTGAGAACCCCCATGTCTTCAAAAGACAGATCAGTGGACCTGGAAACTTGGGAAAAAGCCGCATCCAGTTTAGGGACTTTGTTCCAGACTGCAGAGGGATCTTCCTCAAAAGGGAAGCGTCTTTTATGGGCTTTTGAGAAAAAAGTTTTTTCCTCTGGATCCTGCCATTACTTTTTTATAGTATCTGAAATGACTGGGTGGACTGGGAATCTGCGACCCTTAGGTTCACTCAGACCTGCATACATGCGGTCATGTAATCTTAAATCCTTCCTTTCCTCACTTAGGTCCAGTGTAACATGAATGGCCCTAAGTAGCCCATCTACCTCCTCCAAGGATAGTTTAAATTTTGAAGGTAATACTACCGCTTCCTCCCCCGAATCCTCTGAATCCTCACCCTCACTAGAGGGTACATGGGACTGCTCCTCCCTGTTAACCGGTTCCTAAGCCAGAGTATTCAATACTGGTATAGCCACCGAACCTTGGGAAGATTGTGAAGTGGAGGACTGAGCAGAAGTTGGGTTAACTAAGGAGTCACGAAATGTTTGGATCATGGCAAATAGTTCTTTCTTTACAGAGGTAACCAAATCCTCTCGTACTGAGGCTGATTCCTCTTGAACTAAAGAAGAAATGCAAGAACTGCATAAAACTTTCTTCCAATTCTCTCCCATCTTTGTCCTACATGAAGGACATCTCTTTTTTGGGTCAGAGCTCTTGGCCTGGAGAGAAGAAAAAAAGAGGAAGAAAGCAGGGAATCCTGAATGAGACCTGGTCTCTTGCTGATGGATCACCCAAAAAAACAGGTGCACTAAGAAGGAAAATGTAACACACCTCTAGTGCCCAGACAGGCCCCTTGCCACTAGGGGGATAGTAAAAAGGAAAGAGAGACCAAAAACTAGGTAAGGGATAAGCAGACTTAAACCGCTGCCTCTTACCTGAGCCTTGCCGGTGCCTGTGCCTATCCCCACTGCTGTATCCGCCGCGTCCTCCGTTGCAGGTGTACAGCTTTTCCTTGTGGCTTTACACACCGCTTCTGGACTCCACAGTGCCTCTGCACCAGACCAGAAGCAGAAATAGGCACCAGTTCCTGTCCTGCCTCCTCCCCCCTTGTGTTTACGTCGGACTGACGTTTCACGTTGACATGGTGACCCCGCTCTCACTTCCGGTGTTTTGGCTACACCAAAATGGCGGTGGCGCGCGCGCGATCGCCGCTCCCAGAGAGACAAGCTGCCCAGTCAATGGCTCCTCTGAGCACTCCTGGGGGAAGAGGAGCCCGAATGCCTTGTATTCCATGCTGGGTAGAGCGGGAGGACAGCGGTCTCCAATGGAGGAAAAAATTATGAGGGAAGCCTCCTCTCCCAGGAAAACCTGAAAGCTCCAGCCTTCTCTCACCAAAGGGGTTTCCTCCCGGCTGGAGGAAACACAAAAACTCAGGTATTCAGGGAGGTACCTCCCTTTAAAGTTTGGAGGAAGAAGGTGTTTCCTACAATGGTGGGTGGAGTCGCTATCTCTCAAGGTGCTGTCCTGAAAGACGCCTTGGGAAATAGATTTTTGGCTTGAGCTACACTTAAAAAATGTACCTGTTCCAAATTAGAAACAGATTCTACTTAAGAACAAACCTACAGTACCTGTCTTGTTTGCACCGCCTATCCTATATACTGCTGTTCAGAGTATATAGGGTTTTTTTTTATTTTGGGTGCGGGGTTCCCCTTAATATCCATACAAGACCCAAAGGGGCTGGTAATGGGCTGGGGTAGGGGGGGGCTAATGGGGTAGCCATGCCTTTTTTCTCAATGATTTTCATTCATATTGCCGGGACCAGACATTACATTAAAGCCGCAAGCAGTTTTAAATGGCTTTTTTTCCTTTAGAAATGTAATTTCTTGCAGGGACAGTTCTAAACACGGGAAACACGTGCCACTTCACAGGCATACTTTAGACAGCCCCCAGGTACGATATTTAAAGGAACATTTCACTTTTTTTTTCACTTTATGCATCATTAAAATGACTGCTCCCAAAAAAACGTCTGTTTAAAAAAAAAAAATTTGCATTGATACATGTTCCCTGGGGCAGGTTCCGGGTCCCCAAACCTTTTTTAGGACAAAAACATGCATATTAGCCATTATAATTAGCACTTTAGATTTTGAACGTTCACCAGAAACAAGACACAAAGTAGGATTATCCTAAGAGATCACACAGGGAGCTGTCCAGCATCTCAGGTGGCACAGCAAGAAAAGCCACAGCCAAGCCACAGCCAGACACCACAGAGGTTGCAGGTTCAGATCCAGACCCTGTCGCTTGGAGTCCTACGTGCAAGGAACCTCTCCAATATTGGGTGCAGTCTCTCGTCTCCTGGCAGGAAAACTCATCCCTCCTGGCTGAAGCACATAGCTCTCTCCTGATGGGATCGGGCTGGGCCGTGGGGCAGGGTGGAGATCTCCCCCCGGGCCGCTCTGATTCCTGGGGAAAAGGCCGCACGCAGGGCTGGATGAGACACTATGTACAGCCGCGGCCGCCACTACAAAGTGCTAATGAGCTTGCAAATTGCAGAGCTTGGAATATGCGTCGGCCGGGCGGGAACAGCAGTATAGCTGGATGGAGGGGGCGTTAAAATCCATAGTGGCACTGGCTGCTATTAAACACCCCGCCGTACCGAGCAGATTGGAGCTCTATTGCGGGATGCGGGGTGACAAGCCAGAGGATGAGCCGGGCGGGGATGAGGATAAACAAGCATCGGCGGAACAGGGGGCGGAGTCTGTGTGGGCAGCTGCGGGAGGAGCGTCCTCTCCCCCAGGCAACAAGACCTGCGAATAATGTGACGTATCTCCAAAACGCTACAGTAAAATGCTTTCAAATTAGGTTTGCATAGTGTATGGGACGTCCTTTACTAGAACTGACCATTCTTTTTTTCTACTTATTAGAAATGAGGTCGTTATAGGCCTCCAAAGTCGAATAATGTGACATATCTCCAAAACGCTACAGTAAAATGCTTTCAAATTAGGTTTGCATAGTGTATGGGACGTCCTTTACTAGAACTGACCATTCTTTTTTTCTACTTATTAGAAATGAGGTCGTTATAGGCCTCCAAAGTCGAATAATGTGACATATCTCCAAAACGCTACAGTAAAATGCTTTAAAATTCGGTTTGCATAGTGTATGGGACGTCCTTTACTAGAACTGACCATTGTTTTTCTCTACTTATTAGAAATTAGGTCTTTATACACCTCCAAAGTCGAATAATGTGACATATCTCCAAAACGCTACAGTAAAATGCTTTCAAATTAGGTTTGCATAGTGTATGGGACGTCCTTTACTAGAACTGACCATTCTTTTTTTCTACTTATTAGAAATGAGGTCGTTATAGGCCTCCAAAGTCGAATAATGTGACATATCTCCAAAACGCTACAGTAAAATGCTTTCAAATTCGGTTTGCATAGTGTATGGGACGTACTTTACTAGAACTGACCATTTTTTTTTTTCTACTTATTAGAAATGAGGTCGTTATAGGCCTCCAAAGTCGAATAATGTGACATATCTCCAAAACGCTACAGTAAAATGCTTTCAAATTAGGTTTGCATAGTGTATGGGACGTCCTTTACTAGAACTGACCATTTTTTTTTCTACTTATTAGAAATGAGGTCGTTATAGGCCTCCAAAGTCGAATAATGTGACATATCTCCAAAACGCTACAGTAAAATGCTTTAAAATTCGGTTTGCATAGTGTATGGGACGTCCTTTACTAGAACTGACCATTGTTTTTCTCTACTTATTAGAAATTAGGTCTTTATACACCTCCAAAGTCGAATAATGTGACATATCTCCAAAACGCTACAGTAAAATGCTTTCAAATTAGGTTTGCATAGTGTATGGGACGTCCTTTACTAGAACTGACCATTTTTTTTTTCTACTTATTAGAAATGAGGTCGTTATAGGCCTCCAAAGTCGAATAATGTGACATATCTCCAAAACGCTACAGTAAAATGCTTTAAAATTCGGTTTGCATAGTGTATGGGACGTCCTTTACTAGAACTGACCATTCTTTTTTTCTACTTATTAGAAATGAGGTCATTATAGGCCTCCAAAGTCGAATAATGTGACATATCTCCAAAACGCTACAGTAAAATGCTTTCAAATTAGGTGTGCATAGTGTATGGGACGTCCTTTACTAGAACTGACCATTCTTTTTTTCTACTTATTAGAAATGAGGTCGTTATAGGCCTCCAAATTCGAATAATGTGACATATCTCCAAAACGCTACAGTAAAATGCTTTCAAATTAGGTGTGCATAGTGTATGGGACGTCCTTTACTAGAACTGACCATTCTTTTTTTCTACTTATTAGAAATGAGGTCGTTATAGGCCTCCAAATTGGAATAATGTGACATATCTCCAAAACGCTACAGTAAAATGCTTTAAAATTCGGTTTGCATAGTGTATGGGACGTCCTTTACTAGAACTGACCATTATTTCAAATGAGATCTTTAAGGGCTCTGGAGTAGAAAATGTCCTATATCACATGGGGTGTGTATACTATATGGGACAATACAAGAGAACAAAAAAAACATATGTAGTAAATTTATTTAGAAAGATACTTTATTTTGTCTGCTTGTGCTGTAAACATTTACATAAAACAATGTATTGAAATGTGAACTATAAAGAAAGAAACATTAGTCAAACACAATGTGAGTTTTAAAAAAGGATAAAGATAGAAAAGAGAGATAAATAAATAAATTATGAAAGAGAGATAGTGAGAGAGAAGGAGAGAAATAAATAAAGAATGAGTGAGTGACAGAGATAAATAAATAAATGCTTGTGCTATAAAGCTTTTCATAAACCGATGAAAGAAAGAAAGAAAGGAGAGAGATAGAAAGAAAGAGATAAATAAAATAAACGCTTGTGCTGTAAACCTTTTAATAAAATTATGAAAGTGATAAATAAATAAATGCAGATTGAAGAGTAAGAGACATAAAGAAAGAGTGAGTGAGTGAGAGAGAGAATAGAAAGAAAGAAAGAGATAAATAAATAAATGGTTGTGCTGTAAACCTTTTCATAAAACGATGTATTGAGTTTTGACCTATAAAGAAAAAAAAAACATTAGTCAGACAATGTGAGTTTAAAAAAGAATGAAGATAAAAAGAGAGATAATTAAATAAAGAATGAAAGAGATAGAATAAGAGAGTGAAAGAGAAAGAAAGTGAGAGAGAAAGAAAGAAAGAAAGAAAGAGAGAAAGATAAATAAATAAAGAATGAAAGAGAGTGAGAGAGAGAAAGAAAAGGAAAGAAAGAGTGAGGGAAAGAAAGAAAGAAAGAGAAATAAATAAATAAAGAATACAAGAGAGAAAGAAAAAGAGAGGGTGAGAGAAAGAAAGAGAGAAGAAAAAAAATTAAGGATGAAAGCATGACAGCGCAAGAGAAATAAGAGAGAAATAATTAAGAATGAAAAAGAAAAACAGAGCGAGATGATGGGGAGACATGACATGCTGCAATATTCGTCTTCTTGCCATTTGCAGCTCCTCCGGCTCACATCTGATTCCTCCGTCTATTGCAGCGCTTTGTGTTTAGTAAGGAGGGTGAGGCATAGAGCAGTGTCATGTTCCTGCAAATACCGTACTCCTTGTAATAGGCGCACAGTTTATTTTTTTGTGCGGTTGGCTTGACCGTGTATTGACAAACCACGGCTGGCTTGACTGCAGTGGCATCCTGTCACAGTCAGTGACACAGTGAGAGCGGGGAAAGCCAGCTTGTGCAGGAGTTGGGCTGTGCTCTGTCTCCACTGTTCTCCTAACCCCTCCCTCGCTGCCCTGCTTGTCCAATCCAATATTCCACCTCCCATTTGTGCCCGCCCCGCCCAGACTCTAGCCACATGCATGCCATGCACTGTACTGTGAGAGAAGTTCTGTGGGCAGCTGGGAGGCAGTTTTCAAACAATAGCTGCCACAGCCCTGGGGGAGACCAGCCTGAATGGGAAAGCATAATTGGTGAGTGAGACCCCCAGAATAACCTCCCTCTCTGTTCCCACACCTTTTTGCTATGTACCTTCTTTACCCTCCCTCCTTTCTTCCTACTCACATTCCTCTCTCTCTCCCCCCTAGGCTAGCCTGCCTGTATACCGTCATATTCTGCCTGTATACCATCCTAGCTTGCCTGTATACCATACTAGCCTGCCTGTATACCTTCCTAGCCTGCCTGTATACCTTCCTAGCCTGCCTGTATACCATCCTAGCCTGTCCGTATACCATCCTAGCTTGCCTGTATACCATCCTTGCCTGTCCGTATACCATCCTAGCTTGCCTGTATACCATCCTTGCCTGTCCGTACACCATCCTAGCCTGCCTGTATACCATCCTAGCCTGTCCGTATACCTTCCTAGCCTGCCTGTATACCATCCTAGCCTGCCTGTATACCTTCCTATTCTGCCTGTATACCATCCTAGCTTGCCTGTATACCACCCTAGCTTGCCTGTATACCTTCCTAGCCTGCCTGTATACCATCCTAGCTTGCCTGTATACCATCCTAGCCTGCCTGTATACCATCCTAGCCTGCCTAAATACCTTCCTAGTTTGCCTGTATACCATCCTAGCCTGCCTGTATACTATCCTAGCCTACCTGTATACTATCCTAGCCTGTCCGGATACCATCCTAGCTTGCCTGTATACCATCCTAGCCTGTCCGTATACCATCATAGTCTGCCTGTATACCATCCTAGCCTGTCCGTATACCATCCTAGCTTGCCTGTATACCATCCTAGCCTGCCTGTATACCTTCCTAGCCTGCCTGTATACCATCCCAGCCTGTCTGTATACCATCATAGCTTGCCTGTATACCATCCTTGTCTGTCCGTATACCATCCTAGCTTGCCTGTATACCATCCTAGCCTGTTCGTATACCATCCTAGCTTGCCTGTATACCATCCTAGCCTGCCGGTATACCTTCCTAGCCTGCCTGTATACCATCCTAGCCTGCCTGTATACCTTCCTAGCCTGCCTGTATACCTTCCTAGCCTGCCTGTATACCTTCCTAGCCTGCCTATATACCGTCCTAGCCTGCCTGTATACCGTCCTAGCCTGCCTGTATACCGTCCTAGACTGCCTGTATACCTGCGGAACACAGCTGGCGTGAGGAAGCGAGCCGGTGCCATCACTTTTTGTCTTCAGGCCAGGTCTAGAGGTGCAGATGGGGGCCTGTGGACCACGGCAGAAGAAATAGTGGAGAGGCACCGCAAACATCTCCCCCGCCAGCTTCACCGTATACATGGGCATGACAAAGAGGGTGGTGTCAGAGGCGGAGCCAAGGGGGCGACAAAATTAGGTTTCGCTTTGGGTGTCAAAATCCTTGCACCAGCCCTGAGTATAGAAAACACCAGCGCCCCACGTCTCTTGTGTCAGCATACAGTGTCACCTCCCATGTACACTGTACAACTGTGGAGCGAGCAGCCGAGCAAAATGAGGCATTTGTTGTGGAGCCAGTTATGGTGGGCATGGCTTGTGGGGCGGAGCGAGAGCAGGACATGAGTTAGGGAGCAGAGCGAAGCATGTTTCCTGGCAGGAAACAACGGGCACACCGCACAGCACAAGTACCTGCTCATCATCAGTGCCGCAAGGACGGAATAAGAGGCTCAGGAACAGTAAGCACCACTTTGCCAGCTCATAGGCTACACCGATGGACACTGAAAGACTGCACAGGTGGACACTGATGAGGTCACAATGATCAGGGGCACTGGTGGACACTTATCGGTGGCACTGGTGGGCACTGATGAGGTGGCACTGATCTGCACTGACAGGCAGCACTGGTGGACACTTATAGGCTGCACTGGTGGGCATGATGAGGTGGCATTGATGGACACTGGTGGGCACTGATGGGCTGCACTTGTGGTTTACTGATAGGCTACACTGGTAAGCCCTGATGGGCTGCACTGATGAGCACTGATGGACACTGATGGGCTGCACTAGTGAGCACTGATGAGGTGGCCCTGATAGACACTGATAGGCAGCACTGGTGACACTGATAAGCTGCACTGATGAGACTGCACTGATGAGGCCATACTGATGAGGTTGCATTGGTGGGCACTGATAGGCTACACTGATGGGCATTGATAAGGCTGCACTAATTGGCACTAATGAGGCTGCACTAATTGGTGGCATTGATGAGGCTGTACTGAAGAGGTGGCATTGATGGGCACTGATAGGTGGCACTTTTGGTGGGTGTAATTTTTTTTTTTTTGGAGGGGGCAGCATTTAATTCTTGAAACCAGGTAGCACAATGTCTTAGGCCAGCCCTGCATCCACTACTGTGGGTGGGTGGTTGGGTGAGCAAGCAGAGCCTGAACATTGCTGCACTGCTTTGTCTGATCTTACTGAAGTGGTCCATTTTTTTGGGGGGTGGGGGGTTAATTAATCTACAATGCTATTTGGAATATGCAGCATGGAGGGGGGTTATTAATGTATTGCTATTGGTAACTGATGCATTAGTGACTAATGGCAGTTAATTAACCCCTTTGTGCTGCATTAGTGGCAGTGGTGTCAGTGTTAATTAACCCCTTCATTCTGCAGCAGAAAGGGGTTAATTAACTGCCACTGGTCACTAATGCATCAGTTACCAATGGCAATACATTAATAACCCCCTCCATGCTGCATATTCCAAATAGCATTGTAGATTAAAGTGGTTGTAAATGTTCTTTTTTTTTTTTTACATATATTAAAAAAACCAACATGTTATACTTACCTGCTCTGTGTAATGGTTTTGCACAGAGCAGCGCAGATCCTCCTCTTCTGGGGTCCCCCACCAACGCTCCGGGCCCCTTCTCTTCATCCTGTCACCTTGAAATGATCACATAGGGAACTTTTTGTCCCCTATGTGATTTAAAAAATATCTTTAGTAAAAAAAAAAAAATTATGGGGGAAAAATAAAAAAGTTATACCCAAGCACATAAACATCCCTTCAACACCCCACCCACGCCTACGCATGAAAACGTCAAATGCAGACTGAGAGCAACACAAGACTACCTCCGTAACATTAAACCGATACCTATAAGGGCTTTTGATGCATCGCCTATGGAAAATATAGGGTATCGAAGTTTGTCGCCATTTCACACAAAATTAAGGTTTGATATGTTGGATGTATTTACTTGGTGCAACTTCGTCTTTTATATATATAGCAATACCCCCAGTTAAGAGGGCTGCTGGAATGATTCTTTTGGACCCCTGTAATGCACCCTGTCAACCCCCGGCAGTTGGCTCTAACCTCCCCTGGCACAGCTAGTAGGAGATGGTAGGATTGTGTAGCCTGCAATTCACGGAGACACGATCCTATATTAGAACACATACAGCAATGCACTTTAACTGTCCTTACCTGTCTCCTCTGCAAGTAAATGACACAACATCAGTATACTTAACCCTTGCACTTTTACTTAGTTGGTTTGGTAAGAATATAATCACAGTTTACATATCATGTGCAGAGCCCTGCAATAAAAGAGTATACTCAGCAAACAGACAGATATACAGTATGATGCATAAGTCTAACAGTCCTCGCTGCAGCTATTCTCCCTCGTGGCAATAATGGCGCCCAGTAATATCTACGCTAAGTCAGGCCTGACTGTACTATGTAGAAGTTCCGTAGGAGAAATTCTTCGCTAGCAAACGGTGGTGCACTTGCTGAAGAAACAACTGTAATCCACAGGGTAAAAAGGGTTTTGATAACTTGGTGAATAAAGGAAATCTCTAAAGCTGCTCTGATGCACTGTCCCTCTGGTGCGCAGCACAACACTAATGAAAGCTCTGGTTAAACAGTTATTGGGCCTAGAGATCCTATGTAGTTCTCTGAGCAGGTGCTCTCTCACCCAACCGTACCAGTCCGTGTCCGTATCTTCCGCCGCTGTATCTTGGTACACAGGTCTCACGACATCCAAGTCTCCGGTCCTCCGGGAAGCGAGGCGGCAACGGTATGCAGAACGTCCCTCAGGTTCCTCGTGAGAGCGGAAGGCTCTTTGGAGAAAGGCTCAGGCTTCAGGCCTTGTAGCACCGCAGGCTTGGAAAGGAGTTCCTTTTGCTGGGCGGGCGATGTCCAAAGAGACTGAAGTCGACTCCGCCCTTTCCTTATAAAGTCCACCCCAGCAGTCTTTGCGCGGGGCAATGCACCCTGGGTGGCCAGTGTGGTTATGGGTACAGTAGTCTCTGAGGCCTAATAGGAAACCCCCGCTACATATATTACCAAAAATTTGGGTAGTTTTATTGTGTTTCTTTGCCCTAAAATTCACTTTAGTGGGTTTTTTTACCAAAATTTTGCGTTTCCTAGACCTTTGCGGTAATACTGTGTGTAAAAAATTACACGATCACTATTTTATTTTCTAGGCTGTCTGCTTTCAGAAAATATATAATGTTTGGGGGTTTTGTGTAATCTTCAGGCCTAAAATAAGTTTTTAAACATGTGTGCAAAAAAAACAAAAATGGCTCTGGCAATGAAAAGTTAAATTTACATGGATGACAAAAGCGGGAGTTGGGAGGAGGCTGGGAAGAGGGAGAGTGGGGCCGAGTCACTCCACCATGATCCTCTGGGTTATATTTGTTCCTGGGCCAAAAATTGACAGTCAGCCCCTGCCAGGGGCTCTGGAGGGCCACATTGTGTCCCACCCCCCCATTTGTGATCATGGAAAACCTTAGACTGTTTTCCCCGATCCATCACTGTGCCACCACTGGCTCTATGGGCCACTTGACTGAACTTGCCCCCCACCCCAGGCCTAAGGCTGCCAGCCCTCCCCTGCCCTGAGCTATGGCTAACTTCTGCCTTATAACAAATATGCACACCTGTCTACTCACACATCCTGCACGTCTCCAGGAAGACCCAGATACAGGTTTGAAGGCTTTGTCCCACCCAAGACACTCTGAAGCCTTCAAATTCCAGACCCTGATCTAGGATTACAAGACCCAGAGAAAGCCATGAACATAATATACACACTGGTGCCCTGTACTCTGCATTAGCGTGAGCCCTGTGTCATTCCTATATCCATTTTCACTTTTAAAGGGCCTTGAACTGTCACAATATATATATATTAGGGCGGCCTTGTGTCCCGGATTGCCCGGGACAGTCCCAGATTTTGCAGGTCTGTCCCGGGCACCTTCATTCCAGGACAATACAGTGTCCCGGAATGAAACTGACACAGCCACCCCCCCGGGGCCAATCTGATGCCCCCAAAAAAGGCAGCCACATCACCGCTTTACTCACTGACAGTACTTACCCTGGCCAGGAATGCATGGAGGAGCACAATCCCCGCCCCCTGCTTGTGATTGGAGAAATCATAAATCCCGCCTCTTGTGTCCAAACACTGTGCTGTGGTTCGTTACAGCACAAGCTGATTTTTGGGAAGGGGGGTGTTCCTGAATGGTAGTTTGGAAATGTGGTCACCCTAATATATATATATATATATATATATTGTGAGGGGGTTAACTCGGTAGCGGGTGTGTGTGACCCCCTGGTTGGGCTCCCCACACAAAAACAGGGCCAGCAGACGGAGGTTGTGGTTTTCAAAATCAAAAGGTGCGGTTTATTTCTCTATGTACAGTGACAAAAACACAGCAAAGCCAAAAAGAAACAAACAAAATAAATCCTGGTCAGTTTGACCTCTGACTAAACATGCAGGTTTCCTAAACTAACAACTGGGATCAGCCTGGTGCTGTCCTAGTCCCTAAGTCCCTGGTTTAGTAAAAGTCCAAACAAATAGCCACACAGGCTTTGCCTCACCGCACAGGGGTTCACTCTCCCTAGACAGTCCACACAGGTCTGGTTCCAGGCATGAGCTAACATCTAATGAAGCTGGGAGTTTTTATAGAGGCCTTAAACGAACTGACAGGCTTCAGCTGGTCTCATCAACTCCCTGCCTCACGACGCCCAGCACTCTCCCTAGAGGTATGAGTCATTCATGAGCCCACTAGCCTCAGCTGGGCTTCATCAACTCCCTAGTTGTATAAGTCGGCATAAAGCCTGAATCTGGGAGAAATATATCTACCCCCCTGGATGCAACCAGGTGACTTTACCTTCCTGCTGTCACATACCCCCCCCCTCTTGTTTTAACCTTGGGGTTGGAACACCAGCAATCAGGCATTCATGTACTCGAGACAAAGCATCCACATTCCCCATTTGAACGCCAGGGCGATGCTTTACTGTGAAGTTGAATTCCTGTAGGGCCAGGAACCACCTATTCACTCTTCTATTTGTCTCCTTGTTTTGAGCCATCCACTTTAACGGAGCGTGATCCGTAACCATGTCAAAGTGCCTACCTAGCAGATAGTACCGAAGGGAATCTAGAGCCCACTTCACCGCTAAACACTCCTTTTCAACCGTGGCGTAATTTACCTCATGGGACTTCAACTTCCTGCTGAGGTAAATGACTGGGTGCTCTTCCCCGTTCCAGACCTGGGACAATACTGCTCCTAACCCCACATCTGACGCATCACTTTGTACGACAAAGTCTTTAGAGAAGTCGGGTGAGTACAACACTGGCTGGCTACATAAGGCTTGTTTCAAGAATTGGAATGCTGCCTCAGCCTCGGGGGTCCATTTAATCATGACCGACCCTTTCCCTTTCGTCAGGTTGGTTAGGGGCACAGCCTTAGAAGCAAAGTGGGGAATGAAGCGCCGATAATAACCCGCGATTCCCAGAAAGGCTCGTACCTGCTTCTTGCTGTTGGGACGTGGCCAACTCTGGATGGCCTCGACTTTGTTGAGTTGGGGTTTTATTACTCCCCTGCCAATGGTGTACCCAAGATATTTGGCCTCCTCCTGCCCAATGGTACACTTCTTGGGGTTAGCCGTAAACCCCGCTTCCCGAACAGAGTCCAGGACTGCTTGCACTTTTGGCAGATGTGAGGCCCAATCTGTGCTATGGACAATTACGTCATCCAGGTAAGCCGCAGCATACTTCCGATGGGGCCTCAGCATCTGGTCCATTTTCCGCTGGAATGTGGCCGGCGCATTCTGTAACCCGAACGGCATTCTCTTATATTGGAACGCCCCGTCTGGGGTTACAAATGCGGTTTTCTCTTTGGCCGACTTGGCCAGGGGAATTTGCCAATACCCTTTTGTGAGGTCAAGAGTCGTCATGTATCGGGCTGTTCCCAGCCGGTCGATCAACTCATCTATACGTGGCATGGGGTAGGTGTCAAATTTTGTAACTTTGTTCAACTGACGAAAATCGTTACAAAATCGCCAGCTCCCATCCGGTTTAGGCACCAACACAATGGGACTAGACCAATCACTTTGGGACTCCTCTATCACCCCTAAGTTCAGCATTTTCTGTACTTCCTCCCGTATTGCCTCCCGTCGGGCCTCTGGGATCCGATAGGGTTTTAACTTCACCCTTTCACCGGGCGGGGTAATAATATCATGCTCTACCCCAGATGTTTGTCCCGGCAGCTCAGAGAACACCTCCTTGTTGCGAAGCACAAACTCCTTAACCTCCTGTTGTTGGGGTTGTGACAAGGTGGCTGCTATTCCAACCTCCGGAATCACGCAACCAGTTTGAGCTGGTGACCAAGTTTCTGCGACTAGGGACTCTCTATCCCTCCAGGCTTTCAACAGATTAACGTGATATATCTGTTCGGGCTTTCGCCTTCCTGGTTGTCTGACCTTGTAATTCACTTCGCTCACTTTTTCCATTATCTCGTAGGGGCCTTGCCATTTGGCAAGGAATTTACTTTCAACCGTAGGGACAAGTACCAATATCCTATCCCCCGGGGAAAAGGTACGGGTCTTTGCTCCACGGTTGTACACTCTCTGCTGTGCCAACTGCGCTTGGGCCAAATGTTCCTTCACGATGGGCATTACCTGTGCAATTCGATCTTGCATCAGGGCGACATGCTCAATCACACTCCTGTGGGGAGAACTCTCACTTTCCCAAGTTTCCTTGGCAATATCCAACAGCCCTCTTGGGTGTCTCCCATACAGTAACTCAAAGGGGGAGAATCCCGTAGAGGATTGGGGCACCTCCCTAATAGCAAACATCAAATAAGGAAGTAGACAGTCCCAATCCTTTCCATCTCTATCCACCACTTTCTTCAACATTTGTTTTAGGGTTTTGTTGAATCTTTCAACCAGCCCATCGGTTTGGGGGTGATACACAGATGTACGCAATTGCGTCACTTTGAACAATTTACACAGCTCTTTCATAACCCGGGACATAAAGGGTGTACCTTGGTCCGTAAGCAGTTCTTTACAAATACCCACCCGGCTAAAAACAAGAGATAGCTCTTTGGCTATGGTTTTGGCCGAGGTATTTCTGAGAGGGATCGCTTCTGGATAACGGGTGGCATAGTCCATTATAACCAATATGTACTGGTGCCCCCTAGCGGACTTGATTATAGGACCTACCAAATCCATTGCGATTCTCTCAAACGGGACCTCAATGATGGGTAGAGGGACCAGCGGGCTACGGAAATGTGGCATCGGGGCCGACCTCTGACACACAGGGCAGGAGGAACAATAATTTTCTATGTCCTTCATCACCCCAGGCCAATAGAATCTCTGTAATACCCTCTCTCGGGTTTTCTCTGTCCCCAGATGACCTCCAAGAATGTGCCCATGGGCCAACTCCAACACCAACTTCCTGTAAGGTTTGGGCACCACCAGCTGCTCAACGGTTTCTTCTGCCCTTTTTGCCACCCGATACAGTAGGTCCTTCTCTACGCTGAAGTATGGGTAAGTGCAGGTATTATCTGGGTTCACTAACTCGCCATCTATTTCCACTACGTTTTCCCGTGCCTTTATTAGGGCGGGGTCTTTTAACTGTTCTGTGGCAAAATTTTCCCTGTGAACCTCCAGATCAGAAAACTCCACAGACGGTAGGTTTTCGTCTGAGGAGGTGGGCTCCTCTCCAGTTTCTTGAGTCTCCCCTGCCAATACTGACAAGGGAAATTCTGGAGAGTCCTCACCACTCTCAGAGGAGTTCTGGCTATCACATTCCTGGTACATAGGGGCACCAGTGGGGGGCTCAGGATCATCCCACAGTTCCCAGAACTTCGGAAAATCCCTTCCCACAATGGCGTCATGCGGTAACTGAGATACTAAGCCCACTGGATGAGAGAGGGTACCTTTGGGGGTCTCGAAACACACTGTAGTCACTGGATACTCTCGGGTGTCCCCATGCACACAAATAACAGCTACCTTGCTATTCCCAGAGACCTCTGTTTTAACTAACTCAGCCTTTATCAGGGTCACAAGGCTACCTGAATCCAACAATACCACAACATTTCTACCATTAACACACATTTTGCATAAATGTTTCTCAGTTCCTCGAATGGCAGTGCATGCGACTGTCGCACACAGCGACTGACGTCTGCCCGTCAGAAAGTCACACTGCATGGGTTCCTCCACAACCGGGCAATTGGCTGCAATATGTCCCGCTTGCCGGCAGCGGTAGCAAACGATCCTTCTTGCGGCCTCTTGAGCCGCTGATTTCCCAGGCTGTTCTCGCCAAACTTGGGGTAGAGCTCCCACCCTCTCACTCTCTCCACCCTCACCCCTTGGAATCCTCTTATCCGCCCCTGGGGATGGTCTGGTCTTAGGGTGGAAAGTCAGAGAGTCTCTGGAAGAGGCCGTCAGGTTCTCTGTAGCCAAGTATCTCTCTACACGATCCACAAGTTTACCGGCCGTTTCTGGGTCTCCGTGGCTTACCCACTTTTGAATGGCGGTAGGAAGAGCTCTCAAGAAACGATCCATCACAACACGTTCCACAATCTCCGGTGCGGACAAAGTCTCTGGCTGTAGCCACTTCCTGCTCAGGTGAATGAGATCATACATTTGAGACCTGGGGGGTTTTCCAAGCTGGAAAGTCCAGTTATGCACACGCTGAGCCCGGACAGCCAGGGTGACACCCAGCCTTGCCAATATTTCAGCTTTTAGCATCACATAGTCTTTTGCTTGGTCAGGCTCTAGGTCATAGTAAGCCTTCTGCGATTCACCAGTTAACAGAGGAGCCACCAGTCCAGCCCACTGCTCCTCAGGCCACTTTTCTCTTTCAGCAGTCCTTTCAAATGTGGTCAAAAATACCTCTGGATCATCCTCTCCAGTCATTTTTGTCAATAAACGACTCACCCCAAAGGACGCGGTATTAGTGGGACGGCTTTCCTCACTGGTCTGCGGACGTTGCTGCATTACTGCTTCCATTTGTTGTAGTCTCTGCTCTTGCTTCTGTAACAGGTCTATGAAGCGGGCCTCAGATTGCTGCTGGGCTTGTTGATGAGCTTGCTGCTGGGCTGCAAGGCTCCTTTGCAAACCTGCATTTGTCTGCTGTTGATTGGCATTTGCTAGAGCCAGCTGTTTCAGTATCTCCTCCATGCTGGCTTAAAAAAAACTGCCACTGGTTCTCCACCAACTGTGAGGGGGTTAACTCGGTAGCGGGTGTGTGTGACCCCCTGGTTGGGCTCCCCACACAAAAACAGGGCCAGCAGACGGAGGTTGTGGTTTTCAAAATCAAAAGGTGCGGTTTATTTCTCTATGTACAGTGACAAAAACACAGCAAAGCCAAAAAGAAACAAACAAAATAAATCCTGGTCAGTTTGACCTCTGACTAAACATGCAGGTTTCCTAAACTAACAACTGGGATCAGCCTGGTGCTGTCCTAGTCCCTAAGTCCCTGGTTTAGTAAAAGTCCAAACAAATAGCCACACAGGCTTTGCCTCACCGCACAGGGGTTCACTCTCCCTAGACAGTCCACACAGGTCTGGTTCCAGGCATGAGCTAACATCTAATGAAGCTGGGAGTTTTTATAGAGGCCTTAAACGAACTGACAGGCTTCAGCTGGTCTCATCAACTCCCTGCCTCACGACGCCCAGCACTCTCCCTAGAGGTATGAGTCATTCATGAGCCCACTAGCCTCAGCTGGGCTTCATCAACTCCCTAGTTGTATAAGTCGGCATAAAGCCTGAATCTGGGAGAAATATATCTACCCCCCTGGATGCAACCAGGTGACTTTACCTTCCTGCTGTCACAATATATATATATATATATATATATATTGTGACAGCAGGAAGGTAAAGTCACCTGGTTGCATCCAGGGGGGTAGATATATTTCGCCCAGATTCAGGCTCTACGCCGACTTATACAACTAGGTGGAGAGTTGTATAAGCCCAGCTAAGGCTAGTGGGCTCATGGATGACTCATACCTCTAGGGAGAGTGCTGGGCGTCGTGCAGACAGGGAGTTGATGAGACCAGCTGAAGCTTGTCAGCTCATTTAGGCCTCTATAAGAACTCCCAGCTTCATTAGGGGTTAGCTCATGCCTGGAACCAGACCTGTGTGGACTGTCTAGGGAGAGTGAACCCCTGTGCGGTGAGACAAAGCCTGTGTGGCTATTTGCTTGGACATTTAAAACCAGGGACTTAGGGACTAGGACAGCCCTAGGCTGATCCCAGTTGTTAGTTAGGAAACCTGTATGTTTAGTCAGAGGTCAACTTGACCAGGATTTATTTTGTTTATGTTTCTTTTGCTTTGCTGTGTTTTGTCACTGTAAATAGAAAATAAACCGCACCTTTTTGATTTTGAAAACCACAACCTCCGTTTGCTGGGCCTGTTTTGTGTGGGGAGCCCATCCCGGGGGTCACACACACCCGCTGCCGAGCTAACCCCCTCACAGTTGGTGGAGAACCAGTGGCAGTTTTTTTTAAGCCAGCATGGAGGAGATACTGAAGCAGCTGGCTCTAGCAAATGCCAATCAACAGCAGACAAATGCAGGTTTGCAAAAGAGCCTTGCAGCTCAACAACAGAACTTCGCAGCCCAGCAGCAAGCTCATCAACAGAGCCTTGCAGCCCAGCAGCAGACAAACGCAACTTTGCAACAGAGTCTGGAGGCTCAGCAACGAGCCCAGCAGCAATCTGAGGCCCGCTTCATAGACCTGTTGCAGAAGCAAGAGCAGAGACTACAACAACAGATGGAAGCAGTAATGCAGCAACGTCCGCAGACCAGTGAGGAAAGCCGTCCCACTAATACCGCGTCCTTTGGGGTGAGTCGTTTATTGACAAAAATGACTGGAGAGGATGATCCAGAGGTATTTTTGACCACATTTGAAAGGACCGCTGAAAGAGAAAAGTGGCCTGAGGAGCAGTGGGCTGGACTGGTGGCTCCTCTGTTAACTGGTGAATCGCAGAAAGCTTACTATGACCTAGAGCCTAACCAAGCAAAAGACTATGTGATGCTAAAAGCTGAAATATTGGCAAGGCTGGGTGTCACCCAGGCTGTCCGGGCTCAGCGTGTGCATAACTGGACTTTCCAGCTTGGAAAACCCCCCAGGTCTCAAATGTATGATCTCATTCACCTGAGCAGAAAGTGGCTACAGCCAGAGACTTTGTCCGCACCAAAGATTGTGGAACGTGTTGTAATGGATCGGTTTTTGAGAGCTCTTCCTACTGCCATCCAAAAGTGGGTAAGCCATGGAGACCCAGAGACGGCCGATGGTCTTGTGGATCGTGTGGAGAAATACTTGGCTACAGAGAACCTGACGGCCTCTTCCAGAGACACTCGGACTTTCCACCCTAAGACCAGACCATCCCCAGGGGCGGATAAGAGGATTCCAAGGGGTGAGGGTGGAGAGAGTGAGAGGGTGGGAGCTCTACCCCAAGTTTGGCGAGAACAGCCTGGGAAATCAGCGGCTCAAGAGGCGGCAAGAAGGATCGTTTGCTACCGCTGCCGGCAAGCGGGACATATTGCAGCCAATTGCCCGGTTGTGGAGGAACCCATGCAGTGTGACTTTCTGACGGGCAGACGTCAGTCGCTGTGTGCGACAGTCGCATGCACTGCCATTCGAGGAACTGAGAAACATTTATGCAAAATGTGTGTTAATGGTAGAAATGTTGTGGTATTGCTGGATTCAGGTAGCCTTGTGACCCTGATAAAGGCTGAGTTAGTTAAAACAGAGGTCTCTGGGAATAGCAAGGTAGCTGTTATTTGTGTGCATGGGGACACCCGAGAGTATCCAGTGACTACAGTGTGTTTCGAGACCCCCAAAGGTACCCTCTCTCATCCAGTGGGCTTAGTATCTCAGTTACCGCATGACGCCATTGTGGGAAGGGATTTTCCGAAGTTCTGGGAACTGTGGGATGATCCTGAGCCCCTCACTGGTGCCCCTATGTACCAGGAATGTGATAGACAAAACTCCCCTGAGAGTGGTGAGGACTCTCCGGAATTTCCCTTATCAGTATTGGCAGGGGAGACTCAAGAAACTGGAGAGGAGCCCACCTCCTCAGACGAAAACCTACCGTCTGTGGAGTTTTCTGATCTTGAGGTTCACAGGGAAAACTTTGCCACAGAACAGTTGAAAGACCCCGCCCTAATAAAGGCACGGGAAAACGTAGTGAAAATAGATGGCGAGTTAGTGAACCCAGATAATACCTGCACTTACCCATACTTCAGCGTAGAGAAGGACCTACTGTATCGGGTGGCAAAAAGGGCAGAAGAAACCGTTGAGCAGCTTGTGGTGCCCAAACCTTACAGGAAGTTGGTGTTGGAGTTGGCCCATGGGCACATTCTTGGAGGTCATCTGGGGACAGAGAAAACCCGAGAGAGGGTATTACAGAGATTCTATTGGCCGGGGGTGATGAAGGACGTAGAAAATTATTGTTCCTCCTGCCCTGTGTGTCAGAGGTCGGCCCCGATGCCACATTTCCGTAGCCCGCTGGTCCCTCTACCCATCATTGAGGTCCCGTTTGAGAGGATCGCCATGGATTTGGTAGGTCCTATAATCAAGTCCGCTAGGGGGCACCAGTACATATTAGTTATAATGGACTATGCCACCCGTTATCCAGAAGCGATCCCTCTCCGAAATACCTCGGCCAAAACCATAGCCAAAGAGCTATCTCTTGTGTTTAGCCGGGTGGGTATTTGTAAAGAACTGCTTACGGACCAAGGTACACCCTTTATGTCCCGGGTTATGAAGGAGCTGTGTAAATTATTCAAAGTGACGCAATTACGTACATCTGTGTATCACCCCCAAACCGATGGGCTGGTTGAAAGATTCAACAAAACCCTAAAACAAATGTTGAAGAAAGTGGTGGATAGAGATGGAAAGGATTGGGACTGTCTACTTCCTTATCTGATGTTTGCTATTAGGGAGGTGCCCCAATCCTCTACGGGATTCTCCCCCTTTGAGTTACTGTATGGGAGACACCCAAGAGGGCTGTTGGATATTGCCAAGGAAACTTGGGAAAGTGAGAGTTCTCCCCACAGGAGTGTGATTGAGCATGTCGCCCTGATGCAAGACCGAATTGCACAGGTAATGCCCATCGTGAAGGAACATTTGGCCCAAGCGCAGTTAGCACAGCAGAGAGTGTACAACCGTGGAGCCAAGACCCGTACCTTTTCCCCGGGGGATAGGATACTGGTACTTGTCCCTACGGTTGAAAGTAAATTCCTTGCCAAATGGCAAGGCCCCTACGAGATAATGGAAAAAGTGAGCGAAGTGAATTACAAGGTCAGACAACCAGGAAGGCGAAAGCCCGAACAGATCTATCACGTTAATCTGTTGAAAGCCTGGAGGGATAGAGAGTCCCTAGTCGCAGACACTTGGTCACCAGCTCAAACTGGTTGCGTGATTCCTGAGGTTGGAATAGCAGCCACCTTGTCACAACCCCAACAACAGGAGGTTAAGGAGTTTGTGCTTCGCAACAAGGAGGTATTCTCTGAGCTGCCGGGACAAACATCTGGGGTAGAGCATGACATCATTACCCCGCCCGGTGAAAGGGTGAAGTTAAAACCCTATCGGATCCCAGAGGCCCGACGGGAGGCAATACGGGAGGAAGTACAGAAAATGCTGAACTTAGGGGTGATAGAGGAGTCCCAAAGTGATTGGTCTAGTCCCATCGTGTTGGTGCCTAAACCGGATGGGAGCTGGCGATTTTGTAACGATTTTCGTCAGTTGAACAAAGTTACAAAATTTGACACCTACCCCATGCCACGTATAGATGAGTTGATCGACCGGCTGGGAACAGCCCGATACATGACGACTCTTGACCTCACAAAAGGGTATTGGCAAATCCCCCTGGCCAAGTCGGCCAAAGAGAAAACCACATTTGTAACCCCAGACGGGGCGTTCCAATATAAAAGAATGCCGTTCGGGTTACAGAATGCGCCGGCCACATTCCAGCGGAAAATGGACCAGATGCTGAGGCCCCATCGGAAGTATGCTGCGGCTTACCTGGATGACGTAATTGTCCATAGCACAGATTGGGCCTCACATCTGCCAAAAGTGCAAGCAGTCCTGGACTCTGTTCGGGAAGCGGGGTTTACGGCTAACCCCAAGAAGTGTACCATTGGGCAGGAGGAGGCCAAATATCTTGGGTACACCATTGGGAGGGGAGTAATAAAACCCCAACTCAACAAAGTCGAGGCCATCCAGAGTTGGCCACGTCCCAACAGCAAGAAGCAGGTACGAGCCTTTCTGGGAATCGCTGGGTATTATCGGCGATTCATTCCCCACTTTGCTTCTAAGGCTGTGCCCCTAACCAACCTGACGAAGGGGAAAGGGTCGGTCATGATTAAATGGACCCCCGAGGCTGAGGCAGCATTCCAATTCTTGAAACAAGCCTTATGTAGCCAGCCAGTGTTGTACTCACCCGACTTCTCTAAAGACTTTGTCGTACAAAGTGATGCGTCAGATGTGGGGTTAGGAGCAGTATTGTCCCAGGTCTGGAACGGGGAAGAGCACCCAGTCATTTACCTCAGCAGGAAGTTGAAGTCCCATGAGGTAAATTACGCCACCGTTGAAAAGGAGTGTTTAGCGGTGAAGTGGGCTCTAGATTCCCTTCGGTACTACCTGCTAGGTAGGCACTTTGACATGGTTACGGATCACGCTCCGTTAAAGTGGATGGCTCAAAACAAGGAAACAAATAGAAGAGTGAATAGGTGGTTCCTGGCCCTCCAGGAATTCAACTTCACAGTAAAGCATCGCCCTGGCGTTCAAATGGGGAATGTGGATGCTTTGTCTCGAGTACATGAATGCCTGATTGCTGGTGTTCCAACCCCGAGGTTAAAACAAGAGGGGGGGGGTATGTGACAGCAGGAAGGTAAAGTCACCTGGTTGCATCCAGGGGGGTAGATATATTTCGCCCAGATTCAGGCTCTACGCCAACTTATACAACTAGGTGGAGAGTTGTATAAGCCCAGCTAAGGCTAGTGGGCTCATGGATGACTCATACCTCTAGGGAGAGTGCTGGGCGTCGTGCAGACAGGGAGTTGATGAGACCAGCTGAAGCTTGTCAGCTCATTTAGGCCTCTATAAGAACTCCCAGCTTCATTAGGGGTTAGCTCATGCCTGGAACCAGACCTGTGTGGACTGTCTAGGGAGAGTGAACCCCTGTGCGGTGAGACAAAGCCTGTGTGGCTATTTGCTTGGACATTTAAAACCAGGGACTTAGGGACTAGGACAGCCCTAGGCTGATCCCAGTTGTTAGTTAGGAAACCTGTATGTTTAGTCAGAGGTCAACTTGACCAGGATTTATTTTGTTTATGTTTCTTTTGCTTTGCTGTGTTTTGTCACTGTAAATAGAAAATAAACCGCACCTTTTTGATTTTGAAAACCACAACCTCCGTTTGCTGGGCCTGTTTTGTGTGGGGAGCCCATCCCGGGGGTCACACACACCCGCTGCCGAGCTAACCCCCTCACAATATATATATATATGTAAGAAGGCCAATATGCTGGCCTGTATTTATGGGAGGAGCCGGGGGGACTATTTAACCAGTCCACTCACCTGTGGTCTTCATCGGTTTCCTGTGAGCGATACTACACGTCACTGGGCCGACTCTTACCAGCTCACCTCATGTTTGTGAGTCCTGGCGTTTCGATCGCAGGTGCATTTCGGCTTCTTCATTCGTGGTCTTCGTCGGCGGTTCCCGCTCACTGTCGCAGGTACTTTTCAAATCTTTTGCGTCATGTGCAATCTTGCAATTTGTTATGCTTCCTGTCCTGCATTCCTTTCGTAAAAAGTCTGCTTTTGAGTTGTTCTCTGGCAAACATACGATTAATTTATAATTCCAAACCTCCGAGTCGCTGTCGGTCGTAGGGATGAGCTCCGGCGTATTTGCATTGAACACGTGCAGAGCCCGCCAGGATGTCGGCACCGCGCTGCACTAATCACAGCCAGGGAGACATTTCCCAATCTCTGCAGCCAAGCATCGGGAAATGTCTCCCTGCCTGTCATTAGCGCAGCGCGGTGCCGCCATCCTGGCGGGCTCTGCACGTGTTCAATGCGAACACGCCGGAGCTCATCCCTAGTCGGTCGTTGTCCGATATCGCTCGCCGTAGGTTTCACTTGACATAAAGATTCACTGTCCATGGGGTTGCCGTCTCTTCCATTTGAAAGAAGAAAAAAATAAAAAAAATAAAGGGAGATTCTGAATAGTCCCACCTGGTGCCTTCTCTGCACTTGGTTTAGCCTGGGGGAGGGGTGATTGGTTGGTGTTCAGTTTTAGAGTAATGCCGCGTACACACGACTGTTTTTCATGACGAGAAAAATGCAATTTTTTTATTTGGTCATTAAACGATCGTGTGTGGGCTCCAGAGCATTTTTCACGATGTGAAAAATGGGCATTAAAAATGTAAAACATGCTCTAATTTTTCTCGCCGTTTTTCACGTCGTTGTTTTTCTCGTCATGAAAAACGGCAATGTGTAGGCTTAACAATGTGAAAAAAATGCGCATGCTCAGAAGCAAGTGATGAGACGGGAGCGCTCGTTCTGGTAAAACTAGCGTTCGTAATGGAGATAGCACATTCGTCACCCTGTAACGGACTGAAGAGCACGAGGCTGAAAAGCGCGAATCGTCTCTCACCAAACTTTACTAACACAAGGATCAGCAAAAGCAGCCCAAAGGGTGGCGCCATCCTAATGGAACTTCCCCTTTATAGTGTCGTCGTACATTTCGTACGTCACCGCGCTTTGCTCAAGCATTTTTTTTCATGATCGTGTGTAGGCAAGGCAGGCTTGAGAAGAATCACGTCGAGAAAAACGTTGTTTTTTTCAATGACATTAAAAACAGTCGTGTGTACGCGGCATTAGGGGCGACATACACTATACAACCAATTTGTATCAGATTAATTCAATACTCCTCACTACCGATTCGTATCGGATTCCTTTCATATATTTACGAACTGATTGGGGTCACATACATTGCATACTTTCCACCGTTGCCATTTGTTGTTCGCCTTCATGCCGTGTGCTTTAGTTCCCGCAGCGGAACTTACGAATCATTTGTACACGTTTTCTCTTATTTTGTTTACCAAACCAAAGTCATTTTCTGTGCGTCATGCACGCCGCAACACCACACTACCTCTTTGGATGTCTTGTACACCCACCGTGCCTTTCGTACATCAAGTTTTTCAAACTGTCGCAGGTAGGATTCGTACAATTTCTTTGTTTCACGCACTGTTTGCCAGATAACCTGTGTCATCAAAACCCTGCTGTGGAACTTGCGAGTCATTAGTCAAGTCTCCATATGCGGCCTTATTTCAGCCTCGTGCAAGACCACGGTCTTGTCGTGCAATTCATGAGCACAAACGCAGAGCTGCTTTCATCAGTTTAGTTTTGTGCATTTTTTCGTACCTTGTCGTTTCACACCACGTAGTAGGCCCATGTCACTTAGAAATGCACTGTCTATCATTACAGTTATTTTACTTTGCATTACCCTCCGGTCGAATTTAGTCGCATCAGCGACTCACCGGTTCGTCCCCGCTAGTTTTGTCATCTCATTCACTGATAGTAATTTAATTTGTCACATCTCGCATACCCTTCTCTCTCCTTATGAAACTCTGCACATTGCCACTGATTCGTCTCGCATCGTTAGTCATTTCCTGTGCATCACTCTGATACGAATCCAAGTCGCATCCACAATGCACTGATTCGTCCCGGCTTGCCCCAGTTGCTGGCCTAATTTCAGTACATGCTCCAGAGTCCGCTCGTTGTCAGTCGCACATGCGGTGCACCGACTTGTGCCTAGATCATGGGAGAATTCTGTCATTCATGTCACCATCACGCATCTGAGTTGAATCCACGCGCATTCTTATGTGCAGATTCGTCCCAAACGTGTCCCAGTTGCTGGCCTCATTTCAGTACATGTTCCAGAGTTTGCTTGCTGTTAGTCGCACAGCGCCGCACTGATTCGTGTCTCTGTCATGGGAAATTTCTGACACTCGTTTCACTGTTACGCATCTGATTCAAATCCACATGCATTCTCGTGTGCAGGCTCGTCTCAAGCGTGCTCCAGTTGTTGTTGGCCTCATTTCAGTACATGCTCCAGAGCCCGGTCGTTGTCAGTCGCACCTGCGGCGCACCGATTCATGCCTCTGTCATGGAAAATTTCTGTCACTCATTTCACCGCCACGCATCTGATTTGAATCCATGCGCATTTTTGTGTGCAGGTTCGCCAAGCGTGCCCCAATTGCTGGCCTCATCTCAGAACATGCTCCAGAGCCCGGTCGTTGTCAGTCGCACCTGCGGCGCACCGATTCATGCCTCTGTCATGGGACATTTTTGTCACTCATTTCACTGTAACACATCTGATTTGAATCCACGCGCATTCTTAGGTGCAGCTTCGTCTCAGCCGTTGTTGGCCCCATTTCAGTACATGCTCCAGAGTTCGCTTGCTGTTAGTTGCACAGCGCCGCAAGCGATTCGTGTCTCTGTCATGGGAAATTTCTGTCACTCATTTCACTGTCACGCATCTGATTCGAATCCACGTGCATTTTCGTGTGCAGACTCGTCTTAAGCGTGCCCCAGTTGTTGTTGGCCTCATTTCAGTACATGCTCCAGAGCTGGTTATTGTCAGTCGCACCTGCGGTGCACTGATTCATGCCTCTGTTATGGGACATTTTTGTCACTCATTTTCTCCGACACGCTCCACCATCTGATCCGCTCACTTATATAAAAAGGCAGTGCAGCGCTGAACAAGTCCAGAAATCAAAAGACAATCCCAGTGATCTTCTAGAGTGATTTATAGAATCAGAAACATGCAGATGATGATGTGAACACAGTAAGAGACCTCCACCAGTAATAAGAATGGCCGCTCACCTCCCAAAGTGGAGCCTTTGGTTATAGAGGGTCACAGATACCTTCCCATATGGGTATATACGTCTCAGGCATGTATTGCAGCTCCGGGATGGTTGGATGACAACAGCAGATGGACCGGATCACAAATTACTCCAATGAGGTATATATATAAAGAAAGGCAGACCATAGTGTTCTCCGCATATAAAAGGATATTTAATAAAAAGAACCAGTGCCGAGTGTAACAGCGTGTATGAAACAACAGATGCAGTCTGTTGTGTTCAAACCCCTCACCACTCATCACCTGTCATTTCTCCTCCAGGTCAGTCAAGTAGGTCCACCCTGCACCAGGTTGGACGTAATTTTCCCCCCAAAAAAAACAAAAACGCTCACTTTACCTAACTGACCCCCTACACCTCCAAAAAAATAAATAAAAAACTATTTATAAAAAAAATATATATATATATATTGTGAGGGGGTTCACTCGGTAGCGGGTGTGTGTGACCCCCTGGTTGGGCTCCCCACACAAAAACAGGGCCAGCAGACGGAGGTTGTGGTTTTCAAAATCAAAAGGTGCGGTTTATTTCTCTATGTACAGTGACAAAAACACAGCAAAGCCAAAAAGAAACATAAACAAAATAAATCCTGGTCAGCGTGACCTCTGACTAAACATGCAGGTTTCCTAAACTAACAACTGGGATCAGCCTGGTGCTGTCCTAGTCCCTAAGTCCCTGGTTTAGTAAAAGTCCAAACAAATAGCCACACAGGCTTTGCCTCACCGCACAGGGGTTCACTCTCCCTAGACAGTCCACACAGGTCTGGGTCCAGGCATGAGCTAACATCTAATGAAGCTGGGAGTTCTTATAGAGGCCTAAATGAGCTGACAAGCTTCAGCTGGTCTCATCAACTCCCTGTCTGCACGACGCCCAGCACTCTCCCTAGAGGTATGAGTCATCCATGAGCCTACTAGCCTCAGCTGGGCTTATACAACTCTCCCTAGAGGTATGAGTCATCCATGAGCCCACTAGCCTTAGCTGGGCTTATACAACTCTCCACCTAGTTGTATAAGTCGGCGTAAAGCCTGAATCTGGGAGAAATATATCTACCCCCCTGGATGCAACCAGGTGACTTTACCTTCCTGCTGTCACATACCCCCCCCTCTTGTTTTAACCTTGGGGTTGGAACACCAGCAATCAGGCATTCATGTACTCGAGACAAAGCATCCACATTCCCCATTTGAACGCCAGGGCGATGCTTTACTGTGAAGTTGAATTCCTGTAGGGCCAGGAACCACCTATTCACTCTTCTATTTGTCTCCTTGTTTTGAGCCATCCACTTTAACGGAGCATGATCCGTAACCATGTCAAAGTGCCTACCTAGCAGGTAGTACCGAAGGGAATCTAGAGCCCACTTCACCGCTAAACACTCCTTTTCAACGGTGGCGTAATTTACCTCATGGGACTTCAACTTCCTGCTGAGGTAAATGACTGGGTGCTCTTCCCCGTTCCAGACCTGGGACAATACTGCTCCTAACCCCACATCTGACGCATCACTTTGTACGACAAAGTCTTTAGAGAAGTCGGGTGAGTACAACACTGGCTGGCTACATAAGGCTTGTTTCAAGAATTGGAATGCTGCCTCAGCCTCGGGGGTCCATTTAATCATGACCGACCCTTTCCCTTTCGTCAGGTTGGTTAGGGGCACAGCCTTAGAAGCAAAGTGGGGAATGAAGCGCCGATAATAACCCGCGATTCCCAGAAAGGCCCGTACCTGCTTCTTGCTGTTGGGACGTGGCCAACTCTGGATGGCCTCGACTTTGTTGAGTTGGGGTTTTATCACTCCCCTGCCAATGGTGTACCCAAGATATTTGGCCTCCTCCTGCCCAATGGTACACTTCTTGGGGTTAGCCGTAAACCCCGCTTCCCGGATAGAGTCTAGGACTGCTTGCACTTTTGGCAGATGTGAGGCCCAATCTGTGCTATGGACAATTACGTCATCCAGGTAAGCCGCAGCATACTTCCGATGGGGCCTCAGTATCTGGTCCATTTTCCGCTGGAATGTGGCCGGCGCATTCTGTAACCCGAACGGCATTCTCTTATATTGGAACGCCCCGTCTGGGGTTACAAATGCGGTTTTCTCTTTGGCCGACTTGGCCAGGGGAATTTGCCAATACCCTTTTGTGAGGTCAAGAGTCGTCATGTATCGGGCTGTTCCCAGCCGGTCGATCAACTCATCTATACGTGGCATGGGGTAGGTGTCAAATTTTGTAACTTTGTTCAACTGACGAAAATCGTTACAAAATCGCCAGCTCCCATCCGGTTTAGGCACCAACACAATGGGACTAGACCAATCACTTTGGGACTCCTCTATCACCCCTAAGTTCAGCATTTTCTGTACTTCCTCCCGTATTGCCTCCCGTCGGGCCTCTGGGATCCGATAGGGTTTTAACTTCACCCTTTCACCGGGCGGGGTAATAATATCATGCTCTACCCCAGATGTTTGTCCCGGCAGCTCAGAGAACACCTCCTTGTTGCGAAGCACAAACTCCTTAACCTCCTGTTGTTGGGGTTGTGACAAGGTGGCTGCTATTCCAACCTCCGGAATCACGCAACCAGTTTGAGCTGGTGACCAAGTTTCTGCGACTAGGGACTCTCTATCCCTCCAGGCTTTCAACAGATTAACGTGATATATCTGTTCGGGCTTTCGCCTTCCTGGTTGTCTGACCTTGTAATTCACTTCGCTCACTTTTTCCATTATCTCGTAGGGGCCTTGCCATTTGGCAAGGAATTTACTTTCAACCGTAGGGACAAGTACCAATATCCTATCCCCCGGGGAAAAGGTACGGGTCTTGGCTCCACGGTTGTACACTCTCTGCTGTGCCAACTGCGCTTGGGCCAAATGTTCCTTCACGATGGGCATTACCTGTGCAATTCGATCTTGCATCAGGGCGACATGCTCAATCACACTCCTGTGGGGAGAACTCTCACTTTCCCAAGTTTCCTTGGCAATATCCAACAGCCCTCTTGGGTGTCTCCCATACAGTAACTCAAAGGGGGAGAATCCCGTAGAGGATTGGGGCACCTCCCTAATAGCAAACATCAAATAAGGAAGTAGACAGTCCCAATCCTTTCCATCTCTATCCACCACTTTCTTCAACATTTGTTTTAGGGTTTTGTTGAATCTTTCAACCAGCCCATCGGTTTGTGGGTGATACACAGATGTACGCAATTGCGTCACTTTGAACAATTTACACAGCTCTTTCATAACCCGGGACATAAAGGGTGTACCTTGGTCCGTAAGCAGTTCTTTACAAATACCCACCCGGCTAAAAACAAGAGATAGCTCTTTGGCTATGGTTTTGGCCGAGGTATTTCTGAGAGGGATCGCTTCTGGATAACGGGTGGCATAGTCCATTATAACCAATATGTACTTGGTGCCCCCTAGCGGACTTGATTATAGGACCTACCAAATCCATTGCGATTCTCTCAAACGGGACCTCAATGATGGGTAGAGGGACCAGCGGGCTACGGAAATGTGGCATCGGGGCCGACCTCTGACACACAGGGCAGGAGGAACAATAATTTTCTATGTCCTTCATCACCCCAGGCCAATAGAATCTCTGTAATACCCTCTCTCGGGTTTTCTCTGTCCCCAGATGACCTCCAAGAATGTGCCCATGGGCCAACTCCAACACCAACTTCCTGTAAGGTTTGGGCACCACAAGCTGCTCAACGGTTTCTTCTGCCCTTTTTGCCACCCGATACAGTAGGTCCTTCTCTACGCTGAAGTATGGGTAAGTGCAGGTATTATCTGGGTTCACTAACTCGCCATCTATTTCCACTACGTTTTCCCGTGCCTTTATTAGGGCGGGGTCTTTTAACTGTTCTGTGGCAAAATTTTCCCTGTGAACCTCCAGATCAGAAAACTCCACAGACGGTAGGTTTTCGTCTGAGGAGGTGGGCTCCTCTCCAGTTTCTTGAGTCTCCCCTGCCAATACTGACAAGGGAAATTCTGGAGAGTCCTCACCACTCTCAGAGGAGTTCTGGCTATCACATTCCTGGTACATAGGGGCACCAGTGGGGGGCTCAGGATCATCCCACAGTTCCCAGAACTTCGGAAAATCCCTTCCCACAATGGCATCATGCGGTAATTGAGATACTAACCCCACTGGATGAGAGAGGGTACCTTTGGGGGTCTCGAAACACACTGTAGTCACTGGATACTCTCGGGTGTCCCCATGCACACAAATAACAGCTACCTTGCTATTCCCAGAGACCTCCGTTTTAACTAATTCAGCCTTTATCAGGGTCACAAGGCTACCTGAATCCAGTAATACCACAACATTTCTACCATTAATACACATTTTGCATAAATGTTTCTCAGTTCCCCGAATGGCAGTGCATGCGACTGTCGCACACAGCGACTGACGTCTGTCCGTCAGAAAGTCACATTGCATGGGTTCCTCCACAACCGGGCAATTTGCTGCAATATGTCCCGCTTGCCGGCAGCGGTAGCAAACAATCCATTTGGCTGCCTCTTGAGCCCCTGACTTCCCAGGCTGTTCTCGCCAAACTTTGGGTAGAGCTCCCACCCTCTCACTCTCTCCACCCTCACCCCTTGGAATCCTCTTATCCGCCCCTGGGGATGGTCTGGTCTTAGGGTGGAAAGTCCGAGAGTCTCTGGAAGAGGCCGTCAGGTTCTCTGTAGCCAAGTATTTCTCTACACGATCCACAAGAGCACCGGCCGTCTCTGGGTCTCCATGGCTTACCCACTTTTGGATGGCAGTAGGAAGAGCTCTCAAAAACCGATCCATTACAACACGTTCCACAATCTCTGGTGCGGACAAAGTCTCTGGCTGTAGCCACTTCCTGCTCAGGTGAATGAGATCATACATTTGAGACCTGGGGGGTTTTCCAAGCTGGAAAGTCCAGTTATGCACACGCTGAGCCCGGACAGCCAGGGTGACACCCAGCCTTGCCAATATTTCAGCTTTTAGCATCACATAGTCTTTTGCTTGGTCAGGCTCTAGGTCATAGTAAGCCTTCTGCGATTCACCAGTTAACAGAGGAGCCACCAGTCCAGCCCACTGCTCCTCAGGCCACTTTTCTCTTTCAGCAGTCCTTTCAAATGTGGTCAAAAATACCTCTGGATCATCCTCTCCAGTCATTTTTGTCAATAAACGACTCACCCCAAAGGACGCGGTATTAGTGGGACGGCTTTCCTCACTGGTCTGCGGACGTTACTGCATTACTGCTTCCATTTGTTGTAGTCTCTGCTCTTGCTTCTGTAACAGGTCTATGAAGCGGGCCTCAGATTGCTGCTGGGCTTGTTGATGAGCTTGCTGCTGGGCTGCAAGGCTCCTTTGCAAACCTGCATTTGTCTGCTGTTGATTGGCATTTGCTAGAGCCAGCTGTTTCAGTATCTCCTCCATGCTGGCTTAAAAAAAAACTGCCACTGGTTCTCCACCAACTGTGAGGGGGTTCACTCGGTAGCGGGTGTGTGTGACCCCCTGGTTGGGCTCCCCACACAAAAACAGGGCCAGCAGACGGAGGTTGTGGTTTTCAAAATCAAAAGGTGCGGTTTATTTCTCTATGTACAGTGACAAAAACACAGCAAAGCCAAAAAGAAACATAAACAAAATAAATCCTGGTCAGCGTGACCTCTGACTAAACATGCAGGTTTCCTAAACTAACAACTGGGATCAGCCTGGTGCTGTCCTAGTCCCTAAGTCCCTGGTTTAGTAAAAGTCCAAACAAATAGCCACACAGGCTTTGCCTCACCGCACAGGGGTTCACTCTCCCTAGACAGTCCACACAGGTCTGGGTCCAGGCATGAGCTAACATCTAATGAAGCTGGGAGTTCTTATAGAGGCCTAAATGAGCTGACAAGCTTCAGCTGGTCTCATCAACTCCCTGTCTGCACGACGCCCAGCACTCTCCCTAGAGGTATGAGTCATCCATGAGCCTACTAGCCTCAGCTGGGCTTATACAACTCTCCCTAGAGGTATGAGTCATCCATGAGCCCACTAGCCTTAGCTGGGCTTATACAACTCTCCACCTAGTTGTATAAGTCGGCGTAAAGCCTGAATCTGGGAGAAATATATCTACCCCCCTGGATGCAACCAGGTGACTTTACCTTCCTGCTGTCACAATATATATATATATATGTGTGTGAATGTATATGTATGTATGTATGTATATATATATTCCAAGCACTTACCAACAGCCGATCCGAATCTAGTCGCAACGTCGGCCCTATGATTCAGATCCTCAGCAATCACAAACTCCTTCAACCACTAACACCATCAGCCGATTTGAGTCTAGTCATATCATCAGTGCAACGACTCGGACCTGGAAGATGAGCTCCCTCGTCACCTTACATCTACAGCCGATCCGAGTCCAGTCGCAGCGCCGGCTCAACGTTTAAGATCCTTTACAAACCAAACCCCACCGGTGTCGACACCTCAGCCCGATTCGAACTATTCGCATCAGTAATACCAATAAAGTGGTACTTACGATTCAGATCCCTGGCCTTATGTCCGTTATCAAGCATAAACATTTACATCTCACGCCATCTGCATGTACAATGTTGCGCACGGTCATTCCTACATACTCAAAATTTCCACTAACTTTGTTACCATCTTTCCAATAAAGCGGCCTAATTGCAATTGCTGCAAGCATTTCTGCAAATGACTCAAATCGGTTACTCATCATCTCCAGTAGCAACTCGGCTGCTCACCTATTCTCTGTCGTGCTAAACACGCAAACTAGCTTTCACTACGTTTGTCGTTCCTTAAAGCCGACCCGCATCAGGTCAGTTCTCCAAGACTTCACCCGTACACGTGGGGTGTACTAAGGAGCATCTTCAGTCTCTCCCGGGAATGCTCAATTTGCAGCAAGGATCATTCCCCAGGGTCGATCTTTTGTATCACGCCTCCTGGTCTTCCTCTCCCAGACACAGGACCCTGATCAGATCCTTAACTTAGACACTGCGGCAGTAGCGGACTTGTCAATATGGGAGGAGTTCCTTACTACGTGAAACAGTATCAACGTTATACCATCAATATCGCCCCCATCACCGCTGGTAGTGACAGATGCCGCAGCTTCCACAGGCTTCGCTGCAATTTTTGGCCACTATTGGTTTGCAGGACCATGGCCTCCAGAGACACTCTTAATCCCAGGGTTTACCCGGACTTCCTCCCTGTTCGAACGATACCAGATTGTGGCAGCCGCTTAGCTCTGGGGTCATATCTGGACAGGACAAACCGTGGCCTTCACTACCGACAACCAGGCCATGGCCGATATTATTAGTATAGGCAAGTCCAAGTATGTCCTTCCTATGCAGGACCGTACAACTATTCCCCCAGCACCAGTTAATGTCCACTACCCTAGCTAGTTCCCCATTTGGCCTTCTCCCCAGCCTGGTCATTCAAGCAGCCTTCGACTCGGCCTACCACGGGTTCTTGCGGCCTAGCGAGTTCACCCGCAGCTACCCCGCCGGCCAAGTTCTACGTAGACCTCACTTGGCTCGCTACCAAGATCATTTCATCCTCCACCTGCCACTATCCAAAACCCAGCGATCAGGCACCGGGTTAGACATTTATCTCTAAAACAAACAATCTCTGGTGTGCAGTAACCATACTCGATCGCCTTCTGTCACTCCTACCTGAACAGTCAAACTCTTGTCCCCTACTACCTTTCCCGATCAAACCCTTGAGTGCCTGCCAGTTCATCAAACACATGAGAATTCATCGGGGCACAACCAACCATAGGAAGTTGATCCAGGGTTCACCCGGTCGCCTCTTGGGGGATCAGGAAGGAATTTTCTCCCCTGTTGTAGCAATTGGCCTAGGCTCGGTTGGGGTTTTCGCCTTCCTCTGGATCAACGGTGGGGCGGTTAGGTCAATTTGGGTCCTGTCACCTTCACACTCACTCACTCTTCCACGCTACCTACACCTCAACCCCAGTCAGTGCTCCAGTCGCTCTTATCATATTGGAGCAGCCTCTGCAACATCCCGGTGTGGGGTCCCAGATCATGACAATTAAGAGAGTTGACAGGTGGAAGTCTGCTTGCTTCGCCCAGCACATCCCCAATCCTCAGGTGGAAATGGCACAAGCATTCACCAAACTTGCTCAATGAATAAAGCTAAAACCAATAAAACTACATCCCTACCTGAATGTTTTTGCCCCCTTATTTTGGCATACCATCCATCAGATCAGGGCACACTTCAGGTCCATTTCATGTTGTAAGTCTTATGTTAAGTCTATCTATCTTTATCTTGTTCATAATCGTATCGGATATAGGGCTTCAACCATAAGTAAGAAGGCCAGTATGCTGGCCTGAATTTATGGGAAGAGCCCGGGGGGCTATTTAACCAGTCCACTCACCTGCAGTCTTCGTTGGTTTTCTGTGAGTGATACCCACCCTCCCCTCCCCTTTTTTAGGGCATTTCTCAAAATTCATTTCTCTCCACAAAATATTCATTCTAATCTTGGGTATGCCCACTTATTTTGGCATACCGTCCATCAGATCAGGGCACACTTCAGGTCCATTTCATATTGTAAGTCTTATGTTAAGTCTACCTATCTTGTTCATATCCGTATCGGATATAGGGCTTCAACCATAAATATATATATATATATATATATATATATATATATATATATGTATATGTAGCGATACCCCCAGCTAAGGGAGACGCTGTTATGATTTTCGGGCCTGTAACACACCGCTGTCAACCCCCAGCAATTGGCTCTACCCTCCCTTGGCACAGTTAGTAGGGGATGATAGGATTGTGAGGCCTGCAACTTTAGGCAACACAATCCAGCAACAAAACACACACAGTGATATAGTGAACACTGACTGTTTCCTCTGCACAATAATAACACCAACAACTAGTCTGCTTAATCCTGGTACTTTTACTAAAGGAAATGATTAAACAGATTAACACAGTATACTGTAGTATATGCAGAGCCCTGCAATAAAAGGTGTTCAACAATAGGCAGATATGCAATCCTGTACAGAGATAATTAATGGACCCCCTTGCAGCTCTCCTCCCTCGTGGGCAAGATGGCGCCCAGCAATGTCTACACTGATAAGTCAGGCCTGACTGTAACTATGTGTAAGTTCCGTAGAGAAGAATCTTTGCTAGCAAATGGTGGTGCACTTTTGAAGACAAATTGTAATCCACTGGAATAAAGGTTGACAAACTTGGTGAACAAAGATAAAGTCATTAACGCTATTCAATGCACTGTCCCTCCGGTGTGCATATGCAAATTCTAACGGGTGAGTCCCGAACAACAGACACTAGGCCTAGAGATCCTGTATAAATCTCTGAGCAGGTGCTCCCTCACCCAACCAGACCAGTATCGGTACACAGGTTCCACGACACCCGGGTCTTCGGTCCTCCTGGAAGCAGCAGACGGATAGCAGGATGCGACGTCCCTCCGGCTCCTTGGTGGAAAAGGAAGGCTCTTTGGAAACACAGGGCCTACGCTTCAGGCCCTGTCCGGAACAACAGACTCAGCAGAGAGTTCCACTTGCTGCGCAGGTGATGTCCAAAGAGACCATACTCCAGTCCGCCCCTCAGTTAAATACCCCACCCCAGCAGTCCTTGCGCGGGGAAATGCATCCTGGGTATGGTAGTCTCTGGGTTCCTCAAGCAACACCCCGCTACACACTCCCCCCACTTAAAATCTTTGGTCCCCAAAGATAAAATTAGCATTATCTACAAGCAATACAGTTTATGGTTGCAAAGGAGCTGGGCAAGGGAACCTCCCACCAAACTTGGTAAGGGAGATTGTCTTGTCTACAGGTCATATTGGTGGAAGTGACCTGCCTAACTGTGCCAGAGAGTGAGCTGGGGTTGCCCTCCACCGAATGCACAGTGGAGGGGCCAGGTTTCTCTATTGTCCTTCTCGCAGTCACAACCGTATCTTCAGAGCATTCTCCCATCTGAGTGTAAGTTAGTTTTCGGGGAGGGCGAATGGCTCTTTTCACTCTTTGTTCCCTGGGAGCTGAGGTATGAGGTACAATGGGTTCTTCCTTCTTCCTTCCACTGGGACAGGTGTAATGGATCCTGCTGCTTCAGGGGCATCCAACTCTGGTGCAGAGAGGTATAAAGAATCTCTTGGGTCTTCAGCTGAGATCGACTCTAGGGCATCTTCCCATTCCTCAGTTAGAGTACATGATGGAATGAACTCAGCAGCTTCAGCATTTAGGGTGCCATCGATGGTAACTTCACAGGGTGAAGGATCCATGACCATGGGTCCAGTTGTCTGAGTGGGTCATAGCCAGTTGAGTTCCATTTCCTCATCTTCACTCTGGTCGGTGGCATTTATCCCTCCTGACTGAGTGGTTTGAGATCTGGTGTTGGGCCTAGGGGTATTGGAGGTTGAAGGTGATTCAGGAAAATCCGGAATGGAAGGTATCTGGACTGCTTCGGAGAGAGGCAATAAGTGGTTCCTGTGCCAGGTTTTCAAAGGTCCCACTTTTCCTTCAGGTTTCAGCTGGTACACTGGCAAGCCAGGCAATTTTTTACAGATTATATACGGCTGTGATTTCCATCTGTCAGCAAGCTTATGTTTCCCTGGAACACCAAGATTCCACAACAGCACTCTGTCTCCTGGTTGCAAGTCATGGATCCGGACTCATGGATCCGGAGGTCAAAATATTGTTTGTTCCGGGCTCCTCTCTGGTCAGAAGTGGCTTGTGCCTTCTCATAAGCCAGTCTTAAGCTTTTCCGCAGCCTGTCCACGTATCCCTTGTGTGAAGCAGCCGATGTGTGGTCTATCGAAGTACCAAAGGCCAGGTCTACAGGTAGTCTCGCTTCTCTACCGAACATTAATCTGTAAGGGGAGTATCCGGTGACATCACTAGTTGTGCTATTATAAGCGTGCACTATGGCAGCTATATGCTTGCCCCAATGTTTTTTTTTCCTCGCTACTCAGGGTCCCCAGCTTATTCAACAAAGTTCTGTTAAACCTTTCTGGTTGGGCATCTCCTTGTGGGTGATAGGGGGTTGTGCGTGTCTTCTTTATGCCTAAGGAATCCAGTAACTTCCGGATCAGTCGACTTTCAAAGTCCCTCCCTTGATCCGAGTGAAGGCGTTGAGGTAATCCGTAGTGTACAAAATACTTCTCTACAAGTATCTTGGCCACAGTGGAAGCCTTCTGGTCTTTAGTTGGAAAGGCCTGGGCGTATCGGGTGAAATGATCGGTTACTACCAGAACATTTCCATGTCCCCCCAAATCCGGTTCCAGACAAAGAAAATCAATGCATACCAAGTCCAAAGGTCCTTAGCTTTGCAGGGGCCCATTGGGGCAGCTTGATGAGGCAGTGTTTTCCTTTGTATGCAGCGAGCACATGAGTGACAGTATTCCTCCACTTCAGCCCGCATACAGGGCCAATAGAATCTGCTCCTTATGAGCTGAAAGGTTCTCTCTGCTCCTCGGTGGCCTTGGTTGTCATGTAGGGCAATCATAACAGTCTTTCGGGTTTTTTCTGGCAGGAATAGTTGCCACTCGTCTTCCAGGTCATCAGAGGGGCCCCTTCGGTAGACCACCCCTTGATGCACCTGCAACCTGTCCCATTCCTTGCGCAGTAAGCGGGCCTCCTTTGTGGGATCATTCAAGAGTCTGTCCGGATCCTGGTCTTCTAAGGCTTCCAAAGCCAATCTTCCCAATGGGTCTTCCAGCTGGTCCCGTCTTATATCCTTTGATAATTTTGGCAAGTCTTCTTCACCAATCTGAGTTACATCACAATAATATTTGGGCACTCCAACAACTGAGACTCCAATTTCTTCTGCCCTGGATCCTCCACTAGCCTGGAGCTCTGCTCCCTGACACAAAGCCCGTATCCCCTCTGGGGTTACCTGGGTCCAGTCTTCTACCATGCAAGTGAGAGCATGAGATCTTTGGGACAAGGCATCAGCATCTCGGTTTCCAGTCCCAGGCCTGTACTTCAGGCTGAAATTGAACCCTGAGAGGGCTGCCAACCAACGGTGTCTGGTGGCATCCAGTTTTGCTGTGGTTAGAAGGTAAGTGAGTGGGTTATTGTCTGTCTTAACCACAAAGTCAGTTCCATATAAGTAGTCCTTCAGTTTGTCCACCACAGCCCACTTCAAGGCAAGGAAATCCAACTTGTGGGTGGGGTAATTCTTTTCAGCTGGGGTTAAACTCCTACTCACATAGGCAACGGGTCTTAGCTGCTCTTCATACTCCTGATATAATACTCCTCCCAAACCATCATGGCTGGCATTCACGTGTAATTCATAGGGTTTTGGGTGTCCGCATAGGCCAAGACAGGGGCAGTGGTCAAACTCTCCTTCGGCTTAATGAAAGTCTCTTCACACTTTCCAGTCCACTGGTCTTCCACTGACTCTCCTGGTTTCCTGGGGCCTGAGTCATCCTCCTCTCCATCTGTCTTCAACAGCTCATTCAGAGGCTTGGCAATTCTTGCAAACCCCTCCACAAACCTGCGATAGTAGGAGCAGAACCCCAGAAATGACCTGAGCTCAGTCACTGTGGTGGGCCGGGGCCAGGAGGTGACTGCCTCCAATTTGTCGGGATCTGTGGATACTCCTTCTTCAGACACTATGTGTCCCAGGTAATGGACTGAAGACTGGTAGAACTGGCACTTCTCCCGAGAGAGCTTGAGTCCCTCATCACTGAATCTCTTCAAGACCTTCTCTAACCTCTCCTCATGCTCCTCCAGAGCCTTCCCAAAGACGATGATGTCATCTAGGTATACTAGAACTTCGATGAGGTTCATGTCCCCCACCGTCTTCTCCATCAACCGCTGGAAAGAGGCAGAGGCTCCCGACAGACCTTGAGGCATACGGTCAAATTCATAGAACCCCACCGGGGTAATGAAGGCAGTCTTCTCTATGTCTTCTGGGTGCATTGGGATTTGGTAGTACCCGCTCTTCAGGTCCATTACACTGAACCATTTGGCTCCAGACAGACTCTGCAGAGCATCCTCTATTCTTGGGGTGGTGTATTGGTCAGGTATTGTCCTCCTGTTGAGGGTCCTGTAGTCTATACAGAGTCTCAATGACCCATTCTTTTTCCTGACTACCACAATTGGAGAGGCATATGGGCTCCTGGATTCCCGGATAACTCCCGTTCTCTTGAGCTCTGCAAGTTGCTCACGCAGATCTTCCAGATCAGCCAGGGGAACTCGCCGGACCCTCTCCCTAAAGGGTTTGTCTTCCTGTAGGCGGATTTTGTGAGTGGCACTTTTCGCACATCCTACATCAAACTCATCCTTGGAGAAGATCTTCCGCCACTTCGCCAACTGGGCCCTGGCCCTCTCCTTCCATGCCGGGGGTAGGGCCGGGTTCTCCAAGTTGAGTTCCCCTCCTTCTTCCTTCTCTAAGTCAGGCAAGGCAACTGGGGTAGCGGGATTCACTTGGCCCAACAGCACCCGGGCTGGAATCTTCACAGGCGAGTCAGTGGTGTTTCTGATACTCACTGGCACCCTGCCGTTTGCCTTCTTCAGGACCCTCAGCGGGACTACTTCGGGGATTACCTCCAGTCCCGGATGGGTACCCAGAGGGTCTGGTTCCAGAACTACAAAGGGGCCAGGTTGTTCCCAGGTGAGCTTCACAGTGGCTCTCAAGCAGGCTACTTCACCAGACTGCAACACTCTCTCTCCTTCTCCAGTCTCCAAACTTTCCCCACCCCCTCTTCTGGGGCCTTCTTCTCCAGGAACAATCGCTGATAGGCCAGCTGCAACATGGGATGGATTCTGGCTGTTGAAACGCCCTGCTCTTGTACTAGAGGGGCCAGTAGTCTCCTGACCAGGTCAGTGTTTGTTCCTATTATCAGAGAACTTTTGTTGGCCCCTGGTGGGCGGAGACAGACTACCGCCAGGGTATCAAAGACCTCTGCCTCTCCTGCCACTGAGGGGTCGAAAGCCAATCTAATCGGGAGGTAACCGTCACAAGGAAAGCTCTAGGTGCCAATTCCCCATATTTCCAAGTCTTCTAACTTCTGCAAGGGCAAATGTCTCAGATGCTTTTGGTAGAAATCCCGGTACAGGAGGGTTACTTGAGCCCCTGTATCCAGAATGGCCTTCATGTAGACTCCCTCCACGTGAATGGGGACCACTGGGGAAGGCCCCACTAACTTGGCTGGGAACTTCGTCGGGGGGGCCTCTTTTCCTGGGCCCCTGGTTTTGTTCTTTGGTGTTTTTTTTCTTTTTCCATCTCTTCCTGGATCCTAATCCCTGTTGGGCCTGGTATGCATTGATTTCTTGTGATTTTTGGGGTTTTACCTCCAAGGGAGGGGTATTGTGTGCTTTTGATGGGGAATTATTCCCCTCACTTCTGGGCTTTTCTTGCTTTCTTATTCCAGTGGAGCTTGCTGGAGATGATGGACACCCGGTTGACTCCTTCACCGAGGCCCTCTGGAGTTTTCCGCCGGCTGGCGGTAGTTGCCTCGGGTCTTCCTTGGACTGGGGCACACTCGCCCAAAGTGGCCAATTCCTCCGCAGTTAAAACAAACAGCTTCTCCTCTATCCCGCGGGGAGACTTGGGTTGAAACGCTCTGGTACAGCTCTTTCCTGGCTTCTTCTTTTTCTCCAACTCCTGAGTTCTTGGCCATCAAAGAGGTCAGCATCTCTAATACTTGGGTCATCTGCGACTTTAAGACTTCCACCTCCGAGTCCCGTTCGGTAGCCATGGCGGATCTGACCCCAACTGAGGGGGAAGTAGTGGGCTTCTCGGTCACCTGTTGGTCTTTCAACAGAGCCTCTTCATCCCTTATTATTCGTACAAGGTCCGGGTAGTTGAGGAACATGACCCCTCCGGTGGTTTTCAGATGGAGCCAAACTGGATCAGAACGCAATGCTCCCTTTAAAATCTGCTTCATCCTAGCCGCATCTATGGCTTGTGGTAGCATCCCCTTCTTAAGGACAATTTGGCACAACATCTTGTTTAACCTGCGAACGTATTCAGACAGTCTTTCTCCTGGAAGTTGAAGGGTATGCTCAAACTGATAGATTAAATTGGCCACTTTCTCCAATTGGCCGAACTCTTCCTGCAACATAGTTAAATAGTCATAGGCGGTACAAGCAGCATTGCTGAACCTAAGGTTCTTCACGGCTTCAGCAGCAGCACCCTTTAAACTTTTTCTTATGCGCTGCTTCTTCTGGGCCTCCGGTATTTCCCATCCTTCCACGGCCTGCATCGCCTGCTCCATCCAGGTGTCGAAATCCTCTTCCCCAAGTGGTACAGGTTGTTTCCCTGAAAAGATTCTGAGCTTCCGGTACCCAGCTTCTACATGTACCGTACTACTCTTCTGACACTTCGTGACAAGATCCCCTAAAGCATTTAAAAGTTCAGGACCTATAGCGGTTAAAGGTGTCCCCGAAGCTGTCATTTCTTTGGAACTTTTTGGAATTTTGGGTGACTGCGGAGGTTCCTACTTTATAGCCTTTGCGTGCGCCAAGCGGTACGTCTTATTGCCCATGGACTGCACACTCTGCCCTTTAAATTCTTCCGGCATTTCATCCCTCCACTCTATCAGCGCAAAAGTGTGGGAGTTCTCTTCCTCTGATTTGAGGTCAATTAACCATCCTCTATGGTCCGGGGACAAGAGCTCTATGAGCTGTTCTATGTCACTCCCCGACCAATCCTCTCCGGGGAGTTCAATCACTGTGGTCATGTCCAGGGAGGCATCGACAGATAAGCACCACTGGGTCACCGTTAATGGATCCATGCCGGTACTTCTGGCAGGCTTGATTGCAGTGTACAGGTATTCCAGACTCTGAGCCCCCACGTGTAGCGATACCCCCAGCTAAGGGAGCCGCTGTTATGATTTTCGGGCCTGTAACACACCGCTGTCAACCCCCAGCAATTGGCTCTATCCTCCCTTGGCACAGTTAGTAGGGGATGATAGGATTGTGAGGCCTGCAACTTTAGGCAACACAATCCAGCAACAAAACACACACAGTGATATAGCGAACACTGACTATTTCCTCTGCACAATAATAACACCAACAACTAGTCTGCTTAATCCTGGTACTTTTACTAAAGGAAATGATTAAACAGATTAACACAGTATACTGTAGTATATGCAGAGCCCTGCAATAAAAGGTGTTCAACAATAGGCAGATATGCAATCCTGTACAGAGATGATTAATGGACCCCCTTGCAGCTCTCCTCCCTCGTGGGCAAGATGGCACCCTGCAATGTCTACACTGATAAGTCAGGCCTAACTGTAACTATGTGTAAGTTCCGTAGAGAAGAATCTTCGCTAGCAAATGGTGGTGCACTTTTGAAGACAAATTGTAATCCACGGGAATAAAGGTTGACAAACTTGGTGAACAAAGATAAAGTCACTAACGCTATTCAATGCACTGTCCCTCCGGTGTGCATATGCAAACTCTAATGGGGGAGTCCCGAACAACAGACACTAGGCTGTCATGTACCTGGGTGTATTTGAACCGGGATCTTCCTGGTCCCAAAGCTGCAGCCTTACCTGTTGTGCTACGGAGCAGATCTAGACTTTTGGAAATGTCCTCTCAGTATTAAGCATTACCTTGGACTCACTAGCCCCACCTGCTGCCAGCTGTGGACAATTTTCAATCAAAGCAGCCCTTAAAAAGGAAGTGATGCTATCTCTCAGTGCCGTTTGTGTGGAATAGCTCCCTGGGTGTTGTGACCGCTTTTTGATCCTGATTTTCGCGTTGAACTTCTGCCTGAATTCCTGACTACTCTCTAGCCTGCTGATTTTGTACTTCACTGCCAGCTTGTGTATGACCTTTGCCTGCCTGACCACTCCCTGGATTTCGATCGTGTACCGTTTTGCCTGATCTGTTGCCAACCTAATCTGCCTGACTACGTTTTCTCCTGAATCCTCAGCACACAAGTTCCACTTCGGACACAGGCTCTTTGGAAACACAGGGCCTAGGCTTCAGGCCCTGTCCGGAAGAACAGACTCAGCAGAGAGTTCCACTTGCTGGGCGAGCGATGTCCAAAGAGACCGTACTCCGGTCCGCCCCTCAGTTAAATACCCCACCCCAGCAGTCCTTGCGCAGGGAAATGCATCCTGGGTATGGTAGTCTCTGGGTTCCTCAAGCAACACCCACGCTACACATTATATATATATATATATATATATATATATATATATAATGTAGCACACCACATCCTTTTGCCCCAACTTACCTTCACCTGCGGGGGGTAGGACACACCATGCCACAAGCCCGTGTCCTCCTTATCAGGAGATCAGGCGGTGTTTACAGATTTGGGTCCTGCAGCGAGTTACCACTTTCCACTGGTTCTCGTCCCTAGACTATAGGGAAAAGTCTATATTCTTCCCCAAGAAGGCCAATGTCCACACGACTTTAACTCCAACAAAGAGTTTATTTTCCTTTTGTTTCCGTCAACGGGAAATTGAAGAGAGAAAGAAGATAGGAGGTAGATTCAGGCACACAACACCCGACTCACTCGTCGCCACTCGATCCCGAGTGGGTTTAGCTCACCCGGATAGATCCCTCTCACTGTTTAGCAGCCGGAGTGGAGCTCGAACAATACTATCTCTTTGTCCCCTCCAGGGACGGGTTCAGGAGATCCTCTATAGCAGCAGAATCCTGTTATTCCTGAATCCAGAACTTCCCTTAACCTTTTTTAGGATTCAGAGAACAGACAATGCCAACGGGCACTCTACAGGGTTAACTTTGATGAGCAAGGAATCCTTCCCTCTGACGGGTCACCAGGCCTTTTCCGAGACAGCAACCTACTATCACTCGTCTCCTCTGTGGGACCGATCCTCCCCTGGCTTCCTCTCAGTCAGAGCGGGTACCCTCACCTGGGCACCCTGGGACTCCAATGTGCTGACTGTAGACCCAGTCAATGGTACTGGGCCTACCTGGAACATCTATAGAGTGGGTATTCCTGCGCTGCCAATCTGGAGGAATGTGGAGGTGAATGAAACTATCGCAAGCACCTCGCAGGTTAATCCTAACCTGATAAAGTAAAGGATCTAAATCAAGGGGGGGGGGGTGGTGCTGCGCTGTTTCTAGTATGATAAATTATAGTGCACAATGGCTAAGTAATTATCAATCAATAAACAGGTTGAGAAAAATAAACAATAAATACAACTGATCAATTATAGTGATGTATAAATACTAAAACCATAAGATCAGTAAAAATATAAATATATAAACTGTAAAAACAATAAATATATAAGTAAACCTGTGAATAAATACCAAGGTGAATGTTACTGTGCAAATATGCTGTGAGAATGAATAAATGAAAGAAGTCGCTTCTTTCATTTATTCATTCTCACAGCATATTTGCACAGTAACATTCACCTTGGTATTTATTCACAGGTTTACTTATATATTTATTGTTTTTACAGTTTATATAATTATATTTTTACTGATCTTATGGTTTTAGTATTTATACATCACTATAATTGATCAGTTGTATTTATTGTTTATTTTTCTCAACCTGTTTATTGATTGATAATTACTTAGCCATTGTGCACTATAATTTATCATACTAGAAACAGCGCAGCACTACCTGGAACATCGCAGCCTCAGGCCAAAAGGTGCCTGAGACTCTTCGGCCAGTCCACGCACCCCCCAAGGGGCACACTCCCCCGGGCACTCCTCCCCAGGCACTCCTCCCTAAAAATGGCGTCTGCCCCTTATATACCCTCTCCCGGCATGCACAGCAGACGAGGCCCCGCCCACCGCATGGCAGCCGAGAGAGGATATCCAATCACGCCACTGTGTCACCTGAGGTTCGACCCTAGGCCTAGGCAACAGTGCCACCCACAGGCCAAAGGGGAAGCTTACACCAAACAACACCACAGCAGAGCAGAGTCCAGCACTAAATTAGAAAGCCTGGGCCAAACTATAGCCCAGGCTATCCCTCAAATTTGGGAATAGCGACCCCCTAGATTTAGGGGTCCGCTACATATACCCCCCCCTTAAAGGGCCACTGTCCCCAGTGGCTGGAAAAGATCAGAAGACCCCCTCAATCCTGAGTGGGTTCTGGTCTTTTCCAGAACTATGTACAATAAATTGGTTCGGTGCCAGAATCAAATTTTGGAAACAGAGTAAAGAGAAGAAGGAAAAGAAAGAAGCATATAGTAATACACATTACACACAGATAATTTTCTTTTCAATAGATAATCCCTCCCACAATCCTATCATATCTTCCCCACTCACTCTCCGCTAGAGTTGATGGACGATCGCCTGCAGAGGGAGAAAAAAAACAAACACAATAAACACGTCCTAACTCCTAGGAAACAGAAGTGAACCCTTCCTCCAAGAAGGAATGACTGGCTTCTGCAGCATAAATTTCTGCAGAACACCACCACCTAGTGGCAGCGCACATCACTACACTCATTTGATGCGCATAGGCATGTATTAACACAAGAACCTTTTTCTTGATCACGGTCACTTCCTGCTTTGGCCCTGACTAACTTACCCAGTGTTCAGTTTTCTCTTTTTTTTTTTTTTTAAAGAGCAAAAGAAAAAACTTTATTTTCTGCAGGACTGAAGAGGGGAGAACAAAAAAAAACAAAGAGTTCTCCGATTCCTCTATAGAGTAAGTTCCCCCTTTGAGCGGAGAGCCAAGTCAACAGTTCAAGACAGTTTCCCTGAAGTGGAATAATAAAAAAAAACACAAGTTCCCACTTCAGAGATAATACTTGGGATCAGGGCAGTGTTGCCAACCGTACAAATTTTTACGGACACTACGTAAAAACGGGCACTTTTTCACCCGTCCGTAATTGTCCATGCTAGCGGGGAAGTGCCAGTAAAAAATAGCCTGACCGTTCCGACTTGGAACTGCGCATGTGCAGTTTTGGAGCTTGCCGAGCCGATCCTGTATTCGGCCAGAAGGGGGGCGGATCGCACTGGGGCTGTGCGGCGCGCTATGCTAACGAGGCGAGTGATGTAATAACACATCCCGCCACAGCGCCAGTTTTTAAAATTGTGACCAGGAGCACTGGAGCAGCCAGAAGGCTGAGCACGCGGAAGTTCGGAACGGAGGAGCCCTTCATCCAGCTTCCAAAGTCCACGGGGGACTCGGAGTCAGGCACGGAGTGACAGCCCAGCCAACGACGGTGACAGATGACTGCAATGAAGGGTTGTACCGCTCTTTTAAGCTGTAGGGCTTTCAAAATGCTCCCGCCCTGATACTGAAACAGGTGCTGGCTCTGCACTGATGCATGGAAAATAATGGAGCCCTGGACTGAGCACTCTGTATAAATGATTTATTTCCAAAATTTCAAAATAAAATCCAAAATTAATCCATAAATTAAAAAAATCCAAAAACAGGCAAAACAGAAAACTGACATGCAGGGATGGATGGCTGATGCGTTTCACATCAAAGTAGATGCTTACTCATAGCTGATGACTGCAGGTGATGGTAGCAGGCTGCAGAGGGGGGTGAATGATGGTGGCAGAGGGGGATGGACTCGAGGCAGCAGGAGGTGTTGGAGGCAGTTGGTGTTGATGGTGACAGGGGGTGTTGGAGGCAGGGGGGGATGGTTGCAGGGGGGGATGGTGACAGGGGGTGATGGTGACAGGGGGTGATGGAGGCAGGGGGTGATGGGGACAGGGGGTGATGGTGCACCTGAGAGGAGGTCAGTCTGAGGGGGGTCACTGATGTAAGGGGGGGGGAGTGAACACAATAATGTAAGGGGGCACTGAAATAAAGGTTAACCCTTGTATCAGTAACCCCCCTTACATTAGTGTATTCACTCTGCGGAAGGAAATCTCTGGTCACCAGAGTCCCCTCCTCATTAGAGTTCCCAATGTTCCCCTTTACATCAGAGTCTGCAGGATTTCCTCTTATAGTGCAAGGGAGAACTCTGCAAACCCTGATGTAAGTGGGAACTCTGATGTAAATTGGAGCGCAGAGCCCCCCCTTACATCAGAGTTCCCCCTTAGATCAGAGTTCCCCATTAGATCGTGATCTGTGGCATCGTCCTTTACATCAAGGTTCGCAGAGTTCTCCCTTGCACTGTAATGGGGAACTCTGTGCTGGCTGTGTTATATTAACCGGACCTTCATGTAAATAGAGAAATTCAGTTTTTGACTTTTGTTTAACTTAAACACATTGCTAATAGCTTTAGCTACATGTTTATAGTTTAAATACTAAAAGTTGCACAGTTTAGTACTGAAAACAGGCATTTTAGGTGTTTTTTTGAAGCGTCATTAAAAAAGTGGTGTTGTTCGTAATTTTTAGGCATCTTGTCAGTAAATTTCACTTGGGGGGGTTGGCAACACTGGATCAGGGAGGACAAGAGTTTTCCACTATCTGTCTAAAGTCTCTTCGAAATAAACAGCATCTTCTCTGTCCTTGCTATTATAGCGATACCCTCAGTTTAAGAGGGCTGCTTGTTTGTTTTGGGCCTTGTAATGCACCGCTGTCAACCCCTGGCAATCGGCTCTAACCTCACGGGCACAGTTAGAAAAGGGGGAAGGATAGTATAACTGTACTATATCTATACTGTTATATGGTACAACCCCTTTGTTTCCCAGCACAGTAGTTGACACTGACAACCAAATTACTTAACTATAACTTTTTACTATTAGTAAAAGTATAAAAGGTAATTTGTATACAATATCTCATGCAGATCCCTGCAATATAGGTGTACACATTAAAGTGGTTGTAAACCCACTTTATAAACAAACACCTACAGGTAAGCCTAGATTAAGGCTTACCTGTAGGTGCATGAAATATCTCCTTAACCTACACGGTTAAGGAGATATTTGCATTTAAATGCGGCGACGCTGACGTCACGCGCATGCGCATGGGGTTAACCCCATTCACAAATTCGGCTAGGTCGGAACATTCGACGACGTAGCCGAATTCGACGGCTCACGCGCGCATGCGCGGAGTCACGTCTTTGCCGCTCCGGCCAATCACAGCGCCGGAGCGGCGCTGTGATTGGCTGCAGCGGCGATACCCGGAAGTAACCTTCCGGCTATCGCCGCAGCGATGGATGCGGCTGAAGAGGGAGACAAGGACGGCTTCGGGGGCCCCGATCTAAGGTAAGTGATGCATAATGAGCTATTATGCTAGTCATAATAGCTCATTATGCCTTTCTCTTACAGGTCGATGGGAAAAAATAAATAAAAAATAGTGGGTTTACAACCACTTTAAAAGAGTATAACAGTCAATATTGCAATGACAATATTATAGCCCCGCTGCAGCTATCCTCCCTCGTGAGCAAAAATGGTGTCCAGCATTGTCCTACCCAGTCAGGCCTGATTATAACTTGGAGTATAGTTTGTAGAAGAATCTTCGCTAGCAACTCTCGGTGGTGCACATAAAGAACAAACTGTAATCCAAAGGGGGTAGCGTATGATCGCTAACTTGGTAAAAGCTGGAGAGACTAATAAACTCAGTTCAGCAGACAGTCTCTCCAAAGTATAACTGTAATCAATGGTGGGCCTAGGCAAAGTTAATAGGCAACAAAGTTACTTAGATGTGGTTCTGAGCTGGCGCTCTCTCACCCAGACCGGACCGACTCCTGTCCGGTACCTCCGCTACTGTGAGTTGCTTCACAGTACCCATGATGCGCCGGGTCTTCGGTACTCCAGAAGATGGTGGCACCTCAGGTGGATTGGATGCTCCGCAGGCTCCTCGGTGGAGCGGAAAGCTCTCTGGAACAACGTGCGAGGCCCAGGCTTCAGGCCTTGCACGCCCAGTGGCAGGTGAGTGCAGGGATCCTCTCGCAGGGAGGGCGGCGTCCAAAGAGAAAGAGAGAGGCCCCTCCTCTCCCTTTTAAAGTCCACCCCAGCAGTCCTTGCGCGGGGAAATGCACCCTGGGTGCCTCAAAGCGTGCTGGGAACTGTAGTTTTGTGGGTGAAAACGATACCCCGCTACACTATAGATTACCACACGGTCCGCATGGATGTGCCGACCATAAGTCCAGTCTTTGAGGCAACCTTTATAACGGCTGGTCATTTTAGCTGAACACTTGAAATGCCTGTAGCCTCTTGGTACTTTATATGATCCCACACAAAGTCAGCGTACCATCGTTCACGGGAGGCCTCAATCTCAAAGAGCAGTCCTTTGGGAACATAGGGGTATTCCCAACCATAGTCTGTGGCGACCTTTTTGTTGAATAGCCACTGTAATCGAGCCAAAGGTGACTTGGTCGCCCGATCTCCTGCTCCAGGAAGGACAATAGCATCCAGAGACCTTCTCAATGGTGCCAGCTCCAGCAGTGGCAAAGGTGGCCGCAATGGTGCTCGGACATCAGCAACAACAAGCACGATGCAGCCAATGCATTAAGGTGAAAAAACACCCCGCTGTCACGGGCCCCCCAGCCCCCCCATTTTACTTACCTGAGCCCGTTCCCCTGCTGTGCGCTTCCCCCGACACCCTCTTCTCCACTGCTTCTCGGCATTGATTGGACAGATTGATAGCAGCGCAGCCATTGGCTCCCGCTGCTGTCAATCAAATCCAATGACGCGGCCGCCGGGGGCGGGACTGAGTCATACACTCTGTGTCTATGGACGCAGAGTGTATGACAGGGAGCGCGCCCGCAAGCTAACCCCCTCAGGAGAGAGCTTCCCAGATGAGGTTAGCTATTGCGGGGAGGAGTCGAGACAGCCACGAGGGACCCAAGAACAGGAGGATCGGGCCACTCTGTGCAAAATGAACTGCACAGTGGAGGTAAGTATGACATGTTTTTTATTTAAAAAAAAATAAACCTTTATGTGACGAACCCTCTGTCCTCAAACAGAACTAGGTCCGCCGTCAATGCTTCCTCTGTCCAGATCTAGCACCGTCCAAGCTCCTTTAGCCCCTCAGTCCACAGACACAACACCTCAGTGTCTATCTTCAAATCACTTCCCTCCCACCCTTGGAAAACAGGGCGGGTTAAACTGTCCAATGAAAATGGTGATACAGGTCAGGTGTGTTTAACTTCTCAGTACACAGTCTTATCAACAGGGGGGTTGGAGGAATCCCCCTTCCCTTTTTCCTCACAGCAAACACACTTACACATCCCATAATAGTTAAGGCAGCCACAATAGACAATAGAATAGTCACACCCCACCCCATCACAGCAAATAGTCAAACAGCATGGCACAGCACACATTAGTCCCACAAACCCCCGACCCAAAGTCACTCCTGTCACACTTTACAATCACTTTAACCCTTTTGTAGCAGTGTTACTTCATACCCCACATGTGCTTCACAGACCCAGGTTCTATGGAATATGCCATGACCAGTGTATTCTAGATATCTCACCTTCTCCCATACCACCCCCTCTTTTACTTTTCCAAGCCCCTTGTTCAAAACATCCCCTTTTCTTACCCCCTTACCAATAATAGACTACACCAGAGTTGGAGTATAACTGGCCATAACAGCCTTTTTTATTAACAAATAAATAACTCCAAATATTAACTACTTCCTTACTGGGCACATATACCCCCTTCCTGCCCAGGCGAAATTTCAGCTTTCAGCACTGTCACGCTTTGAATGACAATTGCGCGGTCGTGCGACGTGGCTCCCAAACAAAATTGACGTCCTTTTTTTTGCACAAATAGAGCTTTCATTTGGTGGTATTTGATCACCTCTGCGGTTTTTATTTTTTGCGCTATAAACAAAGATAGAGCGACAATTTTGAAAAAAAAGCAATTTTTTTTTTGATTTTTGCTATAATAAATATCCAAATTTTTTTTGAATTTTTTTTTTTCCCTCAGTTTAGGCCGATACGTATTCTTCTACATATTTTTGGTAAAAAAAAAAATCGCAAGCGCCGTTTATTGATTGGTTTGCGCAAAAGTTATAGCGTTTACAAAATAGGGGGTAGTTTTATGGCATTTTTATAATTTTTTTTTTTTTACTAGTAATGGCGGCGATCAGTGATTTTTTACATGACTGCGACATTATGGCGGACACATCGGACACTTTTGACACTATTTTGGGACCATTCACATTTATACAGCGATTAGTGCTATAAAAATGCACTGATTACTATATAAATGTGACTGGCAGGGAAGGGGTTAACACTAGGGGGCGAGGAAGGGGTTAAATGTGTGCCCTATTAGTGATTACTACTGTGTGGGGGAGGGGACTGACTGGGGGAGGTGACCGATCTGTGTCCCTATGTACAAGGGACACAGCATCGGTCCCCTCTCCCTGACAGGACATGGATCTGTGTGTTTACACACACAGATCCATGTCCTTGTCTGTGTAACCGCCGATCGCAGGTGCCTGGCGGACATCGCGGCCGCCAGGCACGCGCATCGGCATTGCAGTAACGCGCCGGGTACGTGCGTGCGCGCCCCCCAGTGGCCAAATTAGCGGAGGCCGTATAATAACGGCCTCCCGGCATGTAACAACCATCTCGCGGCCGTATATAGTCGTACGGCGGGCGCGAGGTGGTTAAATAACTTTTACTTAAATAACTTTGCCATTAACATATCTACAACAATTTTGTAACGACAGTTTCATACTTCCCAGTCTGTTGGTCTCTGACGGCACCCCAAACTTTAACACTACACTGCGGGACCATAATTTTCCATACCAGGCCTCCAGCCGTATCACCAGCTCGGAGACAACCCCTTCCCACAGTGCAACCATTACCATTACCGTATTCCAACGTTCCACTGGAATACACCAGAGGGGCACATACCACCGATGAGCCCTCCACCACTTCCATCACATCTGTTTTCTGCCACCGTCAAAGACCAAAGACATCGCCACAGCCTGCAAAGGGTAACCCCTTACCCTTAAGGGCCTCTCCACACCCGCAGGGCACGCTGAATTCCATCTTGCAAACCCAGCGCCCATAAATCGATGCCCACTGCCGACAGATGAACTCCATCCCTCCGTAGGTACATCCCCACGTTGACCTCCAACTCCAAGTGCCTTATCACCAAACCCCCGTTACTGGAAAAGAATCTCCCCACTACTTTGTTCACTCTAGCCCTCGCCTTGTTGATCCTGGCCACCGACCTTGCCATCCGCCAAGTAGTGCGCGCCACTATAGCTGGACATACCAACAACGTCCCTGGGAAAGCCGCTCGCAGCGTCAGAAAATCCAACTTCACAGCCGAGATCAGAGTCCCAATGGATCTGACCCCCAAGTCGTTCCCTCCCACATGTAACCCTAACACATCAGGGGGCCTATCCAAACGGACGTACCGCTACACTTCCGGCACCACCTTGCTCCACACCATGCCCGGGATTCCCAAACACCTAATGCAAGCCTCCCTTCTTGAGATCGCCAGTTGCCTGCCGTCCGGCCTAACATCTGCCCTCCTGGCACCCCAAAAGACATATGAATGCCCAAGAATCCAGACGAGGCATATTTGACCTCCATCTGAAATGAAAAACAACGGAACAAGATAGTACTAATACTAAAAACACATCGACAATACCCTCTCTCACACTCATCCCCGCCCCCCCGGACAGCATGCCATAGAAGAAATACATATGCGCGCCCCACTCTCCCCTTTTACACCACCTCCGTCAGCAAATGGGGGCGCACATAAGAAGGAAACCTCCTGGATTCCCATCTTCCAATCCTCTTTACTGCCGCTTCATCCAACCCACACCTGGCAGCCTCTGTGGCCGCCCCAATGCGGAAGGAGTGTGAAGCGAATTGTGTGCAGTCGAGCCCCGCCACCCGAAGGCACTTGCGGAAAACTGCCACGAACTGAAACCTAGATAAAAACGACCCATCACTTTGCACCAAGAATGGCCCACCCCCAACTGGGCGGACCCCCAGAAATTCCCTCACTACCCTTACCGGGCAAACCTGGGCCCCGGGCAAAGTAAACGACTGCACATTCACCCCCTTTCCCTTCTGATCCGTTTTTGATCTACGCAACCTCAACACCACCAGATCCTCCATGACACCCACATTGTCTAACCGTAACCCCCCTGCTGCCCGCCTAGACGGACTCACTAGTTCCCTCACTGTAAATGCTCCAAAAAAAGCGATAGAGAACGCTGCGCTAAATAAAAGTACCTCGTACACGGAGGAACGCACCCCACCCAATTGTCCACTAATAACCTGCAAAATCTAAAAGGATACCGGCCTCCTCGCATCCTTTTGAGGGTGAACCTTACGATAACCTTTTATCGATTGTCTCACCCAAAAGTCCTTGGTAAAGTCAGTCATGCCCTGAAGTTTGAACCAAAAGGCTAAACCCGCCAGCTTCCACTCAATCGCGGACACTGACCCCCCTCCCTCCATATGCCTAGCAACAAAATACACTACAAGTTACTGTTGCAAAGTACGATTGATAGGTGCAGCGGAGTCAGTTCAGATCAGACATTGTGTAGTAACAGGAACTGGCTTCTTTATTGGAACATAACCACACTAGCAAAGATGTCACTTCACATTGTAAGAAGAATCACAGACAGGAAAAAGCAACCAACAAGTACATCACAGTATACAGGAAATACAACACATCATAGAGAAATACATAGCATAGCATATCACTGAGCATTAGCGACATCTTGTGTCCTTTTTCTAAACTGCAGTCAAATACAGTAAGCTAAGCTGAAAGTTGTTGTATCTCCAACACCCCTTCTCAACAACTAAGTATAAATAGAAGTGTGAACATCAAGTTGGACCTGAATGGTTGCCAACATCCCTAAATTTCAAATCAAGAGAGGAAAACCCCCCACATAGGATGGGACTTTAGCGGCAACAAATTTATGAAGGTAAAGAAATTTTTTTCAATTTTATTGTACAAAAATATATATGTATCAAAACATAACAATTCATTGAAGTATTAAAAACATAAAGTGTGAATATTGCTTGAATGATTACAATAACCAAGTCCGCTTGTCTCCCAACGCGTTTCGAGATGTATCATATCCCTTCGTCAGGGGCTGTAATGCGGACAAAATCACACTGTATAGAAAACAAAAAATAAGTTTAAGCACAGAATATAAAATGGTGTATATACATCAACATCTGCTGGACAAAGCAACTAAACTCAAGGACTCTACATTGCCAAGCATAATATCACATACCTACTACAGAGAGCAAACTCATAAGAGACCAGCAGGTGGGCCCCCTGATGGCAGTGCAGCAGCGTCTCCAGCGCAGAAAACGCCAAAATTGGGTCGATACCCACACCTCCCCACGAATCCCAAAGAGCACCACTGACACACGCACAAGGGTCTGAAAATACAGTAATATTTTATTGACACATTCTGTTCGGAGCATGTCAATACATGCACCAATCCCATGTTTACACATTTAAGGAACAACGTATCTATCTTAGAGAACTGGGCCATACCTGGTGACAGCCACCAACGAGAAGCACCCAGATCTTCTTTGCACATAGAGACTTTAATCATCCCAAGTTGCCCTGATTATTCCTTGCAACAGGGGAGAAAAGAATAACTCCAACATCTGTTGATGGGGAAGAAAAAACCTTCCATCAGAGACACAGGCGTGATTATAAGACTACTATGCACACAACCATAGCCATATAGGTAATGTGCATGAGAAGAAAAGAGACATATATAAAGGCTACAATAACCCACCTCATGCAAAAATCGTCAAGGCTTGCATAGGTAGGTGACCAAACCAAGGGGCTTCACCATTGACTTCCACAAATAGCTGCACAAGATGGAATGTGCAGAGCGTGGAGACAAACGGGAAACCCAGTCTGAAAAAACACGACAACAATGGCATTCAAAATCACATCATGCCAACTTATTCTGCTCAAAAGGATGTGCGCAGCCTTACCTTTGTTGTTCGCGCCGCGTGTGTCCCTACACCTGCCGCTCAGTATGTCAACATTGAGACACTGAGTTCACTGCTTTATAGAGGGGGAGCTATGGGCGGTATCGCCTGACACCATGACGCAATTGCGTCTGATGCCGTGCGTCTCCGCCCATCTCCCATTCCTCAAGTTGAATGCGGCATCACGTGACGCCATGACGCAAATACGTCCAGCGTCAAGCGCTCCAGCGTGCCCCCACGTGACTACAGCCGGAACGCAGGAAACAGGATCAAATGCGAGGCGTGCATATACATCAGGGAGCTTGCAGAGGGTACAAAGGTCCTGGCAGGGAAGAAAAACAGACCCACACTACACTAAGCCAAATCCTTCATTGGTATAATCATGGCACATAGCAGAACGAGGACATGGAATTAAAACCAAAATACCCCATGTCTGCAAGCCACAAAACATACTATGCAGCAGTGCAACACCACCATATAAGAACAGCAAAAAAATATATAGTAAAATGGTGTCCAAAAGAGGAAAAAGAAAGGAAAAGTTTGTTTCCTTCTTTACACAGAAAGTCAAATAGATAAGCCGCATATATATATCTCGATTCACTATATAATAATTAGCAATAAATTTGTTTGCTTTTCATTTTGTTTGCTCATTCCTGGGCATTGGTGCATATAATGAGTAAAAAATGTATCAGACCCCTGGTATAAAGTGCCAGCATGGCCCAGAATCCCGGGTGAAGGGCGCGAGGGTGCCCCCCGCACCAAGACAACCCCAGACAACCAAATGTCTAGGGGGTCAAAGGTGACGAGGGCATCCCGCGTCACAACACCCACAGGCGCATATGTAGCCCCCCCATCTCCGGCAGAAGCCAGGTGGGGGGGCCCAGTGGCCACCAAGGTGGCCCGGGTGCGCCAGATGGGGGGTGAGAGCAGCACACCCAAAGGGAAACGCAGCCGCCCACCACCCAAGGGTCCACCCCCAACAAGTCAAGTAAGACCAGCTCAATCTCAGAACAGATATATACATGTAAACAAGGAAAGATGAAACAAAGAATGCAGAGAACACAGAGAGAGCAGGAAAGCAAGACCATGTTGAAAGGAAATCTCACTCTAATAGGGAGAACTCTATTCTTTCTCACATCCACCGGATGCGAATCCTTCCAAAAATTGTCTAAAACATAACTGCTCATTGAGCCCAGGAGGCATGGTTGCCCCGAGGTCCGCTATCCATCGAGTTTCCCTTTGGAGTAACAGTTTATTCCAGTCTCCTCCCCTTGAGTTGGAGTGAACACGATCCAGTATTAAAAATTGGATCTTTGGGAATTTGCCGCTATGTTCTAAAATAACGTGTCTCCTAAGAGGTAGGTCTGGATTTGCCATTTCCCGGAAACATAGGGAATATGCCATTAGACTTGACAGGGGCAAGCAGTGGGTTTTTGGATATCATCAACCTCTCTGATTATCCTCTGTCACCAGAGGAGAGTAGGGTGTTATCCAAAGGGCTAAGTTTTTGCCCTGATTCACACCCGGCTCCCTTCGAGATTATTAAGGATTTGAATCTCTTCGCAAGAAGATTGTTATTCAAAAGTCTTTACTCCAAGAAGGGTGATATCAATGGTCCCATTGCTGCCCAGCATGAAAGGGATCTGGAGATCCTGCTGTCCCTGGAGGACGAGCAGTATTCTCCGGATCTCAGTTTTGCTGTAGAGTTGGAGGCCTCTGGACGGGAGCCTGACGTGTTGGCGATGTCCCTTCCCTCTGTCTGCAATTTGAAGAAAAAATCTGATAAATTTCCCTCACTTCACACTAACCCTAATTTGGCAGCATTTGTATCCTTGACAACTGCAGAGATTGCCAAACTTCGCAAATCTGGACATACTGGCAACTTAACGGCTATTGAGCAAGCTGCTCTAGACAAACTCAAGCAATGTCACTCTCTTACAATTAAGCCCTCTGACAAAGGGGGCAATATTGTAATTATGACAAATGACCAGTATAAAACTATGTGTCGTAAAATTTTGTCCAATACTGATTGGTATAAACCACTGTCCAAATCTAGCATTGCCAAGTTTGAAACCCAATTTTACGCACTGATTGATGGCGCCTTTTCCCAGGGCGTCATCAACCAGGACGTATGAGAATTCTTGAGGATTAAATATCCCAGAATCCCCACATTGTATTGTCTGCCCAAAGTTCACAAAAATCTATTAGAGCCACCTGGCAGACCGATCATTTCAGGTAATGGAGCCATTACCGAAAATCTGAGTGTCTTCGTTGACACCCATTTGCGGCCATTTGTAGTTGAAATACCATCTTATATCAAAGATACCATTCATCTTTTGCAAAAACTTGATGGTCTTGTTTTACCAGAGGATGCCTTATTAGTAGCCATCGATGTCGAGGCATTATACAGTTCCATACCTCACCATTTGGGTGTAGCGACCATCAGACATGTAATCTCCCCTATTTATGAGGTTGATCATAGACTGGGTGAATTCATTGTGATGGCCTTGGAATTCATATTGGGGCATAATATCTTTTCTTTTGATGGATCTTACTTCCTCCAGGTACAGGGGGTGGCGATGGGGACATCGTGTGCCCCATCGTATGCCAACCTGTACCTGGGGGAATGGGAAGAATCTCTTTGGACCACTATACCAATGTATCGTCACAATGTAGCGGCTTGGTTCCGCTACATTGATGACATCTTTATGATTTGGAAAGGGTCTATAATGGAATTGGATGAATTCATGTCCATCATGAACTCTAATGACTTCAATTTGAGATTCACAATGACTTCCAGTTCTGTTGGTATACCCTTCCTTGATGTAACCATCAAGAAAAATGTTGATGGGAGCATATCCAGTGAGCTATTTCGTAAAGCCACGGCTGGGAATACAATTTTACACGCAACCAGCTCTCACCCCCCTGCTTTGGTTAATTCTATTCCATACAGCCAGTACTTACGGCTTAAACGAAATTGCTCTAGATACGAGATCTTCATCAAGGAAGCCAACTCACTGAGAGATAGACTCTTGTTGAGGGGCTATTCCCACACATGCCTGAAAAAAGCTTTCAGACGTGCGAATGGGCAGGACAGACACAAGCTCCTATTTGCCAGGAAGGGTATTAGTGATGATTCCCAAAACGTAAGAATCATCACAAGATACCACAATCAACATCTCATAGTGAAAAAAATCATTAATAAGTTTTGGCATTTGCTTCGCATAGACCCCACCTTAAGTCCGTTTGTCTCTGATGTACCGCTAATCACCTATCGACGAGCACCATCACTTCGAGACCATTTAGTCCAAAGTGAATTCCGAGGTGAATTCAGGAAGGATCCATGTAAGAGATTTGGCACCTTTACTTGTGGAGGATGCCAGATATGCCAATATATGAACATCAAATAAGGCAACGTCTTACCTGATGGCCGTCCATATAAGCCTCGCCATTTCTTTAATTGTAAGACGGAGGGTGTGATATACCTCCTAACATGCCAGTGCTCCCGTTTCTATATAGGCAAAACAAAGCTCCAATTCTATAAGAGAGCCTCTAGACACATAAGTTCAATGAAAATGGCAAATCCAGACCTACCTCTTGGGAGACACGTTATTTTAGAACATAGCGGCAAATTCCCAAAGATCCAATTTTTAATACTGGATCGTGTTCACTCCAACTCAAGGGGAGGAGACTGGAATAAACTGTTACTCCAAAGGGAAACTCGATGGATAGCGGACCTCGGGGCAACCATGCCTCCTGGGCTCAATGAGCAGTTATGTTTTAGACCATTTTTGGAAGGATTCGCATCCGGTGGATGTGAGAAAGAATAGAGTTCTCCCTATTAGAGTGAGATTTCCTTTCAACATGGTCTTGCTTTCCTGCTCTCTCTGTGTTCTCTGCATTCTTTGTTTCATCTTTCCTTGTTTACATGTATATATCTGTTCTGAGATTGAGCTGGTCTTACTTGACTTGTTGGGGGTGGACCCTTGGGTGGTGGGCGGCTGCGTTTCCCTTTGGGTGTGCTGCTCTCACCCCCCATCTGGAGCACCCGGGCCACCTTGGTGGCCACTGGGCCCCCCCACCTGGCTTCTGCCGGAGATGGGGGGGGCTACATATGCGTCTGTGGCCTTTGACCCCCTAGACATTCGGTTGTCTGGAGTTGTCTTGGTGCGGGGGGCACCCTCGCGCCCTTCACCCGGGATCCTGGGCCATGCTGGCACTTTATACCAGGGGTCTGATACATTTTTTACTCATTATATGCACCAATGCCCAGGAATGAGCAAACAAAATGAAAAGCAAACAAATTTATTGCTAAGTATTATATAGTGAATCGAGATATATATATGCGGCTTATCTATTTGACTTTCTGTGTAAAGAAGGAAACAAACTTTTCCTTTCTTTTTCCTCTTTTGGACACCATTTTACTATATATTTTTTTGCTGTTCTTATATGGTGGTGTTGCACTGCTGCATAGTATGTTTTGTGGCTTGCAGACATGGGGTATTTTGGTTTTAATTCCATGTCCTCGTTCTGCTATGTGCCATGATTATACCAATGAAGGATTTGGCTTAGTGTAGTGTGGGTCTGTTTTTCTTCCCTGCCAGGACCTTTGTACCCTCTGCAAGCTCCCTGATGTATATGCACGCCTCGCATTTGATCCTGTTTCCTGCGTTCCGGCTGTAGTCACGTGGGGGCACGCTGGAGCGCTTGACGCTGGACGTATTTGCGTCATGGCGTCACGTGATGCCGCATTCAACTTGAGGAATGGGAGATGGGCGGAGATGCACGGCATCAGACGCAATTGCGTCATGGTGTCAGGCGATACCGCCCATAGCTCCCCCTCTATAAAGCAGTGAACTCAGTGTCTCAATGTTGACATACTGAGCGGCAGGTGTAGGGACACACGCGGCGCGAACAACAAAGGTAAGGCTGCGCACATCCTTTTGAGCAGAATAAGTTGGCATGATGTGATTTTGAATGCCATTGTTGTCGTGTTTTTTCAGACTGGGTTTCCCGTTTGTCTCCACGCTCTGCACATTCCATCTTGTGCAGCTATTTGTGGAAGTCAATGGTGAAGCCCCTTGGTTTGGTCACCTACCTATGCAAGCCTTGACGATTTTTGCATGAGGTGGGTTATTGTAGCCTTTATATATGTCTCTTTTCTTCTCATGCACATTACCTATATGGCTATGGTTGTGTGCATAGTAGTCTTATAATCACGCCTGTGTCTCTGATGGAAGGTTTTTTCTTCCCCATCAACAGATGTTGGAGTTATTCTTTTCTCCCCTGTTGCAAGGAATAATCAGGGCAACTTGGGATGATTAAAGTCTCTATGTGCAAAGAAGATCTGGGTGCTTCTCGTTGGTGGCTGTCACCAGGTATGGCCCAGTTCTCTAAGATAGATACGTTGTTCCTTAAATGTGTAAACACGGGATTGGTGCATGTATTGACATGCTCCGAACAGAATGTGTCAATAAAATATTACTGTATTTTCAGACCCTTGTGCGTGTGTCAGTGGTGCTCTTTGGGATTCGTGGGGAGGTGTGGGTATCGACCCAATTTTGGCGTTTTCTGCGCTGGAGACGCTGCTGCACTGCCATCAGGGGGCCCCACCTGCTGGTCTCTTATGAGTTTGCTCTCTGTAGTAGGTATGTGATATTATGCTTGGCAATGTAGGGTCCTTGGGTTTAGTTGCTTTGTCCAGCAGATGTTGATGTATATACACCATTTTATATTCTGTGCTTTAACTTATTTTTTGTTTTCTATACAGTGTGATTTTGTCCGCATTACAGCCCCTGACGAAGGGATATGATACATCCCGAAACGCATTGGGAGACAAGCGGACTTGGTTATTGTAATCATTCAAGCAATATTCACACTTTATGTTTTTAATACTTCAATGAATTGTTATGTTTTGATACATATATATTTTTGTACAATAAAATTTAATTTTTTTTCTTTACCTTCATAAATTTGTTGCCGCTAAAGTCCCATCCTATGTGGGGGGTTTTCCTCTCTTGTTCTCAACAACTAAGGCTTAGGCCTCGTACACACGACCGATTTTCTCGTCGTAAAAAACACGTCGTTTTTTTCGACGAGATTCTTGTTAAGCTTGTCGATTTTCTCGTCAAGCTTTCTATGCGTACACACTGTCATTTTCCAATTTCCTCGTGGTTCTCTGCGCTCACGTCCAGCACGTACGACGGCACTATAAAGGGGAAGATCTTTTTTCTTGGCGCCACCCCTTGGGCTGCTTTTGCTGATCTCGTGTTACCGCGTGTGAAGTAAAAGTTTGGGAAGAGACGATTCGCGCTTTTCAGTCTTCGTACTTTTCAGATCGTTTTCTGCGGTTCAGTTTGTGCTTGTGGGTTCGTATCTTGACTTTCAGGGCGTCTAGGCAGGTCGTATCTGTTTTACAGTGCGTTATTGCCTGTTCGTTTCTGAATTTCAGTTCGTTATTCATAGGCCTTGCTGTTCTAAAGTGCGTTCTGTTCTGTACGTTCTGATTAGACGACCGTTTCCTAGCCATGTCGCCTGGACGTTCTCGTCGTCGAGTTCGTGCTGTGCGTGCGCTTGGTGTTGGTCTGCTTGTTTTGGACCAAGACCAGTCCATGAATGGTGTGAGGAGGAGTTCATGGACCAAGAATTGGTTGCTCCAGCGGGACCAATTCTGCCACATGCCTCTGCTGCGGGAGATCGTCGAGAATAATCCTGAGGACTACAGGAATTTTCTGAGGATGTCTGACCCCGTTTTTCAGGAACTGTTGGCTTTGGTGTCCCCCTATATTACCAGGAAGGACACCGTTATGCGGGAAGCCATCAGTGCTGAGCAGAGGCTCATCGCCACGTTGTGTTACCTGGCGACAGGGAGAAGTCTTCAGGACTTGAAGTTCACCACAGGCATCTCCCCCCAGGCTCTGGGCCTCATAATCCCAGACACCTGTTCTGCTATTATACAAGTCCTGCAGGAGGACTATATTAGGGTAAGTTTTCTCCCTTAACATCACATTTTATGTATTACATGTATGCTAATGTATTGTATTTCTTTCATCCTTCCCTAATTACCATGATTGTAATATGCTGAGAATGTCCCCTTTGTCCCCATGCATGTTGGAAGCTTTAGATTGCCCCTTTTTTATCCTCCCTAAATATTTCCCCTCACTAACTTTTCCAGCAGGGGCGCCTGTTGCTCCAAATGTTGGGGGGTTCCAACCCCAATTTCGGAAATAAACTTCCTCCTTTTTTGCTCTGTTGCCTAATAAACGCCCCCAGTTGTCCCCTCCAATGCAGCCATTTAGTCCCCTCTAATGCAGCCAGTTTCCCCCCAGCCCTGCACTTACCTTCTTGTGGTCAGCGCCATCCTTCTTCTGTCCTTGATGTCTTCTCCTTCCCTTCATGTTGCATCAGCCAATCATGTTACCATTAAACAGACTTGGTGAACATGATTGCCAGAGCAGCCTGTCAGTGTTTACACAAGGAATGCCCCCTCCTTGCGTCCCCGATTTTTCTTTGAGGAAGCCAATTACATCCCTCAGGTTGTAATTTGCAAGACTTTTTTAATACCTGTTTCTGCTCTGCAATTTTAACCCCCTAAATGACGCAATTATTCATATGTCGGTCGCTTTACAAGAGGCCATCCACCTGAATAGTGTGCGGCATAGACAATACATAGGTTCATGCAACGCGGTGGTGTCAGCACGGTATGAATTCCTCTATGTTGATGTAGGGAAGAATGGCCGGATGTCCGATGGGGGATCCTTCATCCAGACGGAGTTTGCCCTCCGTCTCCAGAGTGACGACCTTGCATTGCCACCGGATGCAGGGAATATTGAAGGACTCCCCTTTGTTTTCTTGGCTGATGAAGCCTTCGGACTCGGACGGCATCTTATGAGGCCATTTCCACAGAGGACCCTGACCCCAGAGAAGAGTGTGTTCAATTACCGGCTGGCCAGGGCCCGAAGAGTCGTTGAAAATGCCTTCGGCATAATGGCCAGCCGGTTCCGCCTTTTTATGACTTCCATCCACTTGGCGGACTACAAAATAAACTATGTAGTGTTATGCTGCTGTGTGCTACACAACTTTCTGAGCCAAAAATCTAATTCGTATATGGCCTCAGTTTTGCCAGAGGCTGGACTTTCCCCTGCAAATCCCCTTCCGGGCCTGGAATCTGCCCGTCTTGGCTTGCCCCCCCAAAATGCCCGTGTGGTTCGGGACAAATACATGGAGTATTTCACGGGTAGGGGGGCAATTCCTATGCCAGCCTATGTCTAAGTATCCCAATAAAAATCTTGTTTAAACCTTTAATTATTTGTTCTTTCCTGTCTCCTAGTTTGTCTTTGTGCATTTGTAGTGGCAAGTGTATTTTACTTTAGTAAATAACAACCAATTTCACTATGTTACCTTACAAAAGAACCAAATAAGCTTAGAGAGTATTATAAAAAGAAGCTACACGTTGTTTGTGGTCAAATATTTTACTCTCTGCACTTTTTTTTTTTTTTTTACTTTGGGGTTGGCCTGGCCACAACCCGGCAAATTTTGGCTTATGAAAATACAAAAATACCACTTGCATTTCTAAAATGACAACATTGGATACCTCTGAGCAATCTGAGACATTCAGTTACACAAACTATGTCTCTATGTGCCCGTCCTAATATGGGGTCCTGCCACCCCTTGCCCAGCCAAAAATTCAATATGCACACATTTTTAATTTTTTGCAAATAGGAAGTTTACAATCCTGATCCCTATTGTCAACATGTGCTATCTGCCATCAGGGGTGATCAATGGACGTGTTTTGGGGGTGCATCCCCTTCCTCAGTTCACCGACTTTTGATACGAGGAAGGGGTTGCACCCACAAAAGACGTACATGGATATCCCCTGATGGCAGATAGCACATGTTCACACACTGTGTGCATATTCAATTTTTGGCTGCTTTGTTACTCAAAAAATTAGTAAAAATATAAAAACAAACATGTAAAAACAAATGTGTTTGGATGGCTTATTGAATTCTCCCCAAAACATCGAGAATGTCTTTAAATGTTTGTTCCATCACATGGATTCTTTGTTTAATTAGGTCCAGTTCCGTGCTACATTCCATCACTTGCTGGATGAGGCGGAGGGCACTGTCAGCAGAGAACGGTGTGCTATCCTTCACAACATTTCCATCCCCTAAAAACCATAAAAAAAAATTAATAAAACTCTGCAGGCCTACCTCGCTTACCTTAAGCTGTGGTGTCAGATACTGACCTGTTGTGGTGACCAGATCCACAACGTCATCCACCTCTCCTTCCTGCACTTCTCCTTCCTCCACCTCAACTTCCTGCACATCTTTCGGTTGTGGATCTTTGGGAGTTTGGGGTCGCTTGGAAGTTGTGGGGTGCATGTGCTCCCTGGAGTGTCCTCCTCCCAGTCTTCTCTCCCCTATGAGAATAAAACCAAAGGTCTATTTATCACACTGTAAAAATCTCATTTTTAAACTTAAAACAGGCTAAATTGTTTGGAAGTGGGGTACAAGTGTGTGTTTGTGCGGAATTTAAAGAAAAATGCATTATTTATGACCCCAAATATGTTTAGTATTCACATTTGGATGTAATTTTTTGGACATGGAGGCACCACAAATAAACTCTGATGCACCTGTGTGGGACACCCAAAAAAGGCGGGTCTGGTGGCCCACACTATAGTGCTCCAAAGTACAGATGTGGAAGCAGCTGCTGAGTGTCCTCTCCTTTACACTGATTAAAGTTTGCATTTCATTCTCCTTACAAACACATCATCTAGACTTAAAAATTAGCCACAATACTTGATCAAAAATGGCAGATGTCTAATTACTTTTGGGGGTCTTAAATAAGCCAAAACCGCGGATAGTGGCCGAACGAAGTGTTGGTAACGTAACGAACGATTACTGTGCCCAACCTAGTTCAAAATATTACATTTTGGAAGGGAGTCCAATATGAAAAAAAAAAAAAAAAAGTCAGTTTCTAAAAAGATTAATAGCAGAAAGGTCGTCATTTTACTTACTTTTAGCGAGCATCCTCTTTATGCTCCTCAACTGGTCTGGCTCCCTCAGTTTGAGGTCTGACCACCTCTTTCTGAGCTGCTCATTTGAGCGTTTCACCCCGAACTTCGCCCTCAGACTCTTCACAACTTTAGTGAGGATTTTGGCCTTCCTTCTATTTGGTTTGCTATACGGCCCATGCTTGGCATCATAATCAGCCTTGACCAAGATGTCCACCATCTCCGCCATCTCCGCCAAAGACATATTCGATGCCTTGAATCTCCTCCTTGATCGTGACGTGTCCTCGGTCTCCGGGGCTTGTCTCCTCGCTAGTTGCGGAATTATCAGACACCTGCTGTAACTCCGCCATATCTGTCTGCGCGCCGAAAGAGAAGGGGCGGGGAAAAGATGTTAGTTAGAACGTCATGGGCGGGCGACGTGTGCGGAGCGACGTGTTCGAATTTGGACGCATGCGTGGTGTGTATATAGCAAACACACATGTGACTATAGTACGTTCGGTGTGCGGAGAGAGGAGTTCAAGTGACGGACGTGCGAACGAAGGTATGTGATTTTGTGAGACTTGTAAAAATTGTGGGCCTATACTGTCTTGAGATTGGTGGAGGATATATATGGTGACTAGGATGTGAAGGAGGTTAGACTGTTTGCCTCACATTATTTAAATATAAATTATTTTACTTGCAGATACAATATGAATGTCTTTATTAGCGACAAAGAGTTCCTGGCGGAATTTATTGACCGGGTAAGGGAGCTGCCGGCTCTGTGGGAGACCAAAAACCCCATCCATAAAAAAAAAAGGGGTGAGAAAAGCAGCGCTGGAGAAGCTGCTCCCATTTGTGCATACCAAGGTGCCCACAGCCACAGCAAAACAAGTGGACACTAAAATTGGGAGCTTGAGAGGTACCTACAGGACTGAACGCTCTAAGGTGCTGGCTTCTCAGAGGTCAGGAGCAGCAGCAGATGATGTTTATGTCCCGGTTTTGTGGTACTACAGCAGGATGTCCTTCCTGGATGACCACATTGAGCCAAGGCCATCACTCTCCACTCTTCCCCCCAGACTTCCCTGCAGCCAACCTGAGCCTTCTCTGGAGCAAGAGGAGGCAGCCATCCTGGATGATCCTGATTTGTCCATCTGGAGCCAGGTATAGTATTAACTGAAAATGTAGTGGGATAAAATTAATGTTTCCCAAATATGTCAGGATGAGAAACATACATTATTTTGTATTCCACAAGTGAAATCATGATCTGTAGACATTATTCTGCACTTAATTGTGTGGTAAATAGTCAAGCTGATGTAGTGGTAAATTTAAAGCAAGGATTTATGCATTTACATTCTAATTGCTTCCATCAGGATTACAAAGTTTGAGGCAAAGATTAAACCAACATATTAAACTATGTTTCTTTTTCATACACAGGATGAAATCAGCCAGGAGGAGGGTCTGGAAACTGTCAGGCAGGAGGAGGAAGGGCCCAGTGGCAGCCAGGAGGTGGCAGGGCCCAGTACCAGCCAGGAGGTGGCAGGGCCCAGTGGCAGCCAGGAGGTGGCAGGGCCCAGTACCAGCCAGGAGGTGGCAGGGCCCAGTGGCAGCCAGGAGGTGGCAGGGCCCAGTGGCAGACAGGAGGTGGCAGGGCAAAGGAGAAGCACCAGATCCCAGGTGCCTCCCATCAGGCTTCACAAAAGAGGCAGGAGGGACAGGACCACCAGTGACGCAGCAATGGCCCTTATTAAAGAGGCCCATGCCACCCTCAAGGAGCCCACATCCCCTGAAGAGGCCATTGCCGGCCTAGTGGAGGCTAAGTTCAAGGTGATGAGCATGGAGCAACGCCTCCTATGCGAACCCCTGCTCATCACCTTGCTCAACAAGGGGGTGATGGAGCAAATTACCCCCAATACCGCCATATGTGAGGTGGCCCAACTGACCCAACCTCAACCTCCACCTTCCTCTTCTGCCCCACCCCCTTCTGCTACCCCTCCACCTTCTGCCCCACCCCCTTCTGCTACACCTCCACCTTCTGCCCCACCCCCTTCTGCTACACCTCCACCTTCTGCCCCACCCCCTTCTGCTACACCTCCACCTTCTGCCCCACCCCCTTCTGCTACACCTCCACCTTCTGCCCCACCCCCTTCTGCTACACCTCCACCTTCTTCTTCTGCCCCACCCCCTTCTGCTACACCTCCACCTCCTCCTCCTGACAGGAGTATCCCTCCAGTGGGCCAGCCTCCAGCTAAACGAAGAAGGAAGGCTGCAGGAAAGGCTGCAGGAAAGGCTTCAGGAAAGGCTTCAGGAAAGGCTGCAGGGAAGGTTGCCAGGAAGAAGAGGAAGTGATGGCCTTGCTTCATTGTGGTCGCACTGGTCGGACAGAAGGCAGCCTGTTGTAGTACCACACACTTGGGACATATATCTCACCTGCTGCTGTTCCTGACCTCTGGGAGGCCAGCATCAGATTGTGTTCTGAAATGTGGGCCTTCTCAAGCTCCCAATTTTAGTGTCCACACAGGGTTGGTGTGTGCTCTGGGGTCCCTGGGATGCACAAATGGCAGCAGCTTCTCCAGCGCTGCCTTCTCTTTATTTAATTTATAAACATGAATAAATGTGTTTTTTGTTTAAGTTCATACTTGACTATGTGTATTTTTAAATAAAAAAAAAAAAGCTTTGGAGTAAGCAGATACATTTGACTGACAATAAAAGGCACAGATATCACCCCCCCAAAAGAATAACTAAATCTGATTAGCTCAAAAACATGGTGTGAAATTTTAAAAATATAGATTAGAAAATTAAATGTGAGATCGCTATCAAAACATTGAGAAATTATAATTAACATCATTTTGAAAAATCTAACCATTTAAATTATTCCTAAAAACTTGCACGATATAATACACATAAATCTTATAAAGAGCAGCATGAAAAAGGTTAAAAATAAGGCAGAACTCTGTGTGAATATCAGCAGCAAAAGAAGGTCTCTCGTTTTGATTAATGTAACATTCTAACGAAGAATTCAATGCAGAACATTTAAACGATGAAATATTTATGAGCGTGACGAATGTGCTCTCTCCATTATGAAGGCTTGTTTTACCAGAAGATGCGCTCCCGTCTCATAGTTGCTTGTGAGCATGCGCGCTTTTGGAAGAGTCGTAAAAGCATACACACGAACCATTTTCTCGTCACAAAACAGGCCGACGAGAAACACGACGAGGAAATCTGGAATCCTGACGAGAAAATAGAGAGCAGGTTCTCTATTTTCTCGTCGAGATTCTCGTCAAGTTTCTCGTCGTAAAACCATACACACGAACGTTTTTCTAGACAAAAAAACTCTCGCGGCACTTTTCTTGACTGTTTACGACGAGAAAATCGGTCGTGTGTACGAGGCCTTTGTCTGTTAAACCCATCTTCTTTGTAAGCCTTGAATGTCTTTCAGCAGTCAGGGGCTTTGTAAGGATATCTGCTGTCATATCCTCGGTTGGGCAATAAAGTAACTCAAGAAGACCTTGCTCTTGAAGATCCCTAAGAAAGTGGAACTTCACATCAATGTGCTTGGTTCTTGAATTAACTCCTTCCATGTGTGCAAGTACAATGCATCCTTGATTGTCCTCATAGATTTCAGTTGGTCCCAACTGTGGATGACCTAAGTCTGTTAATAGCTGTCTCAGCCATATAACTTCTTGGCTTGCCTGCGCTGCAGCAACGTATTCTGCTTCAGTAGACGACAGTGAAACAGAGAGTTGCTTTTTACTAGTCCAACTGATGGCACCTCCTGACAGAAAAAATAAGTAGCCACTGGTAGATTTTCTGTCACTGGTGTCTCCTGCCCAGTCAGCATCCACATATCCTGTTAAGGTGCTTTCATCACTTGGTGGTAACTTTAGCGTGTAGTGCGAAGTCCCTTTAAGATAGCGAATGATTCGCTTTACAGCATTCCAGTCCTTTTGACTTGGCATCGAAAACCTTTCTGCATAGGATTCCGGCAGTTGCTGCAATGTCCGGCCTTGTAGCGGTGATAAGGTACAGCAATTTCCCTATTGCTTTCCTGTATTGAGCATTAGTTGGTTATCTTGACAATTCATCTCCTTTAGGTAGTTGGTTTCCATGGGAGATTTTACTGGTTTGGCGTCTTCCATTCCAAATGTTTCAATTATTTCTTGTATTTTGTGTCTTTGGTTCAGAAGAAAGCTGCCATCTTCCTCTCTCTCGATCTGGATGCCGAAGTAATTCTTTATGTTGCCAAGATCTTTGGTGTCAAAGTGCTGATTTAGTTTTTCCAGTATTTCTGCTTCATCCCCTTCTTGCTCAAAGCAAATCAGGATATCATCCACATAGATAAGCATATAGACCCATCTGTTTGCCAATTTCTTTGTGTATAAGCAGGAGTCTGCTTTACTCCTTTGAAAGTTTTGATGTGTAAGCACTTCATTTATTTTTATATTCCACGCTCTGGCTGCTTGCTTTAGACCATATATACTCCTGTGAAGTTTGCACACTAGGTCTGACCTTTGTTCATCTTTGAATCCTGGCGGTTGTTCCATGTAAATTTCTTCTGTTAAATCGCCATGTAGAAACGCGGTTTTCACATCAAAATGTTTCACTTGCATTTTCCTTGTGACGGCTACTGTCAGTAAAGTCTGTATTGTAGTGTGCTTGACTACTGGTGCAAACGTCTCATCATAGTCCTCTCCGTATTTTTGAGAATAGCCCTTGGCTACCAGTCTTGCTTTGTACCGTTCAACTGTGCCATCTGCATTGTATTACACTTTAAAAGTCCATTTACAGCCTATGGCTTTCCTTCCGGGTGGTAGTTCTGTAAGTGTTCATGTTTTAGTGTCATGCATGGATTTTATCTCTTCCTCAGCAGCCTTTATCCATTTAGTTGCTTCTTGTTCTGAAAGTTGAGATATGTCTTCCCAGTTTGCAGGTTCGTTGATACTGGCAGTACTTGCTTTGTATGAGAGACGTATAGGTGGTTTACCTTTGTTTTCTCTTGTTGAACGTCTCGTTTTTGTGTCTGAGCCTTCTTGTGTCTGCTCTCCAGTACTGGTTGAGTCTACACTCATTTCAACTGTTTGTTCTGAAGTTACAGAGATGGGCTGGTCAATGTCAGTTTTCTCTTCTATTCTTGCTTCTACTGTTGTCATTACATTGTCTCTTAAATCTTCAACAAAAGTTATGCTGTTGCTAATGGTAACCTTGTCTGTTTTGGGATTTAGGATTCTGTAACCCTTGACATTGTCACTGTATCCAACAAAGATACCTTCAAACGCTCTGTTTTGGAGTTTAGTGCGTTTTTCTTCAGGTATGTAGATGAATGCTTTGCATCCAAAAACTCTTAGGTGTTTTACACTTGGCTTCTCATTGTGCCATAGTTCATATGGGGTTTTCTCCACTGTTCTGGATAAAAGTCTGTTCTGCAAATATGTAGCTGTCATAGCTGCCTCACCCCAGTATTTTTGTGGTAGTCCAGAGTCTGTCAGCATACATCTGATCATTTCAGTCAGAGTTCTATTCTTTATTTCAGCTACTCCATTTTGTTCTGGTGTATACGGGACTGTCTTTTGATGTTCTATTCCATTCTGTTTTAGGTACTCTTGTATCTTACCTCCTGTGAATTCACCTCCATTATCGCTCCGAAGTATGAGAGGCTTCCTCTGAAACTTGTTACTTGTCTTTATTATATAGTCTTTTAATTTGTCAAAAACTTCACTCTTGTGTTGCAATAGGTAGGTGACTGTGTATCTTGAATAGTCATCTATGAAAGTCACTATGTACCTGTTGCCTCCAGGTGTTGGTGGGTTTAGGGGACCACACACGTCACTGTGAACTAAGTCAAGTGGTCTTGAAGCTCTCTTCTGACTGACTTTGGGAAGTGTTGCTCTTGTAGCTTTGGATTTAATGCAACATTCACATTTAACGGTAATTGGACAAGGGGATACTATCAGATCCCTTGTCAGCTTCCTCCTCTGTAGTTCCTGTATGCATTCTGGGTGTCTGTGACCTAGACGTCTGTGCCATATATGTATACAGTCATTGTGCTTGTGTGTACATAGTCTCACCTTTTCCTTCACTGTGTCGAGGTGATATAGATGATCATCCAGCTTGGCACTTGCTATTGTCTGTTTGCCGTTTAGAATGGAACACTTGTCACCTTGGAATTTTACAGTGAGTCCTCTGGCTGTTAGACGCTTCACAGATAAGAGTCCTCCTTCTAGATTAGGAACATAAAGCACATCTTTCACTGGTATGGCTAAATTGTGTCCCACATCATCAGGGCATACAAGGGTTCCATGTCCATATCCTTCTGCATGTATTTTGCTTCCATCGGCAAGATAAATAGTTTCTTTGTTGCTCAGATCAAGTTCTGTGAAGAAACTTCTATCACTCGTCATGTAATTATATACAATCCAGCGCTCAAATGGGGGCAGTGATGAAATAAATGTAACTTGATGTTCAAAAAAATAATTTATTGGAATGCATGCTAAAAGATAATTGATATACTTGATCGGATAAAATCAATAAAGTACAAGATTCAATAACCTTCAAACAAGGATCAAACGAAATCTTTGATCAGTAATGAAGCATAAAAAACGCATATAAACCAATGCCGCCAACCAAAGGGTTAAGATGTGCAAGTGTGCTGAAATAAAATAAACTTGTTGTTGGTAAAAATTGTGCAAATATATAGAATGAACTTGGTGTTGTTAGAAGTTACTAAGTTAAACTTGCACTGTCCTTGCCGTCAGTGGAGATGGAGAGGTGTATCTTCTAATGCAATCTATTTCAGCCTGTGGCTGGATAGCAATACAGATGCCGTGGGAACCGAGGAGAAATGTCACATACCGTGCAGGTTCCTGTTTCACGATCAAGCCAGCTGATCAGGCGGGCAGGGAGATGAAGTAGTCAGCGGCTCTGTGCGGCTATGTAGATAGTGCGCTCTCCTACTGGCGGCCGGAAATGACATGGACCTTTGACAAAGCGCATGCGCGCGAAACATGTTAGTGTGAGGATTTTCCGACACTATAGGAGCCCACCATTCCGCCAGCCAAGTGTGCACGTCCCTCCTGTCATTTTTCCCGGTTTTGGGTGTCATTTCCGGCCGCCAGTAGGAGAGCGCACTATCTACATAGCCGCACAGAGCCGCTGACTACTTCATCTCCCTGCCCGCCTGATCAGCTGGCTTGATCGTGAGACAGGAACCTGCACGGTATGTGACATTTCTCCTCGGTTCCCACGGCATCTGTATTGCTATCCAGCCACAGGCTGAAATACTGTAGATTGCATTAGAAGATACACCTCTCCATCTCCACTGTCGGCAAGGACAGTGCAAGTTTAACTTAGTAACTTCTAACAACACCAAGTTCATTCTATATATTTGCACATTTTTACCAACAACAAGTTTATTTTATTTCAGCACACTTGCACATCTTAACCCTTTGGTTGGCGGCATTGGTTTATATGCATTTTTTATGCTTCATTACTGATCAAAGATTTTGTTTGATCCTTGTTTGAAGGTTAGTGAATCTTGTACTTTATTGATTTTATCCGATCAAGTATATCAATTATCTTTTAGCATGCATTCCAATAAATTATTTTTTTGAACATCAAGTTACATTTCATCATCACTGCCCCCATTTGAGCGCTGGATTGTATAAAATTGCTTCTTGTGTGTCTTGTTCCGGAGGTTGCCAGCTGCACTGGGTGTCAGATTTTCAAGATTGATACCCATATGACATTACGTTCTATATACATTTCTGCCAGTTTTTAGCTCTGCAAGACTCTTTTTGTTTTAGTTCTATATCACTCGTCATGTGACTGGTTGCCCCCGAATCAATGCACCAGCCTTGGCATTTATTGTTGCCTGTCGCTTTAAATGTGGCATTCCTGTTACCTTCCCTTGGATCATTGATTGTGGTTTTGACCTTTTGTTTAGTATAAGAGGGACGCTGTCTCATTTGCTCTGCTTTCCATATAGTACAGTCTTTCTTTATGTGTCCCTGTTTGTGGCATCTGAAACACACTCTGGTCTCTTTCCTGTGTAATCTTGCGTCTGTAGCTTTAAGAGCGGTGCTGGTGTCGGTTTCTGTGGAGTCATGCACTAATTCCTTTCTTCTCTGATACTCATCTATGAGCCTGGTTTTTACAAATGCTAGCATCAGATCTGTCTCAGGTCGTGTCTCCAGTGCATTGATTAGTGCAGTATATGTATCGGGCAAACTGCATAACAACATGGCTGCAATGTGACTGTCTGTTTTATTCTCCCCGATCGATCTGAGTTGCGCAATCACTTCCAGCATTGCATTTATATGCTCCTGCATGTCCTGTTCTCTGCCAAGTCTCATTTTGTAAAGTTTCCGCAGCAGAAAGAGCTTGCTGTTTAAACTGGATCTTTCATGCAGTCTTTTCAGTACATCCCACATGCCTTTCGCTGTGTCCTCATTGCGTATATGAATGAGCTGATCATCCTCCACTAGTAGGCTTATGGTGGCCCGTGCCTGTCTGCTTTTCTTGTCCCAGTCCTGATTATTATCCTGTGGCCTCTCTGTAGTGGTAACCTCCCACAAGTCATCTTTGGATAATAGCATTTCCACTTTAAACTTCCATAGCTGATAATTGTCATTGTTCAGCTTGGCCACTGAGAGTTTAAGCTCTGAGTTTCTGGCCATTTTATCCCTCCTTTTTATATAACCAGTCTTACTTGTCTATAGAAGATGTCGCTGGAAAGCTTCCTTATGTCGATTTCCACATCAGCCACACTGTCTTCTGTTCGAGGCTTTGTTCTGCCTGGGCCGCACCTGGTCTAGCAAAGATGTCACTTCACATTGTAAGAAGAATCACAGACAGGAAAAAGAAACCAACAAGTACATCACAGTATACAGGAAATACAACACATCATAGAGAAATACATAGCAGAGCATATCACTGAGCATTAGCGACATCTTGTGTCCTTTTTCTAAACTGCAGTCAAATACAGTAAGCTAAGCTGAAAGTTTGTTGTATCTCCAACAATAACCTCATCTCCGACCCTCCCAGCTCAGCATCTGCCAGCCGTATAAAAGCCAACCCCTCGTTCCAGATCTTGTTATAAGCTGCCCACGTCGACCCGCTTACCGACTTCCTGATCCATCCTGCGGCGGCTCCAAGGCAACCTCCCAAAGCCAACCTGGACAATGAATCCCTTCCCTCTCTGCAGCCGGCACCAGTTCCCTGAATCTGTCCCACTGAAACCGAGACAGGGAATCAGCTAGATTGTTATCAATTCCAGGGATATGCACAGCATATAGAAAAATGTTCAACTGCAAACAACTCAGGACAAGGTGGCGCAGCAAACGAATCACCGGTTGTGATGACGCAGAAATCCGATTGATAACTTACACCACCCCCATGTTGTCACTGTTCAACCTAATCTTCAGGTTCTTGCAGGTCGCTCCCCACAACTCCATAGCCAAGACCACTGGAAACAATTCCAATAGTACAAGGTTACGAAGCAACCCTGCCTCCACCCAAGACTCAGGCCAAGCCTCCGCGCTCCATTGCCCCTGAAAAAATGCACCATATCCTGTGGAACCTGCCGCATCCATAACCAACTCAAAGTCAAAATTGCTCACCGGTCCCCCCCATCCAAACCGTTCGCCCATTGTAAGTCTCCAGGAATGTGTTCCATACCCTTAAATCCTCCTTATGCTCCTTGTTAAGTCGAATGAAATGGGTTGGGGCACGCAGCCCTGCAGTAGCTGCCGACAGCCGTCGACAAAAAACCCTGCCCATCGGAATGATCCGACACAAAATTTAACTTGCCCAACAAAGACTGAAGCCCCCGGAGCTGTACCTTCTGCTGCCCCAGCATCTCCCTAATCCCTCCTCATAGCGACTCCACCTTGTCTTCTGGCAACCTACACTCCATTGCTTCAGAATCTATCACAATACCCAAAAAACGAAGTACCGTCGTCAGTCCCTCAGTTTTGTCCTCAGCCAACGGAACCCCAAACCTACCCGCAATGTGCTGCAACGTGGCCAATAGAATTGCACACACATTGGAGGAGGGAGGCCCCACAAACAAAAAATCGTCCAGGTAATGGATCACTGAATCCATACCCGAAACGTCCCTTGCCACCCATTCTAAAAACGAGCTGAATTTTTCGAACATGGCGCATGAGATAGAGCAACCCATGGGCAGACATTGATCCACATAGAACGCCCCCCGCCAGCAGCACCCCAACAGCCAAAAACTGCCTGGATGCACCGGCAACAGGCGGAAAGCCGACTCATTGTCCGATTTTGCCATGAGCGCCCCCTGCCCATATTGCCTCACCCACCCCACCGCAGCATCAAAAGACATATACGACACCATGCACGCCTCCTGATCTATCAAATCGTTAACCGACCCCCCTTTTGGAAATGACAGGTGGTGAATAAGGCAAAATTTGTTCGGTTCCTTCTTAGGCACCACCCCCAATGAAGACACTACTAAATCCTGCAGCGGTTTCTCCCGAAATGGCCCTCCCATGCGCCCCAACGTCACCTCCTTGGCCAACTTTTCCGAAACCACCCTTGGATTGACCAGTGCAGACCGCAAGTTCTGCGCCAAGGGCGGCACAACCTCCAGGGAGCACGGTATCCTAAAACCCTCAGAAAAAACAGTTGTCAATAGCCCCACAGCCTGCCTGTCTGGATATCTATTTAGAAAAAAACGCATCCTTTCCTCCATCACTGGAGTCATCCCTCTTGTGAGCAAAATTTGTGGCACGTTTTCCTTTTTTGAAGCAGAGGGACAATGGGTGGTTCCCACCGCATCCTGAGCACTCATGCTTGAAACGACAGGACCCCCAAAATTTACAAGATCCTTCGTTAGTTTGCCAGCATACCCCCCATTTCTTTCCGGTCGACGTTCCAGAGGCAGTTGTCCCCCCAACCCCCCCACCCCCTGAAAAAACTGGTTCAGAGCCCGCGCCGAAGACATCAATCGCACCCAAAGGCTTATATCCTTAGGATCCCACCGGAGAGCCGGACGAACTGTCCTACGCTGCCTAAACTGCTCGTCATACCGCAGCCAAGCAGTCCCATCATAAACTCTATGGGCCTCACCTATCGCGTCCATATAACAGAACAGTGCCGAGCAATGTTCCGGAGTATTCTCACCTATCCCGCTGGCCAAGATAGTGAATGCCTGGAGCCAGTTTCCAAATGTCCGCGGGATCAGATACCTCCTTCTCCTCATCCTCCTTCTTGGAATCATCCGGTTTTACCCTATCCAAATTGAACTTCTCTAGGGTCAACAAGGAGAAAATCTCGACATACTCACCCTTGCCGATTTTTTTCCTTGTCCTCCTGCTTCAAGTGTGCCCCCAACGACCCCTCAAAGCAAACATAAACTTTGCATTTTGCAGCATCTGCGATACGAACTATGTCAGCCCTGACCACTGCCCCCGGTTCCACCGCTTTCTCCCCCGCAGCCATACTCACCGTCGCACCTCCTGACGGCGTTGCCGCAGGAACCGCACTGGACGTGGAGGTTCCCCCCACTCCCTGTCCCCTCCGTCTGTCCACCTACCCATGGTGCAAAGCACTGCACCAAATCCTTCAGTCCTCCCAGGCGCTCCGCCATAGGCCCCACTGTCACCGGGGCGGCGGGTAAACTGCCCGCCACCCGGTCCTGGTGGTGGTCTGGTGGTCATTTGACCAGCCCAGGCAGAATCCGGCGGTGACCCTCGAGGCGGCCATCCTGGGGTCCTATGCGGCATTAACTAATCTACCCTATAGAGGGCCTAGAGCCCATCTCCAGATCATGACTCTGATGCGCACAACCATTCTGGTATGGCAGAGGGCTAGATATATATACAGATCGGACTCAGTCATCTCACCCCATACGCTCTTATGGGGCAACCAAATGTTGCCACACATCTATGGGCTCCTGGATCCACAGTTGTGGGCAGCTAGAGGGATAGTCACCATTAAACATATCTATACCGATGGGTCCTTTTCCTCCTTTGAGACACCAAAAGCTAAGTATCACATCCCCGCTTCTATGAAGCTCAGATATTATCAGCTCAGGCATGCAACGCAGGCCCAGTTCCCTGACCCTCTGACCCTCCAGACTGATGCTGTTGAATGACTGCTCATTGCAAAAATCATGGATAAGCCTCTGTCCTCCCTCTATTTTTACCTCTCCATTGCGCATATGACATGCCTGACAAACGTTTATAATAAGTGGAGGGTGGACATTCCAGATCTGACTGACGAGACCTGGGGGGACGTGTTGTCTGACTATGTTACTAAAATTATCTCAGCAAAAGACTGCTTCATCCAACTAAAGTTCTTGCACAGGGCATACTACACCCCAGCGCGACTAGCCAGCATATACCCCGGAATGAGTGCTCAATGCCCTAGATGCGGTTCGTCTTCAGGCACATTCCTTCATATGGTGTGGTCATGCCCTGTGCTGCATCCATACTGGGAGGGGGTAATGGATGTCATGGGAACGTTTGGGGACTGGTCCCTTATCTTGCATGGACCCAGCCCTGGCATTTCTTGGGGTTATGGAAAGTATCGAAGTGTCAAGGCATGAAAAACTGTTTTTGTTCTATGCCCTATACTATGCTAGACAAGAGATTCTCCTTGAGAGGAAGCAGCCCAGCCCTCCCACGCTCCAAACGTGGACGGCCATGATAAACTCTGTCCTACCTTTGTACAAGCTAACATTTGAGAGTAAAAATTGCCCCAAAAAATTGATATGGTCTGGTCCCAATGGATTGATGCACATGGATAGGAGCCCTAGAGTTCATGGGTAACTCCTAATGGATACTGCTGTCTCCTATATTATCTCCTGGTTGTGGCTAGGAATGTTGTTCTATCAGGTGTTTTATATTTCCCCTCCCCTCCCCCCCCCTTCTTTCCCCTCCCCTTTCTTTTCTCTCTCCCCTCCTTACCCCTCTTTCTCTTTTATATTTACCACTGTTACCTGGTACTAGATCACACCTATGTATTAACTGCTTTAGACTATCACTATCTTGAGACAACGATTAGTAGCTTTATCTGACCTGTTCCATCAGACCTTTATGACCTTATGTATGTATTTGATGTCCATATGCTGTGTCATTGTCAACTTTAATACTTTTAAATAAAAACCTATTTACTGTTAAAAAAAAAAAACCTGCCCGCCACCCCCGCTACAGGTGCCACAGTGTCCCTGACCCCCAGCATGACCCCCGCACTGTTCCCATCATCCCCAGCACCCAAACCCAACAAGTTACATAAGGCATCAGTCAATACAGCAGGAGATATCATAGAGGACTTACCGGGCTGACCGGGCATGTCCCCCACAGCCGCTGCTCTTGCGTTCCTTGGCCTCCCTGCGATCGTCGTCTTCAGAGCCAGATAGCTCGCCCTCCAACATCCTTTCTTGTGCTGGAAGCATGGGTGTGAGGAGCCGAGAATCCCATCTGCGCAGCCACGTTGTCCCCCTCAGGTGAACCGACTGCCGCCTCCCCGCTGTACCCGCCGACACGTGTGGAGCCCCTGGCAGGCCGCGCCATGTTGCTTCTGCTGTCCCTCCGATCGCCGCCATCCTCAGCACCGCCAGCCTCATCTGGTAGAGGCCCCGTGGACGTGACTCTGCTCCTCCCTCGCTGAATTCCCCCCTCGGTGACCCTTGTGAAGAAGGGGGGATCGCTCTCTCTGAGGTCCTCTGCCACGAGGGTGAGGAACGGGCGCCATTATGGCATGTAGCCCTGCCCCCCGAGCTCCGCCGATAGCGAGGATTCCGCCCGGTCCCCTCCACGGCTGAAGCAGGCGTGCGTTTTCCCGGAGGGGCCGACGGGTCCATTAGAGGGCTCCTATTATGGGGCTGAGTTTGCGTGGAGGGGCCAGGTGAGTAACGCTCCAGAGGCCGGGACCTCCGAGCACACTGCAACACCTCTCCGCCGGCCGCAGACCCCTCCGCCTGATTCTGAAGAAGGGCACCCACCTGGGATTGAAGCCAGTCGGGCCCCCTCGTCGCCGCTGCAGCCCGCAACCACGCAAGGGGCTGGTCAATGTCGGCCATCTTGGATAGAGAGAAGCGTGCAAAAACTTCCTCTCTCACAAACTTTTCTGGAAGTGTTACCATAAGTTCCCGCCCCTCCTTTATATACTGCTCCTCCCCTCCAGACATTTTAACCTCCTGCCTCCTCCCCTCTAGCTTTTCACACATTAACCCTTTCGTTGCTTCTCCTCTCTCCCTTGTCATGCCCGGCCCTTAATTTCTTAGCTTTTTCTGTCTCTCCATTCCGGGCCTCCCTGAACCAGCATGTACCCCTTTGAATAACTTCAGACCAGACTCATACAGTTAATATGGCTTTACTGTACAAATGAAGCATGACAGTACAAAACAAACATGTCCTTTCCCTAATCCTAACTAAGATAGCATAGTGGCCCAGGCATATCTACATGAGGTGAGAGTTCATAATAGTATTGTCTATGGCTGTGCAAAATACAGTTCTGAGTTTTCCAAGCAAAAAATTGTGCAAGAATAATCTCTGTGCTGAATATTCTGAATCCAATAATGAAGCAGTCCAAATAAAGTGCATATGTAGCACACAGACCCTTTTCTCCGCTTGGCTTTACTTGCAGAGTAAGGCACACCATGCCCCAGTGTCTAGGGACAAGTCTATATTTCTCCCCAAGAAGGCCACTGTCCACACCACTTCAACTCCAACAAAGAGTTTATTTTATCTTTTGCTTAGGGAACAGGAAAGAGTTGATGAGAGTAAAAGATAGCAAAGTTAGGAGGTAGGTCCAGGCACAAGACTTCCAACTTATTGTCGCCACTCGATCTCGAGTGGGTTTAGCTCACCCGGATAGTCCCTATGAGAGCGGCCCTAGCAGCCGGTGTGGAGCCCGAACATCTACTTGAGTTTCCTTAGGATACGATCAGGAACAGTTCCAAGTCCCGAACTTCCCAGCGCTTGTAACACTAGAACCAAGGTGCAAATTAAAGCACGTTACAAGGCCTGTGGCGGATCTTTGAATCCCTCTAGTAGGTAACCAGGCCTCTTCCGAGGTGACGACTCCTCTCACCGAAATCCCTAGTTTCCTCTCGTCTAGAACGGGTCACCCACTTCCGGGCACCCTAGGATTCTTCTTTCGGGGGTAGGCCCTAGCTAAAGGTGCTGGGCCTACTTGCAGAGCTGCAGCCCCAGGCTAAAGGTGCCTGAGACTGATACACCTGTGGGCACCCCCCTGGCCAGGAGGGCCATGAGGAGCGCACTGCTCCGTGAGCAGAGCAGAATGGACAGACGGAAGGACCCCGAAAAATCGCGTCTGCCCCTTATGTACCCTCTCCAAGCATGCACAGCGGGCCACCCACGCCCACCGCAAACCTCCGAGAGAGGACACCCTAAGGCGTAGCAATGTTACCCATGGTTCAACCCTGACCTAATATGGCAGCGACACCTACAGGCCACAGGGAACTACACACCAGGCAACACCACATAGGCAGAAGCAAAGAAACCTAACAATCAAAGCGGTCTGAGCCTGACTACTGACTCAGACCAACCCCTAAATTTAGGCACATAGCACCCCTGAAAGTAAAGGGGCGCTACACATACAATCCAAAGTGCAAATGTTGAATCCAAGATAGACTGAAATAATATCAGATGCAAAGTGCATGGGCTTCCATCCAGTGCGGGTGCCCACATTTCCCCCAGCCTCTCACCTCATCTGGCTCATATACAAGCCTCTCTGGTGCATCCACACTGGCCGAGCAATCACTGGCAAACAGATTCCTTGCTCATTCAGATTCCCAGTATGCTCCATAATATAGAAAGGAAGAGGGGGCTCCATGGTGCAGTAAGTTTGATAAGTCAATTTTAATCATAAAAATATGCACTTACAGTTATGTAGTAAACATACAGCATTGAATGAAAAAACTTCCGATCTTGGCCGCGACTGGAAGTGACATCACCACGGCTCTGTTTAACTGACGCGTTGCGTCACTGTCCACGTGGCTTTTTCAAAGGGCGTCTATTGTCAATAACGCTGCCCTTGTTAAAAGGGGCTTCCAGATTCCAATAAGGCCCCTGCCTGCAGACCCCCACAACTACCAACAAGGGTTCTGGGGAAGAGGCCCTTGTTCCCATCAACATGGGCACTCTTCTCTATTCTATTTTGTGTCATTGATTGTTTAAAAGCTTAGGCATAATAAAATAGAACTGAACTTAGCCAAACAAGGATACCTTGCCCCTTATCCACTCAACAATTCAATTTCACGTAGCATACATTTCCGAACAAAATGGAAAACAACAAACAGCTTCAAGAATAATGACACAGCTGTGGGCATCCAATTAGCATGTAGAACAGGGATATGCAATTAGCGGACCTCCAGCTGTGGCAGAACTACATGCCTCATCATTCCTCTGCCTCTGGGTGTCATGCTTGTGGCTGTCAGAGTCTTGCTATGCCTCTAGAGCAGTGTTTCTCAACTCCAGTCCTCAAGGCGCCCCAACAGGTCATGTTTTCAGGATTTCCCTCAGATGAAACTGCTGTGGTAATTACTAAGGCAGTGAAACTGATCAAATCGCCTGTGCAAAATAATGGAAAACCTACTGAGCCGGTTCACACAGGGGCAACACGACTTCCAGCACGACTTTGCGAGGCGACTTGGAGACGACTTCAGCACGACTTCAGCGTGACTTGGAGTGACTTACAACGCGACTTCAAGTCGCCTCCAGGACAGGCGACTTTGCCAGTGGCCAATCAAACAATAATCAGCTCTATGGGAGGGAGGGGTTTGCCTGAGAAAACTATTTTCTCTTCCTGTAAAGTTGCTTCAGTTAAGACACTGATCCGACTTTGGAGGCGACTTCCATTGAAATCAATGGGTACAAGTCGCCTAGAAGTCGCCTTGAAGTAGTACAGGAACCTTTTCTGAAGTCGCTCCGACTTCATACGCGTTCATTAAGACGGCTCTCATTCACATAGCTGTGATTTCTGATGTCAAGCGACTTGGGGCGACTTGCGGTCTGACAAGTCACCCCCCAAGTCGCGGTAGTGTGAACCGGCACGAAAACATGACCTGTTGGGGCGCCTTGAGGACTAGAGTTGAGAAACACTGCTCTAGAGACTTGTAGTTCTGCAACAGCTGGAGGTCCGCTAATTGCATATCCCTGATGTAGAATAAAGTCTAGACAGACATTTTCCAATCCAGATACTATTTGGTTTCTAATATAGCAAAATGCCCCTTTACCTGCCTGCCCAAGTAGGGAGTGGAGGGCCATTTACCTCTTTTACACACAATAAATATTGCAGCTCCTCCCAGCTTCCTGTGCTCAGTGGAATCGCTTGATGGAGCAGCTGTGACTGGGCTAGCCAGCTGTGACCAGGTACATGGCCTCCCTATGTCAGAGTCGGTGTGTGATCCACTGGAGGGCACAAGACAGTGCAATAAACGTAAACCCCGGTCACATTGGTTGACATTGTCAAGATAGACTCCACAATACAGGCATTCCAGTGGGGTGGAATTGTTCTCATCTGCCTAATTTGCTCTTCAAGAGACTAAGGCTGGGTTCACACTGGTCCGACAAACGCTCCGACATTGGGAGCTCATGTCGCATGACGTGTGAAAATCAATGTTTCCCTATGAGAGCTGTCTTAACTGGTCCGACACAAGTCGGTCCGACTTTGAAAATGCTCCCTGTACTACTTTGGTCTGACTTTGATCCTACTTCAGCCCATTGATTATCATTGAAGTCGGATCAAAGTAGGATCCTTGTCCTAACCATCCGACTTTTGACATCTGACATTGTGATTACAGCAGCAGTAAAAGGAATTTATCTCACCCTGGGATTGTTTTGATTGGTCAAAGGACAAGTCAGACTAGCACAAAGTCGGATCAAAGTAGTATCCTGTTCATGAAAGTCGGATGGATGTCGGACCAATGTAGGATCAATGTAGGACTGATATCGCAGAGTAAAGAAGGATGAAAGTTGTATGACTGTCGTGTCGTACCAGTGTGAACCCAGCCTTAACCAGCCTTACCTGTGTCCAGCCTGTTGCAGAGAACCAGAAGTGCTAAGAGGCAGGGGCGTACCTAGAGCATTTGGCACCCGGGGCGGATCCAATATCTGGCACCCCCCCACGTTAAAATTTAAAAACACCCCACTGTGCCCCCTGCATACCTCTGCATCCTTCAATATCTCTTTGTTACTATTGTGTACCCCCTCTCCACAACTGCACCACTGGACCCCTTTACATTACACAGCCCCCTGCACCTCTGGACCCCTTTACATTACACAGCACCCTGCATCACTGGACCCCTTTACATTACACAGCACCCTGCATCACTGGACCCCTTTACATTACACAGCACCCTGCATCACTTGACCCCTTTACATTACACAGCACCCTGTATCACTGGACCCCTTTACATTACACAGCACCCTGCACCACTGGACCCCTTTACATTACACAGCCCCCTGCACCCCTTTACATTACACAGCCCCCTTCACCACCTCTTGACCCCTTTACATTACAGAGCACCCTGCATCACTGGACCCCTTTACATTACACAGCCCCCTGCACCTCTGGACCCCTTTACATTATACAGCCCCCAGAGCTCTGGACCCCCTGCATGTTACACAGACCCCCTTCAGTTCACATCCCCCTTCAGTGCAGACCCCCCCAGTGCAAGACCTCCAGTGCAAACACCCCCTACAGTGCAGACACCCCTAGTGCAAGCCCCCCCAGTGCAAACCCCCCCCAGTGCAAACACCCCCTACAGTGCAGACCCCCCCAGTGCAAGACCCCCCCAGTGCAAACACCCCCCCAGTGCAAGACCCCCCAGTGCAAGACCCCCCAGTGCAAACACCCCTCAGTGCAAGACCCCCCTCAGTGCAAACCCCCCTCAGTGCAAGACCCCCCAGTGCAACTCCCCCTCCCCATTCAGTACCTCAGATCAGCACAGTGGCGGCACATGGACAGAAGGTCGGGTCCCCTCCCCCTCCGTACACATAAACAGAGAGGAGGGGGAGGCGGCTTCATTCGGCTGTGCTTCTGTGAAGTTAGTCACAGGTCAAGCAAGTGCCACTGTGCCGAACACCGCTCATTGTCCGTGGCCGTGAAAGGAGGGGATGAATGGTGCAGCGGTGTCACCCCGCACCCCCCCTCCCACTCCCCCCCTTGTATCGCGGTATTGCCGCCGACTGCCGCTGCCTAAGTCCCGCGGCGCTCATGCTGTCTCTGCGCTTCAGTAACAGGGGGGGGCGCCGGCCTGACACCCCCCCAGTGTGTGGCACCCCGGTGTGGCCCGCCCCCCACTTAGTACGCCTCTGCTAAGAGGAGGAGTTTTAAGGAGGCGACAGACAGTACAGGAATCATAGCTTGCAGACAACAAGGTACCATAGGATATGTAGTCCTTAGAAATTGAAAGTGAACAACAGAGGAGAAGCTGCAAAGTATGCAGAGAATCCAGTAATTTGTGGAAAGAGATGGCCAGCAGACAGTCTGCACAACAATTTTCAAGTAATCTTAATTTGGATTGTCTAAAATAACTATTGTTTGTATTATTAACCTCTGGACGCTGGCCACACACATAATGTATATGCAGCCACTCGACAGGTGGGCCTTAACGTTGAGTGGCCACATATATGTGGCCCTGTGTAAACCTTAAAACTTACTCTGCTTAGAGCACACACTCCCAGCACATTAGCCAGCGAGGATCGGTAAGTTCCTGATCCATACTTGCGGGTTGGGGGCTTTCCGATCATGTGACCACTGTGACAGACAATCACAGCGGTCACATGACCCAAATGCCCGCCTCGGCGCAAAGGGGTTAAAATACTGGTTTTATAAGATGAAAGTGTACATTCTGTTGTGACCATTGATCTGCTTTATGGCCCCATTCTCAGTGTTGCATTTCTGCGCATGTTCCTGGAATGCGCAAAAAATGCCTGTTGTGTTTTCAGTGCCATTATTGCTAATGGCACCCCAAAGGTGGCTAGCAAACACGCGGTTTGTCAAATGTGCCAAAAAGCACAATGCACATAGCCCGAAAAGGTGCAATAGCTTATTTTGTTGTGATTTTCATGCAAAGGGCAGCAAATGCAAGAGAATGGGCTGTCCCATGTGTGTTGCGTAAAACCACACAAAAATAGCTTGAAAAAACACAGGTTTGCGCAACATGCAGATGTCAATGGGGCCAAACTCACATTGTTCGCAAACTTGCTGTTTGATAACGCCACCCAGTGGCCAAGTGCTAGAGCCATTTCTGGCTTACCTGCTATGCCGCATACACACGACCGTTTTTCACAACGTTAAAAATGCAATTTTTTTAATTGGTCATTAAAAACGATCGTGTGTAGGCTCCAGAGCATTTTTAACGACGTGAAAAATGGCCTAAAAAAAATGAGAATCTGCTCTATTTTATCACGTCGTTTTTTTTAACGACGTGAAAAACGGTAGTGTGTATGCTTTTACGAAGGGAAAAAAACGCGCATGCTCAGAATCAAGTATGAGACTGGAGCGCTCGTTCTGGTAAAACTAGCGTTCGTAATGGAGATAGCACATTCGTCACGCTGTAACGGACCGAAAAGCACGAGGCTGAAAAGCGCGAATCGTCGCTCAACAAACTTTACTAACATGAAGGGTGGCGCCATTCGAACAGAACTTCCCCTTTATAGTGCCGTCATACGTGTTGTACGTCACTGCGCTTTGCTCAAGCGTTTTTTTTAATGAATGTGTGTATGCAAGACAGGCTTGCGAGGAAACAAGAAAAATCATGTCGAGAAAAACTTTGTTTTTGAAAATGACAACAAAAACGATTGTGTGTACGCGGCATTACCATATGTAGATTCAGTCTACATGGTATTTTGTTGTCTGTTTTATACCTATTTCACCAACCGATCTATACTGTCAGCTATTCTACATTTAGACAATAAATACTAAATTGCTTATCTCTGTTGGTCTTATCATTTGGATGATACCATTACCATATAAAATTCTAAATACTAACCACAACATACAAGGCCATCCACAACATTGCCCCCAGCCACATCAATAACCTCATCTGCAGATATCACCCAAATCGTCCCCTTCGGTCCTCCCAGGACCTCCTGCTCTCTAGCTCTCGTTACCTCCTCTCATGCTCGCCTCCAGGACTTCTTTAGAGCCTCTCCCATCCTCTGGAACTCCCTGTCCCAGTATGTCTGGTCAGCTCCTACCCTGTCCACCGTTAGGAGATCCCTGAAAACTCATTTATTCAGGGAAGCCTATCCCACACCCACCTGTCCCCGAGTCACCTCCATCAGACCATCCCCCAAAGCTATTACCTTTTGTACCACCACACCCTCCCTTTAGAATGTAAGCTGTCCCACACCTTTCTTGGTATAACAACCAATTATTTCATCAACATTTGTAAGAAGCTTAGGCATGTGCACAGGATGTGCTAGGTGTGCCTGGGCACACCCTAACCACCCCGTGTGGTGCAGACTTCCCCTACTGCCCAGGCAACCCTTAGTACTGATCACTTACCGTCTCCATTCACAACCGAAGCATAGTAAACTGTTTGCTATGCTTCAGTTTGTGAATGAACATGAAGCTGCTCAGCACAGAGCATTTCCCATTCATTCATTGTCCCGTGCAGATGAGGCTGAAGAGAAAGGGACTAAGGAATCTCTGTCCTCAGTCCCTTTTTCTGTCTCAAAAGTGAGACATCAGGTGTCTGTTTAGACCCCTGATAATTATCCAAAACCCCAACGGGTTTCCTAAAAAAAACATTGTAAAAGCATAATAAAAAAATAACATGTAAAAACGATGTACACAGTCCACTTCCCTGCCACCAATCTCTGCCTCACTGACACCGTCCACTGCCCTAGTGACACCGTCTACTGACTGACACCATCCATTTTCTATTGACACCAACCTCTGTCCTACTGACACAGACTCTTATTTATATGGATGTATGTGTAGCCCCCTGTTCCTAAAAATGGGGCTATAGTGTAAATGTAGTTTTTGGCTGAGCTGTATACAGCTCAGATTTGATTGTATATTTGGTTCTTTTCTAAACTTGACTGAGTTGTGCATTTCTCGCTGTTGCCAGTAGGTGTCACTGGTACCACAGGACAGTGTGAGAATTACAAATAGGTTGAGCTGTAATGAATATTCTTTTTCCAGAAACAGCCCAGTAGGAGGTTCCTGGCCGCTGTGCAATCTGGGAAGGGGTATTTATTGGATAGAGCCATGTGCCTTTAGTCAGTCTTCACCTCATGGCCCTTCTGGCCTGAGGCTGTGTTGCTGCAAGTTCTGCAAGTAGGCCCAGAAGCCTGTCTGGGGCCTACTAATCCTGAGGTGGTCTTTAGCCTGTTTTGCCTGTTTGGAAGAAGCCGAGCCAAGCTGAGTTGCCCTTCTCAGCCTCAGGCAGACAGCTATTTAGTAGACTTCTGCAGACTGGATCCTAGGTGAAATCCCCCTTCTCTAGCTTTCAGTCTCTCTGAAGATAGGGCCCAAGCCTTAAGGTAGCTGGGGCCTTGCTGTATTCCTGGTAAGGGTGCAGGGTGGCCTGGGAGGGCCACAGCCCTCCAGATTTGGTGCATCTCGTACTGAGCAAGGACCCAGACCCCAGCAGCCCCAGACTATTTATGTCCTCTCCAGTCACCTCCTGAGAATGCCTCCTCAGGGATTGGCTGGAACTTCATAAATATTCAGACTGCTCACTCCACCTTCTCCACATGTTCTGGTGCCTTCCAGAAAACAGAAAGAAGCAATCAAGTGTACAGCCTGTGGGGATCAGTCCAAACAGCAGCTCCACTGAGTACAGAGGAGCACAGCAAAAAGGACTACATTTTCCCAACAACCTAGTACCTGTCTAGGAGGGTGCTACATACAGTATAACCTCTAATATTACACTGTGGGAAATATATTAACCACTTGCCGACCTCCCTATAGCAGTTTTACTGCTACAGGGTGGCCGCTGTGCGCAGGATCAGGTATATCAATATGGGATCCTGTACTTCCGGGTAAGGGGCCTCGCTCTCCCTGTGATTATACACAATGGGAGACAATCAGCTGGTACGGCAGTCTGCCTATGTAAACAAGGCAGATTGCCATTCTGACAAGAGGGAAGGGATGGATCCTATGTCACTGCAAATCAGGGACAGGGATCCATGTCTTTCTCTAGTAAAAGCACCTCCCACATTAATAAAACACAGGCTAGGCACACAGTTAATGCTTTGATCGCCCCTGATGTTAACCCCTTCCTAGCTACTACAGTGACAGTGCATATTTTCATTCATTTCACTGTATTAGTGTCACTGGTCCCCAAAAAGTGTCAAAAGCATCAGTTACTGTCTGATTTTCTACTGCAATATCGCAGTCCCGCTATAAGTCACTGATCACCACCATTACTAGTAAAAGATAAATAAATAAATAGAAATACATAAAAATATCCCACAGTTTGTAGATGCTATAACTTTTGTGCAAACAAATCAATATACACTTATTGTGATTTTTTTTTTACCAAAAACATGTAGCAGAATACATATTGGCCTAAACTGATGAAGAAATTTGTTTTTTTTTAAATTGAATATGTCTTATGCCGCATACACACGACCGTTTTTAATGTCATTTTAAAAAACAACGTTTTTCTCGACGTGATTTTTCTTGTTTCCTCTCAAGCCTGTCTTGCATACACACGTTCATTAAAAAAAACGTTCGAGCAAAGCGCAGTGACGTACAACATGTACGACGGCACTATAAAGGGGAAGTTCCCTTCGGATGGCGCCAATCTTCATGTTAGTAAAGTTTGTTGAGCGACGATTCGCGCTTTTCAGCCTCGTGCTTTTCAGTCCGTTACAGCGTGACGAATGTGCTATCTCCATTAAGAACGCTAGTTTTACCAGAACGAGCGCTCCCGTCTCATACTTGATTCTGAGCATGCGCGTTTTTTTTCCCCTCGTAAAAGCATACACACTACCGTTTTTCACGACGTTAAAAAAAAAGACATGAAAAACGACGTGAAAAAATAGAGCATGTTCGAAATTTTGAATGCCCGTTTTTCACATCGTTAAAAATGCTCTGGAGCCCACACACGATCATTTTAATGCCCAATTTAAAAAATTGCATTTTTAACGGCGTGAAAAACGATCGTGTGTACGCGGCATTATAGCAAAAAGTAAAAACTATTTTTTTTTTTTCAAAATTGTCAGTCTTTTTTTGTTTAAAGTACAAAAGATAAACAACACATAACAAAATAGCACCAAACTAAAGCTCTATTTGTAAGAAAAAATTATATAAATTTTATTTGGGTACAGTGTTGCACGATCGTGCAATTTTCAGTTAAAATAACGCAGTGCCGTATCGCAAAAAAATGGCCTGGTCATGAAGGGGGGTACATCTTCCGGAGCTAAAGTGGTTAAAGGGGTAATGTGGGAATTATCTCTTCAAAAAAAAATATCTAATATTTTCAGCAAGTAAGTAGGGTTCGCACCAGAACATCTTAAACAGGGAAAAAGTTCTAGCGAACATGCAAACTCTATTAAAGTCTATGGGACACGAACATGAAAAATCAAATGTCCTAATTTTAAAGGCTTATATGCAATTTATTGCCATTTATTGCCATAAAAGGGTTATGGGGGTCTGGTTGCTGCCCTTGGGGATATATATTAATAAAAAATTTTTTTTTAAAACAATCAGTTTTTCTGGAGCAATGATTATAATTATGCTTAAGTCCAACAATAAAAAAAAAAAAAAATTAAATATAATGCCTGGGGGGTCCCCTTAGCCTGCCTGTAAAGTGACACATCTGTAGGATGCATAAAACATGCTGCAGCAAAAATTTTATTTCTAAAGAAAAAAAACATATCAGGCCACATGCCCTCAACATGGGGGTGGGTGCTTTGGGGCAGGAGGGCTGCTCTTTGTCCCCATGTTGATGGGGACAAGGGCTTCTTCCAGACAACCCTGGGCTGTGGTTGTCGGGGTCTGTAGATGAGGGGCTTATCAGAATCTGGAAGCCCCCTTTAACAACAGGGCCCCCAGATCCTGACCCCCCTATGTGAATGGGAACATCGTACCCCTACCCATTCACCAAAAAAGAGTCAAAGTAAAAACCACAAGAAACAAAAAATATAAAAATAGTGTCCCTCAATGTATATCCATCATGATGCCCGCTGACCCAAAAAATAGAGAGAAAAAAAAAGCTCCGCCTCATGGGAGGCTACCCTCTGTATGCCCACCCTGTGCTTTGACAGTTCTTATATAGTCAAGGGGTGGGGCCACCTGGCTACTTCACCCAGTGGCACCACCCCCTTCTGACATCACACAATGTCACATGACATCAGAGGGGGTGGTGCCACCGAGTGACGTAGCCAGGGCTTTTTTTCAGCTGGAACTTGGTGGAACTGAGTTCCACCACCTCTGGCTCAGGCCCTCTGCTTCCTGTTCACCTCTTTTGCTTGTAAACAGAGAAGTCCGGCTTCACTGTTTACAAGTGACAGTTTGTCTCCCAATGGCTCCCACTGAGTGAAATATGGGGGCAAGGGAGACGCAGGTGCCCAGGGTACAGTGCAGAGGCCAACACCCCCACTGGATGATCCTGTCCCTTTAAGACCCTCCCACTGTTAGTGGAATTTGACCACACCCACAATTTGATGCGATTTGGAGGGTGTGTGTGTGTAGGAGGGGGGGTGAGAGTTTTTTTTTGGGGGTTGTGGTTGAGTTCCTGTACCTATTTTCTGTGAAAAAAAGCCCTGGACGTAGCGCAAGTGAGTGTTTTTTTTTTTCTTTCTATTTTTCGGGTCCAACAGGCAGCGTGATTGACGATGGATATACATTGAGGGACTCTTTTTATTTTTTAATAAAGGACTTGTCAAAAACTGTTTCTTGTGGTTTTTATTTTTTGAGACCTTTTTGGTAAATGGGTAGGTACAAATTTACCAAACACATAGGGGGGTACCCCGATACCCATTCACATATGGGGGGCGGGGATCTGGGTGCCCCCTTATTAACCACTTCAGCCCCGACAGATTTGGCTGCCCAATGACCGGGACATTTTTTGCGATATGGCACTGCGTCGCTTTAACTAACAATTGCACGTTCCTTCCTTTTCCCCCTACGCTTCCTCCCGCCACAAGCAGTTTGTTCCCATGCCCGTGTTTTCTCGTAAGTAGGCTTAATTCAATCGGTTACGGGACATTCATTTTGTTTCTTTGCAATTTCGCAGGTTCCAAACGAGTTGGGTCCCTTTTCATACCGGATCCATACACTGAGGCCACCCGGGCGTACGCCACCCTACCAGATGGATTGTTACCTGCCATTCTTCAAGCTTTCCTTTCACACCTACTTCCGTGTCTTTTTGCCCTCTTTTAGGCTCTTAGGCATACTGACCAGCTAGGCCAAGGCACACCTCAGGCCTTGGTAGTTAGGGTATCGCATTGCCAAGTGAAGACTTTGACTACAAGTTTGAAGGCTGGCCGCAGGCTAGCTTGTATTTGTAGGAGGAGTCTGAGGGCTATTTATCCCTCCTCCTCTGGCTGTTCCTGCTTCGGCTCGTTTCTGGGTTCCCACTTCCCACCCACCTGTTTCCCGCTATTTCACATACTCATTCACATCATACATTTCTTCATAGTCATACATTGAGGGTATGCCCTCTTTTAGGCATACTGACCAGCTAGGCCAAGGCACACCTCGGGCCTTGGTAGTTTCCCAAGTGAAGACTTTGACTACAAATGTAACTTTACAGAATAGCAGACATTATTCTGTAATACTCATTCATAACTGCATTTGTTAGCAAAAGAAAAAAACAAACTAGTGTAGCAAGGTGTTATTATAGAACGTATCTTAACAGACTGCAATTGATGCTTAATGGGGAGCTTGGCTCCCTCTGGTGCTTGTTTTGTGTTATAATTTGGAAGTTGTTTGGTTCCGTCATGTTAAGAACAAAGCATGGTGGGCATTGTAGTGCAAGAGACAGAGACTCTATTGCCGTGGGTTAGATAGAGACTACAATACCCACAAATCCCACTGTGCTACCAAAATGCAGTGTGCCACGCATAGCCTGCTGGGAAAACTGATTTAAGGCAGAGGCGGGGCCTCAGCCCGCTCTCTCTGGATGCCATATTCAACAGGCAAGAGGCCTGCTGTGTGCGTGCCCAGGCCGGAGAAGCCTGGGCCTAAAGTTACAGAGAGAGAGAGGATCACCTGACGGAGGGATCCTTGTGGACAGCCTCGCTGATCGAGCCAGAGAGGGACCAGTCTACACTTCACAGCATCTGGAGTCATCTGTCCACCGACACCTTGTGAATGGCTGTGCGGAGGACCAGGGGCCTCCTGTTACAGAGAGACTGAGACCAAGGAGAGGTTCCAGACTGAGTGTACCGGCGAGGCCTCATTTGATGAGGAGGCACTTGCCTATCAACATAGTTAACTGTGTCGCAGGAAGGTGGTTTCCGTAGTCCACGTGTACTTGCTGGCATCTGCAGTGCCACAAGTAGGGATACGTTACACCTGAGAGGTGTGCAGCACAGTGGTGTAGTGGTTAGCACTTTCACCTAGCAGCAAAAAGGGTCGCTGGTTCGAATCCTGACCACGACACCATCTGCCTTGAGTTTGCATGTTCTCCCTGTGTCTGCGTGGGTTTCCTCCGGGTACTCCGGTTTCCTCCCACACTCCAAAAGACATGCTGGTAGGTAAATAGGATCTTGTCCAAATTGGCCCAGTATATGTGTGTATGACTGTGTGTCCCAAGCGTGTCAAGATCCTATGGGATAAAATGACCGCACCAGCCAAGCAGACACTGGCTGCAAAAAGTGCCTAGAGGCGATTCAGTTCACATGTATATTGCTATACCAGTCATTCATTCGAGAGAGATACAGCGGCTGGGAAGAACTAGTGTTTGTTCTGCCTATACACTACTTGCATAAAGTGATTGTCATTTATCTTCACCCCAACGAAGCTAGCAGAAGACTAACTGACATTTAAAGGAAAAGTCATCCACTTACTTTATTTTCGGAAGTACTACAACGGGACACTCACCAGTTGAACTGTCCACTAGGGGGAGCCACATAGCTTATGATCTTATATGTTTAGTATAACTGTTTGCATCATTTTGTTATTTCGCTATTTGGATGAGGTGTGTGGAACTTGGTGGAGAGGTGTTCCAGTGCTGGTGCCATTGCATTGGGAGATTTCTCCACCATACACTCCCTCAGATCTGACCCCAGGTCATGTTATTTGTGTCTGGGAGCAGAGACATTCTGTACCAGTGGTGTCACATTGACTTTTGCAGGGAGCTGTGTGTAGTCAATCTTGTCTGTGTAACCATTGTTTTATTCTTTTGCCAAGTAAACACTTTACCACTGGTTAAGCTACATCTTGTGTGGGACTCTGTCTATTGCAGCTGCGGGGCAGGTGACCAGCACCAAGGTAACAATATTTTAATATATATATATATATATATATTTCTGTGTGGTATTATTGTGGTTCCCTATTGCCATTGAGCTCCACAATCATATTATTGTCCAGTTGTGCCAAGGAGGGGATCGAGCCGAACTTTAGAGGTTGACAGGCAGAGTACAGACCCAAAAATATAACCAGCAGCTCCTACGGGGGTAGTGCTACACGTGCGGGCTCGTCCGGGATTTCTGAGACTCTGCAATCAACCCCCCCCCTAGAGGGAACCCCCAGTGGACACCAAGATTGACTCCGCTGCTGCTATCCAGTGGTGTGAGGAGGAAAATGCCCGCCCAGATTTCAGCGTGGTGATTGAAATTAAAGGAGAGTCCTGGGGTGAGGAACAGATATGTCAAGCAATGAAGACACTGTCCCCAGACAAGAAGGCGTGGGTGATTGCTGTAAAAACAGACCAAGGGACCTCCCATACCTATGTGTTGGGGGAGTGGAAACAGGAAATCCCTGAGCACCAGTGTGAAATTGGCCAACAAGACAGAACTTGATGTGATACACCCAGAGGCCCCAAAAGAAGGCCCTACCTCAACCAGCCAAGCTGGCTCTAGTAAACAAAAAACTCCTGCCCTGTCACCTCTGGCCACAATTGGGCCAGAGCTCTGTGCTGTCCTTGGAGAATTTGTGGCAAAATGCCAGAGAGACCCTCCAGCATACTCAGCAGCTGGTTACAGGAAACTTAGCAACCAGTACCTTCAGCAGAAGACAGTTTTGAAGAGTGGCTGGACCAGGCTACACAAGCTTTGGATGAATGGGACATCCCAGAAGCTCATAAGAAGCAGAGAATCACAGAGAGCTTGAAGGGACCTGCCTTGGAAGCCATTTGCAACCTGAAACTCAGTAAGCGAGACTGTATTGCCCAGGACTACTTGATCAATTTACAGGATGTATTTGGGCGCACCGATAAAGTTTCTGACCTCATCTATCAGATGGAACACTCCTACCAAAAAGAAGGAGAGAGGTTGTCGAAATACATGAGGCTTCTAGACAAGATCATACACCAGATCCTGCTGAAGAAGGGTCTAGACCCTCGGAAGGTGGATGAGATCAGAGCCAAGCAAGTTCTGAGGGGGGCCCAACCCTTAGACCCTATTACCCTTCTGTTGAGAACCCGGCAAGATGGTGGTATCCTGAAGTATCCAGACCTAATCCAGATAGTCAGGGAGGAAGAAGTCATGCTGGACAGTAAGAAGAAGAGTCAGAAACCTGAACCGTGGTCGGGGTCAGGGTAATAAATGCCGATGACTGTGACACTCAGGTCGAGCTCTTAAAGACCCAAGTGTCACAGCTGATAGAGATGATGTCCTTGTTGACCAACCAACCCACTGCTCTATCCAGTGAAACAGTTTCAGAGTAACCCAAAAAATTCCCAAGTTCTACGGTTGCCCAAGTGCAAAAGCAAAGGAAACTGTTGACATGCTTCAACTATGGAGGAGTCGGGCATTTTCGAGAAGTATGCCCAAGTCCAGAGAAAGCTGCGGCCCAGTGCCGAAAGCCAGCGGAAAACTTCAGAGGGCCCCGGTGAAGGAGTCAACCGGGTGCCCACCAACTTTAGCTAACTCCATAAAAATCAATGACGCGAGGAGACAGCCTCGGGAGTCCAGATCCTTGCCTCTGAGTGACCCAGTGTCCCATGCCCTTTGATCCAACATGCCCGGGGGCGGAGAGTCCAGTTGTGCCAAGGAGGGGATCGAGCCGAACTTTAGGGGTTGACAGGCAGAATGCAGACCCAAAAATATAACCAGCAGCTCCTACGGGGGTAGTGCTACACTAGGAATTCTATACATATACTATATGTATACATAACATAGTATATTCCAATACATAAATAGATGCACACGAGGTAGAGCACATCTCACATAAATGTTTTGTTCACATTCATTTGATCATTGCTGCAGTGCAATCCCAAACTATTGGCACTTGCAAATTTGCGGATATGCCGATTTGAAATTTACAAAGGCACTAGCGTGCTTTTTCATTCACATGTTTGCCTAGTTGAAGTCTTAATTGGCTTAATTGGGCATTTTCACCCAAATGTCAAATGCAAAGCGACCATTACTTCCTGTTTTTCTGAGTAAATGAACCCCCCATACTGTAGGTCAAAATGCACGAATGCGATTATCCATTTTTTGCTTAGTAATCAAATGAACGAAGTACAGACATGAAACTCCTCTGTGTTACTCTTTGAAAATCTCTGCGATTGAGGAAATGATTTACATTAAGTTAATTACATTCACAGACATATATAAAAAATCCATAAAAACTGTGGCTTCCCTTTAAATATAGAAGGATTTCCAGACATACCCCAAGCTATTTTAAACAGTAATTAAAACAGAGCTTTTATGCAAACTGCAAAACAGACATAAACACTGCCACTCAAACAGTAATAACACCTCTTCTTGGCCAATGGCTACATCCTTGAACGAGGCAATATACAGGGGAAATAAGAAGGGGATTACAATGCAGATAAACATTATTCATGATTAGAGCACGATGTAATATATTGGCATTGGTTCCATGGGTTATTGCCAGTGATTTTATTAAAACGTCTTGCCAGTACAATCTATAACTGTAAAGTCTCCATTCTATGTTCTGTAACTACTTAGCCGCACAAGACATGAATCCCATAGCGGATTGCATTAGGCAACCAATTAAACTTCTAGTAACAGAAACCGTCTCAAGAAGGCATCGGATTCAAGGTTAATTTGGAAAAAAATATGAAGTGTTATCAAGTTATTTGTGAGACAAAGCCAACACCCACAGAATACGCTTATCCTCATAGCAGAGGTCAGATTTCACTCCACACCAGACGTTGTCTAATTATTACAGAAGACAAGGAACAGAGGCAAAGTGTCCTAGTCATAGCAGAGGGTCAGACAATGATCATATCATCTCCCAATACAAGACTTTCTTATATGTTTGAAGGGCTGTTCCTATCATACAGAAAGGTGAGACTTTAGCTGGCCATACACTAGTAGGTTTTTGAAAGAACATTCTTACTAGGTATGAGCCGAATACCCCCCTGTTCGGTTCGTACCAGAACCTGCGAACAGACCTAAAGTTTGCGTGAACTTTAGAACCCTATTAAATACAATGGACTCGAACGTTCGAAATCTAAAGTGCTAACTATAAAGGCTAATATGCAAGTTATTGTCCTAAAAAGGGTTTGGGGACCCGGGTCCTGCCCATGGGACATGTATCAATGCAAAAAAAAGTTTTAAAAACTGCAGTTTTTTTCGGGAGCAGTGATTTTAATAATGCATAAAGTGAAACAATAAAAAGTGAAATATTCCTTTAAATTTCGTACCTGGGGGGGTGTATAGTATGCCTGTAAAGCTTCTTTCCCTTGCTTAGAACTGTCCCTGCACAAAATGTAATTTCTGAAGGAAAAAAAGCCATTTAAATCCACTCGCGGCTATAATGAATTGTCGGCTCCCGCCACAGAGAAAAGTCATTGATAAAAAAAAAAATTTAATGCGTGGAAGTCCCCCCAAATTCAATTACCAGGCCCTTCATGTCTGGTATGGATATTAAGGGGAACCCTGCATCAAATAAAAAAAAAAAATGACGTGGGATTCCCACAAAATATCCATACTAGACCCTTCAGGTCTGGTATGGATTTTTTATTTATTTTTTCAATTATTTTATTTATTCTTTTTGATACGAGGAAATACAACATCAAAATATACAATTATACAATATCCAAAAGATACATCCAGCTCCACGTCCATTATTTCAAACGCCTAACCAGTAGAAGTATCTAAAGCATGACCTCATATTCTGAGCAACAGTGGTAAAAAAAAGAAGAAAGGAGAAAGAAAAAAAAAAAAAGGGGAAAAGAGGGAAGCAGAGAGAAAAAAAGAAAAAAAAGGAGAAAAGGGGAGTCCGTCCCCCATTCTGTCTCTCTATGATCGTCCAAAAAAAAATGGCCGACTTTCCTTTTTCTAAATTACATCAATTAATGGGCTTAGTGTTCGTTAGTTCTTTCCTCCATCATTTCATTTTCGGAGAGGGTTTTCCTCTCATCCGAGGCCAAGAAGGTGTTCCAAGCATGCCAGGTCTCGGAATACCTTCTATGCTGTTGGTGTGCAGAAAGAACTAGGTCTTCTAGTTTACTAATCTCTTGTACCTTACGGATCCACATCTCTATCGTCGGTGGTGATGGTGATTTCCATTTTAAGGGGATACATGCCTTTGCGGCATCTAAGAGATGGGTAATGCATGATTCCTTATATCTCCTGTCAGGTATCTGGTTAACATGTAAGAGGAAGAACGCCGGGTCTTCTGGTATTATTAACTCCGTGCAAAATTGAAGACTCTGTTTAATCCCCTGCCAAAAACCTCTTAGCTTGGAGCAGTTCCAGAAAATATGTAGCATAGTGCCTTTATCTTTCTGACATCTCCAACATCGATCTGAGACATCGGGAAACATTTCCCCAGTTTCTCTGGTGTTCTGTACCACCTAGTGAAAATCTTGTAGTTGGTTTCTTGTGTTTTAAAACAAGTTGATGTTTCATGTGTAAGCATAAGCATCTTCTGTCGCTGCTCCGAGCTAAACGTCCTGCCCAGTTCCTTTTCCCATTCCTGAACGCATTTCAGGGAGTAAGATTCCGATTGTGAGATTAACAATCCGTAACTTACGGATAGTGTATGCGATATTACTCCCTTCCCGTTGCAAAGTTTCTCAAATGTAGTAAGGGGTCTATCGAGCTGACCCGGATTCGGGAGAGTACCGAGAAAGTGAGTGATCTGTAGGGCATTCCAAAATTTTAATCTAAAGATATTTTCTTGTTCCATCAATTCCCTTATTGTGAGCCATGTTCCTGTATGACTGTAGTTAGATGCTTGAGTATATCCCATGCTCACTAAATGTCGAAATGCCCTATCTTCACATCCTGGTTGGAAGAGAGGATTGCCTAGTATCGGATATAAAGGGGAAATCCTAGGCTCTATACCCAGAGTGGGAAACAGGGTCGAACAAATTCTAGCCGTATTACCAAGTACCGGGTTTGTAGTCACCTCTCTAGGAAGTGCTGCATAACACCATGGTGCTCTGTTCAATAACACTGTTGACTGGGCATTTTCAATTTGTACCCACAATTTGGTCTCTTTGTGTCTATTCCAGTCAATAACTCTATTCAGATGAGCTACTTGGTAATACTTCCGTATATCCGGTACAGCCAGCCCTCCCTGCCTCTTAGTGAGCATTAGTTGTTTCCATTGTATCCTGGGCTGTTTATGTACCCATATAAATTCAAATATTAACTTCTGAGACTTTTTAAGAAAACTTAAAGGGATATGTACGGGTAATGCCTGTATTAAATATAGGAATTTAGGGAGTATACTCATCTTAATAATATCTTAATAATATTACAACGTCCTAGCCAGGTATGAAAGCCAGAACTCCATTTGTCCAATAGGGTCTTGACTCTTTGCAGTAGAGGAGGAAAATTTAACTCATAGATCTTAACTATACTACTTGGAAGTAAGGTACCCAAATACGTCAGGGCTCTATCTGTCCATTTAAACTTAAAGTCTTGTTTCAGCTGTGTTATCGATGTGTGTGGTAAGTTCACCCCCATTGCTTCTGATTTTTTAAAGTTAATACAAAGATTCGAAAGTGTGCCGTATTTCTCAAATTCCCTCATCAAATTCGGGATCATGATCAAAGGCTTGGTAAGAGTAAACAGCATATCGTCAGCGTAGGCCGAGATTTTACATTGCATGTTCCCTATTTGAATCCCTGAAATATCCTGATTGAGTCGCAATGTGCAAAGAAACGGTTCCAATGACAGGGCAAAGAGAAGAGGTGACAGAGGGCACCCCTGTCGCGTCCCGTTTGTAATGAGGAAGGGTTCTGATAGTATTCCATTTGCCCGTACCTGGGCAGTTGGACAAGAATAAATGGAGGAAATCCACTGTAGTATCCTGTTACCAAACCCTCCATGGTGTAGAACTGCCTGCATAAATTCCCAATTCACCCTGTCAAAGGCCTTCTCAGCATCCGTACACATTGCGTCTGTATTTTATTCGCTATTTGTAGCAAATTGATGACTTTTGTGGTATTGTCTCGCGCTTCTCTTGTGGGGACAAATCCCACCTGGTCTAGATGTATCAACTTCGGAACATACTGCTGGATCCTATTTGCCAGAACCTTGGTGAAGAGTTTAAGATCTAGGTTTAATAACGAGATTGGCCGATAGCTTCCACAGGAGGCTGGGTCTTTCCCCTCTTTAAGTATCACTGTAATATAAGCTAGTAGAGTATCTTTTGTTAAAGTTGCTGAAGACCGTAGCTCATTAAATAACTTAACCATATACTCCGAAAGGTAGGGGAATAAGACTTTATAGTATTGGGCCGTTAGACCATCCGGTCCTGGAGCTTTCCCCATTTTCATGGTACCTACAGCGTCCTCCAATTCTTCCTTGGTTATAGGAACCTCCATTTTGTCTCTATCTATTTCCGAAAGTCTTGGCATAGATGAAGCCGAGAGATATAGGTCTATTTGTTCTTGTGTAGGATGTCTACTCTCTAAATTATAAAGTGTATGATAATATTCTTGAAATTCTCGTACTATCTCTTGTGGTTTTGTTGCCTTAGGTTTGTTAGATGAGGTAATGTGAGGTATATAATTAGTTGACTTCTGATCTCTCAAGGTTCTGGCCAATAGTTTCCCGCATTTATCCCCTGATTCATATGAGAACTTCCTACATATCTGAAGGTCTGCTTTAGCCTTATAATAGAGAAGATCTGTGATTTGTGTTTGTTTATCTATGAGGTTTCTCTCCAGGGATATTGAGCGTGTCTGTTTATGTTTAAACTCCAATATGGCTAGCTCCTCTAGTAAGTGTTTTAGCTGTTCTGTGCGTTTCTTTTTTATTCTTGCTCCATGTTTTATTAATACCCAGCGAATTACCGCTTTGTGTGCTTCCCAGATAATTCCTGAGTCGCAATCTGGAGTATCGTTTGTATTGAAATAGAAATTTAGCTCTTTGATCACATCTTCTAAGACATCTTTGTCCTGAAGAAGGCTTTCATTTAATCTCCATTGGTTATGTCTGATTCGAGAGGGATCTTGTAGTTCATAAGTCAAAAAAATAGGTGCGTGGTCTGACCACGTGATCGAGCCTATTTTGGCCATTTTAACTGAGTGAAGTTGGGCGTGTGGAACAAGAAAAAAATCTATCTGGGAGTACGTTTTATGGGGGGGTGAGTAGAACGTAAAATCTTTTTCTTTGGGGTGAAGAAGCCGCCACACATCGATCAATTGATTTTTATGCATAATTTGCGCGACTCGATTTCTTATGCCAAGGGGGATGGATGACACTCCTAAAGAAGTATCCTCTTTAGGGACTAATGCTATATTCAAATCTCCCCCTAAAATCAATTGGCCTTCTGTAAATCCCATCAAGCGTTTAATCGCTTTATCTAGAAACGCCTCTTGAAGATAGTTAGGTACATATAGTGTTGCTAGTGTGACCACTATATTTCCTATTTTACCCTTCACGAACAGATAACGCCCTGTTGGATCTCTCATGGAGTCTATATAAGTCCATGGTATTCTTCCTGCTAGAAGAATAGAGACCCCTTTTGATTTGGCTAAATGATTAGTCGAGTGGTATGCTATTGGAAATAAGCGATTTTTTAAGATTGGGATTTTGTCATCTCTAAAATGTGTCTCCTGTATGAAAGCGTTGTCTGTTTCCAGGCGTCGCATATCATTTAGGAGTATCCTCCTTTTTTCTGCCATATTTAGCCCTTTAACGTTCAGTGATAATATTTTCAAAGTCTCCATTTTATTTTACGAACAAGAGAGAGAGATAGTGGCCAAGGAGAAGAAAAAAGGGGAAAAAAAAAAAACAAGAAAAAAAAAAAACCACCCTCTTTATCTACAGGTCCTTCTCAAAAAATTTGCATATTGTGATAAAGTTCATTATTTTCTGTAATGTACTGATAAACATTAGACTTTCATATATTTTAGATTCATTACACACAACTGAAGTAGTTCAAGCCTTTTCTTGTTTTAATATTGATGATTTTGGCATACGGCTCATGAAAACCCAAAAATCCTATCTCAAAAAATTAGCATATTTCATCCGACCAATAAAAGAAAAGTGTTTTTAATACAAAAAAAGTCAACCTTCAAATAATTATGTTCAGTTATGCACTCAATACTTGGTCGGGAATCCTTTTGCAGAAATGACTGCTTCAATGCGGCGTGGCATGGAGGCAACCAGCCTGTGGCACTGCTGAGGTGTTATGGAGGCCCAGGATGCTTCGATAGCGGCCTTAAGCTCATCCAGAGTGTTGGGTCTTGCGTCTCTCAACTTTCTCTTCCCAATATCCCACAGATTCTCTATGGGGTTCAGGTCAGGAGAGTTGGCAGGCCAATTGAGCACAGTAATACCATGGTCAGTAAACCATTTACTAGTGGTTTTGGCACTGTGAGCAGGTGCCAGGTCGTGCTGAAAAATGAAATCTTCATCTCCATAAAGCTTTTCAGCAGATGGAAGCATGAAGTGCTCCAAAATCTCCTGATAGCTAGCTGCATTGACCCTGCCCTTGATAAAACACAGTGGACCAACACCAGCAGCTGACATGGCACCCCAGACCATCACTGACTGTGGGTACTTGACACTGGACTTCAGGCATTTTGGCATTTCCCTCTCCCCAGTCTTCCTCCAGACTCTGGCACCTTGATTTCTGAATGACATGCAAAATTTGCTTTCATCCGAAAAAAGTACTTTGGACCACTGAGCAACAGTCCAGTGCTGCTTCTCTGTAGCCCAGGTCAGGCGCTTCTGCCGCTGTTTCTGGTTCAAAAGTGGCTTGACCTGGGGAATGCGGCACCTGTAGCCCATTTCCTGCACACGCCTGTTCACGGTGGCTCTGGATGTTTCTACTCCAGACTCAGTCCACTGCTTCCGCAGGTCCTCCAAGGTCTGGAATCGGTCCTTCTCCACAATCTTCTTCAGGGTCCGGTCACCTCTTCTCGTTGTGCAGCGTTTTCTGCCACACTTTTTCCTTCCCACAGACTTCCCACTGAGGTGCCTTGATACAGCACTCTGGGAACAGCCTATTCGTTCAGAAATTTCTTTCTGTGTCTTACCCTCTTGCTTGAGGGTGTCAATGATGGCCTTCTGGACAGCAGTCAGGTCGGCAGTCTTACCCATGATTGCGGTTTTGAGTAATGAACCAGGCTGGGAGTTTTTAAAAGCCTCAGGAATCTTTTGCAGGTGTTTACAGTTAATTAGTTGATTCAGATGATTAGGTTAATAGCTCGTTTAGAGAACCTTTTCATGATATGCTAATTTTTTGAGATAGGAATTTTGGGTTGTCATGAGCTGTATGCCAAAATCATCAATATTAAAACAAGAAAAGGCTTGAACTACTTCAGTTGTGTGTAATGAATCTAAAATATATGAAAGTCTAATGTTTATCAGTACATTACAGAAAATAATGAACTTTATCACAATATGCTAATTTTTTGAGAAGGACCTGCATACTGTTAGCTATATGCTAAAACAGAACGCTCACCGGTTAATCGGTATTTGAGCGTCTACCTATGTGGGTGCGTGTGTCTGGAGTGGTCGGATGGATCAATAAACTGAGCTCCAGGTCCCTCCGTACTCCCTTGTTTACTCCCTTATTACTTATATCCGACGGCCAAAGATAAAACAAAACAAAGAAACCGACCAGGAATGGAGAAGGAGAAAAAAAAAAACACCGGCAGGCAATGTATTTCTGTAGGGGAGACAGGGAAGGGGATAGAGATGTGCAGAATCCATGCATTTTTCATTAGTTATCATGATTGGTTATCATTAGTTATCTTCTTGACTTTATATTTATAAATATTATATAGCATCATACACCCTGAGATTACATATATCTCCTTTATATACATATGTATACCCTCTTAGCCTCTTAACCTCTTCAGATAGCCATCAGAGTGCAACATAAAAAAAGCTAAAAAAAATATATATATATATATAAAAAAAATAAGGCGATATAATATATACAATATATGCTTATCTTTTATGTTGAGGCTCATCCATTTTACACCATCTATAAAGTTCATGTAACCATGGGACGCTTCCTCCCCTCTTCCCTCCTCCCGCCTACCCTCTGTATCCCTCCATTCTGACTGTTAGGACTAATAAGGCTAAGCCCAGTTCTCCTCCTCCCTCCTCTTCTTAATAAACTACTGAGAGAGGAGGAGATAGGGGAGAGGAAAAACTAAAAAAAAAAAAAAAAAACAGAGAAGAACCCCAACTTAATGCCCTATCATATCATATATGTATCTATTCCTGTTCTTCAATTTCATACAGGACAATATAATGACAATATAATGAAATATAAGGAGGTCTTGTTTGTGTATTCTCTCTCCTCCTTAAACATCTAGTCTGCACCCAATCACCTCTACTAGACATACTTATCTGATATAGCTGCTAAGCCTAGCTATCTTATATTTATCTCATATAAGAGTCAATGCCTTCCTCCCCCCCCCCCCCCGTATCTTCAGATTCACCCCCCTCCCCTTCTACTCAGTCCTGGGCAAGGTCCCTCACCTATATGCCGCCCTAAAACCCCCCAGCCTCTGAATAACTATATCACTAATTCTGTTGAGACTGCATTACTAATATTTTCCATCTTCTATACTAGACTAAGGTCAGCCCTCTTTCTGAAGTTGTCCTTAAAAAAAAAAAAAAAGAAACATCAAAAAAAAAAAAAAAAAAAAAAAAAGCTAAGAAAAAGCAGTGCAGAAAAAATAAAATTAAAATAAGAATTTAGAGGGAACTCCCTTATGTTATTTGTGTGTTGATATGTGAATTACGTGTGTTAGTATATGTGTACTACAATTAGCTCATTGGCTTCTTAATTGTGTTTAACTTATAATGGTGTGATTCTAAATCTAAGCCCCGAAAAGGGGAAAAGGAGAAAAAATCCTAATAAAAAAAAAAAAAAAAGTAGGGGGGGGGGGGGGGGATAAAAAGAACACAAATACCTCCCCCTCTCCTTCCCCTCCTGAGAAAAAAAAAAACTATTCTATAATAGCGTGATGATATAATAGTGATTAAAAGGAAAAAAAAGAAAACACATATGTATCTGTGTCTGTGTATATATGTGTTATATGTCATAATTTTATACCCACTCATGCTCAAAAAAAAGAAGGAGAAAATAAGCTCCAATTTACGTTCAACTATAATTTTAGGGGGGGGGGGGGAGCGACGCAGCCCCCTCCAAAAAAAAGAAAGTGTCAGAAAAAAAACAGTTTCGGGAGACCTCCTTCCCTCTTATTCATGCATAAATCTATATGTGCTATTCTCTTTTAGATCAATCGTAAATATAAACATGCAAAGGTGGCCCACTCCCGACCAAGGCCAACAAGAGGAAAAGGGTGTCCCGAAATTGCCTAAGGCAACTATCTATTTGTTATTTCCTTTTCCTTTCCTAGTTTCGTGATTTCGTCATTTTATATTTTCCACTTTCCATATTTCTCAACTTTCATACGGGGAAGAGAACTGGGGGAAAAAAAAAAAAGAGTCCAAAAAAAGTTCAGATTCTTAAGGCTCTACGGTATACTAAGGGACCCCAAAAGACCATCATCCTCCTCCCGCTCTACTCAATGTTCCCCGCTGCAGGGGTAGACTCCTGGTTCAAGTGCCCATCTGCTCCCTGTGAAGGCTCTCCACGTTGCTGTCTTTGGGCTATTTGGGAATTCCTCCGTTGTCCTGGGATATCTAATAGTCCCCACCGGCTCCCCGTATAAGTAAAAGGTGATAGCCAATTTGGGATTACAACGGGCGGAATTTCTAGATAGAGGAAAAGTTCTGGTAATTCTGCTGGTGTCCGGAGGGTAAACAAAGTTGATGCCCTTCAGAACGTAACCGCTAATGGGTATCCCCATCTATATGAGAATCCCTGTTCCCTTGCTTGATCTAAAATTGGTCTCGTAGACAAGCTCTACGCTGGAGTGTGGCCCGGGATATGTCCGGTAGTATTTTAATTTGGGATCCTTCAAATAGGATATCTCCTAAGTCCCATGCTGCTTGGAGAATCTGTTCCCTTTGGTGGTATCTGTGTAAGCGGCAGATTACGTTCCTGGGCCTATCCAAATTTTGCGATTTGGGGCCTAGTGCTCTATGCACTCTATCTAGTTCAAACTTCATCTGCGGTAGCTTTAAAATGGTCTGGAACACCCCGCTCACTTTGCTATCTAGATCCTCTATATCTATTGCCTCTGGGAGTCCCCTAAGTCGCAGGTTATTCCGGCGGCTTCTGTCCTCGAGGACTTCCATTTGTAATTGCAAGTCTATTGCTGCGTCTGCCTGTTGAGACTGTGTCTTTTCCATCGAGCTGACCTGCTTCTCTAATGAAACAATAGAGCCCTCTCCCACAGTCACCCTCTCTGATAGCCCTTTCATATCAGACCTTACCAGCTGGAGGTCCTGGCGATGTGCTTCTTCTACCCGCAGGATTAGTGATTCTATATCCTGTCGGGTCGGTAATGCTGCAATGTCCTCTCTTGTAGGTAGTGCCTCCAGCATTGCTCTAATATCTCCTACCTCCATTTTCCCTGTGTCGGGCGTCCTGGAGGTGTCGGCCTTCTTTTGTGTTACTGTCTGCGTTGATGTCACTGCTTCCTGTCCACAGCCAGACCCACCAGACTTCCGGGGTTTACCTGACTTCACTCCTGTAATGACGCCTGAGCTCCGCCGTTTTGATCCAGCTATATTCGAAGAGCTTAGCGTGGACGAGGGCGAAATCAGGTACTGTTGAATGTCCCCCTTAGGATTGCTTAAGGGAACCCTTTTTACTGCTGCTCTTGTCCCGTGCTTGCGGCCGTTGTTATACCATGGTGTCTGCGGTGTCAGCGGTGTAAGCCTTCTACCTTCTAGCCGTCAGCATTCGTCAGGCCATCGGGTTTTTCGACGGAGGTCCTGGAGCTCTGATACTGTGTGCTTCTCACTCCGACATGTTCAGGCCACGCCCCCAACTTCCTGGTATGGATTTTAAGGGGAACTCCACCCCAAATGAAAAAAAAATGGCGCGGAGTTCCCCCAAAAATCCATACCAGACCCTTTATCCGAGCACGCAACCTGGCAGGCCGCAGGAAAAGAGGGGGGGGGGCGAGACTATTCATTTTTTTACACTGAAGAGGAAGCTCCCCATCAGGTCCACTTAGCCAATGACGTAGGCGGGGTCTGAGATACGAGGGCGCCCCCGCCCCCTCGTACCTCAGACCCTGCCTACGTCATTGGCTGAGCGGACCTGATGGGGAACTTCCTCCGCAGTGTAGGTCCGCTCAGTCAATGACGTTTCGAGTGGAGACTGCAGCGCTGGACATCGGATCGCTACGGGACATTGGATTACATCGCTGGAATGTGTTTTTTATTTTGAATTTTTAATAAAGGACTTTTCCAAGGTATCTGTGTGTTTTTTTTACCTTTGTTTTTACACTTTCTTCGTGAAATGGTAGGGGTACAATGTACCCCTTACCAATTCACATAGAGGCGGGCCGGGATCTGGGGGTCCCCTTTGTTAAAGGGGTCTTCCAGATTCCGATAAGCCCCCTGCCCGCAGACCCCCACAACCACCGGGCAAGGGTTGTGGGGATGAGGCCCTTGTCCCCATCAACATCCTCCCCATGTTGAGGGCATGTGGCCTGGTACGGTTCGGGGGGGTGGCGCTCTCTCGTCCCCCCCTCTTTTCCTGCGGCCTGCCAGGTTGCGTGCTCGGATAAAGGGTCTGGTATGGATTTTTGGGGGAACTCCACACCATTTTTTTTTTTATTTGGGATGGAGTTCCCCTTAAAATCCATACCAGACCTGAAGGCCCTGGTATGGATATTTGGGGGGAACCCCACGCATTTTTTTTAAAATTTGCGGCAGGGTTCCCCTTAATATCCATACCAGACCTGAAGGGCCTGGTAATTGAATTTGGGGGGACCCCCACGCATTTTTTTTTATCAATTACTTTTCTATGTATTGTTGGGAGCCGACAATTCATTATAGCCGCGAGTGAGTTTTAAATTACTTTTTTTCCTTCAGAAATTACTCTTTGTGCAGGGACAGTTCTAAGCACGGGAAACAAGCGTGACTTCACAGGCATACTATACACACACCCTAGGTACGAAATTTAAAGGAATATTTCACTTTTATTGTTTCACTTTAAGCATTATTAAAATCACTGCTCCCGAAAAAACAGCAGTTTTTAAAACTTTTTTTCGCATTGATACATGTCCCCTGGGGCAGGACCTGGGTCCCCAAACACTTTTTATGACAATAACTTGCATATAAGCCTTTAAAATTAGCACTTTAGATTTCTCCCATAGACTTTTACAGGGTGTTCAGTGGCTTTTAGAATTTGCCGCAAACACCCCAAATTGTTCGCTGTTCGGCGAACATGCGAACAGGCAATGTTCGAGTCGAACATGAGTTCGACTCGAACTCAAAGCTCATCCCTAATTCTTACAAATGAAAATTCGTACAAAAATTCTCAATGCATTTGACAACTTGACGAATGTCGCTGGAAAGTACTTCAAACTTCTGTTTGGAACAAATGGACTTGACTAACAAAACCCACATTCACTGTTAGAAAATTCACTATATTGTCAAAAGTATTGGGGCGTCTGCCTTTACATGCACATGAATTTTCATGGCATCCCAGTCTTAGTCCGTAGGGTTCAATATTGAGTTGACCCACCCTTTGCAGCTATAACAGCTTCAACTCTTCTGGGAAGGCTGTCCACAAGGTTTAGGAGTGTGTCTATGGGAATGTTTAACCATTCTTCCAGAAGCGCATTTGTGAGGTCAGGCACTGATGTTGGACATGAAGGCTTCTCCGCTCTAATTCATCCCAAAGGTGTTCTATCGGGTTGAGGCAGGCCAATTAAGTTCCTCCACCCAAACCTCGCTCATCCATGTCTTTATGGGCCTTGCTTTGTGAACTGGTGTGCAGTCATGTTGGAACAGCAAGGGGCCATCCCCAAACTGTTCCCACAAAGTTGGGAGGATGAAATTGTCCAAAATGTCTTGATGTGCTGACACCTTAAAGCGGAGCTCCACCCTAAAGTGGAACTTCCACTAATCGGAACCCCCCTCCGGTGTCACATTTGGCACCTTTCAGGGGGGAAGGGGGTGCAGATACCTGTCTAAGACAGGTATTTGCAGCCACTTCCGTGAGTCCTCTCTGCGGGTATTCTGCGGGTAGTACAACACTTCCTGCAGAATACTCGTTGTGTTCTGGGAGACACTCGGCTCCCAGAACACAACAGGGACCAGTGAGAACGGCGCATGCGCCGTAGGGAACCGGGCAGTGAAGCCGCAAGTCTTCACTTCCTGGTTCCCTCACCAAGGATGGCGGTGGGGGCAGCAAAGCGATGAGCAATTACTCGTCTTCTGCTGCCGACGTCACTGGATTCCAGGACAGGTAAGTGTCCTAATATTAAAAGTCAGTAGCTGCTGGCTTTTAATATTTTTTTTTTTCAGGGGAGCTCCGCTTTAAGAATTCCCTTCATTGGAACTAAGGGGCCAAGCCCAACCTCTGAAAAACCTCTGAAAAACAACCCCACACCATAATCCCCCCTCCACCAAATGATTTGGACCAGTGCACAAAGCAAGGTCCATAAAGCCTGACCTTACAAATGTGCTTCTGGAAGAATGGTCAAACATTCCCATGGACAGCCTTCCCAGAAGAGTTGAGAAGCTGTTATAGCTGCAAAGGGTGGGCCAACTCAATATTGAACCCTATGGACTAAGACCGGGATGCCATTAAAGTTCATGTGCGTGTAAAGGCATGTTTCCCATTACGTTTGACAATATAGTGAAATTTATTTGAGAAACATTTTTTATCCTTCCCATTTGAATTTTCTTCCATCCTGCTCTGTCAATTTGACCTCACAAACAATTATAAAATTGAACAAACAGAATTAAAAATTGTCCTCAAAATGTTACTAATGTAGGTTTACTAGCTGTAGTTTACAACTGTTCTTAGCTAATTTGCTGGCCTTTCATTGTCTCCAGATAAAGAAAAAATATGGATGGCCAAGATGTTTCCCTTAATAAAATACTCTGTAAACCCAACATTTTGTGGTGGGGGATTTTAACCTCTTCAGGATGGGTGGCAGATGGTACTGTAGATGGGCGGCTCCTACTGCCAGCAGTGTATGTATTTAGAAGCTCCAAATCTCCTTTGTCTCCCTCCAGAGGTCTCCTACACACTCTCCCTGTGGCCCCCCTTTTCACGCCAAACCCCCCCCCCATCTTTAGCGCCATGCTGAAAGAGCCCAGAGCAGAGTTACTGCCGGCCTGCCGCTGCTGACACTAGCATGCAGGGAGAGAGGCGAGCTGAGCTCAAGTTCTAAAAGTCTGGGGGGTAAGCCAGCAGCCTGTCATGTCAGAACACAGGAGGATTGTTTGCAGGACCTGAGAAGGATGACAATAAGAGTCAGAAGAGACACAGATTACAGACATCTCTCAAGCAAGCAGACATCATTGTCTATATAGGCATTCTGAAAGGACCTGGCACGGACCTGGCATGCCATTTTTGAGGGGGGGGGGGGTTATGCCGGCAATAAAAAAAATTCAGCTGTAAGCAGGGAATCACTCGTTTGCTATTAAGGACACGGCGGCCGGTTTACCGCACCCTGCTCCTTAACAACATATTGACTATGTGCTCGGGGGGAAAACATCCCGGCGAACACCCGAATGGGCGATGTTCGGGCCAAACTTTTGCTCGGCTTGAACAGTTCGCCCAGTATTACTTCTCACTGTCATACCCTCTACACGCCTCTCCTGTACATACTGCCCACTGTCATACCCTTCTTATTTCGTTCCTGTATATAATGCCAACTGTCATACCCTCCACACTCCTCTCCTATACATACTGTCCATTATCATACCCTCTACAGTCCTCTCCTATACATACTGCCCACTGTCATACCCTCCACACTCCTCTCCTATACATACTGCCCACTGTCATACCCTCCTCATTTCCCTCCTGTATATACTGCCCACTGTCATACTCTCCACTCTCTTCTCCTATACATACTGCCCAATGTCCTGTCCTCCACACTCCTCTCCTGTACATACTGCCCACTGTTATACCCTCCACACTTCTCTTCTATACATACTGCCCAATGTCCTGTCCTCCACACTCCTCTCCTGTACATACTGCCCACTGTCATACCCTCCTCATTCTGCTCCTGTAGATACTGCTCACTGTCATACCCTCCACACTCCTCTCCTATTCATACTGCTCACTGTCATATCCTCCACACTCCTCTCCTATACATACTGCCCACTGTCATACCCTCCACACTCCTCTCCTATTCATACTGCTCACTGTCATATCCTCCACACTCCTCTCCTGTACATACTGCCCACTGTCATACCTTCCTCATTTCGCTCCTGTATATACTGCCCACTGTCATATTCTCCACTCTCTTCTCCTATACATACTGCCCACTGTCATTCTCTCCACACTTCTCTCCTATACATACTGCCCAATGTCCTGTCCTCCACACTCCTCTCCTGTACATACTGCCCACTGTCATACCCTCCACACTTCTCTCCTATACATACTGCCCAATGTCCTGTCCTCCACACTCCTCTCCTGTACATACTGCCCACTGTCATACCCTCCTCATTCTGCTCCTGGAGATACTGCCCACTGTCATACCCTTCACACTCTTCTCCTGTACATACTGCCCACTGTCATACCTTTCACATTCCTCTCCTGTACATATTACCCACTGCCATACCCTTCACACTCCTCTCCTGTACATACTGCCCACTGTCATATCTTCCTCATTCCTCTCCTGTACATACTGCCCACTGTCATATCTTCCTCATTCCTTTCCTGTACATACTGCCCACTGTCATATCCTCCACACTTCTCCCCTAATCATACTGCCTACTGTCATACCCTCCTCATTCCTCTCCTGTATATACTGCCAACTTTCATATTTTCCTCATTCTGCTCCTGTACATACTGCCCACTGTCATACCCTTCGCACTCCTCTCCTGTACCTACTGCCCACTGTCATACCCTTCACACTTCTCCCCTGTACATACTGCCCACTGTCATACCCTCCTCATTCCTCTCCCGGAATACTGCCCACTGCCATACCCTCTACACCCCTCTCCTGGAATACTCCCCGTCGTCATACCCTACACACTCCTTTCCTGTACATACTGCCCACTGTCATACCCTCCACACTACTCCCCTGTACATACTGCCCACTGTTCTATTCTCCATACTCTTCTCCTGTACATACTGCCCACTGTCAAACCCTCCATATTCCTCTCTTGTACATACTGCCCACTGTCATATCCCCCATACTCCTCTCCTGTACATAGTGCCCACTGTCATACCCTCCACACTCCTCTCCTGTACATACTGCTGACTGTCATACCCTCCACACTACTCCCCTGTACATACTGCTCACTGTCATACTCTCCACATCCTACTGCCTGCAGTGTTCCTTTAAAACCCAATGTTTTTTGTTTTGTTTACTACAGCTCTTATATACAGTATATGGTTAATTAAAAGATGCTATTAGGTTAACAATATGCATCTTGTAGAACCACTGCCATATTAAATAAATGCCCCACCCCCAATTAAAATACATTCCCTCCTATAATGGTTTGTTAAATGCACAGCAAAAAAAAGGTGTAACTAGAGATTTTTTGGAAATGTTGGTAACTATGCACTGATGATACACTGCAACATGGAGATGAACTGCTGATCAGGCCCAATGCAAGAAGTGTTCCCAGCCAGATGAGAGTAATTGGTATTCATGACCAGGGGTATGGTGAGTGGGTGTTCAGGGCACTCCATGTTTCAAACATGCTATAGGTGCATGAGCACAGAAGAAGAAGAGCAGAGTTCTGCGTGGACTGTGCACCGTGTGTGGCCTTTGTGCTATGCCTGAGTCAGCTGTGTGTATTAGGCAGATCTCGGTGGAAGGGTGCTTGGGTATCTTGGGCACAGTTGGACCCATCTACACACATTCATCTAATATAAACCTATTTTATATATAGCACTACCCCCGGAGGAGCTTCTGGTTTAGTTTGGGTCAGTACTCTGTTTACAACCCCTTTAAATGGCTCAGACCCTCCCTTGGCACGACTGGTGTAACTGGCAATTGTTAGACCCACTGAATGCTGGGAATCACAATTTTGCATGTATATTTATATATAACAATAACTTGAAAAAAATATTGTTACCTTTCTTGATAGCAGTCCCTCAGGAAACAAAGATACCTCAAACAAAATGTTTCACTTAACCAAAGGCAAACTTTACTTGGTGTGAGAAAAAGGGGACAGTAACACACATATGCATACAGTTGACTCAGCAGGGCCCTGCAAGAGTCAATAAGGATAAAGACAAAGGGGTTTCTAAAACAATGTTAAAATCTACTTCTGATCTAAAGAAACAAGTATAATGCTCGCAAGCTCCCCCTAGTGGGCAATACCACCCTATGTCCCGCAGTGTTAGTCCCAGTCAGGCCTGACAAAGATCACTACACAATAGGGATGAGCTTCGAGTTCGAGTCGAACTCATGTTCGACTCGAACATTGCCTGTTCGCATGTTCGCCGAACAGCGAACAATTTGGGGTGTTCGCGGCAAATTCGAAAAGCCCCGGAACACCCTGTAAAAGTCTATGGGAGAAATCTAAAGTGCTAATTTTTAAAGCTTATATGCAAGTTATTTTCATAAAAAGTGTTTGGGGACCCGGATCCTGCCCCAGGGGACATGTATCAATGCAAAAAAAAGTTTTAAAAACTGCAGTTTTTTCGGGAGCAGTGATTTTAATAATGCTTAAAGTGAAACAATAAAAAAGAAATATTCCTTTCAATTTCGTACCGGGGGGGGGGGGGGGGGGGTATAGTATAGTCCCTGCACAAAATGTCATTTCTGAAGGAAAAAAAGTAATTTAATAGCACTCGTGGCTATAATGAATTGCCGGCTCCCGGCAATACAGAGAAAAGTCATTGATAAAAAAAAAAATGCGTGGGGGTCCCCCAGAATTCAATTACCAGGCCCTTCGGTCTGGTATTGATATTAAGGGGAACCCTGCATCAATTTTTTTTTTTTTAAATGACGTGGGGTTCCCCCCAAATATCCACACTGGACCCTTCAGGTCTGGTATGGATTTTAAGGGGAACTCCACCCCAAATGTAAAAAAAAAATGGCGTGGAGTTCCCCCAAAAATTCATACCAGACCCTTTATCCGAGCATGCAACCTGGCAGGCCGCAGGAAAAGAGGGGGGACGAGAGAGCGCCCCCCCCTCCTGAACCATACCAGGCCACATGCCCTCAACATGGGGAGGATGTCCCCATGTTGATGGGGACAAGGGCCTCATCCCCACAACCCTTGCCCGGTGGTTGTGGGGGTCTGCGGGCAGAGGGCTTATTGGAATCTGGAAGACCCCTTTAACAAAAGGGACCCCCAGATCCTGCCCCCCATGTGAATTGGTAAGGGGTACATTGTACCCCTACCATTTCACAAAGAAAGTGTAAAAAAAAAATTGAAAAAAAACACACAACACCTTGGAAAAGTCCTTTATTAAAAATAAAAAAATGAAAACACATTCCAGCGATGTAATCCAATGTCCTGCGGCGATCCGATGTCCAGCGCTGCAGTCTCCACTCGAAACGTCATTGGCTGAGCGGACCTACACTGCGGAGGAAGTTCCCCATCAGGTCCGCTCAGCCAATGACGTAGGCGGGGTATGATGTACAAGGGGGCGGGGGCGCCCTCGTATCTCAGATCTACGGGTAGCTTAGCTTCTCTCCCAAACATCAGCCGATATGGGGAGTATCCAGTCGTATCACTAGTGGTGCTGTTGTAAGCATGTACTATAGCAGCCACATGCTTGCTCCAGTGTGGCTTCTGTTCTGAGTTCAAAGTTCCCAGCATGTCCAAAGAGTCCGGTTGAACCTCTCGGGTTGAGCATTCCCTTGCGGGTGGTATGGGGTTGTTCTGGTCTTCTGGATGCCCAGTAGATCTAACAGCTTCCTTATTAGCCTGCTCTCAAAGTCTCTTCCCTGGTCTGAGTGAAGGCGTTGTGGTAGATCATAATGCACAAAGAATCTTTCTACTAACACTTTGGCTACTGTTGAGGCCTTCTGATCCTTAGTGGGGAAGGCCTGAGCATATCTGGTAAAGTGATCTGTCACCACCAGGACATTCCCTTTTCCAGTCAAATCAGGCTCCAAGCAGAGGAAATCAATGCACACCAGATCCATGGGTCCTTGACTTTGTAGGTGGCCCATTGGGGTGGATTGACATGACAAGGTCTTCCTCTGGATACATCGGGCACAAGAGCGGCAGTACCCCTCAACTTCAGCCTGCATGCAGGGCCAGTAGAACCTGTCTCTCACAAGATGAAAAGTTCTCTCGGGCCCCAAATGGCCATGATTGTCGTGGAGGGCATTTAGAACCGCTTCTCTATACTTGGTGGGTAAAAACAGCTGCCATTTTCCTTCCAGATCACCAGAAGAGGGGCCCCTTCAGTAGACCACCCCCTGGCGTACCTGCAACCGGTCCCATTGCTTGTGCAGTAGCCGGGCTTCTCTTGGAGAGTCTCCTAGAAGTGACTCAGGGCGTTAGTCCTCCAAAGCCCCCAGTAATATCTTCCCCAAAGGGTCTTCTAACTGATCCCTCCTCAAGTCCTTCTTGGATAACTTGGGCAAACCCTCTTCCGCGACCTGGGTCACATTACAGTAGCATATGGGTACTCCGGCAGCTGAGACCCCAATTACTTCGGGCCTTGATCCTCCTCTGGACTTGAGCTCTGTTCCCTGGTATAGGGCTCGCACTCTCTCTGGGGACAGTTGGGTCATCTCTCTCGGCAGATTGGGAGGGACATGGGACCTTCTGGAAAGTGCATCCGCATCCCTGTTCCCTACTCCTGGTCGGTACTTCAGGCTGAACATGAAGCTTGAGAGGGCAGCCAGCCACCTATGTCCTGTGGCATCCAGTTTGGCGGTGGTTAGAAGATAGGTGAGTGGATTGTTATCCGTCTTGACTACAAATTCTGCCCCATATAAGTAGTCCTTCAGCTTATCCACCACTGCCCACTTTAAGGCCAGAAATTCCAGCTTGTGTGTGGGATAGTTCTTCTCAGCAAGTGTCAGACTCCTACTCACATAAACAACGGGTCGTAAGTGACTGTCATGTTCCTGGTACAGTACCCCTCCTAGCCCGTCTCGGCTGGCGTCCACATGCAGCTCATAGGGTTTTGTGGTGTCCGCATAGGTCAATACAGGCGCAGTGGTCAGACTCTCTTTTAATTGGGTAAAAGCTTCTTCACACTTGAAGGTCCACTGATCCTGTATAGACTCTCTGGATTTCCTGGGGGCCTGGGAAGGCTTTAATGGCCGGGCTGGTTCTACTTCATCATTTTCTCCATCATTCTTCAGAAGCTCGTTTAAGGGTCTGGCTATCTTGGCAAACCCCTCCACAGTCCTCCTGTAATAGGAGCAGAATCCCAGGAATGACCGAAGCTCGGTCACATTGGTAGGCCTTGACCAGGAAGTGACAGCATCTAGCTTCTCCGGATCTGTGGCCACTCCTTCCGCCAATACAATGTGACCCACTGAGGACTGGTAAAACTGGCACTTCTCAGGGGAAAGTTTCAGGCCCTCTTCATGTAGCCTCTTCAGAACCATCTCCAGCCTTTCTTCATGTTCCTCCAGAGTCTTCCCGAACACGATGACATCATCCAGGTACACCAGCACCTCTATTAGGTTCATGTCTCCTACCGTCCTCTCAATCAACCTTTGGAAAGTGGCAGGGGCTCCTGATAACCCCTGAGGCTTCCGGTCTAACTCAAAGAACCCCACGGGTGTGATGAAGGCTGTCTTCTCCCTGTCCTCCGGGTGCATGGGGATTTGGTAGTAATCACTCTTCACATCCATCACGCTGAACCATTTGGCTCCAGACAGACTCTGCAACGCATCTTCTATGCGGGGGGTGGTATACTGATCTGGTATAGTTCTTCCATTCAATGTTCGGTAATCTATACACAGCCTCAGAGAGCCATTCTTCTTTCGGACCACCACTATAGGAGAAGCGTAGGGGCTTCGAGACTCCCGGATTATGCCTGTTCGTCTCAACTCAGATAGTTGCTCACGCAGGTCTTCCAGATCTCCTAAGGGAACTCGTCGGACCCTCTCCCTGAACGGCTTATCCTCTTGCAAGCGAATCTTATGGGTGGCACTCTTCGCACATCCCACATCGAATTCGTCCTTCGAGAAGATCTTCTGCCATCGAGTCAGTTGGTCCCTGGCCCTTTACTTCCAGGCCGGTGGGAGACTGGTGACTTCTGCACACAGCTTCTCCACTATGCCCCCCTCTTAAACCTTCTCCCGGTCATAGGGGCTCACTAGGGTGGCTCGGTTCACCTGGCCCAACAACATCCTGGCTGGCATTCTCACTGTTGCGGTGGTAGTGTTCCTGACGCTCACTAACACCCTCCCTTGGTTCCTCTGTAAGGCCTTCAACAAGACTACTTCGGGAATCACTTCTATTCCCCTCTCCTTCTCCTTTGTGTCCGGTTCAAGGTGGACAAAGGGGCCTGGTTGTTCCCAGGTGAGCTTAACAGCTACTCTCAAGCTGTTGTAACACTTTTCCCATTTTGTCCAGCTTCCAGATCTTCCCAACCCCCTCTTCTGGGGCCTCCGCTCCAGTACTAAGCACTGGCAGACTTGCTGTAATAAAGGGTGGACTCTGCTTGTCCGAGTACCCTGCTCTTCAACTAAGGGGGTTAACAGTCTTCTCACAAGATTTGTATTAGTCCCTATGATCAGCAAGCTCTTGTTGGCCCCAGGAGGTCAGGGGCAGACCACTGCCAAAGTGTCAAACGTCTCCGTTTCTCCCGCCACTGAAGGATCAAAGGTGAGTCTGATCGGGATATATCCGTCATAGGGGAAGCTCTGGGTGCCAATGCCCCATATCTCCAAGTCTTCCAGGTTCTGTAGAGGTAGATGCCTAAGATGCTTGTTATAGAAGTCCCGGAATAGGAGAGTCACTTGATCTCCGGTGTCAAGGAGGCCCTTTGTGTAGATTCCTTCTACTTGGATGGAGATTATGGGAGAGGGTCCCACTAATTCGTCAGGTATCTTCTTGGGAGAGGCCCTCTTGCTGGGCTTAGTAACTTGCACCTTTATCTCTGTCCTCCTCCGGCTTCTCCTGGACTTCAACCCTGATGAAGTCTGATGTGCATTGATTTCCCGCTCTAGAGCATTTAGAAATTTTGGGTGGGAGCTGTTATGTTGAAGAGGGATGACATCAGGGGTGTGTGGCAAAGGCCTGGGCTCCTGACATTGCCTCTTAGTTTTGTGTTTGGAATGAGCTGGTACTGATGGGCACCCGGTTGACTCCTTCACCGGGGCCCTCTGAAGTTTTCCGCCGACATTTGTTTATGGTGCCAAGTTCCTCCGCAGTTGTAGCAGACATCCTCACTCCTTGTGGTCTTAGGTGGGGAAACAGGTATCTCTTGAGCCACCTTAGTTTCAGTTCCTCCTTCTTTCTTTAATTCTGAGATACTGGTCATCATAGAGGATAACATCCCCATCACATGTGCCATCTGAGACTTCAAAGTGTTGACCTCCGAGTCCCTTTCTTGAGCCATGGCTGACCTAACTCCAACACATGGGGTGGAGTTGGGTGAGGTTCCTGATGTTGGATCATCCAACAAGGCTTCTTCGTCCCTCACCACTTTAATGAGGTCGGAGTAGCTTAGGGACATAACATTCTTTGAGGTCTTCAAATGGAGCCAAATGGGATTAGAGCGCAGGGCACCCCGTAGGACCTGTTTCATTCTGGCTTGGTCTGCCGTAGAGGGTTCCATTCCCTTCCTCAGCACAATTTGACACAACATCTTGTTCAGCCTCCTTATGTATTCAGAGAAACATTCACTCGGTTGTTAAGAAGTGTGGTCAAATTGATACATGAGGTCATCTATCTTTTCCAGTTGTCCAAATTCCTCTTGCAGCATGACCAGGTAGTCATATGCTGTGCAGGTGGCTTTACTGAATCTCAAGTTCTTAACAGCTTCTGCAGCAGCTCCTCGCAGACTCTCACATAAACGCTGCTTCTTCTGGGCCTTGGGCAGTTCCCATCCTTCAAGAGCCTGCATAGCTTGCTCTATCCAAACGTCGAACTCCTCTTCACCAATCGGCACCATCTGTTTCCCTGAAAAGATCCTCAGCTTCCGATATCCAGCTTCCACGCACACTGTGTTACTTTTCTGGCACTTCGAAAACAAAGTCTCCCAGGGCGTTAAGAAGTTCTGGCCCAATCATGAACAAAGGTTGCGGGGGGCTCACGGGTCCCTTGGCTTGCTCTTTCTGGGCAGGAGTGAGATGGTCCACCTCTGTAGCTTTCGGGTGCACTAGGCAGAGTTTTGACTTGCCCCCTAGTGGGAAACCTTTTTTTTTAAAGTTCTCAGGTACTTCCCCTCTCCACTCCAACAGGGCATGAGTGCTACAAGCCCCTTGTTCTGATCTGAGAGCAACCACCCGGGCTTTTCTGTGAGGGGATAATCTTCTCATGATGTCATCCACCCCCTTTTTGTCCCAATGTTCACCAGGAAGCTCCACGACTACACTTGAGCTTGAAATGGCACCCTCTCTTTCACACCATTGGACTACGACAAAGGGGTCCATCTTGAGGTTGGTTGATTGCAGAGTACTGGATCCCGGATGAGCTCCCACGTGTAGCACTACCCCCGGAGGAGCTGCTGGTTTAGTTTGGGTCAGTACTCTGTTTACGTTAAAAGAAAATGGGTTGGGACTTTACATGAGACCATGGCTATCCAGCACACAGGTCTCCATCCCTATTTATATGGCAAAGGGAACAGTGGGACTTTGTATGAAACATGACACTAGGGCAGAATGAGACAGTCAATATAAGGTGAACAGATAATTTATTTGACATAATTTGGGGCATAATGCATAAAATGACATCGACAGTAAATCAATAGGTATGATACAATAAAAAATAAAACATGATTTGTATGTCACATTATAGTAAAAAATGGTAGCACAATATACAAAGTAACACATGATCAACCTCAATATCGGCAATAGGCCCAAAAATAAGACATGGTAACATGTATCAAAAATTGCTGACTCAAGCGGTTAAAACCCATGGTGACCACATGGTTGCTGTGATATGACATCAAATATGAAAGCTCTACGCGTTTCGTGGAGTTGTATCCACTCATCAGGAGCAATAAATTTGGGGACACCTATAATGTAAAATGTATAATAATCTTAGTTAATGGTAATTAACTAAAAACAGGAAGAGGGGAAACAATGGCTGTAATCCTAACACTCTTACCTGTGGGTATATAGTGGAATTGTAAAAATATTAAAAAGAAGGATGTCTGCTAATGTTTAATTTGGGAATACCCAGGGGTGAGAAACAGATCCCCCGGGAGCTGAGGCGGTAAAAGTGCGGCGGCGAGGCAATCCAAAAACTAGAGATTCCCCTTGTGTGAGTACTGGAGGTAAGTAGGAGCCCAGTAGGGTATCTGTAACAAATAATATTGGATTTTAGTACTGGGTAGTATAGAGTAAAGGGGGGCCAGTATGGGTAGATATAATTACCTTGGAATGGGTTGTGGATAGCATGTCAGCCCGCCAGCACAGTCCCGCCAACGTCACGCTAGATAGCGTGCCTTCAGAGAGGAAGGAAGCGACAACAATGGCGCGCTCAGCGCCCATATAATGGCGCCCGATACCTCCGTCATGAGGCACGCAGGTGGAAATACTCAACGTCAGCACGTGGCGTGGAGACGCCAAACGTGCGGACGCAGGAAGCGTGATGTCGACGCCCAGTGAGTACCAGCCCGTATCCCCAAAGCGGGGGAATGCGGGATAACCCCAGTGAGCGTCGCAGCTCCCGGGGATAAATGCATAACCACCCCAGGATTACCGATAGGTGACAAAAGCTATTAAGGGCAGGGTGCCCCAATGATGCAAAATAATAGTTATGGCACTTGATGAAAATCAACGAACAACCAGGAAGTAAAAAGGTAGACAAGTGGGTGTTTCCATCCCTAGTGACGTTAAAAGAAAATGGGTTGGGACTTTACATGAGACCATGGCTATCCAGCACACAGGTCTCCATCCCTATTATGTCAAATAAATTATCTGTTCACCTTATATTGACTGACTCATTCTGCCCTAGTGTCGTGTTTCATACAAAGTCCCACTGTTCCCTTTGCCAGTACTCTGTTTACAACCCCCTTAACTGGCTCAGACCCTCCCTTGGCACGACTGGTGTAACTGGCAATTGTGAGACCAACTGAATGCTGGGAATCACAATTTTGCATGTATATTTATATATCACAATAACTTGAAAAAAATATTTTTACCTTTCTTGATAGCAGTCCCTCAGGAAACAAAGATACCTCAAACAAAATGTTTCACTTAACCAAAGGCAAACTTTACTTTTTGTGAGAAAAAGGGGACAGTAACACACATATGCATACAGTTGACTCAGCAGGGCCCTGCAAGAGTCAATAAGGATAAAGACAAAGGGGTTTCTAAAACCAATGTTAAAATCTACTTATGATCTAAAGAAACAAGTATAATGCTCGCGAGCTCCCCCTAGTGGGCAATACCCCCCTATGTCCCGCAGTGTTAGTCCCAGTCAGGCCTGACAAAGATCACTACACAAGTTCCTTCTTGGTGTTAGTCTTCGCTAGCAGCGTTGGTGCACGTTATTTTTTGTAATCCAAAAGGGAATGAAAATGCGACTAAACTTTCACAAATGTCTGTGGAAGTGAACTTTCAGTTAGTATAACTGTAACCCAAACTGCGTAGTTACCATGTCCTAATGTGCGTGTGGCGTACTATTCTGCTGCTGATGGGCCTTCAAGAGTCAATAGGCCTAGAAACAGTTGTAGAATCTGGGCAGGTGCCCGCTCACCCGAACAGGACTAGTCCCCCAGGCAGCAGGCCTCACGCAGACGTCTTGCAGGAAGGAAGCGAAGATCCCAAGAGACCGAACAAAGTTCCCTTCCTCCTTTAAGTAACTTCTCCCACAAAGCTCGGCGGGGATGCAATGCACTCTGGGAGGACAATTGCATTTTGGGTACCATAGTCTATTACCTACTTATGTCAATGGAGTCCCGTTCTCCTGGTACCGTAATTTCCACAATGCATTGCTTCACAAGTGTAGCGGGTGGTTACATTTAGGGGAAAGCATCTGAGTGGTAACCAGGCTCAGATGCACTAATTGTTAGGTCTCATGGACCATTTCTATCCCTGGGAGATAGTACTGGTGTGTAAGTTCACTGTGCCTATGGGTGGTGCTGTTGCCGTGGGCCCGGGTTAAACTGCAGTACGAGGTTGTGTCCTTTTTATCCCCTCTCGGCAGCAGTACGGCGGGGCGGGGAATCTGCTGTGCCTGTCGGGAGAGGATATAAAAGGGGGCGGTCATCTTCCAGAGGGGTCATCGGTTCTGCGCTCTGGGTGCGTGTGCGTCGCCTCTGGGTGCCCTAGGCCCGGAGGCCTGGTCGGGTTGTCTCTGGGTGCCCTAGGCCCAGAGACAGAGCTGCTGTTCCATCTCAGACACCTTCAGTCTGGGGTGAGGTACTTTGGAGAAAGGGCCAGCAGCCTTTGGCTGGGATCCGCCGGGGACCAAGACTCCCAGGGATCTGCCTTGCGAGGGGACCCATATCCAGGATGAGGAGGCCAGGGAGGTGACCCTTTCTGAAGACCCAGCGCAGAGTCGTGGTGACAGATGGGGCCTCTGGTAACTCTCCGGAGGGACGTTCTTGTCCTATAAGGGCTAGTTCACTAACGGAAGGAAGTGCGTGTAATTTAAGTCTCAGTGGCTGTGATACTACGCACCCAAGCAGAGGCGGCTGTAGGCTTTGTGAGGCCTTAGGCAAAACTTAGACATGAGGCACCAGTCACATCCATAATGGGAAAAATAATTCAAGCAAGAAAAATGGCTGCAGAAAATGCACGGATCTAGCACACAGGTGATCAGCACCACTTCCAGGGCACCCTCCTCACCCATCAGACATATTCAGCCAATGCAAGAGAGGGTAGAGAGGGGGAGGTGAGAAAGAGAGAGTGGTAATAGAGAGAACCGATAACACCGACATTAGTATTGATCACAGGCAAATTAGGCGGCCGGGAGGCCCCTGTGAGTGCGAGGCCTTAGGCGACCGCCTAATTTGCCTAATTAGAGACCCGCCTCTGCACCCAAGGTCAGTAGCAGTGACTTTCATCTTTTTTTCACCCGGTCAGTGGCAGTGACCAAACTCATGGTCTGTGGCAGAGACCGTGCACCAAGCCTGTTCGTGCTGATCAGAGCAGGAGAAACCCAAATTCAAGTTTGTGCCTGGACCTCCTCCCACCTTATCTGACCTGTGTTTGCCCCAACCCGTCTGCTCTTAAAGAGACTGTTTATTGTGCAAGAAGGAATAAATAAGTGTTGAACCTTTCAGTTGGTGTGGACAGTTGCTTACTGGGAAGAATTAAAGACTTGTTTCTGACTACTGCAGAAACGAGGTCAGCACTGGAGGCTTTTTGACACCGGCTACAAGCAGGCCCGAGAAACTAACACCGTTCAACCTCCCTATTCAGGAGGGTACGGGCTTGTGGTGCGGTGTGCCTCATTCTTTTCCTGCGGAGGAGCCAAGCAGAAGAAAAGCAGGTAAAGTCTGGGGTTGGTGCGCTACACGTGGGGGCTCGAGTCCGGGATGTGTTTGCGGGCATGGAGTAAAACCCCCCCAGAAGCTGAACTTTTATTCCCCTGTGAAGTTCCGCGGAGGTCGGCCATGTATGGAACTGCGCCACGAGGAGAACCCTGACTGCGTAGTTCGCGGGCGTGTCTATTCAAAAAAGCCCGCGAGCGATGTAGGAGATGGGAGGAGTCTGACCATGTATGGAGTTACACGTGGGGACTTTGGCGCGAAAAGGTCAGTGCGCGATGGAGCAGCAGATGGTCAGCATGTCGTCTCATGCATCATGGGTTTCAGCTTCTACAACCGTGAAAATGACTTAATTCGCTGCTTTGATTACGGATACAGGGATTCGACTCAAGCCCCAGGGAAGATTTGTCCTCTATGTGTGCGAGGACGTGGAGGCCCTCGGTGTGATTTGTCCCGGCTGCTCAGGACTGGTGGTTCATCTGAAGCCATTCGAGCGATGCGAGAGCTGTAAGGAGTTTCTGTTCGAGGTGGAGCAACCTACAGAGAGGCCTTGGGCCTTCCACCTCAATTGCCTTACGGGCGCCACCACTCTGGAAGGAGGAATCAAAGCTTGTACAGCCACCCCTGCGAGCACTGACGAGACTTCGGAGGAAGTCACAGAGGAGATCGCTGTAGCGAGTGAGAAACCGGAGGATGCTGCCTCGGTAACGACAGAGTCTTTTCTCCCACCGCCCAAGAGGAAGATGGGTCTTGTGAAGGCTTCCCGCAGCCGTGGTGAAGCAACGCCCCAGCGCTTACCTGGAACGGATGTCTCTGAAGGGAAAAGTCCCGGACGTCCGAGTCCTTCTCCAAGCCGAGGTAAGCCACGGGGAGAGACTTTGTTACAGGCCCCTAGCCCTGGGGATTCACATATTAGTGAGTTGGCCAGAGGGGGGGAATCATCCTTCACCAGGAATTATTTCCCTGCGGAGGCGTACGATACCTCTGACCTAGAGTCCGTCTCAGATCAGGGGCGGATCCAGAGTCTTTTCTCGGGAGGGGCACTGACAAAAAATATGTTTTTTTTGTGGGAAATTTATCGGGGAAATGGCTGGTGTCGGCGCTTCAATCATCCCGGCACCATGGTTGTTATGGTGTCAGGATGATTGAAGCGCATTATTTCTATTATTACATTGTAATATAAAATTAAATCGTTCAATGCAGAATCAGTGGGAGCCCCGAGTGTGTCACTTGCCACCGTCGCCTGCAATTAGTGGGAGCCCTGAGCGTGTCACTTGCCACACGTTGCGGATTGTCACTTGCCACGTCACCTGCCACATCTTGTGGATTGTCACTTGCCACACCTTGTGGATTGTCACTTGCCACATCACCTGCCACACCTTGCTGATTGTCACTTGCCTGCCACCAGATGCAGATTGTCATTTGCCACGTCACCTGACACAATTTGCGGATTGTCACTAACTTGCCTGCTAAGGTGTAGTTTTGGTTGTCTCTTGCTGTGTCCCAGACTCCCAGAGTCAGGCAGCAGAGAGATAATGTAATCTCTCTGCTGCCTGCACAGTGAGGGCAGAAGTCACTGCAGGAATGCAGGGCAGGCACGGGCGGTGAGAGATGAGCCTACTCTCTCACTCTCACCTGCGCTGCCAACACACTGAGCAGCACGGTCTGCCCACGAACCGCGCCACCCGCCCACAAACCGTGCCGCAAGCAGAGCCGCCCGCTTTCTTACCCGTCTGTGGAGCCACACGCTATCGCACCTGCCTGCAGAGCAGACCGACGTGACTCACTGACGTCACTCGTTGCTAGACGCCAAGCGGCCCAGGCATTAGCAACGAGTGCAGGGAAGAGGCTCCACCCACCTCCTCCTCTGCTCCTGGTATCGTGTTAGTGCGCCGTGTAACTACATTAGATGAGTCTCTCTCTCGGCGCCGCTGATCGGCTGATGTGAGAAACTGAGAGAGAGACTCAGAGAGGCAGCGGCAGCCGCAGAACAAGTACTGTATATACTCGAGTATAAGCTGACCCGAATATAAGCCGAGGCACCTAATTTTACCCCAAAAAACTGGGAAAACTTATTGACTCGAGTATAAGCCTAGGGTGTCCATCTGCATGCCTCACTGTGCCTCACTGTGCCCATGCTTCACTGTGCCCATGACTAGACTGATGTTTAACATGGGAGTCTATGGAAGGAGTGCCCGGCTTTGAAAAATCGGTTCTCCGCGGCCGTAGGTCTCCCAGACACCAAACCTCGAACACTTGTAGAGGAGACATGGGGCTACATGTGTGCCAAGTCTGGGGTCCAGGGGACCTATGGCCGACCAGTACCGGGTCCCCAAAATCCGGGAGATCAGGCACAAAAAAAAACAGAGCAAGCAAGTGAGTGTGACAGATGGTCTCGGGGGCGGGCAATTGCCCTGTTGCCCCCCCTGGATCTGCCCCTGTCTCAGATGCGGGTGATGATGCCGCGATTGACGAACTGTTTGAGAGAAAGGGATGGGATAAGATGCCCCTGTTCTTGTTCCGTAGGCCTAGGAACCTGCCCATGTCTACTGGGGAAAGTACACCCCGGGTAGTGGCCACTGAGCCTGAGGAGGGATCTGTCCCCTTGCCTGTCCTTCCACCATCGGGAGCACCTGCTTCCGCCACTACCACTACTGCTAGACCGGTGTCACTGCAGGCCCCTGCAACTGGCCCAGAGGCAGTTAAATTGCCTCGATACCCGGATGCTGTTGTTTCGCCTGGCGCAGGAGACCGCGCCACTATGCCACCGTTGTCCAGCTTACAGAGACTCTTTAACCAGAAGGTTGCCAGTGAATATGGGTGGGAGTACCCGTATCTACCCAAAGAACTTTTGTTTGAGGTTGAGGCCTGTAGAGATCGGTGGTACTCGGAGTTTGTGTGGACACACATTAAGGTATCCCAGGCCAGAAGGTACTTTTCGTGTTCGCCTGCCGCAACTCTGCGGTTCAAAGATTGCAAAGCTGCTTGGATGTTGGGTCGGCACATTCATGCGGACAAAGTGCTTATCTGTAGAAAGGATAAGGACGATGTGGAGTATCACATAGATACCTTCGATAGACATTGAAAGACGTTGGTATTGCCCGATCCACACTACTATTTGTGAGAGACCAGACTCTTGTGTTTGCGCTTAACTTTTTTTTTTTCCTTCTTTTTTTCTTCTGCCCATGTTAAAGTGTATTTTACTCTTTGGAGGAGCGGGAGTTGTTGCTGTTGTTGTTCTCCCTTCTCTTCCCACCACAAAGATAACCAGGACTTTGGGGTTGAAGTTAGTTGAGGGCCACAGTTCACAGAGAAGAGAATTTCCTTGTCATGAACAGGTGTTCTGACCGCGGCACTACCACTAGGTGGCGGTGTTGCGCAACGGTTACATTGCACTTACAGTTAGAGCGAGCAGGTTTTTCTCTAGGGAGGAACCTGTTCATTCTAAATTACATATTGTTGGATTATGTTTTTTTTTTCTTCCTCTGCAGGCGAACGACAAGCATGACAAGACTGCCGAGTATGGGGTGGGTCTTAGCGAGTTCTGCGGGAGGAAATTGTACATTTTTACTGTGAAATTTGAGTGATCTTAAAATGTTTTATATACATAAACACCCTCATTCCCATCTGTGTTTTTTTCCTTTCCCATGTTAGGTTCCGGCACAAACGAACAAAATTTTAAATTGTCAATTTTTTTAGTTTGTCTCTGGATCTGGCTTATGTTGACTCAGGTTGAGGAGGCATAAATTGGTTTCAGACACTGGGGACCAGTGTTCACAAGTGAGGGGAATGTGTAGCGGGTGGTTACATTTAGGGGGAAGCATCTGAGTGGTAACCAGGCTCAGATGCACTAATTGTTAGGTCTCATGGACCATTTCTATCCCTGGGAGATAGTACTGGTGTGTAAGTTCACTGGGGCCTATGGGTGGCGCTGTTGCCGTAGGCCCGGGTTGAACTGCAGTGCGAGGTTGTGTCCTTTTTGTCCCATCTCGGCAGCAGTACGGCGGGGCAGGGAACCTGCTGTGCCTGTCGGGAGAGGATATAAAAGGGGGCGGCCATCTTCCAGAGGGGTCGTCGGTTCCGCGCTCAGGCACCTTAAGCCTGGGTCCATGTGTGTCGCCTACTGGTGCCCTAGGCCCGGAGGCCTGGTCGGGTTGTCTCTGGGTGCCCTAGGCCCAGAGACGGAGCTGCTGTTCCATCTCAGACACCTTCAGTCTGGAGTGAGGTACTTTGGAGAAAGGGCCGGAGCACAGCAGCCTTTGGCTGGGATCCACCGGGGAACGAGACTCCCAGGGATCTGCCTTGCGAGGGGACCCGTATCCAGGACGAGGAGGCCAGGGAGGTGACCCTTTCTAAAGACCCAGCGCAGAGTCGTGGTGACAGATGGGGCCTCTGGTAACTCTCCGGAGGGATGTTCTTGTCCTATAAGGGCTAGTTCACTAACGGAAGGAAGTGTGTGTTCTTTAAGTCACAGTGGCCGTGATGCTATGCACCCAAGGTCAGTAGCAGTGACTTTCATCTTTTTTTCACCCAGTCAGTGGCAGTGACCAACCTCATGGTCTGTGGCAGAGACCGTGCGCCAAGCCTGTTCGTGCTGATCAGAGCAGGAGAAACCCAAATTCAAGTTTGTGCCAGGACCTCCTTCCACCTTATCTGACCTGTGTTTGCCCCAACCCGTCTGCTCTTAAAGAGACTGTTTATTGTGCAAGAAGGAATAAATAAGTGTTGGACCTTTCAGTTGGTGTGGACAGTTGCTTACTGGGGAGAATTAAAGACTTGTTTCTGACTACTGCAGAAACGAGGTCAGCACTGGAGGCTTTTTGACACCGGCTACAAGCAGGCCCGAGAAACTAACACCGCTCAACCTCCCTATTCAGGAGGGTACGGGCTTGTGGTGCGGTGTGCCTCATTCTTTTCCTGCGGAGGAGCCAAGCAGAAGAAAAGCAGGTAAAGTCTGGTGTTGGTGCGCTACACAATGTTAATGACAGTCTTATATCACACTACAAACCGCCACCCTGCTACATATATTACACTCAAATAGACATTGGTCACACTGAATCCAAATTTGAAATCGTTTGACTTCATGCACAGATGTCTATGCAAGTCACACCTGAACTTGCAAAAAGTAGTGCAGGAACTATTTTTAAAATTGGTGTGACTCAGATGGGGTTGGAATTGGGACAATTTTACCACTTCCCTTGCGGACAATAGGGTGCGACTTGTCATGCAATTTGAAATGATCAAATCGCATGACAAGTCGCACCAATGTGACCAGGAGCAAAGAAATTAAAGTCAAATCACTTTTCAGATCCTGGTACAGTCAAGGAGCTGATGGAAGAATTTGCAGGAGCCTGGCAGTGCACCTGTGATCAACTGGTGTTGCAATGCTTTGCAGCCTCATTTACAAAAAATGCTGAAAATATATGTGCACTTTACTATTATGTTGCAAAAGCTGAACTTAGTGTTTTGAGGCAAAAGAGTGATTTTTTTTTTTTTAAACATTGCTTTTACTTATGGGACTAGAATAACAATTTCCATTGAAATCCATGCTGAACTTATATCTTGCTCAGCAACTCAGCATGTGAAATACTAACTGGGATTATTTTAGTTTTAAAAACACAGCATGCCGATTGTAGTGTGATTTTGTCCTCGCTGAGTTGCAGAATATTGAGTGAACAGTAATAAACTTTTGTCAATGCTGCCATCTTGTGGAATAACAATCCAAAGAATTTCACCAAACGCTTTGATTTACTTACAGAAATAAAAATGTTTTCACTTCACTCAGTGAAGCTGGAGTTTAGTCATTCTCTTCTATGTAAAATTAAAATGCAATATTTGTAATTCCTCTGTATGTGATTGGGAGTAATGCCGCGTACACACGATCATTATTCACGGCGGTTAAAAAACCGCCGTGAATAATGACAGGAAAAACGAGGGAACCGCTTGGTTCCCTACACACGGTCGTTTTTCCCGTCATTTTTTCTCTTGACGAGAAAAACGACCGTCTGTGGGAAAACTGCCGCGGAAAAAAATGCTGGAAAAAACGACGAGAAAATTTAGAACATGTTCTAATTTTTCTTGTCGTTTTTTATGCCGTTTTTCTCGACGAGAAAAACGACATAAAGCCCACAGACGATCGTTTTTCTCGGCGAAAAGAAAAAATGCCGTTTTTCTCGTTGAGAAAAGCGGTCGTGTGTACGCGGCATAAGGAAAAGTCAATCAATTTTCAGGAATCAGAACTTGCAGTGAATTTAAAGATCCATGATTTCCCTATGTAACACAATGTGCATACCTCCCAACTTTTGAACTTCACAATAAGGAACACATGAGAGAAGAAGTGTCCCTACACACGCCGTGTCAAAAATGGGTGTGGCGCAATGATTAAGAGTGGGAGGGGCTTGTGGGGCGTGGTTAAACCAAACCTGGGCTTTCTGCTTTGATTGCTGTGCCACAAGCAAGAGTCTCGAAAATGAAAAAGTAAGTGAATCCGCGCTATGGAAAGAAAGTACTGCCAGGAGAATAGACAAGAAAAAACTGTTGCCTCTACTAATTACCAACACCTGGATGTGGCAATAAGATAAAAGAAAAGAGGGTGAGTAGGAGTGGCGCTGTTTAGTGTTGTCTTAATAAATGCAATAATGTATTGAGATGACCTGGTGTGATATACATAAAATAAAAAATTTGTGGTATATAGATATATACCAATACGACATTAGTGAAATGGATAATTGTGCCAGTGAAAAAATTAAAAATTGTATATATATGTGCTAAAAGAAACATATAGTTGCTGCCAGAGGCATAAAATTATATAATAATAAAATCATACATATTAAAATACAAATCCGTGATAAAATAGTCTGTGGTAAAAACAACTCTGTGGTAAAAAATCTGTGGTGAAAAATATATGGTGATGTGACTCAAATCAGCAACCTTAAAAAAAAAACTTTGAGTATAAGTTCATATGTTTGATTATTACAATTATCCTTAGTGGTGTCCTATTAGTGTTCACAGCAACCGTGGCTCATCCGTGCTCTAATATAAATCGCACTCACCAAATTATCCTTACCCTCAAGGGGTATGTGACATTCACAGTGTTAGCCACTGTGAGGCTCTGTGGCGAATATCTATGTTCCTCTGTCTTGGTAATAGCCAGATAGGGAAGGAAAGAAAAAAGGGAATGCTCCCAATAGTGTGATACTGTAATGTACACAGCTTTATTGGCACAAAGTATACAAGGGGTACTCACATTTAAGTAGTTTTAAAAAAGCATGTAAATGAACAATGCAGTGCTGGTTAGGAAGTGGTGCAATCCCGTGCTGCCTCCGCTCTACCGGTTTCGTCGTAGTGACGTCATTATTATATAATTTTATGCCTCTGGCAGCAACTATATATTTCTTTTAGCACATATATATATACACACCATTTTTTATTTTTTTCACTGGCACAATTATCCATTTCACTAATGTCGTATTGGTATATATCTATATACCACTAATTTAAAATTTTATGTATATCGCACCAGGTCATCTCAATACATTATTGCATTTATTAAGACAACACTAAACAGCACCACTCCTACTCACCCTCTTTTCTTTTACAAGCAAGAGTCTCACAGACACAAACCCCAATACAGTCATTAAAAAAAAAGAAAGAATAAAAAGCTCCATTACAAATGGTTTTGCACACACTATGGAAGAGTGTGTTAAACAAAGTGTGTGTTACATACAGAGTTTGAGGTTCAGGAATGCGTTACGTACAGAGTCTAAGGTTCAGGAATGAGTTACGTACAGAGTCTAAGGTTCAGGAATGAGTTACGTACAGAGTCTGAGGTTCAGGAATGCGTTACTTACAGAGTGCGAGGTTCAGGAATGCGTTACGTACAGAGTCTGAGGTTCAGGAATGCGTTACGTACAGAGTCTGAGGTTCAGGAATGCGTTACGTACAGCCCGCAAGGTTTCAGGAGTGCGTTACGTACAGCCCGCAAGGTTTCAGGAGTGCGTTACGTACAGAGTGCAAGGTTCAGGAATGCGTTACGTACAGAGTGCGAAGTTTCAGGAGTGCGTTATGTACAGAGTGCAAGGTTTCAGGAGTGCGTTACGTACAGAGTGTGAGGTTCAGTGAGTGCATTACATACATCGCACAAGGTTTCAGGAGTGCGTTATGTACAGAGTGCGAGGTTCAGGAGTGAGTTACGTACAGAGTGCGAGGTTCAGGAATGCGTTACGTACAGAGTGCGAGGTTCAGGAATGCGTTATGTACAGAGTGTGAGGTTTCAGGAGTGCGTTATGTACAGAGTGCAAGGTTTCAGGAGTGCGTTACATACAGAGTGTGAGGTTCAGAAAGTGCGTTACGTATAGAGTCTGAGGTTCAGAAGTGCGGTATGTACATACAGTCCCTTGTTACCCTATGCATACAGGAACTTCTAATTTCCCTGTAACACAGGATATGCTGGGAGTTGTAGTTCCCGTCATTATGGTCATTCTGGGGGTTGTAGCCACTCACCCTCTGCAGCTCCCTCTCGATCTCCCCAGCCTTGATGACAACGGGCCCCCTCACAGCATACTCCACTACCCGCCCCTGGGGTTCATAGCCTGCAGGGTGAGGATCCGGCTTCGCACCACAGGGGCCCTCGCCACGACACTACTCTTGGCCCTCCTGGGGGCCCTGGCGTCCACCGTCCCGAGCCCCCCGCGGAGCACCGACCTCACCAGGCCACACATGTTACTGGAAGACCGCCACTCTATGGTGGGCGGAGTCAGGTGCCACTCTGTGGTGGGCGGAGCTAGGAGGAGGGACAGGGTGCCACTCTCTGGTTATGGAGAAAGAAATTGGTGGCTGCACACCGAAGATAGCAAAAAAAGTCCCTTTATTTATTTTCAATAAAACATGATGTAACACTACAGGATGGTAGCAAGTGCAGGTACAGGTAGAGACGCCTTTCACACAGTGACACTGTGCTTATTCATTACATGTTCCACTGACCTTCCCTAAATAGGACCTCCCTCTGTGTGAAACACAGGTGTGGACAATGTCAGCTGAACTTGTTTGTAAATCTCAACTGTGTGTATATATATATATATATATATTTTTTTTTTTAAAACAGTGAAATAACAAACATAACAGACCAAACATTAATTGAACCAAAAGAAAACAACAATCCTAACATCCTAATTAACAATGTACACTCACTGCAATAATTAAAATACTGTAAAGTTAAATTTGAAAAAAAATAAAATAAATAAATATAAAATGTATATATGGAATAATAATAACTAATATGCAAATAAATAAGTAAAAAAGGAAAATTGTTATATAATGAGAAAGAAAATCGAAGTGAAGAATTTGCTGTTTTGTCAGTGGCCTAGTCAGAGATTTTGCAGGCTGATTATCAACATTGTGTAGCTCAACAGGAATGGTGAACAGCATCAGTCCAAGGCGCTCACATGTTGAACCCAATAACAGCAGTTTCTGATCAGCTTCAACAATCTCAAAGTTCAGTTTGTGTATACAATCATGTACTGAAGTCTGTTTGGAAAAGCTCCAATGATTCCATTAAGTTCCCTTGAATTCAAATTCAGGTTGGTGCTACTTGGCTGAAGGGGTGCTCTGGGTGCCAGTTTCATTTTGTCCTTCATACTCGTGACATCACACGTTTTCCCCCGAGTCCAGCTGGCAGGGTTGGATTATGTTGTTAAATCTGAGGTTTACAAACCATTTTTTGCCCTTTGTATTTACAGCACCAATGCATGACTAGGGTAGATCAGAGCTCAACACCCCAAACTAACCATATACTCCCCCCCAGTATTCCCCACGTTCCACCTACCCCCACTTACAGAAAAAAACCACAAACCTTAAGTGGGGTAAAATGGCAGAAGACAGCCTTTTATTCACATAAACTTTATATAAATAACAGAACATAATAAATGCTTTAAACTTGAAACAACGCTTTGAGAGCCTTGACCTTACCACATATCCATACCGTATTTTGTGTCTGAGGCACCAGATAGCTGAGTTGCGACTCCAGCCATGAATAAATGACTCGGGGTCCAACCCAGCTGACCTCAGCCATCCAGGGTTCTTACCACTACCCGGTCACTATGCAGTGAACCGTACCAACTCGAGGATACCATACCTCAGATGGTTCCCCACCGTTTACCTAATGACCAGATTTTAGACCGCCGTCAAGGACCCCAAACCACCAAATGGCAATTAACACCAACAACAGTAATAAAAAAACAATAAGGGCGGGGGGGGGGATGTTCTCCGATTTCTGCTCTGCAACTGCCCTGACCCCTCCTACCCAGTAACATATCTTACTGCTCCTCCCCAGCAGCCAAATATATATCTTTCATATATGACATTTTTAGAGGGCCTGAAGAAAGATTTGAATGCATCCAGAATGGTTTTAGTGTCGCTCTTTTGCTCCTCTGTGAGGTTCAGATTATGCTTGTAAACATGGATGCATTCACTGCCCATCACCCTCCTCAGTGTAGGTTGTACCTTTGAGAATACTGCTGCAGACCTCTCATTTAACAATGTGGCTAGGGACTAGTCCTCAAACTCAGCCCTGAAATTGTCCAAGTTGCTGCTAATATCTGCACTCACCCTCATTGCCTCAGGCAGTGGAATGCTGTTAGCTGCCATGATGCCTTTTCCTTGCTTCAATTGTTCAGCTTCCAGGACAGGACTGCAATTGCTAGGAGGCACAATCCGTTCTAAGAACACTCACATCAAGGCTAGCAGGCTCTCAACATCAAATGTGTAGAAAGAACGCAGATCCAGATACTTCTAATACCATGTTTCCTGTGATGTAAGTAAAGACAGCACAAGCCATTACTGCACAGAAGCCATGTTCATTGAATAATACTCAGCAGGAACAGGAAACACAACACAGGAAGTAAGTACAACAGAGATGCATGATAGAGTTGCATATAGACAAACATAACATCCATAACACCCCCTGCCAACCCATCTGTTGGGGATTGGTCAGGGCCCTCAGAATACTCCAGACAACTCCTTCTCACCTCCACTCCCATTCTTCTAGAATCTTCTGCAAGTTTTTAGAAGTAGGGGGAGGTCTCAAAACTGCTGCCTGTGAGTCATCCAGCCCTCCCCGAGTCACTCACCTGACCCAGATTAACAAAACAACACAGGCTTAGCTGCCAGCCAAGCCTGACAATTTACGTACACTAACAAAACCTATTCTAGCACACTATATATTTACAGGGTGAAGCCCTGCAACGGTATGAGTTTAGCAAATTGGTATAAAAAAAGACATAGGATTCTCAAAGGTACAATTTGCGAAGCTCTAGCATGTTTATTGTGACAAGAAAGCTGTGGTCTATATTTTCTTAAGATTTGGTAGTTCTGAATCAGGGCTTTGAGTTTGAGGCCTCATGCCCACTGGCGTTTTTACAGCTGTGTTTTTTGCAGCTGAAAAACGCCTGTCCATGTTATTGTAAATATTTTTTTTTTTTTTTTTTGAAAAAAAAAAAAAAAACGTCGGAGCTAAAAACGCGACCGCGCGTTAGTGCGCGTTTTTTGCGCGTTAGTGCGCGTTTTTGCGCGTTTTTTGACGCTCGCGTTTTTTCCTGCCAAATTCTGACGCTGAGGAACGCACTGGCCCTGGGTTTTTTTTACAGCTTACAAACGCCTATGCTCTTTACAGCTCAAAAACGTCTAGGTGGGCATGAAGCTATAGACTAACATGGACAGGCGTTTTTAAGCTGTAAAAAACGCTCAAAAACGCGGCTGAAAAAACGCCCGTGGGCATGAGGCCTGAAGGTTCCAAAGTGTCTTGGGTGGGAAGGAGTCTTCAATCCTGTGTCAAGGCTTTACTAGCTGCCTAAAGCCTGTATAAGGGCGAAGGTGTGTAGGATCATTTTAAGCCAGGCTTGAGGACAGCTCAGTGCAGTTGAAGCTGCTGCCTTCAGACACACAGCTGGTGTGTGAAGATAGAGGTGTGCTCCAGCCAAAAGAGGTGACCTACTGGGGAGACAAAAATCCATGATGGTGATTTCCTTACCCACGGGACTAAGAGAGTTGGGACAGCTAAGCTGGTCAGTAAAGGACCAAGGGAGGTGAGGCAACTAGAGAGTCCAGGAGCTAAATCTGTGAGTGTCAAGAGTGGGAGAGCCCAGTGCGCTGGGAGAACCCTATTCAAAAGCCAGGAGTAGGGCTTGAGCAGTAAGGTGTTGCGAGCACAGGCTGAGTGAGTTTAAGGAGCCCATGGTTGGGGAGACCAAAGAGCAGCTGTGCTACTTAAGAGCCTTAAGAGCCAGGTGGATTGGTATACAGTGAGAACATGTAACCCTTGCAAGGGAAACCATTTTTTTTTAACTGGAAACAATTTTTTTCTGTTTAATCACTTCCCACCCAGGCCAATTCTGACATTTCTCTCCTACATGTAAAAATCATATTTTTTTTTGCTAGAAAATGACATAGAACCCCCAAACATTATATATGTTTTTTTAGCAGACACCCTAGAGAATATCTCGCACTGTATTTGCGCAGCAATTTTTAAACTCTTTTTTTGGGGGGAAAAAAAACAGTTTCATGCTTTAAAAAAACAAAACAGTAAAGGGTAAACAGAAAGTTAGCCCAATTTTTTTGCATAATGTGAAAGATGATGTTACTCCGAGTAAATAGATACCTATGTCATGCTTAAAAATTGCACACGCTCGTGGAATGGCGCCAAACTTCGGTACTTAAAAATCCCCATAGGTGACGCTTTAATTTTTTTACTGGTTACATGTTTTGAGTTACAGAGGAGGTCTAGGGCTAGAATTATTGCTCTCGCTCAAACGTTCGCTGCGATACCTCACATGTGTAATTTGAATACAGTTTACATATGTTGGAGTGACTTACATATGTGTTCGCTTCTTCGGGGACACAGGGACGGGGACAGGGGCGCTTTAAATTGTATTTATTTTTTATTGTTAATTTTAATTTTATTTTTCTAGTTTGACATTTTTTTACTTTTTTTATCACTTTTATTCCTATTACAAGAAATGTAAACATCCCTTGTAATAGGAATAGGCATGACAGGTCCTCTTAACAGTAAGATGTGGGGTCAATAAGACCTCACATCTCACCTCTAGGCTGGGAAGCCTGAAATAAAAAAATTATCTGCGGCAGCATTTTTTCGAATGCAGAGGCCGGGCGTGGCGTCATAACATCGCACCCAGCCTCCGAACGATCATAGAAAATCTGGGCACCATCTGGTCCACCAGAAATCTCTATCGTCAGCATCCAGGGATGGCAGATCCGTTCTCCAACTCACCGATGGCAGGGGTTAGTCGGTAAAAGGACCAGAGGGCGGCGGGAGGGGGGATGTCCCCTTTCGTCGACCATAAGAATGATCAAGCGGCTGAACAGCCACTATGATCATTCTTATTGTGTAGGGAATCACTGGCTCTAAAAGATGATATCTGAATGATGCCTGTAGCTGCAGGCATCATTAAGATATCCCGCTCAAAGTCAACAACGTCATATGACGGCAGGCAGGCTGGAAGTGGTTAAGAAAAGTGGGCTACCAGGCCCTTGAAAATAGTTCAGACTGAACGTACACTCATCCACCACAAGAGCTAACAACCCCCAGATTTCAATATATATATATATATATATTTTTATATATTTATATATATATATATATATATATATAAAAATATATATATAAAATATATATATATATATATATATATATATAAAATATATATATAAAATATATATATATATATATATATATATATATATATATATATATTGTGACAGCAGGAAGGTAAAGTCACCTGGTTGCATCCAGGGGGGTAGATATATTTCGCCCAGATTCAGGCTTTACGCCGATTTGTACAACTAGGTGGAGAGTTGTATAAGGCTAGTGTGCTCATGGATGACTCATACCTCTAGGGAGAGGGCTGGGCGTCGTGCAGACAGGGAGTTGATGAGACCAGCTGAACCTTGTCAGCTCATTTAGGCCTCTATAAGAAAGCCCAGCTTCATTAGATGTTAGCTCATGCCTGGAACCAGACCTGTGTGGACTGTCTAGGGAGAGTGAACCCCTGTGCGGTGAGAGAAAGCCTGTGTGGCTATATTTTGCTTGGACATTTAAAACCAGGGACTAGGACAGCACTAGGCTGATCCCAGTTGTTAGTTAGGAAACCTGTATGTTTAGTCAGAGGTCAAGTTGACCAGGATTTATTTTGTTTATGTTTTTTTTGCCTTGCTGTGTTTTTGTCACTGTAAATAGAAAATAAACCGCACCTTTTTGATTTTGAAAACCACAACCTCCGTCTGCTGGGCCTGTTTTTGGGTGGGGAGCCCATCCCGGGGGTCACACATACCCGCTGCCGAGCTAACCCCCTCACAGTTGGTGGAGAACCAGTGGCAGTTTTTTTTTAAGCCAGCATGGAGGAGATACTGAAACAGCTGGCTCTAGCAAATGCCAATCAACAGCAGACAAATGCAGGTTTGCAAAGGAGCCTTGCAGCCCAGCAGCAAGCTCATCAACAGAGCCTTGCAACTTTACAACAGAGTCTGGAGGCTCAGCAACAAGCCCAACAGCAATCTGAGGCCCGCTTCATAGACCTGTTGCAGAAGCAAGAGCAGAGACTACAACAACAGATGGAAGCAGTAATGCAGCAACGTCCGCAGACCAGTGAGGAAAGCCGTCCCACTAATACCGCGTCCTTTGGGGTGAGTCGTTTATTGACAAAAATGACTGGAGAGGATGATCCAGAGGTATTTTTGACCACATTTGAAAGGACCGCTGAAAGAGAAAAGTGGCCTGAGGAGCAGTGGGCTGGACTAGTGGCTCCTCTGTTAACTGGTGAATCGCAGAAAGCTTACTATGACCTAGAGCCTAACCAAGCAAAAGACTATGTGATGCTAAAAGCTGAAATATTGGCAAGGCTGGGTGTCACCCTGGCTGTCCGGGCTCAGCGTGTGCATAACTGGACTTTCCAGCTTGGAAAACCCCCCAGGTCTCAAATGTATGATCTCATTCACCTGAGCAGAAAGTGGCTACAGCCAGAGACTTTGTCCGCACCAAAGATTGTGGAACGTGTTGTAATGGATCGGTTTTTGAGAGCTCTTCCTACTGCCATCCTAAAGTGGGTAAGCCATGGAGACCCAGAGACGGCCGATGGTCTGGTGGATCGTGTGGAGAAATACTTGGCTACAGAGAACCTGACGGCCTCTTCCAGAGACACTCGGACTTTCCACCCTAAGACCAGACCATCCCCAGGGGCGGATAAGAGGATTCCAAGGGGTGAGGGTGGAGAGAGTGAGAGGGTGGGAGCTCTACCCCAAGTTTGGCGAGAACAGCCTGGGAAATCAGCGGCTCAAGAGGCCGCAAGAAGGATCGTTTGCTACCGCTGCCGGCAAGCGGGACATATTGCAGCAAATTGCCCGGTTGTGGAGGAACCCATGCAGTGTGACTTTCTGACGGGCAGACGTCAGTCGCTGTGTGCGACAGTCGCATGCACTGCCATTCGGGGAACTGAGAAACATTTATGCAAAATGTGTATTAATGGTAGAAATGTTGTGGTATTGCTGGATTCAGGTAGCCTTGTGACCCTGATAAAGGCTGAGTTAGTTAAAACAGAGGTCTCTGGGAATAGCAAGGTAGCCGTTATTTGTGTGCATGGGGACACCCGAGAGTATCCAGTGACTACAGTGTGTTTCGAGACCCCCAAAGGTACCCTCTCTCATCCAGTGGGCTTAGTATCTCAGTTACCGCATGACGCCATTGTGGGAAGGGATTTTCCGAAGTTCTGGGAACTGTGGGATGATCCTGAGCCCCCCACTGGTGCCCCTATGTACCAGGAATGTGATAGCCAGAACTCCCCTGAGAGTGGTGAGGACTCTCCGGAATTTCCCTTGTCAGTATTGGCAGGGGAGACTCAAGAAACTGGAGAGGAGCCCACCTCCTCAGACGAAAACCTACCGTCTGTGGAGTTTTCTGATCTTGAGGTTCACAGGGAAAACTTTGCCACAGAACAGTTGAAAGACCCCGCCCTAATAAAGGCACGGGAAAACGTAGTGAAAATAGATGGCGAGTTAGTGAACCCAGATAATACCGGCACTTACCCATACTTCAGCGTAGAGAAGGACCTACTGTATCGGGTGGCAAAAAGGGCAGAAGAAACCGTTGAGCAGCTTGTGGTGCCCAAACCTTACAGGAAGTTGGTGTTGGAGTTGGCCCATGGGCACATTCTTGGAGGTCATCTGGGGACAGAGAAAACCCGAGAGAGGGTATTACAGAGATTCTATTGGCCTGGGGTGATGAAGGACATAGAAAATTATTGTTCCTCCTGCCCTGTGTGTCAGAGGTCGGCCCCGATGCCACATTTCCGTAGCCCGCTGGTCCCTCTACCCATCATTGAGGTCCCGTTTGAGAGAATCGCAATGGATTTGGTAGGTCCTATAATCAAGTCCGCTAGGGGGCACCAGTACATATTGGTTATAATGGACTATGCCACCCGTTATCCAGAAGCGATCCCTCTCAGAAATACCTCGGCCAAAACCATAGCCAAAGAGCTATCTCTTGTTTTTAGCCGGGTGGGTATTTGTAAAGAACTGCTTACGGACCAAGGTACACCCTTTATGTCCCGGGTTATGAAAGAGCTGTGTAAATTGTTCAAAGTGACGCAATTGCGTACATCTGTGTATCACCCCCAAACCGATGGGCTGGTTGAAAGATTCAACAAAACCCTAAAACAAATGTTGAAGAAAGTGGTGGATAGAGATGGAAGGGATTGGGACTGTCTACTTCCTTATTTGATGTTTGCTATTAGGGAGGTGCCCCAATCCTCTACGGGATTCTCCCCCTTTGAGTTACTGTATGGGAGACACCCAAGAGGGCTGTTGGATATTGCCAAGGAAACTTGGGAAAGTGAGAGTTCTCCCCACAGGAGTGTGATTGAGCATGTCGCCCTGATGCAAGATCGAATTGCACAGGTAATGCCCATCGTGAAGGAACATTTGGCCCAAGCGCAGTTGGCACAGCAGAGAGTGTACAACCGTGGAGCCAAGACCCGTACCTTTTCCCCGGGGGATAGGATATTGGTACTTGTCCCTACGGTTGAAAGTAAATTCCTTGCCAAATGGCAAGGCCCCTACGAGATAATGGAAAAAGTGAGCGAAGTGAATTACAAGGTCAGACAACCAGGAAGGCGAAAGCCCGAACAGATCTATCACGTTAATCTGTTGAAAGCCTGGAGGGATAGAGAGTCCCTAGTCGCAGACACTTGGTCACCAGCTCAAACTGGTTGCGTGATTCCTGAGGTTGGAATCGCAGCCACCTTGTCACAACCCCAACAACAGGAGGTTAAGGAGTTTGTGCTTCGCAACAAGGAGGTATTCTCTGAGCTGCCGGGACAAACATCTGGGGTAGAGCATGACATTATTACCCCGCCCGGTGAAAGGGTGAAGTTAAAACCCTATCGGATCCCAGAGGCCCGACGGGAGGCAATACGGGAGGAAGTACAGAAAATGCTGAACTTAGGGGTGATAGAGGAGTCCCAAAGTGATTGGTCTAGTCCCATCGTGTTGGTGCCTAAACCGGATGGGAGCTGGCGATTTTGTAACGATTTTCGTCAGTTGAACAAAGTTACAAAATTTGACACCTACCCCATGCCACGTATAGATGAGTTGATCGACCGGCTGGGAACAGCCCGATACATGACGACTCTTGACCTCACAAAAGGGTATTGGCAAATCCCCCTGGCCAAGTCGGCCAAAGAGAAAACCGCATTTGTAACCCCAGACGGGGCGTTCCAATATAAAAGAATGCCGTTCGGGTTACAGAATGCGCCGGCCACATTCCAGCGGAAAATGGACCAGATGCTGAGGCCCCATCGGAAGTATGCTGCGGCTTACCTGGATGACGTAATTGTCCATAGCACAGATTGGGCCTCACATCTGCCAAAAGTGCAAGCAGTCCTGGACTCTGTTCGGGAAGCAGGGTTTACGGCTAACCCCAAGAAGTGTACCATTGGGCAGGAGGAGGCCAAATATCTTGGGTACACCATTGGGAGGGGAGTAATAAAACCCCAACTCAACAAAGTCGAGGCCATCCAGAGTTGGCCACGTCCCAACAGCCAGAAGCAGGTACGAGCCTTTCTGGGAATCGCTGGGTATTATCGGCGATTCATTCCCCACTTTGCTTCTAAGGCTGTGCCCCTAACCAACCTGACGAAGGGGAAAGGGTCGGTCATGATTAAATGGACCCCCGAGGCTGAGGCAGCATTCCAATTCTTGAAACAAGCCTTATGTAGCCAGCCAGTGTTGTACTCACCCGACTTCTCTAGAGACTTTGTCGTACAAAGTGATGCGTCAGATGTGGGGTTAGGAGCAGTATTGTCCCAGGTCTGGAACGGGGAAGAGCACCCAGTCATTTACCTCAGCAGGAAGTTGAAGTCCCATGAGGTAAATTACGCCACCGTTGAAAAGGAGTGTTTAGCGGTGAAGTGGGCTCTAGATTCCCTTCGGTACTACCTGCTAGGTAGGCACTTTGACATGGTTACGGATCACGCTCCGTTAAAGTGGATGGCTCAAAACAAGGAAACAAATAGAAGAGTGAATAGGTGGTTCCTGGCCCTCCAGGAATTCAACTTCACAGTAAAGCATCGCCCTGGCGTTCAAATGGGGAATGTGGATGCTTTGTCTCGAGTACATGAATGCCTGATTGCTGGTGTTCCAACCCCGAGGTTAAAACAAGAGGGGGGGGTATGTGACAGCAGGAAGGTAAAGTCACCTGGTTGCATCCAGGGGGGTAGATATATTTCGCCCAGATTCAGGCTTTACGCCGATTTGTACAACTAGGTGGAGAGTTGTATAAGGCTAGTGTGCTCATGGATGACTCATACCTCTAGGGAGAGGGCTGGGCGTCGTGCAGACAGGGAGTTGATGAGACCAGCTGAACCTTGTCAGCTCATTTAGGCCTCTATAAGAAAGCCCAGCTTCATTAGATGTTAGCTCATGCCTGGAACCAGACCTGTGTGGACTGTCTAGGGAGAGTGAACCCCTGTGCGGTGAGAGAAAGCCTGTGTGGCTATATTTTGCTTGGACATTTAAAACCAGGGACTAGGACAGCACTAGGCTGATCCCAGTTGTTAGTTAGGAAACCTGTATGTTTAGTCAGAGGTCAAGTTGACCAGGATTTATTTTGTTTATGTTTTTTTTGCCTTGCTGTGTTTTTGTCACTGTAAATAGAAAATAAACCGCACCTTTTTGATTTTGAAAACCACAACCTCCGTCTGCTGGGCCTGTTTTTGGGTGGGGAGCCCATCCCGGGGGTCACACATACCCGCTGCCGAGCTAACCCCCTCACAATATATATAGAGCGCTCTGTTCCTAAAGAATAGGGGCTATGTTATAAATTTAGTTTGGCTGGGCCTCGCACTTTGTTCCAGGGAGCTTTCCGCTCCACCGAGGAGCCTGCGGAGCATCCGATCCACCTGAGGTGCTACCATCTTCTGGAGGATCGAAGACCCGACACATCGTGGGCACTGTAAAGCAACTCACAGTAGCGGAGGTACAAGACAGGAGTCGGTCCGGTCGGGTGAGAGAGCGCCAGCTCAGAACCACATCTAAGTAACTGTGTTGCCTATTAACTTTGCCTAGGCCCCTCATTGACTACAGTTGTACTTTGGAGAGACCGTCTGCTGAACTGAGTTTATCAGTCTCTCCAGCTTTACTGAGTTGGCGATCATTTGCTACCCCCTTTGGATTACAGTTTGTTTCTTTATGTGCACCACCGAGAGTTGCTAGCGAAGATTCTTCTACAAACTATACCCGAAGTTATAGTCAGGCCTGACTGGGTAGTATAGGACATTGCTGGGCGCCATTTTTGCTCACGTGGGAGGATAGCTGCAGCAGGTTATTTTATGGTCATTGCATTACTGAATGTTATACCCTTTTAATGTGTACACCTATATTGCAGGGATCTGCATGAGATATTGTATACAAATTACCTTTTATACTTTTGCCAATAGTAAAAAGTTATAGTTAAGTAATTTGGTTGTCGGTGCCAATTACCGTGCTGGGATACAAAGGGGTTGTACCATATAACAGTATAGATATATTACAGTTATACCATCCTTCCTCCTTTCCTAACTGTGCCACGAGGCATTACAAGGCCCAAAACAAACAAGCAGCCCTCTTAAACTGAGGGTATCGCTATACGTGGGGGCTCGTCCGGAATCCTTGTATATTGCACGCTGCAATCAAGGCGGTCTGAAGTACCAGCATGGACTCGCAGGCAGTGACACAATGGTGCGCAGAGGAGGCTGTGGATCCAGTTCGGGCGGTAGCTATTGAACTCCCGGGAGGGATCCAGGAGAAAGAAGAGGTAAAGCAGCTAATAATGTCAATATCCCCAAACTGGAAAGCATGGGCGGTGGATGTAAAGACAGATACCTCAGGGGCATATGCACTAATAGAATGGACAAGAGGAATCCCAGAAGAGTTCAAAGGGCAGAGTGTAAAAGACATAGATGACAGAACGTATCGCTTGGTGCATACTGGGGCTGTAAAGAAAGAGTCCCCACGGACCTTCATACCGTTGTCTCCGTCAATGCCCTGGAGGAGGGGCGAAATGCATTGACGAATTTCCGGTCAACACTAAGAACCAGTGACGCTGCTTCCGGTTCTTGTGGAATGCACGTCGTTGTGAAACCCGGAACACACTGACGCTCGGTTATCATTGAAGGCTTGTGAGTTTTCCCAATAACAGCGTATTATTAATCTGTTCCTAAGCGGTACTTCACAAGTTGCTTTTTATTTTTATTCCCCACATGGTCCTCTGATCTCTGCTGTTATTGAGCCAACTGTTGAATTTCACCGAACATTATCGGTCCTAGATGTCGGATGTTGTGTGACTTTTATTTTATTTTAAATCAATTTTTTTCCTTCCTTCTATATTGCAACCACTGTTGCATATGGGACATTATTTCTTTGATGTTGAAAACCATCTGTAGTACTGTGAATTACTTCTAGAGCTATTTGCCTGGTTGTTCAGTTCATTTAATCACTTAACGACCGCCCACTGTAAATATACGTCGGCAGAATGGCACCGACAGGCAGAATCACGTATATGTACGTGATTGCCTTTGTATAGTTGGGGGTCCGATCGGACCCCCCTTCTTTACAGTGGGTGGTCGTTTTACCTTCGGGAGCGATCCGGCATGAGGGGACGGCCGTTCGATTCCGGCCACCCCCTCTCGATCGCTCCCGGCGAATGAGAGCTTCCCCTGCCTGTGTGCTTGTTTACACAGGCTGGAGGAAGTGATGTCATCTCTCCTGCGGCGCTCACATATATCGAGCGCCGTACAGGAGAAGATGCAGGTTAGTACACAAAACAGCACACTGACACCAGGACACATAGGCACATAAATCGCCCCCCCAGACACCGCCAGATCACCCCCCAGCCCCCCGTCACAGTGTCACGGATTGCAGTGACCATTTATTTAGTGATCACTGCAATCAGTGACATTTGTGACTGTAAAAGTGTCACTACATTTAGTTTTAGGTCCAGTGTAGCCCCCTAACCCCCCCTAATAAAGGTTTAACCCCCTGATCACCCCCCAGGTAACCCTTTCACCCCCTAGCACCGCCGTCGCTAAGCAATCATTTTTCTGATCGATGTCTTAGCGTCGGTGATGCTGATCGGTAGCCAGTAATTTTTTTTAGGTTCGCCGCAGGTTTTTATAGCGTCGGGTACCCCCATATATTACCTAATAAAGGTTTAACCCCCTTGATCGCCCCCCAGGTAACCCTTTCACCCCCTATCACCACTGTCACTAAGCGATAATTTTTCTGATCGATGTCTTAGCGTCGGCGATGCTGATCGGTAGCCAGTAATTTTTTTTAGGTTCGCCGCAGGTTTTTATAGCGTCGGGTACCCCCATATATTACCTAATAAAGGTTTAACCCCCTTGATCACCCCCCAGGTAACCCTTTCACCCCCTAGCACCGCCGTTGCTATGCGATCATTTTTCTGATCGATGTCTTAGCGTCGGTGATGCTGATCGGTAGCCAGTAATTTTTTTTAGGTTCGCCGCAGGTTTTTATAGCGTCGGGTACCCCCATATATTACCTAATAAAGGTTTAACCCCCTTGATCACCCCCCAGGTAACCCTTTCACCCCCTAGCACCGCCGTCACTATGCGATCATTTTTCTGATCGATGTCTTAGCGTCGGTGATGCTGATCGGTAGCCAGTAATTTTTTTTAGGTTCGCCGCAGGTTTTTATAGCGTCAGGTACCCCCATATATTATCTAATAAAGGTTTAACCCCCTGATCGCCCCCCAGGTAACCCTTTCACCCCCTATCACCACTGTCGCTAAGCGATCGTTTTTATGATCGTTGTCTTAGTGTCGGTGATGCCGATAGGTAGCCAGTAATTTTTTTTTAGGTTCGCCGTCAGGTTTTTATATAGCGTCAGGTACCCCCATATATTACCTAATAAAGGTTTTAACCCCCTAATTGCCCCTAGTTAACCCTTTCACCAGTGATCATCATATAAGTGTTACGGGTGACGCTGGTTAGTTAGTTTGCTTTTTATAGTGTCAGGGCACCCGCCGTATATAACCCAATAAAGGTTTAACCCCCTGATCTCCCGGCGGGTGATATCAATTAGGTTTTAGCGTCAGAGAGGGTCTGCGTCACACCCCAGGCAGCGTCAGGTTAGTGCCAGTAGCACTAACACCCACGCGTGAAGCATACACCCCCCTTAGTGGTATAGTATCTGAACAGATCAATATCTGATCTGATCAGATCTATACTAGCGTCCCCAGCAGTTTAGGGTTCCCAAAAACGCAGTGTTAGCGGGATCAGCCCAGATACCTGCTAGCACCTGCGTTTTGCCCCTCCGTCCAGCCCAGGCCACCCAAGTGCAGTATCGATCGATCACTGTCACTTACAAAACACAACACACATAACTGCAGCGTTCGCAGAGACAGGCCTGATCCCTGCGACTCCAGTGCTGTAGGAGGTGATTTCACCACCACAGTTAAAAAAAAAAAAAGCATATATGCCGAAGCATTGGGGCAGCAGGAGCGGAGGAGCGATTTTGCTCCTAATGCCGCGTACATACGGTCGAAATTCCGACGGAGGCTTGCCCGTGGAAAAGTCTGACCATGTGTACGCGGCATAACTTTTGCGAGAAGATGCCCCCATGCTTCGGCATATATAAATGATGCATGTATGCCCATCATTAGAAGTGGGTGGATGAAGGGCGGTATTCTAATGGTGGGCATACCCACCGATCAATCTTTTTTTTTCGTTCAGCCAACAGGCTGCATGAAAAAAAAGATTACAATACATGTCCAACAAGGACCAGCAACGTACTGGTATGTTGCTGGACTTTGAATGTTTATACCAGAATGATGCCTGCGGGTTTAGGTATCATCTTGGTATCATTCTTTTCAGCCAGCGGCCGGCTTTCATGTAAAAGCAATCCTAGTGGCTAATTAGCCTCTGGACTGCTTTTACAAGCAGTGGGAGGGAATGTCCCCCCCCGGATAGAAAAAGCGCCATTGGGAAATTGGGAAAGCATTTTATCACACCGATCTTGGTGTGGTCAGATGCTTTGAGGGCAGAGGAAAGATCTAGGGTCCAATAGACCCCAGTTTTTTTCAAAAAAAGAGTACCTGTCATTACCTATTGCTATCATAGGGGATATTTACATTCACTTAGATAACAATAAAAGTGATAAAAATAAATAAATATGGAAGCAACAGTTTAAAAATAAAATAAAAAAGCAAAATTAATAATAAAAAAAAAAGCACCCCTGTCCTGCCCTGCTCTTGCCCAATGGCGAACGCAAGCGTCGGTCTGGCGTCATATGTAAACAGCAATTGCACCATGCATGTGAGGTATCACCACGAAGGTCAGATTGAGGGCAGTAATTTTAGCAGTAGACCTCCTCTGTAAATCTAACGGGGTAACCTGTAAATGCTTTTAAAGGCTTATAAAAATGTATGTAGTTTGTCGCCAATGCGCGTTTGTGCGAAATTTTAAAACATGTCGTGTTTGGTATCTATGTACTCGGCCTAAGATCATCTTTTTTATTTCATCAAACATTTGGGCAATATAGTGTGTTTTAGTGCATTAAAATTAAAAAAAGTGTATTTTTTCCCCAAAAAATGTGTTTGAAAAATCGCTGCGCAAATACTGTGTAGAAAAAAAAAATGCAACACCCACCATTTTATTCTGTAGGGCCTTTGCTTTAAAAATATATATAATGTTTGGGGGTTCAACATAATTTTCTTGCAAAAAAAAATATGTTTTCATGTAAACAAAAAGTGTCAAAAAGGGCTTTGTCTTCAAGTGGTTAGAAGAGTGGATGTAAGCTTCCTAATGTTGTGTATAAAATGCCAGAACAGTTCAAAACCCCCCCAAATGACCCCATTTTGGAAAGTAGACACCCCAAGCTATATACTGAGAGGCATGTCGAGTCCATGGAATATTTTATATGTTGACACAAGTTGTGGAAAAAATAATTTTTTTTTTTTTTTTTTTTTGCACAAAGTTGTCACTAAATGATATATTGCTCAAACATGCCATGGGCATATGTGGAATTACACCCCAAAATACATTCTGTTGCTTCTCCTGAGTACGGGGATACCACATGTGTGAGACTTTTTGGGAGCCTAGCCGCGTACGGGACCCCAAAAACCAATCACCGCCTTCAGGCTTTCTAAGGGTGTCAATTTTTGATTTCACTTCTCACTGCCTATCACAGTTTCGGAGGCCATGGAATGCCCAGATGGCACAAACCCCCCCCCCCAAATGACCCCATTTTGGAAAGTAGACACCCCAAGCTATTTGCTGAGAGGTATTGTGAGTATTTTGCAGATCTCGCTTTTTGTCACAAAGTTTTGAAAATTGAAAAAAAAAAAGAAAAAAAAAAAAATGTTCTTTCTTCATTTTCAAAAACAAATGAGAGCTGTAAAATACTCACCATGCCTCTCAGCAAACAGCTTGGGGTGTCTACTTTCCAAAATGGGGTCATTTGGGGGGGTTTTGTGCTATTTTGGCATTTTATGGCCTTCAAAACTGTGATAGGTAGTGAGGAGTGAAATCAAAAATTTGCGCCCTTAGAAATCCTGAAGGCGGTGCTTGGTTTCCGGGGTCCCGTACGTGGCTAGGCTCCTAAAAAGTCCCACACATGTGGTATCTCCGTACTCAGGAGAAGCAGCAGAATGTATTTTGGGGTGCAATTCCACATATAACCATGGCATGTGTGAGCAATATATCATTTAGTGACAACTTTTTGTAATTTTTTTTTTTTTGTCATTATTCAATCACTTGGGACAAAAAAAAATATTCAATGGGCTCAACATGCCTCTCAGCAATTTCCTTGGGGTGTCTACTTTCTAAAATGGGGTCATTTGGGGGGGTTTTGTACTGCCCTGTCATTTTAGCACCTCAAGAAATGAGATAGGCAGTCATAAATTAAAAGCTGTGTAAATTCCAGAAAATGTACCCTAGTTTGTAAACGCTATAACTTTTGCGCAAACCAATAAATATACGCTTATTGCCTTTTTTTTTTACTAAAGACATGTGGCTAAATACATTTTGGCCTAAATGTATGACTAAAATTGAGTTTATTCGATTTTTCTTATAACAAAATAAAAATAAAAATCGCAGAGGCAATCAAATACCATTAAAAGAAAGCTCTATTTGTGGGAAGAAAAGGACGCAAATTTTGTTTGGGTACAACATTGCATGTCCGCACAATTTACAGTTAAAGCAGCGCAGTGCAAAATTCTGAATTCACCTCTGGTCCTTTAGCTACCAAATGGTCCGGGGCTTAAGTGGTTAATGAAATGAATTAAATGAATTTAATGTTTTGCACAGTATATTTCTGGTTTTACTTAGTTGATCACTTTTTAGTGGTAACATTTAGTATTACACCTACTGCATTTCTGGTGACACCAATCACTGGTGTATAATCTTTTCACTAATAGTGTGTACCATCATCCCGAAAGGTTTAGATGGTTGACATTCACACATACGTTTGTATTGAGCACATTTATGTTCGCTAGCGCTGCATTTTATAATTTTTTTATCTCTCAAGGTGTTAGTGCCTTATGCTGTAGCAGCTGCGCATATAATAATTTCTTTTCACTTGTCATTTATTTTTGTATGTCTCCATAAGCGCGAGTTTTAGTTTTTGTTTATTTGTAAAAAATCTGAGGTGCAGCAATACTGTGCGTACAGCAATGGATTATTTGTCTATGTTGCAGGAGGAATTTGGCCAGCTGGAAAAGGTGTCGGAGCTGGTGTATCAGTTTGAACATACCTTCCAACAGCCGAGGGAGAAGTTGTCCGAGTATGTCCGGAGACTGAATAGAATGCTGTGCCAGATTGTACTGAGAAAATGAATGCAGCCACAGGTCATAGATGCTACCAGGATGAAGCAGATCCTAAGGGGAGCCTTATGGTCGGATCCAGTTTAGCTTCACTTGAAGACCTCTGACGGAGTCATGACTCTGAATTACACAGACCTTGTGCGGATCATAAGGGACGAAGAGGCCTTGATGAAGGATCAAGAGGGGGTTGAGAAGACCACCCCACCTTCTTCGGTGGGAGTCAGAACGACAGTAGTTACTGATCGTGACCCAGAAGTAGAAACCTTGAAGTCTCAAATGGCCCAAGTACTGGACTTGTTGACCTCTTTATTGGCCAAGAACTCAGGAGCCAAGGAGAAAGAAGAGATCTGGAAGGAACCGGACCGGAATGTCCCTATTCCAGTATCCCCAAAAATAAGGAAGGAAATTATCTGCTTCAATTGTGGAGGAATTGGTCACCCTGAAAGAGTGTGTACCAGCCCAAGGAAGAACCGAGGCACTCAGTACCAGCCGGGGGAAAACTTCAGAGGGCCTCGGTGAAGGAGTCAGCCGGGCGTCCGCTACCTACAGAAAGCCCCAAGAAGATCCAAAAACAAGCAGTGCAAAAAGAGAAGGGAAACAATGCCCCTCCTAAAACCTCCCATACCGCCTGTCGGGAGTTGAAATTTGACAACCGGAAAAATATCAATGCATACCAGGTCCAAAAAAGGTTGAGGTCCAGAGAGAAATGGAAAAAGAAGAAAATACCATTGGAGAAATCAAGGAGTCCAAAGGAGAAAATGCCTCCTAAGAAGTTCCCGGATAAATTAGTTGGACCCTCCCCTCTAGTCTCTGTTCAAGTGGAGGGAGTTTACACCAAGGCACTCCTAGACACAGTAGCCCAAGTGACTCTCTTATACAGAGACTTTTATCAGAAGCATTTGAGTCATGTGCCCTTGCAGAAGCTGGAAGACCTGAAGATAGGGGGGATTGGCACTCACAGTTTCCCCTACGACGGGTATGTTTCAATCAGGCTGGCCTTTGACCCCTCTGTGACCGGGAAGGCCGAAGTTTTTGACACCTTGGCAGTGGTTTGCCCTCGCCCACCAGGAGCCAACACCATGTCCATGTTGATAGGGACCAACACTGACTTGGTCCGGAGACTGCTGACCCCGTTAGTGCAAGAGCGGAGTTCTCCCAAACAGAAGATTCACCCCATGTTGCAACAGGTCTACCAGAAGTTGATCCTGGAGCAAAAGGCCCCGGAAGAGGGGGTGGGAAGACTCTGGAGACTGTCTAGAAGAGAGAAGATACTGCAGCCTGGTGAGGTGACCTGTCTTCAGGCTAAGGTAAAACTCTCCTGGGAGCAGCCGGGTCCCTTTGTAGTCGTGGAACCAGACCCTTTCAACACTCATCAAGGATTGTAAGTACTCCCTGAAGTGGTCCCATTGAGGGCACTGAAGAAAGCCAAGGGCCAGATTCCAGTGAGTGTCATAAATGTCACTAATTCACCTGTGAAGATCCCAGCCCGGGTACTACTGGGCAAAGTGAACCCTGCTACCCCAGTGGCCCTGTCTGAATTAGGGTCCAAGGGAGGAGAAGCCACCCTGGAGGAGCTCTGCCTTGAAGATACCGCCTTGCCACTGAAATGAAAGGAAAGAGCCAAGGCCCAGCTGACTAGGTGGAGAAGAATATTCTCAGAAGATGAGTTTGACGTGGGGTGTGCGAGAAGTGCCACCCAAAAAATCCATCTTCAAGAAGACAAACCCTTTCGGGAGAGGGTCCGAAGAGTTCCACTGGCTGACTTGGAAGATTTGCATGAGCAGCTGGCAGAGCTAAAGAGGACAGGACAGGAGTCATCCGAGAGTCCAGAAGTCCATATGCTTCCCCCATCGTGGTGGTAAGGAAGAAGAACGGGTCGCTGAGACTCTGCATAGACCACAGGACTCTCAACAGGAGACCCATACCCGACCAGTACACTACCCCCAGGATAGAAGATGCTTTGCAGAGTCTGTCTGGGGCCAAGTGGTTCAGTGTCATGGACCTGAAGAGTGGGTATTACCAAATCCTAATGCACCCTGAAGATAAGGAGAAGACGGCATTCATCACCCCAGTGGGATTCTATGAATTCAATAGGATGCCCCAAGGCCTGTCGGGAGCCCCCGCTACTTTCCAGAAGTTGATGGAGAAGACCGTTGGGGACATGAATCTGATCGAAGTCCTGGTGTACCTAGACGACATCATTGTCTTCAGGAAGACTCTGGAGGAGCATGAAGAAAGACTGGAGAAAGTCCTGAAGAGACTCAGTGAAGAGGGATTAAAACTCTCCAGAGAAAAATGCCAGTTCTACCAGTCCTCGGTCCACTATCTGGGACACATAGTATCTGCAGAAGGAGTGTCTACAGACCCGGATAAACTGGATGCAGTCACCTCCTGGCCCAGACCCACTACAGTGACTGAGCTAAGATCCTTCCTAGGCTTCTGTTCCTACTACCGTAGATTTGTGGAAGGATTTGCAAAGATTGCCAAACCCCTGAATGAGCTACTGAAGACGGAAGGGGAGGAAGATGATGCTGGCCCCAGGAAGCCAGGAGAGTCCGTGGAAGGCCAGTGGACAGGGGAGTGCGAAGAAGCCTTCCAGATGTTAAAAAAAAAAGTCTTACCACCACACCAGTTCTGGCCTATGCTGATCCCAAAAAGCCATATGAACTGCATGTAGATGCCAGCCATGATGGTCTAGGTGCCATACCAAGAATATGAAGGACAGTTGCGCCCAGTTGCCTACATTAGTAGAAGTTTGGCACCCGCAGAAAAGAACTACCCCACTCACAAGTTTTAGTTCCTGGCCCTAAAGTGGGCAGTTGTGGATAAACTCAGAAATTACCTGTATGGAGCTGACTTCACAGTAAAGACTGACAATAATTCACTCGCCTATCTCTTCACCACGGCCAAGCTGGATGCCACTGGTCAACGTTGGTTAGCAGCCCTAGCCGGATTCAACTTCAATCTGAAGTATAGGCCTGGAGCTGGAAACCGTGATGCAGACGCATTGTCTAGAAGAGCCCACGCACCCACCCACCATCCAGAAGATTGGACCCAGGTAACCCCAGATGGGGTACGGGCCTTGTGTCAAGGAGTATAGCTTCAAGCTAGTGGTGGGTCAAGGGCTGAAGAGATCAGTGTTTCTGCAGTTGGGGTGCCTAAGTGTTACTGCAATGTGACCCAAGTTGGAGAGGATGACATGCCAAAACTGTCCAAAAAGGACTTAAGGAAAGACCAGTTGGAAGATCCTTGGGGAAGATTAGCACTGTAGACATTGGTGGACCAGGGTCCAGGCAGACTTCTGCAGGACCCCTCAAAGGTGGCCCGGTTGGTCCACAAAGAATGGGACAAGTTGCAGGTGCATCAAGGGGTGGTCTACAGAAGGGGCCCCTCTGATGACCTAGAAGAGAAGTGGCAGCTGTTTCTGCCGGAGAAATACAGAAGAACTGTTTTGGCTGCCTTACATGATAATCATGGCCACTTGGGGGCCGAACGAACATTCTGGCTTGTAAGGGATAGGTTCTATTGGCCTTGTATGCGGGCTGAAGTGGAGGAGTACTGCCACTCCTGTGCTCGCTGTATCCAGAGGAAGACATTGCCACATGAATCTGCCCCAATGGGCCATCTGCAGAGTCAAGGACCCTTGGACTTGGTGTGCATTGACTTTCTCTGTCTAGAACCTGACTTAAGTGGACAACCCAAGGAAATGTTCTGGTGATAACTGACCATTTCACCCATTATGCTCAGGCTTTTCCAGCCAAAGACCAGAAGGCCTCCACTGTAGCTAAAATCCTAGTGGAGAAATACTTTGTGCATTATGGGCTGCCACAACGTCTGCACTCAGACCAAGGGAGAGACTTTGAGAGTCGATTAATCAAGAATTTGCTAGACTCTTTGGGTATCAAGAAAACCCGCACTACCCCTTATCACCCCCAGGGTGATGCTCAGCCGGAGAGGTTCAACAGGACTCTGCTAAATATGTTGGGGACTCTGAGTAGCGAGCAGAAGCAGCATTGGAGCAAGCACATAGCAGCCATTGTGCGTGCTTACAACAGTACCACTAGCGATGCCACAGGGTACTCTCCATATCGCCTTATGTTTGGCAGGGAAGCAAGACTGCCTGTGGATCTGGCATTCGGCATATCAACGGATCGCACTTCAGCCACCTCACATAAGGGATATGTGGCTAGACTGAGGAAGAGTTTGAAGCTAGCTTTTGAACAGGCCCAAGTGGCTTCAGAGCAAAGAGGAGCCCGGAACAAGAGGAACTTTGACCTCAAGGTTCGAATCCAGGACCTACAGCCCAGAGACAGAGTGCTGCTGCGAAACCTAGGAATTCCAGGGAAGCATAAATTAGCAGACAAATGGAGACCGGAACCATATGTGATCTGTAAGAAGTTACCAGACCTGCCGGTATATCAGCTAAAACCAGAAGGGAAGATAGGGCCGCTGAAGACATTGCACAGAAACCACTTACTTCCACTTTCAGAAGCGGTTTGGATACCTCCTGTAGAAGATTCCCCTGGATCATCCTCAAGCTTGGAGACACCTAGGCCTAACACTCGGTCTCAGGCATCTCAGTCCGGAGAAATGGATGTCTCTGATCAGAGTGAAGAAGAAGAGCTTGGATGGTTGTGGCCTTCTCAGACCCCAGAGCCCATGTCTATAGATCTTCCACCCTCTGAAGGTACTGTGGATAGTACATTGAATGCGGAAACCACTGAGTTTGTTCCGTCTAGTCCTCTGTCTGAAGAGTGGGAAGATGCCACATGGTCACCTTCTGCTGATCATCAAGATTACTCCCAACATCTTCCTGCACCTGATCTGGGTGTACCGGAAGTATTGGAGCCCAGTGTACCTACTCCAGAAGCGGATACAGTGAGGGATGAAACAGTCACCCCAAGAGAACAAAGAGCCAAGAGAACCATTCGTCCTCCTCGGAAGTTAACCTATACCCAGATGGGGGAAAGTTCTGAGGATATAGTAACCACTGCTCGAAGGACATTACCAACACCTGATCCTTCTGCTGTGCATTTGGTGGAAGGCAACCCCAGCTCACTCTCTGGCACAGTTAGGCAGGTCAACCCCATTGATGTAACCAGTGGGCAGGACAAGCTCCCTTCCCCGTTTTGGTGGGAGTTTCCTCTGCCAACTTCTCTAGCAGTCCTTAATGAGTTTGTATTTTCCTACTGTTGATACTGTCTTTGGGGACCAAAGATTTCAAGTGGGGGGAGTGTGTAGCGGGGTATCGTTTTCACCCACAAAACTACAGTTCCCAGCACGCTTTGAGGCACCCAGGGTGCATTTCCCCGGGCAAGGACTGCTGGGGTGGATTTTAAAAGGGAGAGGAGGAGCCTCTCTCTCTCTTTGGATGCCACCCTTCCTGCGAGAGGATCCCTGCACTCACCTGCTGCGCGTGCAAGGCCTGAGGCCTGGGACTCGCACTTTGTTCCAGAGAGCTTTCCGCTCCACCGAGGAGCCTGCGGAGCATCCGATCCACCTGAGGTGCTACCATCTTCCGGAGGATCGAAGACCCGGCACATAGTGGGCACTGTGAAGCAACTCACAGTAACGGAGGTACCAGACAGGAGTCGGTCTGGTTGGGTGAGAGAGCGCCAGCTCAGAACCACATCTAAGTAACTTTGTATAAAGAAAAAGTGCCTGTGCGCCTGCCGCTAGGTGTTGCTGCACTAGCAAAGTGCAACGTGCTAGACAAAATAAATAAAACACACAGCAGCTAGCTTCTAAAATGTAACCAACATCAACAGATAAAAATAAAAATTGAAGCAGCGCTAAGTGTCAGTGAATACAATAACCGTGCTATATCTGATAAAAAAACAGCAAAAAACGAATATACGTGCTAATTATACTAAACAAAAAGTATAACTATAATTAATAAAGTGCAAAACGTGCAATACAAAGTCTTAATATGTCCCCAAAGGGATAAAAGTGCAAAAAGTCCAAAAACACTGAAAAAAATATTATAAAAATATTTAAGTGCTATTGTAAAAAAGTCATCGGCAGCCAAAAGCAGGCAGGGAGTGAAAAAACAGGTGTAGAAATCCAGCTAATTACAGGTGTAGACATCCAGCTAATTACATCAGGGATATCAGGGATCAGTAGGGAATCACTCAGCATACACAATCCTCCACTGTAGACACCAGCCTCTCACCTTACTGATGGACCCCAAGGGGTCAGATACAGCCTCAAACGATCTCCACTGCACCAGATAGTTGCATCCAACCCTTTTGTATGGATAGGGATTAGGGATGAGCTTCGAGTTAGAGTCGAACTCATGTTCGACTCGAACATTGCCTGTTCGCCGAACAGCGAACAAATTGGGGTGTTCGCGGCAAATTCGAAAAGTCTATGGGAGAAATCTAAAGTGCTAATTATAAAGCCTAATATGCAAGTTATTATAAAAAAATTTTTTTAAACGGCCGTTTTTTCGGGAGCAGTGATTTTAATAATGCTTAAAGTGAAACAATAAAAGTGAAATATTCCTTTAAATTTCGTACCTGGGGGGTGTGTATGATATGCATGTAAAGTGGTGCATGTTTCCCGTGCTTAGAACTGTCCCTGCACAAAGTGTCATTTTTGAAGGAAAAAAAGTCATTTAAAACTCACTCGCGGCTATTAATGAATTGTCGGCTTTTATCAATACATACAAAAGTCATTGATAAAAAAAAAAAAAAAAAAAAAAAAAGCGTGGGGGTTCCCCCAAATTCAATTACCAGGCCCTTCAGGTCTGGAATGGATATTAAGGGGAACCCCGCCGCAAATTTTAAAAAAAATGGCGTAGGGTTCCCCCAAATATCCATACCAGGCCCTTGAGATCTGCCATGGATTTTAAGGGGAACTCCACCCCAAATTTAAAAAAAAATGGCGTGGAGTCCCCCCAAAAATCCATACCAGACCCTTATCCGAGCACGCAACCTGGCCGGCCGCAGGGGAAAAGGGGGGATGAGAGAGCAGCCCCCCCCTCCCTCCTGAACCGTACCAGGCCACATGCCCTCAACATGGGGAAGATGTCCCCATGTTGATGGGGACAAGGGCCTCATCCCCACAACCCTTGCCCGGTGGTTGTGGGGTCTGCGGGCGGGGGGCTTATCGGAATCTGGAAGACCCCTTTGACAAAGGGGACCCCCAGATCCTGCCCCCCCCCCTATGTGAATTGGTAAGGGGTACATTGTACCCCTACCATTTCACGAAGAAAGCGTAAAAAAATGTTAAAAAAAAAAAAAAACACAAACACCTTGAAAAAGTCCTTTATTAAAAAAAAAAAAAAAAACATTCCAGCGATGAAATCCAGTGTCCCGCGGCAATCCCGATGTCCAGCGCCGTCCGTCATTGGTTTTGCCTGAGCGGACCTGATGGGGAACTTCCTCCTCAGTGTTTTAAATGTATAGACCCGCCCCTTCTAAAGTTCCCCATCAGGTCCGCTCAGCAGACCAGATGCGGAACATGAGAAGGGGCGGGTCTATACATGTATTACCAAAGTGAGAGAAGTTCCCCATCAGGTCCGCCCCCTCGGTATGTCGGACCCGCCTACGTTATTGGCTTGAGTGGGGAACTTCCTTCACTGTGTAATTTAAATTTACACAGTGAAGGAAGTTTCCCGCTCAGGCCAATGACATAGGCGGGGTCCGACATACCGAGGGGGCGGACCTGATGGGGAACTTCCTTCACTGTGTAATACATGTATAGAGTCTATAGACCCCTTCACTGCTATAGACTCTATACATGTATTACGCAGTGAAGGAAGTTCCCTATCAGGTCCGCCTCCTCGGTATGTCGGACCCCGCCTACGTCATTGGCCTGAGCGGGGAACTTCCTTCACTGTGTAATTTAAATTTACACAGTGAAGGAAGTTCCCCGCTCAAGCCAATGACGTAGGCGCGTCCGACATACCGAGGGGGCGGACCTGATGGGGAACTTCTCTCACTTCTCTCACATGTATAGACCCGCCCCTTCTCATGTTCCGCATCTGGTCCGCTGAGCGGACCTGATGGGGAACTTTAGAAGGGGCGGGTCTATACATTTAAAACACTGAGGAGGAAGTTCCCCATCAGGTTCGCTCAGGCAAAACCAATGACGGACGGCGCTGGACATCGGGATCGCCGCGGGACCAGTGTTGCCAACCCCCCGAAGTGAAATTTACTGGCAGATCCAACATTTACGTACGGCACCAATTTTTTACGCACAGAAACACATGCAATTTACTGGCAGATCCACATTTTTTTTACTGACACTGTAAAAAAGTGTTTTTAGTACTAACCAGTGCAAATATCAAGATTTGAACTATAAACACATAGCTAATGCTATTATCAATGTGTTTAAGTTAAACAAAAGTAAAAAAACATATTTCTCCATTTACATGAAGGTTAGGTTACTATAACCCAGCCAGCACAGAGTTCCCCCTTACATCAGAGTCTGCAGGATTCCCCCTTACAGTGCAAGGGAACTCTTATGTAAAGGGGAACTCTGCAGATCATGATGTAAGGGGGAACTCTGATGTGGAGGGGGGCTCTGGTGAATAGAGACAACCTTACGCAGAGTGAATACACTAAGGTAAGGGGGGGTTACTAATATAGGGGTGGAATTTTTATATCAGTGCCCCCTTACATTATTGTATTCACTCCCCTCCTTAGATCAGTGACCCCCCCCCCTCAGACTGGCCTGGCGGCGGTGTCACTGACCTCCTCTCAGGTGCACAGTGTGGGGCTCAGTCAGACGGCACCCAGCTTGACCTCCTCTCCACAGTCCACACGTCGGTTTCTTCCCGTAACCCCCATCACGGCGCTCCCACTCTTGACTTCTTTCTAGGATCCCCTCAGACTGCAGACATGATAAAAGACAGGAGAGGGTCAGAGGCTGCGGACATGACACAGGAGGGGGACAGAGGCTGCGGACATGACAGAGGCTGCGGACATGACACAGGAGGGGGGACAGAGGCCGCGGACATGACACAGGAGGGGGGACAGAGGCTGCGGACATGACACAGGAGGGGGGACAGAGGCTGCGGACATGACACAGGAGGGGGGACAGAGGCTGCGGACATGACACAGGAGGGGGGACAGAGGCTGCGGACATGACACAGGAGGGGGACAGAGGCTGCGGACATGACACAGGAGGGGGGACAGAGGCTGCGGACATGACACAGGAGGGGGGACAGAGGCTGCGGACATGACACAGGAGGGGGACAGAGGCTGCGGACATGACACAGGAGGGGGACAGAGGCTGCGGACATGACAGAGGCTGCGGACATGACACAGGAGGGGGGACAGAGGCCGCGGACATGACACAGGAGGGGGGACAGAGGCTGCGGACATGACACAGGAGGGGGGACAGAGGCCGCGGACATGACACAGGAGGGGGGACAGAGGCTGCGGACATGACACAGGAGGGGGGACAGAGGCTGCGGACATGACACAGGAGGGGGGACAGAGGCTGCGGACATGACACAGGAGGGGGGACAGAGGCTGCGGACATGACACAGGAGGGGGGACAGAGGCCGCGGACATGACACAGGAGGGGGGACAGAGGCCGCGGACATGACACAGGAGGGGGGACAGAGGCCGCGGACATGACACAGGAGGGGGGACAGAGGCTGCGGACATGACACAGGAGGGGGGACAGAGGCTGCGGACATGACACAGGAGGGGGACAGAGGCTGCGGACATGACACAGGAGGGGGGACAGAGGCTGCGGACATGACACAGGAGGGGGGACAGAGGCTGCGGACATGACACAGGAGGGGGACAGAGGCTGCGGACATGACAGAGGAGAGGGACAGAGGCTGCGGACATGACACAGGAGGGGGACAGAGGCTGCGGACATGACACAGGAGGGGGGACAGAGGCTGCGGACATGACACAGGAGGGGGGACAGAGGCTGCGGACATGACACAGGAGGGGGGACAGAGGCTGCGGACATGACACAGGAGGGGGAAAGAGGCTGCGGACATGACACAGGAGGGGGACAGAGGCTGTGGACATGGCACTGTGCCTGGTTCTCTGGCTACAGGTTTCCTAGAGTCTCCCAGTGCCTCTTCCTAGCATGACAGCTAGTAATGTGTCAGTCAGCCTAGCCCCTGTTTTGGCATGCCTTTTTATAGAAGCAGCCAGCACTGCTGTATCATGCAGTCACTATAAGACAGAGATGGTGGTAGAAGAAAAAAGAGGTGGACAGGGAGAAAGGGGGAGATCAGAGGGGAGCCAGAAGCATGGCAGCAGAAAGGGGTGATGATGCCCAGAGGGCACAGTACTCACAGTGCAGGCTCAGCTTTACATAGCCAGCAGTGGCAGGGAAGGGCAAGGGGTGTAGTGATGACGTCACTCCCAGTACCTGCCTAGCTGTCACAGCTGTTCTTGCACTGATTGATGCTGATCTCCAGGGGGGCAGTGCCTCAGTCACACGTCACTCTGTGCGGTCACACTGACTGTCAGTCCGACTACAAGACTAGTCTGCTGGACTCACCTCACCAGGTCCAAAAGAGACACACTGGGCAGCAGCCAGCAGGCTCCACAGTCCACACACTCAGTCGGGCGGGCAGGCAGGGGACTGTCCATCCGTTGCTCCGGTCCGGTGGGGGTATGTGTGCTGTGTGGTCCTTTTCTCTCAGGCTCCCGAGTCCCGCCGCTCAGCTCACGCACAGCGCACATCTGCTCCTGCCTGACTGTTTTTAAAGCTGGCGCGAAAATGCGCTGAGATCATTGGCTGCGCGGCGGGTGGGCTGGACAAAGGACATGCAGGAGTCAGACTCGGCGGCTCAGATTCTGATCTTCTCGGGGATTTCCGAATTGCGCATGCGCAGTTCTGACCCGAGCCGATCGCGGCCATATTTACTGGCACTTTTCCCTTACTACGGACTTTCACGTACAGGGAAAAAGTGCCTTGTTTTTACGTGCTGTCCGTAAATCTACGGACGGTTGGCAACACTGCGCGGGACACTGGATTTCATCGCTGGAATGTTTTTTTTTTTTTTAATAAAGGACTTTTTCAAGGTGTTTGTGTGGTTTTTTTTTACATTTTTTTACGCTTTCTTCGTGAAATGGTAGGGGGGGGGCCAGGATCTGGGGGTCCCCTTTGTTAAAGGGGTCTTCCAGATTCCAATAAGCCCCCCGCCCGCAGACCCCCACAACCACCGGGCAAGGGTTGTGGGGATGAGGCCCTTGTCCCCATCAACATGGGGACATCCTCCCCATGTTGAGGGCATGTGGCCTGGTATGGTTCAGGAGGGAGGGGGGCCGCTCTCTCGTCCCCCCCTCTTCCCCTGTGGCCGGCCAGGTTACGTGCTCGGATAAGGGTCTGGTATGGATTTTTGGGGGGACACCACGCCATTTTTTTTTTATTTGGGGTGGAGTTCCCCTTAAAATCCATGCCAGATCTGAAGGGCCTGGTATGGATATTTGGGGGAACCCCACGCCATTTTTTTTTTAATTTTCAGCGGGGTTTCCCTTAATATACATTCCAGACCTGAAGGGCCTGGTAATTGAATTCTGGGGGACCCCCACGCTTTTTTTTTTATCAATGACTTTTGTATGTATTGCCGGGAGCCGACAATTCATTAATAGCCGCGAGTGAGTTTTAAATGACTTTTTTTCCTTCAAAAATTACATTTTTTGCAGGGACAGTTCTAAGCACGAGAAACATGCGCCACTTTACATGCATATCATACACACCCCCCAGGTACTAAATTTAAAGGAATATTTCACTTTTATTTTTTCATTTTAAGCATTATTAAAATCACCGCTCCCGAAAAAATGGCCGTTTTAAAAACTTCTTTTTGCATTGATACATGTCCCCTGGGGCAGGACCCAGGTCCCCAAACACTTTTTAGGACAATAACTTGCATATAAGCCTTTATAATTAGCACTTTAGATTTCGAACGTTCGAGTCCATTGTATTTAATAGGGTTCTAAAGTTCACACGAACATTTTGTCTGTTCGCAGGTTCTGGTGCGAACCGAACAGGGGGGTGTTCAGCTCATCCCTGATAGGGATCACTGCAAGGCTCTCCACCACTTCCTGTAGTTGTTCCTTGGGTTCAATCTTGCTCCACGGTTTAAAAGCAAAACAAAGGGGACTCCATGGTGAAGTAAGTATAAGTAGCCCAAAAAACTGCATTTATTAAAGGTAAAACAGCATAAAAACATATAAAAACCATAAGGTGGATAAAAAACGCAAAAAAAAAACGTTCACTAAATACCCACTTCCGGTCCGCGGCCGCAAACCGGAAGTACAACGTCACTAGGCTCCTCCTCCTGACACGTTGCGTCACTACACATGTGACTTTATCAAGTGACGCCCTTGATAAAGTCACGTGTGTAGTGACGCAACGCGTCAGGAGGAGGAGCCTAGTGACGTTGTACTTCCGGTTTGCGGCCGCGGACCGGAAGTGGGTATTGTGTGAACGTTTTTTTTGGGCGTTTTTTATCCACCTTATGGTTAGAGCCGATTGCCAGGGGTTGATAGCGGTGCATTACCAGGCCCAAAACAAACAAGCAGCCCTCTTAAACTGATTGTATCGCTATATATATATATATATATATATATATATATATATATATACACAGTATGTAGCGATACCCCCAGACTAAGGGAGCCGCTGGTTTGCTTTTGGGCCCTGTACACGGCACAGCCAACCCCCGGCAATCTACTCAGCCCTTCTCTGGCACAGCTAGTCTAGGGGTGGTATTTCTATATGGCTCTATAACAGTGTATACACAATCCCACAATATCTTTCTTCAAGTGGTAAGATATATATATAGAAATATAGACTCCAATACCTGATTTGAATAAACATAAAAGGGTTTACTTGTAGATAAAAGGGATCAATAGTCAATAGTACATATAACACATGCATGCAGAGCCCTGCAGTAACACTAATGCCGCGTACACACGATCGTTTTTCATGCCATTTTTTAAACCAACGTTTTTCTCGTCGTTTTTTTTCTTGTTTCCTCTCAAGCCTGTCTTGCATCCACACGATCATTAAAAAAAACGCTCAAGCAAAGCGCAGTGACGTACAACACGTACGACGGCACTATAAAGGGGAAGTTCCGTTCGAATGGCGCCACCCTTCATGTTGGTAAACTTTGTTGAGCGGTGATTCGCGCTTTTCAGCCTTGTGCTTTTCAGTCCGTTACAGCGTGACAAATGTGCTATCTCCATTACGAACGCTAGTTTTACCAGAACGAGCACTCCCGTCTCATACTTGATTCTGAGCATGCGCGTTTTTTTTCACCTCGTAAAAGCATACACACTATCGTTTTTCACGTCGTTAAAAAAAACGACATGAAAAACGACGTGAAAAAATAGAGCATGTTCGAAATTTTTAATGCCCGTTTTTCACGCCATTAAAAATGCTCTGGAGCATACACACGATCGGTTTTAATGGCCATTTTTAAAAATTGCATTTTTAACGGCATGAAAAACGATCGTGTGTACGCGGCATAACAGTAGTTAATTATAGTGCGTAACTAATTCTAATACACGCTAACGTATAACTCAAGTCCCAGTTATCACTATGGGGCCCAACAGCACTATCAGTTCCCAGTCAGGCCTGACTCTGGTAATAACTCAGTCTCTAGAGAAGGAATCTTCGCATGCCAGATGATCGATGGTGCACATACAGGAACAATATTTGTAATCCAACAAGGTATAAAGTAGTAGAACAACTCCCCGGAGACTATGTGACCCTGTCCTCCAGCTAGTCTCCTGACAGGAAAAGGGAAATATAACCCGATGGGCCAAGGCAGTCTATAGGCCCAATAAGTACTTGATTAAAGCTGCGAGCAGGTGCTCTCTCACCACTCCGGACTCGATCCCAGTCCGGAACTCCTACTGCTGTGTCTTCAGTCACACACAGGATCTGCCACCGCCTGGTCTCCGGTCCACTGACTTCCCTGAAGCAGGTAGATGTCTGTCACCACACAGGCTCCGCAGAGAGGTGGAAGGCTCTCTGGAAGTGCGCAAGGCCCAGGCCTCGGGCCTTGCACTCACAGCAGGTCCGCACAGGAAGTCCTCTTGCGCGCAGTGTCCAAAGAGGCCGGGCTTAGCCTCGCCCTCCCCTTTTATTCCCCACCCATCAGTCTCTGCGGAAGCCCAATGCACCATGGGTGCCAAACGGGGTTCTGGGTAACGTAGTCCATGGGGCCTCAACGGAGACCCCGCTACACACTCCCCCCACTTAAACTCTTTGGTCCCCAAAGATAACTGTGAACAAACACTACGCACATTTGACAAAGTTGCGTATGATGTCGGCAGAGGAAGTTCCCACCAAAAATGAGAGGGTGAACTTCCTCGCCCACAGGTCACACTATCATAAGTGGCCTGCCTAACTGTACCAGGGGGTGAGTTGGGGTTGCCCTCCACCAAATGAACAGTGGAGGGATCAGGACTCTCTGCACTCCTTCTGGCAGTCGTCACCGTATCCTCCGAGCTCCTCCCCATTTGTGGGTAAGTCAGCCTTCGGGGAGGCCTTATGGCCCTTTTCACCCTTCTCTCTTGAGACTTCGGTAGGTTCTTCTTCCGAACTGTAGGTTCTTCTTCCGAAACAGACATGTCAGCTTCCACGGTTTCTGAAACATTTAACTCAGGAGCAGGAGGATTCACAGAACATCTTGGATCCTCCTCTGGGAGCAGGTCGGGGGCATCTTCCCATGAGTCTGATAGAGGGCTGGACGGGATAAATTCAGTAGCTTCTGCATTCAGTGTACTGTCTATGGTGTCTTCCAAAGGTGGGAGATCTATAGCAGAAGTTACTGTGGCCTGAGAAGGCCATAGCCATCCCAACTCTTCCACTTCATCCTCACTAGGCTCAGAGACATCTGTTTCTTCAAACTGGAATGTCTGAGACCGGGTATTTGGCCTAGGAGTATCCAGGATGGACGTTGATTCAGAGGAATCCTTCACAGGAGGTATCCGGACTGCTTCGGCAAGTGGAAGTATGTGATTCCAGTGCAAAGTCTTCAAAAGGCCCTACCTTTCCCTCTGGCTTCAGCTGATAGACTGGTAGGCCAGATAACTTCTTACAAACAACATATGGCTCCTTTCTCCATCTGTCTGCAAGCTTGTGCTTCCCAGGGACTCCCAAGTTTCGTAACAACACTCTATACCCTGGTTGCAGATCCTGAATTCGGACCTTCAGGTCGAAGTTTCTCTTGTTGCGGTCTCCCCTTTGATCGGAAGCTGCTTGGGCCTGCTCATAGGCCAACTTTAAACTGTGCCTCAACCGGTCCACATAGCCCTTATGAGAAGTGGCTGAGGAATGGTCTATGGAGGTGCCAAAGGCCAGGTCTACGGGTAGTCTTGCTTCTCTCCCAAACATGAGTCGGTAGGGAGAGTACCCAGTAGAATCACTTGTGCTATTGTAAGCATGCACAATTGCTGCTATGTGCCTGCTCCAATGCTGCTTTTTTTCACTTTCTAGAGTTCCTAGCATGTTGAGTAGGGTTCTGTTAAACCTTTCGGACTGGGCATCCCCTTGAGGATGGTAAGGAGTGGTTCGGGTCTTCTTGATCCCTAAGGAGTCCAAGAGCTTCCGGATCAGTCGACTTTCAAAGTCCCTCCCTTGATCTGAGTGGAGTCGCTGTGGTAGCCCATAGTGCACAAAGTATTTCTCCATGAGTACCTTGGCCACTGTGGAAGCCTTCTGGTCTTTGGTTGGGAAGGCCTGGGCATACCGGGTGAAATGATCGGTTACCACCAGAACATTTCCTAGTCCACTCAAGTCGGGCTCGAGGCAGAGGAAATCAATGCATACCAAATCCATTGGGCCTTGACTCTGCAGGTGGCCCATTTGGGCAGCTTGATGGGGTAGAGTCTTCCGCAGGATGCAGCGTGCGCATGAATGGCAGTATTCCTCTACTTCAGCCCTCATACAGGGCCAATAGAACCGACTTCTGACAAGTTGGAAGGTACTTTCAGCTCCTAAATGACCATGATGGTCGTGTAAGGCAGCCAAGACAGTCCCTCGGTGCTTTTCAGGCAAGAACAATTGCCATTTGTCTTCCAGGTCATCAGAGGGGCCCCTTCGGTAGACCACCCCTTGATGCACTTGCAACCTGTCCCACTCTTTCCGCAGCAGACAAGCTTCCTTTGAAGGGTGATTCAAGAGCCTATCCGGGTCCTGATTCTCCAGGGCCAACTTCCCCAAAGGGTCTTCCTTTTGATCACACCTCAATTCTTTCTTTGACAGCTTGGGTAAATCATCTTCCTCTATTTGAGTTACTCCACAGTATTGCTTGGGTACCCCCACTACTGTGACCCCTATCTCTTCCGCTCTGGACCCCCCACTGGCTTGGAATTCAGCCCCTTGACAGAGGGCCCGCACCCCGTCCGGTGCCACCTGGGTCCAGTCTTCTGTGCGGCTAGTGGGAGCATGAGACCTTCTGGACAGGGCATCCGCATCTCGATTCCCAGCCCCAGGTCTGTATTTCAAGCTGAAGTTGAACCCAGACAGGGCAGCCAGCCATCGATGGCCCGTGGCATCCAGTTTTGCTGTGGTGAAAAGATAAGTAAGGGGATTGTTGTCAGTTTTTACAGTGAATTCTGCCCCGTACAGATAGTCCTTAAGCTTATCAACTACAGTCCACTTGAGAGCCAGGAACTCCAACTTGTGAGTGGGATAGTTTTTTTCAGATGGGGTCAAACTTCTGCTCACATATGCAACAGGTCGCAGTTGCCCTTCATGCTCCTGGTAGAGCACTCCTCCCAGACCGTCATGACTGGCATCTACATGGAGCTCATAAGGTTTCCTTGGGTCTGCATATGCCAAGACAGGGGCAGTGGTTAAGCTCTTCTTCAGCATGTGGAAGGCCTCTTCGCACTTTACATTCCACTGGTCTTCGACTGACTCTCCCGCCTTCCTGGGACCCGCGTCATCCTCTTCTCCTTCTGTCCTTAAGAGTTCATTCAGGGGTCTGGCAATCCATGCAAACCCCTCTACGAATCTCCTATAGTAGGAGCAGAACCCCAAAAAGGACCTGAGTTCTGTCACCGTGGTGAGCCAGGGCCAGGAGGTAACTGCCTCCAGCTTCCCGGGGTCTGTGGCAATCCCTTCTTCAGACACCGGATCTACTGACTGGGACACCGGATCTACCGACTGGGGCACCGGATCTTCCGACTGGGGCACCGGATCTTCCGACTGGGGCACCGGATCTTCCGACTGGGACACCGGATCTACCGACTGGGACACCGGCATCAGGACTTCTGTTTGGAAGACAGGCACAGGAATTTCAAGCTGGCAGGCTGGCACAGGAACTTCAAGCTGGCAGGCTGGCAATGGAACTTCAAGCTGGCAGGCTGGCTCGGGAAAAGCAGGCTGGAAGGCTGGCCCGGGAACTGCAGGCTGGAAGGCTGGCCTGGGAACTGCAGGCTGGAAGGCTGGCTCTGCAGGCTGGAAGGCTGGCTCTGGAACTGCAGACTGGAAGGCTGGCTCTGGAACGGCAGGCTGGAAGGCCGGCCCTAGAACTGCGGGCTGGAAGGCTGGCTCTGCAGGCTGGAAGGCTGGCTCTGGAACTGCAGGCTGGAAGGCTGACTCTGGAACTGCAGGCTGGAAGGCCGGCCCTGGAACTGCAGGCTGGAAGGCTGGCTCTGCAGGCTGGAAGGCTGGCTCTGGAACGGCAGGCTGGAAGGCTGGCTCTGGAACGGCAGGCTGGAAGGCTGGCTCTGGAACGGCAGGCTGGAAGGCTGGCTCTGCAGGCTGGCTCTGCAGACTGGAAGGCTGGCTCTGGAACGGCAGGCTGGAGCAGATTGGTGGGTGTGGAGGTAGGTTTGGTTACTGGTTGGATAGTGTGGGTCGGGAAGTAGCTTTGCTTCTTCTTAGATTTAGTCACTGCAGGTTTGCAAATAACCGGGGGAGTGTATGAAAAAGATGGGATCGAGCAAATGGAAGAATATGGTAGAGACACGGGGACTAGGGATGAGCTTGGTGTTCGAGTCGAACATAAGTTCGACTCGAACATCGGCTGTTCAACCGTTTGGCGAACATCGAACGATTTGGGCCGTTTGCGACAAATTCGAGTGACGCGAACGGCCCACAATACACTGCGCCATCGCAGTGCAATCCCGGCGCTGTGATTGGCCAAGTATGCACTGTGACCCCGCATGCTTGGCCAATCACAGCGACGGCAGCTAGGAGAGCCATAATTGGCCACAGGCAGGTTGCCTGTGGCCAATTATAGCTCAGGGGGTTTAGCACACGCCCCACACTATAAAAGGCCGCCAGCGCGGCAGCCTTGTGTAGTGTGCTCCGGCGCAGGGAAAGAGTTACATAGGCAGGGACAGTGTCAGTGCTATTTGTACCTCAAACTTGTGTGTAGGGAGAGAGAAGGATAGGCAGGGAGAGTGTCAATGTCATATTCTTTGCTAAACCTTGTGTGCAGGGAGAGGGAAGGATAGGCAGGGGACAGTGTCAGTGTCACATTCTTTGCTAAACCTTGTGTGCAGGGAGAGAGGATAGGCAGGGAGAGTGTCAGTGTCATATTCTTTGATAAACCTTGTGTGCAGGGAGAGAGAAGGATAGGCAGGGGACAGTGTCAGTGTCATTGTTGCTAAGCCTCCTGCACATTATACACCTGAAGTTAGCCCGTATTGCTGTGTTTTCCTGGTGTGTTACACCAACAGGCATTTGCAGCGCTTACAGCGGGCGGAGTGTGCCTCCTGCACATTATACACCTGAAGTTAGCCCGTATTGCTGTGTTTTCCTGGTGTGTTACACCAACAGGCATTTGCAGCACTTACAGCGGGCGGAGTGTGCCTCCTGCACATTATACACCTGAAGTTAGCCTGTATTGCTGTGTTTTCCTGGTGTTACACCAACAGGCATTTGCAGCACTTACAGCGGACGGAGTGTGCCTCCTGATCATATTACACCTGAAGTTAGCCCGTATTGCTGTGTTTTCCTGGTGTGTTACACCAACAGGCATTTGCAGCACTTACAGCGGGCGGAGTGTGCCTCCTGCACATTATACACCTGAAGTTAGCCCGTATTGCTGTGTTTTCCTGGTGTGTTACACCAACAGGCATTTGCAGCACTTACAGCGGGCGGAGTGTGCCTCCTGCACATTATACACCTGAAGTTAGCCTGTATTGCTGTGTTTTCCTGGTGTTACACCAACAGGCATTTGCAGCACTTACAGCGGGCGGAGTGTGCCTCCTGATCATATTACACCTGAGGTTAGCCTGTATTGCTGTGTTTTCCTGGTGTGTTACACCAACAGGCATTTGCAGCACTTACAGCAGGCGTAGTGTGATTCCTGCAAAATATACTCCTGAAGCTAGGCCTTATTGCTGGTTTTCCCATCTCCCTGCAGGCCATTAGTGTAAGGTATGTACTTCTTGACCCTTCGCCTAGGCTCGGACTCCTGGATGTGTGGATGTAACCTTCTTCACCGGTGAGATAATCAAGACACATACACAGTAGTACGTGAATAATGATTATATCTTTATTGCTCAGTGCATGCTGTTTTATACATATACAGAGAGGGCACCCCCTGTGGTTCAGCCCATCAGAGGCGGTCCCTTTATTGTACAACATAGCATAATTATACATAATGCTGACAAAGAGATATCATAATACAATATTTCAACATTTCAACAGATGTCCGGCCGTTTACCCGACTTATCTTGTGGTTTTAGCACAAGATATATGTTGACATAACTTAACTGCGTAACTGCAGCTTTAGGTTAAATTCTGATCACTCAACTACAGGTGCTTCCTGAACTGCTGATATGTTCATACTACGTGACCACAGTCATTTCCTATGCAAACAGTACTCTGTTCAAGAGAATCAAACGTGTGTCAATCTTTACTAAGACATAGGAAATATACATAGGAAAGTTTAAGGTATTACTGTATTCATTAATTTTAACCATATAGCATTATAGCATTCCCCCCCCCCCCTTATAAACCTCCCTTTGATCATGTCATCCCTTCCAGGGATGTCATTGATCACACCTTTTTTTCCTGAGTACAAACCTGATTACCACACGATTTATTTAGGATCAAGTTTAGGTACAGTTTTTTATTCACTGTACCACTTATGTTCAGTAGATATGGTGGCCATCATTAAAGTCGTCTCTTTAGACCTCGGATTTTTGTTGCTAGTGATTTTCCTGATTAAGAAAACAAGCAACTTAAACATTAAATATAACAGGAAAATAAGGGTCAAACCCATTATCACTGTCATACCCGCTTGTTTTAGAAAAGAGTAAATGCCTGGACCCCAGAATCCTCCCTCCCCAAAGGGGCTCCATGTTTTTGCAATGTTTCTTGCCTCTTGTTGTAATTTCTCTACCTCGCTCCTGTGTTGTGAAATCAAATCATAATAATCAGGAATTTCTATAGATGTGTTGTGAATCCACGTACAACACTCATAATTTTCGGTCACTTCACACAGGCCAGTGAGTGCAGCACTCATGCTCTCAATGGCCAGCTCATGAAGTTCTAATTGTTTTCTGATTGCCCTAGTCTCAATATTCAAACTGGTGATATCATCGGAATTCTTCTCTAATACCTCATCTATGATACCCGTGTAGTTGTTGAGTCTCTTCATCAAGTCTATTCCCCACCCTGTCCAGGAAGGGAACCAGGCCCATGCCATGTCCTTTTCCAGGAATAACTCTCTTTTACTACGGTGCCTAAGGGGATATCTGGGATGGGGACTAGCTTCTAGTATATGTCCTTTCTCCTTGTCTCCCAGTACTCCCATCACTGGGACTAGGGCTGCTAGGTAACACCACCCCTTGGATTCCAACGGTACCCAAGGGTAACAACCCATCTTGCAACATACATACGTGTTGTTACCCAGAGCTAGAGGAAGTTTCTGAAAAATTTTCCTCATGTCATGAGACATGCTGGAAAACTGTATAACTGATAGCAGTTTACCTAGGCTAGTAGTGGAGTTGCTAGACATGAATGTCGTTAAGGTGTGATTGATCAGAGGATCTGATGTATGATAAAAGGAAATGTTTTGGTCTGTGAAGTTGGGAGATGTGGCTGTAAAATTAATTGTAGTATGTTGACAGGCCTGAGCACCCTTCGTGGAATTTCCCAATTTGAAACACCAATCCGGGCTACAACTCCTACCCATGGTTTGTAAGACCAGAGTGGTGTTTGGGAATTTCCTAGTGACATTTGTAAGATGTACCGGTGGCGTCCCTTTTAAGAGAGAGATGAAATTCAAGGGTACTTCCATTAGGGGAATTCTAGTCGTACCAGGGTGAAGTTTACTACATATCCAACATTTGTCATATCCTGACTTTTGAGCATATGCATATTTAAATTTTAATAATAGCATTTTATCTGCGAAGCCTCCTTTTACACCCCTTTTTTTCCTTTCAGGCTTGGTAGCATAACCCTGCTCTGTTTTCTCCTTACATATATCCTCATTTCTTATGAACTCAGGTCTACAATTTCTATGCATATAACATCCTGTCGATGCTATTATGAACAATATTACAGTTATTATTAAAGACCATAGCAATAATTTGCCGGGAGAGTATGGATCCCTTGATGGGGTTTTTTGAATTTCTAAGGTTAGTTTGTGTCTGGGGATAGGCGCCCCATTTCCTGATCTAGGCTCGAGTCTTTCTCTGGTTCTTCTGGAATCCTTGGCAATGTGGGGGTGTTGTGGCGATGGAGGTCCGGAGTTGGTGTCGTTCTCTTTGCAGGGAGTTCCGGTGTTGGGAGGGGTGTGGGGCTCTTTTTGAGTCTGCTGGCATGGATCCATTGTGGTCCTTGTTCAGTTAGGACTGCTGTTCTTGAGACCTTCTCTACCGTATAGGGTCCTTGGTAGACGGGTCCTACGTGTTTCCTGAAGGCGAGCTGTTTAATAAGAACTTTATCTCCAGGGATGAACGGGTGAGTTGGTTCTGTGGAGAGAGGAGAAAAGGTGACAGCAACTTGTTCCTGTATTTCATTTAAACCACTTACCAATTGCCGGACATATTCTTCCTGTAAAGAATAAAGATTAGTTTCTTCTCCTTGGGGGGGTATTGGTATTTTAGTTTGGGCTGGTTTTCCCATTAATATTTCAAAAGGGGATAGCTTAGTCCTTGTCTGTGGGGTGTTTCGGATCTGAAAAAGTATAGCTGGCAAATAATCTATCCATCCCTTCATTGTTCCTTTTGTAGCTTTTTTAAGTTTGTCTTTAATGTTTCTATTCATTCTTTCTACCATGCCTGCACTTTGGGGGTGATAGGGAATGTGTAGTTTCCATTGGATTCCTAGTAACGTGGCTAGTTCTTGTGTGAGGCCGGAGGAAAAAGATGGGCCTCTATCAGACCATACTGCCTGAGGTATGCCGAATCTACATACCCAGTGATTTAATAATGCTCTGGCTGCTATTTTTGCTGTCTCCCCTGTTGTGGGTATTGCTTCAACCCATCCTGAAAATTTGTCTACTATGACTAACATGTACTTGATATTTCCTTTTTGTTTGGGCATGTGTGTAAAGTCTATTTGCAAATCTTGCAGTGGGCCTAATGGAGGAGGTAATGATCCATGTAGGCCATGTTTCTTCCCTTGTGTATTGTTCTGTGCGCATGTTAGACAACTATGTACTAGTATACCTGTCTGTTTCTGTATGTCCCATGTACAAAAAAGAGAATTGTATATCTTTATTAGGGGCTTTGCACCTATGTGTGCTGGTCCATGCAAATATGACAGAATTAATGCGCAACTGGATTTTGGGATGCCCATTATCCTCCCTTTTATCCATAAACCATCCTGGATTCTGGATAAGCCCTCTTCATGCCAATAAAGAACATCTTCCTCAGTGGCGGAACTTTGCAGTTGGGCCGCCACTATGGGGAAGTCAGGTGAAGTAAAATCTTGTTGAAAAAATTGTGTTGCAGACTGCTTGGTTGGGGATTTAGCAGCCGCTTCTTTGGCTACCCTGTCTGCCAATGCATTTCCTTTCGCTAGTCTGCCCTTGTCTGCTGTGTGTGCTTTTATTTTAATTATAGCAATTTTCTTGGGCAGCTGAATGGCATCGAGTAAATCCAAAACATAAGTTTTATGAGCAATTGGTTTATTATCGGCGGTAATGAATCCCCGATTTTTCCATATTACTCCGAGGTCGTGGACCACGCCATGTGCATAGCGACTGTCGGTGTAAATATTAACTTCCTTGTTCTCAAAAAGCTTACAGGCTTGTGTGAGTGCTACTAGTTCAGCAACTTGTGCTGACCCTTCAGGTAAAGGGTTAGCTTCCAGAATCACGTTAGGTAACTGTACAACTGCATACCCTGTTTTGAAGGTTGTATCGCTTGGTCGGGAACAACTCCCGTCTACAAATACATCCTCTGATTCTGGTCTGGGGATATCAAGTAGATCCGCTCTGGGAGTTGTGATACGATTTAATTCTGTTATGCATTCGTGTGGTGTTTCTGGGTCCCCTTTTAATTTGATCAGAGAATGAAGTAATCTAACCATGGGGGTGGTTTCTGCTACATACTTAATAGTCAAGTTAACAGTGTTCAACAGGATAATCTCATATCCACTTGATCTCTGGGCTGTCATATGTTGTGTGTTCATGTTTTGTAGCAAGTGTGTTACAGTATGACTGGTATGTAGTAAGAGTTCATGACCTAGTACTATTTTGTTCATCTGACCCGGCACTATAGATTACAGTGGCTAGAATTGCAGGGTCTAGGGTGGTCAGATCATCTAAGTTAGGATATATTCCTAGAGCTTGGGGTGGTTCCTCAGTATCATTTTTAATCATTACATATGGTGGGGGCGGTTCGGGGGCTGTGGGGCATTTTCTACTTGTTATACCATATTTATTTTTGTAGGCTTTCAAACAGTTTCCCCATAATTTACAACAATCCTTCATATATTTAGGGTCCCACTCCCCAGGGGGGTAGGAAAACTTATGTATCCCGCAGAGTTTTTGGACTTCAGTCCATTGGTCCTCACTACACGGGCCTCTCTGGTCCAACCCCGATATGCTCAGTTGATGGGCTCGGATTTGTATCGCTCCCCAAAATGGTTCTATGACACTGGCAGGGACCTGAGTCCGGACATATTCGTATGGGGTCAGTTGGTGCACGGGTTGCCCGTGTTTGTCTACACTGTTCCCCATATTTTGGTCCGGGGGGCAAAAAGGGGCGGCTAAAGGGACAACAGTGGAAACACCCGGTTATCTGTATTGATCTAAGTATAACTTCTTCTAAGGTAGATTCGAATTCAAAATTCTCTTCTAATACGGAGCCATGTAGGTTAATTTTAAGGGTTACAAAATAAGGAGCTCCGTCGTCTTGGGGATAGTTAGGACGTTTTCCTAATCGGGAAGAATATCCACCTGGTCGGGTGGCCAGCAGGGTTTCTATTCCTGGCCCGTGTACTACAAATAAGAGACCCACAGTACAATGAGAACTATTGGTGGCAGAATTTTCTACACCTCTTGGCATTTGCATTTCTTAAAACACATATGACAATATACTTATACTTTATAATACTTATAACTTTAATACTATCATTATCTTAATACTTATACCTGGTAATGAAAAAACTTATACTTTAAAATTACATTTCTATGTTTCTAGTTAGTATTGTGGTCGTGCACTACACACAATACCCTTAGATTAGATGAAGGCTCCACACATCCGTCCTTTTTCCTGAGTGCAATCTTCTGCTTCTCAGTCAATTTTATTTCGTATAGTTTATAGTCAGGCCAACACCAGCCGGACTTACCCTAACACCTTGAAGATAGTACAACCTTCCTCCCGGGAGCCAGCCTAGCTACGCCGCGGAGGTACAGCAGCAATACAAAAACTTTTATGTGTTTACGGATCGCTGCGACAGAGTAGATGTACAATATTTCAACAAAAGTTAAAACATGGGCACCTACCTGCCGGTCAGCGATCCCACTTCTGACACCAGCTCTGTAAGGTATGTACTTCTTGACCCTTCGCCTAGGCTCGGACTCCTGGATGTGTGGATGTAACCTTCTTCACCGGTGAGATAATCAAGACACATACACAGTAGTACGTGAATAATGATTATATCTTTATTGCTCAGTGCATGCTGTTTTATACATATACAGAGAGGGCACCCCCTGTGGTTCAGCCCATCAGAGGCGGTCCCTTTATTGTACAACATAGCATAATTATACATAATGCTGACAAAGAGATATCATAATACAATATTTCAACATTTCAACAGATGTCCGGCCGTTTACCCGACTTATCTTGTGGTTTTAGCACAAGATATATGTTGACATAACTTAACTGCGTAACTGCAGCTTTAGGTTAAATTCTGATCACTCAACTACAGGTGCTTCCTGAACTGCTGATATGTTCATACTACGTGACCACAGTCATTTCCTATGCAAACAGTACTCTGTTCAAGAGAATCAAACGTGTGTCAATCTTTACTAAGACATAGGAAATATACATAGGAAAGTTTAAGGTATTACTGTATTCATTAATTTTAACCATATAGCATTATAGCATTCCCCCCCCCCTTATAATTAGAATGTCTGGAAGGCAAACAAGGAGAGGCAGACAGTCAGGAGCCAATAAAAGAGGGCAAGCAGGCTCTGTGTCTAGAGACAACAGTGCTGGTCGTGGACGCGGTGCATCGCCATCAGCACGTGGCCATGGGACACGCTTGTCGTCCTTTTCGGCAGCTGGACGTGTTGAGCCGCATCATGCCGAAGACTTGGTAGAGTGGATGACCAAGCCCTCCTCATCCTCTCTCACCCAGGCTCAGGGTACTGGCAAAGCAGCTGCCAAAGCGTCCTCTTCCCTGGTATCAATGTCATCATCAGTCACTCCTTCCCTAGACCAACCATGTCCTCCTGAGGAGTCCCCCGAACTGTTTGAGCACAGTGTTGGGTACATGCTCCAGGAGGATGCCCAGCGTTTCGAAGGGTCTGATGATGATACCTAGCTAGAGGAAGGCAGTAGCGTGAGAGCAGAGAGAGGGGATGCTCAAGAAGGACACCAATCTGGCAGTCATGTTCCAGCAGCTGCAGCATACTGCCAGATTGGCTCCAGTGATGAGGAGGGAGGGGATGATGAGGTCACTGACTCCACGTGGGTGCCTAATAGGAGAGAGGAGGAGGATGAGGCACATCTCCAACGAGGCAGGATGCCCTCGGGGGGGGCCAGCGTAAGGGCAGCACACCAACGGAATCACACCGCAGAGCTCCGCCTGTGCAGGGCACTGCCTCTACCCGTTATTCAAAAAGTTCTTTGGTGTGGGCCTTTTTTGAGTCGAGTGCATCAGATCGCACAGCTGCTGTTTGCAACATATGTCTCAAGCGTATATCGCGTGGCCAAAACATCAGCCGCTTGGGCACCACATGCTTGACCAGACATATGTTGACCTGCCATGCAGCTCGTTGGCAAGCCTACCTTAAAGACCCACACCAAAGAACAAAGCGGACCTCTCCTTGCACCGCATCAGCTGGGATCTCCAACCCCACTATACCTTCAGTCCTCTCTGAAACCTGCACTGAGAGGAATGAAGGTGTAGAATTAGGTGTGTCACAGCCAAGTACTTGCGGGCACTCTGCTAGCAGTACACCGACGTCCGATTCTAGCAGGCAAATTTCCCTGCCCCAGCTGCTGGACCGTCGAAAGAAGTTCACTCCCAGCCATCCACATGCCCAGCGGTTGAATGCTAGCTTGGCTAAATTGCTAGCGCTTCAACTGCTGCCTTTTCAGTTGGTAGACTCGGCCCCCTTCCGTGAATTTGTGCAATGTGCGGTTCCTCAGTGGCAGGTTCCCAAACGCCACTTTTTCTCACGGAAGGCGATTCCGGCTCTCCGGCAATGTCTTGGCCTCGCTGGACAGGGCGGTCAGGTGCATATTACCGCTGACTCATGGTCCAGCAGGCATGGACAGGGACGTTACCTTTCTTTCACGGCCCATTGGGTCACTCTTTTGGCAGCTGGGAAGGATGCAGGACAAGGTGCAGTAGTGTTGGAGGTTGTTCCGCCGCCACGCCTCCAAAATGCTACTACTGGTTGTGACACACCTCTCTCCTCCACCCCTTCCTCTTCTTCTTCCTCCATGGCCTCTTCCTGTGCTTTGTCCTCGGAACCAGCGGTGCTCCGTAGGCGTTCAAGGGGCTACGCAAGTACGCAGGCAAAAAGATGCCATGCCGTGCTTGCGCTGGTGTGTTTGGGGGACAGGAGCCACACTGGGGCAGAGGTTCTGTCTGCTCTGCAGGGGCAGGCCGAGAGGTGGTTGACGCCACGCCAGCTTAAGCCAGGAATGGTGGTTTGCGACAACGGCACCAACCTCCTCTCCGCCCTCCGACAGGGACAACTGACCCATGTGCCCTGTGTGGCTCACGTCCTTAACCTGGTGGTGCAGCGGTACTTGGGCAGGTACCCGGGCTTACAGGATGTCCTGAGGCAGGCCAGGAAAGTCTGTGTGCATTTCTGCAGTTCTTATAATGCCAGTGCTCACCTGGCTGAGCTGCAAAAGGAGTTGAACCTGCCCAAGAACCGCCTTATATGTGACATGCCCACCAGGTGGAACTCAACGTTGGCCATGCTGCAGCGGCTGCACACGCAGCAGAGGGCCATCAATGAGTACCTGTGCGACTACGGCACCAGGACAGGGTCAGGGGAGCTCAGGTTTTTTTTCACCACGCCAGTGGGGCATGATCAGGGATTCATGCACTGTCCTGGCACCATTTGAGGAGGCCATGAGGATGGTGAGCAGTGACAGTGCATGCATCAGTGACACTGTACCTCTTGTCCACCTGTTGGAACATACGCTGCATGGAATAATGGACAGGGCACTTGAGGCAGAACAGAGGCAGGAAGAGGAGGACTTCCTTGCCTCTCAAGGCCCCCTTTACCCAGGCAGTGTTCCTTCTGTCCCACCCATCGCACAGGAAGAGGAGGAGGAGGATTGTGTCAGCATGGAGGTGGAGCCTGGCACTCAGCATCATCAGCAGCAGTCTTTTAGGGATGATTTACAGTCCCAAGAAACCAGTGGACTTGTACGTGGCTGGGAGGAGGTGGCTGCGGATCATGTCGTCCTTAGTGACCCAGAGGACTCCGGACCAAATGCCTCAGCTAACCTACGCTGCATGGCCTCCCTGATCCTGCAAAGTCTGCGGAAGGATCCTCGTATTCTTCGGATCAAGGAGAGGGACCATTACTGGCTGGCCACTCTCCTTGATCCACGGTACAAGGGTAAGGTTGCGGACCTTATCTTACCGTCGCAGAGGGAGCAGAGGATGAGACAACTCCGGGAGGCCTTGCAGAAAGGTCTGTGCAACGCGTTCCCAGAGACTGGGAGGTTACAAACTCCTGGTCCTGGACAACGAGTTGCTGAGGCTTCGGTCAGTCAAAGAAGGAGCGGTGGGGAAGGTGGCCGTCTGACCGATGCATTCAGACAATTCTTTAGTCCGCAGCCCCAAGGTATGATCGGTTCCAGCAACCATCGCCAGCGTCTGATATACATGGTGCAGGAATACCTAGGGGCAAGGTCAGACTTGGACACCTTCCCCACCAAAAATCCTCTGGCTTACTGGGTCTTGAGGATGGATCACTGGCCAGAGCTTGCACAGTATGCAGTTGAGCTACTGGCCTGTCCTGCATCCAGCGTTCTTTCAGAACGCACATTCAGTGCTGCTGGAGGATTTGTCACGGATCACAGGGTGCGCCTGTCCACCAACTCCGTTGATCGACTGACCTTCATAAAGATGAACCAGTCTTGGATCACCACCAGCTACCAAGCACCTGAAGCTGATATAACAGACTAATTTATTTTCAAATGTCACATCCCTTCAAGACTGATGCTGATGCTGAGTGACTGTCCTGTTATGTTGACTGACTATCCTCCTCCTCCTCAATGATCCGATTGATGATGATAGCTTGGAAGAACATTTTTGTTTCTGGGTGCCGCCACCAGTGGCTAAGGCCCAATTTTTCAGCCCCTGTTTAACAGGGGCATGTAATTACAATTTTTTATGCAATGCTTTGCAGCAGGGCTCATTCCTGCACTCCAACTAGAGTATCTGGGAGAGGTTGCAGTGTCGTGGCACCAGCACCAGTGGCTAAGGCCCAATTTTTCAGCCCCTGTTTAACAGGGGCGTGTAATTACAATTTTTGATGCAATGCTTTGCAGCAGGGCTCATTCCTGCACTCCAACTAGAGTATCTGGGAGAGGTTGCAGTGTCGTGGCACCAGCACCAGTGGCTAAGGCCCAATTTTTCAGCCCCTGTTTAACAGGGGCGTGTTATTAAAAAAATTTATGCAATGCTTTGCAGCAGGGCTCATTCCTGCACTCCAACTAGAGTATCTGGGAGAGGTTGCAGTGTCATGGCACCAGCACCAGTGGCTAAGGCCCAATTTTTCAGCCCCTGTTTAACAGGGGCGTGTAATTACAATTTTTGATGCAATGCTTTGCAGCAGGGCTCATTCCTGCACTCCAACTAGAGTATCTGGGAGAGGTTGCAGTGTCGTGGCACCAGCACCAGTGGCTAAGGCCCAATTTTTCAGCCCCTGTTTAACAGGGGCGTGTAATTACAATTTTTGATGCAATGCTTTGCAGCAGGGCTCATTCCTGCACTCCAACTAGAGTATCTGGGAGAGGTTGCAGTGTCGTGGCACCAGCGGCTAAGGCCCAATTTTTCAGCCCCTGTTTAACAGGGGCGTGTAATTACAATTTTTGATGCAATACTTTGCAACAGGGCTCATTGCTGTGCTCCAAGTACAGTATGTGTCAGGGGTTGCAGTGTTGTGGCACCAGTGCCTAAGGCCCAATTTTTCTGCCCCTGTTCAACAGGGGCATGCAATTACAATTCTTGATCTAATAATTCACAGCAGGGCCCATTCATGCGCCCACCAAGAGTAACTGTGAGGGCTCACAGTGTTGTGGCAACACCAACATGTAAGGGGCAAATTTCAGCTGAGTATATACGGCAGGCCCCTACTTTCAAACATCCAACTTACAAACGACTCCTCCTTGCAAACGGAAGGATACAACAGGAAGTGAGAGGAAATCTACCCCTAGGAAGGCAAATTCTCTCCTGTAAGGCCTCGTACACACAACCGATTTTCTCGGCAAGAACCAGCAAGAAACTTGCTGGCAGAGAGGTCTTGCCGAGTTAATCGGTCGTGTGTACGCTGCTATCGGGTTTCTCGTCGAGAAAACCGACAAGAAACCTTGACGAGAAAATAGAGAACCTGCTCTCTATTTTCTCGTCGAGATTCTCCTCGGCATGTTTCTCGACGAGAAAAGTGAGTGTGTGTACACTTACCTGTCCTCCCCGAAGCCCGCGCATGTTCGAAATGAATTCGACGCATGCGCGGTAGCTTCCTAGGCATACGTAGGGTATACCAAGATGGCGGCGACGGCATCGAATGTGACGAGCGCATGCTCGACGTAGTCGATGACGTCACCGCGTACGCTCCTTTCAAAGAACCGCGGGTTCTTTGAAACGAGCGTGTGTACACTCGGCCGGGACAAGTTTCTTGTCCAAGAATCTCGTCGAAAAAAACGACATGTTTTTTTCAACGAGAATCTCGGCCGTGTGTACGAGGCCTAAGAGTTAATATGGGGAAAAAAAAGTGTCTCCTCTCCACTGATGCTTTATCACCAATTCTTGTTTCAATAAAAACCCCAAATTTTCAAAAAACATTTGTCATTAGGACGGAAAGTGAGGTGAACTGTTCTGAACAGGTGCACACTGCACAGACAGCAAAACAAATGTTACAGGGGTGATAACCCTTCCCTATGTTTTCCAAAAAGCTTAAAAATAGATTTTTGGGCTGGAGCTACACTTAAACAATGTACCTGTTCAAAATTACAAACAGATTCTACATAAGAACAAACCTACAGCCCCTGCCTTGTATGCACCGCCTGTATACGGCTGTTCAGAGTATATAGGGCCTTTTTTATTTTGTGTGCGGGGTTCCCCTTAATATCCATACAAGATCCAAAGGGGCTGGTAATGGGCTGGGGGGGGGGGGGGTGTGATGGGGTAGCTATGCCATTTTTCTTAAAGATTTTCATCCATATTACCGGGACCAGACATTACATTAAAGCCGCAAGCAGTTTTAAATGGCTTTTTTTCCTTTAGAAATGTAATTTTGTGCAGGGACAGTTCTAAACACGGGAAACACATGGCACTTCACAGGCATACTTTAGACACCCCCCAGGTACGATATTTAAAGGAATATTTGACTTTTTTTTTTTCACTTTATGCATCATTAAAATGACTGCTCCCGAAAAACTGCCGTTTTTAAAACTTCTTTTTGCATTGATACATGTCCCCTGGTGCAGAACCCGGGTTCCCAAACCCTTTTTAGGACAATAACATGCATAATAGTCGTTATAATTAGCACTTTAGATTTCGAACGTTCACATCCATTGTATTTAATAGGGTTCTAAAGTTCGTGCGAACTTTCGGTCCGTTCGCGGGTTCTGGTGCGAACCGAACCCGGGGGTGTTCGGCTCATCACTAACGGGGACAGAGGCTGGAGGAGGTTTTTGTGGACTTGTTACAGGAGGAAGGGAAGAGGTAGGTGGATGGAAGGCAGGATAAGTGCAGCAAATGGGGTCTGGGTAATAGAACTTGGTGGGAAGCAGAGTATACTGAGCTGTAGCTGAGGTTGCCGGGGAGATAGATTCTTGAGAAGGCAGGTGACTAATGGCAGGGCTGGGTTGTTGTGGTTTAGCTAAATACAGGAGATCAGACCAGGCCTGAAGCACAGGCTGAACAAAAGTTGGTTTACACACACCCTGCCTAATCAGAGACTGCACTACACAAATACAATCTTCTAGCAACTGCTTGGAACAGGCCAAATAGTGCTCAAAAAAGGATGCAGAGTCATCCTCCAACAACCATACTAGGGACTCCACCTGATCAAAACTGAAAGGGGGAGTATAATCATCACGGCCCCTTGGAACACAGGACAGGGCTAGCTCAGTGCATATTTGAATCAAAGGCTGAACTTCCCCAAATGGCATAAACCCCTGATCAACCAGGGAGTGAATAAACCTAATGTCCCCTAGCAGCTGACCGCTGGTTCGCTCTGTCAATGCCTGGCGGCAGTATACACTATTCTCAGACGCCAGTAGAGCATAAATAATAACCTCATTGGTATTCATGTTTAGCAAAATATACTAAACCCAAAATGATTTCTCTGTGCGGCCACGTCTGATCAGGGGGCCTTGGTATACTATCAGGGAATTAATTGACCAGACTGTGTGGACTGCACAGAGATAACCAAAACGCATGTAGAGTGAAATATAATGGGATTTATTGAGAAGGTGATATGGATAAATACAAACAGTGCAAACTAACAAAATAGCCCACAACAACAAATAATATATACAGCAAAGGGCAGTACCAGAATCTTGAACGTAAGCCAGGCCAGGGTCATACACAGCATATTATGAGATTGACAAAGGAGTGTTCCAGGGGCATAAACGTAGCCAGGCCAAGGTCATACACGGGGAGTCAGCAGATGGGAATAGGGAACAAAACCAGGCAGGGAGAAGACGGATGGATAGGCTCAGGATGGGGATCAGGTCAGGTCAGGACGGGACGGGACGGGACAGGACAGGTACAGGCTCAAGGACAGGTACAGGCTCAAGGTCCGGATACAGGCTCAAGGTCCGGATACAGGCTACAAGGTCAAGGCTCCAGGAGAAAGATACCAAGGCGAGCATGTGAGGGCTCGCCGGGTATTTATAGGACTGCTATAATTGCCCTCATGTCACAGCTGATCGAAGGAAGTACTGCCTGCCCCACACTGCCGGAATACCCCCGCTGGTGGACGCCGGTACTACGGCCCATGGATCAGGCATTACCACCAGCAGGTGAGATCCTCTGTCAAAAGATACAGGCTGCGAGAGGACACCTGCTGGTGGACACTAGTACTGCGAACCATAGGACCGACAGCACCACCGGTGGGTTAAGCTTTCCCTGACAGTATTCTTCCCGAGGGTCAGGGGGGCCAGAAGCCTCCGGACCAGGTCCGTATTTGTCCCTATTATTAAGGAGCTCTTGCTGGCTCCAGGCGGTCGGGGGCACATCACTGCCAGGGTATCAAACACTTCAGCCTTCCCGACTACTGAGGGGTCAAAGGTCAGTTTAATGGGCAAGTAACCATCGTAGGGAAAACTCTTTGTTCCGATTCCCCATATTTCCAGATCTTCAATTCTCTGGATGGGCAAGTGACTCAGATTTCTATTGTTAAAGTCCCGGTATAACAGAGTCACCTGTGCTCCAGTGTCTAAGATGGCTCTCGTGTAGACTCCCTCCAGTTGAACAGGCACTACAGGGAAGGGGCCTATTAGTTCCTCTGGATAAGGCTTCAAAGGGGTCTCTTTCCGTTGATCCCTATTTTTTTTTTGTTTTTGTCCTTGCCTTCTCGTGTTTGGTTGTTGGCTTTTGTCCCTCTTGGGCTCGGTATGCATTGATCTCCCTCCTCTGTTTAAGGGTAAATTCCCACTGAGGGACATTATCTCTCTTTTTAGGTGTGTATTCTTGCTGAGGAGCACTGTTCTTTTTCTGGGAGGGTCTTTTGCTTTTTCTTCTGGGCTTCTCATTCAGTTTAGGTACATTGGAGCTCACTGGAAATGGTGGGTACCCGGTTGACTCCTTCACCAAGGCCCTCTGAAGTTTTACGCCGGCTTACGATTATTTATCTTCTTTTTCTTGGGACTTGAACATACTTTTGCAATATGGCCAACTCCTCCACAGTTAAAACAGACCACATCCCCCCAGTATTGTAGGGAAGCGGGCGCTGAGGTCTCTGGGAACAACTCCTTCTTCAGTCCATTATTCTCCACGACCCTTGGATCCTTTGCCATCAAAGAGGTCAGCATCTCCAACACCTGAGACATTTGTGACTTCAGGGTGTCCACTTCTGGGTCTCTTTCAGGGGTCAAGGCTGATCTGACCATTACCGGTACAACAGGGGTATGTGCCTTGATTGCTTGCTGATCCTTCTGCAGGGCCTCCTCATCCCTAATGATCTTTACCAGATCAGGATAATTCAACGACATACCTCCTCCAGAGGTTTTCAAATGGAGCCAGACTGGATCCGAGCGTAGCGCTCCCTTTAATATCTGCTTCATCCTTGTCGCATCTATTGCCTGAGGTACCATCCCTTTTTTTAGCACGATTTGACAGAGCATTTTGTTCAGTCTTTTTACATACTCTGACAGCTATTCTCCTGGCTGCTGAAAGGTGTGTTCGAACTGATACACCAGTTCCGTTACTTATTCTAACTGACCGAACTCCTCCTGTAGCATGGCTAAACAGTCATAAGCCGTGCAGGCAGCATGACTGATGGATGTGCAGACTACTGAGGCTCCGTTTTATCCCACACTATTAAAACGTATTCCTTATACTCTATAAAAATGACCAGACAACACATTCTTTTTTGGAGTCGAATGGCCATTGCAGCCTTTTATTATAACAAACACCAATGAAAAATACAACAAATTATCAAACATCGAATGTAATTTACATAATACATTTTATATCCAATTAAACGTAATAAAAAACTTCAGTTTAACAACCTGCCCAGTCTAGAGATCTTTGAAGGGCAACTATACTATCACTGGTTGTATCTGTAGACCCCATGAAGGCCCCCCGCCGCATATTACGCCAGCTCAAGGGACAATTTCCATGAACCTCCTTCAGATACAACCAACTACCAAAAACCATTTTTCCCATTGTCTTGTTAGTAAGGGAAGGGACACCCATACCTCCAGATGGGCCCAACCCCCCCTAACCTCCATTCTTTTTTGGCACCGCCTTCAAAGACCCCATAGACCTCCCACCGCTGCTACGACTAGCAAAATTTGAACAAATAACCAGTTGCAACAACGCAAACAAACCCCCACAATGTAAGCACCCAGCACCAACATATGGGAGGGAAATTTCTGCTTCTCCTCTGTGGCCAAAACAGCTCTAACTGAAGCTGCTGCTGACCACCTCCCCCCCCCCCCTATCCTCCTGGCCACCGCCTCCCCCCATATGAAATTACCCAATCCTAATAAGTGCCCCAGTAGCTCCCCCTACCCACAACCTTCCTGCGCCTCACTGCACACCCCAGTCATGCTGGCCCTCCTCCTAGCTGTGCTTCTGATCCAGGCCATTACTTGACTGATGTATGTGCAGATTACTGAGGCTCCGATTTATCCCACACTATTAAAACGTATTCCTTATACTCTATAAAGTTGACCAGACGACACATTCCTTTTTGGAGTCGAATGGCCATAGCAGCCTTTTATTATAACAAACACCAATGAAAAACGCCAGCTCAAGGGACAATTTCCATTAATCTCCTTCAGATACAACCTAACTACCAAAAACCATTTTTCCCATTGTCTTGTTAGTAAGGGAAGGGACACCCATACCTCCAGATGGGCCCTACCCCCCCAACCTCCATTCTTTTTTGGCACCGCCTTCAAAGACCCCATAGACCTCCCGCCACAGCACACGAACATGACACCTTATGTTCGTGTCGCCCCCCACAAACGGAGGGCCCGTTGGATGCCATCCTGCAAACCCAGATGCCAAAGGTCAATTCCAATGGCATTCAGGTGGACACCATCCGGCCGCAAAAAACGGCAGGTCTCCTCCTCCAAATCCCGATGACGCACAGCCAGGCCCCCGTTCCGAACAAAAAATGTAGCCACTGCCTTATTAAGCTTGATACCAAAAATCGAGCGAGCCAAACGCCATTCCGACCTGCCCACAACATTGGACCAAATGAAAATGGTGTGGAGGCGCAGCAAATCAAATTTAATATCTCTGATTAGTTCGCGTGCGCAACGTATGGCAAGGTCATTGCCGCCAGGCGCCTACAGAAGACCCCATGGGCATGAGGCGGCAAGCGAAATTCAGCTTGCCCAACAAGGATTGCAAGGCCCGCAGCTGCACTTTCTTGCTTTTCAACGCCGAAGACACCTCACTCCTGAGGTCATCCAAATTGTCCAAAGGCAAACGGCACTCCATAGCCAAGGTATCTATGATAATACCCAAAAAGTGCAATTCCGTGGCCGAGCCTTCGGTCTTGTCTGCAGCCAAGGGGACCCCAAAAGAATCAAAAACCCGTTGAACCGTAGCCAGGAGGGAGGCACATATCGAACTCCCCGCCGGCCCTATACACAGGAAGTCATCCAAATAGTGAATGACCGAGGGCAGGCCGGAAACATCCCAAACCACCCACTCCAAGAAAGAACTAAACTGCTCGAACAGCGAGCAAGAAATGGCGCATCCCATAGCAAACACCTGTCCACAAAAAACAAACCCTGCCACCGACAGCCCAACAGACGGCAGCAACTTGGATGCACTGGAAGCAGACGAAAAGCCGCCTCAATGTCAGTTTTCGCCAGCAAGGCCCCCCGACCATACCGCCGTACCCAGGCCACCGCAGCATCAAATGAGGTGTAACACCGTGCAAAGGTCAGGGTCGATGGAATCATTAACGGACCCCCCCCCCCCCCCCCCGGGGATGCGACAAATGATGAATGAGCCTAAACTTATTTGGCTCTTTCTTGGAAACAACCCCCAAAGGAGAAACAACCAAATCGGGCACAAGCAGCGATTCAAAGGGGCCAGCCATGCGACCCAAGGAAACCTCTTTGAACAATTTTTCGGAAACAACTTCTGGATGCTCCCTGGCCGACCTCAAGTTGTCGGCCAGGGGTGGAGCCCCCCGCAAATTGCTATTCAACCGGAAACCCTCAGAAAACCCCAACTCCAGCAACTCGGTCGCCCCACGATTAGGGTACTGTCTTAGAAAAGGTGCCATCCTTCTTACCTTCACCGGCGTCATCCCTCTTTCCAGCATCACCCCCTTTTCCTCGGCCCTGCTTGAAACACCGGGACTGTGGATGAGATCCCCCACAACCCGAGCACTCGTGCCGGAAACGGCACTTAGCACCGAATTTGCAGGTATCGGCGTTAAACTGCCAGCAGAAACCCATGTGACCCGCGGCCGGTTGTGCAGCGGAAGCTGCACCCCGGCCCCATTCTGAAAGGGCGTCACCGCACTCCTACCTAGGCGAGGACATCAGCTTCATCCAGAGGCTGATGTCTTCATGGTCCCACCGCAGAGAAGGGCGGACTACCTTCCGTTGTCAGAATTGCTCATCATAACGGAGCCAAGCAACCCCCCCATAAACCCGCTGCGCCTCGCCAATGGAGTCCAAATAACAAAAAAGAGGGGAGCAATTCTCAGGGGCCTTTTCCCCAATGACGCTCGCCAAAATCGCAAACGCCTGCAACCAATTTGCAAACGTGCGAGGAATCAAGCGATAACGACGCTTTTCCTCCTCTTTCTTATTCTCGTCCGGTTTAACTTTATCCAAGTTAAACTTCTCCAGGGGCAACAAAGAAAAAATTTCCACGTATTCCCCCTTCCAAATACGTTCTCTCACTTCCGCCTTTAAATGCGCCCCCAGCGGCCCTTCAAAGCAGACATAGACTTCGCATTTTGCTGCATCCCCCAAACGCACCCCATCCGCCGCGACAGTGTCCTTTGCCGCCGCCGCAGGAACCGCAACAGCGGGGGTGGCGACCACCACCGGAACAACAGGAACACTAGTCCCAGTCCCTCCAGCGCCAGGGCCCCCCCCGACGCCTCAGAACCACTGCCCATTGGAGCCGGGGCCGCCTGCGTAACACCCGTGGGGGCGGACGCACTGGCCGCAGCCCACGCTACTGCCGGGGAAGACCCAGTGCTTGACCGTACCCCAGCCTCACAGCGCGCCAACACCTCCCGCAGGCCAGCCAACAGGGTATGTATCATACCCTCCCCCTGCGCCGCAGCCAATGCCAGGGGGGTGAACCCGAACCACCAGAACCAACTGACAATCCCACAAGCCCCCTTGAACCCCCCACCTCACTCCCGGCCACCCTCAACACAGACACAGGAGAATCATCAAGAGGAGAAAAGGAAAAAGGAGAGGAGAGTGTCTTACCTGGCTGCCGCAGCCCCTCAGGGCTCCCAGCCGCCACTCCGGCTCCATGCGCTGGCTCCCGGATCTCCCCGTCCTCCGCATCGGTGATCTCCCCCTCCGACAGTCCTCCTTGTGACGCCGCAACAGCTTCAACTTGCGCCGGACGAGCAGGCCACGAGTCACCACCACTAGGCCGCGCAGGGCGCCCACCTCTGACGTCAGCCCTGCGCGCTGCACCGGAATCCAAGGGCCGCGTCACGCGGCCTCCACGCTGAGCTCCGGGCCGGGCAGGAGAAGCCCGCCTAGCCGCCGACCAACCTCTGTCGTCCACACTGTCTCCCCGCCGCCGCCGAGCTGCCGGTGAAGAACCGCTCCGTTCCCGAACACCGCCCGTGGAGGCCCCAGCCGTTCCAGGTAAGCCGTCACCCACCAAAACATCTCTCCCACGCCAAACCGCCCTCCGGGCAGGCAGGGGGCCTGCAGAGGCAGCCGCATCGCCAGCGCATCCATTAGCAGGGGGTGGAAACAGGCCTCAGAAACAGCACCTCCACCTCGGGTCCGCCGTGGGCGGGGATTCCTTCCGACCACCACTCCTGGCCCAACGGGCTGCTGCTGGGCCGGAGGTGATGAAGGGGCCTCTAAAGCACTCCCAACACGGTCACGGACGCCACGGGTCACCTCTGGGCTGAAACGTTTAGGAGGCCAGAAGAAGCACTTGAGGAGGCCTGGCCGGGTGCTTGTATCAGGTCTTGAATCCAGCAGGACCCTTGGCCACCGCCTCAGCACGGAGCTGGGACAACAGGGACTCCATATCCCCCATAGCAGGTAAGTCCCGGACCACAGAAAGTTCAAATGAAGGTCTCGTGGAAAAGGAAATTTCTGCTTCTCCTCTGTGGCCAAAACAGCTCCAACTGAAGCTGCTGCTGACCACCTCCCCCCCTATTCTCCTGGACACCGCCTCCCCCCATATGAAATTACCCAATCCTAATGAGTGCCCCAGTAGCTCCCCCTACCCACAACCTTCCTGCGCCTCACTGCCCACCCCAGTCATGCTGGCCCTCCTCCTAGCTGTGCTTCTGATCCGGGCCATTACTTTCCCAAACCGGAGACTTTTTACAGCTTCCGCAGCCGCGCCTTTCAGACTTTCCATCACAAGCTGCTTCTTCTGCGCTTCAGGCACCTCCCATGCCTTTGCTGCTGACAAGGCCTGTTCAATCCAGGTATCAAAGTCTTCCTCACCTACTGGGACGGGCAGCTTCCCTGAAAATGTTCTCAGCTTCCGATAACTGGCCTCTACGTGTACCGTACTTGTTTACTGACACTTTGTAAGCAGATCTCCCAAAGCATTTAAAAGTTCTGGCCCTATGACTGTGATGGGTGTCACCGGAGGTGTCACCCCTCTCTGCCTCTGTGATTCATGGGGTCTTCCTTGTGGTGATCGCATTGGGGATGGCGGAGGTGACTCAGTTTTCACAGTTATTGCGTGCGCCAGACCATTAGTTTTGTTATCCAGCGCCTGCACACTTTGGCCTTGAAGGTTCCCCGGTACTCCATCCATCCATCCACTCTAAAAGCGCATACTGAAACAAGGTGTCAGAGTCTGATTTCAGGTCTATCACCCTTGGTACATTGTTCGGAGACAGCGACACTGCAAGTCGCTCCATCGCGTTTACTGACCAATCCTCTCCCGGTAGACTAATGACCACTGACGTGTCTGGGTTTGTCCTGGCTGCTGCGCACCACGCTTTCACTTCTAGCGGTACTTTTGGCGTATTTGCCTGCCATATACAGGATCCCGGAAACGATGCCCCCGCGTGTATCGATACCCCCCGGACTAAGGGAGGCGCTGGTTTGCTTTTGGGCCCTGTACACGGAACAGCCAACCCCCGGCAATCTACTCAGCCCTTCTCTGGCACAGCTAGTCTAGGGGTGGTATTTCTATATGGCTCTATAACAGTGTATACACAATCCCACAATACCTTTCTTCAAGTGGTAAGATATATATATAGAAATATAGACTCCAATACCTGATTTTAATAAACATAAAAGGGTTTACTTGTAGATAAAAGGGATCAATAGTCAACAGTACATATAACACATGCATGCAGAGCCCTGCAGTAACACTAACAGTAGTTAACTATAGTGCGTAACTAATTATAACACACGCTAACATATAACTCAAGTCCCCGTTATCAATATGGTGCCCAACAGCACTATTAGTTCCCAGTCAGGCCTGACTCTGGTAATAACTCAGTCTTTAGAGAAGGAATCTTCGTATGCCAGATGATCGATGGTGCACAGGAACAATATTTGTAATCCAACAAGGTATAAAGTAGAAGAACAACTCCCCGGAGACTATGTGACTCTGTCCTCCAGCTAGTCTCCTGACAGGAAAAGGGAAATATAACCCGATGGGCCAAGGCAGTCTATAGGCCCAATAAGTACTTGATTAAAGCTGCGAGCAGGTGCTCTCTCACCACTCCGGACTCGATCCCAGTCCGGAACTTCCACCGCTGTGTCTTCCCTCACACACAGGATCTGCCACCGCCTGGTCTCCGGTCCACTGACTTCCCTGAAGCAGGTAGATGTCTGTCGTCACACAGGCTCCGCAGCGAGGTGGAAGGCTCTCTGGAAGTGTGCAAGGCCCAGGCCTCGGGCCTTGCACTCACAGCAGGTCCGCACAGGAAGTCCTCTTGCCAGCCGCGCGCAGTGTCCAAAGAGGCCGGGCTTAGCCTCGCCCTCCCCTTTTATTCCCCACCCATCAGTCTCTGCGGCAGCCCAATGCACCCTGGGTGCCAAAAGGGGTTCTGGGTAAAGTAGTCCATGGGGCCTCAACGGAGACCTCGCTACATATATATATAGCACACCCCCACACAAGAGCTGCTGAGTTAGGATTCCCCACTGCTACACATCCGGGCACACAGCATTTCCTTCATGCATTCCAACACAGAAAACCTTGGCTTGCATTTGTTGTTTTATTAGGGGTTGATAACTTGGATGTGTAAGGAAATTTATGGGATGCCCAACTTGAAAAATGTCCAGAACTATTAACAGAGGGGACAACTTCTGCACACTGAAAAATCCTGCACAAACTTGGTTCACATGTGCAGCTCCTGCTGATCACTTCAGGGGAACTAATAGTCTTTAGTGTTAATTCAACGGCTGCATATTACAGTCTGGGAGCATCCTATCCCTTTGTGGATAAAGTAGCACAATGTGGAGTGAACAGCATCTCCTTCTGCCTTCCTATAGACCCTGAGTCCAGTTCTACTGCTGCACAAGATACCAGCCCACCTGGCTGTTGCTTCCCCGGTCCTCCTGACTGCCACACTTCCCCATTCCCTCCTGACTGGCTAGGGATGAGCTTCGAGTTCGAGTCGAACTCGTGTTCGACTCGAACATTGCATGTTCGCCGAACAGCGAACAATTTGGGGTATTCGTGGCAAATTCGAAAAGCCGCCGAACACCCTGTAAAAGTCTATGGGAGAAATCTAAAATGCTAATTTTAAAGACTTATATGAAGTTATTGCCATAAAAAGTGTTTGGGGACCCAGGTCCTGCCCCAGGGGACATGTATCAATGCAAAAAAAAGTTTTAAAAATTGACGTTTTTTCGGGAGCAGTGAATTTAATAATGCTTAAAGTGAAACAATAAAAGTGAAATATTCCTTTAAATTTCGTACCTGGGGGGGGTGTATAGTATGACTGTAAAGCAGCGCTTGTTTCCCTTGCTTAGAACTGTCCCTGCACAAAATGTCATTTCTGAAGGAAAAAAAGTAATTTAAAAGCACAATGAATTGTCGGCTCCCGGCAACACAGAGAAAAGTCATTGATAAAAAAAAAAAAAATGCTTGGGGGTACCCCCAAATTCAATTACCAGGCCCTTCAGCTCTGGTATGGATATTAAGGGGAACCCTGCGTCAAATTTAAAAAAAAAATGACGTAGGGTTCCCCCCAAATATCCATACTAGACCCTTCAGGCCTGGTATGGATTTTAAGGGAAACCCCACCCCAAATTAAAAAAAAAATGGCGTGGAGTTCCCCCAAAAATCCATACCAGACCCTTTATCCGAGCACGCAACCTGGCAGGCCGCAGGAAAAGAGGTGGGGCGAGAGAGCGGCCCCCCTCCCTCCTGAACCGTACCAGGCCACATGCCCTCAACATGGGGAGGATGTCCCCATGTTGATGGGGACAAGGGCCTCATCCCCACAACCCTTGCCCGGTGGTTGTGGGTAGGGATGAGCTCGGTGTTCGATCGTTCGACGAATTCGAGTGACGCGAACGGCCCACAATGCACTACGCCATCGCAGTGCAATCCAGGCGCTGTGATTGGCCAAGAATGCACTGTGACCCTGCATGCTTGGCCAATCACAGCGCCGGCAGCGAGGAGAGCCATAATTGGCCACAGGCAGGATGCCTGTGGCCAATTATAGCTCAGGGGGATTTAGTACACACCCCACACTATAAAAGGCGGCCTTGTGTAGTGTGTTCCGGTTCAGGGAGAGAGAAGGATAGGCAGGGACAGTGTCAGTGCTATTTATTCATTTAACTTGTGTGCAGGGAGAGAGAAGGATAGGCAGGGACAGTGTCAGTGATATTCTTTGATAAACCTTGTGTGCAGGGAGAGAGAAGGATAGGCAGGGACAGTGTCATTGATATTCTTTCCTAAACCTTGTGTGCAGGGAGAGAGAAGGATAGGCAGGGGACAGTGTAATTTTTGCTAAGCCTCCTGCACAGTATACACCTGAAGCTAGCCCTTATTGCTGTGTTTTCCTGTTGTGTAACACAGGCAGGCATCTGCAGAACTTACAGCGGGCGTAGTGTGCTTCCTGCAAAATATACACCTGAAGCTAGCCCTTATTGCTGTGTTTTCCTGTTGTGTAACACAGGCAGGCATCTGCAGCACTTACAGCAGGCGTAGTGTGCCTCCTGCACAGTATACACCTGAAGCTAGCCCTTATTGCTCGTGGTTTTTTTTTTCTTTTGTGTTACACTAACAGGCATCTGCAGCACTTACAGCGGGCGTAGTGTGCTTCCTGCAAAATATACACCTGAAGCTAGCCCTTATTACTGTGTTTTCCTGTTGTGTAACACAGGCAGGCATCTGCAGCACTTACAGCGGGCGTAGTGTGCACCTGAAGTATACACCTGAAGCTAGCCCTTATTGCTCGTGGTTTTTTTCTTTTGTGTTACACTAACAGGCATTTGCAGCACTTACAGCGGGCGTAGTGTGCTTCCTGCAAAATATACACCTGAAGCTAGCCCTTATTGCTGTGTTTTCCTGTTGTGTAACACAGGCAGGCATCTGCAGCACTTACAGCGGGCGTAGTGTGCCTCCTGCACCATATACACCTGAAGCTAGCCCTTATTGCTCGTGTTTTTTTTCTTTTGTGTTACACTAACAGGCATCTGCAGCACTTACGGCGGGCGTAGTGTGCTTCCTGCAAAATATACACCTGAAGCTAGCCCTTATTGCTGTGTTTTCCTGTTGTGTAACACAGGCAGGCATCTGCAGCACTTACAGCGGGCGTAGTGTGCCTCCTGCACAGTATACACCTGAAGCTACCCCTTATTGCTGGTTTTCCCATCTCCCTGCAGGCCATTAGAATATCTGGAAGGCAAACAAGGAGAGGCAGACAGTCAGGAGCCAATAACAGAGGGCAAGCAGGCTCTGTGTCTAGAGACAACAGTGCTGGTCATGGACGCGGTGCATCGTCATCAGCACGTGGCCATGGGACACGCTTGTCCTTATTTTCGGCAGCTGGACGTGTTGAGCCGCATCATGCCGAAGACTTGGTAGAGTGGATGACCAAGCCCTCCTCATCCTCTCTCACCCAGGCTCAGGGTACTGGCAAAGCAGCTGCCAAAGCGTCCTCTTCCCTCGTATCAATGTCATCATCAGTCACTCCTTCCCTAGACCCACCGTGTCCTCCTGAGGAGTCCCCCGAACTGTTTGAGCACAGTGTTGGGTACATGCTCCAGAAGGATGCCCAGCATTTTGAAGGGTCTGATGATGATACCCAGCTAGAGGAAGGCAGTAGCGTGAGAGCAGAGAGAGGGGATGCTCAAGAAGGACAGCAATCTGGCAGTCACGTTCCAGCAGCTGCAGCATACTACCAGATTGGCTCCAGTGATGAGGAGGGAGGGGATGATGAGGTCACTGAATCCACGTGGGTGCCTGATAGGAGAGAGGAGGAGGAGGCACATCTCCAATGAGGCAGGATGCCCTCGGGGGGCCAGCGTGAGGGCAGCACACCGACTGAATCACACCGCAGAGCTCCGCCTGTGCAGGGCGCTGCCTCTGCCCGTTATTCCAAAAGTTTTTTGGTGTGGGCCTTTTCTGAGTCGAGTGCATCAGATCGCACCGCTGCTGTTTGCAACATATGTCTGAAGCGTATCTTGCGTGGCCAAAACATCAGCCGCTTGGGCACCACATGCTTGACCAGACATATGTTGACCTGCCATGCAGCTCGTTGGCAAGCGTATCTTAAAGACCCACACCAAAGAACAAAGCGGACCTCTCCTTGCTCCTCATCAGCTGGGATCTCCAACCCCACTGTACCTTCAGTTCTCTCTGAAACCTGCACTGAGAGGAATGAAGGTGTAGAATTAGGTGTGTCACAGCCAAGTACTTGCGGGCACTCTGCTAGCAGTACACAGACGTCCGATTCTAGCAGGCAAATTTCCCTGCCCCAGCTGCTGGACCGTCAAAAGAAGTTCACTCCCAGCCATCCACGTGCCCAGCGGTTGAATGCTAGCTTGGCTAAATTGCTAGCAATTCAACTGCTGCCTTTTCAGTTGGTAGACTCGGCCCCCTTCCGTGAGTTTGTGCAATGTGTGGTTCCTCAGTGGCAGGTTCCCAAACGCCACTTTTTCTCACGGAAGGCGATTCCGGCTCTCTACCGGCATGTATAAGGCAATGTCCATGCCTCGCTAGACAGGGCGGTCAGCGGTAAGGTGCATATTACAGCTGACTCATGGTCCAGCAGGCATGGACAGGGACATTACCTTTCTTTCACGGCCCATTGGGTCACTCTTTTGGCAGCTGGGAAGGATGCAGGACAAGGTGCAGTAGTGTTGGAGGTTGTTCCGCCGCCACGCCTCCAAAATGCTACTACTGGTTGTTGTGACACACCTCTCTCCTCCACCCCCTCCTCTTCTTCTTCCTCCATGGCCTCTTCCTGTACTTTGTCCTCGGAACCAGCGGTGCTCCGTAGGCGTTCAAGGGGCTACGCAAGTACGCAGGCAAAAAGATGCCATGCCGTGCTTGCGCTGGTGTGTTTGGGGGACAGGAGCCACACTGGGGCAGAGGTTCTGTCTGCTCTGCAGGGGCAGGCCGAGAGGTGGTTGACGCCACGCCAGCTTAAGCCAGGAATGGTGGTTTGCGACAATGGCACCAACCTCCTCTCCACCCTCCGACAGGGACAACTGACCCATGTGCCCTGTGTGGCTCACGTCCTTAACCTGGTGGTGCAGCGGTTCTTGGGCAGGTACCCGGGCTTACAGGATGTCCTGAGGCAGGCCAGGAAAGTCTGTGTGCATTTCCGCAGATCATATAATGCCAGTGCTCGGCTGGCTGAGCTGCAAAAGGAGTTGAACCTGCCCAAGAACCGCCTTATATGTGACATGCCCACCAGGTGGAACTTAACGTTGGCCATGCTGCAGCGGCTGCATACACAGTAGAGGGCCATCAATGAGTACCTGTGCGATTAGGGCACCAGGACAGGGTCATGGGAGCTTGGTTTTTTTTCACCACGCCAGTGGGGCATGATCAGGGATGCATGCACTGTCCTGGCACCATTTGAGGAGGCCACGAGGATGGTGAGCAGTGACAGTGCATGCATCAGTGACACTGTACCTCTTGTCCACCTGTTGGAGCATACGCTGCATGGAATAATGGACAGGGCACTTGAGGCGAAACAGAGGCAGGAAGAGGAGGACTTCCTTGCCTCTCAAGGCCCCCTTTACCCAGACAGTGTTCCTTCTGTCCCACCCATCACACAGGAAGAGGAGGAGGAGGAGGAGGAGGAGGATTGTGTCAGCATGGAGGTGTAGCATGGCACTCAGCATCAACAGCAGCAGTCTTTTAGGGATGATTTACAGTCCCAACAAACGCGTGGACTTGTACGTGGCTGGGAGGAGGTGGCTGCGGATCATGTCGTTCTTAGTGACCCAGAGGACTCCGGACCGAATGCCTCAGCTAACCTACGCTGCATGGCCTCTGTAACGCCGAGCACTCCGGGTGTCTCATCCTTCCCGGAGCGCTCACGGCGTCGGTCCCCCTGCAGCGCCCCGGTCAGCCCTTCTGGCCGTGGGCGCTGCTCTGTCACCGGCGGGGATGCGATCCACACGGCGGCACATCTCCGTCCGCGGATCGCATCCCATCCTACTCACCTTCCCCCTCCTGCTCCTTCCCGGCGCGCGCGGCCCCGCTGCGCTCTAGGGCGCGCGCGCGCGCCGGCCTTCTAAGATTTAAAGGGCCAGCGCACCATTGATTGGTGCCTGGCCCAATTACTGTGTGCACACCCAAAACATATATAAACCCACTTCCCCTTCCTGTCCTTGCCGGATCTTGTTGTCTTAGTACCCTGTGGAAGCGTTTTGTGAGTTGCCTTGCCTGTGTATCTGACCTGCTGCCATTGTCTCTGACTACGAACCATTGCCGCCTGCCATGACCCTCTGCTACGTCTGACCTTGCCTCTGCCTAGTCCTTTTGTACCGCGCCTATCTCAGCCGCCAGAGAGGTGGAGTCGCTACTGGAGGACACGACCTGGTTGCTACCGCCGCAGCAAGTCCATCCCGCTTTGCGGTGGGCTCTGGTGAAAACCGGTAGCTGCTTAGAACCGGTCCCTCAGTACGACCCGTGCCATCCCCTCTCTGGTACAGAGGATCCACCTCCGGTATTCCCACTAGCCGTCAGTCCGGCTCGTGACAGTAGATCCGGCCATGGATCCCGCTGACGTGCCGCTGCCTAGTCTCGCTGATCTCACTACCGTGGTTGCCCAGCAGTCGCAATTGATTGCCCAACAAGGACAGCAGCTGTCGCAGTTGACCGCCATGATCCAGCAGCGTCTGCCGCCACAAGCTCCAGCATCTTCCCCTCCCTGAGCTGCCGCTACTACCTCGAAGATCCGCTTGTCTCTTCTGGAGAAATTTGACGGGGATCCTAGGAGGTGCCAGGGATTCTTGTCTCAATGTTCCCTGCATCTTGAGATGATGTCAGACCAGTTTTCCACAGAACGGTCTAAGGTGGCATTCGTGGTCTGTCTGTTGTCTGGGAAAGCCTTGGCCTGGGCCACGCCACTCTGGGACCGCAATGACCCTGCTACAGCCACCGTTCAGTCCTTCCTCGCTGAGGTTCGTAGGGTTTTTGAGGAACCAGGCCGAGCCTCATCCGCTGAAACCGCCCTGCTTAACCTTGTCCAAGGAAACTCCTCTGTGGGCGAATATGCCATACAGTTCCGCACACTGGCCTCAGAGCTAGCCTGGAATAATGAGGCTCTCTGCGCGACCTTCAAGAAAGGTTTATCCAGCCACATCAAGGATTGTCTGGCCGCACGAGAGATACCCTCCTCCCTGACGGAGCTCATCCACTTAGCTACCCGCATTGACATACGCTACGTTGAAAGACGCCAAGAGCTTCGCCAGGAGAAAGAACTTGTTCGCACCAGGCGTTATCCGCGCCTGGCTCCTCTCTTCCTGAATCCAACGCATCCTGATACTATGCCTTCCGTCGAGGAGGCCATGCAGGTGGACCGATCTCGCCTGACCCTACAAGAGAGGACTCGCCGTAGGAATGAGAACTTATGCCTTTATTGTGCGAGCTCTGAACATTTCCTAAAGGACTGCCCTATTCGTCCTCTACGTCAGGGAAACGCCCGCACCTAGTGAACGTGGGAGAGGCGTTACTAGGTGTGAATTCTTCCTCTCCACGTCTGACTATTCCTGTGCGGATTTCCCCTTCTGCTGGCTCCCCCTTCTCTGCGGTGGCCTTCCTGGACTCTGGTTCTGCAGGAAACTTTATTGAAGCCTCTTTCATCAACAGGTTCAACGTTCCTGTTATCCGTCTCATCAAACCCTTCTTCATTTCCTCTGTAAATGGAGAGAATCTGGATTGTACCGTGCGTTACCGCACCGAACCCCTGCTCATGTCCGTTGGTGTTCTTCACCAAGAAAAAATTGAATTCTTTGTTTTGCCGAACTGTACTTCTGACATCCTTCTTGGCCTACCCTGGCTCCAGCGCCACTCTCCTACCCTTGACTGGACCACTGGGGACATCAAATCCTGGGGCTACTCCTGCCACAAGCATTGTCTTAAATCTGTAACCCCCAGTCAAGTTCCCATCGCTACTCCTTTGCCCGGCCTTCCCAAGGCCTATCAGGACTTTTCTGATGGCTTTTGCAAAAAACAGGCGGAGGTCTTACCACCACATAGACCCTATGACTGCCCCATTGACTTGCTCCCAGGTACTACACCACCCCGTGGCAGAATTTACCATCTCTCCTCTCCTGAAACCAAGGCCATGACTGATTACATACAGGAGAACCTCAAGAGAGGTTTTATTAGGAAATCATCTTCTCCAGCCGGAGCGGGGTTCTTCTTCGTTGCCAAGAAGGACGGATCACTACGCCCTTGCATAGACTATCGTGGTCTCAATAAAATCACTATTAAAAATCGCTACCCTCTGCCTCTCATCTCGGAGCTCCTTGACCGTCTACGCGGAGAAAAAGTTTTTTCGAAATTGGACCTCAGGGGCGCTTATAACCTCATCAGAATCCGTGAAGGAGATGAATGGAAAACCGCATTTAACACCAGAGATGGTCACTTTGAATATCTCGTCATGCCTTTCGGACTTTGCAATGCTCCTGCAGTCTTTCAGGATTTTGTCAATGAAATCTTTCGGGACTTACTGTATACCTGTGTGGTTGTCTATCTTGACGACATCCTAATCTTCTCTACCAACCTTGAGGAACATCGGCTCCATGTCCGTCAAGTGCTCCAGCGCCTCCGCGTAAATCATCTTTACGCTAAATTTGAAAAAATGTCTTTTTGAGCGCAGCAGCCTTCCTTTCCTAGGTTATCTGGTCTCAGGACAAGGCCTTCAAATGGACCCTGACAAGCTCTCTGCAGTCTTGGATTGGCCACGCCCCTCTGGACTCCGTGCTATCCAACGCTTCCTTGGATTCGCCAACTACTATCGTCAGTTCATACCCCACTTCTCCACCATCGTTGCTCCTATAGGGGCACTAACTAAGAAAAACGTGAATCCAAGGTCCTGGCCGCCTCAAGCGGAAGAAGCCTTTACTCGCCTTAAGACCGCCTTCTCTTCTGCACCTGTCCTGTCTCGACCAGACCCCACAAAGCCGTACTTCCTTGAAGTTGACGCCTCCTCGGTAGGAGCCGGAGCTGTTCTTCTTCAAAAAAACGCTAAAGGAAGAAACGTCACGTGTGTTTTTTTCTCTAAAACCTTCTCCCCTCCTGAAAAAAACTATTCCATAGGTGACCGTGAACTGTTGGCCATCAAGCTGGCATTAGAAGAGTGGAGACATCTCCTGGAAGGATCCCTTCACCCTATCTCCATCTACACTGACCATAAAAATTTGTCCTACCTTCAGTCCGCTCAGCGCTTAAATCCTCGCCAGGCCAGGTGGTCATTGTTCTTTGCCCGGTTCAATTTCCAGATCCATTTTCGTCCCGCAGACAAGAATGTCAGGGCTGATGCCTTGTCCCGTTCCTCCGATGCCTCTGAAACCGGGACTCCCCCTCAACACATCGTACCCCCTGAGTGTCTGATTTCCTCTGCTCCTGCGTCTCTGATGCCAGTTCCTCCAGGAAAAACTTTCGTTCCTCCACGCCTTCGTCTCCAGATACTCAGGTGGGGCCATTCCTCCCATCTAGCCGGTCACGCTGGGATCAAAAAATCCATACAATTGATGGCCAGACACTATTGGTGGCCTACCCAGGAAAAAGATTTGACTGACTTTGTACGGGCCTGCACTATCTGTGCACGTGACAAGACTCCACGCCAGAAGCCTGCAGGTCTTCTCCTTCCTCTACCTGTGCCTGAACAACCATGGTCCCACATTGCCATGGATTTCATCACGGACCTTCCTTTGTCTCATAATAACACTGTCATCTGGGTGGTCGTTGACCGCTTTTCAAAAATGGCTCATTTTGTCCCGCTTCCTGGTCTGCCTACTGCACCTCAGTTGGCAAAGCATTTTTTTCTTCAAATTTTCCGTCTCCATGGGCTACCCTCACATATCGTCTCTGATAGAGGCGTTCAATTCATCTCAAAATTTTGGAGAGCTCTCTGTACTCAACTAAAGATTAAGTTGAATTTTTCTTCCGCTTATCACCCGCAATCCAATGGACAGGTGGAGAGAGTTAACCAGGTCCTTGGTGACTACTTACGACATTTTGTCTCCGCCCGTCAAGACGATTGGGTCGACCTATTACCCTGGGCAGAATTCTCATACAATTTCAAGAACTCTGAATCGTCCTCCAAATCACCTTTCTTTGTGGTCTACGGCCGTCACCCATTGCCCCCCCTCCCCATCCCCACTTCTTCTGGAGTTCCTGCCGTGGATGAATTAACTCAAGACTTCACCTCTATCTGGAAAGAGACTCAAAAGTCGCCATCACTGGCCTCTGCCCACATGAAGAGACATGCAGATAAAAAAAAGAAGAATTCCTCCTGTCTATGTCCCGGGTGACAAAGTGTGGCTCTCCTCCAAATATGTTCGGTTTCGGGTACCTAGCTACAAGCTGGGCCCTCGTTACCTCGGACCTTTTAAAATCAAAAACCAAATCAATTCTGTCTCTTACAAACTCCATCTTCCTCCTTCTCTTCGTATCCCCAATTCTTTTCAGGTGTCTCTTCTCAAACCCCTCATTCTTAACCGATTTTCCCCCAAGGTCACTGCTCCTGCTCCTGTCTCTGGTTCTTCCGATGTCTTCTCGGTGAAAGAAATCCTTGCCTCCAAGGTCATCCGAGGTAAAATATTTTTTTTAATTGATTGGGAGAACTGTGGTCCTGAAGAGAGATCCTGGGAGCCTGAGACCAACATTTTAGACAAGGAGCTCATCCGTAGATTCTTGGGTTCCAAGAAAAGGGGGAGACCTAAGGGGGGGTACTGTAACGCAGAGCGCTCCGGGTGTCCCATCCTTCCCGGAGCGCTCACGGCGTCGGTCCCCCTGCAGCGCCCCGGTCAGCCCTCCTGGCCGTGGGCGCTGCTCTGTCACCGGCGGGGATGCGATCCACACAGCGGCACATCTCCGTCCGCGGATCGCATCCCATCCTACTAACCTTACCCCTCCTGCTCCTTCCCGGCGTGCGCGGCCCCGCTGCGCTCTAGGGCGCGCGCGCGCCGGCCTTCTAAGATTTAAAGGGCCAGCGCACCATTGATTGGTGCCTGGCCCAATTACTGTGTGCACACCCAAAACATATATAAACCCACTTCCCCTTCCTGTCCTTGCCGGATCTTGTTGTCTTAGTACCCTGTGGAAGCGTTTTGTGAGTTGCCTTGCCTGTGTATCTGACCTGCTGCCATTGTCTCTGACTACGAACCATTGCCGCCTGCCCTGACCCTCTGCTACGTCTGACCTTGCCTCTGCCTAGTCCTTTTGTACCGCGCCTATCTCAGCCGCCAGAGAGGTGGAGTCGCTACTGGAGGACACGACCTGGTTGCTACCGCCGCAGCAAGTCCATCCCGCTTTGCGGCGGGCTCTGGTGAAAACCGGTAGCTGCTTAGAACCGGTCCCTCAGTACGACCTGTGCCATCCCCTCTCTGGTACAGAGGATCCACCTCCGGTATTCCCACTAGCCTTCAGTCCGGCTCGTGACAGCCTCCCTGATCCTACAAAGTCTGCGGAAGGATCCTCGTATTCTTCAGATCAAGGAGAGGGACCATTACTGGCTGGCCACTCTCCTTGATCCACGGTACAAGGGTAAGGTTGCGGACCTTATCTTGCCATCGCAGAGGGAGCAGAGGATGAGACATCTCCAGGAGGCCTTGCAGAAAGGTCTGTGCAACGCGTTCCCAGAGACTGGGAGGTTACAAACTCCTGGTCCTGGACAACGAGTTGCTGAGGCTTCGGCCAGTAGCAGAAGGAGCGGTGGAGAAGGTGGCCGTCTGACCGATGCATTCAGACATTTTTTTAGTCCGCAGCCCCAAGGTATGATCGGTTCCAGCAACCATCGCCAGCATCTGATGTACATGGTGCAGGAATACCTAGGGGCAAGGTCAGACTTGGACACCTTTCCCACCGAAAATCCTCTGGCTAACTGGGTCTTGAGGATGGATCACTGGCCAGAGCTTGCACAGTATGCAATTGAGCTACTGGCCAGTCCTGCATCTAGCGTTCTTTTGGAACGCACATTCAGTGCTGCTGGAGGCTTTGTCACGGATCACAGGGTGCGCCTGTCCACCGACTCGGTTGATCGACTGACCTACATAAAGATGAACCAGTCTTGGATCACCACCAGCTACCAAGCACCTGAAGCTGATATAACAGAATAATTTATTTTCAAATGTCACATCCCTTCAAGACTGATGCTGATGCTGAGTGACTGTCCTGTTATGTTGACTGACTATCCTCCTCCTCCTCAATGATCCGATTCTTGATGATAGCTTGGAAGAACTTTTTTGTTTCTGGGTGCCGCCACCAGTGGCTAAGGCCCAATTTTTCAGCCCCTGTTTAACAGGGGCATGTAATTACAATTTTTTATGCAATGCTTTGCAGCAGGGCTCATTCCTGCACTCCAACTAGAGTATCTGGGAGAGGTTGCAGTGTCGTGGCACCAGCACCAGTGCCTAAGGCCCAATTTTTCTGCCCCTGTTTAACAGGGGCGTGTAATTACAATTTTTGATGCAATACTTTGCAACAGGGCTCATTGCTGTGCTCCAAGTTCAGTATCTGTGAGGGGTTGCAGTGTTGTGGTACCAGTGCCTAAGGCCCAATTTTTCTTCCCCTGTTTAACAGGGGCGTGTAATTACAATTCTTGATCTAATAATTCAAAGAAGGGCCCATTCATGCGCCCCCCAAGAGTAACTGTGAGGGCTTACAGTGTTGTGACAACACCACCACCACCACCATGCTATTTTTCTCAAAGATTTTCATCCATATTACCGGGACCAGACATGACATTAAAGCCGCAAGCAGTTTTAAATGGCTTTTTTTCCTTTGCAAATGTCATTTTGTGCAGGGACAGTTCTAAACACGGGAAACACATGCCACTTCACAGGCATACTTTAGACACCCCCAGGTACGATATTTAAAGGAATATTTCACTTTTATTTTTTCACTTTATGCATCATTAAAATGACTGCTCCAGAAAAAACTTCAGTTTTTAAAACTTCTTTTTGCATTGATACATGTCCCCTGGGGCAGAACCCGGGTCCCCAAACCCTTTTTAGGACAATAACATGCATATTAGTCATTATAATTAGCACTTTAGATTTCGAACGTTCGCGTCCATTGTATTTAATAGGGTTCTAACGTTCGCGCAAACTTTCGGTCCATTCGAAGGTTCTGGTGCGAACCGAACCGGGGGGGTGTTCGGCTCATCCCTAGTTGTGGGGGTCTTAGGCAGGGGGCTTATCGGAATCTGGAAGACCCCTTTAACAAAGGGGACCCCCAGATCCCACCCCCCCAACATGAATTGGTAAGGGGTACATTGTACCCTATTATTTCACAAAGAAAGTGTACAATTAAAAAAAAAAAAACACACAGACACCTTGGAAGAGTCTGCTCCAGCCCCCAGTCTGCTGCTCCTGTCTGCTGTTCCAGTCTGCTGACCACCCTGCACAGTGCCACCTTGAATTCCAGACTGACCTCCTTGCTGTTGATCCTGCCAGGCACTCATGCTACTCTACATTCCTGCGCCTCCTGTTTACTCTATCAGGGGCCTCGAGTCAGAGGCGTAAGAGAGGCCTTCCTCTGCAGTTCAGGCTCACCTACTAGGTACGTGACAGTATCAGACAGCCATGTCTGAGCCCGAACGAGGAGCCTCACCTATGGAGGAGCTATGTCAACATCTGGCAGGCCTAACACAGGTTGTTAAAAATCTTCAAGAAGGCTATACCCGATTGGAAGAACGTGTATATATATATATATACACTGTATACAGTTTAGCTAGATCTCACTGCAGACAGTTCCTGTTATTCTCTTCCTAATAATACTACAGGCAGGCAGTTGATTCAGCTAGCTGCAGTATATTAAGCCAATGTACTGTATTACTGGGCACAGTGCGCAGTGTAATGTTCAGGGAACCAGCTAGATCGCAGGACACAGGCTTTTCAATCAAAAAGGATGTTTATTAAACTTAAATGGCTTCACAGCAGCAAAACAGAAGAAATAACAGTCTCACTGACTTGTAGAGCTCAGAACAGAGAGTCCCGGAGCAGAGACAGCAAAGAATGAGCGCAGGGACGGCATGACAGGTGGGACAGGCAGCAGCTTATCAAGGGCTGTGGTGCTTTAAGGAAGGGGAGTGGTCTAGGGGCCGGGAGGAGTGTCAGCAGAAGTTCAGAACGGGGAGGAAGTGACGTTTTCATCATTCCTCCAGGATACACGAGGAAGAAGCTTGTAGTGAAGCCTCCTCTGCTGGTATGGCCGCGATCATTGATCAACTGAGAGCAGCGTTAGCGGCGCCGGGCGCTGAGTGGCCAGGGGTCCGGTTGTGTCGGCGGGACGATCTGTGAAGGGTGCAGTGTCGACGAGGGTGAATGGAGGAGATTGAGCGGATGACAACTGTGCCAGGGGGCAGACCCGGAGTCCATCGGTGGAGGTCGTGAGTGGGTCGGGCGTGCCAGGATCGAGGGGACGGGACGCACAGCCACGCCGACCCTTGTCCACAGGTCGCGTCCGCACGGGGTGCAGCCAGCGCATGTGTCGGCAGTAGCGGGTGACGACAGGTCGGGGTGAGCTGTCCGGGTCGGATGGTGGCGAGGACTCGGGACAACAGGCGGTGATGGATTCCAGTTCGGCGGATCGTGGACCCAGTCCAAGGCAGCCCGGTAAGTCAAATTCTACTGCTACTATTTGTACACTTTTACAGGATTTATTGGGACAAAGTTGTGTTGGGGTGGTTCAGTTACGGGGGGGTCACCGGGGGACGCTTTCTTCCCCGTCAAGGCAAGGGGCTGCGGGGAAGGCGCAGGATTTGTGGTCTGGGTTAAGAGAGTTGGCCAGGCGGTTTGAGCCGGGCAGTGGCGACACAGCGTCGCCCACGGGGGCGTGGGTTTAGCAAGGGGGTTCATCTCAGGCAGTTGTGGCGGGCGGGGTGCCGGCGGCGGCTCCGTTAGCCTCTGGTGTACCTGTGGGGGGGTGACAGGAACGGTGCAGGCCCCCTTACCGGGGAAGGCTACCGCGGCGAGCGGTCAGGATGCTTCGGGGGAGAAGAAAAAGGAGGCGGTCAGGCTGGCTGATGCCGCAAAAAACGAGATGTATATTTGTTTTGAAGCGCCGTTGGGAGCTCACCTCAAGGCGGACGTCAGAGAGAAGATCTGGAAGGGTGAGTATGTGGAGATCTTTACGTTGCTCCCCTTGGAGAAATTCAACCTGGATAGGGTGAAGCCTGAGGAGAGCAAGAAAGAGGACGAGGAAAAGCGTCATTATCGTCTTATTCCCGGCACATTCACCAATTGGTTGCAAGCATTTGCGATCATGGCCTGTGTGATAGGGGAGAAGGCCTCGGAACATTGTTCTTGGCTGTTCATTTACTTGGAGGCCGTTTGCGAAGCATACCGGACGTATGGTGGGGTAGCTTGGTTGCGGTACGATGAGCAGTTCCGGCAAAGGATGGCCGTCAGACCAGGGCTGTGTTGGGATCACAAGGACATCAACTTGTGGATGAGACTGATGATGGCATCTCGGGCCTCCAATCAGTTTTTTCAGGGGGGGGGGGTCGGAGGTGCCTCAGGACAACCGACCGAGAAAAAATGGGGCTACTGCTGGCAGTTTAATGAGGGCACGTGTAAGTATGGCGCAAACTGTCGCTTCAAGCACGTGTGTTCAGGTTGCGGGGCAGCCATGCCTTTTCCAAATGCTTCAAGCGCGGCAAGGGCCGTGCCGGAGATTCTGCGGGTAAAGGGAATGACTCCAATTCGGGTGGAAAGGATGCTTCCCTTTCTCAATAGATATCCCGACAGGGGTGCCGCTAGGTTGTTAGAGGAGGGCTTCACCAGCGGGTTTAAGATTCCTTGTGCGCCCTTTGCCGTTCCCCCGCCGGCCAGGAACCTCCGGTCCGCCCTGCTGCAGCCCTTGGTGGTTTCAGAGAAACTGGCTAAGGAAGTGCAGTTGGGGCGCATGGCTGGCCGTTCACGGAGGTTCCAATGATGGATTTGGTGGTGTCTCCCTTGGGGGTTGTCCCCAAAAAGGAACCGAACAAACTTTGCTTGATTCACCACCTTTCCTTTCCCAAGGGTGGGTCGGTGAATGATGCTATTGCGCCGGAGGACTGCGCGGTATCGTACACTTCCTTCGACACTGCTGTGGCATGGGTTTGCAGGTGTGGTCGTGGAGCGCTCTTGGCTAAGGCTGATATTGAATCGGCATTTCGGTTGCTCCCGGTACACCCGGACAATTTTAGTTTCTTGGGGTGTAAGTGGGATGGGGCTTACTATGTGGACCGTTGCTTGCCCATGGGATGCTCCATCTCTTGCGCGCTATTCAAGACTTTCAGCTCGTTCCTGGAATGGGTGGTCCGAGACGCGTCGGGGATCAGTTCGATCATCCACTATCTGGACGATTTCTTGTGCGTGCGTCCGCCGGAGTCTAACGTTTGCTCCGTCCTGTTGGGGACGTTGCAATACGTGACTGACCGTTTCGGGGTCCCTTTGTCCCCTGAGAAGACTGAGGGCCCCACGTCGTCCATTGTATTCTTGGGTATAGTGCTGGATTCCTTGAAGATGGAATGTAGACTTCCAGAGGATAAGTTGGAGGCTTTGAAGGCGGAAGTGCGGGGCGTCATAAGATTCAGCTGCGTCAGATGCAGTCACTACTAGGTAAGTTGTGTTTCGCCTGCCGGATAATGCCGATGGGTAGGGTCTTTAGCCGCAGGCTGTCGGCTGCGACGGCTGGGGTGCGGGTTCCTACTCATTTTGTGAGTCTGAATGGTGAGCTGCGGGAAGACTTAGAAGTGTGGCATGAATTCTTGGAATCTTTCAACGGGCGGGCGTTGTGGATGGCCGGGCCCGTTAGTAATTTCGATTTGGAATTGTTTACGGACGCGGAAGGCTCCACGGGGTATGGGGCGTTCTGTCAGGGCAAATGGAGCGTGGCTCCTTGGCTGAAAGAGTGGGAGGAGGCGGGGTTCTTGAAGAACCTAGTACTGCTGCAGCTTTTCCCAATTGTAGTGGCATTGGATCTTTGGGGGGATTTCTTCCGGAATCTCAAGGTGCGCTTGAACTGCAACAACATGGGGGTAGTACAGGTGGTGAATCATGTGTCGGCTGCATCGCAGCCGGTGGTGCGTTTGCTACGACATTTGGTCCTGCGCTGCTTGCACTTGAATGTATTCGTTTATGCAGTACATCTTCCTGGTGTGGATAACTGTAACGGGAGGGCCCGGCGAACCCAGAATCTCTTAGAAAGTATGAGATACCCTTGCTTTAGCTTCCCCAATGCCTCTTATGTGTAAACCACCCTGTGTCCCTACTTGGGGCACAGGGTGAAGGAGAACCCCACCATGATCTGTGATAGCCATATCCAATACGGTATATACAGGGCACATATTGGGTATATACTGTGTGTGGGCTGTGTATGTAATACTTGCTGTGATGGTGGGTGATTACATTCTATTGTCTATAGTGGCTTGTGGGAGTTAAGCCTGTAATTATAGGTTGTGGAACTAGCAGACAGACAGGTTAATTGAAGAGATGCTGAGGTGTTACCTGTCTGCTTATGTAATGCTAATGATCCTTTCATTGTGTGAAGTCTTTTGATAATGCGGATTGGGAGACAGAAAGGACATGTGTCTGAGCCATTCACTGTAGTTAATTGGCTCATGTAAATTGGGTCTGGTCAGAGGTGTATGATGAGAGGAGGGTCAGAAGCTTCTCTCTGTGTATATAAAAGTTGTAATGTTTTGCAATAATAAAGTCAGTTCATTTTGGAAAGATACAGAGTGCGTCTCGTTCTTTTGGAAGGATTAATTCCTATGGGAAGTGGTCGTCTGACTGTGGAGGATCGACAGTGAATTTGTGTCCAGGAGAGGGAATATCTTTAAACGGCGTTAACCCCTTTCATATTTGGGGTGTCGTTACATTGGTTGGCAGCGGTGGGATTTTCCCTCCAGTTCCTGGGACACTCCAAACCCCCACAGTGAATGACCAGCTATGCAGCCGGCAGGAAAGCCACACTGAAAGACCTACTTGAGAGCCGTGGAGGGACCAGTGGGACAAAGAACAAGGCCACCTTGATCAGGGAGCTAGCCGAGATGGACCAGAAGGATGGTGATGCAAGACTCCGGTCAATTGAAGATTTGTTTCAGCAACGAGTTCAAGAGCGGTTGGCATTATATGGTGCTAACCCATCAGAGACCGCCATACAGGAAGCCATTAGAGGCATCCAGCTGCAGGATGAGCGACAAGAGAAAAAACTAGAGCGACAAAAGAGAGAACTAGAGCGACAAGAGAGAGAACGAGAGCGACAAAAGAGAGAACTAGAGCGACAACATGAGCGGAGAATGGCGGAAATACGGCAATCGGAGATCGCCTACAGACAGCTGCTAGAATCTGCTCAGCAGCAGGGTGGGGCTACCTTTGCCTGGGACTATCAGGAAATACCAGTTGACAACTATGAAATCCTGGCTGAAGAATCTGCAGTGGAAAATCTGGAGATTGCCATCCCCAAAGCTGAAGTGCTGACTGACCTTGATGATCCTGTTTCTGCTTGGGATGATCTTGGATGGAGGAATGTACCTGTCCCGTAGCATGCCAGAGAATCGGCAGTGGAAAATCTGTAGATTTCTATCCCTAAAGCCGAAGCGGATGATGTGGAGTCCCCAGCAGAAGTGCTGGCAACAGGGCAGAGTGCTACCAACCTCTGCCCAGCACAGGAAACAACTGTGGAGTTTCAGGGAGCCGGGCCAGTTGGCCCCTCTCTCCAGCAACAAGCTGAGGTGGTAAAGCTTTTACCCCCAGCTGAATCACTGGCAGTAGGGCAGAATGCTACTGGCCTCTGCACACAACTGCAACTTGAGCGGATGTCGGTGGATGGGACTGCGGTCTCCACTCACAGCAACCCAGCAGAAGAGCTGGCAACAGAGCAGAGTGCCGCGGGCCTCTGCTCTCAACTAACAGAAGAGGGAGTTCCTGTGGTACTGGATGGAACTTCGGTCCTCACTGACACAACCCCAGAAAATGGTGTGACACTGAGACAAGAGGATGTCAGCCTTGCTTTGCAAGCACTGGGGGATTTTCACCCACCACAAGTGGATGGGACTTCAGTCTCCACTTGTATACCCCAGGGATGCTGGGCAGTCGGCCCAGATCCCCAACAACATGATGGACTGAGCCCAGTCACCCTGTCTTCTCCCCAACAGCAGGTATGTTCTCTGAGAGAGGCAGAGGTTGGCTGGGTAAGTAATGCTCTGTTTGGAGTAGGGATGAGCTTCGAGTTCGAGTCGAACTCATGTTCGACTCGAACATTGCCCGTTCGCCGAACAACGAACAATTTGGGGTGTTCGCAGCAAATTCGAAAAGTCTATGGGAGAAATCTAAAGTGCTAATTATAAAGGCTTATATGCAAGTTATTGTCCTAAAAAGTGTTTGGGGACCTGGGTCCTGCCCCAGGGGACATGTATCAATGCAAAAAAAAGTTTTAAAAACGGCCGTTTTTTTAGGAGCAGTGATTTTAATAATGCTTAAAGTGAAACAATAAGAGTGAAATATTCCTTTAAATTTCGTACCTGGGGGGTGTGTATGATAGGCATGTAAAGTGGCGCATGTTTCCCGTGCTTAGAACTGTCCCTGCACAAAGTGTCATTTTTGAAGGAAAAAAAGTCATTTAAAACTCACTCGCGGCTATAATGAATTGTCGGCTTTTATCAATACATAGAAAAGTCATTAATAAAAAAAAAAAAAAAGCGCGTGGGGGTTCCCCCAAATTCAATTACCAGGCCCTTTAGGTCTGGAATGGATATTAAGGGGAACCCCGCCACAAATTTTAAAAAAAATGGCGTGGGGTTCCCCCTAAATATCCATACCAGGCCCTTGAGATCTGGCATGGATTTTAAGGGGAACTCCACCCCAAATTAAAAAAAATGGCGCAGAGTCCCCCCAAAAATCCATACCAGACCCTTATCCGAGCACGCAACCTGGCCGGCCGCAGGGGAAAAGGGGGGATGAGAGAGCAGCCCCCCCTCCCTCCTGAACCGTACCAGGCCACATGCCCTCAACATGGGGAGGATGTCCCCAAGTTGATGGGGACAAGGGCCTCATCCCCACAACCCTTGCCCGGTGGTTGTGGGGGTCTGCGGGCGGGGGGTTTATCGGAATCTGGAAGACCCCTTTAACAAAGGGGACCCCCAGATCCCGGCCCCCCCCATGTGAATTGGTAAGGGGTACATTGTACCCCTACCATTTCACAAAGAAAGTGTCAAAAAATGTAAATAAAAAACACACAAACACCTTGAAAAAGTCCTTTATTAAAAAAAAAAATTATAATAATTAAAAAAAAAACACATTCCAGTGATGAAATCCAGTGTCCCGCGGCGATCCCGATGTCCAGCGCTGTCCGTCATTGGTTGTGCCTGTGCGGACCAAATGGGGAACTTCCTCCGCTGTGTTTTAAATGTATAGACCCGCCCCTTCTAAAGTTCCCCATCAGGTCCGCTCAGCGGACCAGATGCGGAACGAGAGAAGGGGCGGGTCTATTCATGTATTACACAGCGAACGAAGTTCCCCATCAGGTCCGCCCCCTCGGTATGTCGGACCCCGCCTACGTCATTGGCCTGAGCGGGAAACTTCCTTCACTGTGTAAATTTGTCCCAAGTGTGTATAAAAATCTCTCCCCCCCCCTTCTTGTCCATCCTGACGAAGCCTCACGGCGAAATGCGTTGACGTTCAAAGGGACTTCCTACTGCTATATACATTGTATGGTCTTTTTTAATCTTTGTCTAATAATTTTGCGATTCAATAAAACTTTTTGTATTCCATTTTCGTGTGTTGCCTGTAAAGTCCTACCTTGTTTTACTCCTCCTTGAGTAACAAACCAATTTTCCTCAATATATGGATGTGCCAATGTGAGTACTCTCTCCTCCCCCTCCCCCTTTTGTATATTAAATTTTTTGGGTGGTAAACACCAATTCCCTGTATCCATGCACTCCCGGTGCTGAGTTCCTTATACGTGGACTCCGCCGACTGTATCTACTATATTTTTTTGTCGATACTTATTTCCTCCCTTTTTACTTTTGATTGAACAGTTTTTCCTCTCTTTTTTCTTTTTAATTAATCCTTTCTTTATATTCAAACCTATCTTGGGAGAGTACATCTATGGCGGACTTTGCAGGTAACAACTGGGAAGGTTTCATGATGGGCATCAAACAAACCTGTTCCTCTATTAAACCCAATGATGTTGAGTTTGAAATTGTATATCAGAAACTCACTCAGACTTTTGAAAGAAAATCTAGTCTTTTTTGGCACATCAGATATTTTGAGCAATACCTATTGGATGATCTCAGTCCTAAAGGACTGAGAATACAGGTCTTTCCGAACATCTGGGCCCTTGATCTAGATTTCAAGGCCCGATGGGAATTGAATCTCCAATTATGCTCAAGGAAAATGATGGAGCTTATGATTGAATATTACATGCAAGAATTAAAGGTGGTAGATTGTGAAATTAAGAGGATATATGATGAAAATGCAGCCACACTGGGCAACACAGACTTCGGACCCTTTGATATGCGTCTCAAAGAGCATATACAAGGTTTCACGAAGGATCTACTTCTTAAAAAAGGAGGACAAGTTTGCGCGTGATAGATTGGCTTTTGCAGGGAAATATGCCTACAACTGGCCCCTTACCAACAGCCAACGAGGCATACGGAGGGGACCTGGTCCATCCAGGAACAATAGACATACAAATGAGAAAGATAAATATGACTCTGACTCCTCTGCCAATTCTCTCACTTCACAGAATTCACGAACAGGTGGTCGAGGACGACAGGGGAGACGGAACTCAAGGAAACGACCTCAAGACGGTGGTGGGTACCAGACAGGCACTCCAAGTAAGAAACATATAACTGGGGACAATGGGCGACCAAAAATAAACAGTTCCACTGACATCTGTCCAGACTCAAACCCTCACAGTAATAGAGGGGTCTCTATGTTCCCCAACTCATCACTGGGTGCCTCCTCTGAGATTTCTTCTATCCCTGCCGTGACCTCTCGGGCTGAATCTGATATTCATCAACATATCATTGGATCAGCACAAGCGATGGCCAAGACACTTAACTTGGCCACCTCTGGGGCTGTTGCCAAGGATAATAAGAGATGACGTATAGATCACCTTTTTCCTCGTATTTGTCGTCCAAATGCTTCAGACGAATCTATTTCTCTTGATCTTACTCTACCCATTCCTCCCTCTTCTCCTGCTGATCTCCCTACTGCTTTGCCACCTACTGCAACCAATCCATATGGGGGGACCCAGAACAAGGCATTCCGCCTGGAGGTAATCAATTTGTCCTCCTACCCCCTGAGTGAGATAGAAACAGACCTCTTGAGCTTGGTTCTTAGTTTTTGCCCTAATACCTCTCCTTACAAATTTGAGCTCATAAAAGACCTATACCTTTTTGCCCGGAAACTGACCTTTAAATTCATGTATGATAAAGAGCGGTGTACTAGACAAACGGAAATCTCCCATCAGGAGATTTGGAAGGATTTCACGGTGGCTGAGTTCCGAGCCCTCAAGAACCTTGTTCTACTACTAGATGAGAGCGAGGGGACTGAGATCTGTGAAATGAGCCCGGAAACTGAAGTGGCGAGAGGCCAACGTATTCAGAACACCCAGTATCAAAATGATATTGAATCACTGAGTAAGGCTGTAAAGAAGAAATCTACTAATTTTCCCTCGCTCCACATCAACTCCAATGTCTGGGCCTTTTTGACCCAGGCTATTGGAGATGTTGAATCTTTGGCTCTTGCAAGATCGGTCCATCAGAACCTTTCAACACTCCAACGACAGGCCCTGATGGGCCTTAGTCGTAACTCTCACTTGGTGATCAAGCCCTCGGACAAGGGCGGCAATGTGGTGGTCATGGATGAACTAAATTACAGGAATATGTGCTGGGACATCCTCAGAAACCGGGATTGGTACAGACCGATTTCTGAGGATGTCATAGACCAGGGCCTGACAAATTTGCTTGGAATCTGGGAGCCAGCTAAAAAAGTTGGGAGCCAGGAACGCGCCCTGTCCCGCCGAGCTCGCGCGCAGAAGCGAACGCATACGTGAGTAGCGCCCGCATATGAAAGCGGTGTTCAAACCACACATGTGAAGTATCGCCGTGATCGGTAGATCGAGAGCAATAATTCTAGCCCTAGACCTCCTCTAACTCAAAACATGCAACCTGCAGAATTTTTTAAACGTCGCCTATGGAGATTTTAAAGGGTAAACCGCAGTCGCCATTCCACGAGAGGACGCAATTTTGAAGCGTGACATGTTGGGTATCAATTTGCTCAGCGTAACATTATCTTTCACAATATAAAAAAAAATTGGGCTAACTTTACTGTTGCCTTATTTTTTTATTAAAAAAAAAGTGTATTTTTTCCCAAAAAAGTGCGCTTGTAAGACCGCTGCGCAAATACGGTGTGACAGAAAGTATTGCACAACCGCCATTTTATTCTCTAGGGTGTTCGAATAAAAAATATATATAATGTTTGGGGGTTATCATTAGAGGGAAGGAGATGGCAGTGAAAACAGGCAGGGAAACTCCATTAGCATTGCTGCTTGTCCTGTCATACCAACGGCCACCACAAGATGGCGCTAGATGACAGAAGGAAGCATAGGCCTGCAGAAGGCGGCAAAGCCGCGGCCTCAATTACCGGCCGGCGCGGCTGTTTTGCTTAGCGTCTATCTAGTAAGGTTACTCTGTGGTATAACAAGGAAGCTGAGACTTCTGCAGTGTGTAAATGTGCTTTTACTATACAAGATGCTGTACATACAAAACTATTACAATATTAGGACTAAAATACAAGACTGACATATATCTATAACAAGCAAAATGCCTAGAAAATAGAATAGCCTATGGTCTATAACTACAAATTCATTTAAAGGTTACTTAACTTGGATTACGCTTTGTTCATGATCTCCATTGGCAATGATTCTTCTTGGAGATCAGGTCCTGTTCTTCTTCATGATCTTACAGCAACATGGTGTGTCTCCCCTAGCTTCCTAGCTTATGCCCTGTTTTTATGTGTGCTGTTTACCATTGTTACCAAACAGAAAACATAGCTGTAGCTGTATTTCAACAATAGCATTGAATACAACAATGCTATCTACCTATTGTCTACTCAAAAAACGAAACCTGTAATTCTTTTCAGTTTGAGAGCTGAAAGAAATCTCAAACAGGTAATGTACTAAAATACAACAATGGTATCTAATCCCATTGTCATTTGTTTGAGAGATCTACTTAAACCAAATGCTGACAGGTAATCTGACTATTGGAAAATTGTCCCATGTATCCTATGTCTGATTAATATAATAAAAATCATATTTTTAACAAACACAATACATTCCGCCCCTATGATTTTTATTTTTTCTCTCTCAGACCACACACACAGAAGATCTCTTCATTACTAAAAACTCAATATACACATGAATTTTCCTTAAATGCAACCCCTCCCATATTTCTGTCACTGGGAAGGTGTTTCAGTCTTTGGATAAAAGTTCATTAGAAAGTCTATTCTAAAGTTCTTTAGAAACAAGTCCAGGCTTGGAATACATCAAAAGGCCTTGTTCTCCACAGCTCTTGCGATCTTCCGTCATTCTTTCCATCATGTAACCACTTTTCTCTGGTCTTCCTATGGATCAAATCGGAGACAACCTGTGGAGTGGAAAACAAAGCGGATTATCTGTTCCTTCTAACAATACATAAACAGTAGATCCTGGCCCTTCAGCTACTATCTCTCCTCTAAATGGCTTCTTGCCTGGATATCTGACCAATACTTTGCCACCTGCCTGTATGCACCTCTGACCCTCCCAAAGAACATCAATAGGGAGGAGAGGAAATATACTGATATTTCCCAGAAAATCACTGCTGTTTATTTTGGAAGGTTTGATGTTCTGTAGCCTCACTTTCCACTCTTGCTGAGAAGTATCCACTAACCAGTCAGAGTCCCAGCCACTGTCTTAAAGCTCATCTGCCAATGTGTCAGGGAAATTCCCCGTCTGTTGTCACCAATCTGCGCTCAGTGCGCATGCGCGGCAAAACGGCGCATCGGCGCGTGCGTGGCGGGACGGCACTTCGGCGTGCTCGGGTGCGCGCACCGGCGCAACGACGAATGCGCGTGCGCAATAGCTCGCCAATGGGTCTACAGGCGGGCCTATTTAAACAGACGCAGTAACACTATCTGGTTGCTGGTTTGTCAGCTTTACTGTGTTTCTTGTGCCTGAAAGAAGTTAAAGTTCTCCTGCTGTGACCCGGACCGGATTTGACTACGCTTCTGCTTCTCCTGAACCTGACCCCTTGGCTTGCTAAACGGACTTCTACCTCTCTCCTTGTGCTTGACCCTCGGCCTGTGACCCGGATCTGCTGCCTGTCTCCAGCCCTCTACCTTCTGCCTGTACCCTGGACTTCTTGCCTAACCTGACTATACTGGTGCTTCCTGCTAAACTCCTAAACGGACTTGTGCCTTGCTACTGGTTGCTGTTTGACCCTGTCTACCCTTGGTGTTTGACTCCTGGCCTGTTCTTCAGACTCATCCCTGCTAGATTCTTCAGCAAGACACCTCTACCTGCTGGTGGCCAGTGCTCCCTCGTGCTGTCCTCTCCCTGTCTCACCTCCAGGGGGCGGAGTGCGCTTGGGTGCAAGGGTGAACCACTCTCGGCATCTCGGCCTCGGTAAGTATGTAGCCTGACAGTACAAACCAGCCAGATGTCTGAGGCCGACAGAGTGCGTTCCCCATTTGACACCCTCTGCCAGCAGGTCTCCACCCTAACAGACACTGTCCAAAGACTCCAAGAGGGATATACCCAGATTGATGGCCGTCTTCAACAGCTCACCGGTCTCCTAGGGCCAGGCCCCACAGCTGCCACCTCTGCCAACACCGCCACCAACTCCCAAGTACCTACGAGTTCTACAGTAGTGATGGCCACCCCTGAACCCAGGGTCCCTATTCCGGAACGTTTTTCGGGTGTCCGCAAAAAATACCGGGCCTTTAAAAACGCCTGCTCCCTCTACCTTGCCCTCCAACCAAGGACCTTCTCTTCGGAAGCAGTAAAGGTGGGGTTTATCATCTCTCTCTTAACGGATGACCCTCAAGCCTGGGCCCATGGCCTGATGGAGCAACAAAGCCCCATATTGGACTCAGTAGAGACATTTTTTGAACATATGGCTCAATTATACGATGATCCCCAGCGATCAGCCACGGCCGAGTCCGTCCTCCATAACCTAACTTAGGGGAGAAGGCCGGTGGAAGACTATACGTCGGAATTTAGGAAATGGTCCGCCGACACCAAATGGAATGAGGCGGCCCTCAGATACCAGTACCGCCAGGGACTATCTGAGACTCTCAAGGACGAGCTGGCCAGGATCGAAACCCCCACTACCTTGGAGAACCTGATCCAATCCGCCATACAACTCGATAGGCGTCTTCGTGAACGACGGGCAGAGCGATTTCAATCTCCTCGTCCCAACTGGCCTCCATCCAGGACTGTACCTCACTACCCACCAACCTCTGCGCCTGCAGTCACACCTCTTCCTGAGCCAGAACCCATGCAGCTCGGGTTGGTTCGGGCTCCCCTGACTCCTGAGGAAAAACAGCGAAGGCGCCAGGCCAATCTGTGCCTATATTGCGGGGGTGCCGGCCACTTCCTCCTCAACTGCCCCGTAAGACCTAGTAAGTCTATCTCTAAAGACACTTTAAACTATCAACTCTTTGACAACCCTCAGCCTTATGTCATTCTCTTTGTGTCTCTACAGCTGCCGGAAGGGGCAATCCGCCTCCCGGCAATTATTGATTCTGGAGCCTGCAGCTGCTTCCTGGACTCTACCTTAGCCTCAAGATTCCATGTCCCCACTCAACCTAAGGACCACTGCCTTCAGATCCACCTGGCGGATGGGTCCTTGCCCCGTTCAGGGCTGATCACGCAGGAAACCAAACCTATCCTTGCCATCTCTGACTCGGGTCATCAAGAACTTCTCCGGTTAGACCTCATACCTTCCCCGATGTTCCCCATCATCCTGGGTCTTCTCTGGCTACAGGCACACGAGCCCCTCATAAATTGGGTGAAGAAAGAGGTTCGCTTCACCTCCTCCTATTGTTCCCAGAACTGTCTTGCCTCTGCCTCTACGGTCTGCGCTTCCATGATTGCCAAGCCGGACAACCTACAGCATGTTCCTTCCATCTATCTAGAATTCCGGGACGTGTTCGATAAGCAGCAAGCCGACCATCTACCACCTCATCGGCCCTATGATTGCCCTATCGATCTCTTGCCGGGCTCCAAAATTCCGTTCGGACGTATCTTTCCATTGTCCGAAACCGAGTTGAAAGCCCTCAAGGCTTATATTGATGAAAACCTCCAGAAGAGATTTATTCGCCCTTCCTCCTCTCCAGCCGGTGCAGGAATCTTCTTTGTGGAAAAGAAAGACGGGTCATTAAGACCCTGTATCGATTACCGGGACCTAAACAAGATAACCATTAAGAACAGGTACCCACTACCCCTTATTCCGGAGCTATTTCAGCGCTTCCGATCTGCTCGGGTCTTTTCCAAACTGGATCTACGGGGGGCCTACAATCTTATCAGAATCAGGGCCGGAGACGAGTGGAAAACCGCCTTCAGATCTCGTTTCGGACACTTTGAGTATTCGGTCATGCCGTTCGGTCTTTGTAATGCTCCAGCCACCTTCCAACACCTAGTCAACGACATTTTCAGACAGCACCTTGATGACTTCTTAGTAGTGTACCTGGACGATATCCTCATCTTTTCCACCAACATCGAACTCCACCGGGCTCATGTCATGAAGGTCCTCACCATCCTTCGGAAGCACAAACTCTACCTCAAAGCTGAGAAATGCGAGTTCGAAAAGACCACCGTACAGTTCCTCGGCTTTATCATTTCCATCGATGGGGTCGCAATGGACCCGCAGAAGGTGAAGGCCATTCAGGACTGGCCAGCCCCAACCGACAAGAAGGGGGTACAGCGGTTTATAGGCTTCGCCAACTTCTATAGGAGATTCATCGTGGGCTTTTCCTCCATTGTGGCCCCAATAACCCAACTTACCCGGCAAAATAACCGTTTTCACTGGTCTCCAGAAGCTCAGGAGGCCTTCTCTCGCCTCAAGGATGTCTTCACTTCAGCACCAGTACTTCAGCACCCGGATCCTCTACTGCCGTTCACCCTGGAAGTGGACGCCTCTGAGACAGCCATCGGAGCCATCCTCTCTCAAAGACAAGGCCCCAAGGCTCTCCTGTATCCAGTAGCCTTTGCCTCTAAAAAGTTGACTCCCCCGGAGCGAAACTATGATGTAGGGGACCGGGAATTACTGGCCATAAAATTCGCACTGGAGGAATGGCGATACCTTCTGGAGGGGGCAGTACACCCCATCATGATCTTCACAGATCATAAAAATCTAGAGTACTTAAGAACAGCTCAACGTCTACGCCCCAGGCAGGCCCGTTGGGCCCTTTTCTTCACCCGGTTCAACTTTCACATTTCCTATAGACCCGGCTCCAAGAATGGGAAGGCGGATGCGCTATCCAGGATGTTTCCGGAAACCCCTCAGTCGGCCCAACCGGGCACCATTCTGTCAGCTCAGAACTTTCTGTTGATTCCCCGGGCCGATCTACTCACCTCTATTAAAATCGCTTCCGGGCTCTGCTCTGATCCGGTTACTACCTCCCTGGAGAAGCGGGACGGCCTATTCTGGTCCCAGGACAAGATTTTCGTCCCTCTGGAAACAAGACCGCTGGTCTTGAGGACCTTCCACGATCTCAAACTGGCAGGTCACTTCGGAGCACGTAAATCGTCGAACTTGTCTCCCGCTCCTTCTGGTGGCCAGGCTGGAGGCAAGATTGTAAGTCTTATGTCGCTTCCTGCACTCAGTGTCAGCGTAACAAGGGGCCAAACACCAAGAGTTGGGGCCTGCTCAAACCCTTACCCATTCCTGAGCGCCCTTGGGCGGACGTGTCCATGGACTTTATCGTGGACTTGCCTTCCTCCGGAGGGTTTACCACGATTCTGGTCGTTGTGGACCGCCTCTCAAAAATGGCTCACTTTTTACCGATGATTGGGACACCTTCAGCCATGGATACCGCTCAAATCTTTTTTAAGGAGATAACCAGGCTTCATGGAATACCAAAGAGTATCACCTCCGACAGAGGGGTCCAGTTCACTTCAAAATTCTGGAAGGAACTCTGCAAGTCACTAGAAGTTAAAACCTGCCTCTCGTCAGCGTACCACCCCCAAAGCAATGGCCAGACGGAAAGAACCAATCAGACCCTGGAGCAATACCTCCGTTGTTTCTACTCTGCTTCCCAGGATGACTGGGCATCTCTACTTCCCTACGCAGAGTTTGCCTATAACAATTCAATGCATTCTGCTACCAATCAAACCCCCTTTTGGGCCAATTACGGTTTTCATCCCTCCTTTCTCCCTGAAAACATCCCCGAGAGCTCTGTTCCCGCGGTCCAGGACCGAGTGGCTTCTGTCCAGGCGAATTTCCAAAGACTCCAGGAGATGATGCGGAATGCCCAAGGATCCTACAAGAAATTTTATGACCGGGGAAGGAAGGAAAACCCGGCGTTCAGAGTCGGGGAAAAAGTTTGGCTTTCCGCCGCCAACCTCAGATTGCCTATTCCCTCTCGAAAGCTCGGCCCTAGATTTATCGGGCCCTTCAAGATCAAACGAGCTATTAATCCTGTGGCTTTTGAACTAGCATTACCTGATTCCTATAGGATTCACCCAGTGTTCCACTCATCTTTATTAAAACCCGTCATTCCCAACGCCTTTCCTGGAAGAGATGAACCTCCTCCACCACCAGTTGAAGTAGATGGGGAAAAAGAATTTGAGATGGAATCCATCCTGGGCTGTAGGAAAAAAGGCAGACAGTTACAATACTTGGTTAAATGGAAGGGGTACCCCCCGGAGGACAACTCCTGGGAACCATCCAGGAACTTGCATGCTCCTCGCCTAATACGAGCCTTTCACCAAGAACATCCGGAATTAATGGCCAGTCTGGGCGTCCGGAGTCCGCCCCTCGGGGGGGGCACTGTCAGGGAAATTCCCCGTCTGTTGTCACCAATCTGCGCTCAGTGCGCATGCGCGGCAAAACGGCGCATCGGCGCATGCGCGTGCGTGGCGGGACGGCGCTTCGGCGTGCTCGGGTGCGCGCACCGGCGCAACGACGAATGCGCAATAGCTCGCCAATGGGTCTACAGGCGGGCCTATTTAAACAGACGCAGTAACACTATCTGGTTGCTGGTTTGTCAGCTTTACTGTGTTTCTTGTGCCTGAAAGAAGTTAAAGTTCTCCTGCTGTGACCCGGACCGGATTTGACTACGCTTCTGCTTCTCCTGAACCTGACCCCTTGGCTTGCTAAACGGACTTCTACCTCTCTCCTTGTGCTTGACCCTCGGCCTGTGACCCGGATCTGCTGCCTGTCTCCAGCCCTCTACCTTCTGCCTGTACCCTGGACTTCTTGCCTAACCTGACTATACTGGTGCTTCCTGCTAAACTCCTAAACGGACTTGTGCCTTGCTACTGGTTGCTGTTTGACCCTGTCTACCCTTGGTGTTTGACTCCTGGCCTGTTCTTCAGACTCATCCCTGCTAGATTCTTCAGCAAGACACCTCTACCTGCTGGTGGCCAGTGCTCCCTCGTGCTGTCCTCTCCCTGTCTCACCTCCAGGGGGCGGAGTGCGCTTGGGTGCAAGGGTGAACCACTCTCGGCATCTCGGCCTCGGTAAGTATGTAGCCTGACAGTACAAACCAGCCAGATGTCTGAGGCCGACAGAGTGCGTTCCCCATTTGACACCCTCTGCCAGCAGGTCTCCACCCTAACAGACACTGTCCAAAGACTCCAAGAGGGATATACCCAGATTGATGGCCGTCTTCAACAGCTCACCGGTCTCCTAGGGCCAGGCCCCACAGCTGCCACCTCTGCCAACACCGCCACCAACTCCCAAGTACCTACGAGTTCTACAGTAGTGATGGCCACCCCTGAACCCAGGGTCCCTATTCCGGAACGTTTTTCGGGTGTCCGCAAAAAATACCGGGCCTTTAAAAACGCCTGCTCCCTCTACCTTGCCCTCCAACCAAGGACCTTCTCTTCGGAAGCAGTAAAGGTGGGGTTTATCATCTCTCTCTTAACGGATGACCCTCAAGCCTGGGCCCATGGCCTGATGGAGCAACAAAGCCCCATATTGGACTCAGTAGAGACATTTTTTGAACATATGGCTCAATTATACGATGATCCCCAGCGATCAGCCACGGCCGAGTCCGTCCTCCATAACCTAACTTAGGGGAGAAGGCCGGTGGAAGACTATACGTCGGAATTTAGGAAATGGTCCGCCGACACCAAATGGAATGAGGCGGCCCTCAGATACCAGTACCGCCAGGGACTATCTGAGACTCTCAAGGACGAGCTGGCCAGGATCGAAACCCCCACTACCTTGGAGAACCTGATCCAATCCGCCATACAACTCGATAGGCGTCTTCGTGAACGACGGGCAGAGCGATTTCAATCTCCTCGTCCCAACTGGCCTCCATCCAGGACTGTACCTCACTACCCACCAACCTCTGCGCCTGCAGTCACACCTCTTCCTGAGCCAGAACCCATGCAGCTCGGGTTGGTTCGGGCTCCCCTGACTCCTGAGGAAAAACAGCGAAGGCGCCAGGCCAATCTGTGCCTATATTGCGGGGGTGCCGGCCACTTCCTCCTCAACTGCCCCGTAAGACCTAGTAAGTCTATCTCTAAAGACACTTTAAACTATCAACTCTTTGACAACCCTCAGCCTTATGTCATTCTCTTTGTGTCTCTACAGCTGCCGGAAGGGGCAATCCGCCTCCCGGCAATTATTGATTCTGGAGCCTGCAGCTGCTTCCTGGACTCTACCTTAGCCTCAAGATTCCATGTCCCCACTCAACCTAAGGACCACTGCCTTCAGATCCACCTGGCGGATGGGTCCTTGCCCCGTTCAGGGCTGATCACGCAGGAAACCAAACCTATCCTTGCCATCTCTGACTCGGGTCATCAAGAACTTCTCCGGTTAGACCTCATACCTTCCCCGATGTTCCCCATCATCCTGGGTCTTCTCTGGCTACAGGCACACGAGCCCCTCATAAATTGGGTGAAGAAAGAGGTTCGCTTCACCTCCTCCTATTGTTCCCAGAACTGTCTTGCCTCTGCCTCTACGGTCTGCGCTTCCATGATTGCCAAGCCGGACAACCTACAGCATGTTCCTTCCATCTATCTAGAATTCCGGGACGTGTTCGATAAGCAGCAAGCCGACCATCTACCACCTCATCGGCCCTATGATTGCCCTATCGATCTCTTGCCGGGCTCCAAAATTCCGTTCGGACGTATCTTTCCATTGTCCGAAACCGAGTTGAAAGCCCTCAAGGCTTATATTGATGAAAACCTCCAGAAGAGATTTATTCGCCCTTCCTCCTCTCCAGCCGGTGCAGGAATCTTCTTTGTGGAAAAGAAAGACGGGTCATTAAGACCCTGTATCGATTACCGGGACCTAAACAAGATAACCATTAAGAACAGGTACCCACTACCCCTTATTCCGGAGCTATTTCAGCGCTTCCGATCTGCTCGGGTCTTTTCCAAACTGGATCTACGGGGGGCCTACAATCTTATCAGAATCAGGGCCGGAGACGAGTGGAAAACCGCCTTCAGATCTCGTTTCGGACACTTTGAGTATTCGGTCATGCCGTTCGGTCTTTGTAATGCTCCAGCCACCTTCCAACACCTAGTCAACGACATTTTCAGACAGCACCTTGATGACTTCTTAGTAGTGTACCTGGACGATATCCTCATCTTTTCCACCAACATCGAACTCCACCGGGCTCATGTCATGAAGGTCCTCACCATCCTTCGGAAGCACAAACTCTACCTCAAAGCTGAGAAATGCGAGTTCGAAAAGACCACCGTACAGTTCCTCGGCTTTATCATTTCCATCGATGGGGTCGCAATGGACCCGCAGAAGGTGAAGGCCATTCAGGACTGGCCAGCCCCAACCGACAAGAAGGGGGTACAGCGGTTTATAGGCTTCGCCAACTTCTATAGGAGATTCATCGTGGGCTTTTCCTCCATTGTGGCCCCAATAACCCAACTTACCCGGCAAAATAACCGTTTTCACTGGTCTCCAGAAGCTCAGGAGGCCTTCTCTCGCCTCAAGGATGTCTTCACTTCAGCACCAGTACTTCAGCACCCGGATCCTCTACTGCCGTTCACCCTGGAAGTGGACGCCTCTGAGACAGCCATCGGAGCCATCCTCTCTCAAAGACAAGGCCCCAAGGCTCTCCTGTATCCAGTAGCCTTTGCCTCTAAAAAGTTGACTCCCCCGGAGCGAAACTATGATGTAGGGGACCGGGAATTACTGGCCATAAAATTCGCACTGGAGGAATGGCGATACCTTCTGGAGGGGGCAGTACACCCCATCATGATCTTCACAGATCATAAAAATCTAGAGTACTTAAGAACAGCTCAACGTCTACGCCCCAGGCAGGCCCGTTGGGCCCTTTTCTTCACCCGGTTCAACTTTCACATTTCCTATAGACCCGGCTCCAAGAATGGGAAGGCGGATGCGCTATCCAGGATGTTTCCGGAAACCCCTCAGTCGGCCCAACCGGGCACCATTCTGTCAGCTCAGAACTTTCTGTTGATTCCCCGGGCCGATCTACTCACCTCTATTAAAATCGCTTCCGGGCTCTGCTCTGATCCGGTTACTACCTCCCTGGAGAAGCGGGACGGCCTATTCTGGTCCCAGGACAAGATTTTCGTCCCTCTGGAAACAAGACCGCTGGTCTTGAGGACCTTCCACGATCTCAAACTGGCAGGTCACTTCGGAGCACGTAAATCGTCGGAACTTGTCTCCCGCTCCTTCTGGTGGCCAGGCTGGAGGCAAGATTGTAAGTCTTATGTCGCTTCCTGCACTCAGTGTCAGCGTAACAAGGGGCCAAACACCAAGAGTTGGGGCCTGCTCAAACCCTTACCCATTCCTGAGCGCCCTTGGGCGGACGTGTCCATGGACTTTATCGTGGACTTGCCTTCCTCCGGAGGGTTTACCACGATTCTGGTCGTTGTGGACCGCCTCTCAAAAATGGCTCACTTTTTACCGATGATTGGGACACCTTCAGCCATGGATACCGCTCAAATCTTTTTTAAGGAGATAACCAGGCTTCATGGAATACCAAAGAGTATCACCTCCGACAGAGGGGTCCAGTTCACTTCAAAATTCTGGAAGGAACTCTGCAAGTCACTAGAAGTTAAAACCTGCCTCTCGTCAGCGTACCACCCCCAAAGCAATGGCCAGACGGAAAGAACCAATCAGACCCTGGAGCAATACCTCCGTTGTTTCTACTCTGCTTCCCAGGATGACTGGGCATCTCTACTTCCCTACGCAGAGTTTGCCTATAACAATTCAATGCATTCTGCTACCAATCAAACCCCCTTTTGGGCCAATTACGGTTTTCATCCCTCCTTTCTCCCTGAAAACATCCCCGAGAGCTCTGTTCCCGCGGTCCAGGACCGAGTGGCTTCTGTCCAGGCGAATTTCCAAAGACTCCAGGAGATGATGCGGAATGCCCAAGGATCCTACAAGAAATTTTATGACCGGGGAAGGAAGGAAAACCCGGCGTTCAGAGTCGGGGAAAAAGTTTGGCTTTCCGCCGCCAACCTCAGATTGCCTATTCCCTCTCGAAAGCTCGGCCCTAGATTTATCGGGCCCTTCAAGATCAAACGAGCTATTAATCCTGTGGCTTTTGAACTAGCATTACCTGATTCCTATAGGATTCACCCAGTGTTCCACTCATCTTTATTAAAACCCGTCATTCCCAACGCCTTTCCTGGAAGAGATGAACCTCCTCCACCACCAGTTGAAGTAGATGGGGAAAAAGAATTTGAGATGGAATCCATCCTGGGCTGTAGGAAAAAAGGCAGACAGTTACAATACTTGGTTAAATGGAAGGGGTACCCCCCGGAGGACAACTCCTGGGAACCATCCAGGAACTTGCATGCTCCTCGCCTAATACGAGCCTTTCACCAAGAACATCCGGAATTAATGGCCAGTCTGGGCGTCCGGAGTCCGCCCCTCGGGGGGGGCACTGTCAGGGAAATTCCCCGTCTGTTGTCACCAATCTGCGCTCAGTGCGCATGCGCGGCAAAACGGCGCATCGGCGCATGCGCGTGCGTGGCGGGACGGCGCTTCGGCGTGCTCGGGTGCGCGCACCGGCGCAACGACGAATGCGCAATAGCTCGCCAATGGGTCTACAGGCGGGCCTATTTAAACAGACGCAGTAACACTATCTGGTTGCTGGTTTGTCAGCTTTACTGTGTTTCTTGTGCCTGAAAGAAGTTAAAGTTCTCCTGCTGTGACCCGGACCGGATTTGACTACGCTTCTGCTTCTCCTGAACCTGACCCCTTGGCTTGCTAAACGGACTTCTACCTCTCTCCTTGTGCTTGACCCTCGGCCTGTGACCCGGATCTGCTGCCTGTCTCCAGCCCTCTACCTTCTGCCTGTACCCTGGACTTCTTGCCTAACCTGACTATACTGGTGCTTCCTGCTAAACTCCTAAACGGACTTGTGCCTTGCTACTGGTTGCTGTTTGACCCTGTCTACCCTTGGTGTTTGACTCCTGGCCTGTTCTTCAGACTCATCCCTGCTAGATTCTTCAGCAAGACACCTCTACCTGCTGGTGGCCAGTGCTCCCTCGTGCTGTCCTCTCCCTGTCTCACCTCCAGGGGGCGGAGTGCGCTTGGGTGCAAGGGTGAACCACTCTCGGCATCTCGGCCTCGGTAAGTACGTAGCCTGACACAATGCAAATATAACCTCGAACCTTCCTGCCAGATTCCCTCTCATTCCTAGATAGGCTTCAGCTTCAGATACGTCACTCTTGGTTTCTATGTCATGGGAAGCAGTAACATGGTATCTGTTAAACCCTGTTCTTTCAGGAACCTTACATAAATACTGAACTCTGCACTCCAGCTGTGGAATCTGTGCCTCAGCCCCTACCATCCTCTCATATGGTGTGCTTTTGACTATTGGCCTAGAATTTAACAACATGACTGCCTGTGTGAGGACCCGATCCCACCCCCTTAGTGTATGTGTGGGTGTAATTTTGCGTATCTGGTCCTTCAATAGCCCGTTGTATCTTTCAATCAAACCAGCTGCCTGTGGATGGTATGGGATGTGGCACAACCAGTACACTCCAGAATCTTTGGCCCACTGCTGTACTGTTAATCCGGTGAAGTGTGAGCCATTATCACTTTGGACTTGTTTGGGACAACCATAAGCAACGACAAGTTTCTGAAGCAGTTGAAGCGTTGCGGCTTGATCTGCACGTTTGCAAGGATGAACAAGCATAAGTCCTGAATAGGTGTCCACCGCAGTGCAACAATATCTCAGTCCATTGTTTCCCCGGGGCAGGGGACCGATGAAGTCAATCTGCCAGATCTCTGCAGGCCTCTCACCCCTCTTAAATTGACCCAGTGGAGTACTTTTGCAATGGCCATTGGTCGCACTTCTCCACACACTGTACAGTTCCCTATTACAGTCTTTATCATGTCCATGGATATAGGCAATCCTCTCTGCTGTGCCCATTCATATGTTGCTTTCTGCCCCAAATGTCCAGATTGTTTGTGGGCCCAGTTGGCCAAGTTCATCAAAACAGGATCAATTGGCACAACTGCCTTCACTTTTGCGATTTCATCTGCAACTCTGTTATAGTTCTCAAAGTCTGGTACTAGGGGCACATGTGCATCAACATGCCCCACTTTTATGGTGCGGGAGTGAGCTTCCTTCCAGATGTAGTCCCAGACTTCCTTGCCTCCCCACACCACCTTTCCATGAATCATCCATTCATTGGACTTCCACGTGGGCATCCAAGTTGTCAGTCCTTTAAAAACCGCCCAGCTGTCAGTGTAGATAGTGACATGGGAAGAAGAATCCTCCTGAAGAGTCATCACTACAGCTTTCAACTCTGCATACTGACTGGACCCTCCGATTCCGGACTCCTGCAGGACTGTCTGTACTTGGGTTGTAGGCTGCTGCTGTCCATTTACGCCCAGACGAGGTGATTATGGCTGAACCATCAGTGAACCACGCTGACTCCTTCATGTTTTCTGACAGAGACTCAAAGGGTGGAGCCTCTTGAATGGGGGATGACTGCAGCACAGGAATTTCTTCTTCTGGCTGGGTGCTGGTAAAAGTAACAAGCCCTGCCAACTGTTTTGAAATGTCTCTAACATCCCCAGCTGCAATACCCCCTCTTTCTTGAAGGTACCACTTCCATTTCATCAGTGTCTGGTTCTGGGCTACAGCTGCCCTAGTGGTCAGTCCATTATCTCTCACCCATCCTGCTATTGGCAATGCAGTATGGATGGTGACTGTGTCCTTTCCTGTAATGGTCTCTACATGTTGAAGTGCTGTGTAGGCCCCAAACAGGTACTTCTCTAAGGGCGTGTATCTCGTCTGTGCCCCTGTCAGTTGTTTGGACCAAAATCCAATAGGTATTGCTCTCAGTCCTTTCTTTTCATTTGGCTGCCACAGACTCCAAGATATGGTACCATTCTGCTCCACTACATCCAGCTGAAATGGTACTCCTTGTCTCACAGGTCCCAATCCCTGATGCTGCAAAATAGCTTCTTTAGCAGCCAGGAATGCAGTCCGCTGCTCTGAACCCCATGAGAACTCAGTCTTTTTTCTGGTAACATTGTATATAGGCCTCAGAATCAGTCCAAGATGTGGGATGAACGATCTCCAGAATCCTACAACTCCAATGAACTTCTGTGCCTCCTTTTTGGTAGTAGGGGGCGACAGCGCCTGGATAGTTTGCACAACTGTCTCTGGAATCTTCCTCTGTGGCCCAGTCCACATCATTCCTAGGAATTTCACCTCTGTGGCAGGTCCTTGGACTTTGTCTCTGTTGATAGCCCATCCTCTGTTCTCCAAGTGCTGTATCAGCAGGTGCAGTGCTTCAGTTACATCTTCTTTTGTCCCAGAGATCATGATGTCATCAATGTAGTGAAACACAGCGACTTTCAAATTCAGGGTACTTAAATCTCGGGCAATTAGTCCATGACAAATCGTTGGAGAATGAAGATAGCCTTGCGGAAGGACAGTGAAAGTGTACTGGCGGCCGTCCCACACCAGAGCAAACTGGTCTTGACAATCTGGGTCTATCAAAATTGAAATAGAAAGCATTAGCCAGGTCTATCACAGCATGATATTCTCCTGCAACTTTAGCAATTTTCTCAACAATTGAGATCATATCTGGTACAGCTGACTTCAATGGAGGTGCCACTTTGTTTAGACCTCTGTAATCCACAGTCATTCTATATGTCCCATCAGGTTTCTTTACTGGGAACACCGGAGACGAGAAAGGACTTACAGCAGGTCTAAGGATCCCTACTCTCAACAGTTCTTGAATAGTCTCCCCAATTTCTTTGTGGCCTCCAGGAAGTCTGTACTGCTTGAGACAGACTGGCTTCTCTGGTGGAGGAATGTAGACAGGGGTCCATTTCGCATGACCTCTGACCACAGCCTTCACCGCCCTTACCAGATACGCTTTATCAGGATACCCGAATGTGAATGTACCTCTTTCAGTCTGAATTGACTGACCTTGAAGTACATCCATCCCAATAATATTTTCGGGTAACTCTGATATCAAAACATTTGTCATAAATCCTGATCCCTTGCCAATAGCCAATTTCACCCGTATCCTAACTGCTGGTGTAGTTTGCCCTCCCAAACCTTCTACATAAATCAATTCTCCTTTGTGATGGGAAGGATTTCCTTGCAAAAGTGTAACTTCAGCTCCACTATCAACTAAAGCCATTACATGTGTAGGAGAAGATGACTTCCCCCACCATACAGTGACAGGTGCATATGGGCGTCGGTCTCCTGCTGTCACTGCCCTTGCTGCTATTACAGGAGACTCACCTTCCCTTCATAAAGGATATTGAACCTCCCAATCCCCTTTTCTGATTCTCTCTAACTCCTCCCCAGGATAAAGGGATTTGGGTTTGGGTTCATGTTCACTTTTGGGAATTGGTTTTTGGGCTAACAGGAGGGGTCTGTTCTGTTTCCTCTAAGTCTAGGCTGATGTTATCTTCACTAGGAGTACTGTTTCTAACCCTGACAGTTTTCCCTACTAAATGTTTCCACCTCTTCAGCATTTCTGCAGTAGGAATGCCATCTATCTCATCTTTAGGTACTCCTGCCTTTAATAGATCCACCCACATTTCTTTCCTAGAAACAACTAGCCTGGTTTTCTCTTCACCTTCTGTCTTCTCTACCCCATTCCGTTTCTTCTCTGTTATTTTCTGCTTGTATTCTTCCTGTCTGGCCTTGACCTTATCTACTGCCCTGACAGGTTTTGTTTTAGTCTCCTCTATCTCCCCCAACTGGCTTAAAAGGGTTGTGGCTTCATGAATCTTGCTGTTTAATCCCAGGCCTCCCAACAAAGACAATAATGGAGCCCTGAGATTAAATGGCGCAGACTTCATCAGCTTAGAGCGCAGAGCAGACGTAAAGGGTTCCATATCTGGACCTATCCATTCTGGAAATGTATTTAATCCGGTTATACAGCCCATCTCACGTAACCTGGAAATACCCTCTCCTATTGATCTCCAGGAGTAGGTATTTTCCAGGACAGTAGGACTGGCGTATACTCGGACTATTCCATCTCTCACAAGGTCTAACAGTGAAAAATTCACGCTAAACTCTCGGGCTTTTCGCATTGCCTGACGCAATTGTGGATCATGGGTTAACACTCCCATAGCCACTGCTTCCTTACCTGACAAAACAACACTGTCCGCCCCTTCATCCCATAAGCGTAGGAGCCAACTCAATAGGGGCTCCCCAGACCTTTGTTTGTATTGTTTTGCCAGCTCATGGAGTTCAGTTTGTGAAAACTCCCGTACTTCTTCAAATTCAACATCTCTGGGGTTGCGATAATGCACCTCCCCATCTGCCATATCCTCTCTATCATGTTGCCGTTTCCTATGCTTAGTAATGAGAGGTCTGGCATACTTTTTCTTTCCCACTAGCAGATCATCCTCTGAAATATCAAACTCTATCTCCTCATCCTCACTATCATTTGAGGAGAACACATCCTCACAATCCCAATTTTGGGATGTGACAATGGCACGTACCCTGGCTTTACTAACAGGTTTACGCCCCTTCCTTTTCCTTAAGGCATTAATTGATTTGGTCATGAGGGATGTACACCGCTCTTGCAAATCATCAGCCCGACTAGCGGTTGAACGTACACACTCTGAAGCAACTGCTAGCTGGTCTTTTAATACCTTAACTTCTGCCTCTGCCTTCTCCCTTCTATGTGATTCAGTATAGAGAGCATGGAGGAAGTACCAACCCACTGTGGACACTGTCCTCTTCTCTTTCTTACTTAAATCCAACCCCTTAAGGCTAAAATCTACAAAATGATCTGAGACTTTATCACCCCAAGTCAGCTTCAAGGGAGAAGCATACTTCACAAATGCATTAGCAAGAGGCTCCCACTCATTATTTCTGGCCCAGATAGGTAAGCTGCACACTTTCTTCTGGTCACCAGAACCCTCTGCAGCCTTGCTTTTCCTAAACAGCTTACGCAGCATTTTACCTAGCACAAGCTACACAACACACTACAGAAAAACAAGTCTGCTTCAATTGAATTATAGCACAAATTCCGGCTGAGCCCCCAAATGTTTTGCTTAGCGTCTATCTAGCAAGGTTACTCTGTGGTATAACAAGGAAGCTGAGACTTCTGCAGTGTGTAAATGTGCTTTTACTATACAAGATGCTGTACATACAAAACTATTACAATATTAGGACTAAAATACAAGACTGACATATATCTATAACAAGCAAAATGCCTAGAAAATAGAATAGCCTATGGTCTATAACTACAAATACATTTAAAGGTTACTTAACTTGGATTACGCTTTGTTCATGATCTCCATTGGCAATGATTCTTCTTGGAGATCAGGTCCTGTTCTTCATGATCTTACAGCAACATGGTGTGTCTCCCCTAGCTTCCTAGCTTATGCCCTGTTTTTATGTGTGCTGTTTACCATTGTTACCAAACAGAAAACATAGCTGTATTTCAACAATAGCATTGAATACAACAATGCTATCTACCTATTGTCTACTCAAAAAACGAAACCTGTAATTCTTTTCAGTTTGAGAGCTGAAAGAAATCTCAAACAGGTAATGTACTAAAATACAACAATGGTATCTAATCCCATTGTCATTTGTTTGAGAGATCTACTTAAACCAAATGCTGACAGGTAATCTGACTATTGGAAAATTGTCCCATGTATCCTATGTCTGATTAATATAATAAAAATCATATTTTTAACAAACGCAATACAGCGGCCCGACGCGATCCCGCAGCGTGGAGGGGGGGGCACGGAGACACAGGATACCCCAGCTGTGCTGCCCCAGGTCGCTAATTCTAGTCGCAATGGTGACCTGGCGCCCGGGGTTTGTCGAGCCCTGTCATAGACCAATATAACCAGCAATATAATGACACCATCCAGTCCGCCCTCTCCGAGGGCTTGATCACCAAGGAGATCTATGAGGGCATCCAGGTACCTTACCCCAAGACTCCATGTTTCTATTCACTCCCCAAAACACACAAAAACATGTCTAGACCTCCCGGCCGTCCGATAGTATCTGGCGTAGGTGCCAAGACGGAACGAGACAGTAAATTTGTCGACGAATATCTGCGACCCCATGTAACTACTCTTCCTTCCTATATCCAGGACACCCCAGATCTCCTCAGAACCCTTGATGGCCTCAATGTGCCCCCAGGATGCTTTTAGTATCCATAGATGTGGAAGCACTTTATTCATCAATTCCACACAAACTAGGACTTACAGTCATTTCTAGGTTTCTGAAGGAAAGAGGTCCCAAGTCTACTGGCCTAAATTCCTTTGTGCTCAAGTTGCTGAAGCACATTTTGACTAAAAATGTTTTCTCGTTCGATGGGTCCCACTTCCTCCAGGTACAAGGAGTCGCAATGGGCACATGTTGTGCCCCTTCTTATGCGAACTTGTACCTGGGGGGGGTGGGAACGTGATTTGTTTTCCAATGACGAATTTGGACACCTTTTCGGTTCAGTTTTGGGGTGGTTTCGTTTTATTGATAACGTACTGATGCTATGGGCGGGATCTCTGACCACTTTGAATGAATTTATGCAAATGTTAAGTACCAACAGACATAATCTTAAATTCACCATGGCATACAGCCAAACCAGGATTGCGTATCTGGACATATCGATATACGTTACAGAAGAAGGTTTAATCAAAACCACTCTGTACCGTAAACACACGGCGGGGAACACGATTCTACACGCTGCAAGTTCGCATCCCCGTCCATTGATCCAAAGCATACCATTTGGGCAGTATTTACGTCTAAGACGGAACTGCACCGATGATACGAAATTCAAGGAGGAGGCTGATCTTCTCTATACACGTCTAAGAATGAGGGGCTACAGCAGAAATTGCCTTAAGAACGCTTTCAAAAAAGCCCTTATTAAACCTAGAAATGCCGTACTTGCCAGAGCCCCCAAAAAAAAACACACCTGATGTGGTGAGATTTATAACTACATACTCTGACCAGCATGCTAAAGTCAGGTCAATCATGCAAAAACATTGGCATATTTTGTCTGCTGACCCTGTTCTAAGAAAATATATTGGAACGAGCCCAGAAATTACCTTTCGACGGGCTGGTTCTATTCGGGACCGTCTGGTACAAAGCAACTATAGGAGGTCTGACAACAAACCCCGGGAACTAAAGGGACTGTACAAATGTGGCCAGTGTGATTACTGTGACCTCCTAATTGAGGGCCCAAGGATAATTGAGGAACGGCCAGACCCACTTCCTCAAACACCATATCACCTGTCAGACTAAGGGAGTCATTTACATTATTTTTTGTTGTTGTGGATCCTTCTACATCGGGAAGACAATTCGAGCCTTCTGGAGAAGAATTAAAGACCATGTTTATTACGCAACCAGTGGTATTTTGAACACCACCATTGGCCATCATGTGGCGTTTAGGCACCGATATGAACCCCAGGTTTTCAAGGTTGCCGCCCTGGATCGGGTCTATGAGGACCCAGGGGGTGGCAACTTTGACCAGAGGGTATTACAACGAGAAACAGAATGGGTATACAAATTAAAGGCGACCAAGTATCCTGGTCTGAACGACATGGTCAGCTTTAAACCATTTTTGTAAAATATACAGAATATACTAATCACAGTGCTATACCTTCTTCCCCTTTTTCTTTCCTCTTTCCTTCCCCTCCTTTGTCCTGGGATGTCCCCTAGGTTGTATTCTCCCATTTTCCATACGTTTTGGAGTGTCTCTCGGTCCCTGATCTCGTCATGGTTCAGAGAGAACCTACATATTTCCACAAGAAAGGTTTTGTTTTTTCGTATATTTGAGAAAAACAATAATAATAATAATAATTTCTTTCTCGTACATCACGGGACACAGAGCGACATAGTCATTACTAATGGGTTATATAGTTACCGTCAGGTGCTGGCACTGGCAACTTCCAAAACCGGAAGTACCCTCCCCTATATAAGCCCCTCCCATCCGGGAGCACCTCAGTTTTTTTTGCCAGTGTCTAAGGTGTTGGCCAAGAAGAAACATGTGTTTTTCACTGAGCTTGCGTACAGGTTCTTTTGGGCCTCAGTAAGCTATTCCGGATCCGACCAAAAAAGCTTCATAGCTAAACGGTCGGTACCCGGGCCTTGCAGAGAAGAGCAAGGTTCTGCCTGTAATGCTTCTCTTAGGAGAGCTGGACCCTGGGATCCAGAGCTCTGGTCATACCCACGACCAAGATGTTTTCTGTGCAGGGTGCTATACAGGTCCAGGGGAGTGGAATCCTTGGGAACCCGGTCCCTGAAGGTTTGATTACAATGCCTGCCGTGATAGGTGAAGTTTGGGCTTTTGTGGACCAAACAAAGTCCTGCGGCGGGGAACAGGTAAGTGGGGGCCCCCAGGAACTTGGTTCTATTGGGGGACCCCCAAGCCTAATTTGTCTTTCTGTCTGTTACCTAACGGTATTCCCGCTAATATCTGTGCATGCCTGTAACTACTAAAAAAATGTAATAATTTTTAATGGTGGTCAAGAAAAAAAAAAAAAAAAAAAGAATGTTTTTTTATATATGTTTAGTATATTAAACTGCGGTACCTGTGTTTGTCCACTAGAGGCCGCTGTGGAATGTTTTTCTTGTCATATGGACTAGTTTCTTCTCAGAGAGCAAAGTCCAGGCAGCTGGTGAGTTCTCCTACAGGAAACTGTTTCCTCTGCCATGTTGCAGTGTTCGTCTATCCCCCGGCCTGCGGCAAAGGGGGCCCTGGCTCCTGTCCCTGGTTTCCATGTTTGAAAATTAGCGCCGAGGCGCACGTGGCCGCGCGCGTGCGCGTGCACGCGCCTCTATATATAGAGGTGGCCGGAAAAAGGGGCGGGGCCTGGGGGATGACGCTCTGTGCGCGCCGCAGCGCTTCTGCGCATGTGCGGGCGTCCCAGCAGGTTTTAAAAAGCCACATTATTGCAGTAAGCTGGCTATGAAGTACAGAGACAGAGCTGACAACATTTAAAGGCATACAGCAAGCGGTTGATACAGGCATCCCCTAGAAAGGCACATTAGTAGACACCAACTGTTTATTATAGCAGCATTTATGCTAGACTATTATCAGTAACTGGTGTATTTTCGGCTGGAATACCTCAGCTTTGTGGCTTAGGAATATGCCGTCTAAAAACTCCGGGACTAGAAATTCCAGGAGGAATAGGGGGTCTCCACCTGCTCCTGTGTATGTAACAGAGGAGGTTTTTTCCTCAGCTCTGGGAGGGCTGGAAGAGAGATTGTCAGCACTAATTGCTGCTTCCCTGTCACAGGAGAAAAGCGCTCGATCTCCGTCTCCTCCCTCAGAGTGCCTGTTAACAGAGCAACAGTCCCATACAGAGGTCGACCTACCTGAGGGGGATCAGGATGAGGTTGATTCGGTTGTAGAGGAATCAACAGTGGAGGAGCCGTTCTCAGCATCACATGCTGAGAGGTTATGGGTTCAGTCCCTGACTAATATGGTCCGATCAGCATTTAAAATGCCACTTGCGGAGCCATCCTCCTCTTCTGTCTCCTCGTTGGGGTCGCTAAAAGCTCCCCAGACTGTTTGTTCTTTCCCGATCCATCCTTTATTGGAGGGGCTCATTTACCAGGATTGGGAGCATCCTGACAAAATATTTACTCCCCCCAAGAGATTTCCGGTGGTCTATCCTATGGAGGATAAGTTCGTCAGAAAATGGAAGGTCCCTACAGTGGACGCAGCCATCTCTTGTGTGAATAAATCACTGACATGTCCGGTGGAAAATGTCCAAATGTTCAAGGACCCAATAGATAAAAAATTGGAGTCCTTATTGAAATCTGCTTTTTCTACAGCAGGATTGGTGACACAACCAGCAGTGGCAGCTATAGGGGTCTGCCAAGCAGTGAAGGATCAGTTGAAACAGGTCTTAAGGGACGTGCCAGATCAGCAGGCTCTTGCTCTAGCTGATCTACCTAGAGCCTTATGCTTTGCGGTGGACGCTATAAAGGATTCAATCCATCAGGCCTCCCGCCTTACGCTGTCTGTAGTACATATGCGCAGGCTTCTATGGCTCAAAAACTGGTCTGCTGAAGCTCCCTGTAAAAAATTGCTGGTCAGCTTCCCATTTCATGGGGAGCGTTTATTCGGGGAAGACCTGGACAAGTATATCCAGAGAATTTCCAGCGGTAAAAGTACACTCTTGCCGGTCAAAAATAGAGTTAGAGGTCCCTCTTTTAAGAGGCCGGCTTCTCCAGTCCCTAGGACATCGGCTGTGAAACAGTTCCGACGGCCTCCCCGGTCAAATCCCGGAGGTAAAAATCAGGGACAGTTGCAGGGTAACAAGAAGCCCTGGAGCAGGAGAGGTACAAAACCTCCCCCAAAGTCAAATGCATGAAGGGTTGCCCCCACCCAATCGGGTGGGGGGAAGACTTCAGTTGTTCACAGAGACCTGGCGGGACACGATCCGAGACAGATGGGTGCTCTCCGCAGTAAATCTGGGATACAAATTGGAGTTAAAAAACTCCCCTCCTTCCCGCTTTATAAGGTCGAACGTGCCAAGGGATCCCCAGAAGAGAGGATCCCTCCTGTTGGCACTGGAACAATTATTGCTTCAAGCAGTAATTATAGAGGTCCCCCTGGAAGAATGGGGGTTCGGGTTTTACTCAAACCTCTTTACAGTTCCGAAGCCAAACGGGGACGTGAGGCCCATATTAAATCTAAAAGGGCTAAACAAATTCCTGCATATCAGGACTTTCCGGATGGAGTCGATCCGATCGGTAGCCACTGCCCTACAAGGGGAGGAATGGTTAGCCTCGATCGACATCAAAGATGCGTATTTGCACATCCCCATCTTTCCAGCCCACCAAAAATTTCTACGCTTTGCGATAGAAGGGCGCCATTTTCAGTTCAGAGCCTTACCCTTCGGTCTGGCCACAGCACCAAGAGTGTTCACAAAAATTCTGGCCCCATTATTGGCCAATCTAAGAACACGAGGTGTAACGATAATGGCATATCTAGACGACTTGTTGCTGATAGACCACTCAGTGGAAAAACTAGAAGTGGTTGTTCACGAGACAATCAAGTATCTGGAATATCACGGTTGGATTATCAACCAAGACAAGTCAGCCCTAGAACCAGTCAAAAGTCTGGAATACCTGGGGCTAAGGCTGGATTCAGACCAGAGAAAATTTTTCTTGCCTCGAGAAAAGGGGTCGTCTTTGAGAGATTTGATCCACTTAGTGGGTTCAAAAAGACAGCCATCCATACGCCTGTGCATGAGGCTGCTGGGAAAAATGGTGGCATCATTCGAAGCAGTACCCTACGGTCAATTCCATTCAAGGAAGTTGCAAAGGGCCATACTGTCAGCCTGGAACAAAAAAGTTCAGGCTCTGGACGTACCAATGTCCTTGTCCCCTTCCGTTCGCAGAAGCCTCCGTTGGTGGTTGGTTCCCCGGAATCTGGAAAGAGGGAAATCCTTCAGTCCGATTTCCTGGAAGGTGGTCACTACAGATGCCAGCCTTTTAGGCTGGGGAGCAGTACTGGAGCAATGGTCTCTCCAGGGCAGATGGTCGGATGCGGAAAAGGCCCTGCCCATCAATCTCTTAGAGATACGAGCAGCCCGGTATGCCCTAGTAGCATGGACATCCAAACTCCAAGGGTCCCCTGTCAGAGTTCAGTCAGACAATGCCACAGCAGTGGCATATATCAATCGTCAGGGGGGCACCAGGAGTCGTGCAGCCCAAAGGGAAGTAAATTACATCCTGAGATGGGCAGAAAGATATGTCCCAGCCATATCTGCGGTATTCATTCCAGGGGTGGAGAATTGGAAGGCGGACTTTCTAAGTCGCCAACAATTATGCCCTGGGGAATGGTCCCTTCATCCCGAGGTTTTCCGGACAATATGTCAGCGGTGGGGAACACCGGATGTAGATCTGCTAGCATCCAGGTTCAACACGAAAGTGGACAGGTTTGTCTCTTGGACAAGGGATCCCCTAGCGTGCGGCTCGGATGCCCTAGTGTTCCCTTGGGATCAGTTCAAGCTGATATATGCATTCCCACCGCCACAATTGTTACCTCGATTACTCCGCAGAATCAGGGTAGAAAAGAAACCAGTGATTCTGGTGGCTCCAGCGTGGCCCCGAAGAGCATGGTACGCGGAGATCGTAAAAATGTCTGTGGGGAGTCCTTGGACCCTCCCACATCGTCCGGACCTGCTTTCGCAGGGACCGATATACCACCCTTCCTTACCAGCCCTAGGTTTGACGGCCTGGCTATTGAAGCCCACATTCTAAAAAAGAGAGGGCTCTCTAATGCTGTGGTGTCTACCATGATCAATGCCAGGAAACCGGTATCCAGGCAGATCTACTATAGAATCTGGAAGGCGTACATCGCCTGGTGTGAAGCCAAGAAATGGCATCCACGTAAATACGTAATAGGTAGAATTCTGGACTTCCTACAATGGGCTGTAGATAGGAAGCTTGCCTTGAGTACTATCAAAGGTCAGATTTCGGCCTTGTCAATATTTTTTCAAAGGCCCTTGGCTTCGCATTCACTAGTCAAAGCCTTTATACAAGGAGTGATGCGTATTAGTCCTCCGGTTAATATTCCCATATGTCCATGGGATCTAAACTTGGTTCTGTCGGTTCTACAGAAACAACCATTTGAACCATTACAGCATATTTCCTTAGTGCTTCTCACCAGGAAATTGATTTTTCTAGTAGCCATTTGTTCGGCTAAAAGAGTATCGGAATTAGCAGCTATGTCCTGTAAGGAGCCATATCTGGTTATCCATAAGGACAGAGTAGTGTTACGTCCTCATCCAGCCTTTCTTCCTAAGGTGGTATCGAGTTTTCATTTGAACCAAGATGTGGTTCTTCCTTCTTTTTTCCCCAAGCCTACTTCGGTAGAGGAAAAATTATTGCATTCTTTGGATGTAGTAAGAGCAGTTAAAGCTTATCTAAAAGCCACTGCTCAGATTCGCAGAACGGATACTTTGTTTATTCTGCCGGAAGGCCCCAGAAAGGGTCAGGCAGCGTCAAAATCTACTTTAGCCAAGTGGATTCGACAGGTCATAATACAAGCCTATAGCTTGAGAAGTAGACCGCCTCCGTTCAAAGTTAGGGCGCACTCCACGAGAGCAGTTGGAACTTCATGGGCAGTGCATCACCAGGCCTCCCTGGCTCAAGTCTGTAAGGCCGCAACATGGTCTTCAGTACACACGTTTACTAGGTTCTACCAGGTGGACGTTAGAAGTCAGGAGGATGTCGCCTTTGGGCGCAGTGTGTTGCAGGCCGCAAAAGATCCTCATGTCTGATAGCGCTCAGCTTATATATGGTGTATCCCCCCCCCCTCATTTGGCATTGCTTTAGGACATCCCATTAGTAATGACTATGTCGCTCTGTGTCCCGTGATGTACGAGAAAGAAAATAGGATTTTTATAACAGCTTACCTGTAAAATCCTTTTCTTGGAGTACATCACGGGACACAGAGCTCCCGCCCCTCTTTGGGGACACTTATTGCTTTGCTACAAAACTGAGGTGCTCCCGGATGGGAGGGGCTTATATAGGGGAGGGTACTTCCGGTTTTGGAAGTTGCCAGTGCCAGCACCTGACGGTAACTATATAACCCATTAGTAATGACTATGTCGCTCTGTGTCCCGTGATGTACTCCAAGAAAAGGATTTTACAGGTAAGCTGTTATAAAAATCCTATTTTTTTGTATATGTGATAAAGACATAGGAACTTATACAATTGTATGTATCGCACCAATGGAATTCATCCTAAGCGAATGACTGTCTCCATGGAGCATGTATTGTGTTATCGTACAATTATGTTAATGTAAGTATATCTTTGTGTGCTTCTTGGCGCTTTTCCCTGTCCTCTCTGTGCATCTTAGTGATCCAATATGGCGATTGCCATGCTTAGTGTTTAATTTTATGTGATTCATCTCTTGTCATTATTTTTAGTTCAAATTTCGTTTTTTTTTTTGCTTCACCGCGCTGTTTTCCCTACTCCAACATGGCGTGCTTTGCTTCATGTGGTTCATCTCTTGCTGTTTTCAAGTTTGGGTCTTTTGCTCCATTGCACTGTTTTTTTATTCCAGTGGGGTGTGCTTGACACTTCCGCTGACGTTCAACAGCCAGGTAAGCCGCCTCCTACATCTTGGTGATACCATATAGGCACGAGCTGCCCATTTAGTCATTACTTATGTTCTTTATTTCCAGACCTTCTACGGTGATATATATACCACTGCTTTGGCTGGGCTTTTTACCCCCATATTGAAAGTGCTTACGATAGGACTGTGTGGTGAATAGAAAGTCTTCCTTTTCCATACTAAGAACGCCCCCACCCCCGTTTTTGGTTATACCCCATTGGATGTAGCTGGTAATTATATATATTTTATATTTTTTATTACATTTCTTACACAATTCTCTTTGTATGTATGTATCTGACTATACCCATTGGCATTTGTAGATCTGCTCAGCTATTTATATTAGCTGTGAGCGTCAGACCCCTCCATCTATGGACTATATTCCTGTGAGAATATCAGTGCTTGATCATTTTTTTGACCAACAGGTAGGACTTCTGTGTTATATATACACATATATATACATTGATATATGCCACATTGATTGTTAAATACATATATATATATATATATATATATATATATATATATATATTCTTTATTTTCTCTATCAGACCACACGTACATTCATTACCATACTACATATATGAATCGGTAGTATTTGAACAACATTTTACTATCCGGATGTCTTTCTGAGGTATCTTTTATACTTTGGGGGTGTTTTGGTTTGTTTTTTCACCCTTTTTCTGCCTTTTGCTTTCTGTTTTCTGCTTTTTGTCTTTTGTCCTTTGGATCATGGTGCGCATGGAGGACAGGCTATGCAGTCTTCTAGCTCCAAAGATATCTTTTTATTTACTTTTATTTTTACTTTTTAACTGTATATACTGTATATTAATTCTTATGTATCTCATTCCAGATAGTGAGATTTGTCCCAAGTGTGTATAAAAATCGCTTCCCCCCTTGTCCGTCCTGACAAAGCCTCACGGCGAAACGCGTCAACGTTCAAAGGGACTTCCTACTGCTATATACATTGTATGGTCTTTTTTAATCTTTGTCTAATAATTTTGCGATTCAATAAAACTTTTTGTATTCCATTTTCGTGTGTTGCCTGTAAAGTCCTACCTTGTTTTACTCCTCCTTGAGTAACAAACCAATTTTCCTCAATATATGGATGTGGCAATGTGAGTGCTCTCTCCTCCCCCTCCCCCTTAAGTATACTCCTCCCAGGGGCCTCACCACGACTCCATCAGAGGGGGCATGCGGGGCATTACACTCTATTCATACATTTGGTCTAATCTCGCCTTTTTATTTTCTCCCCCCCCCCCCCTCTAACCTATCCTACCTCAGAGGAATAATGCTCCCATCCTGCCCATATTTCATAAAATGTATCCTGTTTATCTTTAACTACATATATCCATTACTCAGCCTCCTTAATTAAATTTACCTCTTTCTTCCATTCCAACAGGGTAGGACCTCATGTCTGTTTCCATAGCCTATGAATTAGTAATTTAGCTGCATTCAGTATATGTGGAATGATACTGTTCCTATATGATTTGATGGATCTTGTAGTAGTCCTATGGAACAGGAAATACAGTGGTGTTACCTCTATAGGATCCAAAGTTAATTTCGTAACCCATGGGATGATCGCGTCCCAAAAATCTTTAATTTTGGGACACTCCCACCACAAATGGAGATATGTCCCTTTTTGACCACATCCTCTCCAACATTTAGCGTCTAGTGTCGGAAACATCTGCGCGATCTTAACTGGGGTCCGATACCACCTTACCAGAAATGTATATGACATTTCTAAAACTCACTGCAGACAGTTCCTGTTATTTTCTTCCTAATAATACTACAGGCAGGCAGTTGATTCAGCTAGCTGCGGTATATTAAGTCAGTGTACTGTATACTGGGCACAGTGTGCAGCTAAACCTCACTGCAGACATATCCTGTTCTCTTCCTAATATTATACTACAGGCAGTTGATTTAGTTAGCTGCAGTATAATCAGTATATATATATATATTGTGAGGGGGTTAGCTCGGCAGCGGGTGTGTGTGACCCCCGGGATGGGCTCCCCACCCAAAAACAGGCCCAGCAGACGGAGGTTGTGGTTTTCAAAATCAAAAAGGTGCGGTTTATTTTCTATTTACAGTGACAAAAACACAGCAAGGCAAAAAAAAAAACATAAACAAAATAAATCCTGGTCAACTTGACCTCTGACTAAACATACAGGTTTCCTAACTAACAACTGGGATCAGCCTAGTGCTGTCCTAGTCCCTAAGTCCCTGGTTTTAAATGTCCAAGCAAATATATAGCCACACAGGCTTTCTCTCACCGCACAGGGGTTCACTCTCCCTAGACAGTCCACACAGGTCTGGTTCCAGGCATGAGCTAACACCTAATGAATCTGGGAGTTTTTTTATAGAGGCCTAAATGAGCTGACAAGCTTCAGCTGGCCTCATCAACTCCCTGTCTGCACGACGCCCAGCCCTCTCCCTAGAGGTATGAGTCATCAATGAGCCCACTAGTCTCAGCTGGGCTTATACAACTCTCCACCTAGCTGTATAAGTCGGCGTAAAGCCTGAATCTGGGCGAAATATATCTACCCCCCTGGATGCAACCAGGTGACTTTACCTTCCTGCTGTCACATACCCCCCCCTCTTGTTTTAACCTCGGGGTTGGAACACCAGCAATCAGGCATTCATGTACTCGAGACAAAGCATCCACATTCCCCATTTGAACGCCAGGGCGATGCTTTACTGTGAAGTTGAATTCCTGGAGGGCCAGGAACCACCTATTCACTCTTCTATTTGTTTCCTTGTTTTGAGCCATCCACTTTAACGGAGCGTGATCCGTAACCATGTCAAAGTGCCTACCTAGCAGGTAGTACCGAAGGGAATCTAGAGCCCACTTCACCGCTAAACACTCCTTTTCAACGGTGGCGTAATTTACCTCATGGGACTTCAACTTCCTGCTGAGGTAAATGACTGGGTGCTCTTCCCCGTTCCAGACCTGGGACAATACTGCTCCTAACCCCACATCTGACGCATCACTTTGTACGACAAAGTCTCTAGAGAAGTCGGGTGAGTACAACACTGGCTGGCTACATAAGGCTTGTTTCAAGAATTGGAATGCTGCCTCAGCCTCGGGGGTCCATTTAATCATGACCGACCCTTTCCCCTTCGTCAGGTTGGTTAGGGGCACAGCCTTAGAAGCAAAGTGGGGAATGAATCGCCGATAATACCCAGCGATTCCCAGAAAGGCTCGTACCTGCTTCTTGCTGTTGGGACGTGGCCAACTCTGGATGGCCTCGACTTTGTTGAGTTGGGGTTTTATTACTCCCCTCCCAATGGTGTACCCAAGATATTTGGCCTCCTCCTGCCCAATGGTACACTTCTTGGGGTTAGCCGTAAACCCTGCTTCCCGAACAGAGTCCAGGACTGCTTGCACTTTTGGCAGATGTGAGGCCCAATCTGTGCTATGGACAATTATGTCATCCAGGTAAGCCGCAGCATACTTCCGATGGGGCCTCAGCATCTGGTCCATTTTCCGCTGGAATGTGGCCGGCGCATTCTGTAACCCGAACGGCATTCTTTTATATTGGAACGCCCCGTCTGGGGTTACAAATGCGGTTTTCTCTTTGGCCGACTTGGCCAGGGGGATTTGCCAATACCCTTTTGTGAGGTCAAGAGTCGTCATGTATCGGGCTGTTCCCAGCCGGTCGATCAACTCATCTATACGTGGCATGGGGTAGGTGTCAAATTTTGTAACTTTGTTCAACTGACGAAAATCGTTACAAAATCGCCAGCTCCCATCCGGTTTAGGCACCAACACAATGGGACTAGACCAATCACTTTGGGACTCCTCTATCACCCCTAAGTTCAGCATTTTCTGTACTTCCTCCCGTATTGCCTCCCGTCGGGCCTCTGGGATCCGATAGGGTTTTAACTTCACCCTTTCACCGGGCGGGGTAATAATGTCATGCTCTACCCCAGATGTTTGTCCCGGCAGCTCAGAGAATACCTCCTTGTTGCGAAGCACAAACTCCTTAACCTCCTGTTGTTGGGGTTGTGACAAGGTGGCTGCGATTCCAACCTCAGGAATCACGCAACCAGTTTGAGCTGGTGACCAAGTGTCTGCGACTAGGGACTCTCTATCCCTCCAGGCTTTCAACAGATTAACGTGATAGATCTGTTCGGGCTTTCGCCTTCCTGGTTGTCTGACCTTGTAATTCACTTCGCTCACTTTTTCCATTATCTCGTAGGGGCCTTGCCATTTGGCAAGGAATTTACTTTCAACCGTAGGGACAAGTACCAATATCCTATCCCCCGGGGAAAAGGTACGGGTCTTGGCTCCACGGTTGTACACTCTCTGCTGTGCCAACTGCGCTTGGGCCAAATGTTCCTTCACGATGGGCATTACCTGTGCAATTCGATCTTGCATCAGGGCGACATGCTCAATCACACTCCTGTGGGGAGAACTCTCACTTTCCCAAGTTTCCTTGGCAATATCCAACAGCCCTCTTGGGTGTCTCCCATACAGTAACTCAAAGGGGGAGAATCCCGTAGAGGATTGGGGCACCTCCCTAATAGCAAACATCAAATAAGGAAGTAGACAGTCCCAATCCCTTCCATCTCTATCCACCACTTTCTTCAACATTTGTTTTAGGGTTTTGTTGAATCTTTCAACCAGCCCATCGGTTTGGGGGTGATACACAGATGTACGCAATTGCGTCACTTTGAACAATTTACACAGCTCTTTCATAACCCGGGACATAAAGGGTGTACCTTGGTCCGTAAGCAGTTCTTTACAAATACCCACCCGGCTAAAAACAAGAGATAGCTCTTTGGCTATGGTTTTGGCCGAGGTATTTCTGAGAGGGATCGCTTCTGGATAACGGGTGGCATAGTCCATTATAACCAATATGTACTGGTGCCCCCTAGCGGACTTGATTATAGGACCTACCAAATCCATTGCGATTCTCTCAAACGGGACCTCAATGATGGGTAGAGGGACCAGCGGGCTACGGAAATGTGGCATCGGGGCCGACCTCTGACACACAGGGCAGGAGGAACAATAATTTTCTATGTCCTTCATCACCCCAGGCCAATAGAATCTCTGTAATACCCTCTCTTGGGTTTTCTCTGTCCCCAGATGACCTCCAAGAATGTGCCCATGGGCCAACTCCAACACCAACTTCCTGTAAGGTTTGGGCACCACAAGCTGCTCAACGGTTTCTTCTGCCCTTTTTGCCACCCGATACAGTAGGTCCTTCTCTACGCTGAAGTATGGGTAAGTGCCGGTATTATCTGGGTTCACTAACTCGCCATCTATTTTCACTACGTTTTCCCGTGCCTTTATTAGGGCGGGGTCTTTCAACTGTTCTGTGGCAAAGTTTTCCCTGTGAACCTCAAGATCAGAAAACTCCACAGACGGTAGGTTTTCGTCTGAGGAGGTGGGCTCCTCTCCAGTTTCTTGAGTCTCCCCTGCCAATACTGACAAGGGAAATTCCGGAGAGTCCTCACCACTCTCAGGGGAGTTCTGGCTATCACATTCCTGGTACATAGGGGCACCCGTGGGGGGCTCAGGATCATCCCACAGTTCCCAGAACTTCGGAAAATCCCTTCCCACAATGGCATCATGCGGTAACTGAGATACTAAGCCCACTGGATGAGAGAGGGTACCTTTGGGGGTCTCGAAACACACTGTAGTCACTGGATACTCTCGGGTGTCCCCATGCACACAAATAACGGCTACCTTGCTATTCCCAGAGACCTCTGTTTTAACTAACTCAGCCTTTATCAGGGTCACAAGGCTACCTGAATCCAGCAATACCACAACATTTCTACCATTAATACACATTTTGCATAAATGTTTCTCAGTTCCCCGAATGGCAGTGCATGCGACTGTCGCACACAGCGACTGACGTCTGCCCGTCAGAAAGTCACACTGCATGGGTTCCTCCACAACCGGGCAATTTGCTGCAATATGTCCCGCTTGGCGGCAGCGGTAGCAAACGATCCTTCTTGCCGCCTCTTGAGCTGCTGATTTCCCAGGCTGTTCTCGCCAAACTTGGGGTAGAGCTCCCACCCTCTCACTCTCTCCACCCTTACCCCTTGGAATCATCTTATCCGCCCCTGGGGATGGTCTGGTCTTAGGGTGGAAAGTCCGAGTGTCTCTGGAAGAGGCCGTCAGGTTCTCTGTAGCCAAGTATTTCTCCACACGATCCACAAGACCATCGGCCGTCTCTGGGTCTCCATGGCTTACCCACTTTTGGATGGCAGTAGGAAGAGCTCTCAAAAACCGATCCATTACAACACGTTCCACAATCTTTGGTGTGGACAAAGTCTCTGGCTGTAGCCACTTTCTGCTCAGGTGAATGAGATCATACATTTGAGACCTGGGGGGTTTTCCAAGCTGGAAAGTCCAGTTATGCACACGCTGAGCCCGGACAGCCAGGGTGACACCCAGCCTTGCCAATATTTCAGCTTTTAGCATCACATAGTCTTTTGCTTGGTTAGGCTCTAGGTCATAGTAAGCTTTCTGCGATTCACCAGTTAACAGAGGAGCCACTAGTCCAGCCCACTGCTCCTCAGGCCACTTTTCTCTTTCAGCGGTCCTTTCAAATGTGGTCAAAAATACCTCTGGATCATCCTCTCCAGTCATTTTTGTCAATAAACGACTCACCCCAAAGGACGCGGTATTAGTGGGACGGCTTTCCTCACTGGTCTGCGGACGTTGCTGCATTACTGCTTCCATCTGTTGTTGTAGTCTCTGCTCTTGCTTCTGCAACAGGTCTATGAAGCGGGCCTCAGATTGCTGTTGGGCTTGTTGCTGAGCCTCCAGACTCTGTTGTAAAGTTGCAAGGCTCTGTTGATGAGCTTGCTGCTGGGCTGCAAGGCTCCTTTGTAAACCTGCATTTGTCTGCTGTTGATTGGCATTTGCTAGAGCCAGCTGTTTCAGTATCTCCTCCATGCTGGCTTAAAAAAAAAACTGCCCGCATTCTCCACCAACTGTGAGGGGGTTAGCTCGGCAGCGGGTGTGTGTGACCCCCGGGATGGGCTCCCCACCCAAAAACAGGCCCAGCAGACGGAGGTTGTGGTTTTCAAAATCAAAAAGGTGCGGTTTATTTTCTATTTACAGTGACAAAAACACAGCAAGGCAAAAAAAAAAACATAAACAAAATAAATCCTGGTCAACTTGACCTCTGACTAAACATACAGGTTTCCTAACTAACAACTGGGATCAGCCTAGTGCTGTCCTAGTCCCTAAGTCCCTGGTTTTAAATGTCCAAGCAAATATATAGCCACACAGGCTTTCTCTCACCGCACAGGGGTTCACTCTCCCTAGACAGTCCACACAGGTCTGGTTCCAGGCATGAGCTAACACCTAATGAATCTGGGAGTTTTTTTATAGAGGCCTAAATGAGCTGACAAGCTTCAGCTGGCCTCATCAACTCCCTGTCTGCACGACGCCCAGCCCTCTCCCTAGAGGTATGAGTCATCAATGAGCCCACTAGTCTCAGCTGGGCTTATACAACTCTCCACCTAGCTGTATAAGTCGGCGTAAAGCCTGAATCTGGGCGAAATATATCTACCCCCCTGGATGCAACCAGGTGACTTTACCTTCCTGCTGTCACAATATATATATATATATATATTATATACACACACACACACACATCCCAGCTTTGTGCAGCTACATCTCACTGCAGGCCATTCCTTGTGTACCTATTCCAATACATAAAATACAGTATGTCTGGAAGGCCAGCAAGGATGGGCAGACACTTACAGGACAATAAAAGAGAGCAAGCAGGCTCTGTGTCCAGAGGCAACAATGCTGGTCATGGACACGGTGCATCCTCATCAGCACGTGGCTGTGGGGCATGCTTGTCCTTTTTTTTCGACAGCTGGCCGTCTTGAGCCACAACATGCAGAAGAGTTGGTAGAGTGGATGACCAAGCCGTCCTCATCCTCCTCATCCTCTGTCACCAAGGCTACCTTGGCTGCCAATGCAGGTGCCAAAGCGACCTATTCCATCGGCTCAAGGTCATCATCAGTTACTCCTTCCCTAGCCCCACCATCATGCACAGAGGAGTCCCCCGAACTGTTCGACCACAGTGTCGGATACATGCTGCAGGAGGATGCGCAGCGTTTTGAAGGCTCCGATGATGGTACCCAGCTTGAGGAAGGCAGTAACGTGAGCCCAGAGAGAGGGGGTGCCCAAGGAGGACAACAAACTGGCAGTCATGTTCCCCCAGCTGCAGCATACTGCCAGGTTTGCTGCAGTGACGAGGAGGGAGGGGATGATAAGGTCACTGACTCTACGTGGGTGCCTGATAGAAGAGAGGAGGAGGGGGCACATCTCTAATGAGGCAGGATGCCCTCTAGGGCCCAGCTTAAGGGTAGCCAACTGACTGCATCACACCGCAGAGCTCCGCATGTGCAGGTCGCTGCTGACTCCGTGCGTTTTTTTCAAAAGTTCTTTGGTGTGGGACTTTTTTGATATGTGTGCAGCAGATCGCACTGTTGCTACTTGCAACATATGTCTGAAGCGTATCAAGCGTGGCCAAAACACCAGCCACTTGGGCACCACATTCTTGACCAGACATGTGTCAAAGTTCCATGCAGTCCGTTGGCAATCGTACTTAAAAGATCCACACCAAAGAAAAAGGCGGACCTCTCCTTGCTCCTCATCAGCTGGGATCTCCAACCCCACTATACCTTCAGTCCTCTCAGAAACCTGCACTGAGAGGAATGAAGGTGTAGAATTAGGTGTGCCACTGCCAAGAACTTGCGGGCAATCTGCTATCGGTACACCAACGTCTGATTGTAGCAGGCATATTTCCCTGCCCCAGTTGCTACACCGGCGAAAGAAATTCGCTCCCAGTCATCCACATGCCCAGCGGTTGAATGCTAGCTTGGCTAAATTGCTAGCACTTCAACTGCTGCCTTTTCAGTTGGTAGACTCTGCCCGCTCCGTGAATTTGTTGAATGTGCGGTACCTCAGTGGCAGATTCCCAAACTGCACTTTTTTTCACGGACGGCGATTCCGGCTCTCTACCAACATGTGGAAGGCCATGTCTTGGCATCGCTGGACAGGACGGTCAGCGGTAAGGTGCATATTACCGCTGACTCATGGTCCAGCAGGCATAGACAGGGACGTTATCTAGCTTTCACGGCACAATGGGTGACTCTGCTGGCAGCTGGGAAGGATGCAGGACAGGGTGCAGTAGTGTTGGAGGTTGTTCCGCCACCACACCTCAAAATGCTACTAGTGGTGATTCTGCCACACCTCTCTCCTCCACCCCCTCCTCTTCTTCTTCCTCCATGGCCTCTTCCTCTGCTGATTTGTTCTCGGAACCAACGGTGATCGGTAGGCGTTCAAGGGGCTACGCAGGCAAAAAGATGCCCTGCGGTGCTTGAGCTGGTGTGCTTGGGGGACAGGAGCCACACTGGGGCAGAGATTCTGTCAGCTCTGCAGGGGCAGGCTCAGAGGTTCTTGACGCCACACCAGCTTCAGCCAGGAATGGTGGTTTGCAACAATGGCACCAACCTCCTCTCCGCCCTCCGACAGGGACAACTGACCCATGTGCCCTGTTTGGCTCACGTCCTTAACTTGGTTGTGCAGTGGTTCTTGGGCAGGTACCCGGGCTTACAGGATCTCCTGAGGCAGGCCAGGAAAGTCTGTGTGCATTTCCGCCTGTCATATAATGCCAGTGCTCGGCTTGCTGACCTCCAAAAGGAATTTAACCTGCCCAAGAACCGCCTAATCTGGGACATGCCCACCACATGGAACTCAACGTTGGCCATGCTGTAGCGGCTGCACACGCAGCAGAGGGGCATCAATGAGTACCTGTGCGACTATGGCACCAGGACAGGGTCAGGGGAGCTTGTTTTTTTTTCGCCACACCAGTGGGTCCTGATCAGGGATGCATGCACTGTCCTGTCACCATTTGAGGAGACCACAAGGATGGTGAGCAGTGACAGTGCATGCATCAGTGATACTGTCCCTCTTGTCCACCTGTTGGAGCACACGCTGCGTGGAAAAATGGACAGGGCACTTGAGGCAGAACAGAGGGAGGAAGAAGAGGACTTCCTTACCTCTCAAGGCCCCCTTTATCCAGACAGTGTTCCTGCTGGCCCACCGATCACACAGGAAGAGGAGGAGGATTGTGTCAGCATGGAGGTGGAGCCTAGTACTCAGCATCAGCAGCAGTCTTCAAGGGATCATTTACAGTCCCCATAAACCTATGAACTTGTACATGGCTGGGAGGAGGTGGCTGCGGATCATGTTGTCCTTAGTGACCTAGAGGACTCCGGACCGAATGCCATAGCAAACCTACGCTGCATGGCCTCCCTGATCCTGCAAAGCCTGCAAAAGGATCCTCAGATTCGTATTATCAAGGAGAGGGATCATTACTGGCTGGCAACCCTCCTTAAACCATGTTACAAGGGTAAGGTTGCGGACCTTTTCCAGCCATCGCAGAGGGAGCAGAGGATGAAACATCTTCGGGAGGCCTTGCAGAAAGGTTTGTGCAATGCGTTTCCAGAGCCTGGGAGGTTACAAATTCCTGGTCCTGGACAACGTGTTGCTGAGGCTTTGATCAGTCACAGAAGGAGCGGTGGAGAAGGTGGCCATCTCACCGATGCGTTCAGACAATTTTTTAGTCCGCAGCCCCAAGGTATGATCGGTTCCAGAAACCCTCACCAGCGTCTAATTTACATGGTGCAGGAATACCTAGGGGCAAGATCAGACTTGGACACCTTTCCCACTGAAAATCCTCTGGGCTACTGGGTCTTGAGGATGGATCACTGCCCAGAGCTTGCACAGTATGCAATTGAGCTACTGCCCTGTCCTACATCCAGCGTTCTTTTGGAATGCACATTCAGTGCTGCTGGAGGCTTTGTAACCGATCACAGGGTGCGCCTGTTCAGTGACTCGGTCGATCGGCTGACTTTCATAAAATGAATCAGTCTTGGATCACCAGCTACCAAGCACCTGATGCTGATGTAACCGAATAATTTTTTTTTGAATGTGAGATCCCTTCAAGACTGCCTATGCTGATGCTGAGTGACTATCCTTTTATGCTGAGTGACTATCCTCTTCCTCCTCAATGTTCATGTTGATAGCTTGTAAGAACATTTTTGGTTCTGGGCACCGCCACCAGTGGCTAAGGCCCAATTTTTCTGCCCCTGTTTAACAGGGGCATGTAATTAAAATTTTTGATGCAATACCTTGCAGCAGGGATCATTCCTGCGCTCCAACTAGAGTATCTGTGAGGGGTTGCAGTGTTGTGGCACCAGCACCAGTGCCTAAGGCCCAATTTTTCTACCCCTGTTTAACAGGGGCGTGTAATTAAAATTTTTGATGCAATACCTTGCAGCAGGGATCATTCCTGCGCTCCAACTAGAGTATCTGTGAGGGGTTTCAGTGTTGTGGCACCAGTGCCTAAGGCCCAATTTTTCTGCCCCTGTTCAACAGGGGCATGTAAATACAATTCTTGATCTAATATTTCACAGCATGGCCCGTTCCTGCGCCCACCAAGAGTAACTGAGGGCTTATAGTGTTGTGGCAACACCAACACCTAAGGCCCAAATTTTTGCTGAGAGCAGGCCCCTACTTTCAAACATCGGACTTACAAACGACTCCTACTTACAAAACGGAGGGAGACAACAGAAAGTGAGAGGAAATCTACCCCTGGGAAGGGAAATTCTCTCCTGTAAGAGTTAATATGGGAAAAATTTGTCTCCTCTCCACTGATGCTTTATCACCAATCCTTGTTTCCCTAAAACCCCCAAATTTTCAAAATCCAATTGTCATTGGGACAGAAAGTGAGGTGAAATCTTCTGAACAGATGCACAGACAGCAAAACAAATGTTACAGGGGTGATAACCCTCCCCTATGTTTTCCAAAAAGCTTAAAAATAGATTTTTTTGGCTGAAGCTACACTTAAAAATTGTACCTGTTCCAAATTACAAACAGATTCAACTTAAGAACAAACCTACAGTCCCTGTCTTTTCTGGGACCGCCTGTATACTGCTGTTCAGTGTATATGGGGCCTGGGGGCCCCACGCCTTTCCTTTTTTAATTTGGGTGCCAGGTTCCCCTTAATATCCATACAAGACCCAAAGGGGCTGGTAATGGGCTGGGGGGGGGGTACCCATGCCGTTTTTCTCAATGATTTTCATCCATATTGCCGAGACCAGACATTACAATAAAGCTGCAAGCAGTTTTAAATGACTTTTATTCCTTTAGAAATGTCATTTTGCGCAGGGACAGTTATAAACACGCGCCACTTTACAGGCATACTATAGACAGCCCCCAAGGTACGATATTTAAAGAAATATTTCACATTTATTTTTTCACTTTAAGCATCATTAAAATCACTGCTCCCGAAAAAACTTCAGTTTTTAAAACTTTTTTTTGCATTGATACATGTCCCCTGGGGCAGGACCCGGGTCCCCGAACCCTTTTTTAGGACAATAACTTGCATATTAGGCTTTAAAATTCACACTTTTGATTTCTCACGTTCGAGTCCCATAGACTTTAACGGTGTTCGAAAGTTCACGTGAACTTTCGGTCCGTTCGCATGTTCTGGATGCGAACTGAACCGGGAGGTGTTCGGCTCATCCCTACTCAGCAATGGCATGCAATGCCAAGCTGCTGCTAACAAAGCAAATAGAATATTGACTTGCATTAAAAAAGGGATTAACTCCAAAGATAAAACGATAATTCTCCCACTCTACAAGACTCTGGTCCAGCCCCACCTAGAGTATGCTGTCCAGTTTTGGGCACCAGTCCTCAGGAAGGATGTACTGGAACTGGAGAGAGTCCAGAGAAGGGCAACAAAGCTAATAAAGGGTCTGGAGGATATTACTTATGAAGAAAGGTTGCGAGCACTGAACTTATTCTTTCTGGAGAAGAGATGCTTGAGAGGGGGATATGATTTCAATTTACAAATACCATACTGGTCACCAGTGGCGGCTGGTGCTCAAAATTTTTTGGGGGGGGGGGGCGCAAACAAACTGAAAAAAATAATCAATTGCCGCCACTGTGCCCATTAAACGCAGCCACTGTGCCCATACGCCACCAGTTTTCCCCCTCAAATGCAGCCAGTTTGTTTCCATATACAGCCAGTTTGTCCCCATATACAGCCAGTGTGCCCCCATATATACACATACACATATATATATACACATACAGCCAGTGTGGTGCCCCCATATACAGCCAGTTTGTCCCCATATACAGCCAGCGTGCCCCCATATACAGCCAGCGTGCCCCCATATACAGCCAGTTTGTCCCCCATATACAGCCAGTTTGTCCCCCATATACAGCCAGTTCCCCCAATATTCAGCCAGTGTGTCCCCCATATACAGCCAGTTTGTCCCCCATATACAGCCAGTTTGTCCCCCATATACAGCCAGTTTGTCCCCCATATACAGCCAGTTTGTCCCCCATATACAGCCAGTTGTCCCCCATATACAGCCAGTTGTCCCCCATATACAGCCAGTTGTCCCCCATATGCAGCCAGTTGTCCCCCATATGCAGCCAGTTCCCCCCATATGCAGCCAGTTCCCCCCATATTCAGCCAGTTTGTCCCCCATATGTAGCCAGTTTGTCCCCCATATGCAGCCAGTTTGTCCCCCATATGCAGCCAGTTCCCCCCCATATTCAGCCAGTGTGTCCCCCATATTCAGCCAGTTTGTCCCCCATATGCAGCCAGTTCCCCCCATATTCAGCCAGTTTGTCCCCCATATACAGCCAGTTCCCCCCATATTCAGCCAGTTCCCCCAAATGCAGCCTGTTCCCCCCCCCCCCAGCCCTGCACTTACCTTCCTCGGTCCGCGCCGTCCTCTATGTGTTCTCCCGCTCTCGATGTCGCTTCAGCCAATCAGGTTACCGGTAACCAGATCCGGTGAACCTGATTGGCTGAAACCTCCACAGTCTTCTCCAAGGAACGCACCCCCGTGCGTACCTGGGAGGAGTTTTTGGAAGCTGAATACAGCCTGAGAGCTGTATTCGGAAAGCCTATCGCTGGCTCTGATAGACACTTCCAAGTCACACCCACCGCCGGCCGCCGCTCTAATTCATATGGCCGGCGCTCACCAGGAGGCCGGCCATATGAATAGTGGGCAGCGCGGCAGCGGTGACAATACACAGATTCATGCAATGCATGAATCTGTATTTTGTCTTTCAGTGGCGGTGCGGGAGCGAGAGGGGGCGGCGCTCCGGTGCCCTCTATGGACGCACCGCCACTGCTGGTCACCCAATAGGGATAAAACTTTTTTGTGGAAGGGAGTTTAACAAGACACGTGGCCACTCATTAAAATTAGAAGAAAAGAGGTTTAACCTTAAACTATGTAGAGGGTTCTTTACTGTAAAGCCCCGTACACGCGATCGGTTTAACCGATGAAAACCGTCCGATGGATTGTTTTCATCAGACAAACCGATTGTGTATAGGACCCATCGGTCTTTTTTCCATCGGTTTTAAAAAATAGAACATGTTTTAAATTTTTCCGATGGATCAAAAACGTCTGCCTGGAACACCCACACCCCGGAGGGGTCGTCGCATCGGCGCCCACTGCCCTCGGTGTGCCGGAGACCCACAGGGGACTTGGAAATTGTATAGTAATGTCACCCGGGGAGGGAGACAGGTATACCTGACCCCCCTAACACCCCCCCCTTTTTTCCTCCCCTTTTTTCCTTCTTTGCCCCCCCTTGACCTTTTCTCTCGCTCGTTTCCTGCTTTTAGCTTTCCTCTCTTTTCTATATCTTTCTTCTTTCTTTTGGGCTTTACCCAACTCACTTCACAGGAGGCACTATGCCTCCAAGTTCTGTTTCCTTTTAGATAAACGGGAAAATAAAGGGGGAGCTGTGTCCACGGGACCCGGGCACTCTGGCATCTGCAAATCCCTGACGGATATATCCCGAAGGTAGATGAGTAGCTATATTGGAGCCCCGGGGGACCTCACCCCCCCCCCCCTGAGGAGTGTACACATACCAAAGGGGCATGGGTGGGAGGAGGATTCCACCCTATGCTTCCCACGAGAATTGCCAGCTGTATAATTTACTGTATGTGTATGTAAGATATATACTACCGGGGTCCATGTGGGCCGACTTCCCTGATGAAAAATAAAAAATTTTGAAAAAAGAAAATACCGATCGTCTGTGGGGAACTCCATCGGATAAAAAACCCACGCATGCTCAGAATCAAGTCGACGCATGCTCAGAAGCATTGAACTTCATTTTTCTCGGCTCATCGGAGTGTTTTACGTCACCGCGTTTGGGATGGTCGGTTTTTGGACTGATGGTGTGTGGCCAAGACTGATGAAAAACAGTTTCAATCGGATTTCTGATGTACAAATCCATCGGACTAAAATCCAGCGGAAATCCGATTGTGTGTACAGGGCTTAAGAGTGGCAAGGATGTGGAATTCCCTTTCACAGCGGGGGGCATCGATGGTTTCAAGAAACTATTAGATAAGGACCTGAACGACCACAACATACAGGGATATACAAGGTAATACTGACATAATCACACACGAGGGAGAGCGGCTCTACAACTGGGCTTTTGAGAGGAGGAGGAGGAGCCAGGAACACCGCTGGTGGACCCCAGAAGAGGAGGATTGGGGCCACTCTGTGCAAAACCAACTGCACAGAGCAGGTAAGTATGACAGGTTTGTGTAACCACTTGCCAACCGCCGCACGCCGATGTACATCGGTAGAATGGCATGGCTGCACACATTGGCGTACAGGTACGTCCCCTTTAATGTGCGACCCTGTCAAGAAATCTGTGACCGTGCCCGCGGGACCCGCGGACCTGATCGCCGCCGGTGTCCCGCGATCGGGTCACAGAGCTGAAGAACGGGGAGAGGTAAGTATAAACAAACCTTTCCCCGTTCTTCCTAGTGACACTGTCAGTGATCGTCTGTTCCCTGTCATAGGGAACAACGATCAGTGACGTGCCACGCCAAGCCACGCCCCCTTACAGTAAGAATCACTCTTTAGGTCACACTTAACCCCTTCAGCGCCCCCTACAGGTTAACCCCTTCACTGCCAGTGTAATTTTTACAGTAATCAGTGCATTTTTAGCACTGTTTGTTGTAAAAATTACAATGGTTCCAAAATGGTGTCAAAAGTGTCCAATGTGTCCGCCATAATGTCGCAGTCATGATAAAAATCGCTGATCGCCGCCATTACTAGTAAAAAAAAAAATAATAAAAATGCCATAAAACTATCCCCTATTTTGTAGACGCTATAACTTTCGTGCAAACCAATCAATAAATGCTTATTGCGATTTTTTTTTACCAAAAATATGTAGAAGAATACAGATCGGCCGAAACTGAGGAAAAAATATGTTTTTTTATATATTTTTTGGGGATATTTATTATAGCAAAAAGTAAAAAATATTGAATTTTTTTCAAAATTGTCGCTATATTTTTGTTTATAGCGCAAAAAATAAAAACCGCAGAGGTGATCAAATACCACCAAAAGAAAGCTCTATTTGTGGGAAAAAAAATAAGTAAATTTTGTTTGGGATCCACGTCGCACAACCACGCCAGTTAAAGCGACACAGTGCCGAATCGCAAAAAGGGGCCTGGTCCTTTAGCAACAAAATGGTCCGGGGCTTAAGTGGTTAAAAAAAAAGAAACCAAACTTATTCTTTAACGGCTACTAGCCACTAGTTGCCCCACCCAACCCCTACCTTGCCCCACCCCTAATTCCACTCCTAAACACGCCCTCGGAAATGATCTCATGAAATTACACTTAAATGTTTTATGCAGAATTAAGTTACAAAAATAAATATGAACAACTTTATCAGTGTCCATCAGTGCAGCCTCACCAGTGCCCATCAATGCAGCCTCACCAGTACCCATCAATGCAGCGTCACCAGTACCCATCAATGCAGCCTCACCAGTGCCCATCAATGCAGTCTCATCTGTGCCCATCAATGCAGCCTGACCTGTGCCCATCAATATAGTGTGACCAGTGCCCATTAATGCAGTCTAACCAGTGCCCACCAATACAGCCTCACATGTGCCCATCAATGCAGCGTGACCAGTGTCCACCAATGCAGCCTTACCTGTGCCCATCTGTGCAGCGTGACCAGTGACCATCAATGCAGTCTCACCTGTGCCCATCATTGCAGCAAGACCAGTGCCAAACAATGCAGCCTCACCTGTGCCCATCATTGCAGTGTGACCAGTGCCCATCAATGCAGCCTGACCTGTGCCCATCAATGCAGCATGACCAGTGCCCACCAATGCAGCATGACCAGTGCCCACCAATGCAGCATGACCAGTGCCCATCATTGCAGCGTGACCTGTGCCCATCATTGCAGCGTGACCAGTGCCCATCATTGCAGCGTGACCAGTGCCCACCAATGCAGCCTCTAAAAAAAAAGAAACAAGACTTTACATATCCTTTAAGGGTTACTCACCACCAGTTGCCCCACCCAACCCCTACCTTGCCCTGCTCCTAATTTCACCCTAAACACACCCTCATAAACTCCCATCGAAATTAAACTTAAATGTTTTATGCAGAATTAAGTTACAAAAATAAATATGAACAACAACTTTATCAGTGCAGCCTCACCAGTGCCCATCAACGCAGCTGTCACCTGTGCCCATCAATGCAGCGTTACCAGTGTCCATTAATTCAGCCTCACCTGTGCCCATCAATGCAGCCTCACCTGTGCCCACCAATGCAGCCTCAGCTCTACCCATCATTGCAGCATGACCTGTGCACATCATTGCAGCGTGACCAGGGCCCACCAATGCAGCCCCCCCCCCCTCTGAGGCAGCCTATGCTCGCCAGAAATAATTTTCCACTCGCATTTTGCGATTTTGGAAAATTTGAGGGCTGCTGGCTGGGAAGGGGTTAACATCTAGGGGCAATCAAGGGTTTAAATGTGTGCCCAACAATGTTAACTGTGTGTGTTATGTGCTGCTTTTATGAAGCAATCTTGTTGTTTTACCCTGCTTTTCAAGGAATAAAAAAACAGCAAGATCGCCTGTCAGTGTTCAGAGCTCTGTGTTGTGAACACAGAGCTCCTTTCCCTGAATGACGGAGCCGATCATCGGGTGTTGGTGATCAATCATTGGCACCTGCTGATCGGCTTGTACTGTAACAAATCACAGCACAGCTGGGGTGGTGCCCCTACCCAGAAGCGCTGATCACATATCAGATATATGATCTAGCGCAGAGCGGCCACCCTGCTGCAGTATATTTGCGTGAGGCTGTCGGTAAATGGTTAAGAACCTTTCACTTTCACAGTGACAGGTTATTAAAGTGACAATAGTAAGAACTACCTGAATTTGCTGCCCGTGTCAGCAATAGTGTTGAGCAAACCCGAACTGTAAAGTTCGGGTCCGTACCGAACTTTAGCTTTTTCCCGAACCCGGACTTTGCGCAAAAGTCCGGGTTCGGCAATCTAATTAGGCATTTAGAAATGCTTCAGGGGCCAGCCAATCACCTTTTGATAAGCTGGTGTGCCCTTAGAGGCCATCATAGCCATGCCTACTAATGGCATGGCTGTGATTGGTCAGTGCAACATGTGACCCAGCTTCTATATAAGCTAGAGGCACACAGCACACACGTCACTCTGCTTCAGAATAGATAGGGAGAGGATCTTGGCTGCTGCTGTTGCTAATAGGGAGAGATTGTAAAATACATGAGGTAGTCCTGATTCTGCAATCTGAGGGAAAAGATAGAGAGATAGTGTAGTGTAGGGCCAGGTTCCTGTTGGTGCTTTCAGGGAGAGAGATATATTATATAGGAGTCCAGATTCAGAGATTAAAATCAGCGATCTGCATAGGTTTACCTGTTTGTGTTGCAGTGCACAGTCTTTTTACACTGCCATGAGCCCAGTGTCAGAGAAAATAACTTTTATCTGCAAGCTCAGTGCACCAGCACTGCATATTACGTTGAAAGATACACCGTTTCCATACTGTGGGTGTATTCTGCTCTTTAAAAAAGATCCATTTAGGGGGAAAAAATATTGTGCTCTTTTCCAAAAGACCCATAGGGCAAAAAAAAAAAAATGTGCATTTTATTTTGCCCGTGCAAAAAAAGACCCGTTTAGGGCAAAAAAAAAAAAAAAAAATTTGCACTTTAATGTACGCTTGCAAAAAGAGCCATTCAGGGCCACAAAAAATAGTTTGCAGTGTGTTATACATATGTGGAGGTGTGTGAAATAAACAATTTCTATATAGTTTTCTCCTACTGTGCTATACTAAAAACAACATTTTTTTTGAATAGCATTTTCTGCAGTTCTGTAGCTGTGCGATTCAGCGGTTACGTACTGTGGGTGTGTTCTGCTCTTCCAAAAAACGCCGTTTAGGGGCCAGGGATGAGCCGAACACCCCCCTGTTCGGTTCGCACCAGAACCTGCGAACAGACAAAATGTTCGTGTGAACTTTAGAACCCTATTAAATACAATGGACTCGAACGTTCGAAATCTAAAGTGTTAATTATAAAGGCTAATATGCAAGTTATTGTCCTAAAAAAAGTGTTTGGGGACCCGGGTCCTGCCCCAGGGGACATGTATCAATGCAAAAAAAAAGTTTTAAAAACGGCCGTTTTTTCGGGAGCAGTGATTTTAATAATGCTTAAAATGAAAAAATAAAAGTGAAATTTTCCTTTAAATTTCGTACCTGGGGGGTGTGTATGATATGCATGTGAAGTGGCGCATGTTTCCCGTGCTTAGAACTGTCCCTGCAAAAAATGTCATTTTTGAAAGAAAAAAGTCATTTAAAACTCACTAGCGGCTATTAATGAATTGTCGGCTCCCGGCAATACATTCAAAAGTCATTGATAAAAAAAAATAAAAAAAGCGTGGGGGTTCCCCAGAATTCTATTACCAGGCCCTTCAGGTCTGGAATGGATATTAAGGGGAACCCCGCCGCAAATTTTAAAAAAAATTGACGTGGGGTTCCCCCAAATATCCATTCCAGGCCCTTCAGATCTGGCATGGATTTTAAGGGGAACTCCACCCCAAATTAAAAAAAAAATGGCGTGGAGTCCCCCTAAAAATCCATACCAGACCCCTTATCCGAGCACGCAACCTGGCTGGCCGCAGGGGAAAAGGGGGGGGACGAGAGAGCGGCCCCCCCTCCCTCCTGAACCGTACCAGGCCACATCCCATCAACATGGGGACATCCTCCCCATGTTGAGGGCGACAAGGGCCTCATCCCCACAACCCTTGCCAGGTGGATGTGGGGGTCTGCGGGCGGGAGGCTTATCGGAATCTGGAAGACCCCTTTAACAAAGGGGACCCCCAGATCCCGGCCCCCCCCTATGTGAATTGGTAAGGGGTACATTGTACCCCTACCATTTCACGAAGAAAGCGTAAAAAAATGTTTAAAAAAAAAACACACAAACACCTTGAAAAAGTCCTTCATTTAAAAAACAAAACAAAAAAAAAACATTCCAGCGGTGAAATCCAGTGTCCCGCGGCGATCCCGATGTCCAGCGCTGTCCTTCATTGGTTGTGCCTGAGCGGACCTGATGGGGAACTCCCTCTCAGTGTTTTAAATGTATAGACCCGCCCCTTCTAAAGTTCCCCATCAGGTCCGCTCAGCGGACCAGATGCGGAACATGAGAAGGGGCGGGTCTATACATGTATTACCAAAGTGAGAGCAGTTCCCCATCAGGTCCGCCCCCTCGGTATGTCGGACCCGCCTACATCATTGGCTTGAGCGGGGAACTTCCTTCACTATGTAAATTTAAATTACACAGTGAAGGAAGTTCCCCGCTCAAGCCAATGACGTAGGCGGGTCTGACATACCGAGGGGGCGGACCTGATGGGGAACTGCTCTCACTTTGGTAATACATGTATAGACCCGCCCCTTCTCATGTTCCGCATCTGGTCCGCTGAGCGGACCTGATGGGGAACTTTAGAAGGGGCGGGTCTATACATTTAAAATACTGAGAGGGAGTTCCCCATCAGGTCCGCTCAGGCACAACCAATGAAGGACAGCGCTGGACATCGGGATCGCCGCGGGACACTGGATTTCACCGCTGGAATGTTTTTTGTTTTTTGTTTTTTTAAATAAAGGACTTTTTCAAGGTGTTTGTGTGTTTTTTAAACATTTTTTTACGCTTTCTTCGTGAAATGGTAGGGGTACAATGTACCCCTTACCAATTCACATAGGGGGGGCCGGGATCTGGGGGTCCCCTTTGTTAAAGGGGTCTTCCATATTCCGATAAGCCCCCCGCCCGCAGACCCCCACAACCACCGGGCAAGGGTTGTGGGGATGAGGCCCTTGTCCCCATCAACATGGGGACATCCTCCCCATGTTGAGGGCATGTGGCCTGGTACGGTTCAGGAGGGAGGGGGGGCCGCTCTCTCGTCCCCCCCGGCCGGCCAGGTTGCGTGCTCGGATAAAGGGTCTGGTATGGATTTTTAGGGGGACTCCACGCCATTTTTTTAAAATTTGTGGCGGGGTTCCCCTTAATATCCATTCCAGACCTGAAGGGCCTGGTAATTGAATTCTGGGGAACCCCCACCCTTTTTTGTTTTTTTTATCAATGACTTTTGAATGTATTGCCGGGAGCCGACAATTCATTAATAGCTGCGAGTGAGTTTTAAATGACTTTTTTTCCCTTCAAAAATGACACTTTGTGCAGGGACAGTTCTAAGCACGGGAAACATGCGCCACTTTACATGCATATCATACACACCCCCCAGGTACGAAATTTAAAGGAATATTTCACTTTTATTTTTTCATTTTAAGCATTATTAAAATCACTGCTCCCGAAAAAACGGCCGTTTTTAAAACTTCTTTTTGCATTGATACATGTCCCCTGGGGCAGGACCCGGGTCCCCAAACACTTTTTAGGACAATAACTTGCATATAAGCCTTTATAATTAGCACTTTAGATTTCTCCCATAGATTTTTCGAATTTGCCGCGAACACCCCAATTTGTTCGCTGTTCGGCGAACGGGCGAACAGGCAATGTTCGAGTCGAACATGAGTTTGACTCGAACTCAAAGCTCATCCCTATTAGGGGCACAAAAAATAGTTTGCAGTGTGTTATACATATTTGGGAGGTGTGTGAAATAAACAATTTCTATATAGTTTTCTCCTACTGTGCTATACTAAAAAAACAACATTTTTTTTTTGAATAGCATTTTCTGCAGTTCTGTAGCTGTGCGATTCAGCAGTTACGTACTGTGGGTGTGTTCTGCTCTTCCAAAAACACCCATTTAGGGCAAGATCCTGAATTTGGAAAATATGAGGAGAAGGTCAAAGGGACGTGGTGGCCCCGGTCGTGGTGCTGCTGGTGGAGCTCCTGTTGCAGGGAGAGGACGTGGTGGATCTGTGCCAGATACACGCACAAGTGAAACACCTTCCTCAGGTGCGAGTAGGCGACCGAGCCTGCGGCTGTATTTTGTCGTGCCTAATGAGGCTGTACGAATGTTTAGGCCAGGACAAGTACAGGCGATAGTAGATTGGGTTGCTGACAGTGCCTCAGGTTCCTTCACATTGTCTCCCACCCACTCTTCTGATGAAAGATCAGAGTTGGCACCTGAAACCCATGTCCATCAGTCTTTCACCTCACCCCCTTGCAAATCAGCCAAGCAGTCTGAGCCCCAAATCATGCAGCAGTCTCTTCTGCTTTTCGATGACTCTGTTAGCAGGGTTTCCCAGGGCCATCCACCTAGCCCTGCCCCAGAAGTGGAAGAGATTGAGTGTACGTCTCGGATGATGACGAAACACAGGTGCCAACTGCTGCTGCTTTCGCAATTGTGCAGACAGACAAGGAGGGCAGGGGTGAAGACTGGGTGGAAGATGATGTGGAGGACGATGAGGTCCTCGACCCCACATGGAATGAACGTTATGCAGGTGACCAGTGTAGTTTGGAGGAAGAGGCGGTGGTCGCACAGAGCCACCAGCACAGCAGAAGAGGGAGCAGTGTGCAAAAGCGGAGCGTCCGTCCCCTAGACAGTATGTCTGCTACTGCCCAACGCAGCAAGGGACCGAGCACACCAAAGCCAGGTCCAAGGAGTTCCCTAGCATGGCAGTTCTTCACACAATGTGCTGATGACAAGACACGAGTGGTTTGCACGCTGTGCAATCAGAGCCTGAAGCGAGGCATAAAAGTTCTCAACCTGAGCACACCCTGCATGACCAGGCATCTAAGTGCAAAGCACGAGCTGCAGTGGAGTAGACACCTCAAAAACCAAGAAAGGTCTCTGGCTCCTCCTGCCTCCTCTTCTGCTGCAGTATTGGCCTCTTCATCCACCTCTGTAGTGACAGTGGCACCTGCCACCCCGCAAACAGAGGATCTGCCAGCAACACTACCACCTGGGTCACCAACCATCTCCACAATGTCCCATGGAAGCGTTCAGCTCTCTATCTCCCAAACATTGGAGCAGAAGAGGAAGTACCCCCCTAGCCACCCGCGATCCCTGGCCCTGAATGCCAGCATTTAAAAACTCCTGGCCTTTGAAATGCTGTCATTCCGTCTGGTGGAGACGCAGAGTTTTAAAAGCCTGATGGCATTGGCTGTCCCACAGTACGTCGTGCCCAGCCGCCACTACTTTTCCAGGCGAACCATCCCTTCTCTGCACAACCAAGTGGGGGAAAAGAAATCAGGTGTGCACTGCGCAACGCCATCTGTGGCAAGGTCCACCTAACTACGGATGCGTGGACCAGTAAGCACGGTCAGGGACGTTATATCTCCCTAACAGCACACTGGGTAAATGCAGTGGCGGCTGGGCCTGAGGCAGATAGCAGTTTGGCGCATGTCCTTCCACCACCGAGGATTGCAGGGCGCTTCAGTTTGCCTCCTGTTGCTAACTCCTCCTACTCCGCTTCCTCATCCTCTACGCCTCCTCATCCGGTCAGCGTAACACCTTCACCACCAACTTCAGCACAGCCAGGGGTAAACGACAGCAGGCAGTTTTAAAACTTTCCTGTTTGGGGGAAAAACCCCACACCGCGCAGGAGTTGTGGAGTGACATGGAACAACAGACCAATGAGTGGTTGCTGTCAGTGAGCCTCAAGCCCGGCCTGGTGGTGTGCGATAATGGGCGAAATCTCGTAGCAGCTCTGGGCCTAGCCGGTTTGACGCACATCCCTTGCCTGGTGCATGTGCTGAACTTGATGGTCCAGAGGTTCCTTAAATATGACCCCAATATGCCAGAGCTGCTGCAGAAAGTGCGGGCTGTGTGTGCGCACTTTCGGCGTTCTCACCCTGCTGCTGCTCGCCTGTCAGCGCTGCAGCGTAACTTCGGCCTTCCCGCTCACTGCCTTATATGTGACGTGCCCACAAGGTGGAACTCCACCTTGCACATGCTGGCCAGACTGTGCGAGCAGCAGCAGGCGATAGTGGAGTTTCAGCTGCAGCAATCACGCGTGAGTCGCTCTGCGGAACAGCACCACTTCACCACCAATAACTGGGCCTCCATGCGAGACCTGTGTGCCTTGTTGCGCTGTTTCGAGTACTCCACCAACATGTCCAGTGCCAATGACGCCGTTCTCAGCGTTACTATCCCAGTTCTATGCCTCCTTGAAAAAACGCTTCGGGCGATGATGGAAGAGGATGTGGCACAGGAGGATGAGGAGGAGGAGGAAGCGGGATCATTTCAAAGGCTTTCAGGGCAGTCTTTCACAAGTGGCTACGAGGGTGGGTTCCTGCACCAACAAACGCCAGGTACACAATTGTCCGGCAGAAAGGGCACAGTTCTGGAGGATGACGAGGTGGAGGAGGAGGAGGAGGAGGAGGAGGAGGAGCCATTTTCACAGCAGGGTGGCATCCAGACCAGCTCGTGGCCATCACTGGTGCGTGGCTGGGGGGATACAGAGGACACAGACGATACACCTCCCACAGAGGACAGCTTTTCTTTGCCTCTGGGCAGCCTGGCACACATGAGCGATTACATGCTGCAGTGTTTCCGCAATGACCGCCGAGTTGCCCACATTTTAACTGGTGCTGATTACTGTGTGGCCACCCTGCTGGATCCCCATTACAAGGACAACGTACCGTCCTTAATTCCCTCACTGGAGCGGGATCCTAAGATGCGCGAGTACAAGCGCACGCTGGTAGACGCGCTGCTGGTGGCATTCCCACCTGACATCGGGCGTACGGTGGAAGCACAAGGCGAAGGCAGAGGAGGAGGAAGAGGTCGCCAACGCAGCCGGGGCACCGGCAGCACCTCAGAAGGCAGGGTTAGCATGGCTGAAATGTGGAAAAGCTTTGTCAGCACGCCACAACAACCAGCACCACCAGCTGAGATGGAACGTCTTAGCAGGAGGCAGCATTTCACCAACATGGTTGAGCAGTATGTGTCCACAGGCCTACACGTACTGGATGACGGGTCTGCCCCCTTTAACTTCTGGGTCTCCAAATTGGGCACATGGCCTGAGCTTGCCCTTTATGCCTTGGAGGTGCTGGCCTGCCCTGCAGCCAGTGTATTATCTGAACGTGTATTTTGCACGGCAGGGGGCGTTATCACAGACAAGCGCAGCCGCCTGTCCAGAGCCAATGTGGACAAGCTCACGTTCATTAAAATGAACCAGGCATGGATCCCACAGGACTTGTCCGTACCTTGTGCAGAATAGACATGTATACCGGTGTTGTGACAAAAACTGTCCGGCCATCGGATTGTGTCCGGCCCATACTGCGAAGGCGCAGCGCTTGCGCAGTACAGAGGACAAGGAGATTCACAAAATCTCCGAAGATGAACGGCGCCTGCGCAGTGAGTGCAGGTTCAAGCCCCCACCATCCAAGTGGACATACGGTAGCACATAGTAACAGGGCCCCTCACGGGCTCGGTTCGATCGCCACGCTTCGGGCACGGCCTCACTTGACTCGGCTTGAACCACGGATGGTGTGGCCTTCACCTGAACTCACCACGCAGGCGCCGTTCGTCTTGGGAGATTTTCGAAATCCCCTTGTCCTACATACTGAGCAAGCGCAGTACAGGGTGGACACTATTTGACGGGGGACAGAATTCGACACATCACCGGCCTTACCCAGCCATTGTTGTATTTTTGAACCAGTGTTGGCTACCTCGTCCTCCTCCACCGCCGCTTCCACCTACACAGCCACATCCACCGCCACCTCAACCTCCTACTCCATATGGACCTCGTCCTCCTAGGTCAAGATTATAATTTTTATTTTATTTTTTTGTAGCGCACAGATCCTTTCCCCCTTACCTGCCTTTATGTTGTTGGCTCCTCGCAGGAGGGAGAAAGGCACACCGCACTACCAGCCCGTACCCTCCTATATAAAGAGGTTGAGCGGTGTACTTGACGGGCCGTGTCCACAGCCGGAGTCAAAACTCCTCCAGAGGATGATTCTCACCTCTACTGTAGGTAGAGGCAAGTCCTTTAATTCCCAGTAAAGTCAATGTCCACACCAGCTGAAATTACAACTCTTATTCTCTCATGGCAAAATAAACTCTACTCGGATAGAAAAGGTTAGAGCAAAGAAACAGGACAGCTTAAGGTGTGGAGGAGGTCCAGGCACAAACGTAGCACATTCACTTCACTGCTTAGGTTTCTCAAACAGTTTTAGGTGCACAGTCTCTGCCACAGACCTTGAGGTTGGTCTCTGCCACAGACCGGGTGTACAAGGCCCCTGCCACGGACCTGGAGAACTTTGGTCTCTGCCACAGACCAGGGTGTATAAGGCCCCTGCCACGGGCCGGGTGAATAAGGCCTCCGATACAGTCAAGATGACCTTGAGCTTCTCCTTCTACGAACCTAGCCCATATCAAGGGGAAGACATCTCTCCAGGGAGTCAACAGACCCTTCCTTCACCGTGACTCCCGCATCGGTCCATCAGAATGATCCTCCCTTCCCTGGAACATGGTCCCCTACATGAGGCGGCACCCTAAGACTCCTCGACCCTTAGCAGACACCAGACGAAGGCTCTGGACTCCAGGCTTTACTCCCGCACCTAGGCCTCCATACCCAGGGCAGCAGGAACTCCAGGATAGTACCTCACCCCGGGCTAAAGGTACCCGAGATGGAACAGGAACACATGCACCCAGGCCGAAGGCACCTGGGCGTGGACCCCACTGGACATCAGCCCCCAGGCCAAAGGTCTGCCCCTTTTATATGCTCTCCCGGCATGCACAGCAGGTTCCCCGCCCCGCTGTACTACTGCCAAGAGGGGACACAAAAGGCACAGCACTGTATCGGCGGTTCAACCCTAGCCTACCATGGCAGCGCCACCTGTAGGCCGCAGGGAACTGCACACCAATACTGTCCCCCGAGGACAAAATGGTCCATGAATCCTACAGAATTAGGGTGTTTGAGCCTATTTACCACTCAAACACTTCCCTTAAATTTAGCACCCCGCTACATTTTTATTTCAAAGTATTTTATTTTCCCACTAGCTTATCCATTAAATTGAATAATTTATTCCAGAAAGGGCGTATTCTGGGGCATTCCCACCATATGTCTGGCATCGTGCCGTTGAGTTTCGGAGGTTCTTAATGACTCCCCGTACCTCTTCTGCTGAAAAGGGGGCCTCCAGCATATTTTTTTATTTTTTTATGTTATTTTAAGTTATTTCCCTATCCACATTTGTTTGCAGAGCACTTGCCATGCTCTTAACATTTTGCTGCCATTTGCAGCCCTCTAGCCCTTTCCATTACTTTTTTAGAGCCTTTTTAGTCCTTAGAAGTCCGGGTCCCCATTGACTTCAATGGGGTTCGGGTTCGGGTCCGGGTTAAAGTTCGGTCCCAAACCCGAACTTTTTTCCGAAGTTCGGCTGAACCCGTCGAACCCGAACATCCAGGTGTCCGCTCAACTCTAGTCAGCAATAATACCAAAATTGCTGCAAATGCTTGCCTGAATTAGGCACAGGTAAGTTCTAAGGAGAGTTACCACCAGAAAAGTGTTCTAAGAGCTTTATTGAATTCCCCTGTGTGTTTTGTGTTCTTATGTCTATGGCTATAATAAATCAGGAGCACAGCAGCAGAGTTAAACTGTTTTCTTGATAGCATTAGGAGTTCAGTCCTATTGACAATCCACCCTACTGTACACTTTGTCCAGCACAGGTAGGGTTATGATGGAGTGGTCCCTACATTTCTTGGTTTGGTACAATGCTAATGGCTGAAGGCTGTTGCATTTTTAATACATGTTTTATTACTAAGGAGGTCTAAAAATCTGACTGGAAAATGAATCAGCATTCCAGTAACACGCCATCCTGTAATTGCTTTAAAAAATGTCTTTCATAAACAGTGACTGGTTGCTGAATAACAAAAAGACAAAAAATCTCCTGCGCTCTCGGTGTATCGTCAAAACACGGGTAGTGTAATTCCGTCTAAAGGCAAAGTCTAAAGTCTTGCAGCCCTCCTCAGAACAATGGGTGTTCATATGGCTAGAAAAAACAACTTAGCTTTGTTTGTGAGTAGGATTACTGCTTTTTTATAATTTAAATAAAACGTTTAAGTGGTAATGCACTAGGTTGGTGCGCCCTCCTTTCTCCTTTGTTTTTTTTGGTTGCTGAATAGCCTGCAGGAATTTCATAGAAGAAATATTGTAGTATGTGCACTTTTCAGCTTTCAGCAAATTCATTAGTTGTCTTTAAAATTAACCCCAAAATGCAGAGCTTAGTTTAAAGTACAGTATGTTTGCATTTCTTTCCAAATACTAGGCCAGATACATCATATATATGTTTTTTAACAGAGACTCTAGAGAATAAAATGGCGATCGTTGCAATTTGTTATGTCACATGGTATTTACGAAGCAATTTTTTAAATGCAATTTTGTTGTTAAAACATTTTTTTTAACCAGTTGCCGACCAGCCGCCGCAGTTATTCTCCAGCAAGGTGGCTCGGCTGCACAAATCGGCATACTGGTACGTCGGTTTGTGCACTAGCTTTTGTGTGCACGCGCCTGTTGCTGGAGGCAGAAGGGGGTTCTGCCTATGTAAACAAGGGCAGAATCATGGCAATTCTATCCACAATCCTAAATCGCTACATGTGAACAGTCAGGGCCTAACAGGCTAACACAACAGCAATTATGGAAAACTTAGCCTCAGCATGTTCTATAGGTACAAGGAAGCTCAGGTTTTGTTTAACCATATCCCTTAAGACCCTCCCACTATCATGTTTGGCCACACCCACTTTTTTGCAGCGGCGCGCCACAGGTCACTGCCTCCCTCTCATGCCCCTCATTCTCCAGCTCAAAAATTGGGAGGTATGTTCTGTATCTATGGTCTATGCACAGTACAGCTTCTGTTGCCTGTTATGCTGGGTCATAAAAAAAATCTGTGAGTGTGCTGCCTTCCACAAAATGGTGCCCCTTTGTACTCGCCCAGTAAGATTGGCTATTATAGTGTACCACCCTGTGATAGCCAGTCCAATGGCAAAAAAAGTGGGCCCTGAGAGCACTGACCGCTGTATTCTGGTGTGGGGGGGCCATCCCCCTGTCAGAACACAATAGCACAGCGGGGGAGATTGCTGTACTAACATCACGTGTGTTTGTACACTGAACTGTCAGGTTTTTTTATTCAGCCAGTACCAAGCTTCAGACTGGACAATAGCCAACCTCACTAGGCAATGTTCATAAAAACTGGAGGCAAAACTGAAATCAGGTTAAATTTTCAAGAGGATCTAAGAAAATAGAATTAAAGCGGAGTTCCACCCAAAATTAGAACTTCCACTTAAACCACTCCTTGCCCCCTTACATGCCACATTTGGCATGTATTTTTTTTTGGGGGGGGGGAGTGGGGGCTTCAGTAGGAGTGGGACTTCCTGTCCCACTTCCTCCTTCCACCCAGGGACCGCTTAGGTGACACGTCATCCCTGTAGGCGATCGCCTGTCCACTCAGATTGTGCAGCGCCGCTTGCGCATGCGCAGTGAGTGCCCGGCCGTGAAGCCGAAAGCTGTCACGTCCGAGTGCCCACAGTAGGAATCTAGGCCACAGTAGGAATGGAGGCGCCGGCGGAGAAGGGGGGGAGAGGAGCAAAGCTCCGTTTGGCCGTGTCACTGGACAGTGGAGCAGGTAAGTGTATGTTTATCTAAAGCCAGCAGCTACACTTTTTGTAGCTGCTGACTTTTAATAAACATAAAAAAGGCTGGAACTCCCCTTTAAGGATGTGATTGTGCAACACATTGGTTTTCCTTTTTCCAGTCTTTATTAATTTGGCGCAATTTGTGTTATTTAAAAAATACTTTTACTTAATATCTGCTGTTGCTGCCCCCCCCCCCCCCCCCCCAAGAACAAAAAATTATCTATAGCCCTGGGTCATTGGTGTATCTAGGGTGGGATCAGACCAGTGATTTTCAAATTATCTGTCAAAATGAACAAGCTCAGACACGCCCTCAAATGTAACCCATAACCCTTCAGGGTGTTTCTAGTTTGCAGAATGAAAGTCCCAAATAGAAGGTATAGTGGAAAAGTGTTTTCAGCTGTAGGAGCTCTAAAATATCCAAGGTCTGCAAAGCAGGCTGATCCTCCAGGTGCAGGGTATTATGTGCTACATCAATACATTTTTAAAATAACCCCCTGTAAATCTCATGTAACAGGAGACTGTGGTGCCTCAAAAACAATCTCTACAGAGATAGGCTGCTGTGACTCTGAATTTCAGTCAGAGATGGTGACAGACCACAGACCTGGCCAAAGAGTTCAGGTGGGTCAGAGACAGACTCTACAGGGTAAGTTGCATAAGAATGCTTAGAGCCTCTGTGGACAGGGTTCCCCACTACTAAGTCCATAGAGCCAAAAGGTAACGAAGACTGATGATGCTGACCCTATAACAATATGGGTTCCAGGTGTGAGATTATAGGTTCCAGTTGCTTATAAGAATATTGTATAAATGCCCCCAGATCCATTAGGGGAGTATGGGCTGGGACCACCTGTGGAAGATGGACTGTCCCATCTGGGTCTTAGCAAAGACATGTTGTGTTTATGCAGCAGTAATGCAAATAGGCCAAAATGTGAATCAAGGCCTCAGGTACTCCCAACCTGGGCATTGGGTGCAAAAGAGGGCTTTTGGAGGCCAGAGGTGAAAAGATCATTGTAGGCAGCTAATAGAAACAGACCAGAGAGCTATGCAGTGCTTCATGAGCAGTAACCGGGATTGTGCTTCCTCTAGCTTGAATGAGGGGAAAGAGACTGTGGAGTGTGCATACATCACTCCATCCAGTGGATGACATCAGTGCTCAGTCTCTGAGCCTTAACCCTTATTGGAAGAAACTGGCACTGGTGGGAATTTCGGAGGCACTCAGTAATGTACAATGTGAGGAAGCTCTCAGCATTTTAACAAAGACCAAAAGACCCTATTCACAAAGTGAGCCTTTAGAGACAGTTTCATTTTTTGGGCTGTGCCACGGCTCTGAACCTGGAAAGTGCTTCACAGCTAATACAGTAAACCCAGGTCTGCAAAGGCCACATTCCAGGCTAGTCTAGTGCATTCAGCCCAGTTTTGTCTGTGAGGAGCTTCTAAAGTTAGGCTGAGGAAACTGCTATATACAGACCAGCTCAAGCAGTGGTGTAGCAAGGATTTTTGTCACCATGGAAAAATCCATGAAGAAAAGAAGGCTGGCAAAAAGCAGACTTTTTCCAGCAAAAAACACTAGCAAAACCTTGAGAAATTTTGGAAAAAGGAGGGATTATACAGGGTTGGCTTGGAATTTTTCTGTTTGCAAGTGTCTTTCTTAAGGCAATCAATATAACCTAACTACTGCATATCTGAACTCCTGTGTCAATTTGACGAGAAAGAAAACATGTTTTTCACTTGTTGGCTTGTGGCAAAAAACATTATAGACAATGATACATTGTAGTAATACTGTTGCAATCTAACTATGAATTAAGCCTGCAAACGCCAACCCAGTAGGGTAAGAGGCATTTAGCACACAAAGTATACCCGGAGATGTTTTCGTGGGCATACCTTCTAGTTCTACCTTTTATATCCAATAACTGGTTAACTAACATTTACTATCTCATTACTAGTTCAGGTCAAATCTTATTTTCCCTAAAACTAATATGGATTTTAAGATAAGCTGATCTCAACACCTGTTTTGAATCCCTCTCCGACTGTTCATCAAGCTGCTTATCTATACCCAGGGACAACGCCAGGGGTTGCTTGGGTGTGTTAATCCATATACAAAATATTAAAGTGCTCAACTCAACATTTTACACAAATAAAATTGAACAATAAATTGATTAGTAAATAGTCCAACAATCTGACCATCCAACACCACTGTGACATGTCAGAAACCTTAAAGCGGAGTTCCACCCATTTTTTTTATCTCTGTCTGTGCTGCATGCCCTAAGTTCATAGTTTTCACAATGGACATTTTTTTATTTATTTTTTGCTCGTAAATACCTTTTTATTGTTCTCCTTCATTACTTCCTCCTCCTTATTCGCCTAGGCGATTACGTCACTAGGCGATTCGCAAGGGTTCCTGGGATGGGCATCATGTATCGCAGTAGTCCTTGCGAATCGCCTATTGCCGAAATCTCGCGTTTTTTTGCAGATAAGGAGATGACACGAATGGGAGGCAGGGCCGATCCGAGGCGGGTGCAGTGCACCCTAGTGCCTGCGGAGGTGGGGGCACCAAAGTGCCATAATGCTCCCTTCCATCCTCCCTCTCCTTGTTTGTTTCACATACAAACACACGAGTCAGTCTCTGTATCTGCTTGTCGCCACTGTCCGATCCAACATTCCTCCTCCCCTTTGTTTCTGCCCAAACCCTGTCCACACTCCAGCCTTTTGCATGGACTCCTGTAGAGACTAACCTGAGTGGGAAGGTACGTGAGCTATCTGCACAACCCCCTCTCCCTCCTGAATTATTTTTTCTTTGCCTCTACTTCTCTCTCATATCTTACTCCCCCCTGCAAACTGGGGGAAGGGGGGTGATTGTGCAGACTGGGGGAAGGGGGGTGATTGTGCAGACTGGGGGGTAATTGTGCAGACTGGAGGGTAATTGTGCAGACTGGAGGAAGGGGGGTAATTGTGTAGACTGGGGGAAGGGGGGTAATTGTGTAGACTGGGGGGTAATTGTGGGGGAAGGGGGGTGATTGTGCAGACTGGGGGGTAATTGTGGGGGAAGGGGGGTAATTGTGCAGACTGGGGGAAGGGGGGTAATTGTGCAGACTGGGGGGAAGGGTGATTGTGCAGACTGGGGGAAGGGTGATTGTGGAGGAAGGGGGGTGATTGTGCAGACTGGGGGGTAATTGTGGGGGAAGGGGGTGATTGCAGACTGTGGGGAGGGGGGTGATTGTGCAGACTGTGGGGAGGGGGGTGATTTTGCAGACTGTGGGGTAATTGTGGGGGAAGGGGGGGGGTAATTGTGCGGGAAGGGGGGTGATTGTGCAGACTGGGAGGTAATTGTGCAGACTGGGGGAAGGGGGGTGATTGTGCAGACTGGGGGAAGGAGGGTGATTGTGCAGACTGGGGGGTAATTGTGGGGGAAGGGGGGGTAATTGTGCAGACTGGGGGAAGGGGGGTAATTGTGTAGACTGGGGGGTAATTGTGCAGACTGGGGGAAGGGTGATTGTGCAGACTGGGGGAAGGGGGGTGATTGTGCAGGCTGGGGGAAGGGGGGTGATTGTGCAGGCTGGGGGAGGGGGGGGGTGACTCGCTATTTCGTATCTATCGCTGTGTTCTTCCTTTTTGTCTTGTTTTTCTTCCTTTTTTTTTTTTTTACTTTCTACTTAATCTCTGTATTGCTTTAGATTTTTCTATGTACACCCTGTTCATTTTATTATTTTTTGTTTTCTTTTAGGTATAATTGGACAACTAGGATTTAACCTAAGATATGTTTTATTATAACAATAATGTATATTTGCCAATAAAAATTTATGTCAGTAAAAGTGTATTTTACAACATTTATTTAGCATTTTCTTTTTTTAATAAATCATATTTAAATATTTATTTTAATGGCAGGTGAATTTTTTTCTGATACCCACTGTATATATGCTTTGGCATTTCAGCCTTGGGTGAGCGCCATTGCATCTGCGATTAGTAAAAGTATTCTCTGTAAACCACACCAAACAGGGATCTGCCTATGTAAACTAGGCAGATCACCATTCAGACAGGGGGAAGCAAAGAAGGGACTACAATCCACCTATTTGGGCTTGGTTCACATTGGTGCGCTGTTCGTCACTTGTGCTTTGATCAGACATCGCATGTGATTGGCACTGCGGTGCCAATCACATGCGATGTCTGAGCAATGCGAGTTCAGCCACACAGTTGTATGGCTGAATCCACATTGAATTTGCATAAAAAAGGTGCAGGGAATTGTTTTTCCCCACACTGGAATTGGATTGCATGGGTGTTCTAACCTATGCGATCCGATTTTCAGTCCAATTCCAAAGTTCGCACTGCAATCTGTTAATCGATCCAGGGGTGTCATTAACATTGGTTTTGTCACCCACAGTGGTTCACAGAGGGCAATTTGAACTGTCTGTAGGAGAGATGCAATGCGGGAACCAGCAGTGGAATTGCGCTGGTTCTCGCATTGCACCAATGTGAACCTGGCTTCAGCCATACAGATTGCATGGCTGAAATCACATCACATTTGGACCAAAGGCGTGCAGAACCCCCTTTTTTTTTGATCTGCACCAGAATCATTCACACCCATGCCATCCGATTGCTGTCTGAATTGACAGTTGGCACTGCGATATGTGAACCGATCTGGGGGTGTGATAAAATTTGTATTGACACTCCCAGTGTTTCGCATAGGGCAGTGTGAGGTGAATTGCCTGCATGTCAGGTGCGATGAGGGAAATCTGCAGTGGAGTCGCAAGGTTCTCGCATTGCACCAATGTTAACCGAGTTTCAACAACTAAAAGCAGAACAATCTGTACACAAAACACTGGCAACCCTTAAATCATTCTAAGGGCTGGTTTACACTGCAGCGATGTGGGAACCCTGAGAATCCAATGTGGGTTCCCGCATCGCATACAACTCGCAGGCAGTTCACATTGCCATATGCGAACTGCTGGGAGTGTAAATAGAAAGCTAATGACACCCCCAAATCAGTTCACATATTGCAGTGCGAACTGTCAATTCGGACAGGAATTGGATTGCATGGGTGAACACCCATGCGATTTGATTCTGGTGCGGACCAAAAAAATGGGTCCTGTGTGAGTTTGGTCGGTCCAAATGCAAATTCAGCCATACAATCTGTATGGCTGAGTTTGCATTGCCCAGACATCACATTTGATTTGCACTACAGTGTGGTGCTAATCACATCCAATGTCGGCCAGCACAGCATTGTAAATCGTCCTGTCAAATGATGCCTCTTGTCGAAAAGAGCATCCGACGCACTGCGCATGCGCAGTTATGACGTAGCTACAGCTGATCGGGAGACCAGCTAGAGTGACATTACGTACTGCGCACGCGTGGATCATCGGACGCATTATCCGATGGAAGGCATTATTTGCCTATCTACACAGCGCTGAGGCAAAATCAAACAGTCTTATTGTGCCTTGCTCTGTCCACGCCTGTGTAAGGAAGCTCTAGAGGGGAGGGGGAAGTCTTGGGGGGTCACATTATAGCCTAATATTCCACTTTGATCATAAATTAAATCTGTAATAAACTGCAGCAACATTTCACCTCACACACATCAAGGAGTTTTGCAGGGAGAGGGCAGAATATACAATATGCACACTGTGAGCGGACATACTCCTCTCGCCAGTGCCATGACATGCCGTACAGTGCCATCACATGTTGTACCATGGCATTCATGCCATACAGAGCTATGGCATGCCGTACAATGCCAGCGCATGCCGTACAGAGCCATCGCTGTGCATGCGTGGTTCATCGGATGCATTATCCAATGGGAGGCATTATTGGACAAGCCACCTACAGTTGGCTACCAATGAGTTGATGGAGGTGGAGTGAGAGCCACTTGTCAGAGGGAAATGGGGCGACAGAGGGAGTACATGGAACTGCTGATCATCTGTCACCATGTTGGCCCTGCTACTGAGAGGAGGCCTGAGCCGAAGGCATGCACTGCAGGGAGATGGTGTGAGGGGTAAGTCACCTTCTGTGTGTGTCTACAGGCCCTCCATCAACTCATTGGTAGCCAACTGTAGGTGTCTTGTCCAATAATGCCTCTCATCGAATAATGCATCCGACGAACCACGCATGCACAGTCATGGCATTCTACAACATGAGATGGCATTGTACAACATGTGATGGCACTGTATGTGCGCTCAGTGTGCATATTGTATATTCTGCCCTCTCCCTGCAAAACTCCTTTATGTGTGTGAGGTGAAATGTTGCTGCAGTTTATTGCAGATTTAACTTCTGATCAAAGTGGAATATATTTTATTACACACACACACCCCTTTATTATAAAATATTATGTGTGTGTGTGTGTGTGTGTGTGTGTGTGTGTGTGTGTGTGTGTATATATATACACAGTATATATTGTGACAGCAGGAAGGTAAAGTCACCTGGTTGCATCCAGGGGGGTAGATATATTTCTCCCAGATTCAGGCTTTATGCCGACTTATACAACTAGGGAGTTGATGAAGCCCAGCTGAGGCTAGTGGGCTCATGGATGACTCATACCTCTAGGGAGAGGGCTGGGCGTCGTGCAGGCAGGGAGTTGATGAGACCAGCTGAAGCTTGTCAGCTCATTTAGGCCTCTATAAGAACTCCCAGCTTCATTAGATGTTTGCTCATGCCTGGAACCAGACCTGTGTGGACTGTCTAGGGAGAGTGAACCCCTGTGCGGTGAGGCAAAGCCTGTGTGGCTATTTGTTTGGACTTTTACTAAACCAGGGACTTAGGGACTAGGACAGCACCAGGCTGATCCCAGTTGTTAGTTTAGGAAACCTGCATGTTTAGTCAGAGGTCAAACTGACCAGGATTTATTTTGTTTATGTTTCTTTTTGGCTTTGCTGTGTTTTTGTCACTGTACATAGAGAAATAAACCGCACCTTTTGATTTTGAAAACCACAACCTCCGTCTGCTGGCCCTGTTTTTGTGTGGGGAGCCCAACCAGGGGGTCACACACACCCGCTACCGAGTTAACCCCCTCACAGTTGGTGGAGAACCAGTGGCAGTTTTTTTTAAGCCAGCATGGAGGAGATACTGAAACAGCTGGCTCTAGCAAATGCCAATCAACAGCAGACAAATGCAGGTTTGCAAAGGAGCCTTGCAGCCCAGCAGCAAGCTCATCAACAAGCCCAGCAGCAATCTGAGGCCCGCTTCATAGACCTGTTACAGAAGCAAGAGCAGAGACTACAACAAATGGAAGCAGTAATGCAGCAACGTCCGCAGACCAGTGAGGAAAGCCGTCCCACTAATACCGCGTCCTTTGGGGTGAGTCGTTTATTGACAAAAATGACTGGAGAGGATGATCCAGAGGTATTTTTGACCACATTTGAAAGGACTGCTGAAAGAGAAAAGTGGCCTGAGGAGCAGTGGGCTGGACTGGTGGCTCCTCTGTTAACTGGTGAATCGCAGAAGGCTTACTATGACCTAGAGCCTGACCAAGCAAAAGACTATGTGATGCTAAAAGCTGAAATATTGGCAAGGCTGGGTGTCACCCTGGCTGTCCGGGCTCAGCGTGTGCATAACTGGACTTTCCAGCTTGGAAAACCCCCCAGGTCTCAAATGTATGATCTCATTCACCTGAGCAGGAAGTGGCTACAGCCAGAGACTTTGTCCGCACCGGAGATTGTGGAACGTGTTGTGATGGATCGTTTCTTGAGAGCTCTTCCTACCGCCATTCAAAAGTGGGTAAGCCATGGAGACCCAGAAACGGCCGGTAAACTTGTGGATCGTGTAGAGAGATACTTGGCTACAGAGAACCTGACGGCCTCTTCCAGAGACTCTCGGACTTTCCACCCTAAGACCAGACCATCCCCAGGGGCGGATAAGAGGATTCCAAGGGGTGAGGGTGGAGAGAGTGAGAGGGTGGGAGCTCTACCCAAAGTTTGGCGAGAACAGCCTGGGAAGTCAGGGGCTCAAGAGGCAGCCAAATGGATTGTTTGCTACCGCTGCCGGCAAGCGGGACATATTGCAGCAAATTGCCCGGTTGTGGAGGAACCCATGCAATGTGACTTTCTGATGGACAGACGTCAGTCGCTGTGTGCGACAGTCGCATGCACTGCCATTCGGGGAACTGAGAAACATTTATGCAAAATGTGTATTAATGGTAGAAATGTTGTGGTATTACTGGATTCAGGTAGCCTTGTGACCCTGATAAAGGCTGAATTAGTTAAAACAGAGGTCTCTGGGAATAGCAAGGTAGCTGTTATTTGTGTGCATGGGGACACCCGAGAGTATCCAGTGACTACAGTGTGTTTCGAGACCCCCAAAGGTACCCTCTCTCATCCAGTGGGGTTAGTATCTCAATTACCGCATGATGCCATTGTGGGAAGGGATTTTCCGAAGTTCTGGGAACTGTGGGATGATCCTGAGCCCCCCACTGGTGCCCCTATGCACCAGGAATGTGATAGCCAGAACTCCTCTGAGAGTGGTGAGGACTCTCCAGAATTTCCCTTGTCAGTATTGGCAGGGGAGACTCAAGAAACTGGAGAGGAGCCCACCTCCTCAGACGAAAACCTACCGTCTGTGGAGTTTTCTGATCTGGAGGTTCACAGGGAAAATTTTGCCACAGAACAGTTAAAAGACCCCGCCCTAATAAAGGCACGGGAAAACGTAGTGGAAATAGATGGTGAGTTAGTGAACCCAGATAATACCTGCACTTACCCATACTTCAGCGTAGAGAAGGACCTACTGTATCGGGTGGCAAAAAGGGCAGAAGAAACCGTTGAGCAGCTTGTGGTGCCCAAACCTTACAGGAAGTTGGTGTTGGAGTTGGCCCATGGGCACATTCTTGGAGGTCATCTGGGGACAGAGAAAACCCGAGAGAGGGTATTACAGAGATTCTATTGGCCTGGGGTGATGAAGGACATAGAAAATTATTGTTCCTCCTGCCCTGTGTGTCAGAGGTCGGCCCCGATGCCACATTTCCGTAGCCCGCTGGTCCCTCTACCCATCATTGAGGTCCCGTTTGAGAGAATCGCAATGGATTTGGTAGGTCCTATAATCAAGTCCGCTAGGGGGCACCAGTACATATTGGTTATAATGGACTATGCCACCCGTTATCCAGAAGCGATCCCTCTCAGAAATACCTCGGCCAAAACCATAGCCAAAGAGCTATCTCTTGTTTTTAGCCGGGTGGGTATTTGTAAAGAACTGCTTACGGACCAAGGTACACCCTTTATGTCCCGGGTTATGAAAGAGCTGTGTAAATTGCTCAAAGTGACACAATTGCGTACATCTGTGTATCACCCCCAAACCGATGGGCTGGTTGAAAGATTCAACAAAACCCTAAAACAAATGTTGAAGAAAGTGGTGGATAGAGATGGAAAGGATTGGGACTGTCTACTTCCTTATTTGATGTTTGCTATTAGGGAGGTGCCCCAATCCTCTACGGGATTCTCCCCCTTTGAGTTACTGTATGGGAGACACCCAAGAGGGCTGTTGGATATTGCCAAGGAAACTTGGGAAAGTGAGAGTTCTCCCCACAGGAGTGTGATTGAGCATGTCGCCCTGATGCAAGATCGAATTGCACAGGTAATGCCCATCGTGAAGGAACATTTGGCCCAAGCGCAGTTGGCACAGCAGAGAGTGTACAACCGTGGAGCAAAGACCCGTACCTTTTCCCCGGGGGATAGGATATTGGTACTTGTCCCTACGGTTGAAAGTAAATTCCTTGCCAAATGGCAAGGCCCCTACGAGATAATGGAAAAAGTGAGCGAAGTGAATTACAAGGTCAGACAACCAGGAAGGCGAAAGCCCGAACAGATATATCACGTTAATCTGTTGAAAGCCTGGAGGGATAGAGAGTCCCTAGTCGCAGAAACTTGGTCACCAGCTCAAACTGGTTGCGTGATTCCGGAGGTTGGAATAGCAGCCACCTTGTCACAACCCCAACAACAGGAGGTTAAGGAGTTTGTGCTTCGCAACAAGGAGGTGTTCTCTGAGCTGCCGGGACAAACATCTGGGGTAGAGCATGATATTATTACCCCGCCCGGTGAAAGGGTGAAGTTAAAACCCTATCGGATCCCAGAGGCCCGACGGGAGGCAATACGGGAGGAAGTACAGAAAATGCTGAACTTAGGGGTGATAGAGGAGTCCCAAAGTGATTGGTCTAGTCCCATTGTGTTGGTGCCTAAACCGGATGGGAGCTGGCGATTTTGTAACGATTTTCGTCAGTTGAACAAAGTTACAAAATTTGACACCTACCCCATGCCACGTATAGATGAGTTGATCGACCGGCTGGGAACAGCCCGATACATGACGACTCTTGACCTCACAAAAGGGTATTGGCAAATTCCCCTGGCCTAGTCGGCCAAAGAGAAAACCGCATTTGTAACCCCAGACGGGGCGTTCCAATATAAGAGAATGCCGTTCGGGTTACAGAATGCGCCGGCCACATTCCAGCGGAAAATGGACCAGATACTGAGGCCCCATCGGAAGTATGCTGCGGCTTACCTGGATGACGTAATTGTCCATAGCACAGATTGGGCCTCACATCTGCCAAAAGTGCAAGCAGTCCTAGACTCTATCCGGGAAGCGGGGTTTACGGCTAACCACAAGAAGTGTACCATTGGGCAGGAGGAGGCCAAATATCTTGGGTACACCATTGGCAGGGGAGTGATAAAACCCCAACTCAACAAAGTCGAGGCCATCCAGAGTTGGCCACGTCCCAACAGCAAGAAGCAGGTACGGGCCTTTCTGGGAATCGCGGGTTATTATCGGCGCTTCATTCCCCACTTTGCTTCTAAGGCTGTGCCCCTAACCAACCTGACGAAAGGGAAAGGGTCGGTCATGATTAAATGGACCCCCGAGGCGGAGGCAGCATTCCAATTCTTGAAACAAGCCTTATGTAGCCAGCCAGTGTTGTACTCACCCGACTTCTCTAAAGACTTTGTCGTACAAAGTGATGCGTCAGATGTGGGGTTAGGAGCAGTATTGTCCCAGGTCTGGAACGGGGAAGAGCACCCAGTCATTTACCTCAGCAGGAAGTTGAAGTCCCATGAGGTAAATTACGCCACGGTTGAAAAGGAGTGTTTAGCGGTGAAGTGGGCTCTAGATTCCCTTCGGTACTATCTGCTAGGTAGGCACTTTGACATGGTTACGGATCACGCTCCGTTAAAGTGGATGGCTCAAAACAAGGAGACAAATAGAAGAGTGAATAGGTGGTTCCTGGCCCTACAGGAATTCAACTTCACAGTAAAGCATCGCCCTGGCGTTCAAATGGGGAATGTGGATGCTTTGTCTCGAGTACATGAATGCCTGATTGCTGGTGTTCCAACCCCAAGGTTAAAACAAGAGGGGGGGGTATGTGACAGCAGGAAGGTAAAGTCACCTGGTTGCATCCAGGGGGGTAGATATATTTCTCCCAGATTCAGGCTTTATGCCGACTTATACAACTAGGGAGTTGATGAAGCCCAGCTGAGGCTAGTGGGCTCATGGATGACTCGTACCTCTAGGGAGAGGGCTGGGCGTCGTGCAGGCAGGGAGTTGATGAGACCAGCTGAAGCTTGTCAGCTCATTTAGGCCTCTATAAGAACTCCCAGCTTCATTAGATGTTTGCTCATGCCTGGAACCAGACCTGTGTGGACTGTCTAGGGAGAGTGAACCCCTGTGCGGTGAGGCAAAGCCTGTGTGGCTATTTGTTTGGACTTTTACTAAACCAGGGACTTAGGGACTAGGACAGCACCAGGCTGATCCCAGTTGTTAGTTTAGGAAACCTGCATGTTTAGTCAGAGGTCAAACTGACCAGGATTTATTTTGTTTATGTTTCTTTTTGGCTTTGCTGTGTTTTTGTCACTGTACATAGAGAAATAAACCGCACCTTTTGATTTTGAAAACCACAACCTCCGTCTGCTGGCCCTGTTTTTGTGTGGGGAGCCCAACCAGGGGGTCACACACACCCGCTACCGAGTTAACCCCCTCACAATATATATATATATAAACACATACATACACACACACACACACTTATATATATATATATATATATATATATATATATATATATATTGTGTGTGTAATATTATATATAATAAATATATAAGTGTGTATATATATATATATATATATATATATATATATATATATAGTAAACTTTGGGGGTTATAGCTCCACGGGACTAAGTGCATAAACCGTTGTACTTTGAGCAGAAAGGCTTTTATTCATGAACAAACCAAAAGAAACAAGCTAGATTCAGCACACAGAAAAATATCAAAACAAAGTCCGGCTTGTCTTCAGCACAAGTATAAATCAAAGAAAAAGGCACATACAGTTTGTAGGGGAACTTCCAGGGCTCTTGCTGAACTTTACCAGCTCCTAGCAGACACACAGCTCATCTCAGGTGCAATCCTCATACTCCTCTCTCACACCTCTAGCACTACTTCCTGTTATATGAGCTGTTTTCCTGGAAGCCCTTAACCCCCTGTGTGCTGACTCTCAGTGGTCAGGAGTGGAGGCTCTATCCCACCCGAATGTCACTTTAGAGCCTTCGAAATTCCGGGCCCCAAATACCTCTCTATTAATACAAAGGGGACTGCGAGCCAGTCCTCTCTGGGCTATTTATTTTGCCCGGAACTCCTCACCCATTCTGGGCGATCTCCTGAGCACCATTACTACTCATTAAAGGGACCATAACCCAAATATTGGTGCTATTTAGCACCCGTCCAGGACCCAACCTTGGCGTCCTGTACATATCCCCCCCCTCTGCCTCAACGCGGAGGTGTTGGAGGCACCACTCGATATCATACAATGGACTCGGGAGAGGGCATCGGCATTCTGATGTTGTCTCCCAGGTCTGTGTTCTACCACAAAATTGAACTCCTGGAGAGAAAGAAACCACCTTGTCACCCTGGCATTGGTGTGCTTGTTTTGTCTCATCCAGGTAAGAGGAGCGTGGTCTGACATCAAGCGAAACCTCCTACCTAGGAGGAAATATCGTAGGGAGTCCAAAGCCCACTTGATGGCCAGACACTCCCGCTCTACCACAGCGTAGTTTTTCTCAGCTGCCGTCAGCTTCCTGCTAAGAAAAACTACGGGATGCTCTTCCCCATTGCTTTCCTGCGACAAGACTGCTCCCAATCCCTCACTTGAAGCGTCTGTCTGCACTACAAAATGTTTTGCAAAGTCCGGAGCTACCAGCACCGGATCCTGGCATAATGCCATCTTAAGCTTTTGAAAAGCTTTCTCGGCTTCGGCATTCCACTTTATCATCACTGACTTTCTGCCCTTGGTCAAGTCAGTCAGCGGTGCAGCAATGGTGGCGAAGTTGGGGACAAACCTCCTCTAATAGCCAACTATGCCCAAAAACGCTCTGACCTGCTTCTTGGTTAGGGGACGGGGCCAGTCCTGTATGGCTTCCACCATACTCATTTGGGGCTTCACCAACCCCCTACCCACAATATACCCTAGGTACTTGGCTTCCTCCATTCCAATGGCACACTTCTCCGGATTGATGGTGAACCCTGCTCTTCTCAAGGAGTCTACCACTGCCTGAACCCGGGGAAGATGGGACTCCCAATCAGTGCTGAAGATGACTATGTCATCTAAGTAGACAGAAGCGTACTGTTGATGTGGGCGCAACGTTTTGTCCATGGCCCTTTGGAACATGGCAGGGGCAGAGTGTAGACCAAATGGCATCCTTTTGTATTGGAAGTGGCCTTCCGGGGTGGAGAAGGCTGTTTTCTCCCTGGCTTCCTTGGTCAGGGGGATCTGCCAGTACCCTTTCGTGAGGTCCAGCGTGGTGATGTACCTGGCAGGACCTAACCTCTCAATTAGCTCATCTACCCGTGGCATTTGGGACCTAGGTGGTCGGTCAGGTTTGTACCGCCAGCGATGCACCCTCTGAGCCCGGACGGCTGTGGTCACTCCCAGGCGGGCCAGGATCTCTGCTTTCAGCCGCTCATAGTCGCTGATGTGCTCAGATGGGAGGTCAAAATAAGCCTTTTGCGGGTCACCGGTGAGAAAAGGGGAGATAATACCAGCCCATTGGTCACGGGGCCACCTCGCTCTCTCTGCTATCCTTTCAAAGGTGGTGAGAAAAGCTTCTACGTCATCACTGGGTGTTAGCTTTTGTAAAAAATGAGTGGCTCTCACGGACACTTGGTTGCCAGCGGCAACGACCGCTTGCTCTCGTCCCTGAGCCAGCCGCTGTACTGCCTCCTGCAATGCGGCCACCTGTGCTTGAGTGGACCCCTGCTGGGCCGTAAACTGGGCGGCTAGCAGCCGTGTACTTTCCTGCTGCTGAGCCATCGCTTCCTCATGGCGACGGTTTGCCTCTGCTAGAGCTTGTTGTTGGGCCGCAGTGGCTTGCTGTTGGGTCACAGTGGCTTGTGCCAAAGCCTTGATGACCTCCTCCATGCCTTTGTCTGCTGTCTGCAATGTCTGAGCTGACTTCACCCAAGACATGCCATAAGCACCCTGTCTCTTTAAATGTCAGTTTGTTTTAAACGGTTTTTGCAGCTGCAAATGCACTTTGCACGCATCCAAGACACCAGTTGTAAACTTTGGGGGTTATAGCTCCACGGGACTAAGTGCATAAACCGTTGTACTTTGAGCAGAAAGGCTTTTATTCATGAACAAACCAAAAGAAACAAGCTAGATTCAGCACACAGAAAAATATCAAAACAAAGTCCGGCTTGTCTTCAGCACAAGTATAAATCAAAGAAAAAGGCACATACAGTTTGTAGGGGAACTTCCAGGGCTCTTGCTGAACTTTACCAGCTCCTAGCAGACACACAGCTCATCTCAGGTGCAATCCTCATACTCCTCTCTCACACCTCTAGCACTACTTCCTGTTATATGAGCTGTTTTCCTGGAAGCCCTTAACCCCCTGTGTGCTGACTCTCAGTGGTCAGGAGTGGAGGCTCTATCCCACCCGAATGTCACTTTAGAGCCTCCGAAATTCCGGGCCCCAAATACCTCTCTATTAATACAAAGGGGACTGCGAGCCATTCCTCTCTGGGCTATTTATTTTGCCCGGAACTCCTCACCCATTCTGGGCGACCTTCTGAGCACCATTACTACTCATTAAAAGGGACCATAACCCAAATATTGGTGCTATATAGCACCCGTCCAGGACCAAGCCTTGGCGTCCTGTACAATATATACACACCGTATATACTCGAATATAAGCTGAGAAACCTAATTTTACCACAAAAAAATGGGAAAACATATTGACTCGAGTATAAGCCTAGGGTGTCCATCTGCATACCTCACTGTGCCCATGCCTCACTGTGCCCACGACTAGACTGACATTTAACATGGGAGTCTATGGAAGGAGTGCCCAGCTTTGAAGAATCGGTGCTCCCCGGCCGTAGGTCCCACAGGCAACAAACTTTGTACATTTGTAGAGGAGAAATGGGGCTACATGTGTGCCAAGTTCTGGGTCCAGGGGACGTACAACCAGCCGATATCGGGTCCCCAAATTCACCAGAGAAATGACCGTTTAACATTGGAGTCTATGGAAGGGGTGCCCAGATTTGAAAAATGGGTGCTTCCCGGCCGTAGTTCCCCCGGACAACAAACTTTGCACACTTGTAGAGGAAGAGTGGGGCTACATGTGTGCCAAGTTTGGGGTCCAGGGGACCTACGGCCGTCCGGTACCGGGTCCCCAAAATCCGGAAGATCAGGCGCAAAAAGGTGACTCGAGAATAAGTCGAGGGGGGCATATTCAGCACAAAAAATGTGCTGAAAAACTCGGCTTATACTCGAGTATATACAGTATATATACATACCTTTATTATAATAAATATTGTGTGTACATATATATATTACACATACACACTCACTTATTATATACATACACACATAATAATGTTATAATAAAGGTTTATATATATATATATATATATATATATATATATATATATATACACACACACACAAATCTTTATTATAACATTATTATGTGTGTGTGTGTGTGTGTGTGTGTGTGTGTGTGTGTGTGTGTGTATAATAAATGTGTGTATATATATATATATATTTACAGATGTGTACACACACACACACACAAGCAATATTTATTATAATAAAGGTGTGTATATATATATATATATATATATATATATATATATATATATATACACACACATACACACACACACACACACCAAGATAAATATATATAGATATAAATACACACACGCGATACATACAAGATACATAGAAAACAATACTAACAATAAAATGTATATATAACAGTGTGTATATATATATATATATATATATATATATATATATAATCTTATTATGTAGATATATCTGCACAGAAACAAATGATTTAGTTTACAATTAGGATATTTTTAAAGCTATTACCTTTATCAGCAGATTTCTGTATGTCTAGAATAATATTGCTTGTACATACTGGAGGGAGAAGGGGAGGAGATGTTTACATAAAAAGGGGGTGGCAACTTGCTCTGACACTGGAGAAAAAAGTAAACATGAAACTGAAACATTTTATACTACTTGTGCAGCACTGAGCATGTGCGAGATTTGCAAGCCTGAAATCCAGGAAGAAATACGGTCTGGTTTCAGATGCCCACACTTAAAATGGCCACAGCCTATTTCTAGTTTATAAATTTTCTAAATGCTGTAATAACCGAACGAAACGTACCTTAGTGTACAGACTAACTTTACTAGAATACATTAAGCTTGTGTATTATAGGGGTATTTTTTTTTAAAAAGTGTAATTTCGGCTGGAACACCCCTTTAATTTATAAAATCATAATCTAAAGTCCATTCAAAGAAGTCTCTCTGTGTCAGTAGTGATTCCCTATATTAAAAATAAAACACAACTTTGTTGCGCTGGGATTAAAAAAGCAATGAAATAAATTAGATGAATAAAAAGCAGCTGACACAAAATGCAGGAAAAGCACAATAGAGATATGTAGAAAAGGTGCAGCGCTTATATGGGAACTGAATCACTTATAACATTAAATGTAATTGAACAATAATAAAGTCCATATAAAAATTGTGGTGGAGATCACTGGTTCGGACACCGCCACCAAAACCCAAACACACTGCTTCTTACCAAAAGGAAGATGAAAAAACTTGCAAGACAATATATCAATAGCAGCTCTTCAACAGCAAAGGTGTAGAGAAAAGGCAGCAGCTCCTTTAGTGCAAGTCAGCAATCCTGGATGCCTCCCAAGATAGGATCCTCAGCAGCATGAGCATAATCAGGCCCTTAATCGACCTCGTTAGCGGAGAACCCAGCAAAGAAAAGAAAACACTTCATAGTGCAGACATCCCAAGAAGTAGTTTAATAAAGGATAAAAAAGTTGATACACTCACATTCATGAAGTAAATATCAAACAGATAAAAAACAGAAGAAACGTCCAGAGCTTCTAACCATAAAGATGGCCGCCGTGTCCCAGTACAAGCGTTGCGTCACACATAACAGGGTTCTCCCTACTAGTTTTGTCATCACTAACATCTTCAGGGGCGTGGCCTGATGTGCGGTGCGATGATCATAAATAGGGGACGGTGATGTAAAAAATTCCTCGACTTATGCAGGGTCTCGACCGCGTCACTTCCGGTGCAGCTACGTAAAAAACACAGCTGATGGCGGGCTTGACTGCGCATGCGCGGCTTCAACGGACCTATACCTCGCATGCGCAGGCGCCCATTTCGTCCATGAAAATTCTGGACTCGAGTGGGCGGACTCCAGTCCCGCCCCCAACACGCCCTAGCCTGCTCTGTAGAAGGGGGGCGGACAAGCTAGCCACCGAGGTCGACATAAAATATAGTGCTGCACCGCCTCCAGCCCCTAACACGCCCCTAGCCTGCTCTGCTGAAGTGGGGTGGGCCCCGTGCATAGCACTGTGTATATCACAATGGCAGGTCCATGAAAAATATAGAACTTTGCCTGTGGGAGACATTAAGACATAGAATACATTACTCATCAAACTGAACCCCCCCCACACTCAATTGCAGCCTCACTGTGCCCGTCAAATGCAGCCGCTGTGGCCGTCAAACGCAGCCGCTGCACCCAGCAAACGCATCCGCTGTGCCCGTCAAATGTAGCCGCTGTGCCTCTCAAACGCAGCCGCTGCGCCCAGCAAACGCATCCGCTGTACCCGTCAAATGCAGCGGCTGTGCCCATCAAACGCAGCCACTGTGCCCGTCAAACGCAGCCACTGTGCCCGTCAAACGCAGCCACTGTGCCCGTCAATTGCAGCCACTGCACCCAGCAAACGCAGCCACTGTGCCCGTCAAACGCAGCCACTGCGCCCAGCAAACGCAGCCACTGTACCCATCAAATGCAGCCGCTGTGCCCGTCAAATGCAGCCGCTGTGCCCGTCAAACGCAGCCGCTGTGCCCATCAAAAGCCGCTGTGCCCGTCAAACGCAGCCGCTGTGCCCGTCAAACGCAGCCGCTGTGCCCGTCAAATGCAGCCGCTGTGCCCGTCAAATGCAGCCGCTGTGCCCGTCAAATGCAGCCGCTGTGCCCATCAAACGCAGCCGCTGTGCCCGTCAAATGCAGCCGCTGTGCCCGTCAAATGCAGCCACTGCACCCAGCAAACGCAATGACTGTGCCCGTCAAACGCAGCCACTGTGCCCATCAATTGCTGCCAGATTGTCAAGCCATAGCTGTGCTCCCTGGGGATAAGCTGATCGCCCATCCGTGCTGCTGGAGGGAGCCCAGACGAGCATAAATGAAGGACCTGCAGACTTGGTCATGGTAAGTGAGACCATCCCATATCCCACTCCATATTCCCCGAGGACAGGGACCACCCCCGAGGACAGGGACCCCCTCCCCCCCAAGACAGAGACCCCCTTCTCTCCTGGGGACAGGGACTCCCTTCTCTCCTGGGGACAGGGACTCCCTTCTCTCCTGGGGACAGGGACTCCCTTCTCTCCTGGGGACAGGGACTCCCTTCTCCTCTGGGTACAGGGACACCTTCTCTCCTGTGGACAGGGACTCCCTTCTCTCCTGTGGACAGGGACTCCCTTCTCTCCTGTGGACAGGGACTCCCTTCTCTCCTGGGGACAGGGACTCCCTTCTCTCCTGGGGACAGGGACTCCCTTCTCCTCTGGGGACAGGGACACCTTCTCTCCTGGGGACAGGGACCCCCTCCCCCCCAAGACAGAGACCCCCTTCTCCCCCCTGAGGACAGGGACCCCTTCTCTCCTGGGGACAGGGACTCCCTTCTCTCCTGGGGACAGGGACTCCCTTCTCCTCTGGGTACAGGGACACCTTCTCTCCTGTGGACAGGGACTCCCTTCTCTCCTGGGGACAGGGACTCCCTTCTCTCCTGGGGACAGGGACTCCCTTCTCCTCTGGGTACAGGGACACCTTCTCTCCTGTGGACAGGGACTCCCTTCTCTCCTGTGGACAGGGACCCCCTTCTCTCCTGTGGACAGGGACCCCCTTCTCTCCTGGGGACAGGGACCCCCTTCTCATTCTGGGGCAGGGATCCTATCTCACCTGGGGGCAGGGATCCTATCTCACCTGGGGGCAGGGATCCTATCTCACCTGGGGGCAGGAACTCCGTCTCACCTGGGGGCAGGAACTCCATCTCCCCTGGCAACAGGGACTTCATCTCACCTAGGGACCCCATCTTCCCTAGGGATCAGGACCCCACCTCCCCTAAGAACAGGAACCTGATCACCCTGTGTGTGCCAACCTCACTGCCCTGCCTGCCATGTGTCCTGTGTGAGGGCCCTTCTGTGACAGCTCTTATCAGTACTTCATCCCACTGTGTGATCCCCCTACATGACTGATCCCTCTGTGTGCACCCCTTACACGGGGAACCCCTCTGTTTTCTCCCCCTACATGTCTGCATTCTCTGACCACCACCTGTACCATTTCCACATCCTCTGACTGCCTCCTGTATCCTGTCCGCCATCCTCTGACCACCTTCTCTATCCTGTGCACATGTTCTGACCACCTATTGTCTGCAGCCTCTAACCACCTCCTGTATCCTGTCCGCAGCCTCTAACCTGTCTGCAATCTCTGACTATCTCTTGTCTTTTATCGTGTCTGCAGTCTCTTAGGGGGAGTCTGGAGAGGAATCAAGAGTAAGAGCGTCGCCGGGATTGGGATTATGGGAGGAGTCAGACGTGTATGGACTGTGGAAAACAGACTACAGAATAAAACCAGAGCCACCAACCTGGAGCCATCTAACTGAGACCTGCACGCTGCACCGGAGAGGAGGTCAGTGACAGCGCCGTCAGGTCAGTCTGAGGGGGGGTCACTGATGTAAGGGGGAGTGAATACAATTATGTAAGGGGGCACTGATATAAAGGTTTCCCCTTATCTCAGTAACACCCCCCCTCTTACCTTAGTGTATTCACTCTGCGAAAGGTGGTCTCCGGTCACCAGAGTCTCCCTCCCCCCCCATCACATTTCCCGGCATTCCCCTTTACATCAGAGTCGGCAGGATTCCCCCTTACAGTGCAAGGGAACTCAGATGTAAAGGAAAATGCTGCAGAGCATAATCTAAGGAGGAACTCTGATGTAAGGAGTGCTCTGGTCACCAGAGACCACCTTATATCAGAGTCCACTGCATTCCCATTTACATCAGAGTTCCCACTTACATCTGGGTCAGCAGAGTTTCCCCTGTAAGATTAGAAGGGATGGAGGCCCAGAGACATGTCCAGAGTACACAGAGGATACATGGGTTAGATTAGAAGGGATGGATGTCCAGGGAAAACAGAGGAGGCCTCCATCCCTTATAATCTAACCCATGTATCCTTACATAATTGTATTCACTCCCCCCTTACATCAGTGACCCCCCCTCAGACTGACCTGACGGCGCTGTCACTGACCTCCTCTCCGGTGCAGCGTGCAGGTCTCAGTTAGATGGCTCCAGGTTGGTGGCTCTGGTTTTATTCTGTAGTCTGTTTTCCACAGTCCATACACGTCTGACTCCTCCCATAATCCCAATCCCGGCGACGCTCTTACTCTTGATTCCTCTCCAGACTCCCCCTAAGAGACTGCAGACACGATAAAAGACAAGAGATAGTCAGAGATTGCAGACAGGTTAGAGGCTGCGGACAGGATACAGGAGGTGGTTAGAGGCTGCAGATAATAGGTGGTCAGAACATGTGCACAGGATAGAGAAGGTGGTCAGAGGATGGCGGACAGGATACAGGAGGCAGTCAGAGGATGTGGAAATGGTACAGGTGGTGGTCAGAGAATGCAGACATGTAGGGGGAGAAAACAGAGGGGTTCCCCGTGTAAGGGGTGCACACAGAGGGATCAGTCATGTAGGGGGATCACACAGTGGGATGAAGTACTGATAAGAGCTGTCACAGAAGGGCCCTCACACAGGACACATGGCAGGCAGGGCAGTGAGGTTGGCACACACAGGGTGATCAGGTTCCTGTTCTTAGGGGAGGTGGGGTCCTGATCCCTAGGGAACATGGGGTCCCTAGGTGAGATGAAGTCCCTGTTGCCAGGGGAGATGGAGTTCCTGTCCCCAGGTGAGACGGAGTTCCTGTCCCCAGGTGAGATAGGATCCCTGCCCCCAGGTGAGATAGGATCCCTGCCCCCAGGTGAGATAGGATCCCTGCCCCAGAGTGAGAAGGGGGTCCCTGTCCCCAGGAGAGAAGGGGGTCCCTGTCCACAGGAGAGAAGGGGGTCCCTGTCCACAGGAGAGAAGGGGGTCCCTGTCCACAGGAGAGAAGGGAGTCCCTGTCCACAGGAGAGAAGGTGTCCCTGTACCCAGAGGAGAAGGGAGTCCCTGTCCCCAGGAGAGAAGGGAGTCCCTGTCCCCAGGAGAGAAGGGAGTCCCTGTCCCCAGGAGAGAAGGGAGTCCCTGTCCCCAGGAGAGAAGGGAGTCCCTGTCCACAGGAGAGAAGGTGTCCCTGTACCCAGAGGAGAAGGGAGTTCCTGTCCCCAGGAGAGAAGGGAGTCCCTGTCCCCAGGAGAGAAGGGGTCCCTGTCCTCAGGGGGGAGAAGGGGGTCTCTGTCTTGGGGGGGAGGGGGTCCCTGTCCCCAGGAGAGAAGGGAGTCCCTGTCCCCAGGAGAGAAGGTGTCCCTGTCCCCAGAGGAGAAGGGAGTCCCTGTCCCCAGGAGAGAAGGGAGTCCCTGTCCACAGGAGAGAAGGGAGTCCCTGTCCACAGGAGAGAAGGGAGTCCCTGTCCACAGGAGAGAAGGGAGTCCCTGTCCACAGGAGAGAAGGGAGTCCCTGTCCACAGGAGAGAAGGTGTCCCTGTACCCAGAGGAGAAGGGAGTCCCTGTCCACAGGAGAGAAGGGAGTCCCTGTCCCCAGGAGAGAAGGGAGTCCCTGTCCCCAGGAGAGAAGGGAGTCCCTGTCCACAGGAGAGAAGGTGTCCCTGTACCCAGAGGAGAAGGGAGTTCCTGTCCCCAGGAGAGAAGGGAGTCCCTGTCCCCAGGAGAGAAGGGGTCCCTGTCCTCAGGGGGGAGAAGGGGGTCTCTGTCTTGGGGGGGAGGGGGTCCCTGTCCCCAGGAGAGAAGGGAGTCCCTGTCCCCAGGAGAGAAGGTGTCCCTGTCCCCAGAGGAGAAGGGAGTCCCTGTCCCCAGGAGAGAAGGGAGTCCCTGTCCACAGGAGAGAAGGGAGTCCCTGTCCACAGGAGAGAAGGGAGTCCCTGTCCACAGGAGAGAAGGGAGTCCCTGTCCACAGGAGAGAAGGGAGTCCCCGTCCACAGGAGAGAAGGTGTCCCTGTACCCAGAGGAGAAGGGAGTCCCTGTCCACAGGAGAGAAGGGAGTCCCTGTCCCCAGGAGAGAAGGGAGTCCCTGTCCCCAGGAGAGAAGGGAGTCCCTGTCCCCAGGAGAGAAGGGGGTCTCTGTCTTGGGGGGGAGGGGGTCCCTGTCCTCGGGGGTGGTCCCTGTCCTCGGGGAATATGGAGTGGGATATGGGATGGTCTCACTTACCATGACCAAGTCTGCAGGCCCTTCATTTATGCTCGTTTGGGCTCCCTCCAGCAGCACGGATGGGCGATCAGTTTATCCCCAGGGAGCACAGCTATGGCTTGACAATCTGGCAGCAATTGATGGGCACAGTGGCTGCGTTTGACGGGCACAGTCATTGCGTTTGCTGGGTGCAGTGGCTGCATTTGACGGGCACAGTGGCTGCGTTTGACGGGCACAGCGGCTGCGTTTGATGGGCACAGCGGCTGCATTTGACGGGCACAGCGGCTGCGTTTGACGGGCACAGCGGCTGCGTTTGACGGGCACAGCGGCTGCGTTTGACGGGCACAGCGGCTGCATTTGACGGGCACAGCGGCTGCATTTGACGGGCACAGCGGCTGCATTTGATGGGTACAGTGGCTGCGTTTGCTGGGCGCAGTGGCTGCGTTTGACGGGCACAGTGGCTGCGTTTGCTGGGTGCAGTGGCTGCATTTGACGGGCACAGTGGCTGCGTTTGACGGGCACAGTGGCTGCGTTTGACGGGCACAGTGGCTGCGTTTGACGGGCAGAGCGGCTGCATTTGACGGGTACAGCGGATGCGTTTGCTGGGCGCAGCGGCTGCGTTTGACAGGCACAGCGGCTACATTTGACGGGCACAGCGGATGCGTTTGCTGGGTGCAGCGGCTGCGTTTGACGGGCACAGCGGCTGCATTTGATGGGCACAGTGAGGCTGCAATTGAGTGGGGGGGGGGTTCAGTTTGATGAGTAATGTCTTCTATGTCTTAATGTCTCCCACAGGCAAAGTTCTATATTTTTCATGGACCTGCCATTGTGATATACACAGTGCTATGCACGGGGCCCACCCCACTTCAGCAGAGCAGGCTAGGGGCGTGTTAGGGGCTGGAGGCGGTGCAGCACTATATTTTATGTCGACCTCGGTGGCTAGCTTGTCCGCCCCCCTTCTACAGAGCAGGCTAGGGCGTGTTGGGGGCGGGACTGGAGTCCGCCCACTCGAGTCCAGAATTTTCATGGACCGAAATGGGCGTCTGCGCATGCGAGGTATAGGTCCGTTGAAGCCGCGCATGCGCAGTCGAGCCCGCCATCAGCTGTGTTTTTTACGTAGCTGCACCGGAAGTGACGCGGTCGAGACCCTGCATAAGTCGAGGAATTTTTTACATCAACGGCAGGAAATAGGCAGGTCACTCATTGCAATCCAATTACAGAAAGCAAGAAGTAAAAATGTGCTCCAACAACAGGAAACGGTCATAGATACGATCAAGTTCTGTTCAAATTACAGAAACAGAACAAGTAATCGGTATTCTGGTACTACAATCAGAACACAACACTAATCTTAACTATTCCATAATAACATAGTGAATAGGTGGGATAGTGTTACATTAAAATTCAAATGACAAGAATAAAAAGTAGCAACCGCACTGGGAAACAGCGCCATCTTGTGGTTTGATATAAAAATGGCTAGAATAACAACACAAAGGTTACAATCAACACCATTATACACAGAAAAACCTGTATAATGACATTAAAAAATACATATCAACACATAAAAATATTCTAAAAAAGGTCAGATTACAAATTCTTAAACCATAAAAAAATTTGAGGAAAAGACAGACTTAAAAAGAGTAGTTAATAACTCATAATCAACTATTGTTGATGAAGGAATTTACATCCCACTCAATTTTCATGCCATGGGGAGCATAGCATTTAACTTAACATATCAGTTTGGTCTCTAAACGTGATATTTCTCTAACAGTATTGCTACCTCAAAACGTCCCAGAATGGTATAGCAGGAAATGGGATAAGATTCCTCATGTGATGGAAAAGGGATGTAATCCTCTGCCCGAAAAGTGCTGATAGAATCCTCCACCATATATAGATTGAGCTTACCAGATTCGGTGGACCTCTCAATTAAGAGCAGGTCATAAGAGTGTGTATCCCCCCAGGGATGATGGGATATGCTAACTGCTACCAGGATCCTTCCACAGCGAACCAGGATGATGACCAAAACGTAGTTAGATGAAAACCTCCTTTAAGTAGTGCTGGATGTGATGGCAGTAAAGTCCAATATGCCCAAAAAAAAAGGATAGGAGACAGCCTAAGTGCACTCCATAAGGTTTATTTAAAAGATATGAACAATAAAAATTCCAACGTTGGCACTATAGCGCATATGATAAGAACCGGTATAAAGACCGGAGATAACAGCATGTAAAAACAGGCTGGAACGCTCGTCCAGCACGGAGATGGCAGCGGGTGACGTCCGTGCATTAGCTCCTCCCCCCGTACGCACGGCATTACGTCCAGCAGGACTTCGTCAGCGAGGGTGGAGCTACAGCGTCACCCGGCTGGATAAAATACTTAAATGGTAGTCATGGTGACTAGGGAAGCCAAGAGCAGAACCCGGAAGTCAGAGACACTAGCAGGCTGCCTTCCCCATATTGTCACCGACTAAAGGATCATAATAATATGCTAATGAGGAATACATATTGGGTAGTGAAGAAAATGTCACTAATCTCCTCAATCCCTAAGCATATATGAATAAAAAAAGAAAAAAGAACGTGTAAAAGCACCCACGGCCATCTCCTATATTAATAGAATATAAAACAACCACAAAATAACAAAAAATAATATACAGAAAGACTACTTGTCAGAAATGAAACAGTTGAGGTCAAACTCTACGTTTAACCCCCTGGGTACTGAAACCTTCGTCTCATGTATCCACAGGGATTCGCGTTGACTCAACTGTCTAATATAGTTACCCCTAGGGATGAGCTTCGTGTTCGAGTCGAACATACGTTCGACTCGAACATCGGCTGTTCGATCGTTCGACGAAGATCGAACGATTTGGGCCGTTTGCGCCAAATTCGAGTGACGCGAACGGCCCACAATGCACTACGCCATCGCAGTGTCATCCAGGCGCTGTGATTGGCCAAGCATGCACTGTGACCCCGCATGCTTGGCCAATCACAGCGCCGGCAGCGAGGAGAGCAATGATTGGCCACAGGCAGGATGCCTGTGGCCAATTATTGCTGAGGGTGTTTAGTACACGCCCCACACTATAAAAGGCCGCCAGCACGGCGGCCTAGTGTAGTGTGTTCCGGAGCAGGGAAAGAGAAGCATAGGCAGGGACAGTGACATTTATTTCTTTCTTGCTTAACCTGGATTCCTTTAGTTTAGGGAAAGAGAAGGATAGGTAGGGAGAGTGTCAGTGTGTTTTACTGTGCGAATCCTTGTTTCTAGGGACAAAGAAGGAAAGTGAGGGGAATTCTCCTTGTACTATAGTGTGCTTTAAAAAAACATTTTTTCTAGGGACAGAAAACTCTAGGTAGGGAGAGTGTCAGTTTCTTTCACTGTGCGAATCCTTGTTTCTAGGGACAAATAAGGAAAGTGAGGAGAATTCTCCTTGTGCTATAGTGTGCTTTAAAAAAACATTTTTTCTAGGGACAGAAAACTCTAGGTAGGGAGAGTGTCAGTTTATTTCACTGTGATAATCCTTGTTTCTAGTGACAAAGAAGGAAAGTGAGGGGAATTCTCCTTGTGCTATAGTGTGCTTTAAAAAAACATTTTTTCTAGGGACAGAAAACTCTAGGTAGGGAGAGTGTCAGTGTCTTTTACTGTGCGAGTCCTTGTTTCTAGTGACAAAGAAGGAAAGTGAGGGGAATTCTCCTTGTGCTATAGTGTGCTTTAAAAAAACATTTTTTCTAGGGACAGAAAACTCTAGGTAGGGAGAGTGTCAGTTTCTTTCACTGTGCGAGTCCTTGTTTCTAGGGACAAAGAAGGAAAGTGAGGGGAATTCTCCTTGTGCTATAGTGTGCTTTAAAAGAACATTTTTTCTAGGGACAGAAAACTCTAGGTAGGGAGAGTGTCAGTGTCTTTTACTGTGCGAGTCCTTGTTTCTAGGGACAAAGAAGGAAAGTGAGGGGAATTCTCCTTGTGCTATAGTGTGCTTTAAAAAAACATTTTTTCTAGGGACAGAAAACTCTAGGTAGGGAGAGTGTCAGTGTCTTTTACTGTGCGAATCCTTGTTTCTAGGGACAAAGAAGGAAAGTGAGGGGAATTCTCCTTGTGCTATAGTGTGCTTTAAAAAAACATTTTTTCTAGGGACAGAAAACTCTAGGTAGGGAGAGTGTCAGTGTCTTTTACTGTGCGAGTCCTTGTTTCTAGGGACAAAGAAGGAAAGTGAGGGGAATTCTCCTTGTGCTATAGTGTGCTTTAAAAAAACATTTTTTCTAGGGACAGAAAACTCTAGGTAGGGAGAGTGTCAGTTTATTTCACTGTGCGAATCCTTGTTTCTAGGGACAGGGAAGGACAGTGAGTGAATTCTCCTTGTGCTATAGTGTGCTTTAAAAAAACATTTTTTCTAGGGACAGAAAACTCTAGGTAGGGAGAGTGTCAGTTTCTTTCACTGTGCGAATCCTTGTTTCTAGTGACAAAGAAGGAAAGTGAGGGGAATTCTCCTTGTGCTATAGTGTGCTTTAAAAAAACATTTTTTCTAGGGACAGAAAACTCTAGGTAGGGAGAGTGTCAGTGTCTTTTACTGTGCGAGTCCTTGTTTCTAGTGACAAAGAAGGAAAGTGAGGGGAATTCTCCTTGTGCTATAGTGTGCTTTAAAAAAACATTTTTTCTAGGGACAGAAAACTCTAGGTAGGGAGAGTGTCAGTTTATTTCACTGTGCGAATCCTTGTTTCTAGGGACAGGGAAGGACAGTGAGTGAATTCTCCTTGTGCTATAGTGTGCTTTAAAAAAACATTTTTTCTAGGGACAGAAAACTCTAGGTAGGGAGAGTGTCAGTTTCTTTCACTGTGCGAATCCTTGTTTCTAGGGACAAAGAAGGAAAGTGAGGGGAATTCTCCTTGTGCTATAGTGTGCTTTAAAAAAACATTTTTTCTAGGGACAGAAAACTCTAGGTAGGGAGAGTGTCAGTTTCTTTCACTGTGCGAGTCCTTGTTTCTAGGGACAAAGAAGGAAAGTGAGGGGAATTCTCCTTGTGCTATAGTGTGCTTTAAAAGAACATTTTTTCTAGGGACAGAAAACTCTAGGTAGGGAGAGTGTCAGTGTCTTTTACTGTGCGAGTCCTTGTTTCTAGGGACAAAGAAGGAAAGTGAGGGGAATTCTCCTTGTGCTATAGTGTGCTTTAAAAAAACATTTTTTCTAGGGACAGAAAACTCTAGGTAGGGAGAGTGTCAGTTTATTTCACTGTGCGAATCCTTGTTTCCAGGGACAGGGAAGGACAGTGAGTGAATTCTCCTTGTGCTATAGTGTGCTTTAAAAAAACATTTTTTCTAGGGACAGAAAACTCTAGGTAGGGAGAGTGTCAGTTTCTTTCACTGTGCGAATCCTTGTTTCTAGGGACAAAGAAGGAAAGTGAGGGGAATTCTCCTTGTGCTATAGTGTGCTTTAAAAAAACATTTTTTCTAGGGACAGAAAACTCTAGGTAGGGAGAGTGTCAGTTTATTTCACTGTGATAATCCTTGTTTCTAGTGACAAAGAAGGAAAGTGAGGGGAATTCTCCTTGTGCTATAGTGTGCTTTAAAAAATAGGATTTTTATAACAGCTTACCTGTAAAATCCTTTTCTTAGAGTACATCACGGGACACAGAGCGACATAGTCATTACTAATGGGTTATATAGATACCGTCAGGTGCTGGCACTGGCAACTTCCAAAACCGGAAGTACCCTCCCCTATATAAGCCCCTCCCATCCGGGAGCACCTCAGTTTTGTAGCAAAGCAATAAGTGTCCCCAAAGAGGGGCGGGAGCTCTGTGTCCCGTGATGTACTCCAAGAAAAGGATTTTACAGGTAAGCTGTTATAAAAATCCTATTTTCTTTCTCGTACATCACGGGACACAGAGCGACATAGTCATTACTAATGGGATGTCCTAAAGCAATGCCAAATGAGGGGGGGGATACACCATATATAAGCTGAGCGCTATCAGACATGAGGATCTTTTGCGGCCTGCAACACACTGCGCCCAAAGGCGACATCCTCCTGACTTCTAACGTCCACCTGGTAGAACCTAGTAAACGTGTGAACTGAAGACCATGTTGCGGCCTTACAGATTTGAGCCAGGGAGGCCTGGTGATGCACTGCCCATGAAGTTCCAACTGCTCTCGTGGAGTGCGCTCTAACTTTGAACGGAGGCGGTCTCCTTCTCAAGCCATAGGCTTGTATTATGACCTGTCGAATCCACCTGGCTAAAGTAGATTTTGACGCTGCCTGACCCTTTCTGGGGCCTTCCGGCAGAATAAACAAAGTATCCGTTCTGCGAATCTGAGCAGTGGCTTTTAGATAAGCTTTAACTGCTCTTACTACATCCAAAGAATGCAATAACTTTTCCTCTACCGAAGTAGGTTTGGGGAAAAAAGAAGGAAGAACCACATCTTGGTTCAAATGAAACCTCAATACCACCTTAGGAAGAAAGGCTGGATGAGGACGTAATACTACTCTGTCCTTATGGATAACCAGATATGGCTCTTTACAGGACATAGCTGCTAATTCCGACACTCTTTTAGCCGAACAAATGGCTACTAGAAAAATCAATTTCCTGGTGAGAAGCACCAAGGAAATATGCTGTAATGGTTCAAATGGTTGTTTCTGTAAAACCGACAGAACCAAGTTTAGATCCCATGGACATATGGGAATATTAACCGGAGGACTAATACGCATCACTCCTTGTATAAAGGCTTTGACTAGTGAATGCGAAGCCAAGGGCCTTTGAAAAAATATTGACAAGGCCGAAATCTGACCCTTGATAGTACTCAAGGCAAGCTTCCTATCTACGGCCCATTGTAGGAAGTCCAGAATCCTACCTATTACGTATTTACGTGGATGCCATTTCTTGGCCTCACACCAGGCGATGTACGCCTTCCAGATTCTATAGTAGATCTGCCTGAATACCGGCTTCCTGGCATTGATCATGGTAGATACCACAGCATTAGAGAGCCCTCTCTTTTTTAGAATGTGGGCTTCAATAGCCAGGCCGTCAAACCTAGGGCTGGTAAGGAAGGGTGGTATATCGGTCCTTGCGAAAGCAGGTCCGGACGATGTGGGAGGGTCCAAGGACTCCCCACAGACATTTTTACAATCTCCGCGTACCATGCTCTTCGGGGCCACGCTGGAGCCACCAGAATCACTGGTTTCTTTTCTACCCTGATTCTGCGGAGTAATCGAGGTAACAATTGTGGCGGTGGGAATGCATATATCAGCTTGAACTGATCCCAAGGGAACACTAGGGCATCCGAGCCGCAAGCTAGGGGATCCCTTGTCCAAGAGACAAACCTGTCCACTTTTGTGTTGAATCTGGATGCTAGCAGATCTACATCCGGTGTTCCCCACCGCTGACATATTGTCCAGAAAACCTCGGGATGAAGGGACCATTCCCCTGGGCATAATTGTTGGCGACTTAGAAAGTCCGCCTTCCAATTCTCCACTCCTGGAATGAATACCGCAGATATGGCTGGGACATATCTTTCTGCCCATCTCAGGATGTAATTTACTTCCCTTTGGGCTGCACGACTCCTGGTGCCCCCCTGACGATTGATATATGCCACTGCTGTGGCATTGTCTGATTGAATTCTGACAGGGGACCCTTGGAGTTTGGATGTCCATGCTACTAGGGCATACCGGGCTGCTCGTATCTCTAAGAGATTGATGGGCAGGGCCTTTTCCGCATCCGACCATCTGCCCTGGAGAGACCATTGCTCCAGTACTGCTCCCCAGCCTATAAGGCTGGCATCTGTAGTGACCACCTTCCAGGAAATCGGACTGAAGGATTTCCCTCTTTCCAGATTCTGGGGAACCAACCACCAGCGGAGGCTCTTGCCAACGGAAGGGGACAAGGACATTGGTAAGTCCAGAGCCTGAACTTTTTTGTTCCAGGCTGACAGTATGGCCCTTTGCAACTTCCTTGAATGGAATTGACCGTAGGGTACTGCTTCGAATGATGCCACCATTTTTCCCAGCAGCCTCATGCACAGGCGTATGGATGGCTGTCTTTTTGAACCCACTAAGTGGATCAAATCTCTCAAAGACGACCCCTTTTCTTGAGGCAAGAAAATTTTTCTCTGGTCTGAATTCAGCCTTAGCCCCAAGTATTCCAGACTTTTGACTGGTTTTAGGGCTGACTTGTCTCGGTTGATAATCCAACCGTGATATTCCAGATACTTGATTGTCTCGTGAACAACCACTTCTAGTTTTTCCACTGAGTGGTCTATCAGCAACAAGTCGTCTAGATATGCCATTATCGTTACACCTCGTGTTCTTAGATTGGCCAATAATGGGGCCAGAATTTTTGTGAACACTCTTGGTGCTGTGGCCAGACCGAAGGGTAAGGCTCTGAACTGAAAATGGCGTCCTTCTACCGCAAAGCGTAGAAATTTTTGGTGGGCTGGAAAGATGGGAATGTGCAAATAAGCATCTTTGATGTCGATCGAGGCTAACCATTCCTCCCCTTGTAGGGCAGTGGCTACCGATCGGATCGACTCCATCCGGAAAGTCCTGATATGTAGGAATTTGTTTAGCCCTTTTAGATTTAATATGGGCCTCACGTCCCCGTTTGGCTTCGGGACTGTAAAGAGGTTTGAGTAAAACCCGAACCCCCATTCTTCCAGGGGAACCTCTATAATTACTGCTTGGAGCAATAATTGTTCTAGTGCCAACAGGAGGGATCCTCTCTTCTGGGGATCCCTTGGCATGTTTGACCTTATAAAGCGGGAAGGAGGGGAGTTTTTTAACTCCAATTTGTATCCCAGATTTACTGCGGAGAGCACCCATCTGTCTCGGATCGTGTCCCGCCAGGTCTCTGTGAACAACTGAAGTCTTCCCCCCACCCGATTGGGTGGGGGCAACCCTTCATGCATTTGACTTTGGGGGAGGTTTTGTACCTCTCCTGCTCCAGGGCTTCTTGTTACCCTGCAATTGTCCCTGATTTTTACCTCCGGGATTTGACCGAGGAGGCCGTCGAAACTGTTTCACAGCCGATGTCCTAGGGACTGGAGAAGCAGGCCTCTTAAAAGAGGGACCTCTAACTCTATTTTTAACCGGCAAAAGTGTACTTTTACCGCTGGAAATTCTCTGGATATATTTGTCCAGGTCTTCCCCGAATAAGCGTTCACCATGAAATGGGAAGCTGACCAGCAATTTTTTACAGGGAGCTTCAGCAGACCAGTTTTTGAGCCATAGAAGCCTGCGCATATGTACTACAGACAGCGTAAGGCGGGAGGCCTGATGGATTGAATCCTTTATAGCGTCCACCGCAAAGCATAAGGCTCTAGGTAGATCAGCTAGGGCAAGAGCCTGCTGATCTGGCAAGTCCCTTAAGACCTGTTTCAACTGATCCTTCACTGCTTGGCAGACCCCAATAGCTGCCACTGCTGGTTGTGTCACCAATCCTGCTGTAGAAAAAGCAGATTTTAATAAGGACTCCAATTTTTTATCTATTGGGTCCTTGAACATTTGGACATTATCCACCGGACATGTCAGTGATTTATTCACACAAGAGATGGCTGCGTCCACTGTAGGGACCCTCCATTTTCTGATGAACTTATCCTCCATGGGATAGACCACCGGAAATCTCTTGGGGGGAGTAAATATTTTGTCAGGATGCTCCCAATCCTGGTAAATGAGCCCTTCCAGTAAAGGATGGATCGGAAAGGAACAAACAGTCTGGGGAACTTTTAGCGACCCCAACGAGGAGACAGAAGTGGATGATGGCTCCGCAAGTGGCATTTTAAATGCTGATCGTACCATATTAGTCAGGGACTGAACCCATAACCTTTCAGCATGTGATGCTGAGAACGGCTCTTCCACTGTTGATTCCTCTACAACCGAATCGACCTCATCCTGATCCCCTTCAGGTAGGTCGATCCCTGTATGGGACTGTTGCTCTGTTAACAGGCACTCTGAGGGAGGAGACGGAGATCGGGCGCTTTTCTCCTGTGACAGGGAAGCCGCGATCAATGCTGACAATCTCTCTTCCAGCCCTCCCAGAGCTGAGGAAAAAACCTCCTCTGTTACATACACAGGAGCAGGTGAACTGAGGACAGCCACAGTACCAGGTACTCCTGAGGGTGCTCTACGGTCACTAACCTCTGATTCTTCAGGGGAGACTGGTGCAGCCGAAGCATGCCCAAGATCCTCAGAGCCCGATGGAGACCCCCTATTCCTCCTGGAATTTCTAGTCCCGGAGTTTTTAGACGGCATATTCCTAAGCCACAAAGCTGAGGTATTCCAGCCGAAATACACCAGTTACTGACAATAGTCTAGCATAAATGCTGCTATAAGAAACAGTTGGTGTCTACTAATGTGCCTTTCTAGGGGATGCCTGTATCAACCGCTTGCTGTATGCCTTCTTTAAATGTTGCCAGCTCTGTCTCTGTACTTCCTAGCCAGCTCACCACACAAAATTGTGGTTTTTAACATACTGGGACGCCCGCACATGCGCAGAAGCGCTGCGGCGCGCACAGAGCGTCATCCCCCAGGCTCCGCCCCCTTTCCCGGCTCACCTCTATATATAGAGGCGCGTGCACGCGCACGCGCGCGGCCACGTGCGCCTTCGGTGCTAATTTCGAAAATGGAAACCAGGGACAAGAGCCAGGGCCCCTTTGCCGCAGGCCGGGGGATGGACGAGCATTGCAACATGGCAGAGGAAGCAGTTTCCCATAAGAGAACTCACCATCTGCCTGGACTCGCTCTGATGAGAAGAAACTAGTCCACATGACAAGAAACGTTCCACAGCGGCCTCTAGTGGACAAACACAGGTACCGCAGTCTAATATATTAAATATATATATATATATATAAAAAAAATTTTTTTTTTTTTTTCTTGACCACCATTAAAAATTATTACATTTTTTTTTAGTAGTTACAGGCATGCACAGAATTTTGCGGGAATACCATTAGGTAACAGACAGAAAGACAAATTAGGCTTGGGGGTCCCCCAATAGAACCAAGTTCCTGGGGGCCCCCACTTACCTGTTCCCCGCCGCAGGACTTTGTTTGGTCCACAAAAGCCCAAACTTCACCTATCACGGCAGGCATTGTAATCAAACCTTCAGGGACCGGGTTCCCAAGGATTCCACTCCCCTGGACCTGTATAGCACCCTGCACAGAAAACATCTTGGTCGTGGGTATGACCAGAGCTCTGGATCCCAGGGTCCAGCTCTCCTAAGAGAAGCATTACAGGCAAAACCTTGCTCTTCTCTGCAAGGCCCGGGTACCGACCGTTTAGCTATGAAGCTTTTTTGGTCGGATCCGGAATAGCTTACTGAGGCCCAAAAGAACCTGTACGCAAGCTCAGTGAAAAACACATGTTTCTTCTTGGCCAACACCTTAGACACTGGCAAAAAACTGAGGTGCTCCCGGATGGGAGGGGCTTATATAGGGGAGGGTACTTCCGGTTTTGGAAGTTGCCAGTGCCAGCACCTGACGGTATCTATATAACCCATTAGTAATGACTATGTCGCTCTGTGTCCCGTGATGTACGAGAAAGAAAAACATTTTTTCTAGGGACAGAAAACTCTAGGTAGGGAGAGTGTCAGTTTCTTTCACTGTGCGAGTCCTTGTTTCTAGGGACAAAGAAGGAAAGTGAGGGGAATTCTCCTTGTGCTATAGTGTGCTTTAAAAGAACATTTTTTCTAGGGACAGAAAACTCTAGGTAGGGAGAGTGTCAGTGTCTTTTACTGTGCGAATCCTTGTTTCTAGGGACAAAGAAGGAAAGTGAGGGGAATTCTCCTTGTGCTATAGTGTGCTTTAAAAGAACATTTTTTCTAGGGACAGAAAACTCTAGGTAGGGAGAGTGTCAGTTTCTTTCACTGTGCGAATCCTTGTTTCTAGGGACAAAGAAGGAAAGTGAGGGGAATTCTCCTTGTGCTATAGTGTGCTTTAAAAAAACATTTTTTCTAGGGACAGAAAACTCTAGGTAGGGAGAGTGTCAGTTTCTTTCACTGTGCGAGTCCTTGTTTCTAGGGACAAAGAAGGAAAGTGAGGGGAATTCTCCTTGTGCTATAGTGTGCTAAAGCATTCCTCATCAACCATCTTTGAAATCCTTGTTTTTTGGACAGTCAGGGAAATTGTCGTTGTGCTATTCTGTGCAAAAGCAATCATCCTCAACCATATTTAGAAATCCTTAAGTAAAGGGACAGAGAAGGACACCTGAAGGTAGCCCTTATTGCTTTTTTCCCATCTCCCTGCAGGCCATCTATTAGAATGTCTGGAACGCAAACAAGGAGAGGCAGACAGTCAGGAGGCAATAAAAGAGGGCAAGCAGGCTCTGTGTCTGGGGGCAACAGTGCTGGTCGTGGACGCGGTGCATTGTCATCAGCACATGGCCATGGGACACGCTTGTCCTTCTTTTCGGCAGCTGGACATGTTGAGCCACATCATGCCGAAGACTTGGTAGAGTGGATGACCAAGCCCTCCTCCTCCTCCTCATCCTCTCTCACCCAGGCTCAGGGTACTGGCAAAGCAGCTGCCAAAGCGTCCTCTTCCCTGGTATCAATGTCAGACTCATCATCAGTCACTCCTTCCCTAGACCCACCATGTCCTCCTCCTGAGGAGTCCCCCGAACTGTTTGAGCACAGTGTTGGGTACATGCTCCAGGAGGATGCCCAGCGTTTCGAAGGGTCTGATGATGAAACCCAGCTACAGGAAGGCAGTAGCGTGAGAGCAGACAGAGGGGATGCTCAAGAAGGACACCAATCTGGCAGTCATGTTCCAGCAGCTGCAGCATACTGCCAGATTGGCTCCAGTGATGAGGAGGGAGGGGATGATGAGGTCACTGACTCCACGTGGGTGCCTAATAGGAGAGAGGAGGAGGAGGAGGATGAGGAGGAGGCACATCTCCAACGAGGCAGGATGCCCTTTGGTGGCCAGCATAAGGGCAGTACACCGACGGAATCACACCGCAGAGCTCCGCCTGTGCAGGGCGCTGCCTCTGCCCGTCATTCAAAAAGTTACTTGGTGTGGGCCTTTTTTGAGGCTAGTGCATCAGATCGCACAGCTGCTGTTTGCAACATATGTCTCAAGCGTATATCGCGTGGCCAAAACATCAGCCGCTTGGGTACCACATGCCTGACCAGACATATGTTGACCTGCCATGCAGCTCGTTGGCAAGCCTACCTCAAAGACCCACACCAAAGAACAAAGCGGACCTCTCCTTGCACCGCATCAGCTGGGATCTCCAACCCCACTATAACTTCAGTCCTCTCTGAAACATGCACTGAGAGGAATGAAGGTGTAGAATTAGGTGTGTCACAGCCAAGTACTTGCGGCCACTCTGCTAGCAGTACACCGACGTCCGATTCTAGCAGGCAAATTTCCCTGCCCCAGCTGCTGGACCGTCGAAAGAAGTTCACTCCCAGCCATCCACATGCCCAGCGGTTGAATGCTAGCTTGGCTAAATTGCTAGCGCTTCAACTGCTGCCTTTTCAGTTGGTAGACTCGGCCCCCTTCCGTGAGTTTGTGCAATGTGCGGTTCCTCAGTGGCAGGTTCCCAAACGCCACTTTTTCTCACGGAAGGCTATTCCGGCTCTCTACCAGCATGTGGAAGGCAATGTCTTGGCCTCGCTGGACAGGGCGGTCAGCGGTAAGGTGCATATTACCGCTGACTCATGGTCCAGCAGGCATGGACAGGGACGTTACCTTTCTTTCACGGCCCATTGGGTCACTCTTTTGGCAGCTGGGAAGGATGCAGGACAAGGTGCAGTAGTGTTGGAGGTTGTTCCACCGCCACGCCTCCAAAATGCTACTACTGGTTGTGACACACCTCTCTCCTCCACCCCCTCCTCTTCTTCTTCTTCCATGGCCTCTTCCTGTGCTTTGTCCTCTGAACCAGCGGTGCTCCGTAGCCGTTCAAGGGGCTACGCAAGTACGCAGGCAAAAAGATGCCATGCCGTGCTTGCGCTGGTGTGTTTGGGGGACAGAAGCCACACTGGGGCAGAGGTCCTGTCTGCTCTGCAGGGCCAGGCCGAGAGGTGGTTGACGCCACGCCAGCTTAAGCCAGGAATGGTGGTTTGCGACAATGGCACCAACCTCCTCTCCGCCCTCCGACAGGGACAACTGACCCATGTGCCCTGTGTGGCTCACGTCCTTAACCTGGTGGTGCAGCGGTTCTTGGGCAGGTACCCGGGCTTACAGGATGTCCTGAGGCAGGCCAGGAAAGTCTGTGTGCATTTCCGCAGATCTTATAATGCCAGTGCTCGCCTGGCTGAGCTGCAAAAGGAGTTGAACCTGCCCAAGAACCGCCTTATATGTGACATGCCCACCAGGTGGAACTCAACGTTGGCCATGCTGCAGCGGCTGCACACGCAGCAGAGGGCCATCAATGAGTACCTGTGCGACTACGGCACCAGGACAGGGTCAGGGGAGCTTGTTTTTTTTTCTCCACGCCAGTGGGGCATGATCAGGGATGCATGCACTGTCCTGGCACCATTTGAGGAGGCCACGAGGATGGTGAGCAGTGACAGTGCATGCATCAGTCACACTGTACCTCTTGTCCACCTGTTGGAGCACACGCTGCGTGAAATAATGGACAGGGCACTTGAGGCAGAACAGAGGCAGGAAGAGGAGGACTTCCTTGCCTCTCAAGGCCCCCTTTACCCAGACAGTGTTCCTTCTGTCCCACCCATCACACAAGAAGAGGAGGAGGAGGAGGAGGAGGAGGATTGTGTCAGCATGGAGGTGGAGGCTGGCACTCAGCATCATCAGCAGCAGTCTTTTAGGGATGATTTACAGTCCCAAGAAACCAGTGGACTTGTACGTGGCTGGGAGGAGGTGGCTGCGGATCATGTCGTCCTTAGTGACCCAGAGGACTCCGGAGCGAATGCCTCAGCAAACCTATGCTGCATGGCCTCCCTGATCCTGCAAAGTCTGCGGAAGGATCCTCGTATTCTTCGGATCAAGGAGAGGGACCATTACTGGCTGGCCACTCTCCTTGATCCACGGTACAAGGGTAAGGTTGCGGACCTTATGTTACCGTCGCAGAGGGAGCAGAGGATGAGACAACTCCGGGAGGCCTTGCAGAAAGGTCTGTGCAACGCGTTCCCAGAGACTGGGAGGTTACAAACTCCTGGTCCTGGACAACGAGTTGCTGAGGCTTCGGCCAGTCAAAGAAGGAGCGGTGGGGAAGGTGGCCGCCTGACCGATGCGTTCAGACAATTCTTTAGTCCGCAGCCCCAAAGTATGATCGGTTCCAGCAACCATCGCCAGCGTCTGATAAACATGGTGCAGGAATATCTAGGGGCAAGGTCAGACTTGGACACCTTCCCCACCGAAAATCCTCTGGCTTACTGGGTCTTGAGGATGGATCACTGGCCAGAGCTTGCACAGTATGCAATTGAGCTACTGGCCTGTCCTGCATCCAGCGTTCTTTCGGAACGCACATTCAGTGCTGCTGGAGGATTTGTCACGGATCACAGGGTGCGCCTGTCCACCGACTCGGTTGATCGACTGACTTTCATCAAGATGAACCAGTCTTGGATCACCACCAGCTACCACACACCTGATGCTGATATAACAGACTAATTGATTTTAACATGTCACATCCCTTCAAGACTGATGCTGATGCTGAGTGCCTGTGCTGTTATGTTGACTGGCTATCCTCCTCCTCCGAGTCCTCAATGATACGATTGATGATGATAGCTTGGAAGATCATTTTTGTTTATGGGTGCCGCCACCAGTGGCTAAGGCCCAATTTTTCAGCCCCTGTTTTACAGGGGCGTGTAATTACAATTTTTTTAGCAATAATTTGCCATAGGGCTCATTGCTGTGCTCCAAGTACAGTATCTGTGAGGGGTTGGAGTGTTGTGGCACCAGTGCCTAAGGCCCAATTTTTCAGCCCCTGTTTAACAGGGGCGTGTCATTACAATTTTTGAAGCAATACTTTGCAACAGGGCTCATTGCTGTGCTCCAAGTACAGTATCTGTGAGGGGTTGTAGTGTTGTGCCACCAGTGCCTAAGGCCCAATTTTTCAGCCCCTGTTCAACAGGGGCATGCAATTACAATTCTTGATCTAATAATTCACAGCAGGGCCCATTGCTGCACCCACCAAGAGTAACTCTGAGGGCTTACAGTGTTGTGGCAACGCCACCACCACCACCACCACGAAAGGCCCAATTTTTCAGCCCCTGTTCAAAAGGGGAATGTAATTACAATTCTTGATCTAATAATTCACAGCAGGGCCCATTGCTGCACCCACCAAGAGTAACTCTGAGGGCTTACAGTGTTGTGGCAACACCACCACCACCACCACCACGAAAGGCCCAATTTTTCAGCCCCTGTTCAACAGGGGCATGCAATTACAATTCTTGATCTAATAATTCACAGCAGGGCCCATTGCTGCACCCACCAAGAGTAACTGTCAGGGCTTACAGTGTTGTGGCACCAGCACCACCATCAAAGGCCCAATTTTTACTACCACTGTTCAACAATTATATGTAATTAAAATTCCTGATATAATAGTTGACAGCAGGGCGTTCCAGCACCAACCAAGAGTAACTGTGAGTGCTTACAGTGTTGTGCCAACACCAACAACTAAGGGGCCTATTTCTGCAGAGTATATACGGCAGGTCCCTACTTTCAAACATCCAACTTACAAACGACTCCTACTTGCAAACGCAAGAAGACAACAGGAAGTGAGAGGAAATCTACCACTAGGAAGGAAAATTCTCTCCTGTAAGAATAAATATGGGAGAAAGGTGTCTCCTCTGTACTGATGCTTTATCACCAATCCTTGTTTCAAGAAAAACACCACATTTCAAAAACAGTTGTCATTGGGACGGAAAGTGAGGTGAAATGTTCTGAACAGGGGCACAGACAGCAAAACAAATGTTACAGGGGTGATAACCCTTACCTATGTTTTCCAAAAAGTTTAAAAATAGATTTTTGGGCTGGAGCTACACTTCAACAATGTAAAAATTACAAACAGATTCTACATAAGAACAAACCTACAGTCCCTGTCTTGTATGCACCGCCTGTATACGGCTGTTCAGAGTATATAGGGCCTTTTTTATTTTATGTGCGGGGTTCCCCTTAATATCCATACAAGACCCAAAGGGGCTGGTAATGGGCTGGGGTAGGGGGGGGGGGGGGTCATGGGGTAGCTATGCCATTTTTCTTAAAGATTTTCATCCATATTACCGGGACCAGACATTACATTAAAGCCGCAAGCAGTTTTAAATGGCTTTTTTTTCCTTTAGAAGTGTCATTTTGTGCAGGGACAGTTCTAAACACGGGAAACACGTGGCACTTCACAGGCATACTTTAGACACCCCCCAGGTACGATATTTAAAGGAATATTTGACTTTTTTTTTTTCACTTTATGCATCATTAAAATGACTGCTCCCGAAAAACGACCGTTTTTAAAACTTCTTTTTGCATTGATACATGTCCCCTGGTGCACAACCCGGGTTCCCAAACCCTTTTTAGGACAATAACATGCATAATAGTTGTTATAATTAGCACTTTAGAATTCGAACGTTCGCATCCATTGTATTTAATAGGGTTCTAATGTTCGTACGAACTTTCGGTCCGTTCGCGGGTTCTGTTGCGAACCGAACCCGGGGGTGTTCGGCTCATCACTAGTTACCCCCTCTCCAGTGTTGAGTAACCTTCTCTATGCCCCAGAATTTGAGGCATCGTGGATTTCTATCATGAAAAATCCTAAAATGTTTAGACACATTATGGGTTTTTACACCTCTCCTGATATTACCTACATGTTCTGCTATGCGGACTCCCATGGGTCTAGATGTTCTTCCCACGTATTGGAGTCCGCAATCGCATTCCAACATGTATACTACCCCAATCGTGTCACATGTGATGAGATTTTTTATCTGGTAATTTTTCTTAGTGGCAAAAGCATTAAAATCCTCATTCCCAATGACAAAGCGTCATTGGGAAATTTTGAGGAAAGACAATGTTATACAGTGTTTCATGGGATAGATACGCATGGTAACTAGACATGAAGGTGTCTGTCTTCCGTCTGCCAAAAACATTGTGTAGGCAGACATTACACTTTCTGCATGGAAAATATCCCTTACATTCTGGAAAGAAGGAAGCTTTTTTGGGGGATCTATAGTATTAGGGGCGATGTCGCCCTGGATAGAACGTGCACCCCTAAAGATAACTCCCGCCCGCTTTTGTTGCTAAGAAACACTTTCCAGTGTCTATTCAGAATTTTCTTGATCTCGCTGTGCTGGATAGAGAAAGAAGTGAAAAATTACCACTTGAATTTATCTTCCCTGGTGGTTTTCGGTTTATCAATAAAAAGGGAGGCTCTGTCAACCAAGGAGACTGCACCAATGTCAGCGTCCAAAGTGGAAGGCTTGTAGCCTTTGTCTATAAATCTCTGTCTGAGGATATTAGATTGAAAACGGAAGTCGCTGTCATTGGTGCACTTTCTCCTCAGGCGAAGGAACTGGCCGCGGGGGACAGATTGAAGCCACTGATAGTGATGGCAGCTGTCCACCAGATTGTAGCCATTCCTATCAGTGGACTTGAAAAAGGTTTTAAAACTCCAAGTGATCATTAGTATCTGTGATTTCCAAATCCAAAAAATTGATATTGGTTGAACTAGCCTCATAATTCAAAATGATGCCTCGGTCATTATTGTTCAAGATGGCCATGAAGTGTCACGTACCAAGTGTGACCAGAACTGTGCAGCTAGCAACAGAGGAACACCAAACACGTATAAGTGAAATATAAAGATTTATTAAAGATAAGTGAAATAATATATATATAACCACCTCCAATACCACACAGTGCACAACAACCATTACCAAACAGAACCCACAATTAATAACAGTAACAGACAAATATGTACAAGTAATGGGGGAACCAGAATCATAAACAGGGCCAGGCCGAGGTCATACACAGGGGGATCAGCAGATGGGGTAAGGATGGATCAGGACAGGGAGACAGGATCAAGCAGGGGCAACCAGGCTGCAGAGCAGGGATCAGGGATTAGGACGGACACAACAGGTTCAGGATCAGGTTACAGGTTCAGGTTACAGGGATCAGGATACATGGATCAAGGTTCAAGCAGACAGGCTACAGGTCAGGGCACGAGGACGATACCAGGGCAGTGTGTGTATGCACCTGCCGGGTATTTATAGGAATGCCTGATTAGCTTCAGGTCACACCTGATCAGAGGGAGGGCAGTCTGCTCCACACTGCCAGGATCCATCCGCTGGTGGAAACCAGTACTGCGTCCAAAAGATAATACAACACCAGCAGGGAAAGATTCTCCTGACAGTTACAAACTGCCAGGAGACACCTGCTGGTGGACCACAGTACTGCAAGATAAATAATAAATGCCACCAGCGGATGGAACCTTTCCTGACATGAAGGTGTCCAAAGATTGTCGGTCACCCATCCACAGGAGGAGGATGTCGTCTATATACCTAGCCCATGGGACCAGTTCTGGCCTCTTGAGGGCATAGGCGACATCCTCCTCCCACTGGGCCATGAACAAATTGGCCAGGCTGGGGGCATATTTAGCCCCATGGGAAAAAAATGTACCCTGAAACCAAAAATAATTGTGCTTAGTAGCAAATCTAAGTAGCTCCATAATAAAATTCCTGTGTATAAGGGAAAGGCCTAAGTCTCTGGAAAAAAGATCTCAACCGCTTCTACACCCAAATGATGTGGGATGCAGGTGTACAAAGCGGATACATCCGCTGTGACCAAAATAAGGTCATTGTGATATTGTATCGTCTCCAACAACTTTATTGTGTCCCTGGTATTTTCAAGTAAGACGGGATAAGTTTGACCAAGGGTTGGAGAAAATGGTCAATATACTTCCCGATTCTTAAAGTCATCGAATCTATCCCGCTAACGATCGGGCGACCGGGAGGGTTCACAGGATCCTTGTGCACCTTAGGTAGATGGTAAATAATTGGAATACGTGATGCCAAAGGAATCATGAATTCTTTCTCCTTTTTGTTCAGGATGTTTAGGGCAAAACCTTCATTGACAATTTCAATTTAGAGCTTTCTTATAGTTCAGGGTTGGGTTATCAGGTAATGGGCTATATGTAGTCCGATCCTCTAAGAGTCTATTCATTTCTTTAATGTATGTGTCTTCATCCAGCACAACGATCCCTCCCCCTTTGTCAGCGGGGCGAATGATGAGATTTTTCTTCCCACAAAGGGATTTTAGTCCCACCTTGACTGCTGGTTCCTGGTGGATTCTTTTATTTGGTAATTTTTCCAGATCATTAAACACTAAATTACGAAATGCATCGGGCGAGAATTTACTGCACCCCACATTGCCTTTTTACATGTTCTTATACTTGTGATCACTTTTACCTGCTGTCATTTATGTATGATATTTTTTAATAAACCTACGTGGTTGATCTGCACCATTTGGAGCATCTCTTTTTTACCCTTTTTTCCATTGGAGTATTTGAGGAGTCACCCAGGGGAACCATCACTTTGACCCAGCTGCCTCTGCAGTGCTTGTCAGTGGAGACCCTACATCTCGACCCACCAGACCATCCTTCCCTTACAGCATGAATCCAGACCATCTACGTTCACAAGGATTCATCCAGCATCGATCCAGATTACCTAGGATCGTAAGCTCGCATGACTCACTGTCGTACTACAGGTGTGTCCATCCCATTCGGTAAGAGTACCTTATACACCTGTGTTTGAAGATTTAAGAGTGACTACAGGCAACTTGTCATCTTCTTGTTTGGTGTCACCTTATGGGAACAATTTCCTTGCACTTTTTGTATATGGACTTATACTTTTATATTATATTTCAAAGCCTACAGGCTTGATTGGACTTCCAATTACACATGCGGTGTTCCATTTATCAGTGTACATTCACTTGTTGTTCACTCACCATTATTTTTTTCGAGTACTTTTCAGCACTTTCCTAAATTTTTTACTAGTAGTGCTACACTTTATATTTTTACCATTCACGTTAGATTTTGTTTGTTTGAGTGTTAGCTGCTTTTTTTCGTAATTCATTTTATTTGATTTGATTTGGGTTCTAGCACAGTTTTTTTACATATTTGCTTTAACACATTATTTACTGCTGCTTCCCACTATATTCATCCCCTTCAATGGATGTCTTTGAATACAGGTCATCAAGGTCCTTTAATACCAATGGAGTGTTTGTCACAAACACTATGGACACTGAGATAAATGGACTCTTCTTGAGGCTCAATAATGTGATGGTGACCGAACTGCATCTTCAGTGGGACATCGCTTTCTTGGAGCAATATATTAAGCAGCAGATGGTCCAGAGGGGCCTGCGTTGGGATGTTTATCCACAACAGGGTGAACTAGATTTGGACCTGGGGTTCAAATATTTCAACGAGGCAGGGATCAAACTTATTGTTTTTTAGTAGAGAGAAAACAGGCCAGACTGTCTGCCTTGGACAAGGAGATTAGAGATTTGAAAGATAAACTTACTCCATCCAACGGCACACTAGAGTATGCTACCCTCTCCACAAATCTAAAAGGCCACCTTGAAAAAGAGGAGAGGGACCATAGAACTAAAAAACAGAAAAAATATAATCGTGACATTAACGATTATAAGGCTAATCTGGTGTTCAACTGGCAGAAAAAGACCAAAAGTGATATGACTTCGGTTGACAGCGCTTTGACTATGGAGGTTTCTGAACCCGTAGTCCAGAACCCAGATAGAAGGCTGACTCTTTGAGCCTCCACCCCCTCCCCGTAACCCTGGATCCCCTGGAAATAGGGACTATGTCCATACCCCCTAAGAACAAGCCTCAGGATTTTTACTATCAGGGAGATAGAAATCGGGGCAGACACTCTTCCCATAATAGGGCTAGAGGACACCCCAATCGGGGTAAGGGCAACCATTATGGGGACAATGGAAATTCATATCATTCCGATTATTCAGGAGGGCCCCTAGGGCATGGAAAGGAGACAGACCAGGATATGGCAGAGATGGCTATACGCAGGGTACACCCATACGCACTCATAATCGTTATGCCCCCCTCCGTGATGAAGGCCCTACGATGCATACTATGACTCATACTCATATATGAATTAGGAAGATGAAGAACACTATGGGCTACCCTATAATTATAATCATAATTTCCCAGGCCAGTCCCAATACCAGGGTTTTCACAGGCCCACCCCAAACCCCCCCAGAAGTCCAAAACCAAATGAGGCTCTAGAGGGGGGTGACGCCTCCAGCGGAAAAAGAAAGAGAACACAGTAGGCGCAGGCATTTTTATTTAAGTACAGTTCCCCTTTCAGTTGAAGAAAAATGCATTTTGGAAAAAGGTCTTAAATTTGTCCGGCCCAGAAAGCTTAATAAATTTGACACCTTCAGCGATGTGCAGAAATTTATTCGAAAACGTAATATTCAAAGGCATTTTCTATCAGTGCCATCAACCAGTTTGAAAACTACTAACCAGAGTGTTCACACACACTCTGGCCTTCCCAACCCATTCCTTTTCAATCCTCTGGGCAACACAGTCCCTTCTATTAATGTTTTTCGTAATTTAGTGCTTAATGATCTGGAAAAATTACCAAATAAAATAATCCATCAGGACCCAGCAGTCAAGGTGAGACTAAAATCCCTTTGTGAGAAGAAAAATCTCATAATTCGCCCCGCTGACAAAGGGGCAGGGATCGTTGTGCTGGATAAAGATACATACATTAAAGAAATGAATAGACTACATATAGCCCATTACCTGGAAACCCAACCCTGAACTATAAGAAAGCTCTAATTGAGATTGTCAATGAAGGTTTTAGCCTAAACATCCTGAACAAAAAGGAGAAAGAATTCATGATTCCTTTGGCACCACGTATTCCAATTAATTACCATCTACCTAAGGTGCACAAGGATCCTGTGAACCCTCCCGGTCGCCCGATCATTAGCGGGATAGATTTGGTGACTTCAATAATCGGGAAGTATGTTGACCATTTTCTCCAACCCTTGGTCAAAATCAGTAGGGGGGTCCAGTGTCAATTTTGGAGATTTAGAGGCAAAAAAATGTCTAATTTGGAGAAAATAAAAAAAGAGGGATTTCGGGATCTGGTGTTTGGACTGTAACTCAGAGAAGGAACGTAGCGTACGTGTTACTGGGTGCACTAGGTGGCGTAATTAGAAGATGCAAGCCTGAGTCCATGGCAGCATAGAGTCATAAGAAAGGCTATCAGGGAGATCAGGATTAAAAAGCACGTTCATAAGGGGGGGACAAGGGGATGATAGGGAGAATCTACTAGAACAACGCTTCCAGATGGAAAGTGTAAAAAGCATGGGGTTAAAACATATTTTACGCAATTGGGAAACAAATTTATCAAAAGAGGGCCACAACAAAAAGCATGGATGGGCAGGGACCGTAATTCCCATCTCAATCTCCGACCATCTATTCTGAGCTTTTCTAGATGTCCAAGAGGTTATAGCTCTCAAATGGGTGGCATAATAATACTTTATTATATCTGGTGCCCCAGACCTCCACGAGAACGTGGAGCCATGTCAGAGAATGTTAGCAAACCAGACTGTGTGACAGCACAGAGGAGACCAAACAGGTGTAGGTAAAAGTGTAATAATTTATTAGGTGAAGTAAACAGACAGATAAACACCTCAAACAGAACACAGTGCAAATAACCAAACCAAATCACAGTGACAAAAGGAGATATATACAGTAAAGGGGGAATACCGGAATCGTAGTAAAAGCCAGGCCGAGGTCATACACAAGGGGATCCAGCAGGTGGGTATAAAACAGGAACAAGGAGGGGATGGATGGGTTGGCTGCAGAGCAGGGACCAAGGTAACCGAGGGACAGATGCAGGACGGGCTAAAGGTAGGGATCAGGTCGGATCGGGTAAAGCAGGATACAGGTAGGGATCGGGATCGGGTAGGATGCAGGCTCGAGTCAGGGTCACAGGTACTAGGTCGGGGAGAGAGCGATACCAGGGCAAGGAGTGCTTGCACTTGCCGGGTATTTAAGGAAGTCTAGTAATTAAGCTTCAGGTCACAGCTGACCACAGGAAGTGCTGCCTGTCCCATACTGCCAGAATACACCCGCTGGTGGATGCCGGTACTGCAGTCCATGTATCATGCATTACCATCAGCAGGTGAGATCCTCCAACAAGGATATTGGCTGCAAGAGGACACCTGCTGGCGGACACTAGTACTGCAGTCCAAAGGACCAACAGCACCACCAGCGGGTGAAGCCTTTCCTGACAAGCCATGAGAACTGAGCTAGCTATCCTGTGAGAGGCATTATTCCAAATAAAATTTAAAAAATGTCTGTGTAGAGCCTTCAGTTGTGCCATCGGAACCGGTACAGGGAGGGTCTCAAAAAAATACAATAATTTAGGAAGTATGGACATTTTGAGGACATTTATCCTCCCCAGTAAGGACAGGGGCAATTTCGTCCAGGACTTTAGCAATCTATGTATTTGCGTAAATAGTGTGGGGAAATTTACCTGGTATAAAGTAGAGTACAAGGGGGATATGCGAACACCTTGGTACTTGAGGGATTGAGTGCACCAGCGATACCTAAAAGTATTTTGTAGATGGGTAAGTACATCAGCCGGAAAATTTATAGGTAAGGCCTCTGTTTTAGACGGGTTAATTTTAAAGCCTGAGAGGCTGTCAAATAAATCAAGGAGTTTATGGAGAGAGGATAGTGAAATGTGTCGGTGTGTCTGTGTGTGATAGTCAACAAAATATCATCTGCAAAGAGGGACAGCTTGTACTCCCTGTGTCTCAACGCCACCCCCTGTATATCTTAATGAAGTCTAATGGCTGCGGCTAAAGGTTCAAGGCTGAGAATAAACAATAGAGGAGATAAGGGACAGCCTTGCCTAGTCCCATTGCTAAGGGGGAATGGCGAAGAGACAGAAGAAGACAACTGAACCTGGGAAGTGGGAGTGGAATATAATGCGGTGAGAGCTTGAACAAATGGACCTGAAAAGCCGTAACTTGTCAAGGTGGCAAACATAAAGGACCAATTCAAACGGTCAAACGCTTTCTGCACATCTAAGCTCAACACCAGGGCCAGTCTACCAGTCTTGGTTAACAAGTCAATAAGGTCCACAGTCCGTCTAGTATTATCCCCAGCATGTCTAGAAGGGACAAATCCAACTTGATCCCTATGTATTAAGGTCAGGAGGAAAAGGGATAACCTATTTGCCAATATTTTAGTGAATATTTTATAATCGGAATTTAAAAGGGCTATGGGACGATAGTTGTCTGGTAAAGATGGGTCCTTGTCCGGTTTTGGGAGAACCGTGATGTAGGCATGTAAAAATTGGGAGTGGGGTACTGTCCCATTCATCAGGGATTTAAACAGGGCCAACATATGGGGGAGCAAAGTTGGAAGAAATTTCTTGTAGTAAGAATAGGGGAGGCCGTCAGGACCTGGTGCTTTATGGGAGGGGAGCTGCTTAACGACCAAGGAAATCTCTTCAGCCGTGATAGACATATTAAGCCCCTCACGATCCGCTGGAGACAATTTAGGTAAGTTTAGAGATTCAACAAAGGAATCAAAATTCTCTTGGGTGAACTGGGACTCTGGCTCTGAGGAGAGACAATTATAAAGTTTCTGGTAATAGTTCTCAAAGACCTTGGTCATAGCTCGAGGGCAATAAGTAGGTTTTCCATCCGGTTGTGTTATAAAGTCAGGTAGGGAACTATGGGAACAAGGTTTTAGCCGGTTAACCAGTATACTATGGGGTTTATTGGCAAACTCATAAAATTTTTGTTTCGACCAAAGCATGGATTTATTAATTGCGCTCGCATCTAAAGACTTGACACGATTTCTCAGGGAGACCACATGGCGGAGACGATCCAACGTGGGGCGTCCAAGGAGGTCTCTTTTAGCCCTAACCAGGTCAGCTAGAAGAGTCGAGCGCTGCAGAGCACGATCCCTCTTAAGGCGAGATCCAGAGGCTATGCACACACCCCTGAAAACCGCCTTATGAGCCTCCCAGAGGGTGGAGGCCTTTGACACCGAGCCTAAGTTAAGTTGGAAAAATTCGGTTAAGTGGTGTTCTAGGTGTGAATGAATTTCAGGGATGTTCAAAAGAGATTCGTTAAGGCGCCAATGGCAAGTCCTAGGTGTAGGCGTGGACAACAAAAGATCCAAGGTTATAGGCGCATGGTCAGACCATGTGATCGGATGAATGTTAGAGTCAGTTAAGTACGACAATAGTGGTGGTGAGGTGAAGAAATGGTCTAACCTAGTATACAATTTTTGTGGAGAGGAGAAAAAAGTAAATTGCTTAGCTATCGGATGTTTTATTCTCCAAGAATCAAGCAAGTTCTGGGCTCTAATCAGTCTACGAAATGAAGAAGAAGATTTCTGCCCCTGTGTTGAGGGGGGATTTTGAAGCAAGGAAAACCTGTCTTTGGTTGGAGAACAAACATAGATTAAAGTCTCCACCGATAAAGGGATGGGAGAAAGTCTTGAGCCTCTCAAAGAAGTCTTCGAAGATCCCAATCTGTCCCGAGTTAGGGGCATATAAATTCGCAAGTGTGAAGGATGTGTCCATGTGGTCACAGTTCAGGAGAATGAACCGGCCATGACGATCTAAAAATTAGGACTTGACCCGTATGGAAGAGGAACATTTAAAGAGGATGGCTACTCCCGCTTAACTGGAGGGGTCAGAGGCCAGAAATGTTGTGGGAAAATGTTTAGATGCAAATTTGAACAAACTATCTGCCTTGAAATGGGTCTCCTGGACCATGACCACATCCGCACCTGAGGACCTAAACTCCTTCAGCGCCATCCAGCGCTTACGGATGGAGCCCAGGCCCTTAACTTTATGTGATAAAATAATGATGGCCATTCATGAACAAGAAGAGCATAGCATATGTTACAGTTATATACCATATAGAGAGCACCAACCATGATGCATTAGAACTAGTATCTGGAGCAGAACATATAAACATTAAGAAATGTTGAAAAGTAGTGGAAACACAGCCGTGTTTCTTGGAAGGATCAAAAATGGATCCAAAAAGAGGAAAATAACAGAAATACCATAAAAATAAAAATTGAAGCATTTTAGATAGAGTCCAACAATGTTGAAAAAGGCAGTCACTGACCAAAAAAGGTCTCATGAGAAGTGTTAGTTGTATGTAAGGTCCATTCAAAAACTGGACCAGGAAAAAACAGGAACACAAACAAAAACAAAAACAACAAAAATAAATTTACCATATAGGCACAGTGCCCGAAGAGGAAGGGTTCCTCAGGGGGCCATGATCACAATCAAGGACCATGTATGATGGGGGGCACGGCAGCCCGTAGGATCCAACTTACCGGCCTCAGTCCATTCCGAATAGCTTTGTCAGGAAAAGAGGGAACAAACAGGAGTCAGTCAGAAAACATCAATTCAGGGACTCCAGTCCCAACGGAAGGAAAAGCAACAATGCAATTCAAAGCCAAAACTGAAAACAGAGAAGAAAAAATAACAGGCATGGATCAGGACCTCCGTTGAAGAGAAGAGATAACCACATATCATTCAAGGCAAAGTCAGGTTGGGGCTTTTGAAGAAAAAGCTCTTTGGGGGGTGAAAGTAGCAGCACGGGACCTCCGACGAGCTGGGGTCCATATCTTCCCCGGGGTGGATTGAGGTCTGGGGAACGTTGGTTGTGTCAGCAAATCTTCTTCAGGTATAGGGGGAAGACCCAGGTTCTTGATGAAGGAATCACATTCATGCATATCTCTCAGAGAGTCATCTGAGGGTGATGATGTCCTAGGAGACGAAACGCATCGGGAAGACTCCATTGTTGCCACATTCTTTGCAAAGCGCTTTTATATCAACTTAAATGTAAGTGTTTCCACTACATTAAATTTTGATTTACATACAGAGTTACGCTATGTGGCTGTTTCTTTTCTCCATTACATGATACCTACCTGCTCATATTGATTGGGATATTCCTGGACCACTACTGCATATGAGGTTATCTGCTAAGAGGTCATCTTTCTTCTGCGGTTTCTCTCTCCCTGTTGATGTTTGGCCATTTCCAGCACAGCAATTTGCAGCATACAGATTGTCCAGGTTCCATCGTGGTTCCACCACACCAAGCCCGTTTGACCCACTGAACATATGTTCCTCTGGGTTCAAACTACCTGGTAAGCTCCTTACCTATTGGTGGTGGTTCTCTTCATCTTCTCACCGTCAACACTTTTCCTTCAAAGTTTTCACTCACCTTTGAATTTCACCATTGCCTCCATTTTTTAATTACTTTAGGACACTCAGTTGCACAAGTTTTCACTTGTATTTCGTTTATAGACATTTTGTATATATGAAGACTTTTCACTGTTCTTACTTAATATTTGAGTGTCTTTTTTATATTGCACTGTTTTATATATCCATTTGAGTGCGTCATGCATTCTTGTTAATTTTTTGATTAGCGCTACACTTTTTGTTTCCACATATTTTCCATGCAGAAAGTGTATTGTCTGCCTACACAATGTTTTTGGCAGACGGAAGACAGACACATTCATGTCTACAGTTACCATGCGTATCTATCCCATGAAAGACTTTACCACGTGCGTGACCCAATTTATAGTTTATCTCATAACGTGCCCATGTAAAAAACAGTACGTGGGCCGTACCAACAGGAGTTTTTCTGTTAGGGACAACGAACATGTTGCTAAAGGCCCGTACACACGGTCGGACTTTTTGGCAACAAACTTCAAAATGAGCAAGTTTGACAAAAAATCAGACCGTGTGTACGCTCCATCAGACAAACTTTTTTGGTTTTCATCGGACAAATGTTCGGTCTGCAAACGGACAAACTTTTCGCCAACAAAAGTCCGATGGAGCAAAGTCCGACCGTGTGTACAGAAATCCATCGGACTTTTGTCCGATGGACAAATAAGCATGCCCAGAACCAATGTTAAAATCAACCAACAATAGCAGAAGTTGACCACGGGGTGGCGGTAAAGAGCAGAAAAGAGCAGAAAAACCATGTGATGTTGGAAACGTTTTGGGAAAGTTTGCAGAAAAGTCAGAGCGTGTGTATGCTATGGGTGTGCCCAGCCAACTCCCTTCGGACAAAAATCCACAGAAAAGTTTGTTTGAAGTCCGACCATGTGTACGAGGCTTAAGATAAAAAGGGGATGCATTAAACATACTGTACCCCACCATTATTTGGAATACCATGGGAAGGACCCCATTGGTACCCAGTTCCAGATCATTGACAGATTCGTTCCCTATTGGAGGGGAGACTCATGTCTACGGGGTGTGTCCAGACTCGAGACATACTGGATACATGAGCTCAAATGTTACTCGCCCCACGATATGAATGTCGATTGGGACATTAATTGTTTCATCAACCGGGTGTGAGTAACATAGGCTCTGTATCCATTATCCTCACCAGTCATCACACCCTTCCATCTATTTATGTACATTACCTTATTTCTTACATTCATTTAGGTATCCCGGTGCTTTTGTCTCATCTCTATCACTTTTTTATTTCCATCATTAGCATATTTAGTTTTGTGATGTCCATGCCTTGCTGGCCTATTTTTATACATTGGCTGTCACCATTGTGCCATCATTTGACACAATGGTTCAATATGGCCGCCACAGGGTTAATATGCTTTCTACACTATTTGTGTTATATATGTCCCCCTTGGGACATATATAAAATCTATAGGGTGTCACGTTTAATACATCTAAACATATAGAAAAAATACCAAATGCAGCGCAGCCCTCATACACACTACTATCACAATAAAAATAAAGATGAAAGAAAAAGATCTTTAAAATAGTTCCCTTATCTTAGGCGCTGCAGCTCCCACTTAAATCCACTGAGTGGCGAACATGCATCTGAAAGTATATGAAGAGAGAGAGAAGAGCGCACACACCATAGTGTAACACTGTTTATTTGTGGAAGCTTGACAATTAAAAATGAGGAAGATTGCACTCACAAACACGGACTTGTTAGTTCGCATGTACATAAGGCTCTCAGTTCCAACCTCCTCTCCTGACCTATGCAGGGCGATAGGCTCATGGGGCGACAGCGGCGTTATAGGGATAAGCGATCCGGATCTGCTACACTGTGTTCCCCGCTGTATTCCCCGCTGACACACGCTATCGCACGGACCAGCCGGCCAGGAGTGACATCACTCGCAGCCTTGGAGGGGGAGCCGAACTGTGCGTGCTGCTTCCTCTGAATGTTTACTTGTTGCTATGACGACATGTTTCGGAGTTTCCTTCTTCATCAGGTAATGCCCCCTTCCTTTCTATTGTTTTTATTTGTGTCTCAATAATCGCCACTCCTCCACTGCAGCCAATAGACTGCAATAGACCAGGAGCTAGGAGTATACAGCAGACTATTAATACTGGAAGCAGGGGTTGGATGGCAACAACATCCTAAAGCCCCGTACACACGGTCTGACTTTTGGCCAACAAACTTCATTTTGAGCAAGTTGGACCAACAATCCGACCGTGTGTACGCTCCATCGGACAAACTTTTTTTGCTTTTTTCTTGTTTTCATTGGACAAAAGTTGGGTCTGCAAAACGGACAAACTTTTGCCCAACAAAAGTCAGATGGAGCAAAGTCCGACCGTGTGTACAGAAAACCATCGGACTTTTGTCCGATGGACAAAACAACTAATGTTAAAATCAACCAACACTAGCAGAAGTTGACCAAAGGGTGGCGGTAAAGAACAGAAAAGAGTAGAAAAAACACGTGATGTTGCAAAAAGTTTTGGGAAAGTTTGCAGAAAAGTCAGAGCGTGTGTATGCTATGGGTGTTCCCGATCAACTCCGTTCGGACAAAAAACCAAGGAAAAGTCCGATAGAAGTCCGACCGTGTGTACGGGGCTTAAGAGTGACTTTATAATCACTACTAATAAGAACTTTATACCTCTATAGATAAGAATAATATTAAAACTTAAGCCCTGTACACACGATCGGTTTTACCGATGAAAACAGTCCGATGGACTTTTTTCATTGGACAAACCGATCGTGTATGGGACCCATCGGTCTTTTTTCCATCGGTTTTAAAAAATAGAACATGTTTTACATTTTTCCGATGGATCAAACACCGATAGCAAATTCCGATCGTCTATGGGCAAGTCCATCGGATAAAAAACCCACGCATGCTCAGAATCAAGTCGACGCATGCTCAGAAGCATTGAACTCCATTTTCTCGGCTCATCGGAGGGTTTTACGTCACCGCGTTTGAAACTGTCATTTTTTTTATGCCGTTTGATGGTGTGTAGGCAAGACTGATGGAAGTCAGCTTCATCGGATTTCCGATGGACAAAACCATCGGATGAGAATCCATAGGATATCCGATCGTGTGTACGAGGCTTTAGAGTATGAAACATAAATAACTAGATATTTGTAATATTTGTAATCAAAAACACATATCCATTATGAATATATAAAAATTATACTTATATTCATAGTTTCTTATGCTATCTACAATATTTACAGCGTTATAGCGGGAACTAATTAAGAGATAAAATAAATATTTTTAAAATTAGTTAATACACGGTATCCTACATATCTTATTAGTGTATGTACAACTTGTATGTGGAATAGATAGATAAATAGGCGTGTTACGGTTAATACATGATTGTCATAGTCGTCTATTATGTATTTATTATTTGTTATGTATTTTTATTTTTATATATACTGTATTTTTAACGTATTTTTATATATAAAAGTATTTTTAAAAAGTATATTTATATCGGGTATAAATTTAATAGATATGATGATATCATATATTATAAAAATATATATATATATTAAAATATATATATATATATATATATATATATATATATATATATATATATACATATTGTTATTGTGTGAAGAAAAAAATATATATATATATATATAATAGAAAAATAGAAATTTTTAAAATTTAAAAATTATAAATAATAAATAAAAATAAAAATATGGATAAATAGAATTGAAAATAGAATTAAATTAGAAATAGTAAGAAATTATATATAAAAAAATTAGATTATTTAGATAATATACACTGTGTACCATAATTATAATACACAATGTATAGTGTAATATTCAATTGGAATATATGAAGGAATAAGGGGAGGGGAAAAAAGGGGGGGGGAGAGGGGGAGGGAGAGAGAAATTTATTGCAGCTTATATAAGTGTTCCTATCTCTAGTTCTTCATTTAATCCCTCCGGTGACATACTATTGAGGGTAAATATCCAATAGGATTCTCGTCTACAAAGGCGGGTAAATCTTTCACCTTCTGGAATAGACATAGATATAGATTCTATCCCAAACAATTCTAGGTCCTCAGTGCTACCCCCATGTTTAAATTTGAAATGGCGTGGTACACTGTGCTTCTGATTTTTCTTTTCTATGAGTCTACAGTGCTCTCCAAAACGGATTCTCATGGTACGCACCGTCCTGCCCATATAGAGGTATCCACATGGGCACCTAAGCCCATAGACAACGAACTGGGTGTTGCAGCATATAAATTGTCTAATGCTGTACGTATTCCCTTCTCGATTATTGAAAGATTTCTGACCATGAGTAATGAATCTACATGCTTTACATCTAGTAACTTTGCATTTATAGCATCCTATATAGATAAACAGTTGAGGGATAGTCTGCATCCTTGCGTTATTATTGTTTTCTTTTTCTTTTAAACGACTAGGAGCAATCATGCTTTTTACATTGCTTGCTCATCGAAAAACTACTTTAGGCCTGTTAGGAAGAACTTTCCCAAGTGCTTTATCTTGTCCTAAAATAGGCCAATGTTTTTGGACAGCTTTTTTGATGGCCCAATGTTGGTCATTATATGTAGTTATGAAGAGTGCATCATATCGGTTTTTATTTATACTCGATGTGGACAACGTTTCCATCTGGATGCCTCCTCTATAACGGTCGTTGACTTTCTGGATATGTTGGGGTTCATATCCTTTTTCTATAAATTTGGTAGACAATATAGCTGCTTGATCATCATAGTCCTTGATATTAGTACAGTTTCTGCGTAATCTGCAGAATTGACTATAAGGTACATTTTCTTTCCACTTTGGATGATGGCAACTCCTTTCATGTAGATAGGAATTGCCAGCTGTTTTCTTAAAATGGGTTTTGGAGGTGATGTTGCCATCTCTATCATTTAGTAAATGGAAAAAATCCAGCGCTGCCTTAAACAGTGACAAAATTAAATAAAAATTAAAACTTAAGTGTGTTTGAAACACAAATTAAGTGTGATGCTCTAAATGTGTGAGAGAAGGGTGAATGGTATGACCTTCACCTGACGGGCGGGTGCTGCTATTCAATTAGCCTGAAAAAGAACTCAAAACATATGGAAAAAAGAAATCAAAAAAGTGCAACCCAATGTGAATGATAACAGTGAATCTCTGAAACAATGTGAAATTCCAACCGATATCCCAACCGATATCTCAAAGCTGGAATATAAGTGAAACAAACATATATAAATGGAAAAAGATAAATTGATCAAAATAAAGATAAAACTTACTACATCTCCATCATTACCCAATTCCAGGTCCAAGAAAACCAGGGTTTCAGCATCCACTACGTGAGTGAAGTGGATTCCAAAGTTTTTATTATTGCAGTATGAAACAAATTTTTCAACAGTATCAGGGGGTCCGTCCCAAATTATAAGGACATCATCAATGTACCTCCCATAATACACCAGATGTTTAGCAAAGAGGTTTTTATTCTAGATCTGTAGTTTTTCCCAATATCCCATAAATAGGTTGGCATAGCATGGAGGAGGGGGAAGTACTAAAAAATTCCCATCATCTCCAGTTGATTCTGTTATACCATTTGTAATATTTAACCACTTCAATACCATGCACTTATGCACCTTCCCGCCCAGACCAATTTTCAGCTTTCAGTACTCTCACACTTTGAATGACAATTACTTAGTCATGCTACACTGTATCCAAACAAAATTTTTATCATTTTCTTCTCACAAATAGAGCTTTCTTTTGGTGGTATTTAATCGCCACTGGGTTTTTTATTTTTTGCGATATAAGCAAAAAAACAGCAATTTTAAAAAAAAAAAAACACTTTTTTTTAGTTTCTATTGTAAAATTTTGCAAATAAGTAATTTTTCTTCATAAATTTGTGCCAAAATGTATACTGCTACATATCTTTGGTAAAATGAACCCAAATTAGTGTATATTATTTGGTCTTTGTGAAAGTTATAGAGTCTACAAACTATGGTGGCAATCACTGAAAATTTACCACATCTGATCACGCCTGATGTACTGAAGGGATATCTCATTTCTTGAGACACTAACAAGCGAGGAAAGTACAAATACCCCAAAATTACCCCTTTTTGGAAAGTAGACAGTCCAAGGTATTTACTAAGAGGCGTGGTGAGTTTTTTGAAGTTGTATTTTTTTCCCACAATTCTTGGGAAAATTTAATTTTTTTATTTTTTATTTTTTTTTTACACAAACTGGTCATATTAACAGTTTTTTTCTCTCACACAGCATATGCATAATTGCAACTACACCCCAAAATACATTCTGCTACTCCTCCTGAGTGTAGCGATACCACATGTGTGAGACTTTTACACAGCCTGGCCACATACAGAGGCCCAACATTGAAGTAGCACTTTCAGGCGTTCTACAAGCATAAATCGCACATATCCTTTCTCAACCACCTATTACACTTTTGAAGGCCCTGGAGCACCAGGACAATGGAATTTTCCACAAAATGACCCCATTTTGGAAAGCACACACCCCAACGTATAATCTATGAAGCATTATGAGTCTTTTGAACGGTTCATTTTTTTCCAGAAGGTTTTGGAAAATGTGGAGAAAAAATGAAAATGCATTTTTTTTACACAAAGTTGTCCATTTATAAGATATTTCTAAGGCATAGCATATACATAGCAAAAATGACACCATATAGACACAAACAAATATGGAATTAAGTTTACAGTAAACACGCATAGGGTAGGGATAGTATCAATTACCTTGGTTTGGAAATTTTTAAAAGTGGTAACCATTTAAATACCAGAACATTTCAAGGACACAGACAGGAATTGGTATATCCGGAAAAGGGCTATCCCCAAGGGTCAATTTATCAGAATAGGACGGAATTGTGATTTAATAGAGGATTACTGCTCACAGACTAATATATTAATTGAGAGATTTCTTAGTAAAGGTTACAAAAAGGAGGGTGTTGGAACAGACAAGGGATGAGATAGAACATATGGTAAGGGAAACCATGCTTAGAAACAAAATAGATAGGTTAAGAAACCAAAATGAAGTACCCTTTATTAAAGGATTTATTATACAATATAAAACCTTGGAGAAAATTATAAAAAAAAGTTTTGCCAATTATCTATAGGGACCATTTAAGTAAAATACTACCCCCCAAAACCAAAGTTTATTTACAGAAGGGCAAGAAGAGTCAGAGATAGTATAGTAAAAAACGTACCAGATCCACCTAAGAAAATGACTACTTTCTTTGATGAAAAAGTTTTTTTCAAGTGTGGTAAATGTAAACCTTGTAAAATAACCAAAAAAGGGAGTCAGGAGAATATCAGAATTCCAGTCTAAACACAACCTCATTACATGCCAGAGTACTCATGTCACCTAGTTATTGACCTCCAGTACGTGGAAAGGACAACTAGAAAACTTTCCACTAGAGTAGGGGAGCATATCAACAACATAAAAAAGGGTTTAGACACCACCTCAGACTCAAACATAAAGGGTTATGGGGACCCCCAATTCCTCAAATTTTATGCCATAGATAAAGTAGATCAACACTGGAGAAATTTAAACCTGAGAAGGGAGGTCTCACGCAATGAAACTTATTGGATATTTATCTTAAATACTATGAAACCGAATAGGTTGAACGTGGAACTAGGCGTAAATTGTTTTATTGAGGATTATTGAAAATCCATTGTTATAGATTTTTAGCCTTACATAGATAAAATAGCAACACGTATGTATAATTATCTGTTTATCCACTTAAACCACTTCAGCCCTGGAAGGTTTTACCCCCTTCCTGACAAGGCCATTTTTTGCGATGCTGCACTGCGTTGATTTAACTGACAATTGTGTGGTCATGCGACACTGTACCCAAATAAAATGTATGTCCTTTTTTTCCCACAAATAAAGCTTTCTGCTATAAGACCTATCCAATAAAAAAAAGTAAAAAATCTAATTGTTTTTGGGGACAAAAAATCCAATAAGCGTATATTAATTGGTTTGCACAAAAGTTATTGCGTGTACAAACTATGGGATATATTTATGGCATTTTTATTTTTACTGGTAATGGCAGCGATCAGCGATTTTTCGCAGGACTGCGACATTGCGGCAGAGAAATCTGACACTAAGTGACACCTTTTGGGGACCAGTGACCCCAATACAGTGATCAGTGCTTTCTAACTGTGGGGGAGAGTGCTTTGACTGGGGGAAGAGAGAGATCTGCGTTCCTGCTTTCCTGCTTAGTAGAAACACAAGATCTCTTTCTTCCCCTCTGACAGAACGAATGTGCCAAATCACAGCGGGAGCGGGTCGCCCGGAAGAAGTGACAACGTAAAGGTATGTTGATTCGTGCAGCCACAGTAAATGTGCAGTGGGTGGTCTGGAAGTGGTTAATGCACCTTAAAAGGTAATCAAAAGTTTGTTTTATTATTTTTAATTTTAATTTTATTTTAATTTTTATTATTTACGTTCATTTTTATTTATTTTATATTTTTTATTTTATTTTTTAATAATTTTTTTTCATTTAAATCTTCATATTAATTCTTATTTTTATATACATTTACTAATTAAATATTTTTTAATTGTTTTTTATATATTGTGACAGCAGGAAGGTAAAGTCACCTGGTTGCATCCAGGGGGGTAGATATATTTCGCCCAGATTCAGGCTTTACGCCGACTTATACAACTAGGTGGAGAGTTGTATAAGGCTAGTGGGCTCATGGATGACTCATACCTCTAGGGAGAGTGTGGGGCGTCGTACAGACAGGGAGTTGATGAGACCAGCTGAAGCTTGTCAGCTCATTTAGGCCTCTATAAGAACTCCCAGCTTCATTAGATGTTAGCTCATGCCTGGAACCAGACCTGTGTGGACTGTCTAGGGAGAGTGAACCCCTGTGCGGTGAGACAAAGCCTGTGTGGCTATTTGCTTGGACATTTAAAACCAGGGACTTAGGGACTAGGACAGCACTAGGCTGATCCCAGTTGTTAGTTAGGAAACCTGTATGTTTAGTCAGAGGTCAACTTGACCAGGATTTATTTTGGTTATGTTTCTTTTGCTTTGCTGTGTTTTGTCACTGTAAATAGAAAATAAACCGCACCTTTTTGATTTTGAAAACCACAACCTCCGTTTGCTGGGCCTGTTTTGTGTGGGGAGCCCATCCCGGGGGTCACACACACCCGCTGCCGAGCTAACCCCCTCACAGTTGGTGGAGAATGCAGGCAGTTTTTTTTTAAGCCAGCATGGAGGAGATACTGAAACAGCTGGCTCTAGCAAATGCCAATCAACAGCAGACAAATGCAGGTTTGCAAAGGAGCCTTGCAGCCCAGCAGCAAGCTCATCAACAGAGCCTTGCAGCCCAGCAGCAAGCTCACCAACAGAGTCTGGAAGCTCAGCAACAAGCCCAGCAGCAATCTGAGGCCCGCTTCATAGACCTGTTACAGAAGCAAGAGCAGAGACTACAACAAATGGAAGCAGTAATGCAGCAACGTCCGCAGACCAGTGAGGAAAGCCGTCCCACTAATACCGCGTCCTTTGGGGTGAGTCGTTTATTGACAAAAATGACTGGAGAGGATGATCCAGAGGTATTTTTGACCACATTTGAAAGGACCGCTGAAAGAGAAAAGTGGCCTGAGGAGCAGTGGGCTGGACTGGTGGCTCCTCTGTTAACTGGTGAATCGCAGAAAGCTTACTATGACCTAGAGCCTAACCAAGCAAAAGACTATGTGATGCTAAAAGCTGAAATTTTGGCAAGGCTGGGTGTCACCCAGGCTGTCCGGGCTCAGCGTGTGCATAACTGGACTTTCCAGCTTGGAAAACCCCCCAGGTCTCAAATGTATGATCTCATTCACCTGAGCAGAAAGTGGCTACAGCCAGAGACTTTGTCCGCACCAAAGATTGTGGAACGTGTTGTAATGGATCGGTTTTTGAGAGCCCTTCCTACTGCCATCCAAAAGTGGGTAAGCCATGGAGACCCAGAGACGGCCGATGGTCTTGTGGATCGTGTGGAGAAATACTTGGCTACAGAGAACCTGACGGCCTCTTCCAGAGACACTCGGACTTTCCACCCTAAGACCAGACCATCCCCAGGGGCGGATAAGAGGATTCCAAGGGGTGAGGGTGGAGAGAGTGAGAGGGTGGGAGCTCTACCCCAAGTTTGGCGAGAACAGCCTGGGAAATCAGCGGCTCAAGAGGCGGCAAGAAGGATCGTTTGCTACCGCTGCCGGCAAGCGGGACATATTGCAGCCAATTGCCCGGTTGTGGAGGAACCCATGCAGTGTGACTTTCTGACGGGCAGACGTCAGTCGCTGTGTGCGACAGTCGCATGCACTGCCATTCGAGGAACTGAGAAACATTTATGCAAAATGTGTGTTAATGGTAGAAATGTTGTGGTATTGCTGGATTCAGGTAGCCTTGTGACCCTGATAAAGGCTGAGTTAGTTAAAACAGAGGTCTCTGGGAATAGCAAGGTAGCTGTTATTTGTGTGCATGGGGACACCCGAGAGTATCCAGTGACTACAGTGTGTTTCGAGACCCCCAAAGGTACCCTCTCTCATCCAGTGGGCTTAGTATCTCAGTTACCGCATGACGCCATTGTGGGAAGGGATTTTCCGAAGTTCTGGGAACTGTGGGATGATCCTGAGCCCCTCACTGGTGCCCCTATGTACCAGGAATGTGATAGCCAGAACTCCCCTGAGAGTGGTGAGGACTCTCCGGAATTTCCCTTATCAGTATTGGCAGGGGAGACTCAAGAAACTGGAGAGGAGCCCACCTCCTCAGACGAAAACCTACCGTCTGTGGAGTTTTCTGATCTTGAGGTTCACAGGGAAAACTTTGCCACAGAACAGTTGAAAGACCCCGCCCTAATAAAGGCACGGGAAAACGTAGTGAAAATAGATGGCGAGTTAGTGAACCCAGATAATACCTGCACTTACCCATACTTCAGCGTAGAGAAGGACCTACTGTATCGGGTGGCAAAAAGGGCAGAAGAAACCGTTGAGCAGCTTGTGGTGCCCAAACCTTACAGGAAGTTGGTGTTGGAGTTGGCCCATGGGCACATTCTTGGAGGTCATCTGGGGACAGAGAAAACCCGAGAGAGGGTATTACAGAGATTCTATTGGCCGGGGGTGATGAAGGACGTAGAAAATTATTGTTCCTCCTGCCCTGTGTGTCAGAGGTTGGCCCCGATGCCACATTTCCGTAGCCCGCTGGTCCCTCTACCCATCATTGAGGTCCCGTTTGAGAGGATCGCCATGGATTTGGTAGGTCCTATAATCAAGTCAGCTAGGGGGCACCAGTACATATTAGTTATAATGGACTATGCCACCCGTTATCCAGAAGCGATCCCTCTCCGAAATACCTCGGCCAAAACCATAGCCAAGGAGCTATCTCTTGTTTTTAGCCGGGTGGGTATTTGTAAAGAACTGCTTACGGACCAAGGTACACCCTTTATGTCCCGGGTTATGAAAGAGCTGTGTAAATTGTTCAAAGTGACGCAATTGCGTACGTCTGTGTATCACCCCCAAACCGATGGGCTGGTTGAAAGATTCAACAAAACCCTAAAACAAATGTTGAAGAAAGTGGTGGATAGAGATGGAAAGGATTGGGACTGTTTACTTCCTTATTTGATGTTTGCTATTAGGGAGGTGCCCCAATCCTCTACGGGATTCTCCCCCTTTGAGTTACTGTATGGGAGACACCCAAGAGGGCTGTTGGATATTGCCAAGGAAACTTGGGAAAGTGAGAGTTCTCCCCACAGGAGTGTGATTGAGCATGTCGCCCTGATGCAAGATCGAATTGCACAGGTAATGCCCATCGTGAAGGAACATTTGGCCCAAGCGCAGTTGGCACAGCAGAGAGTGTACAACCGTGGAGCCAAGACCCGTACCTTTTCCCCGGGGGATAGGATATTGGTACTTGTCCCTACGGTTGAAAGTAAATTCCTTGCCAAATGGCAAGGCCCCTACGAGATAATGGAAAAAGTGAGCGAAGTGAATTACAAGGTCAGACAACCAGGAAGGCGAAAGCCCGAACAGATCTATCACGTTAATCTGTTGAAAGCCTGGAGGGATAGAGAGTCCCTAGTCGCAGACACTTGGTCACCAGCTCAAACTGGTTGCGTGATTCCTGAGGTTGGAATAGCAGCCACCTTGTCACAACCCCAACAACAGGAGGTTAAGGAGTTTGTGCTTCGCAACAAGGAGGTATTCTCTGAGCTGCCGGGACAAACATCTGGGGTAGAGCATGACATCATTACCCCGCCCGGTGAAAGGGTGAAGTTAAAACCCTATCGGATCCCAGAGGCTCGACGGGAGGCAATACGGGAGGAAGTACAGAAAATGCTGAACTTAGGGGTGATAGAGGAGTCCCAAAGTGATTGGTCTAGTCCCATCGTGTTGGTGCCTAAACCGGATGGGAGCTGGCGATTTTGTAACGATTTTCGTCAGTTGAACAAAGTTACAAAATTTGACACCTACCCCATGCCACGTATAGATGAGTTGATCGACCGGCTGGGAACAGCCCGATACATGACGACTCTTGACCTCACAAAAGGGTATTGGCAAATCCCCCTGGCCAAGTCGGCCAAAGAGAAAACCGCATTTGTAACCCCAGACGGGGCGTTCCAATATAAAAGAATGCCGTTCGGGTTACAGAATGCGCCGGCCACATTCCAGCGGAAAATGGACCAGATGCTGAGGCCCCATCGGAAGTATGCTGCGGCTTACCTGGATGACGTAATTGTCCATAGCACAGATTGGGCCTCACATCTGCCAAAAGTGCAAGCAGTCCTGGACTCTGTTCGGGAAGCGGGGTTTACGGCTAACCCCAAGAAGTGTACCATTGGGCAGGAGGAGGCCAAATATCTTGGGTACACCATTGGGAGGGGAGTAATAAAACCCCAACTCAACAAAGTCGAGGCCATCCAGAGTTGGCCACGTCCCAACAGCAAGAAGCAGGTACGAGCCTTTCTGGGAATCGCTGGGTATTATCGGCGATTCATTCCCCACTTTGCTTCTAAGGCTGTGCCCCTAACCAACCTGACGAAGGGGAAGGGGTCGGTCATGATTAAATGGACCCCCGAGGCTGAGGCAGCATTCCAATTCTTGAAACAAGCCTTATGTAGCCAGCCAGTGTTGTACTCACCCGACTTCTCTAAAGACTTTGTTGTACAAAGTGATGCGTCAGATGTGGGGTTAGGAGCAGTATTGTCCCAGGTCTGGAACGGGGAAGAGCACCCAGTCATTTACCTCAGCAGGAAGTTGAAGTCCCATGAGGTAAATTACGCCACCGTTGAAAAGGAGTGTTTAGCGGTGAAGTGGGCTCTAGATTCCCTTCAGTACTACCTGCTAGGTAGGCACTTTGACATGGTTACGGATCACGCTCCGTTAAAGTGGATGGCTCAAAACAAGGAAACAAATAGAAGAGTGAATAGGTGGTTCCTGGCCCTCCAGGAATTCAACTTCACAGTAAAGCATCGCCCTGGCGTTCAAATGGGGAATGTGGATGCTTTGTCTCGAGTACATGAATGCCTGATTGCTGGTGTTCCAACCCCGAGGTTAAAACAAGAGGGGGGGGTATGTGACAGCAGGAAGGTAAAGTCACCTGGTTGCATCCAGGGGGGTAGATATATTTCGCCCAGATTCAGGCTTTACGCCGACTTATACAACTAGGTGGAGAGTTGTATAAGGCTAGTGGGCTCATGGATGACTCATACCTCTAGGGAGAGTGTGGGGCGTCGTACAGACAGGGAGTTGATGAGACCAGCTGAAGCTTGTCAGCTCATTTAGGCCTCTATAAGAACTCCCAGCTTCATTAGATGTTAGCTCATGCCTGGAACCAGACCTGTGTGGACTGTCTAGGGAGAGTGAACCCCTGTGCGGTGAGACAAAGCCTGTGTGGCTATTTGCTTGGACATTTAAAACCAGGGACTTAGGGACTAGGACAGCACTAGGCTGATCCCAGTTGTTAGTTAGGAAACCTGTATGTTTAGTCAGAGGTCAACTTGACCAGGATTTATTTTGGTTATGTTTCTTTTGCTTTGCTGTGTTTTGTCACTGTAAATAGAAAATAAACCGCACCTTTTTGATTTTGAAAACCACAACCTCCGTTTGCTGGGCCTGTTTTGTGTGGGGAGCCCATCCCGGGGGTCACACACACCCGCTGCCGAGCTAACCCCCTCACAATATATATATATATATATATATATATATATATATATTCTTTTGGTGGTATTTTTGATCACCTCTGCGTTTTTTTTTTTGGCGCTATAAACAAAAAAAGAGCGACAATTTTGAAAAAAAATCTATATTTTTTACTTTTTGCTATAATAAATATCCCCCAAAAATATATAATTTATTTTTTTTCCACAGTTTAGTTCGATACATATTCGTCTACATATTTTTGCTAAAAAAAATTGCAATAAGCGTTTATTGATTGGTTTGCGCAAAAGTTATAGCTTCTACAAAATAGGGGACTGTTTTATGGCATTTTTATTAATAATTCTTTTTTTACTAGTTATGGCGGCGATCAGCGATTTTTATCGTGATTGCGACATTATGGCGGACACATCGGACACTTTTGACACCATTTTGGGACCATTGTAATTTTTACAGCGATCAGTGCATTAAAAATGCACTGATTACTGTAAAATGACACTGGCCCGGGACCCGCGGCCTCACTAAGCGAGGCACGTGGCGGGCGCGTGCCTGCTGGGTGGCAAATTTAAAGGGACGTACCTGTACGCCAATGTGCCTGCCCGTGCCATTCTGTCGACGTACATCGTCGTGCGGCAGTCAGCAAGTGGTTAACCACTTCCCTACCCAGCCATAGTAATATGACGTCCACAGATGGGATCTCCCATCCTGGGTGGACGTTATATGACGTCCTCTGCTTTGTAGGGGAATATCTGAATGATGCCTGCAGCTAGAGGCATCATTCAGATATCCTTTTGTTCTGCCGGCGATTCTCTGCACCATAAGAACGATCATAGCGGCGGTTCCGCCGCTTGATCGTTCTTATAGGCGGCGGGAGGGGGCACCACCCCCCTCCCGCCGCCATCCGGTGCTTCGCCGGCTCTCCCAGGTACCGTTGTGTTCCTTAGGACACAGCAGTTCCCTGATGGGGGTAAATGAGTGGCGGGCGGAGCAGCAGCGGCGGGCAGCGGAGCTTTCTGTGCGGCGCGGCGGGCAGCGGAGCGGCTTACCGGCTCCCATATGCAGAGCTGCAGCAGTGGCGTGCACGGCGCCCGCGCGCGCCCCCGGGGGCACGCAGCGCGGCGATCTGGGATCCGGTGTGTCCCTCTGGACACACCGATTCAAGTAATGTGGCGGCGGGCGGTGGAGATTCTGGTATAAACTTACCGGAATTGATGATGCAGAGCTGCGCAGCGGCGTGCACGGCGCCCGCGCGCCCCCCGGGGGCGCGCAGCGCGGCGATCGGGGCTGAGGTTTTTCCCTTGGATACAGCCCAGCCTCGATCAGGGTAAAGAGCCAATGAAATTGGCTCTTTACCACGTGACCGGCTGTGTCCAATCACAGCAGGTCACTAAATGTAAACAAAACACACAATTGTGTGTAACTCACTGTTGCCTGGTTCTCCTCTTCACACACCTGTGAGGAGGAGATCAGCTAACAGTGAGTTACACATATGTTATACACATATACATATGTACTACTGTGCCCAGATTGCCCCCCCTAAATAAAGAGTACCTGTCATCTAGTACCTGCCACCAGATCACCTGTCCATCAGGAGTACCTGTCCATCAGGAGTACCCGCCACCTCAGAATACCAGCCACCTCAGAGTACCCGCCACCAGTCCATCAGGAGTACCTGTCCATCAGGAGTACCTGTCAATCAGGAGTACCCGCCACCTCACCTGAGTACCCGCCACCTCAGAGTACCCGCCACCAGTCCATCAGGAGTACCTGTCCATCAGGAGTACCCGCCACCTCACCTGAGTACCCGCCACTTCAGAGTACCCGCCACCAGTCCATCAGGAGTACCTGTCCATCAGGAGTACCTGTCCATCAGGAGTACCCGCCACCTCACCTGAGTACCCGCCACCAGTCCATCAGGAGTACCTGTCCATCAGCAGTACCCGCCACCTCACCTGAGTACCCGCCACCTCAGAGTACCCGCCACCAGTCCATCAGGAGTACCTGTCCATCAGGAGTACCTGTCCATCAGCAGTACCCGCCACCTCACCTGAGTACCCGCCACCTCAGAGTACCCACCACCAGTCCATCAGGAGTACCTGTCCATCAGGAGTACCCGCCACCTCACCTGAGTACCCGCCACCTCAGAGTACCCGCCACCAGTCCATCAGGAGTACCTGTCCATCAGGAGTACCTGTCCATCAGCAGTACCCACCACCTCACCTGAGTACCCGCCACCTCAGAGTACCCGCCACCAGTCCATCAGGAGTACCTGTCCATCAGGAGTACCCGCCACCTCACCTGAGTACCCGCCACCTCAGAGTACCCGCCACCAGTCCATCAGGAGTACCTGTCCATCAGGAGTACCTGTCCATCAGCAGTACCCGCCACCTCAGAGTACCCGCCACCAGTCCATCAGGAGTACCTGTCCATGAGGAGTACCCGCCATCTCACCTGAGTACCCGCCACCAGTCCATCAGGAGTACCTGTCCATCAGCAGTACCCGCCACCTCACCTGAGTACCCGCCACCTCAGGGTACCCGCCACCAGTCCATCAGGAGTACCTGTCCATCAGGTGTACCAGCCACCTCACCAGGAGTACCCGCCACCTCACCAGGAGTACCCGCCACCAGTCCATCAGGAGTACCTGTCCATCAGGAGTACCCACCACCTCACCAGAGTACCCGCCACCTCACCAGAGTACCCACCACCAATCCATCAGGAGTACCTGTCCATTAGAGTACCCGCCACCTCACCAGAGAACCTGCCACCAGAGTACCTGCCACCTCACCAGCGTACCCACTATGTCCAGAAAGGTGTACACCCCAGAAGAAGCATATCAAATACTCAGTCTGACCGATGAGAGCAACGGGGAGCTCTCACCGCTCAGTTCTGATTACGATTCTGGTTCGGAATATGAACCCCCCGAAGGCAGCACATCTGGATCCGAATTAGAGGAGGACACAGTCCGTCCAAAAAGAAGACGGTCTGAACACCAGGCAGCGACCAGCAGTGCCAACGGCGGTAGACCCCAGGAGGCGAGGTCCAGTGCAAGCGCTGCTAGACCCCAGGAGGAAAGGCCCAGTGCAAGCGCTGCTAGACCCCAGGAGGAAAGGCCCAGTGCAAGTACACGCCAAAGAAGTAGGACCCGAACCCAGCTTCCAGATGGCTTGGCAAACCCATTGTGGCTGCCTTCTACCTCAGGGTCAGCCACAATCCCCCCTTTTACAGCACAGCCAGGTGTGCAGGTCAACACTGAGGGTTTTTCCAAACTTGATTTTTTTTATTTATTTTTCCCTGATGAATTGGTTCAAGGCATTGTGGAGCAAACTAATCTTTTTGCTCAACAATTCATTGAAAACAACCCCAGCTCCAGCTATGCCCACCCTTTTGAATGGAGACCCCTAACAGTGGTGGAGCTTAGATTGTTTTTAGGCCTAACGTTTAATATGGGGCTTACAAAAAAAATGAAATGAATAGGTATTGGTCGAAGAAACCCATCCACCATATGCCAATTTTTACATCGGCCATGTCCAGGTCCCGATACGAACTTATAATGCGGTTCCTGCATTTCAGTGACAACTCACAGTGCCCCCCCCGAGATCACCCAAACTTTGACAAATTATATAAAATTCGCCCCCTAATTAATTTTTTTTCCAAGAAGTTTGCCGAACTTTATGTCCCTGACCAAAACATTTCTGTGGACGAATCCCTGGTGCATTTCACAGGCCGGCTGGGAATCAAGCAATATATCCCCAGTAAGCGGGCGAGGTACGGCTTGAAGCTCAACAAGCTCTGTGAAAGCGCCACTGGTTATGTGCACTCATTCCGCATGTACGAAGGCAAAGATTCCCAGCTCGAGCCCCCTGAGTGTCCATCGTACATGGGAATAAGTGGAAAAATTGTTTGGAAGTTGGTATTTCCACTCCTCCAAAAGGGGTATCATATTTATATGGACAACTATTATACTAGCCTGCCCCTTCTCCGCCACCTCTACCTAAAAAAAACTCTGGCGTGTGGTACAACAAGAATAAACAGAAAGGGCTTCCCACAGCGTCTTGTCACCACAACCATTCAAAAGGGGGAATCGGCAAGCTTGAGGAACGAGGAAGTGTTGGCTGTGAAGTGGAGGGATAGGAAAGATGTGTACATCATGTCCACCATCCACGATGACACCTCGGTGGAACTTCACAGAAGACGCAGTACCGTTCGCAAGCCTTCCTGCATCAATGAGTACAATAAATTCATAGGGGGTGTGGATTTAAATGATCAAATGTTGCAGCCCTATCTTTCAACCCGAAAATCCCTCTTCTGGTATAAAAAAATCGCAATTTACTTTTTTCATTTGGCCCTGTTAAATTCTTTCATAGTCTACCAAAAATCCACACATAGACCCACCACCTTCATGAGATTTATTGAAGACATTGTCACTGCCCTGATCTACCAACAAACATCCCCCCCAGAAAGCATTCACTCAGATTGTGTCAGCAGACTACATGAGCGCCATTTTTCAGACCATATTCCACCATCACGATCCGGAAGACGACGCCAAAAAAAATGTCGGGAGTGCACCAGAAGAGGAATTAGGAAAGACACCAGCTTCCATTGTCCCGACTGTCCCTCCCAACCTGGCCTTTGCATCGGAAAATGCTTCAAGCGATATCACACTCTCGAAAACTATTAGCCCATATTTCTAATACTGCCATTTCCCCGTTTTCAATATGTCCTGAATATTTCCCTGCCTCAACCAACCACATCATTGTCTTCCATGTGAACTGACCCTGGCCTGTTTCTCGACTATGTCTCTGCCTACCGTCTGCATTGTTTATCCGCCATGTTTCTGCCTTTCACGTGAACTGACCCTGGACTGTATGGATTATGCCTCTGCCTACCGTTTATTTCTGCCTTTTACCTGCACTGACCTCGGCCTGTTGACCATGTTTTTGCCTGCCCCCTTGGACTGATCTTTCACCCTGCTACACAGGGGTCTCACATATGTGAGGGGCTCCAGAATAGTGTTCTGAGTTCAGAAAACCAGTTTTTGGTTTTCTGTGTTCCCAGAACAGGGTCTGGTTGTCCGGAGGCTTCAAAGCGATTTGGGTGGGAGAAGCCTCTACCCCAGTCCCCATTCTTTCCTGACCGTTGCCCTAATCTTGATGGTCCTGCCTGCTCCCTGGACAAATACTCTGGCTGTGCTGACCATACCTCTGCCTGCTGCATGTACTAACTATGGACAGTATTCCTGCCTGCTGCATGGACGATCCTTTGTTCCTTTTGCTACTGCTGACCACATCTCTGCCTGCTATCTGGACCAATGCTTTGGCTGTGCTGACATCATCTCTACCTGTACTGACTATTCCTGCCTGCTGCCTGTTTTGCTGTCGCTGTCCACGTTCCTGCCTGCTGCCTGGACCGATGCTCTCCTCTTTGGACCACTGCACTACTAAAACCGCAGGTAATCTTTTCTTTACCCTTTTTCTCAGAAGAATGTATTTTGGTTTATAATTGGTATGTACAGTACATGCTATGTTTTAGAAATATGAAGGGCCTTCAACAATGTGATAGGTTGTCAGGAATTTATGTGTGTAATTTATGCTCCTAGAACACATGACGGTGCTACTTAGATGTTAGGCCTCTGTATTTGGCCAGGCTGTGTAAAAGTCTCACACATTTGGTATCGCCATACTCAGGAGGAGTAGCAGAATGTATTTTGGGGTGTCACTTTTGCTATGTACATGCTATGTGTTGGTAATATCTTATAAATGGACAACTTTGTATAAAAAAAATGCGTTTTCATTTTTTTCCCACATATTCCAAAAACTTCTGGAAAAAAATGAACCATTCAAAAGACTCATTATGCCTCATAGATTATACGTTGGGGTGTTAGCTTTCCAAAATGGGGTCATTTTATGGGCGTTTCCATTGTCCTGGTGCTCCAGGGCCTTCAAAACTGTAATAGGTGGTTGAGAAATGAGATGTGTAATTTATGCTCCTAGAATGCCTGAAGGTGCTATTTCAATGTTGGGCCTCTGTATTTGGCCAGGATGTGTAAAAGTCTCACACATTTGGTATCGCCATACTCAGGAGGAGTAGCAGAATGTATTTTGGGGTGTAATTTTTGCTATGTACATGCTATGTGTTGGTAATATCTTATAAATGGACAACTTTGTATAAAAAAAAATGCGGTTTCATTTTTTTCCCACATATTCCAAAAACTTCTGGAAAAAAATGAACCGTTCAAAAGACTCATTATGCCTCATAGATTATACGTTGGGGTGTTAGCTTTCCAAAATGGGGTCATTTTATGGGCGTTTCCATTGTCCTGGTGCTCCAGGGCCTTCAAAACTGTAATAGGTGGTTGAGAAATGAGATGTGTAATTTATGCTCCTAGAATGCCTGAAGGTGCTATTTCAATGTTGGGCCTCTGTATTTGGCCAGGATGTGTAAAAGTCTCACACATTTGGTATCGCCATACTCAGGAGGAGTAGCAGAATGTATTTTGGGGTGTCATTTTTGCTATGTACATGCTATGTGTTGGTAATATCTTATAAATGGACAACTTTGTATAAAAAAAAATGCGGTTTCATTTTTTTCCCACATATTCCAAAAACTTCTGGAAAAAAATGAACCGTTCAAAAGACTCATTATGCCTCATAGATTATACGTTGGGGTGTTAGCTTTCCAAAATGGGGTCATTTTATGGGCGTTTCCATTGTCCTGGTGCTCCAGGGTCTTCAAAACTGTAATAGGTGGTTGAGAAATGAGATGTGTAATTTATGCTCCTAGAATGCCTGAAGGTGCTACTTCAATGTTGGGCCTCTGTATTTGGACAGGCTGTGTAAAAGTCCCACACATTTGGTATTGCCATACTCAGGAGGAGTAGCAGAATGTATTTTGGGGTGTTATTTTTGCTATGTACATGCTATGTGTTGGTAATATCTTATAAATGGCCAACTTTGTATAAAAAAAATGCGGTTTCATTTTTTTCCCACATGTTCCAAAAACTTCTGGAAAAAAATGAACCGTTCAAAAGACTCATTATGCCTCATAGATTATACGTTGGGGTGTTAGCTTTCCAAAATGGGGTCATTTTATGGGCGTTTCTATTGTCCTGGTGCTCCAGGGTCTTCAAAACTGTAATAGGTGGCTGAGAAATGAGATGTGTAATTTATGCTCCTAGAATGCCTGAAGGTGCTATTTCAATGTTGTGCCTCTGTATTTGGCCAGGCTGTGTAAAAGTCTCACACATTTGGTATCGCCATACTCAGGAGGAGTAGCAGAATGTATTTTGGGGTGTCATTGCAAGTATGCATGTGCTGTGTGAGAGAAATAACTTGTTATTATGACAATTTTGTGCAAAAAAATAAAAATTTAAAAAAATTTAAAAAATTTCCCAAGAATTGTGGGAAAAAAGTACAACTTCAAAAAACTCACAATGACTCTTACTAAATACATTGGAATGTCTGCTTTCCAAAAAGGGGTAATTTGGGGGGTATTTGTACTTTCCTGGCTTGTTAGGGTCTCAAGAAATGAAATAGGCCTTCAGTACATCAGGTGTGATCAGATGTGATAATTTTTCAATGATTTGCACCATAGCTTGTAGACTCTATAACTTTCACAGAGACCAAATAATATACACTTTTTTGGTTATTTTTACTAAAGATATGTAGCAGTATACATTTTGGCCCAATTTTATGAAGAAAAATTACTTATTTGCAAAATTTTACAATAGAAACAAAAAAAAAGTGTTTTTTTTTTAAAAATCGAACTTTTTTCGCTTATATTGCAAAAAATAAAAAAACTAGCGGTGATTAAATACCACCAAAAGAAAGCTCTGTTTGTGAGAAAAAAATGATAAAAATTTAGTTTGGGTACAGTGTAGCATGACTGAGAGTAATTGTCATTCAAAGTGTGAGAGCGCTGAAAGCTACAAATTGGTCTGGTAAGGAAGGGTGTATAAAAGCCCTGTATTGAAGTGGTTAAAGCACACTTGTTTAATAATAAAAGTAAATAGAACAATTGTAGTCAAAACATAGCCAAAATTTGGTAACTGGAACGGATAGTCAGACATGCCAGAAAGTCAGGAATCGGCGTAGTGGAACAGCAAGCAGGATCTGGAGCCAGAGGGAATGTCAGCCAAGCAAATCTTTGACAGGAACGCAGGGGATTGTCTCTGTGAAGTTGACCAAGGCGAAGGCAGAGATCAACTGGGCTGGACGGCTTAAGTAGGCAGGACTGACAAGCAGAATCATCAACAGGTGAGTGGAGTCACTGTGGAGAGATAGGAGCTGGCAATTAGCCGACAGCTGTGGCCAACTCAGAGAAGGGAGAGCTGAGCCCAGCCCTGACATAGTCCCATTGGAATTTGCTGCCCTGCCTGACCTCTGCAGCCACCTTTAGTAAGGGCAATGCTAATAAATAGCAGTTTCCCACTTTAGTTGGCACGCTTTTGCAAAGTGGATAGTGTAGGGACAGGATCCCTGCTGGTTAAGGACAGTGTATTTAGCGTTAGGGAGAGGTTACGGTCAAGTAGTGATAGTGCAGAGATACCACTCCTGATTCCGCCATCTGAGAGCTCTAGAGAAATGGGATGAGGAACTTCCTATCTGGTTACTAAAAGCACCTGATGCTGCACCGGTAACATAACCCTATCAAAGCGTCCTCTTAAAGCGGAGGTCCGGACAATTTTTTATTTATTTTTTATTAATTCCAGCATTATTCATTATTATTAAAACAAGGTTTCGTTTGGATGCTGTTAAAATATAAATTTCATACTCACCATTGTGCCCCTCCTGTTGCCCGTTGCCTTCATGATTGTGGGCATCTGAAGCTCAATTGCTAACTCTTCCTGGATAAGCTTTGGAGAGGTGCATGCTGGGTAACTAGCATGCACCTCTCGATCTCGCGCAATTCACCAGTGTCTGTAGCGCCGATTGTTTGGAAAGTTGCCATAACAACGGGCGGCGACGGAGGGAGGTCCCGCCCCATTGTTATGGCAACATAGATAAACACATCTCGGTGCTGTGATCCGTCCTAAGTCACATAATTTCCTGTCAGGAAATAAAGCGATTTTTGATCACAGTACTGCCCACAGAGAGCACAGGCGAGGGATGACGTGACCTAGGAGTGCCACGGACCAGGAAGTGGCAGATTAGGAGGACTACATAGCAACAGGGTGATTCTGGTAAGTAACATTTTTTTGTTTCTCCAAATGTTTTTTATAGGTTTCCAGGAGTCTGATAATGCAAAAAAAAAAATTCAGGGTGTTACTCCGCTTTAAGCTCAGAGACTATATTAAAGTACCCCAACATTGCTAAGAGCTATTGTACCTAGGGTCGCCACCTGTTGGGGATTCACCCGGACAGTCCGGGTTTTGAATCATGTGTCCAGGTTTCAGGTGGACTGAAATCCGGACACATTATTTAGACAAGAATGTGTCTCAGAACAGGGCCTGACAGTAGGGTGAGGGGGCACTATGCGCACAGCATTACTATTCTCTTTGGAGTGCCCAAAGGTGTCCCAGGTCTGTTACACTCCTATAGTGTATACTAAAAAATAATAATTACTGTGCGCTGCTAAAGTGTTCGGGTTTGGCTTAAAGAAAAAGTAGTAACTCTAATTGTACCCGAGTTGTCTGTAAGGCTGTGTTGCCATATTGTTTGGAACTTTGAAGTGAGCACCTTGCCACTGTCTTCCAAATAATAATTGTGCCACCTTCCTGGTCTCTGTGTACCTTGAATATATCTTGGGTGTCAATCCTCTGGCCTTAAAAAAAAGGGGAAAATACTGCGCTAAACCAAAAACAATGTGCATGCAAGCTGCCAACACTCAAACAAACAAAGTGTACAGGAATGGTAAATAAAAATAGTGTGGCGCTCAAAACAATAAAATGATAATAGGTAAATGGCTACTTAAAGCAATGAAAACAACAGTGCTCTAATAACACAATTATGAATGTGAGTCCGCTACAAGGGTATTCAAATGAATTGTCCTCCTTGCGAACTGTGTGATATACCGTGAAGGTACAACGTGAAAAAAGGAAGAAAAAGCAGTCCCAAATAACAAAATGTATGTGATCATGGATGTCCTTCAATGGATGACCTTCCCACAATGCAGACTGACAGAGGGACTTCAATGCAAATGATGAATCAAACAAGGAGAAGACACTAGTTGTTATAGATGGGTACTCTTACCGCTGATGGTGGACCCACCTACCGTACGGCAGTGGGTCTTGCAGGCTTAATGGTCACCAAGACCAAACGGGATATAGCTGGATGTCCTGGGTCCTCACTTGAACTCCAACCGGATGATGAAAAGGTAGCTCAATGTCTAAGACAGTGTTGATGACCACTGGTTTAAGGCTTAAGGGTCGTACGCCAGCTTGGAGAGTGAAGGGGAGGCTTGATGGGGCCTTGAGTCAAGGGCAGTCCTACTCTGAGGCTTGAGGTCAAGATTGCTGTGGAACCTGGCCCATGTGAGAATCATCCATCGTTTGAGCTACCTTTTCATCATCCGGTTGGAGTTCAAGTGAGGACCCAGGACATCCAGCTATATCCCGTTTGGTCTTGGTGACCATTAAGCCTGCAAGACCCACTGCCGTACGGTAGGTGGGTCCACCATCAGCGGTAAGAGTACCCATCTATAACAACTAGTGTCTTCTCCTTGTTTGATTCATCATTTGCATTGAAGTCCCTCTGTCAGTCTGCATTGTGGGAAGGTCATCCATTGAAGGACATCCATGATCACATACATTTTGTTATTTGGGACTGCATTTCTTCCTTTTTTCACGTTGTACCTTCACGGTATATCACACAGTTCGCAAGGAGGACAATTCATTTGAATACCCTTGTAGCGGACTCACATTCATAATTGTGTTATTAGAGCACTGTTGTTTTCATTGCTTTAAGTAGCCATTTACCTATTATCATTTTATTGTTTTGAGCGCCACACTATTTTTATTTACCAATCCTCTGGCCTTGCCCACACAATGCCAAACTGCAGGTGTTGGCAAGTTACCCAGTGGGAAAAGTTATCACACAAGGATTCTAGCTCACAGGATAGTTTGTGGAATCTCACAAGTGTGGGGGGATCATATATAGTTAATGTAGGGTGACCAGACATCCCCGGTTTCTGGGGACAGTCCCCGGATTGAGGACACCGCCCCCGGACCAAGTCTGTCCCCGGTTTTGTCCCCAGATTGGATTTGAACAGGGGCTGGGGCAAATTCAAAAAGACAGTGCAGAATAAAAATAAATAAATCTGAAATACACCCCCTGCTCTGCCGCTCCTACTATCTTAGGGGGGTGTATTTTTTTCCATTATCTGTGCCCCTTTCTGATGATGATGTGCTGGTCGGAGCGGAGGGAATATTTCTTCAGTTTCGGGTGCATGCCCATTCAGCTCCGCTCGCATGTTCTTCTGTCATGGCTCAAGTCCCGGCCAGCCGCCTGCCTGATTATCTCCTTGCCTTCCCTGGCGGAGTGATCTTCCTCCGCTCCCCACCCAGTAGTAGCCGGGGCCCGAGGAGTGAGACTTGACAGGCTGTGAGGCGGGTGGCGACGGGCAATCGCTAATTGCTGCCATTACTAGTAAAAAAAAAAAAAAATCTGGTCACCTTAAGTTAATGACATCAGCCATTGACCTCGGCAGCCAGCCAGGGAGCTATCATTTGCAGCAAGAGTGCAATAAGAGAAGATTGTTGTGGTGCAGGGACAACATGGGGACAAGGGACCTTGCCAGATGTGACAGGGAAAACAGGGACAACGTGTTTTCCCCCATGATAGGAAGTGCCTCAGAAAGAACTAGGTATCTTCATGAAAGCTGCAGAGTTCAAAATAATGAAAACAACATCTGAAATGACTTTACATATTAATGCGTACATGAGATATGAGTGATTGTGTTACATGTACTTCATAAAGCAGTGACATCGCCGGTGTCTTCCTGCTGCATGTGTTTTATAAATGACAGTGATTGATGTCATACCACTGCTTGTTTGGCAAAAGTCTATTCACTAATTTAACCACTTAACCCTCAGAAGGATTTACCCCCTTAATGACCAGACCATTTTTTGCGATTCTGCACTGCGTCGCTTTAACTGACAATTGTGCAGTCGTGCGACGTTGCACCCAAACAAAATTAATGTCCTTTTTTCCCCACAAATAGAGCTTTCTTTTGGTGGTATTTGATCACATCTGCGGTTTTAATTTTTTACGCTATAAACAAAAAATAGCAACAATATTGAAAAAAAACCTAGGGGGCGATCAAGGGGTTAACTGTGTTTCCTGGGTGTGTTCTAACTGTGTGGGGGATGGGCTCACTGGGACAACAAGCAGATCTCCATGTTGTCCCCTGTCAGAACGGGGATCTGCCTTGTTTACATAGGCAGATCCCCATTCTGCCTCTCTGTACCGCGATCGCAGGTTGCTGGCGGGCATTGAGTCCGCAGTGTCTCATGCACGAAACGAAGTACAGGTACGTCGTTTCGCACAGCCGGGCCGCCCTGCCGCAGTATATGTCCGTGGGCAGTCCAGAAGTGGTTAAAGGGGTATTATATCCAAAAGCAAACATTTATTATATTGCAGCTTACCAAAATTTAGATGTGATGGCTGCATTATTTTTCCTTCTTTTAGGCTTTTTTCCACTTCTGTTTTTAACTGGCGATCTAGCCAGTAAGTCTATTGTTTTTCCAAAAGTCAAGCTGTCCTGCAGCATGAGACAAACATGTTAACACTAATAGGGGTGCTTACAATGATCCGATTTTATTTATGTAAAACCTTTATCCCAAAAGAAAAAAAAAACAGTTTTCTATATCTGATTATAAAGTGGGAGCTGGAGTTTGGCTTCAGTTTGTTAGTGTATTTAAATCTGCTAGTACAGCTAACATTTTCCTGCCCCCTGTGCTCCTTCATCTGAAGTAGGGGACTCTAATACAGAAGGTGTGTTACTGGCTAGATCACCAAGTGAAAAAGCCTAAAAAAAGAAAAGTAATGCAGCCACCACGTCTAATCATTGGTAAGCTGCAATATATAATTATTTATATAATTGTCCTGCCAAGTAGTGGCTGCCGGTACTCCATTTTTTTTTTGGGGGGGGGGTGCGGCAAACAAACCAACCGCCATTACCCTCTTCAGTTGATCAGTCAAACCACCCCCGTCGCTTGGTCGATCGGCAAACCCTGACACTCGCCCGTCCGCCCACCAGCCCGGACCTTACCCTATCCAGGTCGCGGCCAGCTTCGGCGGCTTTCCCCTGCGTCTCCCCCTCGGCTCAGGCTCTAATCATGTGCTTCACAAAAAAAAAAACATTGAAATCCATACGTCCGGTGCCCATGTAGATTAGGGGCCAGGCACTTGGATTAGGGGGGGGGGGGCGCCCCTAATAGAGCGGCTGCCACTGCTGCCTAGGCTTCTTATTAAAGTAGAATTTAAAGTGTTTGCTACACCAACATTTCATATTCTTGATATGTGCCTGCTGTACCATGTACCTGTATGAAAAAGTCTCCTGTTCTCTTTGTACTTACTGGATTACTTCCTTTGTGGTGTTCCTGCCAGCCCCTTTGCTTTCCTATTAAAACCTGACCACACTAAGCAGGAAAGAAAACTGTGGTCAGTTCTCTAGCTATGTGTGCTCTCCTCCAATGATCAGACTTGTCCTGATACATTTGATCATTGGTAGATATGCCCCTCCCTGCAGTGCAAATACTTCATGGACAGGAAGAGGACGGGGCATCCCTGCAGTGAAGATCTCTCCAGGATCTAGCACAACCTGGGACATACTTTTTTCATTTCAATTATTTTTATTAAAGATTTGTAAATATCAGTTTAACAAATATTGGATTGTTCATATGTCGTACAACGACTCTAGTACAATAGGTGTGGTACATGATAAAAAAAGACAATTACAGTAGCGTTAACAAGATAAATTCTTTTAAAGAAAACACATTTAGATAGTAGTACGATTACTTGTTTTCATGGACCTGTCTCCTCCTGAATCACCCCAACTGGAAACACTTTTGGGACCCAAGAGGAGAACAGCTCCGTATTGTTGCAATAGGTGAGAGGATTACTCTCACTTAGGGACTGGTCCCTTTAAGATATTTAGTTAGTATTACTTAAACTTGTAGATGGTTTAACTACAGATTGCTCGGTCAAGAGTAAAAACAGAAAGAACATATAATATACACATTCAACTTAAGGTGTTGGCACTGCTCTAGATCCGGAGGCCCAGGGGTACCAGGCATTCCGGATTTTTTCGGCTCGACCATTACTGGCAGCCATTATTGATTTGTAACAATGGTGCAGGTTCACTAGATCAATAGTTTGGGAAATTACTGGTGACACCTCTGATCTCCACATCCTAGTTATACACAATCTGGAAGCTAGAAGTATGTGGGATGTAACATATCGTTAGGTTCAGTATCGCCAATTCTGGGGAGGGAGTGATATTGCCATTGATAGTATCCGAAAGGAGTTTGAAGACATCCTTACAAAATTGAATGATGCGTGGGCATGACCAAAAGATGTGTAACATATCCCCTCTAGAGGTTTTACACCTCCAGCAGAGGTTGGAAGTCTGGAAATTGAAGGAAGCTAGTCTCGCTGGGGTCAGATACCAGCGTAGGGAAATTTTCTGCGTAAGTTCCCAAAGGGGGGAGCATTGTGTGGATCTATAGATAGATCTAAAGGCTAGGGACCATTGATCCTCTGAATATGAAGAGGAAAGATCTGCTTCCCACTGGCGGTGGGCCGGTAATTTGAGGAATTGTTGTTTACCCTGAAGGAGGTTGTAAAAATGGGAAATACCTTTGTATTTGATAAGAGTGTCCGTGAGGTAGGCCCATGTCTTTGTAGGGATGACGTATAGGGGTAGGGGCACTTTTTTTAGACAGTGGGAAATCCGCATATGAGTAAAGAAATCTGACATAGGGAGGTTGAACTCCTTTTGTAGTACAGAGAAGGGTTTGGGGGGAGAGTTTAGGAGAAGGCTTTGTAGAGACTGTATCCCCTTGAGGGACCAATGTGATACATTAAGATCCGGGGCAAGAAAGTGGTGGGTTTCTAGTGGTATTTCATGGTTTGGTGTTGGGGGGGAGTATTCCACCAGGGTGAGTAATTTCTTCCAGGAAGAGGCCGAGGCTTTCATGGTAGGAGGGAAAGAGGTAGGTACGGTCGCTCCCAGTGGAATACTCATTATCCATGTCTTTAAGTTGGAGCGACGGAGGAGGGCGTTTTCTATTTGTCCCCATGGGGGTGATTGGTTGGGGGCGAAACCACTCCTGTAGTTGGGCGAGAATGGATGCTAAGTAATAGTCTTCGAAGGCAATTGAGCCCACTCCTCCTACTTGTTTGTTTTTAATCAAATTGGAATGGGCACTTCTGGGTTTCTTCCCCTTCCAAAGATGGGTGTTTAGAACCGAATGGAGGGATCTAAAATATGACACAGGAAGTGGGATGGGTAGAGTTCGGGTAAAGTACCTGTGGTAGGCATAATATTTTGAAGGCCGCTAATCTACCTGACCAGGAAAGTTTGTGCTTCATAATCTGGTGGGAATCATTTTGTATTTTAAGAAATAGGGGTAAAAAGTTGGCAGAGAACAATGATTTGGTTGATCTGGTTAATTTGACTCCTAAATAGGAGAGTTCCTTGTCAGCCCATTTGAATTTATACTGGAGTTGTAGGAGATTTTTTGTAGTGGCGTCTAAGTTGATGTCAAGAATATATGATTTTGTGGTATTAACCTTATAGTACGAAGTTTCGCTAAACCAATTAAGTAACTTATTTGCCTCCGCCAGGGAAGAAGCCGGGTTGGTGAGAATGAGAATCACGTCGTCCGCGAACAGGCTAATTTTGTGTGAGAATTGACCTATTTGAATACCTGAGATGGAAGGGTGGTTCCTGACGTGTGTCGCTAAAGGCTCCATGAGAAGATTAAAAATGAGGGGGGATAGGGGGCATCCTTGACGAGTGCCATTAGTTATGGGGAACGAACGGGTGGTCATGTCTTCAGTATACACTAGGGCCGAAGGTGTGGAATACAGTGCCATGATGGCTCCCAATATAGGTCCAGTGAAGCCAAATTTTTGGAGGACTGCACTAAGATAAGACCAATGTACTCTATCAAATGCCTTCTCTGCGTCCAGTGAAAGGAGCAGAGAATGCGTTCCGGTTGATTCTGCGTGGTGGATCAGGTCTATTAACTGTCTGGTGGCATCTGATGCCTGTCTACCTTTGGTGAAGCCAGTTTGGTCTCTATGTATTAGGGTGGGCATTATGTCTAATAATCTCATCGCTATTGTTTTAGCATATAGTTTGACGTCAAGATTTAGTAGCGAAATTGGGTGAAAGTTTTGGGGTATGTTCGGCTCCTTCCCTGGTTTCGGAATAATAACAAGAGCGTTCAACATTTCGGGCTGGAATTGCGAGGAGGAGGCAGCGACATTAAAAACATTGACTAAGTGGGGGGTTAGCTGGGCTGAAAATTGTTTATAGTATTCTCCTGACAGGCCATCTGGCCCAGGGGCTTTGTTTAGGGGGAGGGACTGAATTGTCCTCCGAATCTCTTGTTCTGAGAAAGGGGCATTCAACGTTGAGAGTTGGTCAACGGCCAAGGTAGGTAGATGTAGGTTGAGCACGAATTGGTTGATGTCATCTAGGGTGGGTTGGGGAGTAAGAGGATTGTTTTTTAGGTTGTACAGATCTCTGGAGTAGTCACTAAATGCGTTGGCTATTTCCTGGGGGTTAGTTATAGGAGATTGGTCATAGGGATGGAATAGTTTACTTATTTTCGTCTTGGTACGTTTGCTTTTGAGGTGTTGTGCCAGGCGTTTTCCAGCCTTGTTGGAGGTGGAATAGGTAGTAGCTTTAAGTCTTCTCTGAAGGCGGTCGTAGGAGTGGAGGAGTAAGGATCTGAGTTCCTGTCGTAATGTCACTAGTTGGTCAGGGATTGGGGATTGAGGGTTGGCTTTGTGATGGTTTTCTAGAGTAGCAATTTGGGATGAAATCTCATCTATTCGCTGCGTCCTCCTTCTTTTGTGTACAGCACTCAGTTTCATCAGAATACCTCTTATAAAGGCTTTGTGTGCGCACCACAACACCCCATGGTCTGATACCGATCCCAAGTTTATCTGAAAAAATTCCTCAATATGGTTCGCAATTTCTGGAGCATATTCTTTGTGTTGCAAAATGTAGTTGTTAGCTCTCCAGATGCGGGAGTTGGGGTTTCTCTTGAAATCTCCAATTGAAATTGAAATGGGGGCATGATCCGACCATGTGGTGGTGTGGATTACGGAAGCCGAAATGTTTTGTAGTAACCATTTATCTGATAAAAATAGATCTATACGCGAATAGGAGTTATGTCTAGGGGAGAAGAAGGTGTAGTCTCTCTCATTGCCGTGGTGGGACCTCCAGATATCATATAGTCCATATGTTGAGATGAGATTCTGCAGTGGGGATGGTCTTCTTTTAGCGGCAGAGTCTATAGAGACATCCGGCACTAGGTTAAAGTCACCGCAAATTAAGAGGTGGCCCTTCTGGAGAGATTTGGACAATCTGAGAACCCGAGTAGGTGTGTCTCCTGTATGCAGATTATATCACTGTGGAGATTCTTAACGGATTTCCAGAGTGAGTGTCTTTTAGCAGGGTGGTTAAGCCCGTTAACGTTGAGTGATACAATGTTGAGCGACATTCTGATGCCGTGTAGGGGGCAATGCGTGTAGGTATTACTCACAGTTAGACGTAGTACCGTTTGGATCAGGAAACGCTGATGGTGCTATTGTGGAGGAACAGAGGAAGTCCAGATATTTCCTGCGCTCAAATTACTAGAGCTGTGAATAGAGCAATCTGTTGTGGGAAGAAAGTAAAATACTAGAAAAAACTAAGTTGTTCATGTACTTAAAGTAGAACAGGTATATAGTTTAAATGAAGAAGTTGAAAGTTGGAGGTGGAGCAAAACAGTGCTGCGACCTCTTTCGGGGGGTAAAAAAGTTCAACTCGAGAAGAAGTATTTCAACAATGTAGACTCTCTATCAGGTCCCAGGGGAGTATAGGATTAGTTGGTTGGCCCTCCATATAGGTGGGAATTTAGGCCTTTGGGGTTTGATTTTGGTCAAGTCTGCGACGGGAGGAGGTCAGGCCGCTACGAGGTGGTAGCGGGGTAGGCGGGTCAGGTAGAATACCCCAAGTGTGGAGTAGGGCAAGCCCCATTTGCAGATCACTGACTACGTGCGATTTGCCATTTTTGGTAATCAGGAGTGTAGCCGGGTATCTCCATTTGTATTGGACTTTGTGGTTTTGGAGCCCCTTGGTCATTGGGCTCAGCTGTCTCCGCATTTGTAAAGTGAACTTGGATAAGTCTGGAAAAAGTTGGACATCAGTAAAGGGCGCTGGGAGGGGTGATAGAGCTTTGACCCCGTACATGAGCTTTTTCTTAATATGGAAAAAGTGCACCCTCATGAGGATATCTCTGGGAACAGAGGCTGCAAGGTGGGATGGCTTAGAAATCCTGTGGATTCTGTCTACTATGAGGTCTCTGGGAGCTGCATCTGGTAGGATGACATGTATCAGTTCTTTTGCGAACTTGGGCAGATCTGCAGGTAAAATGGTTTCTGGCAGTCCTCTCAGTTTAACGTTGTTCCTGCGGGACCTGTCCTCTAAATCAGCCAGCTTGGTGTGCATCCACTTTTGCTCCTCTCTAATATGTTCATAGACATCTATGACACCATTAACTGTGGATACACAATCTGACATACTTCCCTCTATGCGCGTCACCCTGTTGTCTAATGACTGTATGTCAGAGATGACTTTATGAAAGAGAGAGGATAAGTCCGTCATGAGTGAGGACTGCAGGGAGAGTAGCATATCTTTTAATGTTGAATCCAGCACTGGCTGGCCAGAAGTGGGGAAGGAGGCCATAGAGGAGTGCAGGGCCTGGTTGGATATGAGGGGATTGAAAGCCGGGGCCTCAATTAGTAGTTGTGGCGGCCGCTGCGGCGGCGTGTCCATCCGCATCCTAGCCTTCGCAGGGCTTCTGGTGAGGGGATCAGTCTCTGGTGGGTGATTGGAGATGTCCGGGGACACTTGGGTGGACGACTCAGCCGAAATCTCATCCGGTAAGTCAGTGTATGAGTCCCACGAGTCCCATGGCGCGGTCGGGCCTGCGCCATCTTTGTTGTCACTGACCTTCTCCGCCGGCTTAAAAGCAAACTCCGTGAGTCTCTGCGATTTGTACTCGGTGAATCTCTTCCGAGACATCTTGGTTAGGGTCTAAGGCTTCTCTGGAACAAGGATGGATGTGGATTGTGAAGCTGAAGGGCCGTAGTCGTTGCGTGATGTCCCCTGGGTTGACGAGCTCAGAGCTTAGGCATCCACCTTCTCTGCCGGTTGGCCACGCCCCAACCTGGGACATACTTCATTACAAGTGTAGCGGACCCCTAAAATTAGGGGGTCGCTATACCCAAATTTAAGGGACAGCCTGGGCAATAGTTTGGCCCAGGCTTTCTGATCTAATGCTGGACTCTGTTCTGCTGTGGTGTTGTCTGGTGTGCAGTTCCCCTTTGGCCTGTGGGCGGCACTGTTGCCCAGGCCTAGGGTCGAACCTCAGGTGGCACAGTGTGTGATTGGATGTCCTCTCTCGGCTGCCGTGCAGTGGGCGGGGTTTCGCCTGCTGTGCGTGCCGGGGGAGGGTATATAAGGGGCAGATGCCATGTTTAGAGAGGAGTACCAGGGAGTACCGGGGAGTGTAGCCCATGGGGGTGCATGGACTGGCCGAGGGGTCTCGGGCACCTTTACCCCGAAGCTGCAATGTTCCAGGTAGGCCCTGTACCTTTGACTGGGTCTACAATCAGCACATGGGAGTCCCAGGGTGCCCAGGTGAGGGTATCCGCTCTGTCTGAGAGGAAGCCAGGGGAGGATCGGTCCCACAGAGGAGACGAGTGATAGTAGGTCGCTGTCTCGGGAATGGCCTGGTGACCTGTCAGAGGGAAGGATTCCTTACTCAACAAAGCTAACCCTGTAGAGTGCCCATTGGCATTGTCTGTTCTCTGAATCCTACAGAAGGTTAAGGGAAGTTCTGGATTCAGGAATAACAGGATTCTGCTGCTATAGAGGATCTCCTGAACCCGTCCCTGGAGGGGACAAAGTGACAGTATTGTTCGAGCTCCACTCCGGCTGCTAGACTGTGAGAGGGATCTATCCGGGTGAGCTAAACCCACTCGGGATCGAGTGGCGACGAGTGAATCGGGTGTTGTGTGCCTGAATCTACCTCCTATCTTCGCTAGCTTCTTTCTCTCTTCAATTTCCCGTTAACTGAAGCAAAAGGAAAATAAACTCTTTGTTGGAGTTAAAGTCGTGTTTACATTGGCCTTCTTGGGGAAGAATATAGACTTTTCCCTACATTCTAGGGACGAGAACCAGTGGAAAGAGGTAACTCGCTGCAGGACCCAAATCTGTGAACACCGCTTGACCTCTGATAAGGAGGACACGGGCTTGTGGCATGGTGTGTCCTACCCCTCGCAGGTGTAGGTAAGCGGGGGGCAAAAGGATTGGTGTGCTACACAAGTAAGTTAAGTCACTAAAGCTCTAGAGAATGGCTAAACTTCAGTGTTAAAAAATGTCCTATAAAGCTGTCAGCTAGACATCTACACCCTCAAAAGACAGATAGTGAGATACAGGATGGTTATATTGATGAAGTTAGAAATAAACATTATAGCTCTTCAAAATTGACCTTAGCTAACTAAAATAAATGAAAAAGATCAACATGAAAAAAGCAGTGAGCTGTGAACATCTAGGTTGATGATTGGATTTTCCGCAGACAAAGCCTCGGACTTTTGTCCGAAGGGCGTTGGCCAAAAACTTGTCTTGCATACTAACGGCACACAATTGTCGGCCAACAAACACGAACGTAGTAACGTACTTGACGTACTACGTATTTTTTCAGCTCTTTAGCGCCACCCTTTGGGCACCTTCTGCTAATGTTGTGTTTGTGAGCATTAATTCCGAGCATGCATGTTTGTACTTTTGTCCGAGGGACATGTGTACACAAGATCGGAAAATCCGTCAACAGACTGTTGTCCGTGGAAAATTTTAAAGCCTGCCATCCAACATTTGTTGGCAGAAAACCCAATAACAATTGTCAAATGGAGCGTACAAACGGTCAGATTTTCCACCAACAGTCTGTCAACACACAATTCCCGTTGGAAAATCCGATCCTGTGTACGAGGCTTAAAGGAGTTGTAAAGGTACATTTTTTATTTTCTAAATAGGTTCCTTTAAGCTAGTGCATTGTTGCTTCACTTACCTTTTCCTTTGATTTACCTTCTAAAGGTTTGTTTTCTTTGTCAGAATTTCTCACTTCCTGTTTCTCCTCACTGAACTCCACACCATCATCCGAGTGGTGTGGAGTCATCCAGAACAGCTTACTGAACAGCTTACTGAGGATAAACAGGAAGTGAGAAATTCAGACAAAGAAAACAAAGAAAAAAATATTTAGAAGGGAAATCTAAGGAAAAGGTAAGTGAAGCAACAATGCACTAGCTTAAAGGAACCTATTTAGAAAATAAAAAATGTACCTTTACAACTCCTTTAAGAGGTGAGAACTACCAGGAACTGAACACTTCATGTATTACAGCTAACTATAAATCTGTCATGTTTGCAAGTTTTTAAAAGGCAGCATTTTTCCTATATATTAGTCATACCGCCATTACCACTTAACCTCTGGAAAATTTACCCCCCTTCATGACCAGGCCATTTTTTGCAATATGGCACTGCGTTACTTAAACTGACAATTGCGTGGTCATTCAATGCTGTTTCCAAACAAAATTTATTAAATTTTTCCCACAAATTGAGCTTTCTTCTGGTGGTATTTGATCACCGCTGCGTTTTTTATTTTTTGCTCTTTGTACAAAAAAAGGCCGACCAGTTAAAATATATATATATATATATATATATATATGTAGCGGGTATTTGAATTTAGGGGAGGCATCTGGGTGGTAGTGTAACCCAGATGCACTGATTGTTAGGGAATCTGAGACTCTTTTGTGGTTCTTGGAGGACTCTGGTGGTGTAAGGTTCCCTGCGGCCTGCAGGTGGCGCTGTCGCCCTGGGCTGGAGCTGAACACTCACCGCAAGACTGCATCCCTTTTTGTCCTTTCCTGGTGCTGGTACAGCGGGGCGGGGAACCTGCTGTGACGCAAAGGGAGAGGAGATAAAATGGGCGGACTCCCTGACCTTGGGGTTCAGAGTCGGAGGACGCAGCCGCGCCCAGGCACCTTCAGCCTGGGTGCTGGCGTTCCGGAGTTCCGGGCCCAGGTGCCCTTGACCTGGCCGGAGCGGGAGATGGAGTCCATCCCAGGCACCTTTAGCCTGGGGTGAGGTACTAATGCGGAAGCCTGGGACTCAGTGCCTTCGACTGGGTTCCACGAGGGTGGAGGAATCCGAGGGGGCCCTAACGCCTTGGGTGCCCGTGTCTGAGATTGAGGAGGCCGGTGAGCGGAACTTCTCTGGAAAGTCTGGCGCAGCATTTGCCGGTGACGGAGAGGCCTCTGGTAACTCTCTTGGATGGTGCTCTTGTTCTATATAGTCGGTGGCAGTGACTATACATCATAACCATTGGTGACACCACAGTGGTTAGCTCTACTACAAGAATTGTGCCTTGACCTACTCCCCACAAATACTATACTGTGTTCTATGGGTCTCAACCTGTCTGTGCTGTATGACTATTTATTGCTGGAAGAGAATAAATACGAATTGGACCTTTTCAGTGTGTGGAACTCTGGTTACTAGGAGCAAAGGGAGTCAATTCGAAGAAAGGATTTGACTCTGGGACACACACACAAAACCCGATAGTTCTGGCTTTCACCTCCAGTTTCTCTGGGAGGACATGGGCCGTGGTGTATCGCATCCCTCCCCCCAGTACTAACCCCCTAGACCAGAACAACAAGCCGAGAATGAGAAGGGGTGAGAGGGGTGAGGTCGCTACACATGGGGGCATCATGTCCGGGATGTGTATTGTGTCTGAATTTGAACTTTGCTGCCCGGAGGAGTTCCGAGTAGGTCGGCCATGTTGGCCAACGCGCCACGAGGCACACCATAGCTGCGCAGTTCGTGGGCGGGGAGAAGAGAAAGCCTGCGAACAAATGCAGAGTATGGGAGGAGTCTGGCCATGTGGAAGGACACGTGGGGATTCCGGCGCAAAGGGGTCAGTGCGCATTGGAGCAGCAGCCAGTCGGGATGACCTCAAGTACTCCGTGGATTTCTGTTCCTTCTACAGCGGAGATGACTTCCTTTGCTGCTCCGATCACGGATACAGGAATAAGACTAAGGCCCCGGGGGCGGTTGGCTCTGTATACCTGCAGAGACATAGAGGCCCTCGGTGTGATCTGTCCCGGCTGTTCGGGACTGGTGGTGCAGTTGAAGCCGTTCGTGCGATGTGAGGTCTGCAAAGAATTTCTCTTCGAGGTGGAGCCATCCACAGAAAGGCCTCACGCCTTCCACCTCAACTACCTCACAGGTACTGCCACTCCGGAGGGAGAGATCGATGCCTATGCGGACATTCCTGCGCGCATTGACCAGGGCGAAGTGACTGCCCCAAAGGAGATTGAGAGAGAAAAATCAGAGGATGCTGCCTCGGTCACCACAAGCTCCCTGCTCCCACCGCCGAAGAGGAAAGTTGGCCTGGTGATGGCATCCTGTGGTCGTGGAAGAGCTTCGCCCCGTCGCTTGCCTGGCCTGGATGGATCCGGAGGGAAGAGCCCTGGACATCCCTGTTCTTCTAAAGGCCCAGGTGAGCCAGGGGTTGGGACTGTGTGTGTGGTTGGAGATGTCGGGAGCCCACGGTCGGTGGAACCCATCGAGGGGGGTGATTCCGTGTCTACGGGGAATTACCTGCCCGCAGAGTGTTATGACACCTCCGACCTAGAGTCACTATCTGATGCCGGTGATGATGGGGAGATAGATGAAATTTTCCACAAGAAGGGATGGGACAAGATGAAGTTACCCTTGTCCCGTGCCACAAGGGACCCACCTATGTCCATTGGGGATAGTACACCCCGGGTGGAGACCTCGGAGCCTAGGGAAGGATCTGGTCCCCTGCCTACACCCTTGCTTCTTGAATCATCGAGTGTTTCACCTGCTCCTGTTGCGGGAGTGCAACGCGCATCACTGCGGGCTCCTAGGCCCAAATCTACCGAGGTGGTTGGAGTACCTCATCATCCTGAATCAATCGTTCTGCCTGGAGAAGGAGACCGTGCCACAATGCCACCCTTGGCAAGGCTGCAGCGTCTCTTTTGTCAGAAGGTTGCCCGAGAATATGGGTGGGAATACCCATATCTACCCCGAGAATTGTTCTATGAAGTGGAAGTTTTGCGGCAGCGGTGGTACGACGAGTTTGCCTGGACAAAGCTTAAGGTACCTCACGCACGCCGATACCTCTCGTGTTCCCCCACAGTTACCAGAAAATTCAAGGACTGTAAGGCGGAGTGGATGTTGGGAAGGCACATCCATGCTGACAGGGTGGTTATCTGTCGGAAGGATGGAGGAAACATTGAGTACAACGTGGAGGCTTTTGACAAGCATTTGAAGCCTTTGTTCCTGCCGCATCCAAAGTTCTATTTATAGGAGAAAAAGACTCCTTTATATTTCCTTTTTGTTGCTGAATAGGGATGAGCTTCGTGTTCGAGTCGAACATACGTTCGACTCGAACATCGGCTGTTCGATCGTTCGACGAAGATCGAACGATTTGGGCCGTTCGCGCCAAATTCGAGTGACGCGAACGGCCCACAATGCACTACGCCATCGCAGTGTCATCCAGGCGCTGTGATTGGCCAAGCATGCACTGTGACCCCGCATGCTTGGCCAATCACAGCGCCGGCAGCGAGGAGAGCAATGATTGGCCACAGGCAGGATGCCTGTGGCCAATTATTGCTGAGGGTGTTTAGTACACGCCCCACACTATAAAAGGCCGCCAGCACGGCGGCCTAGTGTAGTGTGTTCCGGAGCAGGGATAGAGCAGCATAGGCAGGGACAGTGACTGTTATTTCTTTCTTGCTTAACCTGGATTCCTTTAGTTTAGGGAAAGAGAAGGATAGGTAGGGAGAGTGTCAGTGTGTTTTGTGCTTGTGCTATAGTGTGCTTAAAAAAAACATTTATTCTAGGGACAGAAAACTGTAGGTAGGGACAGTGTCAGTTTCTTTCACTCTGCAAGTCCTTGTTTCCAGGGACCTGGAAGTACAGTGAGTGAATTGTCCTTGTGCTATATTGTGCTTAAAAAAACATTTATTCTAGGGACAGAAAACTGTAGGTAGGGAGAGTGTCAGTTTCTTTCACTCTGCAAGTCCTTGTTTCCAGGGACCTGTAAGGACAGTGAGTGAATTGTCCTTGTGCTATATTGTGCTTAAAAAAAACATTTTTTCTAGGGACAGAAAACTGTAGGTAGGGAGAGTGTTTTTTTTCTTTCACTCTGCAAGTCCTTGTTTCCAGGGACCTGTAAGGACAGTGAGTGAATTGTCCTTGTGCTATATTGTGCTTAAAAAAAACATTTATTCTAGGGACAGAAAACTGTAGGTAGGGAGAGTGTCAGTTTATTTCACTCTGCAAGTCCTTGTTTCCAGGGACCTGGAAGGACAGTGAGTGAATTGTCCTTGTGTTATATTGTGATTAAAAAAAACATTTTTTCTAGGGACAGAAAACTGTAGGTAGGGAGAGTGTTTTTTTTCTTTCACTCTGCAAGTCCTTGTTTCCAGGGACCTGTAAGGACAGTGAGTGAATTGTCCTTGTGCTATATTGTGCTTAAAAAAAACATTTATTCTAGGGACAGAAAACTGTAGGTAGGGAGAGTGTCAGTTTATTTCACTCTGCAAGTCCTTGTTTCCAGGGACCTGGAAGGACAGTGACTGAATTGTCCTTGTGCTATATTGTGATTAAAAAAAACATTTATTCTAGGGACAGAAAACTGTAGGTAGGGAGAGTGTCAGTTTATTTCACTCTGCAAGTCCTTGTTTCCAGGGACCTGGAAGGACAGTGACTGAATTGTCCTTGTGCTATATTGTGATTAAAAAAAACATTTATTCTAGGGACAGAAAACTGTAGGTAGGGAGAGTGTCAGTTTATTTCACTCTGCAAGTCCTTGTTTCCAGGGACCTGGAAGGACAGTGACTGAATTGTCCTTGTGCTATATTGTGATTAAAAAAAACATTTATTCTAGGGACAGAAAACTGTAGGTAGGGAGAGTGTCAGTTTATTTCACTCTGCAAGTCCTTGTTTCCAGGGACCTGGAAGGACAGTGAGTGAATTGTCCTTGTGTTATATTGTGATTAAAAAAAACATTTATTCTAGGGACAGAAAACTGTAGGTAGGGAGAGTGTCAGTTTATTTCACTCTGCAAGTCCTTGTTTCCAGGGACCTGGAAGGACAGTGACTGAATTGTCCTTGTGCTATATTGTGATTAAAAAAAACATTTATTCTAGGGACAGAAAACTGTAGGTAGGGAGAGTGTCAGTTTATTTCACTCTGCAAGTCCTTGTTTCCAGGGACCTGGAAGGACAGTGACTGAATTGTCCTTGTGCTATATTGTGATTAAAAAAAACATTTATTCTAGGGACAGAAAACTGTAGGTAGGGAGAGTGTCAGTTTATTTCACTCTGCAAGTCCTTGTTTCAAGGGACAGAGAAGGACACCTGAAGGTAGCCCTTATTGCTTTTTTCCCATCTCCCTGCAGGCCATCTATTAGAATGTCTGGAAGGCAAACAAGGAGAGGCAGACAGTCAGGAGGCAATAAAAGAGGGCAAGCAGGCTCTGTGTCTGGGGGCAACAGTGCTGGTCGTGGACGCGGTGCATTGTCATCAGCACATGGCCATGGGACACGCTTGTCCTTCTTTTCGGCAGCTGGACATGTTGAGCCACATCATGCCGAAGACTTGGTAGAGTGGATGACCAAGCCCTCCTCCTCCTCCTCATCCTCTCTCACCCAGGCTCAGGGTACTGGAAAAGCAGCTGCCAAAGCGTCGTCTTCCCTGGTATCAATGTCAGACAAATCATCAGTCACTCCTTCCCTAGACCCACCATGTCCTCCTCCTGAGGAGTCCCCCGAACTGTTTCAGCACAGTGTTGGGTACATGCTCCAGGAGGATGCCCAGCGTTTCGAAGGGTCTGATGATGAAACCCAGCTAGAGGAAGGCAGTAGCGTGAGAGCAGACAGAGGGGATGCTCAAGAAGGACACCAATCTGGCAGTCATGTTCCAGCAGCTGCAGCATACTGCCAGATTGGCTCCAGTGATGAGGAGGGAGGGGATGATGAGGTCACTGACTCCACGTGGGTGCCTAATAGGAGAGAGGAGGAGGAGGAGGATGAGGAGGAGGCACATCTCCAACGAGGCAGGATGCCCTTTGGTGGCCAGCGTAAGGGCAGTACACCGACGGAATCACACCGCAGAGCTCCGCCTGTGCAGGGCGCTGCCTCTGCCCGTCATTCAAAAAGTTCTTTGGTGTGGGCCTTTTTTGAGGCTAGTGCATCAGATCGCACAGCTGCTGTTTGCAACATATGTCTCAAGCGTATATCGCGTGGCCAAAACATCAGCCGCTTGGGTACCACATGCCTGACCAGACATATGTTGACCTGCCATGCAGCTCGTTGGCAAGCCTACCTCAAAGACCCACACCAAAGAACAAAGCGGACCTCTCCTTGCACCGCATCAGCTGGGATCTCCAACCCCACTATAACTTCAGTCCTCTCTGAAACATGCACTGAGAGGAATGAAGGTGTAGAATTAGGTGTGTCACAGCCAAGTACTTGCGCCCACTCTGCTAGCAGTACACCGACGTCCGATTCTAGCAGGCAAATTTCCCTGCCCCAGCTGCTGGACCGTCGAAAGAAGTTCACTCCCAGCCATCCACATGCCCAGCGGTTGAATGCTAGCTTGGCTAAATTGCTAGCGCTTCAACTGCTGCCTTTTCAGTTGGTAGACTCGGCCCCCTTCCGTGAGTTTGTGCAATGTGCAGTTCCTCAGTGGCAGGTTCCCAAACGCCACTTTTTCTCACGGAAGGCTATTCCGGCTCTCTACCGGCATGTGGAAGGCAATGTCTTGGCCTCGCTGGACAGGGCGGTCAGCGGTAAGGTGCATATTACCGCTGACTCATGGTCCAGCAGGCATGGACAGGGACGTTACCTTTCTTTCACGGCCCATTGGGTCACTCTTTTGGCAGCTGGGAAGGATTCAGGACAAGGTGCAGTAGTGTTGGAGGTTGTCCCACCGCCACGCCTCCAAAATGCTACTACTGGTTGTGACACACCTCTCTCCTCCACCCCCTCCTCTTCTTCTTCCTCCATGGCCTCTTCCTGTGGTTTGTCCTATGAACCAGCGGTGCTCCGTAGCCGTTCACGGGGCTACGCAAGTACGCAGGCAAAAAGATGCCATGCCGTGCTTGCGCTGGTGTGTTTGGGGGACAGAAGCCACACTGGGGCAGAGGTCCTGTCTGCTCTGCAGGGCCAGGCCGAGAGGTGGTTGACGCCACGCCAGCTTAAGCCAGGAATGGTGGTTTGCGACAATGGCACCAACCTCCTCTCCGCCCTCCGACAGGGACAACTGACCCATGTGCCCTGTGTGGCTCACGTCCTTAACCTGGTGGTGCAGCGCTTCTTGGGCAGGTACCCGGGCTTACAGGATGTCCTGAGGCAGGCCAGGAAAGTCTGTGTGCATTTCCGCAGATCTTATAATGCCAGTGCTCGCCTGGCTGAGCTGTAAAAGGAGTTGAACCTGCCCAAGAACCGCCTTATATGTGACATGCCCACCAGGTGGAACTCAACGTTGGCCATGCTGCAGCGGCTGCACACGCAGCAGAGGGCCATCAATGAGTACCTGTGCGACTACGGCACCAGGACAGGGTCAGGGGAGCTTGGTTTTTTTTCTCCACGCCAGTGGGGCATGATCAGGGATGCATGCACTGTCCTGGCACCATTTGAGGAGGCCACGAGGATGGTGAGCAGTGACAGTGCATGCATCAGTGACACTGTACCTCTTGTCCACCTGTTGGAGCACACGCTGCGTGGAATAATGGACAGGGCACTTGAGGCAGAACAGAGGCAGGAAGAGGAGGACTTCCTTGCCTCTCAAGGCCCCCTTTACCCAGACAGTGTTCCTTCTGTCCCACCCATCGCACAGGAAGAGGAGGAGGAGGAGGAGGAGGAGGAGGAGGAGGATTGTGTCAGCATGGAGGTGGAGGCTGGCACTCAGCATCATCAGCAGCAGTCTTTTAGGGATGATTTACAGTCCCAAGAAACCAGTGGACTTGTACGTGGCTGGGAGGAGGTGGCTGCGGATCATGTCGTCCTTAGTGACCCAGAGGACTCCGGAGCGAATGCCTCAGCAAACCTACGCTGCATGGCCTCCCTGATCCTGCAAAGTCTGCGGAAGGATCCTCGTATTCTTCGGATCAAGGAGAGGGACCATTACTGGCTGGCCACTCTCCTTGATCCACGGTACAAGGGTAAGGTTGCGGACCTTATGTTACCGTCGCAGAGGGAGCAGAGGATGAGACAACTCCGGGAGGCCTTGCAGAAAGGTCTGTGCAACGCGTTCCCAGAGACTGGGAGGTTGCAAACTCCTGGTCCTGGACAACGAGTTGCTGAGGCTTCGGCCAGTCAAAGAAGGAGCGGTGGGGAAGGTGGCCGTCTGACCGATGCGTTCAGACAATTCTTTAGTCCGCAGCCCCAAAGTATGATCGGTTCCAGCAACCATCGCCAGCGTCTGATAAACATGGTGCAGGAATATCTAGGGGCAAGGTCAGACTTGGACACCTTCCCCACCGAAAATCCTCTGGCTTACTGGGTCTTGAGGATGGATCACTGGCCAGAGCTTGCACAGTATGCAATTGAGCTACTGGCCTGTCCTGCATCCAGCGTTCTTTCGGAACGCACATTCAGTGCTGCTGGAGGATTTGTCACGGATCACAGGGTGCGCCTGTCCACCGACTCGGTTGATCGACTGACTTTCATCAAGATGAACCAGTCTTGGATCACCACCAGCTACCACACACCTGATGCTGATATAACAGACTAATTGATTTTAACATGTCACATCCCTTCAAGACTGATGCTGATGCTGAGTGCCTGTGCTGTTATGTTGACTGGCTATCCTCCTCCTCCGAGTCCTCAATGATACGATTGATGATGATAGCTTGTAAGATCATTTTTGTTTATGGGTGCCGCCACCAGTGCCTAACGCCCAATTTTTCAGCCCCTGTTTAACAGGGGCGTGTAATTACAATTTTTGAAGCAATACTTTGCAACAGGGCTCATTGCTGTGCTCCAAGTACAGTATCTGTGAGGAGTTGCAGTGTTGTGCCACCAGTGCCTAACGCCCAATTTTTCAGCCCCTGTTTAACAGGGGCGTGTAATTACAATTTTTGAAGCAATACTTTGCAACAGGGCTCATTGCTGTGCTCCAAGTACAGTATCTGTGAGGAGTTGCAGTGTTGTGCCACCAGTGCCTAAGGCCCAATTTTTCAGCCCCTGTTTAACAGGGGCGTGTCATTACAATTTTTGAAGCAATACTTTGCAACAGGGCTCATTGGTGTGCTCCAAGTACAGTATCTGTGAGGAGTTGCAGTGTTGTGCCACCAGTGCCTAAGGCCCAATTTTTCAGCCCCTGTTTAACAGGGGCGTGTCATTACAATTTTTGAAGCAATACTTTGCAACAGGGCTCATTGCTGTGCTCCAAGTACAGTTGCTGTGAGGGGTTGCAGTGTTGTGCCACCAGTGCCTAAGGCCCAATTTTTCAGCCCCTGTTCAACAGGGGCATGTAATTACAATTCTTGATCTAATAATTCACAGCAGGGCCCATTGCTGCACCCACCAAGAGTAACTGTCAGGGCTTACAGTGTTGTGGCACCAGCACCACCATCAAAGGCCCAATTTTTACTACCACTGTTCAACAATTATATGTAATTAAAATTCCTGATATAATAGTTGACAGCAGGGCGTTCCAGCACCAACCAAGAGTAACTGTGAGTGCTTACAGTGTTGTGCCAACACCAACAACTAAGGGGCCTATTTCTGCAGAGTATATACGGCAGGTCCCTACTTTCAAACATCCAACTTACAAACGACTCCTACTTGCAAACGCAAGAAGACAACAGGAAGTGAGAGGAAATCTACCACTAGGAAGGAAAATTCTCTCCTGTAAGAATAAATATGGGAGAAAGGTGTCTCCTCTGTACTGATGCTTTATCAGCAATCCTTGTTTCAAGAAAAACACCACATTTCAAAAACAGTTGTCATTGGGACGGAAAGTGAGGTGAAATGTTCTGAACAGGGGCACAGACAGCAAAACAAATGTTAGAGGGGTGATAACCCTTACCTATGTTTTCCAAAAAGTTTAAAAATAGATTTTTGGTCTGGAGCTACACTTCAACAATGTACCTGTTCAAAATTACAAACAGACTCTACATAAGAACAAACCTACAGTCCCTGTCTTGTATGCACCGCCTGTATAGGGCTGTTCAGAGTATATAGGGCCTTTTTTATTTTATGTGCGGGGTTCCCCTTAATATCCATACAAGACCCAAAGGGGCTGGTAATGGGCTGGGGTAGGGGGGGGGGTCATGGGGTAGCTATGCCATTTTTCTTAAAGAATTTCATCCATATTACCGGGACCAGACATTACATTAAAGCCGCAAGCAGTTTTAAATGGCTTTTTTTTCCTTTAGAAGTGTCATTTTGTGCAGGGACAGTTCTAAACACGGGAAACACGTGGCACTTCACAGGCATACTTTAGACACCCCCCAGGTACGATATTTAAAGGAATATTTGACTTTTTTTTTTTTCACTTTATGCATCATTAAAATGACTGCTCCCGAAAAACGACCGTTTTTAAAACTTCTTTTTGCATTGATACATGTCCCCTGGTGCAGAACCCGGGTTCCCAAACCCTTTTTAGGACAATAACATGCATAATAGTTGTTATAATTAGCACTTTAGAATTCGAACGTTCGCATCCATTGTATTTAATAGGGTTCTAATGTTCGTTCGAACTTTCGGTCCGTTCGCGGGTTCTGGTGCGAACCGAACCCGGGGGTGTTCGGCTCATCACTATTGCTGAACTTTCCAGAGTATTTGCTGGAACACAGGGACTGTGCCCTATATTTTTCTTTTAGGGTGTTTTTGCTCTTAGGAGAAATGGGAGCTGTTATGTTTGTTTTGTTCTCCTTCTTTCTCCTTTCAGCAAGAAAAGAAATCAGTGACTTTGGGGCATAGCTAGTATAGGGTCACAGTACAGAGAAAAAAAAGAAGAGAGAAAAGTTCATCTGGATTTGATAAGTGTCTTGACCGGGGCATTGCCACCAGGTGGCGGTGTTGTGCAACGATTGTGTTTTTTTTTTCAGTACACTATACACCATGATCATTGGAGCGAGTGGGTTTCTCCCTGTATAGACCCATTCCTTCCAAGAAAACATATACATTGTGTTAGGATGTGTGTTTTCTTTCTTTCTCGTACATCACGGGACACAGAGCGACATAGTCATTACTAATGGGTTATATAGATACCTTCAGGTGCTGGCACTGGCAACTTCCAAAACCGGAAGTACCCTCCCCTATATAAGCCCCTCCCATCCGGGAGCACCTCAGTTTTTTGCCAGTGTCTAAGGTGCTGGCCAAGAAGAAACATGTGTTTTTCACTGAGCTTGCGTACAGGTTCTTTTGGGCCTCAGTAAGCTATTCCGGATCCGACCAAAAAAGCTTCATAGCTAAACGGTCGGTACCCGGGCCTTGCAGAGAAGAGCAAGGTTTTGCCTGTAATGCTTCTCTTAGGAGAGCTGGACCCTGGGATCCAGAGCTCTGGTCATACCCATGACCAAGATGTTTTCTGTGCAGGGTGCTATACAGGTCCAGGGGAGTGGAATCCTTGGGAACCCGGTCCCTGAAGGTTTAATTACAATGCCTGCCGTGATAGGTGAAGTTTGGGCTTCTGTGGCCAAACAGAGTCCTGCGGCGGGAAAAAGGTAAGTGGGGGCCCCTCAGGAACTTGGTTCTATTGAGGGGACCCCCAAGCCTAATATGTCTTTCTGCCTGTTACCTAACGGTATTCCCGCTAAATATTATGCATGCCTGTAACTACTAAAAAATGTAATAATTTTAATAGTGGTCAAGAAAAAAAAATAAAAAATAATATACTAGACTGCGGTACCTGTGTTAATCCACTAGAGGCCGCTGTGGAACGTTTCTTGTCATGTGGACTAGTTTCTTTTTATCAGAGCAAGTCCAGGCAGATGGTGAGTTCTCTTGTGGGAAACTGCTTCCTCTGCCATGTTGCAATGCTCGTCCATCCCCCGGCCTGCGGCAAAAGGGGCCCTGGTTCTTGTCCCTAGTTTCCTTTTTCAAAATTAGCGCCGAAGGCGCACGTGGCCGCGCGCGTGCGCGTGCACGCGCCTCTATATATAGAGGTGAGCCGGGAAAGGGGGCGGAGCTTGGGGGATGACGCTCTGTGCGTGCCGCAGCGCTTCTGCGCATGTGCGGGCGTCCCAGCATGTTAAAAACCACAATTATGTGTTGTGAGCTGGCTATGGAGTGCAGAGACAGAGCTGGCAACATTTAAAAAAGGCATACAGCAAGCGGTTGATGCAGGCATCCCCATAGAAAGGCACATTAGTAGACACCAACTGTTTTTATAGCAGCATTTGTGCTAGACTATTGTCAGTAAGTGGTGTATTTCGGCTGGAATACCTCAGCTTTGGGCTTAGGAATAATGCCGTCTAAAAACTCCAGGACTAAAAATCCCAGGAAGCATAGGGGGTCTCCATCGGGCTCTGAGGATCTTGGGCATGCTTCGGCTGCACCAGTCTCCCCTGAAGAATCAGAGGTTAGTGACCGTAGAGCACCCTCAGGAGTACCTGGTACTGTGGCTGTCCTCAGTTCACCTGCTCCTGTGTATGTAACAGAGGAGGTTTTTTCCTCAGCTCTGGGAGGGCTGGAAGAGAGATTGTCAGCATTGATCGCTGCTTCCCTGTCACAGGAAAAAAGCGCTCGATCTCCGTCTCCTCCCTCAGAGTGCCTGTTAGCGGAGCAACAGTCCCATACAGGGATCGACCTACCTGAAGGGGATCAGGATGAGGTCGATTCTGTTGTTGAGGAATCAACAGTGGAAGAGCCATTCTCAGCATCACATGCTGAAAGATTATGGGTTCAGTCCCTGACTAATATGGTCCGATCAGCATTTAAAATGCCCCTTGCGGAGCCATCATCCACTTCTGTCTCCTCGTTGGGGTCGCTAAAAGCTCCCCAGACTGTTTGTTCCTTTCCGATCCATCCTTTACTGGAAGGGCTCATTTACCAGGATTGGGAGCATCCTGATAAAATATTTACTCCTCCCAAGAGATTTCAAGTGGTCTATCCCATGGAGGATAAGTTCATCAAAAAATGGAGGGTCCCTACAGTGGACGCAGCCATCTCTTGTGTGAATAAATCACTGACATGTCCAGTGGATAATGTCCAAATGTTCAAGGACCCAATAGATAAAAAATTAGAGTCCTTATTAAAATCTGCTTTTGCTACAGCAGGATTGGTGACACAACCAGCAGTGTCAGCTATTGGGGTCTGCCAAGCAGTGAAGGATCAGTTGAAACAGGTCTTAAGGGACTTGCCAGATCAGCAGGCTCTTGCCCTAGCTGATCTACCTAGAGTCTTATGCTTTGCGGTGGACGCTATAAAGGATTCAATCCATCAGGCCTCCCGCCTTACGCTGTCTGTAGTACATATGCGCAGGCTTTTATGTCTCAAAAACTGGTCTGCTGAAGCTCCCTGTAAAAAATTGCTGGTCAGCTTCCCATTTCATGGTGAACGCTTATTCGGGGAAGACCTGGACAAATATATCCAGAGAATTTCCAGCGGTAAAAGTACACTTTTGCCGGTTAAAAACAGATTTAGAGGTCCCTCTTTTAAGAGGCCTGCTTCTCCAGTCCCTAGGACATCGGCTGTGAAACAGTTCCGACGGCCTCCTCGGTCAAATCCCGGAGGTAAAAATCAGGGACAATTGCAGGGTAACAAGAAGCCCTGGAGCAGGAGAGGTACAAAACCTCCCCCAAAGTCAAATGCATGAAGGGTTGCCCCCACTCAATCGGGTGGGGGGAAGACTTCAGTTGTTCACAGAGACCTGGCGGGACACGATCAGAGACAGATGGGTGCTCTCCGCAGTAAATCTGGGATACAAATTGGAGTTAAAAGACTCCGCTCCTTCCCACTTTATAAGGTCAAACGTGCCAAGGGATCCCCAGAAGAGAGGATCCCTCCTGTTGGCACTAGAACAATTATTGCTCCAAGCAGTAATTATAGAGGTTCCCCTGGAAGAATGGGGGTTCGGGTTTTACTCAAACCTCTTTACAGTCCCGAAGCCAAACGGGGACGTGAGGCCCATATTAAATCTAAAAGGGCTAAACAAATTCCTACATATCAGGACTTTCCGGATGGAGTCGATCCGATCGGTGGCCACTGCCCTACAAGGGGAGGAATGGTTAGCCTCGATCGACATCAAAGATGCTTATTTGCACATTCCCATCTTTCCAGCCCACCAAAAATTTCTACGCTTTGCGGTAGAAGGGCGCCATTTTCAGTTCAGAGCCTTACCCTTCGGTCTGGCCACAGCACCACGAGTGTTCACAAAAATTCTGGCCCCATTATTGGCCAATCTAAGAACACGAGGTGTAATGATAATGGCATATCTAGACGACTTGTTGCTGATAGACCACTCAGTGGAAAAACTAGAAGTGGTTGTTCACGAGACAATCAAGTATCTGGAATATCACGGTTGGATTATCAACCGAGACAAGTCAGCCCTAAAACCAGTCAAAAGTCTGGAATACTTGGGGCTAAGGCTGGATTCAGACCAGAGAAAATTTTTCTTGCCTCAAGAAAAGGGGTCGTCTTTGAGAGATTTGATCCACTTAGTGGGTACAAAAAGACAGCCATCCATACGCCTGTGCATGAGGCTGCTGGGAAAAATGGTGGCATCATTCGAAGCAGTACCCTACGGTCAATTCCATTCAAGGAATTTGCAAAGGGCCATACTGTCAGCCTGGAACAAAAAAGTTCAGGCCCTAGACTTACCAATGTCCTTGCCCCCTTCCGTTCGCAAGAGCCTCCGCTGGTGGTTGGTTCCCCAGAATCTGGAAAGAGGGAAATCCTTCAGTCCGATTTCTTGGAAGGTGGTCACTACAGATGCCAGCCTTATAGGCTGGGGAGCAGTACTGGAGCAATGGTCTCTCCAGGGCAGATGGTCGGATGCGGAAAAGGCCCTGCCCATCAATCTCTTAGAGATACGAGCAGCCCGGTATGCCCTAGTAGCATGGACATCCAAACTCCAAGGGTCCCCTGTCAGAATTCAATCAGACAATGCCACAGCAGTGGCATATATCAATCATCAGGGGGGCACCAGGAGTCGTGCAGCCCAGAGGGAAGTAAATTACATCCTGAAATGGGCAGAAAGATATGTCCCAGCCATATCTGCGGTATTCATTCCAAGAGTGGAGAATTGGAAGGCGGACTTTCTAAGTCGCCAACAATTATGCCCAGGGGAATGGTCCCTTCATCCCGAGGTTTTCCGGACAATATGTCAGCGGTGGGGAACACCGGATGTAGATCTGCTAGCATCCAGATTCAACGCAAAAGTGGACAGGTTTGTCTCTTGGACAAGGGATCCCCTAGCTTGCGGCTTGGATGCCCTAGTGTTCCCTTGGGATCAGTTCAAGCTGATATATGCATTCCCACCGCCACAATTGTTACCTCGATTACTCCGCAGAATCAGGGTAGAAAAGAAACCAGTGATTCTGGTGGCTCCAGCGTGGCCCCCGAAGAGCATGGTACGCGGAGATTGTAAAGATGTCTGTGGGGAGTCCTTGGACCCTCCCACATCGTCCGGACCTGCTTTCGCAAGGACCGATATACCACCCTTCCTTACCAGCCCTAGGTTTGACGGCCTGGCTATTGAAGCCCACATTCTAAAAAAGAGAGGGCTCTCTAATTCTGTGGTATCTACCATGATCAATGCCAGGAAGCCGGTATCCAGGCAGATCTACTATAGAATCTGGAAGGCGTACATCGCCTGGTGTGAGGCCAAGAAATGGCATCCACGTAAATACGTAATAGGTAGGATTCTGGACTTCCTACAATGGGCTGTAGATAGGAAGCTTGCCTTGAGTACTATCAAGGGTCAGATTTCGGCCTTGTCAATATTTTTTCAAAGGCCCTTGGCTTCGCATTCACTAGTCAAAGCCTTTATACAAGGAGTGATGCGTATTAGTCCTCCGGTTAATATTCCCATATGTCCATGGGATCTAAACTTGGTTCTGTCGGTTCTACAGAAACAACCATTTGAACCATTACAGCATATTTCTTTGTTTCTTCTCACCAGGAAATAGATTTTTCTAGTAGCCATTTGTTCGGCTAAAAGAGTGTCGGAATTAGCAGCTATGTCCTGTAAGGAACCATATCTGGTTATCCATAAGGACAGAGTAGTGTTACGCCCTCATCCAGCCTTTCTTCCTAAGGTGGTATCGAGGTTTCATTTGAACCAAGATGTGGTTCTTCCTTCTTTTTTCCCCAAACCTACTTCGGTAGAGGAAAAGTTATTGCATTCTTTGGATGTAGTAAGAGCAGTTAAAGCTTATCTAAAAGCCACTGCTCAGATTCGCAGAACGGATACTTTGTTTATTCTGCCGGAAGGCCCCAGAAAGGGTCAGGCAGCATCAAAATCTACTTTAGCCAAGTGGATTCGACAGGTCATAATGCAAGCCTATGGCTTGAGAAGGAGACCGCCTCCGTTCAAAGTTAGAGCGCACTCCACGAGAGCAGTTGGAACTCCATGGGCAGTGCATCACCAGGCCTCCCTGGCTCAAATCTGTAAGGCCGCAACATGGTCTTCAGTACACACGTTTACTAGGTTCTACCAGGTGGACGTTAGAAGTCAGGAGGATGTCGCCTTTGGGCGCAGTGTGTTGCAGGCCGCAAAAGATCCTCATGTCTGATAGCGCTCAGCTTATGTATGGTGTATCCCCCCCCTCGTTGGGCATTGCTTTAGGACATCCCATTAGTAATGACTATGTCGCTCTGTGTCCCGTGATGTACGAGAAAGAAAATAGGATTTTTATAACAGCTTACCTGTAAAATCCTTTTCTTGGAGTACATCACGGGACACAGAGCTCCCGCCCCTCTTTAGGGACACTTATTGCTTTGCTACAAAACTGAGGTGCTCCCGGATGGGAGGGGCTTATATAGGGGAGGGTACTTCCGGTTTTGGAAGTTGCCAGTGCCAGCACCTGAAGGTATCTATATAACCCATTAGTAATGACTGTCGCTCTGTGTCCCGTGATGTACTCCAAGAAAAGGATTTTACAGGTAAGCTGTTATAAAAATCCTATTTTTCTTTTCCCTCTGCAGGAGATTCGTCTATCAAGGCTGCTGAGAGTGGGGTGGTTCTTAGATAGCGAGGGGGGGAAATTTCAATGTGTAGAATCATTTAAAGTTTTTATGTACCAAGTTCATTGTTTTATATTCCTGTTTCCCTTTCCCGTTTTAGGTCCTGGCACAATTCATGACTAAATTGTGAGGTTGGATTCTATGTGTAGTTTGGTCTCTGGGTTGAACTTATGTTACCACTCTTTGGGAGACATGGGTTTGCACCAGACACTGGGGACCAGTGTCAAATCACCAGGGGGAGAGTGTAGCGGGTTTTTGAATTTAGGGGAGGCATCTGGGTGGTAGTGTAACCCAGATGCACTGATTGTTAGGGAATCTGAGACCCTTTTGTGGTTCTTGGAGGACTCTGGTGGTGTGAGGTTCCCTGCGGCCTGCAGGTGGCGCTGTCGCCCTGGGCTGGAGCTAAACACTCACCGCAAGACTGCATCCCTTTTTGTCCTTTCCTGGCGCTGGTACAGCGGGGCGGGGAACCTGCTGTGACGCAAAGGGAGAGGAGATAAAGGGGGCGGACGCCCTGACCTTGGGGTTCAGAGTCAGAGGACGCAGCTGCGCCCAGGCACCTTCAGCCTGGGTGCTGGCGTTCCGGAGTTCCGGGCCCAGGTGCCCTTGACCTGGCCGGAGCGGGAGATGGAGTCCATCCCAGGCACCTTTAGCCTGGGGTGAGGTACTAATGCGGAAGCCTGGGACTCAGTGCCTTCGACTGGGTTCCGCGAGGGTGGAGGAATCCGAGGGGGCCCTAACGCCTTGGGTGCCTGTGTCTGAGATTGAGGAGGCCGGTGAGTGGAACTTCTCTGGAAAGTCTGGCGCAGCATTTGCCGGTGACGGAGAAGCCTCCGGTAACTCTCTTGGACGGATGTCTTCCCTCTGACAGGGGCTGTGATAGCGAAGGTAATTCATGCTCTTGTTCTATATGGTCGGTGGCAGTGACTATACATCATAACCATTGGTGACACCACAGTGGTTAGCTCTACTACAAGAATTGTGCCTTGACCTACTCCCCACAAATACTATACTGTGTTCTATGGGTCTCAACCTGTCTGTGCTGTATGACTATTTATTGCTGGAAGAGAATAAATACGACTTGGACATTTTCAGTGTGTGGAACTCTGGTTACTAGGAGCAAAGGGAGTCAATTCGAAGAAAGGATTTGACTCTGGGACACACACACAAAACCCAATAGTTCTGGCTTTCACCTCCAGTTTCTCTGGAGGACATGGGCCATGGTGTATCGCATCCCTCCCCCCAGTACTAACCCCCTAGACCAGAACAACAAGCCGAGAATGAGAAGGGGTGAGAGGGGTGAGGTCGCTACATATATATATATTTCCTGTCGCATCATGGCAGCATACACCTTTGGGTTGTGGCTCCGCCCCCACAACCTGATAGGACCGTTTCGCTATTAAGCCCAGAGCGGGCCCCCGCCCAGGTATTCTCTTTTTTTCCTTACCTAAGACCTGACAAGGACAGCAAAGATGAAGAACCCCCTTACCGTTTCGCCCCAGCCAGGTTCTAGCCTCTCCTGGGTGGAAGTCATATTCTGTACAGCCTCTATGGAAGTAACCCCACTCTGATGCTCTCAGGGGTATGTGCCAGTTTCTTTCTTACAAACCTTAAACCTTAAATAGGTTTATTATGCAGTGACCTCCAGCTCTTCTGTGCACCCTTTTTCACTAACCTGAGCCTTGTAGTCCCACAAGCATCCCGGCCGATAACTGCCAGCTCTTCACAGACCTTAATCAGGTCTCTATAGCGGCCTCCAGCTCTCCTGGGTGTGTGTATAAAATCGGGCTTTCTGCGCCCTGTAGTCCCATAGCAATAGAGGTATTCCTCAGGCTCTCCAATGTAATTCCCTGTGTATGCCAGTTTCCAAGATGGCGCCGGCTTGCTCACAACGCTACAGAGCATGTGCGGTCATGACGTCATCACTGGGCGACGGCAGCAGTTTTAAAAACCAAATCCTTTCTGCTGTTTTTTCTCTTGAACACTGCACCTGTCAACAGCGTTTTCGGTGGGATAGATTGCACTGCTGTCTCTTCCTTAAGGTAAGCTTCCTGGATCTATTTTTTCCTTTACTGGATTTCACCTTACCTACTGCCTGCATGCTCATTTCCTACTATCTGTTGTAGGGGGGACTATATCACTCCTCATGGAGGTCGCTGCCCCGGTAGACCATCACCAGCCTAATAGGTAAGGGGGGGAAGATTGGTAAGTAGTGAAGACTGAAAAAGAGAGCCTGTCACTAATGCTGTCTAAATTGGACAGCCCTATCAGGTCGGCCAGATCGTCGGATTCAAGACGTCAAGAGCCATCTAGAAGGAGCCCAAGCCATAGACAAAGCCGGTCAGATTGCGGTAGAAGTCGCTCACGCACAAGACGAAGTCGCTCAAGTCGCATGACATGTTAAGGACCGATCCTTCGCTTTGACTTACCCCTCTATCCAACTTACCCACCCCCTTATACAATTCTAATAAATAACGACTGACAAGGTTGTGGAGTAAAATTGGCCTTCCGGCCTATTTATTTTAACAACTTTTATATGAAATAAATAACCACTTAAATAACCATTTAAATAACATTTTTCTTAACACTTAAAATACCCCTGGTGGTCTTATAGACCACCAACTCCAACTTGGGCACTGGGACTAACATATCCCTTAGGCCTCCAGTCGCAAGACACCGACTCGGAGACAGTACACCTGGCCGCAGTGCCCTACCATTTACCCCCCTTCCTGGTTAACCCTTGTTGACCAGAAGGTACTCAATAACCCCATACCACCTATGGGTACCACCTTTTTCTCCAGACTTCCCCTTTTACCTCCTCTTCCAGGAACCAAACCCCGCCTTCTAACAACTTTTATATGAAATAAATAACCACTTAAATAACCGTTGAAATAACATTTTGTTTTTAACACTTAAAATACCCCTGGTGATCTTATAGACCACCAACTCCCAACTTGGGCACTGGGACTAACATATCCCTTAGGCCTACAGTCGCAAGACACCGACTCGGAGGCGGTACACCTGGCCGCAGTGCCCTACCATTTACCCCCCTTCCTGGTTAACCCTTGTTGACCAGAAGGTACTCAATAACCCCATACCACCTATGGGTACCACCTTTTTCTCCAGACTTCCCATTTTACCTCCTCTTCCAGGAACCAAACCCCGCCACTTCCAACTAAACACCGCCCATAACCCTCACCCTTGTCTTACCCCTCACACAGGGAGGGTGGGTGGGAAGCTTTCTACCTCGTGAGTGAAATGGAGGAAGTGAGAAAACGTCACTTCCTCCCTGACTAACTGCACTCCCCCTCCCCTTCTTCCCCACAGCCACCCCCCTTTTCTTAAAGGGAACCACAGCCCCTGCTAGGCTACTGCCTGTCCCACATGTCATGCCGTCCCTCCGCTCATTTCTCTCTTTGTCATTGCTCCAGGACTCTCTTGACATGTTAAGGACCGATCCTTCGCTTTGACTTACCCCTCTATCCAACTTACCCACCCCCTTATACAATTCTAATAAATAACGACTGACAAGGTTGTGGAGTAAAATTGGCCTTCCGGCCTATTTATTTTAACAACTTTTATATGAAATAAATAACCACTTAAATAACCGTTTAAATAACATTTTTCTTAACACTTAAAATACCCCTGGTGGTCTTATAGACCACCAACTCCAACTTGGGCACTGGGACTAACATATCCCTTAGGCCTCCAGTCGCAAGACACCGACTCGGAGACAGTACACCTGGCCGCAGTGCCCTACCATTTACCCCCCTTCCTGGTTAACCCTTGTTGACCAGAAGGTACTCAATAACCCCATACCACCTATGGGTACCACCTTTTTCTCCAGACTTCCCCTTTTACCTCCTCTTCCAGGAACCAAACCCCGCCACAGCTCGCAAGGGGTAACGCCTTACTCTTGCGAGCAACCCCACACCCTCAGGGCCTGCTGAATTCCCTCCTGCAAACCCAGTTCCACAGGTCAATGCCCACTGCATTCAGGTGGACCCCATCTCCCCTTAGGTACCTCCACGTATCGACGTCCAACTCACGGTGGCGCACCACCAGGCCACCATTCCTCACAAAAATTCTCCCCACTTCCTTATTGACTTTTATCCGAGCCTTATTAACTTTTTCCACCGACCATGCCCACCGCCAGGATGTCCCGCCTACCATGTCCGACCAAATAACCCCAATACCCGGGAATGTAGTGCACAACCTTAAAATCATATTTAATGTCCCGTATCAGTTGGTGCATTGATCTGGCCCCCATGTCGTTACCTCCCGCATGCAGCACCAATACCTCCGGTGCCCTTTCCCGACCTGCGAACCTCTGTATCTCCGGCATAACCCCACTCCACGTCATACCCGGCACCCCGATCCAACGGACCCGGGCCTCTTGTAAGGGAATTCCTAACTGCCTTCCATTGGGCCGAACATCGGCCCGACTTGCCCCCCAGAACACGTACGAGTGACCCAAAAATCCAAACTAGTCTGGGTTCACCACCGACCGTTTTTATCCACTGCGCTGCGCTGTCAAGGCAATGTCCCACATCCAGTCGGGCAGGTAACCCTGCGTTGATCCGCTGCTGGCGCCAACTCCCGGAACCTGTCCCACTGAAAACGAGACAAAGCGTCAGCCAGGGTGTTATCCACCCCAGGAAGATGCACTGCGTACACAAATACCTTGAACTGCAAGCAGCGCAAACCAAATGTCTCAACAAACGCACCACTGGCTGTGACGTGGCTGACAACCTATTCACTACCTGAACCACTCCCATGTTATCACCGTTTAGGCGCACCTTGCTATTCCGGAATGAATCCCCCCATAGTTCAAACGCCCCACAATTGGGAAAAGTTCCAATAGTACCAGGTTCTTCAAGAACCCCCGCTTCCTCCCACTCCTTTGGCCATGGAGCCGCACTCCATTTTCCCTGACAGAACGCCCCATACCCCGTGGAGCCAGCCTCATCCGTAAACAAGTCCAGATCGAAATTGCCAACGGGCCCGGCCATCCACAACGCCCGCCCGTTGAAAGATTCCAGAAAACCGTGCCACACTTCCAAATCCTCACGAAGCTCTCTGGTTAGGCATGCAAAATGAGTAGGAACCTGCACCCCGGCTGTCGCAGCCGACAACCTGCGGCTAAATACCCTGCCCATGGGCATTATCCTGCAAGCGAAACACAACTTACCCAATAGTGACTGCATCTGTCGCAGCTGAATCTTACGACGGCCGATAACACCGCGCACTTCCTCCTTCAACTCTTCCAGCTTATCCTCTGGCAGTCGGCATTCCATCTTCTCAGAATCCAGCTCTATGCCCAGAAAAACTAAAGACGACGTGGGGCCCACCGTCTTCTCGGGGGCCAAAGGGACCCCAAAACGATCGGCCACGAATTGCAGCGTCCCCAGCAGGACCCTGCAAACGTTAGACCCCGGAGGGCCCACGCACAGAAAGTCATCCAGATAATGGATGATCGAACTGATCCTCGACACGTCCCGGACCACCCATTCTAGAACGAACTAAAAGTCTCAAAGAGCGCGCAAGAGATGGAGCAACCCATGGGCAAACAACGGTCCACGTAGCAAGCCCCCTCCCACATGCAACCCAAGAAACGAAAGCTGTTCGGGTGTACTGGTAGCAACCGAAAAGCCGATTGAACATCGGCTTTTGCCAACAACGCTCCCCGTCCACACCTGCGCACCCATGCCACAGCCGCATCGAAGGAGGTGTACGATACCGTGCAGTCCTCCGGCGCAAGAGCATCATTCACCGACCCACCCCTGGGAAAGGACAGGTGATGAATCAATCGAAATTTTTGAGGTTCCCTCTTGGGGACCACCCCAAGGGAGAAACCACTAACTCAGGTATGGGCGCATCCGTGAACGGTCCGGCCATACGCCCCAACTGTACCTCCCTATCTAGCTTCACCGAAACCACCAAGGGATGGAGCGAGGCAGACCGGATGTTCTTGGCTGCCGGGGGGACTGCAAAAGGCGCGCAAGGAATTCTGAAACCACCGGCGAAACCCTCCTAACAACTTGGCTGCACGCCTGTCGGGATACCTATTGAGAAAGGGAAGCATCCTTTCCACCCGGATTGGCGTCGTTCCCTTTTCCCCCAGAATCCCCAGGGCGACCCCTGCCTCGCGTAAAGCATTTGGACAAGGCATGACTGCCCCCCACATCCTGAACACACATGCTTGAAGCGACAGCTTGCTCCGGACTTGCACGTGCCCTCGTTGAACTGCCAGCAGTAGCCCCACCATTTCTCGGTCGGTTGTCCCGAGGCTGCAGCACCTCTGACCCCCCCCTGAAACTGATTGGTGGCCCGCGACGCTGTCATCAGCCGCATCCACAAGTTGATGTCCTTGTGATCCCATCGCAGTCCTGGTCTCATGGCCATCCTCTGCCGGAACTGTTTGTCATACCTCAACCATGCTACGCCACCATACGTCCTGAACGCTTCGCTAACCACCTCCAAATAAATGAACAGCCCAGAACAATGTTCCGGGGCCTTCTGCCCTATCACACAAGCCATGATCGCAAACGCTTGCAACCAATTTGTGAAAGTACGGGGTATAAGACGATAACGCCTCTTTTCCTCATCCTCCTTCCTGCTCTCTTCCGGCTTCACCCTATCCAGGTTGAATTTGTCCAAGGGGAGCAACGTGAAGATCTCCACATACTCACCTTTTCACAGCTTTTCTCTGACCTCCGGCTTGAGGTGAGTTCCTAACGGTGCCTCAAAACAAATGTACATCTCATTCTTAGCGGCATCCGCCAGCCTGATCACCTCCTTGTTTTTCTCTCCCGCAGCAACTTGCCCACCTGCCGTGGCCGCCCCCCCTTCCAATGGGGCCTGCCCCTCCTCTGACACCTCTACCGCTTGCACGCCTGGGGCCACGGGTACATCCGAAGGCCCCGCCACCTGCGATGAACCCCCTGTTTTCCCCCAAGCCGCCGCGGGCGACACCATGTCGCCCCCGCCCGGCTTAAAACGCCTGACCAAATCCTCCAACCCAGACCACAAGTCCTGCGTCTCCCCTGCCACTTTCCTCCCCGGTGGGGAAGAACGCGACCCAGGTGTCGCGCCTAAGCCCCCCCCCAACACCCCCTTGACCCAATAAATCTTGTAATAAGGAACAAATAACCACAGAAGAGTGGGACTTACCGGGCTGCCTGAAACTGGGTCCACCAGCCGCCGAACTGTTCTCCAGCGAAGCCAGTTGTCCCGAGTCCTCGCCACCGTCTGACCCGGACAGCTCCCCCCCAGACCTGTTGTCATCCGATTCTGCCGACACAAGCGCTGGCTGCACACCGTGCGGACGCGACCCACGTGGCAAGGGCTGTCGTGGCTGAGCATCACGCCCTCTCGATCCTGGCACACCCGACCCACTCGCCACCTCCACCGACGGATTCCGGGTCCGCCCCCTGGCACGGGTGTCATCCGCTCTACTCCCATCCGTCAGTCTTGGCGCCAAACCCCTCACCGCTCGTCCTGCTGGCTCCGCTGGACCCCTGACCGCCACCGCCTCCAGGCCACTGGCCCGCGAACTGGATTCTCCACGCTGGGCCGCACGGCTGTTCCGGGCATCACCCGCCGCCTCGACCGCGATGTCACCGCATCTCCGACGTGCGGGAGGGGGAGGGGCAAGAGGGCCACTCGTCTCCCCCACCGCCGAACTCCGTCCACGGCGCGGATTCCTCCCGGCCCCCCCCGCCGACACCGGCTGCGTGCGGTCAGGGGATGCGGCCGGAGGGCCCCCAACGGGTCTCCGGAAGGAAGTAGATCCACTCGGGGATGCCTCCGGACTGTACCGCTCAGGCGGCCTGAACCACCTAGCGCGCCCCGTAGTGACCCCCCCCGGCGGGCGCTGCCGCCCGCTCATCTAACACTGCAGACACCTGTTCCTGCAGCCACTCTGCCCCCTGCGCGGCCACCGCGGCCCGCAATTGCGCTAATAGCTCAGCCACATCAGCCATAGCACCGGCTGTGAAGCTTTCTACCTCGTGAGTGAAATGGAGGAAGTGAGAAAACGTCACTTCCTCCCTGACTAACTGCACTCCCCCTCCCCTTCTTCCCCACAGCCACCCCCCTTTTCTTAAAGGGAACCACAGCCCCTGCTAGGCTACTGCCTGTCCCACATGTCATGCCGTCCCTCCGCTCATTTCTCTCTTTGTCATTGCTCCAGGACTCTCTGAAGGAGCCGTTCAAAATCCCATTCACAGCAGCATCGGCCAAGAGAGTCTCAGAGATGCAAGCTCTACTGGCAAAAGAACCATACTTTGTCTACCCAGATAAAGTAGTCCTAAGACCATCCGATCGGTTTATTCCGAAGGTGTCATCCTCCTTCCACTTCAATCAGGAGATTAACCTTCCTGCTCTCTCCACAGAACAAGGGGATCCACATCCGCTCTATGTAAGAACTAACATTCTAACCTACCTGTCAACAACAAACGACCTTAGGAGGTCGGAAAACCTCCTGGTCATCCCACACGGCTTTAGAAGAGGTCAAGCAGCAACCTCTCGCACCATCGCAACATGGCTGGTGAAGATTAGTGATGAGCCGAACACCCCCGGGTTCGGTTCGCACCAGAACCCGCGAACGGACCGAAAGTTCGAACGAACATTAGAACCCTATTAAATACAATGGATGCGAACGTTCGAATTCTAAAGTGCTAATTATAACAACTATTATGCATGTTATTGTCATAAATAGGGTTTGGGAACCCGGGTTCTGCACCAGGGGACATGTATCAATGCAAAAAGAAGTTTTAAAAACGGTCGTTTTTCGGGAGCAGTCATTTTAATGATGCATAAAGTGAAAAAAAAAAAGTCAAATATTCCTTTAAATATCGTACCTGGGGGGTGTCTAAAGTATGCCTGTGAAGTGCCACGTGTTTCCCGTGTTTAGAACTGTCCCTGCACAAAATGACACTTCTAAAGGAAAAAAAAGCCATTTAAAACTGCTTGCGGCTTTAATGTAATGTCTGGTCCCGGTAATATGGATGAAATTCTTTAAGAAAAATGGCATAGCTACCCCATGACCCCCCCCCTACCCCAGCCCATTACCAGCCCCTTTGGGTCTTGTATGGATATTAAGGGGAACCCCGCACATAAAATAAAAAAGGCCCTATATACTCTGAACAGCCCTATACAGGCGGTGCATACAAGACAGGGACTGTAGGTTTGTTCTTATGTAGAATCTGTTTGTAATTTTGAACAGGTACATTGTTGAAGTGTAGCTCCAGCCCAAAAATCTATTTTTAAACTTTTTGGGAAACATAGGTAAGGGTTATCACCCCTGTAACATTTGTTTTGCTGTCTGTGCCCCTGTTCAGAACATTTCACCTCACTTTCCGTCCCAATGACAACTGTTTTTGAAATGTGGTGTTTTTCTTGAAACAAGGATTGCTGATAAAGCATCAGTACAGATGAGACCCCTTTCTCCCATATTTATTCTTACAGGAGAGAATTTTCCTTTCTAGGGGTAGATTTCCTCTCACTTCCTGTTGTCTTCTTTCGTTTGCAAGTAGGAGTCGTTTGTAAGTTGGATGTTTGAAAGTAGGGACCTGCCGTATATACTCTGCAGAAATAGGCCCCTTAGTTGTTGGTGTTGGCACAACACTGTAAGCACTCAGTTACTCTTGGTTGGTGCTGGAACGCCCTGCTGTCAACTATTATATCAGGAATTTTAATTACATATAATTGTTGAACAGTGGTAGTAAAAATTGGGGCTTTGATGGTGGTGCTGGTGCCACAACACTGTAAGCCCTGACAGTTACTCTTGGTGGGTGCAGCAATGGGCCCTGCTGTGAATTATTAGATCAAGAATTGTAATTACATGCCCCTTTTGAACAGGGGCTGAAAAATTGGGCCTTTCGTGGTGGTGGTGGTGGTGGCGTTGCCACAAGACTGTAAGCCCTCAGAGTTACTCTTGGTGGGTGCAGCAATGGACCCTGCTGTGAATTATTAGATCAAGAATTGTAATTGCATGCCCCTGTTGAACAGGGGCTGAAAAATTGGGCCTTAGGCACTGGTGGCACAACACTACAACCCCTCACAGATACTGTACTTGGAGCACAGCAATGAGCCCTATGGCAAATTATTGCTAAAAAAATTGTAATTACACGCCCCTGTAAAACAGGGGCTGAAAAATTGGGCCTTAGCCACTGGTGGCGGCACCCATAAACAAAAATGATCTTCCAAGCTATCATCATCAATCGTATCATTGAGGACTCGGAGGAGGAGGATAGCCAGTCAACATAACAGCACAGGCACTCAGCATCAGCATCAGTCTTGAAGGGATGTGACATGTTAAAATCAATTAGTCTGTTATATCAGCATCAGGTGTGTGGTAGCTGGTGGTGATCCAAGACTGGTTCATCTTGATGAAAGTCAGTCGATCAACCGAGTCGGTGGACAGGCGCACCCTGTGATCCGTGACAAATCCTCCAGCAGCACTGAATGTGCGTTCCGAAAGAACGCTGGATGCAGGACAGGCCAGTAGCTCAATTGCATACTGTGCAAGCTCTGGCCAGTGATCCATCCTCAAGACCCAGTAAGCCAGAGGATTTTCGGTGGGGAAGGTGTCCAAGTCTGACCTTGCCCCTAGATATTCCTGCACCATGTTTATCAGACGCTGGCGATGGTTGCTGGAACCGATCATACTTTGGGGCTGCGGACTAAAGAATTGTCTGAACGCATCGGTCAGACGGCCACCTTCCCCACCGCTCCTTCTTTGACTGGCCGAAGCCTCAGCAACTCGTTGTCCAGGACCAGGAGTTTGTAACCTCCCAGTCTCTGGGAACGCGTTGCACAGACCTTTCTGCAAGGCCTCCCGGAGTTGTCTCATCCTCTGCTCCCTCTGCGACGGTAACATAAGGTCCGCAACCTTACCCTTGTACCGTGGATCAAGGAGAGTGGCCAGCCAGTAATGGTCCCTCTCCTTGATCCGAAGAATACGAGGATCCTTCCGCAGACTTTGAAGGATCAGGGAGGCCATGCAGCGTAGGTTTGCTGAGGCATTCGCTCCGGAGTCCTCTGGGTCACTAAGGACGACATGATCCGCAGCCACCTCCTCCCAGCCACGTACAAGTCCACTGGTTTCTTGGGACTGTAAATCATCCCTAAAAGACTGCTGCTGATGATGCTGAGTGCCAGCCTCCACCTCCATGCTGACACAATCCTCCTCCTCCTCCTCCTCCTCCTCCTCCTCCTCCTCCTCTTCCTGTGCGATGGGTGGGACAGAAGGAACACTGTCTGGGTAAAGGGGGCCTTGAGAGGCAAGGAAGTCCTCCTCTTCCTGCCTCTGTTCTGCCTCAAGTGCCCTGTCCATTATTCCACGCAGCGTGTGCTCCAACAGGTGGACAAGAGGTACAGTGTCACTGATGCATGCACTGTCACTGCTCACCATCCTCGTGGCCTCCTCAAATGGTGCCAGGACAGTGCATGCATCCCTGATCATGCCCCACTGGCGTGGAGAAAAAAAACCAAGCTCCCCTGACCCTGTCCTGGTGCCGTAGTCGCACAGGTACTCATTGATGGCCCTCTGCTGCGTGTGCAGCCGCTGCAGCATGGCCAACGTTGAGTTCCACCTGGTGGGCATGTCACATATAAGGCGGTTCTTGGGCAGGTTCAACTCCTTTTGCAGCTCAGCCAGGCGAGCACTGGCATTATAAGATCTGCGGAAATGCACACAGACTTTCCTGGCCTGCCTCAGGACATCCTGTAAGCCCGGGTACCTGCCCAAGAACCGCTGCACCACCAGGTTAAGGACGTGAGCCACACAGGGCACATGGGTCAGTTGTCCCTGTCGGAGGGCGGAGAGGAGGTTGGTGCCATTGTCGCAAACCACCATTCCTGGCTTAAGCTGGCGTGTCGTCAACCACCTCTCGGCCTGGCCCTGCAGAGCAGACAGGACCTCTGCCCCAGTGTGGCTTCTGTCCCCCAAACACACCAGCGCAAGCACGGCATGGCATCTTTTTGCCTGCGTACTTGCGTAGCCCCGTGAACGGCTACGGAGCACCGCTGGTTCATAGGACAAACCACAGGAAGAGGCCATGGAGGAAGAAGAAGAGGAGGGGGTGGAGGAGAGAGGTGTGTCACAACCAGTAGTAGCATTTTGGAGGCGTGGCGGTGGGACAACCTCCAACACTACTGCACCTTGTCCTGCATCCTTCCCAGCTGCCAAAAGAGTGACCCAATGGGCCGTGAAAGAAAGGTAACGTCCCTGTCCATGCCTGCTGGACCATGAGTCAGCGGTAATATGCACCTTACCGCTGACCGCCCTGTCCAGCGAGGCCAAGACATTGCCTTCCACATGCCGGTAGAGAGCCGGAATAGCCTTCCGTGAGAAAAAGTGGCGTTTGGGAACCTGCCACTGAGGAACCGCACATTGCACAAACTCACGGAAGGGGGCCGAGTCTACCAACTGAAAAGGCAGCAGTTGAAGCGCTAGCAATTTAGCCAAGCTAGCATTCAACCGCTGGGCATGTGGATGGCTGGGAGTGAACTTCTTTCGACGGTCCAGCAGCTGGGGCAGGGAAATTTGCCTGCTAGAATCGGACGTCGGTGTACTGCTAGCAGAGTGGGCGCAAGTACTTGGCTGTGACACACCTAATTCTACACCTTCATTCCTCTCAGTGCATGTTTCAGAGAGGACTGAAGTTATAGTGGGGTTGGAGATCCCAGCTGATGCGGTGCAAGGAGAGGTCCGCTTTGTTCTTTGGTGTGGGTCTTTGAGGTAGGCTTGCCAACGAGCTGCATGGCAGGTCAACATATGTCTGGTCAGGCATGTGGTACCCAAGCGGCTGATGTTTTGGCCACGCGATATACGCTTGAGACATATGTTGCAAACAGCAGCTGTGCGATCTGATGCACTAGCCTCAAAAAAGGCCCACACCAAAGAACTTTTTGAATGACGGGCAGAGGCAGCGCCCTGCACAGGCGGAGCTCTGCGGTGTGATTCCGTCGGTGTACTGCCCTTACGCTGGCCACCAAAGGGCATCCTGCCTCGTTGGAGATGTGCCTCCTCCTCATCCTCCTCCTCCTCCTCTCTCCTATTAGGCACCCACGTGGAGTCAGTGACCTCATCATCACCTCCCTCCTCATCACTGGAGCCAATCTGGCAGTATGCTGCAGCTGCTGGAACATGACTGCCAGATTGGTGTCCTTCTTGAGCATCCCCTCTGTCTGCTCTCACGCTACTGCCTTCCTCTAGCTGGGTTTCATCATCAGACCCTTCGAAACGCTGGGCATCCTCCTGGAGCATGTACCCAACACTGTGCTCAAACAGTTCGGGGGACTCCTCAGGAGGAGGACATGGTGGGTCTAGGGAAGGAGTGACTGATGATGAGTCTGACATTGATACCAGGGAAGAGGACGCTTTGGCAGCTGCTTTTCCAGTACCCTGAGCCTGGGTGAGAGAGGATGAGGAGGAGGAGGAGGGCTTGGTCATCCACTCTACCAAGTCTTCGGCATGATGTGGCTCAACATGTCCAGCTGCCGAAAAGAAGGACAAGCGTGTCCCATGGCCATGTGCTGATGACAATGCACCGCGTCCACGACCAGCACTGTTGCCCCCAGACACAGAGCCTGCTTGCCCTCTTTTATTGCCTCCTGACTGTCTGCCTCTCCTTGTTTGCCTTCCAGACATTCTAATAGATGGCCTGCAGGGAGATGGGAAAAAAGCAATAAGGGCTACCTTCAGGTGTCCTTCTCTGTCCCTTGAAACAAGGACTTTGACAGTGAAAGAAACTGACACACTCTCCCTACCTACAGTTTTCTGTCCCTAGAAAAAATGTTTTTTTTAAGCACAATTTAGCACAAGGAGAATTCACTCACTGTCCTTCCAGGTCCCTGGAAACAAGGACTTTGACAGTGAAAGAAACTGACACACTCTCCCTACCTACAGTTTTCTGTCCCTAGAAAAAAAATTTTTTTTAAGCACAATTTAGCACAAGGAGAATTCACTCACTGTCCTTCCAGGTCCCTGGAAACAAGGACTTTGACAGTGAAAGAAACTGACACACTCTCCCTACCTACAGTTTTCTGTCCCTAGAAAAAATGTTTTTTTTAAGCACAATTTAGCACAAGGAGAATTCACTCACTGTCCTTCCAGGTCCCTGGAAACAAGGACTTTGACAGTGAAAGAAACTGACACACTCTCCCTACCTACAGTTTTCTGTCCCTAGAAAAAATGTTTTTTTTAAGCACAATATAGCACAAGGAGAATTCACTCACTGTCCTTCCAGGTCCCTGGAAACAAGGACTTTGACAGTGAAAGAAACTGACACACTCTCCCTACCTACAGTTTTCTGTCCCTAGAAAAAATGTTTTTTTTAAGCACAATTTAGCACAAGGAGAATTCACTCACTGTCCTTCCAGGTCCCTGGAAACAAGGACTTTGACAGTGAAAGAAACTGACACACTCTCCCTACCTACAGTTTTCTGTCCCTAGAAAAAATGTTTTTTTTAAGCACAATTTAGCACAAGGAGAATTCACTCACTGTCCTTCCAGGTCCCTGGAAACAAGGACTTTGACAGTGAAAGAAACTGACACACTCTCCCTACCTACAGTTTTCTGTCCCTAGAAAAAATGTTTTTTTTAAGCACAATTTAGCACAAGGAGAATTCACTCACTGTCCTTCCAGGTCCCTGGAAACAAGGACTTTGACAGTGAAAGAAACTGACACACTCTCCCTACCTACAGTTTTCTGTCCCTAGAAAAAATGTTTTTTTTAAGCACAATTTAGCACAAGGAGAATTCACTCACTGTCCTTCCAGGTCCCTGGAAACAAGGACTTTGACAGTGAAAGAAACTGACACACTCTCCCTACCTACAGTTTTCTGTCCCTAGAAAAAATGTTTTTTTTAAGCACAATTTAGCACAAGGAGAATTCACTCACTGTCCTTCCAGGTCCCTGGAAACAAGGACTTTGACAGTGAAAGAAACTGACACACTCTCCCTACCTACAGTTTTCTGTCCCTAGAAAAAATGTTTTTTTTAAGCACAATTTAGCACAAGGAGAATTCACTCACTGTCCTTCCAGGTCCCTGGAAACAAGGACTTTGACAGTGAAAGAAACTGACACACTCTCCCTACCTACAGTTTTCTGTCCCTAGAAAAAATGTTTTTTTTAAGCACAATTTAGCACAAGGAGAATTCACTCACTGTCCTTCCAGGTCCCTGGAAACAAGGACTTTGACAGTGAAAGAAACTGACACACTCTCCCTACCTACAGTTTTCTGTCCCTAGAAAAAATGTTTTTTTTAAGCACAATTTAGCACAAGGAGAATTCACTCACTGTCCTTCCAGGTCCCTGGAAACAAGGACTTTGACAGTGAAAGAAACTGACACACTCTCCCTACCTACAGTTTTCTGTCCCTAGAAAAAATGTTTTTTTTAAGCACAATTTAGCACAAGGAGAATTCACTCACTGTCCTTCCAGGTCCCTGGAAACAAGGACTTTGACAGTGAAAGAAACTGACACACTCTCCCTACCTACAGTTTTCTGTCCCTAGAAAAAATGTTTTTTTTAAGCACAATTTAGCACAAGGAGAATTCACTCACTGTCCTTCCAGGTCCCTGGAAACAAGGACTTTGACAGTGAAAGAAACTGACACACTCTCCCTACCTACAGTTTTCTGTCCCTAGAAAAAATGTTTTTTTTAAGCACAATATAGCACAAGGAGAATTCACTCACTGTCCTTCCAGGTCCCTGGAAACAAGGACTTTGACAGTGAAAGAAACTGACACACTCTCCCTACCTACAGTTTTCTGTCCCTAGAAAAAATGTTTTTTTTAAGCACAATTTAGCACAAGGAGAATTCACTCACTGTCCTTCCAGGTCCCTGGAAACAAGGACTTTGACAGTGAAAGAAACTGACACACTCTCCCTACCTACAGTTTTCTGTCCCTAGAAAAAATGTTTTTTTTAAGCACAATTTAGCACAAGGAGAATTCACTCACTGTCCTTCCAGGTCCCTGGAAACAAGGACTTTGACAGTGAAAGAAACTGACACACTCTCCCTACCTACAGTTTTCTGTCCCTAGAAAAATTTTTTTTTTTAAGCACAATTTAGCACAAGGAGAATTCACTCACTGTCCTTCCAGGTCCCTGGAAACAAGGACTTTGACAGTGAAAGAAACTGACACACTCTCCCTACCTACAGTTTTCTGTCCCTAGAAAAAATGTTTTTTTTAAGCACAATTTAGCACAAGGAGAATTCACTCACTGTCCTTCCAGGTCCCTGGAAACAAGGACTTTGACAGTGAAAGAAACTGACACACTCTCCCTACCTACAGTTTTCTGTCCCTAGAAAAAATGTTTTTTTTAAGCACAATATAGCACAAGGAGAATTCACTCACTGTCCTTCCAGGTCCCTGGAAACAAGGACTTTGACAGTGAAAGAAACTGACACACTCTCCCTACCTACAGTTTTCTGTCCCTAGAAAAAATGTTTTTTTTAAGCACAATTTAGCACAAGGAGAATTCACTCACTGTCCTTCCAGGTCCCTGGAAACAAGGACTTTGACAGTGAAAGAAACTGACACACTCTCCCTACCTACAGTTTTCTGTCCCTAGAAAAAATGTTTTTTTTAAGCACAATATAGCACAAGGAGAATTCACTCACTGTCCTTCCAGGTCCCTGGAAACAAGGACTTTGACAGTGAAAGAAACTGACACACTCTCCCTACCTACAGTTTTCTGTCCCTGGAAAAAATGTTTTTTTTAAGCACAATTTAGCACAAGGAGAATTCACTCACTGTCCTTCCAGGTCCCTGGAAACAAGGACTTTGACAGTGAAAGAAACTGACACACTCTCCCTACCTACAGTTTTCTGTCCCTAGAAAAAATGTTTTTTTTAAGCACAATTTAGCACAAGGAGAATTCACTCACTGTCCTTCCAGGTCCCTGGAAACAAGGACTTTGACAGTGAAAGAAACTGACACACTCTCCCTACCTACAGTTTTCTGTCCCTAGAAAAAATGTTTTTTTTAAGCACAATATAGCACAAGGAGAATTCACTCACTGTCCTTCCAGGTCCCTGGAAACAAGGACTTTGACAGTGAAAGAAACTGACACACTCTCCCTACCTACAGTTTTCTGTCCCTGGAAAAAATGTTTTTTTTAAGCACAATTTAGCACAAGGAGAATTCACTCACTGTCCTTCCAGGTCCCTGGAAACAAGGACTTTGACAGTGAAAGAAACTGACACACTCTCCCTACCTACAGTTTTCTGTCCCTAGAAAAAATGTTTTTTTTAAGCACAATTTAGCACAAGGAGAATTCACTCACTGTCCTTCCAGGTCCCTGGAAACAAGGACTTTGACAGTGAAAGAAACTGACACACTCTCCCTACCTACAGTTTTCTGTCCCTAGAAAAAATGTTTTTTTTAAGCACAATTTAGCACAAGGAGAATTCACTCACTGTCCTTCCAGGTCCCTGGAAACAAGGACTTTGACAGTGAAAGAAACTGACACACTCTCCCTACCTACAGTTTTCTGTCCCTAGAAAAAATGTTTTTTTTAAGCACAATTTAGCACAAGGAGAATTCACTCACTGTCCTTCCAGGTCCCTGGAAACAAGGACTTTGACAGTGAAAGAAACTGACACACTCTCCCTACCTACAGTTTTCTGTCCCTAGAAAAAATGTTTTTTTTAAGCACAATTTAGCACAAGGAGAATTCACTCACTGTCCTTCCAGGTCCCTGGAAACAAGGACTTTGACAGTGAAAGAAACTGACACACTCTCCCTACCTACAGTTTTCTGTCCCTAGAAAAAATGTTTTTTTTAAGCACAATATAGCACAAGCACAAAACACACTGACACTCTCCCTACCTATCCTTCTCTTTCCCTAAACTAAAGGAATCCAGGTTAAGCAAGAAAGAAATAAAAGTCACTGTCCCTGCCTATGCTGCTCTATCCCTGCTCCGGAAAACACTACACTAGGCCGCCGTGCTGGCGGCCTTTTATAGTGTGGGGCGTGTACTAAACACCCTCAGCAATAATTGGCCACAGGCATCCTGCCTGTGGCCAATCATTGCTCTCCTCGCTGACGGCGCTGTGATTGGCCAAGCATGCGGGGTCACAGTGCATGCTTGGCCAATCACAGCGCCTGGATGACACTGCGATGGCGTAGTGCATTGTGGGCCGTTCGCGTCACTCGAATTTGGCGCGAACGGCCCAAATCGTTCGATCTTCGTCGAACGATCGAACAGCCGATGTTCGAGTCGAACGTATGTTCGACTCGAACACGAAGCTCATCCCTAGTGAAGATCATCAAAAAGGCTTATTCACTGAGTCAAACGCAAATACCTGAGGGCTTAAAGGCACATTCTACAAGGGCAATGGCGACCTCCTGGGCGGCCTACTGCAGAGTGTCCTCGGAAACTATTTGCCGAGCAGCGACCTGGTCCTCAAGGAATACCTTTATTTCTCATTACAAGGTGGACTCTGCCAGATTGTCCACGGCAGAGTTTGGACGAGCAATTATTCAGTTCAACACCTCTATTCCATGTAAATAGAAAAATTGTCTTTATGCTCAGACCCACCCAGTCTGCGAGTTATTCACCCAAAGGTGTATGCTGCCATGATGCGACAGGAAAATGGAAAATTGTATACTCACCTTTCCGTAATTTTCCTTTCCTGTCGCATCTTCATGGCAGCATACAGATGCCCACCCGTCTGAGGTGAGGTATATATATATATTAGAATACCTGGGCGGGGGCCCTCTCTGGGCTTAATAGCTAAACGGTCCTATCAGGTTGTGGGGGCGGAGCCACAACCCAAAGGTGTATGCTGCCATGAAGATGCGACAGGAAAGAAAAATTCTGGAAAGGTGAGTATACAATTTTCCATTATATATATATATATATATATATATATATATATATATATATATATATGTAGCGGGGTCTCCTTTAAGGCCCCGGGACTACGTTACCCGGAACCCCGTTCGGCACCCAGGGTGCATTTAGCCACCGCAGAGACTCATGGGAGGGGCTATATAAGAAGAGGGGAGGCGGAGCTCGGCCTCTTTGGGACACCGCGCTGCAATCAACAGGTCTTCCTGTGCGGATCTGCTGCAGTACAGGGCCTGAAGCCAGGGGCCTTGCACAAACTTCCAGAGAGCCTTCCACCCCACTGCGGAGCCTGGGTGGCACCTGACTTGTCGAGTTTGGACATCAGTTGGACCGGGGACCCGGCCGTTGCGGACACTGTGTGCGTAGACACAGTAGGTGGAGGTCCCGGACTGGGATCGCGTCCGGAGTGGTGAGCGAGCACCTGCTCATTCATATAAACTGTACTTTAACTAGGCCTAGAGACTGCCTTGGCCCTCCTGGTTCTATTTACTGTCCCACAGGAGACTATTGGAGGAACTGAGTTGGGTAGTCTCCTGTGAGTGGTTCATTCTCCTTTTTAATTTTCCTACCCGTTGGATTACAAACTACTGTTCCTGTTGTGCACCACCAGTCAACACCAGACGGAGTCTAAAGCTTGGTCAGGCCTGATCTGTAGGTAGAACTTTTGTTGCTGCGCCATAAGGGCGCATAGATAGAGATAGCTGCACTTGGCGGGTAATCGCCTGTATTATACTTTCTGTCTGCAGGGCTCTGCCGACATATATGTGTTATGTGTTAACCTTGTGCCTTTTATCCAAAGTAAAGAAACGTTATATTTTATCACTTGCTATCAGTGTGTTATCTTCATGCAAAGAGGTTACCCTTGCAATACAGATAGATTGTGTGCATACACTGTTAGATTGTGATACGAGAACAATCCCTAGACTAGCTGTGCCAGAGTGGGTCAAGTAGATTGCCGGGGGTTGGCGGTGCTGTACACAGGGTCCCAAACAAATCCAGTGGCTCTCTTAACTGGGGGTAGCGCTACATATATATTTTACTTCCTGCTATAAAACATATTAAAAAAAAAACAAGTAAAACAATCAAGTTTCTTGATAAATTTAGGCCAATATGTATTCTGCTACATGTTTTTGCAAAAAAAATTCCAATAAGTATATATTGATTGGTTTGCGCAAAATTTATACCGTCTACAAACTATGGGCTATATACTGGAATTTATTTTTATTTTTTACTATTAATGGCAGCGATCAGCTACTTATAGCGGGATTGCGATATTGCGGTGGACATACGGACAATAACTGACACTTTTGACATTCTTTGGGAACCAGTGACACTAATACAGTGATCAGTGCTAAAAATATGCACTGTCACTGTACTAATGACACTGGCTGGGAAGGGGTTAAACAACAGGGGCGATCAAAGGGATAAATGTGAGTCTAACCACTGGTTTAGTGTACACTGTGTGCTGCTTTCTCTAAGGCAAGTAATCAATTTTATTCCCTGCTTTGCAGGGGGGGGGGGGAAATCCATTACTTCCCCGCTGACAGGACAGGGCTCTGCCTTGTTTACATAGACACCATCAACGAGGCACCATTCCTTCCACTGACAAACATGATGAGGCATTGTTCCTTCCACTGACCCCAACGATGGGGCACTATTCCTCCCAATGATACCAATGATAGGGTACTATTCCTCCCAATGATACCAACGATGGGGGGGGGGGGGGGGGCTAGTCCTTCCACTGACACCAATGATGGGACACTTTGGGGTTGATTTACTAAAGGCAAATAGACTGTGGACTCTGCAGTTGCTCCAAAGCTTGGAAGAGGAGGGGAAGCTCTACTGGCTTCCATTATCCAATCATCTGCAAGCAAAATGCTATTTTTTGTTTATTTTCCTTGCATGTGATTGGCTATTCATTGCAAGGGTGAAGCTTTACCTCATCTAGAGCAACTGCACTTGCAGAGTGTACAGTCTATTTGCTTTTAGTAAATCAATCCTTATTCCTCCCACTAATAGCAATGATGGGTCCCTATTTATTCCACTGACACCAACAATGGGGCATTATTCCTTCCACTAACACCCACAGTGGGGCACCATTTCTTCCACTGATACCAACAATGGGGCATTATTCCTTCCACTGATACCAACAATGGGGCACTATTCCTTCCACTGATACCAACAATGGGGCACTATTTTCTCCACTGATACCAACAAAGGGGCACTATTCCTTCCACTGATACCAACAATGGGGCATTATTTCTTCCACCGATACTAACAATGGGGCACTATTCCTTCCACTGATACCAACAATGGGGCACTATTTCTTCCACTGAGAACAACAATGGAGCCTTATTTCTTCCACTGACACCCACAATGGGGCACTATTCATTCCACTGACACCAATAATGGGGCACCATTTCTTCCACTGATACCAACAATGGGACATTATTCCTTCTACTGATACTAACAATGGGGCACTATTCCTTCCACTGATACCAACAATGGGGCGCTATTTCTTCCACTGATACCAACAATGGCAAGCTATTCCTTCCACTGATACCAACAATGGGGCACTATTCCTTCCACTGATACCAACAATGGCACACTATTCCTTCCACTGATACCAACAATGGGGCACTATTCCTTCCACTGACACCAACAATGGGGCACTATTCCTTCCACTGATACCAACAATGGGGCATTATTTCTTCCACTGATACTAACAATGGGGCACTATTCCTTCTACTGATACCAACAATGGGGCACTATTTCTTCCACTGATACCAACAATGGGGCACTATTCCTTCCACTGATACCAACAATGGGGCATTATTCCTTCCACTGACACCCACAATGGGGCACTATTCCTTCCACTGATACCAACATTGGGGCACTATTTCTTCCACTGATACCAACATTGGGGCACTATTTCTTCCACTGATACTAACAATGGGGCACTATCCCTTCCACTGAGACCCATATTGGAGCACAATTCCTTCCATTGCCAACCACAATAGGGCACTATTCTTTCCACTGACACCCACAATGGGGCACTATTCCTTCCACTGACACCCATAGTAAGGCACTATTCTCCCTACTAATACTAATGATGGGGCACTATTCCTTCCACTGACATCTTTGATGAGGCACTATTGATCTTTTATTGAAAAGAATCAAGCAACCAATTTTATACAAAAGTAAAAAACAAAACCATAGTACAAAACTTCAACAGAAAACAAAGGAATACACAACAATTTTCAGAATATATACAATATACACATAATCCACTACCAAAACATCCCTAGAAAACTGTCTACATAAAGCAGCAGAGAGGGCCTAAGAGGCACAACCCATCACCTATGTACGCAGCCATTTATCAAAAATGTATCAAAAATACTGATAATCTAGGGTGATAAGAGACAGACAGCCACACCCGGGAAAGAGACTCCTGGTAGTCAGGGAGGCTTGAAACCCCTCCACGCCTTCAACCAAGCCCCCTGACCCCGCTTGTCTCTCTCAAGCTCCAGAATCTTCCCCACCTCATGCAAAATGTCATACACCACCACCTCAACAGGAAGGAGTTTTTGCCGAATGCTGACCTGACACCGTGCATTCCAGGTGAAATAACGGACTACTAGGCTAACTAAAAAAAGTGTATCCAAACAAAAAACTCCACCGGTATTGAATGCTCCGTACACCCACTCAGCATAACCCAGCCTGGTGAGGAAAGGGACACCGAGGGCCCGCCCCACCTGTTTGTACACCTCTATGTTAAAAGGGCAATGAAGCAGAAAATGGTCCATAGTCTCCTCCTCATCTGCACACTCCTCCCGAGGACAGCTACGATCCATCCCACTGCGGAATTTCAAATTGCCCCGAACATAGAGCTTCCCATGGAAGCACAACCAGGCCAGATCCCTAAATTTAGGGGGTACACTATCCAAATTAATCAGTCTTAACCCCGCCCTCAAAACTGGGCCCGGGCAATCCCTTAAGGCCAGTGGGTCATGAAAGACTTTGCTCAAGACTCGACTCATAAGGACTTTCCTTGGAACCGATCTGAGATCTTCAGCCGACAATCGCCACTGCCGCAGTAACTTCAGGCACGGAGCGACATAGGCTGGTAGCTGACCACGATGACCCCTGCGATTCTTCACTTGGCCACCTTCTTCCCAAAGTCGTAGAAAAGGCCTAAACCAAGATCTAAATATGCCTACCCATCCAGGAGGTTCCACTGCAAGCATATTACCAATGTTAAACTTTAGAAATAGCAGTGAAAAGAAAAGAACTGGGTTGACCATACCTAAGCCACCCTCCCTCCTGGATAGGTAGGTGACATTCCTCTTGATGGGGTTCAGTCTGTTCCCCCACAGCATCTGGAAGAACACACTACTGACCCTAGCATAGAGAGACACTGGCAAGATGCAGACAAAGCTGACATACAAGAAGATCGGAATCAGGTAAGTCTTAATCAGATCAACCCTTTCCCTCATAGATAACTTCCATCTCTTCCAGCTGACCACCTTAGTATTGGCAATTTCCAGTCTGCCTTCCCAGTTTTTGAGGCCATAATCGCCGGGTCCAAATTCAATGCCTAGTATCTTAATTCTTTCCTGGGGCACTGGAAAGGTGTCCGGGAGATCAAACCCCTCACCTTCCTTTCCCATCCAGAAAACTTCAGTCTTTTCCTGATTGATCCTGGAGCCTGATGCTTCAGAATACCGTGATGTCAGAGAGACTACCTCCTCCGCTTCATCGGTCCCAGTGACAATCACAGACACATCGTCTGCATAGGCAACAACCCTCAATGGCGGCTCACCCGGGAGCCCCACTGGTACCCCACACAACATGCCGCTCTCTAGCCTCCTGATGAAGGGGTCGATTGCAAACACATAGAGCAGGGGACTCAGGGGACAACCCTGGCGCACCCCGGAGCCAACCTCAAAGGACTGTCCAACCCAACCATTAACAAGAGGGAAGCTTTCTGCCCCCTTATACAAGACTTTCAGCCAATCGACAAAACCACCCGGCAGACCGTACTTACTAAGGAGCAACCACAGGTACTCATGGTTAACACGATCAAAAGCCTTTGCCTGATCCAATGTCAGCAAATACTTTCCCCAGCCTGCAGCCCTGCACCGCTCCAAGGCCTCCCGGACAGCTAAAACCGCTGTGAAGGTGCTCCTACCCTGGACCGAACAGTGCTGATGGCGAGAAAGCAAAGACTCTGCCACTGACGATAGGCGCCAGAAAAATATCTTTGCCAGTATCTTTCTATCGACATTAAGAAGGCTGATGGGGCGCCAATTCTCAATCATCGAAGGATCTTTACCCTTTGAAAGAAGAATCACAGCCGAGTGCCTCATGGAAGGGGAAAGCACCCCCTCAGCAAGGCAACTGTTAAAAACCTCTACCAAATGCGGGGCCAGAATAGACTTAAAGGCTTTGTAAAACTCAGCCGTCAAGCCATCCGGTCCAGGCGACTTTTTGATGGCAAGCTGTTCAATTGCCCTCATCACCTCTTCGACTGTGATCTCCTCTGTCAAATTCATCAATGGAACATCTCCACCATTTAGACCTGGAGTAGAGTCCAAAAAGCTTTCCATCTTGTCACGATCAAGCTCTTTCCTCCCAAGAAGGTCGGCATAAAAGGACCTCACGACCTCCAGAATCCCTGACCTGGACTTTGTCAAGGAACCTGTACTGTCCTTAAGGCCAACGACCGTTTTAACAGCTACACCTTGTTTGCAGTTCTGGTAAGGGTCAGGCGAGTGGTACTTCCCATAGTCCCTCTCCAGAACCAAAGAGGCATGCCGGTCATATTGACACTTCCTGAGAAGGAGTTTCACTTCGGAGATTGCCCCAGGATCTCCTCCTCTCGAGACAAGAATATCCAGCTTCCTCCGTAAACGTTGGTAGGTCATGTATTTATTAAACTGATTTCTATTGGCTAGGCCCCTGAAGAATCCAGCGATCCTCTTTTTGGTCAGCTCCCACCACTCAGCCTTGCTGCTACAAAAGTCCAGGATGGTCACCTGTGCCTGAAAGAATTCCTCAAAGGATTGTCTAACATGTTCTTCCTTGAGTAGTGTCGAATTTAATCTCCAGATGCCCTTGCCCCTCTGAGGGGCGTCTGAAGCATTCAGTACCACAGATAGCATACAGTGATCAGAGAACTCTACTGCCTGCACCACTGGGGGCGAGAAAGCAGAGGCCTCCTTCAAAAAAAACCTATCTATCCTACTCTGACTATTACCACGATGAAAAGTGAACCCGGTGTCATCTGGGAGGTGCTTAATGTGCACATCCACAAGACCAGCATCCCTAACCATACTATTTAAAAAAACGCTATCATATCCCAGCCTGTCCTTGAAGTCCTTCCTGTCCTTGGGCCTAGTTACTGTATTAAAGTCACCTCCAAAGACCACTTGCCGGGATGTAAAAAGAAATGGCTTGATCCTTGTAAAAAGGCATTTCCTGTCCCACTTTGTGTGCGGCCCATAAACATTGATTAGGCGCAGGTCCTGCCCTCCCACAAGGACGTCTAAGACCATACATCTCCCAATCTCCACCTCAATAACCCGCCGGACAGTTACCATGCCGGTTTTAAACAACACCGCCACACCGCCGTAAGGCTCGGCCGCAAGAGACCAGTAAGATGGACCATACCTCCACTCTCTCTTGGCCATATGAATATCTGCCAAGGAGGTGAGCCTAGTCTCTTGCAAAAATAAAATTTCAGCATCTAATTGGCTGAACAAAAAGAAGGCCATAGAACGAGCTCTTACTGACTTAATGCTGGCGACATTAATTGTCACCACTTTTAACGGAGGGGGAACCGCCATTTGGGTTATTGGGTGGATTGTTTCTTAGCTCCCCTCTGCTGCTCATCACCAGAAGCCTCTCTCTTTCTAGAGGCCGCCTCAAAGTCCATTTCAGAATCGGAACTTCTTTCAGAAGAAGCTCCAGATGAAGAAATATCCCACTTGGAGGACCTATGACGGCTGGAGACAGAAACCGAAGCTTCTCGTCCCCGTTCCGTCCTCACCGCCTGCCTCTTCCGCCTCCCAACCTTCCTTCTCTCCTCCAGGTACCGCAGGTCTGCCTCAGAGATGCCCTCATCTCTTATTTTTTTCTTTAAAGTCTTTCCACAAGACTTCTTTACAGAGGAAGGGGCGCCCTTTTTAGTACACGCTGGTGGGGGGGGTGATCCCTTTAAGTCAGACTCGGGAGGGGTAGACTCCTGGGGGGTAACAGACTCGGGGGGCACAGACTTGGAAGGTTCCGACACAAGAGGAGAGGGTACAGTAGGCTGGGGGGACACAGAGACAGAAACAGAAGGAGTACTTACAGACACAGGAGGGGTGGCCACAGGAACTGGAGAGGGATCCTGAGCAGGACCAGGGGAGGGGGTCACCGCAGAGGAGGATGGTACACCAGGGGTCTCACCCTCCATCCTGTCCAGCCTTGACATGTCCTCTACTACCTCCTTCTCCATATTGTGCCAGGCTTCAGGACATCTGCTGTAGGGGTGGCCAAGGCGCAGGCACAGATTGCACCTGATCATCTTAGTGCAGTCCTTAGCCATATGACCCTGACCCCGACACACTGAACACATCAAGGCTGAACAGGAGGAGCTCAAGTGCCCCTTTTCTCCACAGCGGTGACACAGCTTCGGCTGACCAGGGTAGAAAACAGTCATCCTATCCCTCCCTATGAAAGCTGAGGAGGGCAGGTGACGGACAACATTCCCATCCCTGGCCAACCTGACTGTTACCGACCATCCCCCAGTCCAGATGTTACGCTCATCATGGATTTTATTAGGTTTGGTCAAAACTTCCCCATAGTTCCTTAACCAGACCTCTAGATCCCGAGCAGGAACACTCTCATTGGTCAGGATAATGGTTATTTTTTTTACTGTTGATCTCTGAGAAACCGCAACTGGGACCAGACCTTCCCATTCAGGTCTTGACCTGCACCGAGCCTCATATCGCTCCCAGAACAGGTCAAGACCCTCTGGCCTGGTGAAGCTAACCGTATAGTCCCTTGTCCCAGCTACATGTATAAAGGCATACAGGTCATTTGCACCAAAACCCATCTCCAATATCAAGTCCACCACTGCACGCCGTGCTGGAGGGATGGCACCACCTTCCCATTTCAGGATAACTACATTACGTCTTGGACCCCCAGCAGAAGCCAGAGACCCAAGACCAGATCTTGGGGTGCTCAAGGTGGCAGCTTGCAGTGGAAAACCCCGCTTGGGAGCGGGACTACCAGGAGCAGAGTGTGCCACCTGTGCAAAAGTAGGTTTATCAGGGCCAAGGGCTGACACTGAAGCCACATCACTCTGTATATTATTATTATTATTATCAACTGTATGAACTGAAATGGCAGGATCTGTAGCAGGATTGTTCATCACACTGGTACTGGGGTGATTGTTATCAGTCACAGAACTATTCAAATTCCCATCAGGAATAGTCACAGTGGCTGCAATACCAGCTGTCTCCTGATGCTGCACTGTAGAGTCCTCAGCAGCAGTGGGGCAAACAGCTTTGGACTCAGCCAAAGAAGGGTTAATGAGCTGTGCTGACACTTGCAGTCCATCCACAGAAATGACATTTTTTAAATGTAACTCTTGCTGCATTGCAGCCTCAGCAGGCACAACATTGCTGCATACAGGACTAGCAGCCTGATTGTCATTAGGCACATTGTCAGTCACAGTGTTAAAAGGAACAAAAACAGTCTTATCCACAACATGGGACTTAGCAGGCTTCACTTTATCAGGCACATCATCAGTAATGTCTTCCTCATTAAACACCATCTGATCCCCCCGCATAGGAGACTCCATTACCTGGATGGCCCTCAGCATACCTCCTGAATCTTGGGAAGGCCTGGGGCTGCTTACCTCTCCCTGGGGGGGCAGGGGGTCAGAACTGGGGGTCTCCTCCTCCTCCACCTCCATCTTTGTCACCCTTCCAAACCTTTTGTCGTTACAAAATTTTTCTTTAAAGGGCCCATCTCTGCCTTCCATCATGGCCACGATGGTCTCCTGATGATCCACACGGACCTTGGCCAGCTGGATTTCCGGATCCATAGATCCCCGTTTCTGGCTGTGTAAGCCCTCACGTTGCCTTCGCAGGCGCTTCAACTCCGCTCTCAACTTGTAGAGCTTGTCCCTCTCCCTGTTCAGGACTTTAATCCCGGCCACCACTCGCTCCCGAATGGCCTCCGAGCCTTCATCCTCACCAGGGGCAGAGAGATCGGCTTGTGCAGAGGCAGGCAGTTCACCTGATGGCCCAGGAGATGGCGGGGAGCTTCCAGCAGGAGAGGCCCCGCTGGCCTCCATGGCCTCCCCAGAAAGGGGGCCAGGGAGCTGGGAGAGATTTCACCACCACTCCCTTCTCACAGAGCAGCTTCAGAGGCACCTTCCTCCTGACACACCTGTGCTCCAATGATGGGCGGGGCACTATTGATCTTTTATTGAAAAGAATCAAGCAACCAATTTTATACAAAAGTAAAAAACAAAACCATAGTACAAAACTTCAACAGAAAACAAAGGAATACACATCCATGTTCAGAATATATACAATATATACACATAATCCACTACCAAAACATCCCTAGAAAACTATCTACATAAGGCAGCAGAGAGGGCCTAAGAGGCACAACCCATCACCTATGTACGCAGCCATTTATCAAAAATGAATCAAAAATACTGATAATCTAGGGTGATAAGAGACAGACAGCCACACCCGGGAAAGAGACTCCTGGCAGTCAGGGAGGCCTGAAACCCCTCCACGCCTTCAACCAAGCCCCCTGACCCCGCTTGTCTCTCTCAAGCTCCCGAATCTTCCCCACCTCATGCAAAATGTCATACACCACCACCTCAACAGGAAGGAGTTTTTGCCGAATGCTGACCTGATACCGTGCATTCCAGGTGAAATAACGGACTACTAGGCTAACTAAAAAAAGTGTATCCAAACAAAAAACTCCACCGGTATTGAATGCTCCGTACACCCACTCAGCATAACCCAGCCTGGAGAGGAAAGGAACACCGAGGGCCCGCCCCACCTGTTTATACACCTCTATGTTAAAAGGGCAATGAAGCAGAAAATGGTCCATAGTCTCCTCCTCATCTGCACACTCCTCCCGAGGACAGCTACGATCCATCCCACTGCGGAATTTCAAATTGCCCCGAACATAGAGCTTCCCATGGAAGCACAACCAGGCCAGATCCCTAAATTTAGGGGGTACTCTATCCAAATTAATCAGTCTTAACCCCGCCCTCAAAACTGGGCCCGGGCAATCCCTTAAGGCCAGTGGGTCATGAAAGACTTTGCTCAAGACTCGACTCATAAGGACTTTCCTTGGAACCGATCTGAGATCTTCAGCCGACAATCGCCACTGCCGCAGTAACTTCAGGCACGGAGCGACATAGGCTGGTAGCTGACCACGATGACCCCTGCGATTCTTCACTTGGCCACCTTCTTCCCAAAGTCGTAGAAAAGGCCTAAACCAAGATCTAAATATGCCTACCCATCCAGGAGGTTCCACTGCAAGCATATTACCAATGTTAAACTTTAGAAATAGCAGTGAAAAGAAAAGAACTGGGTTGACCATACCTAAGCCACCCTCCCTCCTGGATAGGTAGGTGACATTCCTCTTGATGGGGTTCAGTCTGTTCCCCCACAGCATCTGGAAGAACACACTACTGACCCTAGCATAGAGAGACACTGGCAAGATGCAGACAAGGCTGACATACAAGAAGATCGGAATCAGGTAAGTCTTAATCAGATCAACCCTTTCCCTCATAGATAACTTCCATCTCTTCCAGCTGACCACCTTAGTATTGGCAATTTCCAGTCTGCCTTCCCAGTTTTTGAGGCCATAATCGCCGGGTCCAAATTCAATGCCTAGTATCTTAATTCTTTCCTGGGGCACAGGAAAGGTGCCCGGGAGATCAAACCCCTCACCTTCCTTTCCCATCCAGAAAACTTCAGTCTTTTCCTGATTGATCTTGGAGCCTGATGCTTCAGAATACCGTGATGTCAGAGAGACCACCTCCTCCGCTTCATCCGTCCCAGTGACAATCACCGACACATCATCCGCATAGGCAACAACCCTCAATGGCGGCTCACCCGGGAGCCCCACTGGTACCCCACACAACATGCCGCTCTCTAGCCTCCTGGCGAAGGGGTCGATTGCAAACACATAGAGCAGGGGACTCAGGGGACAACCCTGGCGCACCCCGGAGCCAACCTCAAAGGACTGTCCAACCCAACCATTAACAAGAGGGAAGCTTTCTGCCCCCTTATACAAGACTTTCAGCCAATCGACAAAACCACCCGGCAGACCGTACTTACTAAGGAGCAACCACAGGTACTCATGGTTAACACGATCAAAAGCCTTTGCCTGATCCAATGTCAGCAAATACTTTCCCCAGCCTGCAGCCCTGCACCGCTCCAAGGCCTCCCGGACAGCTAAAACCGCTGTGAAGGTGCTCCTACCCTGGACCGAACAGTGCTGATGGCGAGAAAGCAAAGACTCTGCCACTGACGATAGGCACCAGAAAAATATCTTTGCCAGTATCTTTCTATCGACATTAAGAAGGCTGATGGGGCGCCAATTCTCAATCATCGAAGGATCTTTACCCTTTGAAAGAAGAATCACAGCCGAGTGCCTCATGGAAGGGGAAAGCACCCCCTCAGCAAGGCAACTGTTAAAAACCTCTACCAAATGCGGGGCCAGAATAGACTTAAAGGCTTTGTAAAACTCAGCCGTCAAGCCATCCGGTCCAGGCGACTTTTTGATGGCAAGCTGTTCAATTGCCCTCATCACCTCTTCGACTGTGATCTCCTCTGTCAAATTCATCAATGGAACATCTCCACCATTTAGACCTGGAGTAGAGTCCAAAAAGCTTTCCATCTTGTCACGATCAAGCTCTTTCCTCCCAAGAAGGTCGGCATAAAAGGACCTCACGACCTCCAGAATCCCTGACCTGGACTTTGTCAAGGAACCTGTACTGTCCTTAAGGCCAACGACCGTTTTAACAGCTACACCTTGTTTGCAGTTCTGGTAAGGGTCAGGCGAGTGGTACTTCCCATAGTCCCTCTCCAGAACCAAAGAGGCATGCCGGTCATATTGACACTTCCTGAGAAGGAGTTTCACTTCGGAGATTGCCCCAGGATCTCCTCCTCTCGAGACAAGAATATCCAGCTTCCTCCGTAAACGTTGGTAGGTCATGTATTTATTAAACTGATTTCTATTGGCTAGGCCCCTGAAGAATCCAGCGATCCTCTTTTTGGTCAGCTCCCACCACTCAGCCTTGCTGCTACAAAAGTCCAGGATGGTCACCTGTGCCTGAAAGAATTCCTCAAAGGATTGTCTAACATGTTCTTCCTTGAGTAGTGTCGAATTTAATCTCCAGATGCCCTTGCCCCTCTGAGGGGCGTCTGAAGCATTCAGTACCACAGATAGCATACAGTGATCAGAGAACTCTACTGCCTGCACCACTGGGGGCGAGAAAGCAGAGGCCTCCTTCAAAAAAAACCTATCTATCCTACTCTGACTATTACCACGATGAAAAGTGAACCCGGTGTCATCTGGGAGGTGCTTAATGTGCACATCCACAAGACCAGCATCCCTAACCATACTATTTAAAAAAACGCTATCATATCCCAGCCTGTCCTTGAAGTCCTTCCTGTCCTTGGGCCTAGTTACTGTATTAAAGTCACCTCCAAAGACCACTTGCCGGGATGTAAAAAGAAATGGCTTGATCCTTGTAAAAAGGCATTTCCTGTCCCACTTTGTGTGCGGCCCATAAACATTGATTAGGCGCAGGTCCTGCCCTCCCACAAGGACGTCTAAGACCATACATCTCCCAATCTCCACCTCAATAACCCGCCGGACAGTTACCATGCCGGTTTTAAACAACACCGCCACACCGCCGTAAGGCTCGGCCGCAAGAGACCAGTAAGATGGACCATACCTCCACTCTCTCTTGGCCATATGAATATCTGCCAAGGAGGTGAGCCTAGTCTCTTGCAAAAATAAAATTTCAGCATCTAATTGGCTGAACAAAAAGAAGGCCATAGAACGAGCTCTTACTGACTTAATGCTGGCGACATTAATTGTCACCACTTTTAACGGAGGGGGAACCGCCATTTGGGTTATTGGGTGGATTGTTTCTTAGCTCCCCTCTGCTGCTCATCACCAGAAGCCTCTCTCTTTCTAGAGGCCGCCTCAAAGTCCATTTCAGAATCGGAACTTCTTTCAGAAGAAGCTCCAGATGAAGAAATATCCCACTTGGAGGACCTATGACGGCTGGAGACAGAAACCGAAGCTTCTCGTCCCCGTTCCGTCCTCACCGCCTGCCTCTTCCGCCTCCCAACCTTCCTTCTCTCCTCCAGGTACCGCAGGTCTGCCTCAGAGATGCCCTCATCTCTTATTTTTTTCTTTAAAGTCTTTCCACAAGACTTCTTTACAGAGGAAGGGGCGCCCTTTTTAGTACACGCTGGTGGGGGGGGTGATCCCTTTAAGTCAGACTCGGGAGGGGTAGACTCCTGGGGGGTAACAGACTCGGGGGGCACAGACTTGGAAGGTTCCGACACAAGAGGAGAGGGTACAGTAGGCTGGGGGGACACAGAGACAGAAACAGAAGGAGTACTTACAGACACAGGAGGGGTGGCCACAGGAACTGGAGAGGGATCCTGAGCAGGACCAGGGGAGGGGGTCACCGCAGAGGAGGATGGTACACCAGGGGTCTCACCCTCCATCCTGTCCAGCCTTGACATGTCCTCTACTACCTCCTTCTCCATATTGTGCCAGGCTTCAGGACATCTGCTGTAGGGGTGGCCAAGGCGCAGGCACAGATTGCACCTGATCATCTTAGTGCAGTCCTTAGCCATATGACCCTGACCCCGACACACTGAACACATCAAGGCTGAACAGGAGGAGCTCAAGTGCCCCTTTTCTCCACAGCGGTGACACAGCTTCGGCTGACCAGGGTAGAAAACAGTCATCCTATCCCTCCCTATGAAAGCTGAGGAGGGCAGGTGACGGACAACATTCCCATCCCTGGCCAACCTGACTGTTACCGACCATCCCCCAGTCCAGATGTTACGCTCATCATGGATTTTATTAGGTTTGGTCAAAACTTCCCCATAGTTCCTTAACCAGACCTCTAGATCCCGAGCAGGAACACTCTCATTGGTCAGGATAATGGTTATTTTTTTTACTGTTGACCTCTGAGAAACCGCAACTGGGACCAGACCTTCCCATTCAGGTCTTGACCTGCACCGAGCCTCATATCGCTCCCAGAACAGGTCAAGACCCTCTGGCCTGGTGAAGCTAACCGTATAGTCCCTTGTCCCAGCTACATGTATAAAGGCATACAGGTCATTTGCACCAAAACCCATCTCCAATATCAAGTCCACCACTGCACGCCGTGCTGGAGGGATGGCACCACCTTCCCATTTCAGGATAAATACATTACGTCTTGGACCCCCAGCAGAAGCCAGAGACCCAAGACCAGATCTTGGGGTGCTCAAGGTGGCAGCTTGCAGTGGAAAACCCCGCTTGGGAGCGGGACTACCAGGAGCAGAGTGTGCCACCTGTGCAAAAGTAGGTTTATCAGGGCCAAGGGCTGACACTGAAGCCACATCACTCTGTATATTATTATTATTATTATCAACTGTATGAACTGAAATGGCAGGATCTGTAGCAGGATTGTTCATCACACTGGTACTGGGGTGATTGTTATCAGTCACAGAACTATTCAAATTCCCATCAGGAATAGTCACAGTGGCTGCAATACCAGCTGTCTCCTGATGCTGCACTGTAGAGTCCTCAGCAGCAGTGGGGCAAACAGCTTTGGACTCAGCCAAAGAAGGGTTAATGGGCTGTGCTGACACTTGCAGTCCATCCACAGAAATGACATTTTTTAAATGTAACTCTTGCTGCATTGCAGCCTCAGCAGGCACAACATTGCTGCATACAGGACTAGCAGCCTGATTGTCATTAGGCACATTGTCAGTCACAGTGTTAAAAGGAACAAAAACAGTCTTATCCACAACATGGGACTTAGCAGGCTTCACTTTATCAGGCACATCATCAGTAATGTCTTCCTCATTAAACACCATCTGATCCCCCCGCATAGGAGACTCCATTACCTGGATGGCCCTCAGCATACCTCCTGAATCTTGGGAAGGCCTGGGGCTGCTTACCTCTCCCTGGGGGGGCAGGGGGTCAGAACTGGGGGTCTCCTCCTCCTCCACCTCCATCTTTGTCACCCTTCCAAACCTTTTGTCGTTACAAAATTTTTCTTTAAAGGGCCCATCTCTGCCTTCCATCATGGCCACGATGGTCTCCTGATGATCCACACGGACCTTGGCCAGCTGGATTTCCGGATCCATAGATCCCCGTTTCTGGCTGTGTAAGCCCTCACGTTGCCTTCGCAGGCGCTTCAACTCCGCTCTCAACTTGTAGAGCTTGTCCCTCTCCCTGTTCAGGACTTTAATCCCGGCCACCACTCGCTCCCGAATGGCCTCCGAGCCTTCATCCTCACCAGGGGCAGAGAGATCGGCTTGTGCAGAGGCAGGCAGTTCACCTGATGGCCCAGGAGATGGCTGGGAGCTTCCAGCAGGAGAGGCCCCGCTGGCCTCCATGGCCTCCCCAGAAAGGGGGCCAGGGAGCTGGGAGAGATTTCACCACCACTCCCTTCTTACAGAGCAGCTTCAGAGGCACCTTCCTCCTGACACACCTGTGCTCCAATGATGGGCGGGGCACTATTCCTCCCACTGACATCCACAATGGGGCACTATCCCTTCCACTGACACCAACAATGGGTATTAATCCTCCCACTAATACCAATGATTGGGCACTATTCCTCCTTATACTGACCACAGACACTATGAGGTTGATTTACTAAAGGCAAATAGACTGTGCACTTTGAAAGTGCAGTTGCTCCAGAGCTTAGTAAATGATGTGAAGCTTCACTTTTCAAAAAGTACCCAATCACATGCAAGGAAAAAAAAAGAATTTTTCTTACACATAAGATTGGATGATGGAAGTCAGCAGAGCTTTTAAAGCTCATTTACTAAGCTCTGGAGCAACTCCTTTTGCAGAGTGCACCGTGTATTTGCCTTTTTGTAAATCAACCCCATAGTAATTCTTTTTTTTCACTCTCACTGACCACCAAGCTTAGGGCATTGTTTGCCCCCACTGATGTCAGAAGGACAGTAAAGGCCCTTTGTTTAGAAAGTTTGGGGACCCCTGGAGTAATGGTTAAAGCCACCCAACAAGTGGCCCCATTTGAAGATTTCACCTCTATTCCAACTCCAATGAGCATTCATTATTTTGGAATTTCTCTCACTTTCAGTACTAGAGACAACAGTCACCAGGGCATGTAGAGGGTAAATCTTTACAGCGTGGACACAAACAGCAATGGAAACCTGACAAAGCTTCTAACACATCTCTACGCTATCCCAAAAAAAGCAAAAATCTTTAGATACACTTTAACCACCTCAATACTGAGCACTTACACCCCCTTCCTGCCCAGGCCATTTTTTCAGCTTTCAGCGCTGTCACACTTTGAATGACAATTGTGCTGTCATGCTACACTGTAACCAAGTTTTTCTTTGTTTCTGTCAGTAAATTTTGTAAATAAGTAATTTTTCTCTTTCACTGATGTGCGCTGATGAGGCGGCACTGATGGGCACTGATAGGCTGCACTGATGGGCACTGAAGAGATGGCACTTATGGGCACTGATTAGGTGGCACTGATGAAGAGGCACTAATATGCCGCATATATGGGCACTGATAGGTGGCACTGATATGTGGCACTGATAGGTGGCACTAGTGGGCACTGATAGGTGGCACTGATAGGCGACACTGGTGGGCACAGATAGGCGGCACTGATGGGCATTGATGGGCAGCACTGATAGCCAGCACTGACTGGCATCACTAATGGGCACTGATTGGTAGCACTTGTGGGCACTGATTGCTGGCACTGGTGGGCACTGATTGCTGGCACTGATTGCTGGCACATCTGGTGCTATATTGTAATCAGGGCACTGATGTTCTCAGTGCAGAGACAGCAGGGGACAGATGCAGCATCAGCATGGGCGTAGCATAAGGGGTTGCAGGGGTCACAATCACAACCCCACCCCTAGCTCCAGGGGACCCCTGCAGCCTCCCTGTCATATTTCATATCCTCCACAAAGTCTAGCTCTGATCTGCCCAAGTGCCCCACAGCCACGCTCAAGTATTGGCCTTCCACGGTCCACACCCCCTCTGTTCTCATTGGCTGGGGACAAGCTGTAAAGCCATTTCCTGAATGCAGAGGTGCACAGGGTGAGAACAGCCCAGGGGCCAGGTCAACTTTTGCACCGGGGCCCACAAGCTTCAAGCTACGCCTCTGAGCACCAGTGGCGTCTCCAGCTTTCATATTTAGGGGGGGCACATGGGGGGACAGGGACAAAAGTAGGGGGGCCAACTATAAAATGCAATTATATATATATATATATATATATATATATGTAGCACACTGATCCTTTTCCCCCTCTTACCTCCTCAAGCAAGGGGATAAGACACACCATGCCACATGCCCGTGTCCTCTAGATCAGTGGTCCCCAACCTTTTTGGCACCGAGGACCGGCGTTGTGGAATAGAATCGTGCTAAGGCCCGGGGGGGGGGGGGGGGGGGTTGTGTTGTTATGTAGCTTTTCGCGGGCAGTTTGTCGGGGAAATGGCTGGTGTTAGCGCCTCAATCATCACAGAACAATGGCTGATATGGTGTTGGGATGATTGAAGTGCATTATTTCTGTCATTGCATTGTAATATAAAATGAAATAGTTCAAACTCACCATAATGCAGAATCTGCCACCAGATGCAGTTTGTCACTTGCCACGTCGCCTTCCACCAGGTGTGGATTGCCATCTCACCTGCCACCAGATGTGAATTGCCACAACACCTGCCACCAGGTGTGGATTGCCACGTCGCCTGCCACCAGATATGGATTGTCGCTTGCCACCTTGCCTGCTGCCAGATGTGGATTGTCGCTTGCCACAACACCTGCCACCAGGTGTGGATTGCCACGTCGCCTGCCACCAGATGCGGATTGCCACTTGCCACGTCGCCTGCCACCAGGTGCGGATTGCCACGTCGCCTGCCACCAGGTGCGGATTGCCACATCGCCTGCCACCAGGTGCGGATTGCCACATCGCCTGCCACCAGGTGCGGATTGCCACGTCGCCTGCCACCAGGTGCGGATTGCCACGTCGCCTGCCACCAGGTGTGGATTGCCATGTCACCTGCCACCAGGTGTGGATTGCCACGTCACCTGCCACCAGGTGTGGATTGCCACCTGCCACCAGACGTGGTTTGCCACCTGCCAGTAGATTTTTTTGTCACCTGCCGTGGTGGCAGCACAGGCAGGTGAGGGAGAACAGCGGTAATGCGGGGCGGGCGGTGAGAGATGATCTCTCTGCTCCCGCGCCTCGCTGCAGTATAGCAGCCCCGCTGTGTGGGCGGAAGTGCCGCGTTCCGGGCGGGCGGCGAGAGATGATCTCATCTCTCTGCTCCCGCGCCTCACCGCAGTATAGGAGCCCCGCTGCGTGGGCGGAAGTGCCGTGTTCCAGGCGGGCGGCGAGAGATGATCTCATCTCTCTGCTCCCGCGCCTCACCGTAGCATAGGAGCCCCGCTGTGTGGGCGGAAGTGCCATGATACGGGCGGGCGGTGAGAGATGTCATCTCTCTGCTTGCCCGCTGCCGCACCTCACACAGTGCAGCCTTCGCGCCCCATCTGCAAATAGGCCACAGCCTGGCAGTGGGCCGCGGACCGGGGGTTGGGGAACCCTGCTCTAGATTATATAGGTCAGGCGGTGTTACATACTTAGGTCCTGCAGCGAGTTGCTTCCTTCTTCTGGTTCTCCCCTCTATGTTTATAGAGGCGAGACTTTATCTTTCCTAAATGAGGTCAATGTCCACACAACATATCAACTCCCACGTGAGTTTATTTTATCTTGCTTTCAGGAACCAGAGAGTTGAAGTGAAAAAAGGTTAGCAGATAGAAGTGGATTAAGGCACACTCTTGGCTTCGTCGCCACTTGGTCCCGAGTGGGTACAGCTCACCCGGATAGTCACTCAATAGCACTAGCAGCCGGCGTGATGCTGGAACAATGACTCAGTCCCCTCCAAGGACCAAGTCAAGGAGATCCCTCCTGAACTTTCAACACTCCGCAGAGTCAGTCTGCGAAGTGAGGAATCCTTCCCTCCAACAGGTCACCAGGCCTTTCCCAAGTCAGCAATACTTTATCACTCGCCCTCTTGTTATGGGATCGATCCTCCCCTGGTTTCCTCTGTGTCAGAGCGGTCACCCTCATGCCGGTTCCCTGGGACTCCTCTTCAGTTGTAGACCCAGCCAAAGGTACTGGGCCTACCTGGAACTCTGTAGCCTCTGGCTGAAGGTGCCCGAGACTCCTCAATCAAGATGGGGTGCACCCCCCTCTGAGGGGTAGCTCCCTACCGGGCAGTGGGTCCTGGGAATTGGCTTCCGGGCATGGGCCCCGAAAAAATGCTTCCCGTGTAATGGCATCTGCCCCTTATATATCCTCTCCCGGCATGCACAGCAGGCCAGAACCGCCCACCAACGGCAGCCGAGAGAGGACATCCAATACCTACTCCATCACCTGTGGTTCAACCCCAGGTATTGGTGACAGCACCACCTATACGCCCAAAGGGGAACTGCACGCCAGGTGACACAGCAGTAAGGCAGAGTCCAAATAATTAAGAGACCCGAGCCAACTATTGCTCTGGTCACCCCTAAATTTAGATATAGCGGGGTTAAATTTGGGGACCCCGCTACATATATATATATATATATATATATATATATATATATATATATATGTAGCGGAGCCTCACTCTCCCTCTCGGTTTTCTCGTTTGAGTGGCTTGTGTCTAGGGGTACTTGGGAGACCAGAGTGCAGGAACACTACGCCAAGCTCTCCCCTCGCATGTGTATGAGGGTTGAGCAAAGTCACTTGAATTATCTCCGGGTCTGTTCACTGCGTACGAAGTCTCTCCTTGTACTGTGGAGATGTGTCTGCCAATAATAGAGCCCCACACCAATCAAAAGTCCAACACTCTTTTATTTCTCTGCTTTCAGGGTGAACACAATTAGTTGAACTTTTAGTAACAGACAGACAGGGGTGTGGATACGAGTAGGCCCAGGCACAAATGAACTCTCCTATTCCTTTGCTAGCGAATAGGCTTGGCGCAGGTCTCTGCCACCGACCGTGAGTTTTGGTCGCTGCCACCGACCGGATGAACTGTTGAGGCCCCTGCCACAGGCCTAATAGCAGGTCTCTGCCACTGACCTGAGTTGAATAGTTGGACCGCTGCCACCGGTCATAGAACATAAACCACCTTCCTCTATGAACTTGGCCCCTGTTCGGGAAAGATATCCCTCCGGGCGGTCTCCAGAGGTTCACCCGGCACTGGCAATATGCTGCACTAGATCTTCGGATGAATCCCTTCTCCGGTCCCTTATGCCTCTGGATTCGGGTGCCCAACTCCCGGGGCCCCCTAGGACAATCCCTCCCTCGTGGGACCCAGCGGAAGGTACTGGGCCCCAGGCCTCTGGTTGAGCACCTCACCCCACACTGAAGGTGTCTGGGATGGAACACGAACTCCAAGTGTCCAGGCCTAGGCCGCCTGGACACCGACCGCAAACAGCAGCCCTCAGGCTGAAGGTGCCTGGGACTTGACCCTCGTGGCGAAGATGTCCGCCCCCTTTCTACCCTCCCCCAGCAAGCACAGCGGGTTCCCCGCCCCGCCATACAACTGCTGCGAGAGGTCACAAAGGGAACGGCACTGCAGCGATGGTTCAACCCCAGCCCAAAGTGACAGCGCCACCTGCTGGGCCGCAAGGAACTAGACATCACTGATGTCTTCACCAGATTTAAAAGTACATACCCACTATATATATATATATATATATATATATATATATATATATATATATATATATCCTGGGGCCCTTACTACGATCCCACAACGGGCCCTTTCACATGTTCTGCAGTGAGCTCCATTCCTACTAAACTGGGGCCCCCCAGGGTGGCAGAAAACAAGAGATATATGTCACCAGCACACCAAGAAAATATAAGGGTCCAAAGCAGTGGGAGAACTATCAGGGTTGCAAAGGTTGTCTTGCCACCGGGCCCTGGTGTTCTGCCACTGTCGGGTTCCCCAGCTATCCTGTCCCTGTTATTGACAACACTGGTCTGGCATCTGTCTCCTTGGCAGCGGCGGCAGTCTATTAGGACTTTGTGCTGGTGACATTATGGGTGCATGCAGGGGAAGGCTGGCACTATTGGTTATAGAGAGCCGAGCCCCCAGCTGGTCACCTAGCAGCAGTAATGCTGTATAACCTTCTCTGTTGACATACTGATCTGGATGTGATCCAGGTGATGCTCCCAGTCAGATCTAATAAACACAGTATTTGTTAGCATCAAGAGTACAACCACATATATATATAATCAACCGTATGTTCAGCAGCCATGTGGGCTCTATGCCTGTAAAGTGTGGGCTTTGATCAATAAAATCACTGATATTTAACACTAGGATTTGACTAGGAGCATCACCTGGATTGCATCACGATCAGCATGTCAGAGAAGGCTCCACTGCTCCTAAGTAACCTGCAGGGAGCTTAACTGTCTACAACCAATAGAGATGGGCTCGGGTGTGTTTGAAATCCCACATGCCCGATCTCCCGCCAGGAAGCCGACACTCCACAGTGCTAATCACAGCCAGTGAGACATTTCCTGATCTGTGCAGCTGCGGAGCGGGAAATGTCTCACTGCCTGTGATTAGCGCTGTGCAGTGTGGGCTTCCTGGCAGGCTCTGGCATGTGGAATTTTGAGCATGCCCATCCCATCTCTAACAACAAATTGTGCTGGCCCTCCTGTACATCAGCCCCATAAAGTAACCAGCACTGGGTTCCAATGTGCTGCCACCCTTGCCATGGAGACATAGACCAGCGCTGTGAATAGCCGGGACATGACAGCAACTCTGTTCCAGCACTGGTCCACACTGGGAACATTCCCCCATCCACCTATAATGTGTATATGGGGGAAATGGATAATTTCTTTTTTTTTTCAATCAACCTAATAGTTGAATGAAAAAAAGTGATGAATGTATGGGCTGCCTAAGAGCTAAGACCAACCATAGACAGTTTAAATCTCAGCTGGTTCAGCAGGAACTGGCTGAGATTTGAACCATTAATGAGCAGATTCTCTTATGATTATCACTAGTGGTTGCTATAGCCACTAGTGATAATCACTGTTTGTCGGGAGAATACAATTGCTGGGCAGGAGGGATATTCCCCTGTCAGCACTGTCTGTGTTGATGGGGGAATTATGCAAGTTTCTTTCCTGCAATCTGTGAATGCAGGAAATAAATTTGCACCGTCTATTACCTGCCTAACTGAAAGTGAAAGTAAATTGTGAAGGTCTTGAAAGAACAGGAGAGGGGGAGGGAGACAGATGGGGGAGAGAAGGGATGGAGATAATGCAGTTCAGTGATTACAGTGTACTGCAGTCTGCAGTGCACACACTTACCCACGGTCCAGGCTAGAATCTCAGGCATCATTCACACACAGCCAGGAATGCTGCTAATTTTCATATTTCCCGCCCACACATCCCCTCTCTTCAGATAAAGCACGCTGGGATAGTGTGGGCGGGACTGGAAGGAGGAGGAGGAGCTGTATTCCTCCCTGCTCGTATGTGAGGGGGGGTGGCTGGACTCGCTGGGCTGTGAAAGAGTGTCATAGACTGACATTCGGCTCAGCTTGCAGTCACCACTCTCGGAATTTACAGGCTGGTTCTCCTGTCCTAAGGATGGGAGAAATCAGCCTGTTTTTTCAGTAACTGAGATGAAGGCCTGGGCCCCCCTCCCCCCCCCCCACAGTGCTCGTGAAGTCCTTCCTGCAACTCGCTCTTCTCCATGCCAATGAGGATGCAGGGGAAGGAGCAGATCGGGCGGCTGTGGTTGTGTGAGCGCTCGCATTATGCAGTGTCAGCGAGCAGAGGGAGGGGGGAGGAATCCCCCGCAGGAGCTGACTGGGGACGCTCTCCCTCTCAGGAGAGACTATGTTACCCCAGCAGCAGCCCGAGCTGTGGGGGGGCACATGGTGGGGCACAGCATAGTGTTGGGAGGGCCAGGGCCCCCTCTGGCCCCCCCTAGGGACGCCATTGGCAGCATCCACCTAGGTAAGTATGAATAGGCAAAAAAAACTAAAAGCATACTTCTCTTTTAAAGCTTAAGTGACAGAATCACATTGTTGTGTTGAAGTGGAACTAAAATAAAAATGTTGCTGATTTTAAAAAAAACAACACAATTAGGCCTCATGTACACTGCTAAACTGACATTTAGGAGCAGTTGGGCGCTTTTTTAAGCTGCCCCTGAACCCTCCTCTATGTTATCTTATCAGTACATGTACACAGGGTCATTTACAGTTATTTCTATGCAGTTGAGTTTACAGGCATTTTTTTGATAGCAGAAAAAATCACGTTCAGGACAATAGTTTAGCGGCATTTCAAACGCCATATGCTTGTAAACGCGGTAGCCCAAGTTTATGCGCATTTGCGTTTATAAGCGTTTTTAAAAAGGAATAAGTAAGATGTGGAAAAAACTCAATTTTCACCACATGCTGTTCCCTGTGTTTTCAGCGTTTAGAAGAGGTTTTTAAATGAGCTGTGTACATAGAGCCTTATACTGCCTGTCCTTCAATCCATTCCTCAGGTCTGCCCCCTGTGCTACTAAGAGATTAATTCCTGTATCATCAGCTCCATCTAGTGGCCAAAATGTGGAATAATTTCTCAAATATATTAACAAGAAAACAATACCACATTTTGGCCACTAGATGGAGCTGACATGCAGGAATTAATCTCATAGAAAAAGTACAGTGACATTCCATTCAGCTTGTACAAATGCTCTATAGATAGACTTCAAAGTGTATGTAAACTCAAACAATGAACTTCACTTAATTCCTCCCTTTTGGTTTGTTAAATATACTATATATATATATATATATATATATATATATATATATATATATATATATATATATATATATTATATCTGTGACCCAGTGCTGGCATGGGAGGGAGCTCGTCCCAGCTCCTGTAATCACTTAAAGGGTTTGTAAAAGTTATTTTTTTATTAAATAACAAACATGTCTATACTTACCTATGTAGCACCCTCTACCATAGGTAGTTGTTAGAGGTGAGGATTTTTGTGTGGTAAGCTGCCAGGCAGGTACATTTAGGCAGGCCTATGCTGCAAGCTAGGCCTGCTTGTTTTTGATCTGGGGGCAGGGAGTAGTTAGTGTAGCAGTGGGTGTGACCACCTGTGCTTCAGTTCTTGGGCGCCTCCCCTGCTTGCAGGGAGAATGTTCTGGGAGAGGGGCAGAGCTGGAAGCTGGAGTGACAGGAAGCTCATGTGAGGAGCCCTGACCAATCCCCAACTGGAATTGGCAGGGGGCAGGCCTCCTTCATAAGCTCGGGTCCAGCCCACTGGAGGGGAGTTATCGGCTGGGAGACGTGAAGAATGGTATGTTAGATCGCAGCAGGTGGCCCATCCCCATATGGGGGGTTGTGCGTCTTAGGCGGAGGAGCCCGGGAGCTGGGAGGGAGCCTCGTCCTTACACGTCATGGTGTCCTGGAACAGAGGAGCCGGAGAAGCAGTCGGTACACATGTCCGGGTAAATTCTTTACCATGGACTCGGGGCAGGAGAAGGTCGGTGAGTGAGGCACAGTGGATATCTGGAAGAGGCATGCCAGGGGAGATGGGTGCAAGGCCAGAGGAGAGACTGTGGGGTTTTGTGTCAAATCGATGTGGACTGCGGGTGCAGGATTTGCAAGTCAGGCTAGCTGGGTTCAGTAGTCCACCAACTAAAGCTGCTAAATTCTAGGCCACCAAGAAGGGGTACTGCCGGCCCCTGTCCTACTAATAGTTCAGCAAGCACCTAGGACCATTCAGAGTGATCCCTGGTGTAATGTGAAGATGATGGGGCGGAAAGACTAACAGGTTACAGTAAAGTTTTGTGCAGGAGGAGAAGAGTCCTGGGAGCAGGGCCGATCCGCCCTATAGGCTTGCTAGGCAAGCTGCATAGGGCCCCGAGTAATTACTAGGGGCCCCCGAATCTTCGCCGCCGCCACTAGAGGTCCGCAGGCCGGGCGGAGACGATTTTCATTTTCTTGTAGACCAAGAGGAGGGTCAGGGTGGCTGCCAATAGGAATTGAGCTGCGGCACCGCCCACCTCCCGCCCCGCTAATGTCTGTCTCTGTGTGAGTGAAATGTGGGAAGGGGCGGGGGTGGGCGGCGGCGCCGCAGCTTAATTCCTATTGCCAGCCACCCGGCCGGCTCCTCCACTGTCCCCTCTGCGTAATGGCGGCGGAGAGAGTCTCTGCTGCTGCGGCATCACACCTGGTGTAAGGGGGGCCTCTGCTGGGAATGCCTGGTGTAAGGGGGGCCTCCGCTGGGAATGCCTGGTGTAAGGGGGGCCTCCGCTGGGAATGCCTGGTGTAAGGGGGGCCTCCGCTGGGGAGGCCTGGTGTATAGGGGGGCCTCCACTGGGTATGCCTGGTGTAAAGGGGGCCTCCGCTGGGGAGGCCTGGTGTAAGGGGGGCCTCCGCTGGGGAGGCCTAGTGTAAGGGGGGCCTCCGCTGGGAATGCCTGGTGTAAGGGGGGCCTCCGCCTGGGAGGCCTGGTGTAAGGGGGGCCTCCGCTGGGAATGCCTGGTGTAAGGGGGCCTCCGCTGGGAATGCCTGGTGTAAGGGGGGCCTCCGCTGGGGAGGCCTGGTGTAAGGGGGGCCTCCGCTGGGAATGCCTGGTGTAAGGGGGACTCCGCTGGGAATGCCTGGTGTAAGGAGGGACTCTACTGGGAATGCCTGGTGTAAGGAGGGACTCTACTGGGAATGCCTGGTGTAAGGAGGGACTCTACTGGGAATGCCTGGTGTAAGGAGGGACTCTACTGGGAATGCCTGGTGTAAGGAGGGACTCTACTGGGAATGCCTGGTGTAAGGAGGGACTCTACTGGGAATGCCTGATATAAGGAGGAACTCTACTGGGAATGCCTGGTGTAAGGGGGACTCCGCTGGGAATGCCTGGTGTAAGGAGGGACTCGGGGCTTCCACTGATTCTGCATTATGGTGAGTTGAATAATTTCATTCTATATTACAATGTAATAATAGAAATAATGCGCTTCAGTCATCCTGACACCATAACAACCATGGTGCTGGGATGATTGAAGCGCTAACACCAGGTGTTTGGAGTATCTTTATCTGCTGATTTGTTAAACTTTCTGGAATACACATATTTCTATTGTGGTGTAGGATCTGGGCCTGCTGTCCCTCCACCCCTCTTTCTTTCTATCTCTCCCTCTTTCTTTCTCTCTTTCTTCCTCCATCCCTCATTCATCTCCGACTCTAGCCACACCCCTCCGAGCCACGCCCACGTAAGCCACGCCCACCATTCCGCGTAAACCACACCCATTTTTTGCCACCGTAAAGGGCCCCTTAGCAGAATTTTGCTTAGGGCCCCAGGGAGGTCAGGATCGGCACTGCCTGGGAGTAATAGTCTGCAGGGGTTGTGTGCAGAGGAGGAGTAATGGCTTGCAGGAGTTTATGCAGGGGAAGTGACTGTGAATATTAGAGTCCATCAGTTCTTCAAAGCTCAATTCATTCAATGATTCTTTAACTATGATGGCAAAGTGATCTGTTCTATGGGCATCCCATATCCCCCTTCCCCAACCAAGTTATATCCCCAAATAAACAAAAACAAAACAAAGCAAATGACTGTTCATTGTCTCTGAGAGTGATATATGGAGGTCTGGCAGCAGGGTGATATGGTGGATGATAGTAACTATAGCAACCATCCGCTACACATACTCTGTGCCATGGAATGGCACAGAGCAGCTGGGAACCTCCTCTTTTCAGGTCCCCCGCAATTCATACTGTACACTAACACATCCATCCAAGGGGCAGCATGGATGTGCGGCTGCAGGGAGACCTTTCTTTGCCTTAAATATACAGTATATTATATCTGTTTGACAAGTCCAAAAAAAATAAAATAGCTCATCCAGACAAAAATCTGGTGAGCGCTCTTGTACTCTGCCCCTGGACTTATCAGTTAGCATTGTTCTGCTACCTCTACAAAACATCTTTCCCTGTTATGGAGAAGAGAGGGAGGTGCAGCCAGCAGTAGATCACTATTAGAAGTGATTGGTTGCCACAGAGTTGCATGGGGGGTTTCTGGATCTGGACTCCAATAACTAGATCCAGACACCCTATGAAGAAAAAATATAGTAAAAAAAAGAAAAGTGAACTGTAGATATATTGTATACAGTGTGTGTGTTCGCGCGCGCATTTGTCAACAATGGTCACAAGGTGGCAGCGTAACAAAAAAATTATTAACTAGAGGACAACATAATCTATATACTGTGTATAAGTATTTTATATATTTATACATAAAGTAATCATTTCCAAATAACATCAAAGTGAATAGTAGACTTTGCTCTCTTTTAACTATGGATGATTAACAAGGTATTCAATATTGAAGGTAGACTTCTGGGAGGAGGGGGCTAGTTATGCCTAGATAGTAATATTTTTGTGTTACACTATGTGATTATTCTTGCTCTGTGTCTTTAAGATCTGTCCCCTTCTTTCTAGCTGAACTCTCTCTCTCACCGTAGTTCTTTATATTTCTCCTCCACTTCCTGCCTCTGGTCATTACTCCTGTATATCTTACATGCTAAACATCTTACATGTGGCTTACAACTGCAACGTTTTTCTACCTATGAATATCCATCATTAAAACGGTACATTCGAAAGGATTCATCGTCTGTCGTCCTAACTGTGAGTTTATTCATTGAGTTAAGCTGCCTGTATTGATGCAAGGGATGAATATCAAACCAGCTTGTGTAAGGCCTACATCAACCTGGAGATGAACTTTATTGCTTTGTAGTTGAGACAGAACAGTAGAAAAACTGAGTTTCACAGCCTAATTACAAGATTTATGCATGTCAGTACTGAAACAGACAAGATTTACTGCCCTCATAGCAAGAAAAAAGAAGGGACGAAGCAGCACATGGCAGCCTTATAGCATGAGACAATCTGCACGTGTCATATTTCAGCACACAGATCCTGCCTGCTTTCACAGTCAGTCTGCTATCATGAGTGACCAAGCTTCTGCATGTGAAATCACATCTACCTCCCCACAAGTTCCTGAAGAAACTGAGTTACCCAAATGCTCAGTTAAACCCACTTGGAAAGTAATGGAGAATTATGAAGTTTCAAGGACTGAATTGTCAAATAGCTTGGAATTAGTCTGGGAGAAAATCCTTGCTGAAGCTAATACAGTGTCTGTTGAACGTGAACTACTGACACTAGAGGGCGCCATTAAACAACTTTCTGCCTCATATGAGCTTTATCAGCTTACCAGCATCAAATTCACTAATGTCTTACAAAACATGAAGTCAGAAAATGCGATGACGCAATTAAAGCGCGTCAAGGCTCTCAATACTGAAAGAGACAGTTTTATCCAGCAAACCAGATTAAAGGCAGAAGCAAAGATAAAGCTGTTACAGGACACTGCATCTCACAGATCTGTTTCCACCAGACGTTCTAAAAACTCATCAAGATCCCATAGTTCAAGATACTCAACACTCAGTGAGCGACTTATTAATGCCCGCGCTGAAGTGGAAGCTAGCAAAGTGCAGGTGGCATATGCAGAAAAAAGAGCAGAGTTGGAAGCGCAGTCAGCACGTCGAAGAGCAGAGTTGGAAGCGCAGTCAGCATGTCAAAGAGCAACAATGGAAACCTTAAATGAACAGTGTAAACATGACACAGCTATGGCAAAGCTAAGGGTCCTACAGCAAGCTATCAGTGCAGACGAAGGTGCAAGTGAGAAAGACAGCATTAACCTAAACATAGCAGATATGGAAGACCCCCTCAAACGCACTAAAGACTATGTCCTAAGCCACTGCAGTGCACACTCCCTTGTCTCCAATGCTTCTGACTACATAGAGAGACTCCTTCACAGCTTCAAGTTAAAGAGGTTCCAGCAACTTCCTGCACACAAAATCACTCCACTGCATTTCCTACCTGCCTACCTTGCCTGCCTTCATATGTCACAGAGCATCAGCGCAAGCTTCAAGCAAGTCATCAATCTCCAGTCATCGGTACAGCCTTGAATCAACGTACCATTGGAACAACTGACTTCAAGCAAGCAACTCACCTGGATGCATCTGCTGCACCATATTTCCCTGTGTCCTTTAACAACAATGTCAAACATAACGCAATCAGCACCATTCAGCCAACAGCATCTCACATAAAGGCGGAGACAACTGAGACAGAAGAGTTTGTGAGGTACATGCTTCGCAGAGAGCTCACAAAGACTGGTCTTACAAGTTTTGATGACCAACCTGAGAACTACAGAAGTTGGAAATGTGCCTTCAGAACTACAATCAGCAATCTTGGCATTACAGCTGATCATGAATTGAATCTGCTGATCAAATGGCTTGGTCCTCTATCTGCTGCATGTGTTAAGCCATTAAGATTGGTTTTCATGGACAATCCTACTGCAGGCCTCACAGCTGCATGGGAGCGACTAGAGCAAAGTTATGGCAGTCCAGAAGCTATAGAAAATGCTTTGTTCATGCGTCTGGAAACTTTCCCAAAGATATCCGGTAAGGACAACAAGGAGTTCCAGAGACTGAGTGACCTTCTCCTTGAGCTTCAGCTAGCCAAGACAGACCCAAAACTACCTGGACTCAGTTACCTTGACAATCCAAGAGGGGTAAACCCAATTGTCTCCAAGCTCCCGTATGGTTTGCAAGAGAAATGGACTGCACTAGGGTCATCATACAAAAGAGAGAACAAGGTTTCCTTCCCTCCATTCTCTTTCTTCTGTGAATTCATCAGGAAAATTGCAGAGACCAAGAACGATCCAAGTTTTTCCTACGGTGAGTACAGTCTCTTCTCACCCTACCACATCCTTCCCACTCCTACCACAGTTGTGGCCACGAACAAACAGAGTAGGAAGATTGAAAACCCTAACAGAGAGTGTCCCATACACAAGAAGCCACACCCCCTCAATAAATGTATCGGCTTTAGGAAAAAGCCTCTGGAAGAGTGCAAGGAGCTTTTAAAGACATTTAGGGTATGTTTCAGGTGCTGTGCTTCTACAGAACATTTTGCAAGGGACTGTAATGTGTCCATCAAGTGCATAGAGTGTGGCTCTGAAGAACATGTGCAAGCCCTCCATCCTCTTGAGCCCAGCTCTGCACAACCTGCCAACGCTCCTCCCAGGTTAACGCATGGCGGGGAGAATACAGACCAAGTGCCTAATTCTGCCATCATTTCTTCATCCTGCACTGAAGTTTGTGGAGAAGACCGCTGTGGTAAGTCCTGTGCTAAGATATGCTTGGTGAACATATACCACAAGGATCAACCAGAAAAGTCTCTAAAGGCATATGCTATCTTAAAGAAAGGATTGAGTATAGCCTCAGTTATGATAAAAATAGACTAACAGTATATAGTGCCCTCATCCATAATAAATGTTGAGGAGGGAACCCATCGGATATAGGGTGATGGTTGCTAGGGCCATCTTTCCCCTAATAGTCACTCAGGATTAAAGGTTTTGTGGACTTTTGCAGGCACTGATACGACAACATACAAAAATGCATTAAAAAAAATATATTATTTATTGGTATTTATCAAAAGAGAAAAGCAATAATTTAAAAACATAGACCGAACCCCACAGTATAGAACAGCATGAGTCGGTGACAAAACAGCCGTTACAGACTATTAAAGTGGAGCAGGCCGGACCTCAACCGGTTTTGCGGCACAACACCGCTTCTTCAGGAGGGTCTGTACAAAACATAATATACATTATAAGTACACTAGCAATATGTTAATGCAATAAATAAAATGTACTTAATATCAAAAATATAATCAAAAAGTCAAGGTCTGTTGACTGCTCACCGTAAGGACGTTCAAAGGTGCAACGACTGCCCAGGTAAACCCCCCGCGGCGAATGAGGGGGAGTAAAAGTATATGGTGCAGATTGATACAATCTAATAATAATGATTAGAATAATATTTGGTTAGATAATCCATATTTGAACTAGTTTGGCATGGGACACCGAGTAGAACAGTGAAGGGAAGGGGGCGGGCGAAAAGAAAAAGGGGGGGGAGGAGGGTTTGTGAAAAGGAAGGGAAGGAAAGGGGGAAGGGGGAGGAATTTGGGGAAGGGAGGGGGCGGGAAAAGGGGGAAGGAAAAGAAAAAAGAGGAAGGGGAGAAAAACCGAAATAGATAGGGGGGGGGGGTGAAGGGAAAGAAAGAAACAGTCAGCCTCAATCTCCCAGTTGGCTGGGGATACCAACAACAAGCCACTGTGTCCAGCAGAAAAGTGAGGAAGGAAATGAGGGAAGCAAACCAAGGGACCCGGGGGAAGCAAAAGGCTGAACTATATAATAGCCAGCACATATGAATTGCTCTTACCAATACTCAAACATATTGCAGTGATGGAAAAACCTAACGAGGATCTAGACAGCCGAAGGGTTGTGGTAACCCAGGTATGGAGCCCAATGTCCAGCAGAAATAGGAGGACAGGATTGTAGGCTATAAATAAAACCAAAAATTGGATGTAAAGGTCAGCAGCGCTGAGCAAGCTAAACAGCAGCTGAGCGGCTATGGCCGTATAAAGCACTCACCTCGGCGTCTCAGTTCCTCGCATACGGTTTCCCAAGAAGAGTGTGCATGCACCACTCACACTAGCGGCTTGCGAACAAGCCGCTTATGTGTGTTCCCCGACCCCGCCGTCAGACACGCCGCGAGTAACGTGCGGAGCGTGACGTCACGGGGTCATCCCTTCCGCACTTTGCAAAGCTGTAGTGCAAGTGCGCGTCGATTAACCCAAGGCCGTGAGGCCAGGTCAGTCAGCGCAAGTACGGGATGGCGTCAGTCATCCCGACCAGGAAGAGAACTCATCCGCCAATGGGGTGAAAGTAGGAAGTCGTCACATGCTGTGATGCGTCAGCAGACAGAGACCAAAACAATGAAAATATAATACAATAACAAATATGCGTATAATGGCAATATAAGGCATTTAATGAATAATTAACAATACCTATCAACAACAATATGTTTGCTATCTTAGACGATCAGAGCAATCGATCACTTGAAAAATCGGAATTGTTCAATCTATTTGAAATAAAAGGCGAAGCTCATCCTTACACCTTGGATACCTGTAGTGGAACTATAGAGGTTTCTGGAAGAAGGGCTCATGGACTCATGGTATCTTCTCTCAAAGGTAACTTGCAATTACCCTTACCTACACTTGTTGAGTGCAATCAGATACCTGCTAACAGGGAAGAAATCCCTACTCCAGCTGCTGCTTTCCATCACCCTCACCTCAAGGTAATAGCAAATGAGATACCGCCGCTTGACAAAGATGCTCAGATCCTTCTTCTGTTAGGAAGAGACATTCTAAGAGTTCACAAGGTACACAGACAAGTCAGTGGACCCCCAGATGCCCCATTTGCCCAGCACACGGATCTAGGGTGGGTCATCATAGGCAATGTCTGTATAGGCAAAATGAAAAGACCTACCAACATTTCGTCATTCAAGACAAATGTTCTGCCAATTGGCCGAAACACTTACTTTGAGCCATGCCCACATCACTACTGGGTGAAAGAGAAGATAGCCAGCCACGAATGGCAACATGGTATCTCAGGTGACACAAGCCCTTTCTCCTGCCATGATGGCGACTTCGGCTCTACAGTGTTTAATGCAACTAGTGAAGATGACATACTGGCTCCTTCAATGGAAGACAAAGAATTCATCAAGGTAATGGACAATGAGTTCTTCCAAGATGACTCCAATAACTGGGTAGCACCCCTACCCTTTCGTCTCCCAAGAGAGAGATTGCCCAACAACTTACAGCAGGCTATCAGTAGATTCTCCTCCTTAAAGCGAAACTTAAGCAGGAAACCAGAGATGCAAAGGCACTTTGTGGACTTTATGCAAAATGTATTTGACAGAGATCACGCAGAGCCTGCTCCCCCACTAAAGGAGGGAGAAGAATGCTGGTACCTTCCATCCTTTGGCGTGTATCACCCACGCAAACCAGACCAAATCAGAGTTGTCTTTGATTCCAGTGCTCAGCACAAAGGTGTTTCTCTTAACAACATGCTTCTTACTGGACCCAACTTGAACAACAGTCTAATAGGAGTCTTGATTTGTTTCAGACAAAAGCCTGTAGCAGTAATGGCCGACATTCAACAGATGTTTCACTGCTTCATCGTCAGAGAAGACAACAGAAACTACCTCAGGTTTCTATGGCACAAGGACAATGACCTCAACAAGGAAGTTATAGATTATCGCATGAAGGTACATGTCTTCGGTAACAGTCCTTCCCCAGCAGTGGCAACTTATGGGCTAAGGAGAACAGCTCAGACTGGAGAAGTTGAATATGGATCTGATGCCCGTCAATTTGTTGAAAGAAATTGCTACGTTGACGACGCACTTAAGTCCTTTCCAACTGCTAAAGAAGCAATTGATCTTCTCACCAGAACAAAGGAGATGCTGTCTGTAGCAAACCTTAGACTGCACAAGATTATATCCAACAGCCAGGAACTTATGAATGCCTTTCACTCTGAGGACTATGCCACTAGTCTAAAAAACCTTGACTTAGGTACAGATGTGCCTCCTGTACAGCGAAGTCTGGGTTTGTTGTGGAACATCAAACAAGACAAATTCACCTTCCAAGTGTCAACTTGTGACAAACCCTTCACTAAGAGAGGAGTCCTGTCCGTGATGAATAGCATCTATGACCCACTGGGTTTCTTTGCTCCAGTTACCATTCAAGGTAAGATTTTACTAAGACAGTTGTCTACTGAGAACATATACTGGGATACTCCCTTGCCTAGTGAGAATCAACACAAGTGGGAAAGGTGGAGATATTCTTTGAAGTCGCTAGAAAAACTTCAGATTCCCCGTTGCTATGTTCCAGGTTCCACTTCAACTGCTAACCGGAGAGAGATTCATATTTTCTCTGATGCATCAGTTGAAGCTATTGCTGCAGTAGCCTATTTGAAGACCTCTGAACTGAATGGAGAATCACACTGTAGTTTTGTCCTAGGCAAGGCAAAACTCACTCCCAAGCCTGCACATACCATACCAAGACTTGAACTTTGTGCAGCCATGCTAGCAGTAGAAATTGCTGAGGTCATACGAAGTGAAATGGACACTAGAATTGATTCTTTTACCTTCTATACAGACAGTAAGGTAGTACTTGGTTACATAAACAACCAAACAAAAATGTTTTATGTGTACGTCAGCAACAGGGTTGAACGTATCAAGAGATTCTCTCTACCAAGTCAATGGCATCACGTTCCCACTGAACTCAACCCAGCTGACTGTGGGACCAGAGCCGTGTCACCTGCCGCTCTTCAGGACAGCTTATGGCTGTCACCTCCAAGGTTTCTGCGTGAGGACTCTTACTTACTCCCTATTGACACCACCTATGGGCTAGTAAACCCTGAAGATGATAAGGAAATAAGAACTGTGAACATCTCACTACACACTTCTGTAAGTACAAAACAGAAGCTGCGGTCACACCATTACAGGCATCAATGGAAGCAGGTGCAGCATCTAGCCAATGTGTTCTGGCATCGCTGGAGGAAGAAGTATCTTCACCACCTTCAAGGTCGTAACAAATGGCAAGCATCTAAGCCGAATCTTAAGGTTGGAGACCTCATCCTTATAAAAGACAAGGAAGTTTGTCGGAATGAGTGGCCTATGGGTCCTATTACTAAAGTTATGCCCAGTGACGATAACAAAGTCCGGAAGGTAGAAGTCAAGGTAACCGAGGGAGGATCGACACGAACCTTTAGTCGACCAATTACAGAGTTAGTAATCCTTTTGCCAGGTGAGTGACTTGTGCAAGGACTAGCCATGCTGTTGGCACGGCGGGGAGTACATTGCTGCCATCTACAGGTTCTACTCAGAACTTTGGAATTCTTTGAAGACATCATACTGTGACTTTATGTTCTTCATCCTGTTGAACTTACGTTTATTATTTGCTTGTTGCATGTTTTTCATTACAGGTTCCAGGACATTTATCAGTATTGGACTTATTGAAAAAATATATATATATTAGTTTAAGGTTATGAAATCTAAAAATTTCAGACGGGGAGTGTTGTGTTACACTATGTGATTATTCTTGCTCTGTGTCTTTAAGATCTGTCCCCTTCTTTCTAGCTGAACTCTCTCTCTCACCGTAGTTCTTTATATTTCTCCTCCACTTCCTGCCTCTGGTCATTACTCCTGTATATCTTCCATGCTAAACATCTTACATGTGGCTTACAACTGCAACGTTTTTCTACCTATGAATATCCATCATTAAAACGGAACATTCGAAAGGATTCATCGTCTGTCGTCCTAACTGTGAGTTTATTCATTGAGTTAAGCTGCCTGTATCGATGCAGGGGATGAATATCAAACCAGCTTGTGTAAGGCCTACATCAACCTGGAGATGAACTTTATCGCTTTGTAGTTGAGACAGAACAAATATAAAGAATTATTATAAATTATAAAAATTATTTACATTCTGTGACAAACTTTGCTTAGCCAGTTATTTAAAGAACAAAAGTGTTATGCTTTTGAGGTCAGTGTTGCTGGGAATGAACTTCCTGTTAGCTGGAAGTTTTTTCATCAGAACATATATTTAATACACTGAGCATTACTTACTACAGTTGTTTTAACTGGTGACAAGATTTAAGTCCCCATGCACACAGGGTGTTAGAAAAAACGAGCTGCAAAGCCACTACCAACAGCAGGAAAAAGCGGCTGTAAAACCAGCTTTTTGCATTGGCATTGATGCGCGTTTAGCCACGTTGGCTTTTAGCAGCTTTCCGCTGCCTCTATTCAAAATCAATGGTTCCCTATGAGAGCTGTGTTAACTGATCCGACTTTCAGCCCATTGATTTAAATAGAAGTCGCATCCAAGTCGGATCATAACAATCCGACTTGTGGTGCGACTTGTGCTCTGAGGATCTCGAAGGGGAACCCCACACCAAAATTGAAAAAAAAAAAACAGCATGGGGCCCCCCCAAGATCCATACCAGGCCCTTTGAGTCTGGTATGGGTCTTTTAAAGGGAACTCCACATCAAATTGGCCTCTTTCCGACAACCCTGGGCGGTGGTTGTGGAGGTCTGAGGACTGCCGCTCCCAGCTGGACTATGCCAATTCCCGGGCTGCGGCCCACCTGAAGTATGCTGATTCCCGGGCTGCCGCCCAGCTGAACTATGCTGATTCCCGGGCATCCGCCCAGCTGAACTATGCTGATTCCTGGGCTGCCGCCCAGCTGAACTATGCCGATTCCTGGGCTGCCGCCCACCTGAACTATGCCAATTCCCGGGCTGCCGCCCACCTGAGCTATGTCGATTCCTGGCCTGCCGCCCAGCTGAACTATGCCGATTCCCGGGCTACCGCCCAGCTGAACTGTGCCGATTCCCGTGCTGCCGCCCAGCTGAACTATGCCGATTCCCAGGCTGCCGCCCAGCTGAACTATGCCTAATCCCGGGCTACCGTCCAGTTGAACTATGTCGATTCCCGGGCTCCAGTTGGACTATGCTGATTCCTGGGCTGCCGCTCCCAGCTGGACTATGTTGATTCCTGGGCTGCCACACAGCTGGACTATGCCGATTCACTACTTGCTGTCAAGCCGGACTCTGTTGACTGGATTAAACTCCCACCTGATTATGTGTCTGAGGCTTCTGTAGTTCCAATGTTAGGTGGCCTTAATGGGTTGTCTGTGTGGGTCAAGATCCCTACTTTTGCTCAGCCTAAGTTCTTTTTTCAGCCTGTTATGCCAAGGCCAGGAGGTCCAGATCACCATTCTGAATATGAGAACTAATTCTGGCTTTATAACTCCAGACCGGCAGTGCCATCTCTTGGCTACGCCCCTACACGCTACACCACCATCCGGTATGGCTTCATCAGGAAGTCAAGCCTGTAACATCTTTCTGTGGATATTTTAAGAGTGTCATGTGATTGTGAGTCTCATACCTAATGCTGTTTTTGCACTTTGTAATAATAAGAATATTACCCTGTACACATGATAGAATTTTCCATCAAAAAAAGTTGGATGTGAGCTTTTATATTCCGACCGTGTGTATGCTCCATCCAACATTTTCTGTCATATTTTCCGCCAGCAAAAGATTGAGAGCAGGTTCTCTATTTTTCTGACGGAAAAAGTTCTTGTCGGAAATTCCGCTCGTCTGTATGCAATTCCGACGCGCAAAAAAACACGCATGCTCAGAATCAAGCAGAAAAGCCGAACTGCCTATTGAGCTTCATTGATCTCGGTTCGTCGTACGTCTTCTACGTCACCGCATTCTTGACGGTCGGAATTTCAGACAAGATTTGTGTGACCGTGTGTATGCAACACAAGTTTGAGCCAACATTCCGTCAGAAAAAATCCACGGTTTTCTTGTCGGAATTTCCGATCGTGTGTACAGTGCATAAGAATAAATATGTTTTATATGGGGAGCACTATGGGTTCCCCTTTGGCCCCTTTCACACTGGCACGTTTTTCAGGCGGTTTAGCGCTAATATTAGCGCTGTTATACCGCCTGAAAAATCGTGCCCTGTATTCTTCAATGTGAAAGCCCGAAGGCTTTCACACTGAAGCGGTGTGCTAGCAGGACCGCTCCAAAAGTCCTGCTAGCCGCATCTTTACAGCGGTGAAGGAGCGGTGTGTTAACCGCTCCTTTACCGCGGCTGCCCATTGAAATCAATGGGACACCGCGGTAATACCGCCCGCAAACCGCGGCAATAGCCGCGCTTTGCGGGCGGTATTAACCCTTTTTCGGCCGATAGCGGGGGTTAAATTCACCCCGCTAGCGGCCGCATACCGCGGTGATAACGTCAGTATAGCGGCGCTAAAAATCGCGCCGCTATACCGCCACCGCACCTGCCCGCCCCAGTGTGAAAGGGGCCTTTGTGTTTTGCATATTCCCGCACATCCATTTGAATGATATTTGGAGTGTAAAGAGCTTAATGAGCGCCTGAAGTTTGAAAGAAGCTAGAGTGGATGATTAAAGATGATTAAAGATAGTTGATTCTTTCATTGTTTCCCTTTTTATGGCCAGTGGATTAATAAAATGCATGTTTGACCTCAATACCTTTTTGGTGAGGTCAAATGTGGAGATGAGCATTCTCTTTGCACATTTGGTGGAAGCATGCACGGCATTTCATTGTTAGAGATGGAATATTATTTCACAAGCGTGTCACTCTGGTGATCTATATGTACAACTATTCATGGACTATACAGTAGTATCCTTTGGACGTTTTCAATGAGTTGTGCTACACTATTATTTGTTTATTATTAATATAAGTAGCTATTTATGCTTTAAAAAAGCATTCAGCTCTTTTATTTAAAGGAAAAGTATAGCCAAAGATATTTTGGTCGCACTTCTCCTGCGAAGCACAGGAGTGCAGTTCGTTCTGCACTCCTGTGACCTGTTTTCAGCTGACAGCCGGCTTTAGCTGTTGCAGAGCCAGTCCAGGCTCTGAAAATATCAAGACCATATGGTCAGGATCCACACAGAATCCTGAACCAGCTTCAGTGAGCCTCTGAGAGCCTGAGCCAGCCGCTCCCACGGCCCAGTTAGTGCTTGAGGGGCAAAGCAGAGAACTGGCTGTCTGCTCACTGAAAGATGAGAACCAAGTGATCAGTGGCCTTTGATCGCTCAGTTCTTATGCGGCGTACACACGATCGTTTTTCATGTCGTTAAAAATGCCATTTTTAAAAATGTCCATTAAAACCGATCGTGTATATGCTCCAGAGCATTTTTAACGGCGTGAAAAACGACCATTAAAAATTTCGAACATGCTCTATTTTTTCACGTCGTTTTTCATGTCGTTTTTTTTAACGACGTGAAAAACGATAGTGTGTATGCTTTGACGAGGTGAAAAAAAACACGCATGCTCAGAATCAAGTATGAGACGGGAGCGCACGTTTTGGTAAAGCTAGCGTTTGAAATGGAGATGGCACATTCGTCACGGTGGAAATAATAGCATCGTTTTAATGCTGCGCATTCCGTTCTTCTTTTGATAATGCTTAAATAATTACCTTCTTTTGCTAATGATATTCAGAGTTATGCCAGACTTGTTTCTTAAGTAATTCCTAATTGATCTAATGATTGTAAAATATTCTTGTTAAGCCAGATCTCCCTCATAAATTCATAAATAAATGTAAAGATCACAATTTTTTTTTTTTTTTTGTGTTTTTTTATTTAAGTTAGAATTCATTTTTTGGGGGGGGGCTTCTTTGCTATATTTAGGCTTATTTTTTTAGTTTAGATTTCGTATTGTATTTTTTTTTATAATTATTTGTGTGTAAAGTTACCACACCAACCTTCAAAATTTGTCTAATTTTACCTCAAGGAGGTTTGTGTCCCTTGTTAATAACAATAATATTATTAGAAATGTCCCTGCCTACTCCCTAGCAAACTCTCTTTTAAACTCGAAATCACATAGTCAAGTTTTTTAAGCAAAACAAAAGAATCCTTTATTTAGGTACATTACAAATTAAAGGGGAAGGCAGCACTGGAAAGCCTGCTTGCATTTGTGCATCCTTTGGACCCCACAACAACCATCCAAGATGTGAAAACCAAACTCTTGAATTCTTAAAAAAAAAAGGAGCCCAATCTTGGCTTGAACTCCCAGAGGTCAGGAACAGCAGCAGATAAGTCAGATATGTCCCCAGTCTTTGGTACTACAGCAGTCATTATTTTTTCCTCTTCCTTGTAGCCTTCTCTCCAGCCTTCTCTACAGCCTTTGTTGCTTGCTTCCTCAGAGGCTGGGGATCAGGAGGAGAGGTTGTGGCAGGAGGAGTAGTAGTAGGAGGAGGAGGAGGTGGAGGAGGAGGGACAACCTCAGTTATGTCTGTGAACTGGGTCAGTTCACCTAGCAACCCCCTGCTGATGACCTTAAGCATCAGGTTCTCGCTGTATAGGCGTTGCCTTAAGTCCATCTGGCTTAATTTATGGGCCAGGACTGCGGCATAGCCCTCCTCAGCTAAGGGTGCCTCTCTGAGGGCCGCAGTAGCCTCTCTTAGGAAGGCTCTGGTTTCCTCCTCCACCTGCCTAGCTCTCCTTGGCCCTCGTTGGATTAGTTTCAGGGAAGGCATCTGGGCTCTTGTGCTGGGCCCAGCCTCCTCCTGTGTGCCACTGGGCCCTGCCTCCTCCTGGTCCCCAACATCACACTCTTCCTGGCTCTGCTCTGGCTGAAAAAAAAGGGACATTCTTTAGTTTTTGCCACCATCAATCACACACATTGTTCACCTCCAGACATTTTTAAATTGAATGGCAAAAGGGATTTAATTTCCATAGATTCCAACTCCTGATATTTTTGGCTTGTCCCCATCAAATTTGACCAGTACTGTCTATTGCTCCGTAAATCCTTATTTTTTCAGACATTAAATACATAACAATACTAACATCAATTTAAAATCATCACTTTTGTAACATATAAATGTAGATATCAGTACTCTACCTGGCTCCATATATCCAAATCTGCCTCCTCAAGGACCTCTGCTTGATCCTCAGAGGAAGCCAGAGCAGGGTTGCTAGGAAGGCTGGAGGGCTAGCTGCAAGGAAGGCTGGAGGGTTGGCTACAAGGAAGGCTGGATTGACCTCTGGGGGGAAGGGTGGACAGAGATTCCCTCACTTCCAGCTGGTCATCCAGAAAAGATAACTTGCTGTAGTACCACAGACTGTGTTTATACACATCATCTGCTGCAGCACCTGACCTCTGGGACTTCAGGACCATATTCCTCTGGGTCCTGTATGTCCCCCTGATGGTAGCAAATTTGGTTTTAACATCTTGGATAGTTGTGGGTATCTGGGTTTGGACAAATGCAAGCAGGCTCTCCAGTGCTGCTGTCCTGCCACTTTATTTTTATTGGAACCACTTTTGGTCTGCCACAGGATAGGGAGTTCCTTCCATCTATCGATGAACTCCCCCATAAATTCAGGATTTTTGAAACTATTCATTTTCTCTGTAAAATCAAGAACCAAGAACCAAGAACCAAGAAAATACATTTGTTTCAGTCAACATTCATCAAATAATCATTTTGGACAGATTTAAGCCCCAAATCTCATCCTCTGAAGAAACCCAAATCCTTAAAATGTTATGTACCTTGGTGAACACGTTCGTTGCTAACTCCCTCTCCCGGCAAATGAACGTATTTTCGACACATGGATATTCACTTGATATAAACTGCGCATGCGTGAAACTCTGCACGCTTTCCCCACCCCTGATGTTCGATATTGTACTTTCCCCGCCCCTTTTCGCTCGTCGTAGTGCTCAACAACATGGCGGAGACACAGGTGGCTGAGATTACCTCTATAGAGGAGGAAATTCATGAGGAACCCAAATCCAGATCCCGGAGATATAAGGCATCCAACATGTCATTCGAGGAAATGGTGGAGATGGTCGCCATTTTGAGGAGGGAGGATTATGATGGCAAGTCAAAAATTATGGGCAAAGTGGTCAAAACTCTTCACCAAAAATTCAGGGTGTGCAGAACGAAGGAACAGCTCAGAAAACGATGGTCGGATCTGAAGTTGCGGGAGCCCGACCAATACAAAAGAATCAAGAAAGTTTTAGTAAAAAGTAAGTAATTTTCATACATTCTCCCTGCTAAAGATTATTACTTGTATTAAGTAGTGTATTTTTGACTTTGATATAGTACAGTGAAAGATAACAACTTTCATGTTCGTCCGCACAGTAAACGGACGTAGTAAAGCTCTTTCTCCGTACACTTATTAATACAATGTTTTTGGATCATCCAGTGTGAACTCCAAAATGACAAATTATTTTTGGGGGAGCTAATTTTAGAAACAAGTTGAATTTTTTTTTTTAGATAACTTTTATTTTTGAATAATTAAAAGGGTATGCATTGTAATGTTAAAGGAAGAGAATGCTCAGCAGCTGATTAACCACTTAACGACCGCCCACTGTAAATATACGTCGGCAGAATGTCACGGACAGGCACAATCACGTACCTGTACGTGCCTGCCTTCGTATGGGTGGGGGGTCCAATCGGACCCCCCTCCGGTACAGTGAGCGGCCGGGATCGCTTCGGGAGCGATCCGTGATGAGGGGGCCACCATTCGATTCTGGCCACCCCCTTGCGATCGCTCCCGGCGAATCAAATGCTTCCTCTCCCTGTATAATGTTTACACAGGCAGGAGGAAGTGATGTCATCCCTCATGCGGCGCTCACATATACCGAGCGCCGCATGAGAGAAGACACACAGGTTAGTGCACAAACACTACACTAACACCAGCACACATAGGTACATAAATCGCCCCCCCAGACACCCCCAGATCACCCCCCAGCCCCCAGTCACAGTGTCACTGATTGCAGTGACCATTTATTTACTGATCACTGCAATCAGTGACATTTGTGACTGTAAAAGTGTCAGGGCAGTTAGTTTAGGTCCAGTGTAGTGTAGCCCCCTAACCCCCCCTAATAAAGGTTTAACCCCTTGATCGCCCCCCAGGTAACCCTTTCACCCCCTAGCACCGCTGTCACTAAGCAATAGTTTTTCTGATCGCTGTTTTAGTGTCGGTGATGCCGATAGGTAGCCAGTTATTTTTTTATTTGGTTCGCTGCAGGTTTTTTTTAGCGTCGGGTACCCCCATATATTACCTAATAAAGGTTTAACCCCTTGATCGCCCCCTCAGGTAACCCTTTCACCCGTGTCACTAAGCAATCGTTTTTCTGATCGCTGTCTTAGTGTCGGTGATGCCGATAGGTAGCCAGTTATTTTTTTTAGGTTCGCTGCAGGTTTTTATAGCGTCGGGTACCCCCATATATTACCTAATAAAGTTTTAACCCCTTGATCGCCCCCCCAGGTAACCCTTTCACCCCCTAGCACCGCTGTCACTAAGCGATCATTTTTCTGATCACTGTCTTATGCCCCATACACACGATCGTTTTTCTTGCCATTTTTTTTCTTGCCGTTTTTCACGTCGTTTTTTTTCATGTTTCCTCTCAAGCCTGTCTTGCGTACACACGATCATTTTAAAAAACGATCAAGCAAAGAGCAGTGACGTATACCACGTACGACGGCACTATAAAGGGGAAGTTCTGCTCGAATGGCGCCACCCTTCATGTTAGTAAAGTTTGTTGAGCAACGATTCACGCTTTTCAGCCTCGTGCTTTTCAGTCCGTTACTGCGTGACGAATGTGCTATCTCCATTACGAACGCTAGTTTTACCAGAACGAGCGCTCCCGTCTCATACTTGATTCTGAGCATGCGCGGTTTTTTTCACGTCGTTAAAGCATACACACTATCGTTTTTCACGTCGTTAAAAAAAACGACATGAAAAACGACGTGAAAAAAGAGAGCATGTTCGAAATTTTTAATGGTCGTTTTTCACGTCGTTAAAAATGCTCTGGAGCATACACACGATCATTTTTAATGGCCATTTTTAAAAATGGCATTTTTAACGGCATGAAAAACGATTGTGTGTATGGGGCATTAGTGTCGGTGATGCCGATAGGTAGCCAGTTATTTTTTTTAGGTTCGCCGCAGCTTTTTATAGCGTCGGGTACCCCTATATATTACCCAATAAAGGTTTAACCCCTTGATCGCCCCCCCAGGTAACCCTTTCACTCCCTAGCACCGCTGTCACTAAGCGATCATTTTTCTGATCACTGTCTTAGTGTCGGTGATGCCGATAGGTAGCCAGTTATTTTTTTTAGGTTCGCCGCAGGTTTTTAGAGTGTCGGGTACCCCCATATATTACCTAATAAAGGTTTAACCCCTTGATCGCCCCCCCCAGGTAACCCTTTCACCCCCTTTGCCAGTGTCACTAAGCGATCGTTTTTCTGATCGCTGTCTTAGTGTCGGCGATGCCGATAGGTAGCCAGTTATTTTTTTTAGGTGCGCCGCAGGTTTTTATAGCGTCGGGTACCCCCATATATTACCTAATAAAGTTTTAACCCCCTAATTGCCCCTAGTTAACCCTTTCACCAGTGATCACCATATAAGTGTTACGGTGACGCTGGTTAGTTAGTTTGCTTTTTATAGTGTCAGGGCACCCGCCGTATATAACCCAATAAATGTTTAACCCCCTGATCGCCCGGCGGGTGATATCAATTAGGTTTAAGCGTCAGAGAGGGTCTGCGTCGCCCCAGGCAGCGTCAGGTTAGTGGCAGTAACGCTAACACCCACGCATGAAGCATACACCTCCCTTAGTGGTATAGTATCTGAACAGATCAATATCTGATCTGATCAGATCTATACTAGCGTCCCCAGCAGTTTAGGGTTCCCCAAAAACGCAGTGTTAGCGGGATCAGCCCAGATACCTGCTAGCACCTGCGTTTTGCCCCTCCGTCCAGCCCAGGCCACCCAAGTGCAGTATCGATCGATCACTGTCACTTACAAAACACAACACACATAACTGCAGCGTTCGCAGAGACAGGCCTGATCCCTGCGACTCCAGTGCTGTAGGAGGTGATTTCACCACCACAGTTAAAAAAAAAGCATATATGCCGAAGCATTGGGGCAGCAGGGGTGGAGGAGCGGAGGAGCGATTTTGCTCCTAATGCCGCGTACAAACGGTGGAAATTCCGACGGAGGCTTGCCCGTGGAAAAGTCCGACCATGTGTGTGCGGCATAACTTTTGCGGGAGGATGCCCCCATATATAATGGTGCATGTATGCCCATCATTAGAAGTGGGTGAATGAAGGGAGGTATTCTAATGGTGGGCATACCCACCGATCAATCTCTTTTTTCGTTCAGCCAACAGGCTGCATGAAAAAAAAGATTACAATACATGTCCAACAAGGACCAGCAACGTACTGGTATGTTGCTGGACTATTAATGGTTATACCAGATTGATGCCTGCGGGTTTAGGTATCATCTTGGTATCATTCTTTTCAGCCAGCGGCCGGCTTTCATGTAAAAGCAATCCTAGTGGCTAATTAGCCTCTGGACTGCTTTTACAAGCAGTGGGAGGGAATGTCCCCCCCCCCCGGATATAAAAAGCGCCATTGGGAAATTGGGAAAGCATTTTATCACACCGATCTTGGTGTGGTCAGATGCTTTGAGGGCAGAGGAAAGAGTACCTGTCACTACCTATTGCTATCATAGGGGATATTTACATTCCCTGAGATAACAATAAAAATGATAAAAAAAATAATATATGGAAGGAACAGTTTAAAAATAAAATAAAAAAGCAAAATGAATAATAATTAAAAAAAAAAGCACCCCTGTCCTGCCCTGCTCTTGCGCAATGGCGAACGCAAGCGTCGGTCTGGCGTCATATGTAAACAGCAATTGCACCATGCATGTGAGGTATCACTGCGAAGGTCAGATCGAGGGCAGTCATTTTAGCAGTAGACCTCCTCTGTAAATCTAACGTGGTAGCCTGTAAAGGCTTTTAAAAATGTATGTAGTTTGTCGCCAATGCGCGTTTGTGCGAAATTTTAAAGCACGTTGTGTTTGGTATCTACCGTATTTATCGGCGTATAACACACACTTTTTTCCCCTTAAAATCAGGGGGAAATCATGGGTGCGTGTTATACGCCGATACTCCCCGATAATTCCCCTGCTGAAACGAGTGAGAGGAGCGAGCGGAGCCGAAGCCGAAGTACACTCGGCTTTACTTGGCTCCTCTCGCAGTCCTGCTCCTGACTGTGAGCAGAGCCGAGTCTAGCCGAAGTACACTCGGCTTTCTCTGTCAGCGGCGCAGTCAGTGGAGATGGGCGGGACTGCGAGAGGAGCCGAGTCTAGCCGAAGTACACTCGGCCCCGCTCGCTCCTCTCCACAGAAATTGGCGCCAAATTTAAAAAAACGCTGAGACTGACAAGATTGCAAAGGCACTGGGCAAGGCTGCAGATGGACAGATGGACACTGGGCAAGGCTGCAGATGGACAGATGGACACTGGGCAAGGCTGCAGATGGACAGATGGACACTGGGCAAGGCTGCAGATGGACAGATGGACACTGGGCAAGGCTGCAGATGGACAGATGGACACTGGGCAAGGCTGCAGATGGACAGATGGACACTGGGCAAGGCTGCATGCTGCATTTAAATGTAAGTTTTTTTTCCTTGAATTTCCCTCCTAAAAGTTTTTTTCCTTAAAATTCCCTCCTAAACTTGGGGTGCGTGTTATACGCCGGCGCGTGTTATACACCGATAAATACGGTATGTACTCGGCCTAAGTTCATCTTTTTTATTTCATCAAACATTTGGGCAATATAGTGTGTTTTAGTGCATTAAAATAAAAAAAAAGTGTATTTTTTCCCCAAAAAATGCATTTGAAAAATCGCTGCGCAAATACTGTGTGGAAAAAAAAAATGCAACACCCACCATTTTAATCTGTATGGCCTTTGCTTTAAAAAAATATATAATGTTTGGGGGTTCAACATAATTTTCTTGCAAAAAAAAATAAATGTTTTCATGTAAACAAAAAGTGTCAGAAAGGGCTTTGTCTTCAAGTGGTTAGAAGAGTGGATGTAAGCTTCCTAATGTTGTGTATAAAATGCCAGGACAGTTCAACCCCCCCCCAAATGACCCCATTTTGGAAAGTAGACACCCCAAGCTATATACTGAGAGGCATGTCGAGTCCATGGAATAATTTATATGTTGACACAAGTTGCGGAAAAAATTCAACAATTTTTATTTTTTTTGCACAAAGTTGTCACTAAATGATATATTGCTCAAACATACCATGGGCATATGTGGAATTACACCCCAAAATACATTCTGTTGCTTTTCCTGAGTACGGGGATACCACATATGTGAGACTTTTATTGCCTAGCCGCGTACGGCACCCCAAAAACCAAGCACCGCCTTCAGGCTTTTTAAGGGTGTAAATTTTTGATTTCACTCCTCACTGCCTATCACAGTTTCGGAGGCCATGGAATGCCCAGATGGCACAAACCCCCCCAAATGACCCCATTTTGGAAAGTAGTCACCCCAAGATATTTGCTGAGAGGTATGGTGAGTATTTTGCAGATCTCGCTTTTTGTCACAAAGTTTTGAAAATTGAAAAAAAAAAAAAATTATTTTCTTTCTTCATTTTCAAAAACAAATGAGAGCTGTAAAATACACACCATGCCTCTCAGAAAATAGCTTGGGGTGTCTACTTTCCAAAATGGGGTCATTTGGGGGGGTTTTGTGCTATTTTGGCATTTTATGGCCTTCGAAACTGTGATAGGTAGTGAGTAGTGAAATCAAAAATTTGTGCCCTTAGAAATCCTGAAGGCGGTGCTTGGTTTTTGGGGTCCCGTACGCGGCTAGGCTCCTAAAAAGTCCCACACATGTGGTATCCCCGTACTCAGGAGAAGCAGCAAAATGTATTTTTGGGTGCAATTTCACATATAACCATGGCAAGTGTGAGCAATATATCATTTAGTGACAACTTTTTGTATTTTTTTTTGTCATTATTCAATCACTTGGGACAAAAAAAAAATAATATTCAATGAGCTCAACATGCCTCTCAGCAATTTCCTTGGGGTGTCTACTTTCTAAAATGGGGTCATTTGGGGGGGTTTTGTGCTATTTTGGCATTTTATGGCCTTCGAAACTGTGATAGGTAGTGAGGAGTGAAATCAAAAATTTGCGCCCTTAGAAATCCTGAAGGCGGTGCTTGGTTTTCGGGGGCCCGTGCGCGGCTAGGCTCCCAAAAAGTCCCACACATGTGGTATCCCCGTACTCAGGAGAAGCAGCAAAATGTATTTTGGGGTGCAATTCCACATATAACCATGGCATGTGTGAGCAATATATCATTTAGTGACAACTTTTTGTAATTTTTTTTTTTTTTAGTCATTATTCAATCACTTGAGACAAAAAAAAAATATTCAATGGGCTCAACATGCCTCTCAGCAATTTCCTTGGGATGTCTACTTTCCAAAATGGGGTCATTTGGGAGGGTTTTGTACTGCCCTGCCATTTTAGCACCTCAAGAAATGAGATAGGCAGTCATAAATTAAAAGCTGTGTAAATTCCAGAAAATGTACCCTAGTTTGTAGACGCTATAACTTTTGCGCAAAACAATAAATATACGCTTATTGACATTTTTTTTACTAAAGACATGTGGCTGAATACATTTTGGCCTAAATGTATGACTAAAATTGAGTTTATTCGATTTTTCTTATAACAAAAAGTAGAAAATATAATTTTTTTTCAACATTTTCAGTCTTTTTCCGTTTATATCGCAAAAAATAAAAATCGCAGAGGCAATCAAATACCATTAAAAGAAAGCTCTATTTGTGGGAAGAAAAGGACGCAAATTTCGTTTGGGTACAACATTGCATGTCCGCACAATTTCCAGTTAAAGCAGCGCAGTGCCAAATTCTGAAAACACCTCTGGTCCTTTAGCTACAAAATGGTCCGGGGCTTAAGTGGTTAAACATCAGAACGCAGTAGTAGAAGTGTGGCCCAAAACCAAAAGATTTTGAGGGTGTCACACACAGGTGATCCAGTGTATATAGTTTGGGGTGTTTCAATGTGTCAAACTTAATTAAATAAAGTATATGTTCTTGTTTTGGCAATGTATCCAATCATGTGTTCAGGTTGTCACTGGGGGTATATTTTAAATTGGACCACACTTCCAAATAAGCTTTATAAATTCCCTTTCAGGGTATTTTTTGGTATATAATTAATTTATAGCAATTAAACTAAACCTTTTTTTTCAATCTCCATAGGGCTTCAAAAAGCTACGTCAGATGAGCCTATAAATCCAACACCTTCAACAAGACCCCCAGAACCACATGATGTAGAGGAACGTGAAGTTGAGGAAGTGGAAAGTGGCACCACAACAGGTCAGTGTCAAACCAGACAGATGCAGTTTAATAGATGTAGGTCTACATATTCTATAGTACATGTTTTTTTTTTTATTTAGGTGCTGTTCTGGCCGAAGACCCCGAAAAGTTTACACATCACAGTGTCCAGATCCTGATCCAATACCTAATGGTCTGCTGTCGTGACCTTGAAAAAATAAAGGGGAAACTTGATAGAGATCAGGCAAAATACCAAGCGGGTGGAGGAAAGGCTACAAAAGATCATGGCTGTGCTTGGGCGTGTTTAATTTTTTTACTCAAAAGAATGTTGACCTTGCTGGTTTTTGGAAGGTTTTTGTTGCTTTTCAGCTTTAATGAATAGTACATGTTTACATTTACATTCCAGTTTTTTAGATTGTTTTTTATCCACTTAACAACCACCTGCCGACAAATAACGTTGACAAGGTGGTTGCTTAACTCTGGGAGGACGTTATATAACGTCCTCCCAGAATCGCGCTCCCGCGCGCCCCCTGGGGCGCGCACACGGGAAACTCCGTGACCGCCGGGTCCAGAGGACCCGGCGGATCACGAATCGCGGTAAATCGCCGCTGATAGCGGCCGTTTACCACGTGATCGCTCCGTCAAATGACGGAGCAATCACTTGTAAACAGACCGGCGTCATTTGATGTTCCTCCCTCCCCTCTCTGTACCGATCGGTACAGTGTGAGAGGGGAGGGGGAGGGAGCGGATGGCAGCAGCAGCACTGTGGGCTGGATCTGTGACAATTGCAGTCACAGATCCAGCCATCCATCCATCCCTGCTCAGCCATCCCTGTGCTATACCCTGCCAATACTCTGCAATACACCCTGCCAATATTCTGCAAAATACCCTGGTGCAATACTCTGCAATACCCTGGTGCAATACTCTGCAATACCCTGCGAAATACTCTGCAATACCCTGCGAAATACTCTGCAATACCCTGCGAAATACTCTGCAATACCCTGCAAAATACTCTGCAATACCCTGGTGCAATACTCTGCAATACCCTGGTGCAATACTCTGCAATACCCTGGTGCAATACTCTGCAATACCCTGGTGCAATACTCTGCAATACCCTGCAAAATACTCTGCAATACCCTGCAAAATACTCTGCAATACCCTGCACAATACTCTGCAATACCCTGCACAATACTCTGCAAAATACTCTGCAATACCCTGCACAATACTCTGCAATACCCTGCACAATACTCTGCAATACCCTGCACAATACTCTGCAATACCCTGCACAATACTCTGCAATACCCTCCACAATACTCTGCAATACCCTCCACAATACCCTGTGCAATACCCTCCACAATACCCTGTGCAATACCCTCCACAATACCCTGTGCAATACCCGTGCAATACCCTGCCATACACCGCAATACCCTGCCATAGTCCGCAATACTCCGCAATGCCCTGCAATACTCCGCAATGCCCTGCAATACTCCGCAATGCCCGGCAATACTCCGCAATGCCTGGCAATACTCCGCAATGCCCGGCAATACTCCGCAATGCCCGGCAATACTCCGCAATGCCCGGCAATACTCTGCAATAACCACTTCCCGCCCTCCGGCCGTCATATGACGTCCTTGACTTTGTGCGGGGATATCTGAATGATGGGAGCAGCTACAGGCATCATTCAGATATTAGCTTTTTCAGCCGGCGATTCCCTACACCATAAGAACAATCATAGCGGCTGTTCCGCCGCTTGATCATTCTTACGGGAGGCGAGAGGGGATGTCCCCCCCCCCCGCCGCCCTCCGGTGCTTCTACCGACTCACCGCTACGATCAAAGCCAGGATTGTTGTTTTTTTTTTTGTATTTTTTTCAGGCTTCCCGGCCTAGAGGTGAGATGTGGGGTCTTATTGACACCCCCCCCCCATATCTCACTGTAAAGAGGACCTGTCATGCCATATTCCTATTACAAGGGATGTTTACGTTCCTTGTAATAGGTATAAAAGTGATCAAAAAAATGTTTAGGGCGGAAAAACATGTCAAACTAAAATAAATAAAGTAAAATGAAGAATAAATTTTTTTTTTTTTTTTAAAGCGCCCCTGTCCCCGTGAGCTCGCATACAGAAGCGAACGCATACGTAAGTCCCGCCCACATATGAAAACGGTTTTCAAACCACACATGTGAGGTATCTCTGCGAACGTTAGAGCGAGAGCAATCATTTTGGCCCTAGACCTCCTCTGTAACTCAAAACATGTAACCAGTAAAAATATTTAAAGCATCGCCTATGGGGATTTTTTAAGTAGCGAAGTTTGGCGCCATTCCACGAGTGTGTGCAATTTTTAAGGGCGACATGTTAGGTATCTATTTACTCGGCGTAACTTCATCTTTCACATTATGCAAAAACATTGGGCTAACTTTACTGTTTTTTTTTTTTTTAAGCACAAAACATTTTTTTTCCGTACAAAACGCGTTAAAAAATTGCTGCGCAAATATCGTGCGAGATAAAAAGTTGCAACAACCACCATTATATTCTCTAAGGTCTTTGCTAAAAAAACATATATAATGTTTTGGGGTTCTATGTAATTTTCTAGCAAATAAATGATGATTTTTACATGTAGGAGAGAAATGTCAGAATTGGCCTTGGTGCTCCAGAACGCCTGAAGGTGCTCCCTGCATGTTGGGCCTCTGTATGTGGCCACGCTGTGTAAAAGTCTCACACATGTGGTATCGCCATACTCGGGAGTAATAGCAGAATGTGTTTTGGGGTGTAATTTGTGGAATGCATATGCTGTGTGTGAGAAATAACCTGCTAATATGACAATTTTGTGAAAAAAAAAAAGAGAAAAAAAAAATCTTGATTTTGCAAAGAATTGTGGGAAAAAATGACAACTTCAAAAAACTCACAATGCCTCTTTCTGAATACCTTGGAATGTCTTCTTTCCAAAAAGGGGTCATTTGGGGGGTATTTGTACTTTTCTGGCATGTTAGGGTCTCAAGAATTGAGATAGGCCGTCAGTACTTCAGGTGTGATCAATTTTCAGATATTGGCACCATAGCTTGTGGACTCTATAACTTTCACAAAGACCAAATAATATACACCAATTTGTACTTATTTTTACCAAAGATAAATTTTGGCCAAAATTTATGAAGAAAAAATAGTAATTTGCAAAATTTTATAACAGAAACGAAAAAAAAATCATTTTTTTACAAAATTTTCAGTCTTTTTTCTCTTATAGCGCAAAAAATAAAAAACCCAACAGTGATTAAATACCACCAAAAGAAAGCTCTATTTGTGTGAAAAAAAGGACAAAAATTTCATATGGGTACAGTGTTGTATGACTGAGTAATTGTCATTCAAAATGTGAGAGCACCGAAAGCTGAAAATTGGTCTGGTTATTAAGGGGGTTTAAGTGCCCAGTGGTCAAGTGGTTATGCATGGCTGTTCATGCGTTTTACCCCCCAAAATAATTTGGATACATCTACATTTAAAAGGAAGTTTCCTACTTCCATACGCACACGACTGGTCCCTATGGTGTGCATGGTCAATCTTACCCTGATCCATAACAGGTCCTATACTCCCTTTGCCCTGACTAGACCCCAGTAGTGGCATGGGCGTCAGTCTGTGCTATATGACATTATCCCCGGTGGTTTCATTGCAAGCTTGTCCCACGCTTGGGACTACATGATGGCAATACCAGACTATGATTACACTGTGACAGATCTGACTTCCACAACCCCAGACTTACACTCTCTTCCTGCTGTTACGTATGACTATCTTCGTGGGCTAGGCACTTGCTCCTGGGGGGGTCACAGCTTGGATCTTATACTGTTAGACTTTATGGTTCTGGTATGCCGTTCGGATGTCACAAATTTGGTTTGACTTTACGTACCTGTCACTAATGTAACCACGTGAGATACAGATCTTAACTGCTTTTAATGTTATAACAGGTTCTTTGATCTATGAGGGATGATATATGTGATGTTTCCATCCCCCTCCCTGCAGACTTCCCCTTGCCCCTCATCCCTTAACCTCCCCACCTGCACTCCCCTTCTCTTCCCTTCCTGCCCCTTCCCCCCTTCTCCACTCCCCCTACCATATTCCTTCCCCCCCCCTTTTTTTTTTTTTTCTTTCTTTGGTTTTTGTTTTGTTTTGATGCGACCATGCAACCTTAATGCGACTGTGCCTTTTGATTCTAAGCTCAATATTGATAGAGATGTGGGTGAGGATTGGTTCATGACTGCTGTACGCCATGCTTGGTCTCCTGATGTTACTGGGCTGTGCCTCCCGAGGCCCTCAGGGCGCGGTTCCGAGTTTCTGACTTGGGCGGAGCCGTGGGGCCTTGGGAGATATGCCCTCTGATAACCATGCCAGCACACTACCTTATGGCCAATGGACGCGTGGTCAATCACACTGGGATTCAGGGACTGAGTCTCCCTCTAATGAAGTTTGATTGCAGATCTAGAGAATGGGGATCCTTTCTTTAGAATGGCCCTCTCCAGGTTAGCGTGGAGGTATAAGGATTTTCACACAGTGCTCTTCCCTTTTATTTATACCTTTTTGAAGTTATTATTGTTTACCAACATTTTGCACTATAGCTGATCTCTGGTGCTCCTGGGCCCTGATTGCCTCTTTAGGGGGTCTATTCGAGTGGGGAGTAGACCGCAGGGGCCCCGCACCTGGGACACCCGACTAGATTGGGTGTCCGGAGGTGTTAAGGCCACTGTGGTAGTTCGAAATATCTATTAAAGTTAATGGAAATATGAGGAGAAGAAGCATTATGACACTTAGGTTATTCCCAGACTGTATTTCTGGGAAATGGCTCTGAGAGTGAAGGGTGCTGTCGTGGAAGACCCGTCATCGTTTCATGCACGGGCTTTGGCAATGTAGCCCCTTACCCTACCCTTTACCCGAGGGGAGTTTTTCTTTAGTCTTTACTTGTTCATAGTTCGTTTTTCATTTAACGTTGAACTAGATACATATTAAGTCTGTAGTATCTGGATGGTGGAGTAGGTGGAAACGTTCGGGTGCTAGTTTTTGTCCCTACCTCAAGAGAGGCAGGCTCCCCTCTTGTACTTGCCGGCATAGCATAAGTTTATACTATCATCAGTTTACCCACTATTCTCTATAGGTAGTTCAGCGGGACTTTGACTACCTCCGGTACTTTGTTCACAACCCCTTACTGGGGGCGCCTTCTCTACTGGGGAGGGCGTTCCGGTTTGACCCCGGATACCATTAATACGGTTTAAAGACAAACATTGTACTTACTTTCTGTCTGTCCCCTTTTTTTTTTTTTTTTCTCTTTCTCTTCTCTTTCCTGCCCCCCTTTCTCTTTCTTCCCCTTTCCCTCTCCCGATTACTCTCTCCGTCTGTAGTTGGAAGCAGTGGGTGACACCATATCTGGTTCGCCCATATGGCCTCTTTTATGCAGTCTTCAGCTCCTCTGTCGCTCAAGATTTTTTCTGTCAATGCCAAAGGCCTCAATGTTCCTGAGAAGCGTAGTAGCCTTATGGCAGAGGCCCACAGACACAGGGCTCAAATCATATTTTTCCAGGAAACTCACTTTAAATCGAGCGCCATCCAACGTCTCACTAACAAAACATACCCAGATGCTTATCATGTGACCTGCGCTGGCTCTAAGACAAAAGGGGTGGCGATTCTGCTCGCAAAGTCGCTCGCATTTCATCTAACGGACCAGATAGTAGACCCAGAAGGTAGATTTATCTTTCTTAAAGGGCACTGGAAGGACAGACCAGTGACACTCGCAAATATATATTGCCCAAACTCCAAGCAAGTCCCTTTCTTGAAAGATACGCTGCTGAAACTCACATCTTTTCAGTCCGGTCTCCTTATTTTGGGTGGAGACTTTAACATGGCCATGGACCCGATTCTTGACACATCCACGGGGACCTCGTCCCTTCCCTTCTCTGCCTTAAGGCAAGCGAAATTGGGGCTAGCATCTCTGGCTCTACACGATACATGGCGTACCTTAAACCCTCGAGGAAGAGACTATACCTTTTTCTCATCCCCACACCAGCGCTACTCGAGGCTGGATTACATCTTCATTTCCCAGAGAGATCTGTGTTATCTACATGAGGCGACAATTGAAAATATGGTCTTATCAGACCACCACCCGGTTACCCTGACCCTGCGATTCCCGCAGAGGGAGACGTCCACTAAGATTTGGAGGTTGGATGCTTCCCTTCTCACAGATCTTGCGGACATAGTCACTCTTAAACAGGCCATTAGTGAATACTTTCAGCATAACAATACACCAGATGTGTCCCCCATGACTCAATGGGAGGCACATAAGTGTGTGGTGAGGGGACACTTGCTATCCTTGGCAGCGAAGAGAAAGAGGGAGCACATAGCTCTTATTCAGACCCTAGCGGAAAAGATCTCCAGATTGGAAGCGCAACACAAAGGGGCACGGGCGCTTGGAGTAGCGACCGAGCTGGCAGATACGAGAGTACTCTTACGCAAGGAATTATACAGAAGAGCCCGAAAGCGACACATGCTGTCGCAGAAGCTGTTCTATGAGCAAGGGAATAAACCCGGGAGGTTACTAGCGAGATTTACACAGAAACGCGTGCTTGCCTCCACAATCCATCATGTGAGGGACAAGCATTGAGGGATCCATACTAAAAATGGGGATATTGCTCGACAGTTTCAAACCTTTTATAGCAAACTATATAATATTAAGGCAAATGAGGAAAGTAATGTCTCAGCGGACACGCGGAAAGACTTGATAAGGGACTTTCTGCATAGTTACTGCCCACAGGCACTATCCCTGGAAGATAGAGAATCCCTGGATACCCCGTTGTCGTCTGAAGAATGGGTAGAAGCCTTAAAAACCACAAAACCCGACAAAAGCCCGGGAGCTGATGGATTCACGGCGCAATATTACAAATGTTTCACGGATCTTCTAGCGCCAGGTTTCCTTCGAGCATTTAACTCCCTAGCAGATGCCACATGCAACTCTAGTACCCTGTTGGAAGCCTATATTTCAGTAATACACAAGGAGGATAGAGATCCGGCAGATGTAGCGAATTATAGGCCGATCTCGCTCCTAAATGTAGATGTGAAAATCTTTTCCAAAATTCTTGCGAATCGGTTGGCTCATCACGTTCCATTATGGGTGGGTCTAGACCAGGTGGGCTTTGTCCCCGGCAGAGAAGCCAGGGACAACACCATCAAGGCCCTCAACCTGCATCATTGGCTCACTTCTTCCAAACACGAAGGGTTTTTTCTATCAATGGATGCAGAGAAGGCCTTCGACCGAGTGGCCTGGGACTACATGGATTCCGTGTTAGACACTTTAGGTCTAGGAACCAGAATGAGGGATTATATCAGAGCTTTGTATACAAATCCACAGGCGAGAGTGCGTGTCAATGGTCACTTGTCGGAGGCCTTCTCCATCCACAATGGCACGAGACAGGGTTGTCCCCTTTCTCCTATACTGTATATTCTCACGCTGGAACCTCTTCTTCGTTGCATTCGGGCGAATACTAGCATAAAGGGTATTGAAATAGGCCATAGGGAGTATAAACTCGCAGCTTTTGCTGATGATATTTTGCTCTTTCTTTCCTCCCCCTTGACTTCCCTGCCTAATTTACTGCATGTTCTTGAACAATTCCGAATTATCTCACACTTGAAAATCAATTACTCCAAATCGTTTGCTCTGAATATCTCGCTGCCCTCATCGCTGGTTGACCTTTGCCAGGAGAATTTCCCCTTTCGATGGAAAGCCGATGATATTACCTACCTGGGTATTCGGCTTCCGGGGAAACTCACAGATCTTTACAATAAGAACTTCCTAGCGGAACTAAACGCTATACAGCAAGACATGCGTCGGTGGGATGTTCCCACGATTTCCTGGTTCGGGCGTGCCTCCATATTGAAAATGACAGTGCTTCCTCGAATGCTATATAAATTACAGACAATGCCGATCGCCTTACCACCCTCTTTCTTTGCGACGTATAAGAGACTATGTAGAAAGTTTCTGTGTGGGGAACCAAGGCACCGAGAATTAGTTGGGCGAAATTGGTGCTCCCGAAATTAGATGGGGGCATTGGTCTCCCGGATATACAGAGGTACTATTGGGCTACGCAGCTGACACGGATAGTGGACTGGAGGGTTCATGCACGCCGTAAAGGGTGGGTACTCCTGGAAAATTTGATTACGGGAACTGAACTTGGGACAGTCCCCTGGGTTTCTAGCAAACATTGGACGCCTAACGTTCAATCTCACCCTCTGGTAGGGGCAACTCTTTCTACGTTTACACAAACGTGTAGAACGTATGCAGTGTCGGCTACAGAGAGTAAGTTAACTCCCCTTAGAGGAAACCCAGACTTTATGCCGGGGCTAGACAGTTCCTACCTGACAAAAGAATGGCCACATGTAGATATGCTAGCCAAACACTTTTTCTCTGGGGATAGGTTTCTTAACCTGAGAGAACTAGCGTCACTATCCCTGACCAAAGCCTTCCCTCTCTTTGCTTACCTCCAGATAAAGCACTTTCTAGACAGCCCGAGGACCAGAGGATACTTTACGAAACCATCTACAGTGTTTGAGTCGTTGTGCTCTAGCACATCTCCCCAGAGACATGTGATCTCGATGCTTTACGCATCAATGTTCAAAGAACCCTTTGCTTCCATGCAGGCGGAACGGACCTTTTGGGAGGCCCGACTTGAAACACAGATTGAGAAGAAGAGCTGGGAGCGGGTGCATTGGTATATCCATAAAGGTTCGTTGAATGTAAACACCCAGGAAAATGGGTACAAGATTAGAACGCGGTGGTATAGGACACCGGATCTGATCCACAAGTTCTTTCCGAATGTGTCAAATCGGTGCTGGAGATGTGGGCAGGGCTTGGGTACCTTCCTCCACATTTGGTGGGAATGCTCGCTGATCCAACCATACTGGCAGAGGGTACATGATGTGACGACTGCGGTCTCCTCGCTACCACTGGAGTTTTCGCCAGCACAGTATCTTCTCCATTTGTCCAAAATATCTAAGAAACGGTATCGCAATTCGGTGGCGATCCATATGATAAACGCGGCCAGACTATGTGTCCCCGTCCACTGGAGGGCCACAGTGCCACCATCTATGAAAGAATGGGTGACACGCATAGGGCACATCGCAGCGATGGAGGAGCTGATATACACTGCGCAGGATAGGATTTCCAACTTTGCCACTATCTGGGACGACTGGTTTACATTGCGGAATTCTGCGGAATTTCAAAATCTCTTATAGACTAATAGCTGATTGAGACTTTTATACAGAGTGCTACTTGTTCGACAACTGAGGTATAATCTTGACAATATGTTCTTATTGCCAAACAGAAATCGACGGAGAGGGTAGTTGGTGGTTACCCCACCCCCTCTTCAAGCATTCACGTCCAAACGCTCTCTTCCTCATACTCACCCCCCTCCCCGGACCCCTCCTCCCGCCCCCCCTTTTTTTTTCTTTACCTTTCTCCCCTAGATCTTCCTCCTTTTGTCTCCTTCTTCTCCCTTCGCTTTTCCTCTTTTACTTGATTTTGACGAAAGGGGTCGGGGTTGTCCTGATGGACCCCCCCACTCATGTTCTCCAAAGTATGTAGATCCTTGGAGCGGAAGGTAGAATTCGAGCCATAGATTCTGGTCTACTGTGGTAATGACCATGACTTGCCACTCTTATTAAAGGTTCTGGTAGCATCTGAATGCATTTTCATTAACACGATCCCTCACAGAGGACTTGAGATATATTCTTGTTATTATCTGAGATGATGTTGTTATTTTATATAATTGACCATTGTACATGGGCATTGCCACAACTACATAACATGTATTTATATTGTACATGAAGCCAGACCCTCTGGATCTCCAGGCTTTCCCCCCCTCCTTTTTTTTTTTCTCTCCCCCCTATTATGGTTGTTATTGCTGTAATGTGTAATTACGCTGTTTTTCAATAAAATCTTTATGAAACAAAAAAAAAAAAGGAAGTTTCCATAAAAAAAATAAAAAAAGGTATTTTCTTAACAAGAATTTGTGGCTTCATTATGTAAATGTTGTGCAAAGTGAACTAATCAATGTTTTGTGTTTACACTGACAATGAAGGCTATTTAAGAATGCTAAATGCACATGGCACTACAAGTGCACTAGGTAAACCCACGAGAAACATAAAAGAACACAAATCTAAAACACAATACCAATATTTTCACATAAAAAAGCTTTATTTAAGCCAAGATTAATTTTACACATCTTTAGGCATATCAATGGCCCCCCTACCCACAAAATATTCAACATATTTTTGTCTGACATCACGTCCGGTTTGGGGGGCCAAGCCTGGACGGCTAGCTTCCAGGGCCACTAAATTCTCTGGATCAACTAATGAGGCCTCAGGCCCACTCAAAGTCAGGTAATTGGAAGAATGCACCCTCAAAAAATTATGGAGCACGCAACAAGTCATTACTACATGGTTCCATTTATAGGGGGCAAGGTGGATGGAGGTGAGGAACAGGCGGAATCGGCTGGCCATGATGCCAAGGGCATTTTCCACCACCCTTCTTGCTCTGGCCAGCTGATAGTTGAACACCCTCCTCTCAGGGGTGAGGGTGCGTTGAGGGAATGGCCTCATCAAATGGGGACCCAGGCCAAACACCTCATCCGCCACAAAAACAAATGGTAGTCCCTCCACATTCTGCTCCGCTGGTGGCAAGGCCAGCTGATCCAATAGGAGCCGTTCTCCAAACTCGGTCTGTGCATAGACTCCTCCATCTGACATCCTGCCATTTTTGCCAACGTCCACATACAGGAATTCGTAGGTGGCCGACACCACTGCCATCATGACGATGCTGTGGAACCCCTTATAATTATAATAAAAGGATCCCGAATGGGGTGGTGGTACGACCCGAACATGCTTGCCGTCGATGGCCCCTCCACAGTTCAGAAAGTTCCATCGTTGGGCAAACTCAGATGCCACATTCTGCCATTCATGTGGCGTAGAAGGGAACTGTGGACTTATATAAAAAATAAATTAATACTTTGAGACAGAAACATTGCAAACAGATTTTAGAAAACCATTCATGGCCAACATTAGGATAAACAGACAAATTAAAACATTATTAGTAAGCAACAAAAAACCTAAAACAAACCCAAAATAAAAACTGGGGGGGGGTTGAAGATGAGTTGGGGAGATCACAAATGAAGGCTGTAGCACTCTGTATGAAGTTTAACTAAATGTAACATTCCTAGGCAATCTTTAGGGTGCGTTTAGGGTAAAGCACTACAATGGAGCATATAAAAAAAAAATGGAAATGACTAGGCAAGGTGGGTATGGCCCCAGGATAGCATGCTGGAGAGGTTAGGTAAGGAAAATTTAAATGTAGGCCTAAAAAAAACATCCTAAAAATAAAAAAGGCATGTGGAGAAAGGGGACATTCCCTGCAGCTAAGAATCATGGGAATTAGGGACTGATAATAAAACAAAAAAAAATTAAGCAAGAAATACATACAATGTGATGTTTTAAATAAGAACACCTTAATATAGTCCTCCTGCAAAACTTGAAGGATGGCAGAACAAGTCTCTGGTATAATGATACCCAGAGCCTGGGGGGATATGCCTGTGGAGAACTTTAGGTCCTGCAGGCTTCTCCCAGTCGCCAGGTATCACAACGTGGCGATGAGCCTCTGCTTAGCACTGATGGCTTCACGCATAACGGTGTCCTGCCTGGTAATGTAGGGGGACACCAAAGCCAACAGATGCTGAAATACGGGGTCAGACATCCTGAGAAAATTCCTGTAGTCCTCAGGATTATTCTCCCTGATCTCCCGCAACAAAGGCATGTGACAGAACTGGTGCCGCTGGAGCAACCAATTCTTGGTCCATGAACTCCTCCTCACCCTGTTCATGGCCTGGAGTCGGTATACAGCATGAACCCCTGCACCAACTACAGCACGAATTCTACGACGAGTACGTAGCCGCAACATGGCTAGATAACGGTCGGCACCTCAGAACGAACGGAAGAACAGCAAGGCCTATGAAGAACAAGCTGAAAAACAGGAACGAGCAGACAAGAACGCACTGAATAAACAGATACGAACTGACTACAAGCACTGCAAGACAGATACGAACCCACAGGCACAAACTGAACTCCAGAAAACGATCTTCAAAGCACGAAGACTGAAAAGCGCGAATCGTCTCTCACCAAACTTTTACTAACACGCGGTAACACGAAATTAGCAAAAGCGTCCCAAAGGGTGGCGTCATTAGAACGGAACTTCCCCTTTATAGTGCCGTTGTACGTGTTGTACGTCACTGCGCTTTGCTCGAGCGTTTTTTTTAATGATCGTGTGGATGCAAGACAGGCTTGAGAGGAAACATGAAAAAAAACGACGAGAAAAACGTTGGTTAAAAAAATGGCATTAAAAACGTGTGTACGCCGCATTAGTCTTAAAAGCAGCCGGGGACAGATGCAGCATCGGATCATTACTGCATACATCTAGGGGAGTTAAAATGTGTATTTTTTTTTTTTTACAAGCCTATACTTCTCTGTTAATCAATATACTTGATTCAGTTTCCAAAATCTCACTGTCTACAATGGAAAAAAAGAACTCTATCTGTAAACCCTTTTTACTTTAGTCAAACTGAATACCCTAGTGTCTTTTGCAATGAGTATGTGATCATTTTTGCAATTTAAATTTTTTTGTTATCCAAATCATTGCTGCAATATTGCCAATATATATTAATAGACAAATTCCCATCCCATCAATTTCTGATGTGGCTCAGTGACTGAGCTACAAACTTCTTGGACGTTCTGTTGCACAAATCTTTCATTGGCTACAATATTTTTTCCAAGTAATTAAAAGGAAAGTTTATGTAGCTGCAATAAAAAAGGCAGTATTGCATTGGCCTTAAAGCGGAGCTCTACCCTAAAATAAAAATATACTTCACCAGCTTCCTTTAAATATGATTAAACAATATCTGAAAAAAAAATTTTTTTTACATGCCTGGAAATCCCTGATGCTATGCAGAATTCCTAATCTGCCCTCTTCCTGGACCGTGGACTTTCTCCTCTTCAAGCTAAGCCGCACAGACTCCTGGGGAAGCAGTGTCAGAATTTCCCAGGAGACTGTGCGCTCCTCTGTGCCGAAAAATCGCGGGATTATTACTGTGGGGATTGCGTTATCTACGTTGTCATAATAACGGGGCGGGACGTTCCTCTGCCGACGCCCGGTGTCATGACAACGGCATAAACAACCTGCGCTACGAGCGTCGCTCTACTGCGCACGCGCGAGATAGAGAGGACCTCGCCACAAAGGGAAAAAAATTAATGTTCTGGGCTTCAGATGCCCACACATAGAATGGCAACGGCTGAAGAATGACGAGCAGCAAATAAGGCAATTGTTACATATATTTACAGATCGTTTGGCGAAATATCAGTATATTTCATGGCATGTTGAGTGTATTTCAATTTAACTGGCCAAAAAAAATTATTATGATCGGAGCTCCACTTTAACGTGTGGATTTATGTGACACAGCCAGGTTAAAGGCCCCCAATGTTAGTTTCAAAAGTCTATTCTGTTTATATTAATAAAAAACAGAAGAGAGCGGGACTTTAAATGAAGCATGCGCGGGAAAATGTACGGGTAAAGAGAGGGTAACAACACATCTGGAGTATCTTGTATCATAAAAAGGTTTTTATTTTAATTTTATTTCTTTCACCTAATGCCATGACTAAATTGCATTAGTAAAGTATAAAATCATGTATATATGCATTACACAGACTGAGTAAAAAGGGGAAAACATATCAACTGAGGACCCAGGTATACAGACATACAGAAAATGTTTTACAATGTTGTTTATGATATTGATGCATTTGTGAAGCATGAAATAATAGCTCTACGCGTTTCGCGACTTTAGTCACTCATCAGGAGCAGGCATGCGTTTTCTTTCTGTAATGACATAAATATCTTGGGCTTAAAACAGGGCACCAGACATACCAGGGACCGTGGATGAAAACAGGGTCCTAGATGGTACTCACCAGGCCGCCAACTGCTGCCGGAATGGAAATGGGTCCCAGGCAGGCCCCAATGGGCTGGGACAACTCGCGCCAGGGACTGTGACAGGGAGATGCAAGACATGTGGCCCCCACACAGGGCGCGTCCAGGCCGGTCAGGCATTTTGAAATGAGTGGTGTAAGCAGAATCCATGAGAAATGGGATGGACTGGTGGAGAGAAGAAAAAGAGAGATTGAGAGAGTTAGAAATGAGGAAGTGCTGAGGGGAATGGGGAAGGGGAAATGTGTGGTGTGAACAGTGGGGGGTGAGAAATGTTGAATAGGGAAGGGGATGTGTGCAATGTGAGCAATACCTGTGAAAACAGTGTGAACAGCATGATGGTCTGTGAAGTGAATGTGTATCAGATGCCTGCGCCGGCCATGGGTGGCGCCCTTATGTGGGTTCCAGCGTCAAGAAATTCCCGCCAATGCCGCGCACACGAGGGGGTGGGGAGAGGAGGCGCCTAAACAATGCGGAAGAGCCGCCTGGAAGTTGGGCACCCCTCATAGCTGTGAAGCCATGGTCGCACGGAGAAGTTCCCAGTTTGCACCAAAGGGGCGGCGTGACATTGATACGCCAATGCCCACCCACACATGCCTGCGTCAGTGTAGCATGGGACGGGGGGCGTGGTCAGGGTGCGTCGCAGCGCCCGGACTGGAGCTGAACCCACAAAGGGGCCGGGAGGGCCCAAAGACCAACCCGATGCAGCAATGGTGGAGCCTGTGATGGGATGAAGGATGTCCCGAGAAAAGCCCAAGATCAAAAGCCGTACTGAATGATGTAAATAAAATACAAAAACAAACTGCTGACACGATAATAAAAAATATAAAACAAAGATAAATGGATAAAATGATATAACATGTACTAGACCATAGATTATGGTGAAAATGGTCCCGGAGCACATGCTTCCATCCCTGATTTGATAATTGATGAGAGGGGAGGGGGGAGGGGGGAGGGGCGGAGTGGGACTTTCCAGAGCGATGGGTCAATTGCCTCACATGCCTAAATTTTGTATTAATAAAAAACAGAAGAGAGCGGGACTTTAAATGAAGCATGTGCGGGAAAAGGTACGGGTAAAGAGAAGGTAACAACACATCTGGAGTATCTTGTATCATAAAAAGGTTTTTATTTTAATTTTATTTCTTTCACCTAATGCACCGTCCATGACTAAATTGCATTAGTGAAGTATAAATTCATGTACATATGCATTACACAGACTGAGTAAAAAGGGGAAAACATATCAACTGAGGACCCAGGTATACAGACATACAGAAAATGTTTTACAATGTTGTTTATGATATTGATGCATTTGTGAAGCATGAAATAAAAGCTCTACGTGTTTCGCGACTTTAGTCGCTCATCAGTAGGGATGAGCCGAACACCCCCGGGTTCGGTTCGCACCAGAACCTGCAAACGGACCGAATGTTCGCACGAACGTTAGAACCCTATTAAAACACAATGGATGCGAACATTCGAAATCTAAAGTGCTAATTATAATGACTAATATGCATGTTATTGTCCTAAAAAGGGTTTGGGAACTCGGGTTCTGCCCCAGGGGACATGTATCAATGCAAAACGAAGTTTTAAAAATGTCAGTTTTTCGGCAGCAGTCATTTTAATGATGCATAAAGTGAAAAAAAAGCCAAATATTCCTTTAAATATCGTACCTGGGGGTGTCTAAAGTATGCCTGTGAAGTGCCACGTGTTTCCCGTGTTTAGAACTGTCCCTACATAAAATGAAATTTCTAAAGGAAAAAAAGCCATTTAAAACTGCTTGCGGCTTTAATGTCATGTCTGGTCCCGGTAATATGGCCCCTTTGGGTCTTGTAAGGATATTAAGGGGAACCCCGCACCCAAAATTAAAAAAAGGCCCTATATACTCTGTATTATATAAGCAGCAGTGCAGCGCAAACATACATGTACACACTTCTAATAATCATAAAAGAGAGTCCATATAAAGATTGAGGATCCTCAGAGGTCAAAAATGCACAAAAACACACCACCAAGTGTCCAGAGTGAGAAGAATACAATTTCCAGGTGATTCTGTGATACCCTCCACCAATGGCAGCAATGGCAGCTCACCTCAGCACATAGACCCCTGAGTGCATCAGTTAGGTCAATCAGACATTTCCCACTGCAGGGAATATAGCTGGAACTCTGTATCAGCACAATCAGATCACACCGACTTGGTCTCCCAGGCGAAGTTCATATGAAAAAGTAAGGTAAAATCTAGTGCTCTCCGTTTAAAAATTTATTTTAAAATTAACATATAAAGATTACACTTACAAAGGTGGCACTGTACCCCAGTGCGAAGGATCCACAACGAAAAATGATATCACAGCAATAGCGATGGACCGCAGCATGAGACAGCTAGTATGGACGCGGGTGACGTCACGATCCTAGGTCACGTTCCGTACGCGTTACGTCCCCTGCAAGTGGATGGGACTTCATCAGCGGTGACGGAGATGCGTGAGTCACCCGCTTATATATGAGAGAACCTGCATCACATCCGCCCCAAAAGGAGGAGCCGAAGTCAGACAACACCAGCGCTGTCATGGTAACTGTATATATCTTAGAAAAATCTGAATGTTAGCAGCGCAATTCAAATTGATAATTTAAATGGCTACATATGGCTATAATAGCTCATTTATAGAAACAGAAAAATCAAATATACAAAAAAAGAAAACATGTCAAATTAAGTCATCCCGCGTCCATACTAAGTCCTTGTATATGCAAATACATCACTATAGTCACAAAAAATCACAAGAAACAATAATTAATATCAACATATCATAATACATATAAAATAATTTATCGATCGGAAATAAAACAATTTATGTCAAATTCGACATTAAGGCCCCCCGGCACTAAAACCTTGGTTAAATGAATCCAATGAGATTCCCTCTGGCTTAATTGCCTTAAAAAATTGCCACCTCTCCAATGTTTTAAAACCCTCTCAATGCCCCAGAATTTTAAACCTCTGGGATTCTGTTTGCGGACCAGCTTAAAATGTTTGGATACATTATGCGTTTTTAGTCCCTTTTTAATATTATTTACATGCTCGTCTAATCTAACATGTAAGGGTCGTGATGTTCTGCCCACATACTGTAGGCCGCACTCACATTCGAGCATGTAGACCACGCCTATTGTATCACAGGTAATGAGTTGATCTATCTTAAACTGTTTGTTAGTAGCTGATGACACAAAATCTTTGCGTTTTTTAACATTACCTTTGGAATGTTTGCATGCAGTACACCTACCACACGCATAAAACCCTGAGAGGAAGGAGAAAAGTCGATTTTCAGAGTGAACAGGGGGATCTACTACCCCAGGTGCCAGTCTGTCACGTAATGAAGGTGCTTTTTTATATATAAAAGAGGGACGGTCTGGTAACAAAGGACCCAATGTTTTATCTTGTTTTAGAATAGACCAATTATTGGATATAATTTTTCAAATTTTTTATGATGCACATTATAATCCAAGATCATTTTAAAATTAGAAACACTAGAGCTAGCTTCTTTGACTTTATCCGCTGTAAGCACTGATCTGTCATAATTCCGCACTGTCTCTATTTCTCTATTAAGAGACTCTTTATTATATCCTTTTTCTTGGAATCTAGTTGCTAATAAATGAGATTGTGACATAAAATCCTTTTCTTGCGTACAATTCCATCTTAATCTAACAAATTGACCTTTTGGTATATTGCAAAGCCATGATCTATGATGGCAATTCTCAAGAGGTATGTACGAATTTCGATCTGTTGGTTTGAAATGGTTACATAAATGGAACTGACCATTAACTATGCTTATTTCCAAATCAAGAAATGTGACATTTTCAGTGCTAATATTCCAGGTGAGTTCAATATTTTTGCTATTGTTATTCATAATGCACATGAACTCATCTAGACTACTGCGGTCACCTTCCCAAATCATAATCAGATCGTCTCTAAAATGTTTGTAGCAAACCAACTGGGGGGGACGATTGGTGAAGACCACCTCTTCCTCCCAGTGGGCCATAAATAAATTGGCCACACTGGGAGCAAAACGGGCCCCCATCACTACACCTCTCGTTTGCAGAAAAAATTGTCGCTGATACCAAAAATAATTCCTCGAAAGACAAAATTCCAGACTTTTGAGGAGAAACCTCTGATTTTTTCTTGGGAGGTCAGAAGATGATAAGGATACCGCTTCCTCATGTCCAATAATGGTGTACAATGAGCTTACGTCTGCCGTAACCAAAATGCTGGATGATGAGCAAGATGCTGATTCAATAATTTGAATAATATGCTTTGTGTCTTTGAGGTATGCATCGGTTTGAGATACTAAAGGCTACAAGAAGCTATCAATATACTGACCTAATCTGGATGAAATGGAATCTATCCCATTTACAATTGGTCGGCCAGGTGGTTTGGGACTATCTTTATGGATCTTGGGAAGACAATAAATAATAGGAGTCCTACAAAATAATGGATCCAAATAGAGAGCTTCTTTTTTGTTTAAAATATTTTTGTTTTTTCCTTCCTCTATTAGGTCATGCAGTTCATCTTTAAAGGGGGGCCACAGGCTCAACCGGGGGGCCAAACATCTGTATCCAATATGGAAGGAAAAAACTTAAATATTTTAAACAAAAAAGAAGCTCTCTATTTGGATCCATTATTTTGTAGGACTCCTATTATTTATTGTCTTCCCAAGATCCATAAAGATAGTGCCAAACCACCTGGCCGACCAATTGTAAATGGGATAGATTCCATTTCATCCAGATTAGGTCAGTATATTGATAGCTTCTTGCAGCCTTTAGTATCTCAAACAGATGCATACCTCAAAGACACAAAGCATATTATTCAAGTTATTGAATCAGCATCTTGCTCATCCTCCAGCATTTTGGTTACGGCAGACGTAAGCTCATTGTACACCATTATTGGACATGAGGAAGCGGTATCCTCAGTACGGTGGGCCTTATCATCTTCTGACCTCCCAAGAAAAAATCTGAGGTTTCTCCTCAAAAGTCTGTAATTTTGCCTTTCGAGGAATTATTTTTGGTATCAGCGACAATTTTTTCTGCAAACGAGAGGTGTAGCGATGGGGGCCCGTTTTGCTCCCAGTGTGGCCAATTTATTTATGGCCCACAGGGAGGAAGAGGTGGTCTTCACCAATCGTCCCCCCCAGTTGGTTTGCTACAAACGTTTTAGAGACGATCTGATTATGATTTGGGAAGGTGACCGCAGTAGTCTAGATGAGTTCATGTGCATTATAAATAACAATAGCAAAAATATTGAACTCACCTGGAATATTAGCACTGAAAATGTCACATTTCTTGACTTGGAAATAAGCATAGTTAATGGTCAGTTCCATTTATGTAACCATTTCAAACCAACAGATCGAAATTCGTACATACCTCTTGAGAGTTGCCATCATAGATCATGGCTTTGCAATATTCCAAAAGGTCAATTTGTTAGATTAAAGTGGTTGTAAACCCTTTTATCTTTTTTTTTTTTTTTTTTACTAACCTGCAAGACAAAGCTATAATGAGCTAGTATGACTAGCATACTAGCTCATTATGTACCACTTACCTTCGATCGGGGCCCCCGAAGTCGTCCGTGTCCCTCCTCTAGCCGCATCCATCGCAGCGGCGATAGCCGGAATGTTACTTCCGGGTATCGCCGCTGCAGCCAATCACAGCGCCGCTCCGGCGCTGTGATTGGCCGGAGCGGCGAAGACGTGACTCCGCGCATGCGCGCGTGAGCTGTCGAATTCGGCTACGTCGTCGAATGTTGCGACCTAGCCGAATTTGTGAATGGGGTGACGTCAGCGTCGCCACATTTACATACAAATATCTCCTTAACCGTGTAGGTTAAGGAGATATTTCATGCACCTACAGGTAAGCCTTAATCTAGGCTTACCTGTAGGTCTTTGTTTAAAAAGTGGGTTTACAACCACTTTAAGACAGAATTGTATGCAAGAAAAGGATTTTATGTCACAATCTCATTTATTAGCAACTAGATTCCAAGAAAAAGGATATAATAAAGAGTCTCTTAATAGAGAAATAGAGACAGTGCGGAATTATGACAGATCAGTGCTTACAGCGGATAAAGTCAAAGAAGCTAGCTCTAGTGTTTCTAATTTTAGAATGATCTTGGATTATAATGTGCATCATAAAAAATTTGAAAAATGATATCCAATAATTGGTCTATTCTAAAACAAGATAAAACATTGGGTCCTTTGTTACCAGACCGTCCCTCTTTTATATATAAAAAAGCACCTTCATTACGTGACAGACTGTCACCTGGGGTAGTAGATCCCCCTGTTCACTCTGAAAATCGACTTTTCTCCTTCCTCTCAGGGTTTTATGCGTGTGGTAGGTGTACCGCATGCAAACATTCCAAAGGTAATGTTAAAAAACGCAAAGATTTTGTGTCATCAGCTACTAACAAACATTTTAAGATAGATCAACTCATTACCTGTGATACAATAGGCGTGGTCTACATGCTCGAATGTGAGTGCGGCCTACAGTATGTGGGCAGAACATCACGACCCTTACATGCTAGATTAGACGAGCATTTAAATAATATTAAAAAGGGACTAAAAACGCATAATGTATCCAAACATTTTAAGCTGGTCCACAAACAGAATCCCAGAGGTTTAAAATTCTGGGGCATTGAGAGGGTTTTAAAACATTGGAGAGGTGGCAATTTTTTAAGGCAATTAAGCCAGAGGGAATCTCATTGGATTCATTTAACCAAGGTTTTAGTGCCGGGGGGCCTTAATGTTGAATTTGACATAAATTGTTTTATTTCCGATCAAAAATTATTTTATATGTATTATGATATGTTGATATTAATTATTGTTTTTTGTGATTTAATGATGACTTCATTTTACTTAATTTGACATGTTTTCTTTTTTTGTATATTTGATTTTTCTGTTTCTATAAATGAGCTATTATAGCCATATGTAGCCATTTAAATTATCAATTTGAATTGCGCTGCTAATATTCAGATTTTCCTAAGATATATACAGTTACCATGACAGCGCTGGTGTTGTCTGACTTCGGCTCCTCCTTTTGGGGTGGATGTGATGCAAGTTCTCTCATATATAAGCAGGTGACTCACGCATCTCCGTCACCGCTGATGAAGTCCTGCCCACTTGCAGGGGACGTAACGCGTACGGAACGTGACCTAGGATCGTGACGTCACCCGCGTCCATACTAGCTGTTTCATGCTGCGGTCCATCGCTATTGCTGTGATATAATTTTTCGTTGTAGATCCTTCGCACTGGGGTACAGTGCCACCCTTGTAAGTGTAATCTTTATATGTTAATTTTAAAATACATTTTTAAACGGAGAGCACTAGATTTTACCTTACTTTTTCATATGAACTTCGCCTGGGAGACCTGGGAGACCAAGTCGGTGTGATCTGATTGTGCTGGTACAGAGTTCCAGCTATATTCCCTGCAGTGGGAAATGTCTGATTGACCTAACTGATGCACTCAGGGGTCTATGTGCTGAGGTGAGCTGCCATTGCTGCCATTGGTGGAGGGTATCACAGAATCACCTGGAAATTGTATTCTCCTCACTCTGGACACTTTGTGGTGTGTTTTTGTGCATTTTTGACCTCTGAGGATCCTCAATCTTTATATGGACTCTCTTTTATGATTATTAGAAGTGTGTACATGTATGTTTGCGCTGCACTGCTGCTTATATAATACTATTGTGGGATTTGATCAATTGACCCTCAGTGTTCAGCTGCTGTATTTTAGATTATTTGCGCTGGTTGATTGCCTTAATAATATTGCCATTTTCAATTTATCACAATTTCAGCTACATTTATGGATGTTTTCCAGTACTTGGAAAAAAGATAGGTGAAGCTGGGAGAAGTGTTCTCTCATAGCTCACCCACTGGACAGGCTAATGATTTAGCTTATTCGTTAAGGAAGTTAGGACACATCTTGGAAAAGAAAGTAAAAACATGGTGGGATATTACATCATTTCAGCAGTATAAAAGTGCCAAACTTGTTCCTCGTCGTCTTAGGTGGGATGTACCGCCTAGTGATGGTCTCATGGATGAGGTATCCATGAACAAATGGAAATAATTTTTTGTTAAAAAAGGTTTAGAATTGTTGGAATTCCTACTCATGAGAAAGCACAGAAAAATGATTATTTTGGAAACCCAAATTCGTGATATCAGGAATTTTATAGAATCTCAGAAGGAAAGTGAGGAATTTTTGAGATTGTCCATTGAGCTTAAAAATAAACTCAGTAAATGGGATTTGGAAGTACAAAATAAGAAAAAGAAAAAATATATCAGGGACCATGATGATTTCAGTAGTGGAAACATATTCAAATGGCAGAGTTTGAATACTCCTAACCTTTTTCTAATCAAGATGTCCCTGACCTTATGGAGATACCGCCATCCACCCAGAGAAATGCCCCATCTTCTAGCTATGATTATGGTGAATATGATTCCTATAACCAAAGAGGCGCACAGGCGCAGAGAGGTAATAACCAAAGAGGCAGGCAAGGAAGGGGTAGGAGAGGAGGTCCCCACACTCCGATGAGAAATAATTCCCAACAACAATATCAACAGCAATATCAATCACCTCAGAGAAACAATAACCAGAGACAGGACAGAGGTCCTGATTATGGTTATTAAAATAAAGGGGGGCCACAGGCTCAACCGGGGGGCCAAACATCTGTATCCAATAGATTTGCCCCATTGCAATATCATTCAGCCAGGGATGGGGGGGATTTTTCGGGGGCCCAGAGTGGCCCAGGGAGGGGTCCGCCAGTCTACCAGCAGAACCCGGGAGACTGGTGGAGGCATCAGTCCCAATCATCACCTACAACGAGTGGGCACCTCCGAAAGAGAAAAGAACGAGAGGAAGGAGAGGGGGTAGGAGAATACAAAAAAACAAAGCCCCATTAGGTGCTGGCATTTTTAATCTTAGCAGTTGTGCGTTGAATGAAGATGAATTAAAGGTACTGGACAGAGGGCTAAAGTTTGCACCTGTCCGTAACCTAAATAAATGTCATACTTATGTCAATATACACAAGTTTGTTAGGAATCTAAATATGCGTAAATATTTCCTATCTAATTCCAGTAGACCCTCTACTGTAGAGGTGGGTATTCATTCAGATTTACACAACAGATCGACATTTAACCCTTTAAATACTGATAACAAATTTCTTGAGGTGTTTAAACACAAAGTTTTTAATGATCTGGATAAAATGAAAGTACGTAAAGTAGCCGACCCTCTGTTTATCAAAAAGGGGATGGAGTCCTTAGAAAAGCGTAGGGAGATTATCATACGTCCCGCTGATAAAGGGGGGGGGGCTTGTCATTTTAAATAAGGTTGACTACCTGGCAGAAATGGATCGCCTTTTTGAGTGATCATGACACATATCAGATTCTCAATAGGGATCCTATGTTGACATTTAAAGATGAACTGCATGACCTAATAGAGGAAGGAAAAAACTAAAATATTTTAAACAAAAAAGAAGCTCTCTATTTGGATCCATTATTTAGTAGGACTCCTATTATTTATTGTCTTCCCAAGATCCATAAAGATAGTGCCAAACCACCTGGCCGACCAATTGTAAATGGGCTAGAATCCATTTCATCCAGATTAGGTCAGTATATTGATAGCTTCTTGCAGCCTTTAGTATCTCAAACAGATGCATACCTCAAAGATACAAAGCATATTATTCAAATTATTGAATCAGCATCTTGCTCATCCTCCAGCATTTTGGTTACGGCAGACGTAAGCTCATTGTACACCATTATTGGACATGAGGAAGCGGTATTCTCAGTACGGTGGGCCTTATCATCTTCTAAACTCCCAAGAAAAAATCAGACTCTTCCTCAAAAGTCTGGAATTTTGTCTTTCAAGGAATTATTTTTGGTATCAGCGACAATTTTTTCTGCAAACGAGAGGTGTAGCGATGGGGGCCCGTTTTGCTCCCAGTGTGGCCAATTTATTTATGGCCCACAGGGAGGAAGAGGTGGTCTTCACCAATCATCCCCCCCAGTTGGTTTGCTACAAACGTTTTATAGACGATTATGATTTGGGAAGGTGACCACAGTAGTCTAGATGAGTTCATGTGCATTATGAATAACAATAGCAAAAATATTGAACTCACCTGGAATATTAGCACTGAAAATGTCACATTTCTTGACTTGGAAATAAGCATAGTTAATGGTCAGTTCCATTTATGTAACCATTTCAAACCAACAGATCGAAATTCGTACATACCTCTTGAGAGTTGTCATCATAGATCATGGCTTTGCAATATACCAAAAGGTCAATTTGTTAGATTAAGACAGAATTGTACGCAAGAAAAGGATTTTATGTCACAATCTCATTTATTAGCAACTAGATTCCAAGAAAAAGGATATAATAAAGAGTCTCTTAATAGAGAAATAGAGACAGTGCGGAATTATGACAGATCAGTGCTTACAGCGGATAAAGTCAAAGAAGCTAGCTCTAGTGTTTCTAATTTTAGAATGATCTTGGATTATAATGTGCATCATAAAAAATGTGAAAAAATTATATCCAATAATTGGTCTATTCTAAAACAAGATAAAACATTGGGTCCTTTGTTACCAGACCGTCCCTCTTTTATATATAAAAAAGCACCTTCATTACATCATTACGTCGATCAACCGAGTCGGTGGACAGGCGCACCCTGTGATTCGTGACAAATCCTCCAGCAGCACTGAATGTGCGTTCTGAAAGAACGCTGGATGCAGGACAGGCCAGTAGCTCAATTGCATACTGTGCAAGCTCTGGCCAGTGATCCATCCTCAAGACCCAGTAAGCCAGAGGATTTTCGGTGGGAAAGGTGTCCAAATCTGATATTGCCCCTAGGTATTCCTGCACCATGTATATCAGACGCTGGCGATGGTTGCTGGAACCGATCATACCTTGGGGCTGCGGACTAAAGAATTGTCTGAACGCATCGGTCAGACGGCCACCTTCCCCACCGCTCCTTCTTTGACTGACCGAAGCCTCAGCAACTCGTTGTCCCGGACCAGGAGTTTGTAACCTCCCAGTCTCTGGGAACGCGTTGCACAGACCTTTCTGCAAGGCCTCCCGAAGTTGTCTCATCCTCTGCTCCCTCTGCGATGGTAAGATAAGGTTCGCAACCTTAGCTTTGTACCGTGGATCAAGGAAAGTGGCCAGCCAGTAATGGTCCCTCTCCTTGATCCGAAGAATACGAAGATCCTTCCGCAGACTTTGCAGGATCAGGGAGGCCATGCAGCGTAGGTTAGCTGAGGCATTCGGTCCAGAGTCCTCTGGGTCACTAAGGACGACATGATCCACAGCCACCTCCTCCCAGCCACGTACAAGTCCACGTGTTTCTTGGGACTGTAAATCATCCCTAAAAGACTGCTGCTGTTGATGCTGAGTGCCAGGCTCCACCTCCATGCTGACACAATCCTCCTCCTCCTCCTCTTCCTGTGGGATGGGTGGGACAGAAGGAACACTGTCTGGGTAAAGGGGGCCTTGAGAGGCAAGGAAGTCCTCCTCTTCCTGCCTCTGTTCTGCCTCAAGTGCCCTGTCCATTATTCCATGCAGTGTATGCTCCAACAGGTGGACAAGAGGTACAGTGTCACTGATGCATACACTGTCACTGCTCACCATCCTCGTGGCCTCCTCAAATGGTGCCAGGACAGTGCATGCATCCCTGATCATGCCCCACTGGCGTGGTGAAAAAAAACCGAGCTCCCCTGACCCTGTCCTGGTGCCGTAGTCGCACAGGTACTCATTGATGGCCCTCTGCTGCGTGTGCAGCCGCTGCAGCATGGCCAACGTTGAGTTCCACCTGGTGGGCATGTCACATATAAGGCGGTTCTTGGGCAGGTTCAACTCCTTTTGCAGCTCAGCCAGCCGAGCACTGCCATTATATGATCTGCGGAAATGCACACAGACTTCCCTGGCCTGCCTCAGGACATCCTGTAAGCCCGGGTGCCTGCCCAAGAACCGCTGCACCACCAGGTTAAGGACGTGAGCCACACAGGGCACATGGGTCAGTTGTCCCTGTCGGAGGGCAGAGAGGAGGTTGGTGCCATTGTCGCAAACCACCATTCCTGCCTTAAGCTGGCGTGGCGTCAACCACCTCTCGGCCTGCCCCTGCAGAGCTGACAGAACCTCTGCCCCAGTGTGGCTCCTGTCCCCCAAACACACCAGCGCAAGCACGGCATGACACGGTGGGTCTAGGGAAGGAGTCACTGATGATGACATTGAGGACGCTTTGGCAGCTGCTTTTCCAGTACCCTGAGCCTGGGTGAGAGAGGACGAGGAGGATGAGGAGGGCTTGGTCATCCACTCTACTAAGTCTTCGGCATGATGCGGCTCAACACGTCCAGCTGCCGAAAATAAGGACAAGTGTGTCCCATGGCCACGTGCTTATGACGATGCACCGCGTCCACGACCAGCACTGTTGTCTCTAGACACAGAGCCTGCTTGCCCTCTTTTATTGGCTCCTGACTGTCTGCCTCTCCTTGTTTGCCTTCCAGACATTCTAAAGGCCTGCAGGGAGATGGGAAAACCAGCAATAAGGGGTAGCTTCAGGTGTATATTTTGCAAGAAGCACACTACGCCCGCTGTATGTGCTGCAGATGCCTGCCTGTGTTACACAACAGGAAAACACAGCAATAAGGCCTAGCTTCTGGTGTATATTTTGCAAGAAGCACACTACGCCCGCTGTAAGTGCTGCAGATGCCTGTTAGTGTAACACAAAAGAAAAAAAACTACGAGCAATAAGGGGTAGCTTCAGGTGTATAATGTGCAGGAGGCACACTACACCCGCTGTAAGTGCTGCAGATGCCTGCCTGTGTTACGCAACAGGAAAACACAGCAATAAGGGCTAGCTTCAGGTGTATATATTCAGGAATCACGCTACGCCTGCTTTAAGTGCTGCAGATGCCTGCCTGTGTTATACAACAGGAAAACACAGCAATAAGGGCTAGCTTCAGGGGTATATTTTTCAGGAATCACACTACGCCTGCTTTAAGTGCTGCAGAAGCCTGCCTGTGTTACACAACAGGAAAACACAGCAATAAGGCCTAGCTTCAGGTGTATATTTTTCAGGAATCACACTACGCCTGCTTTAAGTGCTGCAGATGCCTGCCTGTGTTACACAACAGGAAAACACAGCAATAAGGCCTAGCTTCAGGTGTATATTTTTCAGGAATCACACTACGCCTGTTTTAAGTGCTGCAGATTCCTGCCTGTGTTACACAACAGGAAAACACAGCAATAAGGGCTAGCTTCAGGTGTATATTTTTCAGGAATCACACTACGCCTGCTTTAAGTGATGCAGATGCCTGCCTGTGTGCAGGGCAGCCATCAGGAATTTTGGGGCCCCTTACACAGCTTCAGGCATGGGCCCCCTGGAGCCGAGAAGAACCGGGGGGGTGCTGCCGCCGTGAATTGAGAAGCGGGGGGGCTGGGGCTGCCGCAAACTGAGAAGCGGGGGGTGCCACGAATTGAGAAGCAGGGGGTTTGGGACAGAAGAAAAAAAAAAAGGGGGGTTGCCATCCAGGGCCCTGGGGACCTCTGGGCCCCTTACAAAAAAATTATAAAAAAAAATGTATAAAAAAAAGGGAGGTTTCCATCCGGGGCCCTGGGGACCTCCGGGCCTCTGGGGACCTCTGGGCCCCTTACAAAATAAATAAATAAATAAATAAAATAAAAAAATAAATAAAAAAAACAAATTAAATAAAAAAATGAATAATAAAAAAAAATTATAATAAAAAAAAAGGGGGATTGACATTCGGGGCCCTGGGGAAACCCGGGCCCCTGGGGACCTCTGGGCCCCTTACAAAAAAAAATCTAAAAAAAAAGGGAGGTTTCCAACTGGGGCCCTGGGGACCTCCGGGCCTCTGTGGACCTCTGGGCCCCTTACAAAAAAATAAAAATAAAATAAAAATAAATTAAATAAAAACAAATGTAAATAAAAAAATTAATATTTTTTTAAATAAAAAATAAATAAAAAAGGGAGGTTTCCATCCGGGGCCCTGGGGACCTCTGGGCCCCTTACAAAATAAATAAATAAATTAAATTAAATAAATAAATAATAAAAACAAATTAAATAAAAAAATTAATAATAAAAAAAATTATATATTTTTTTTAAAAAAGGGGGGTTGACTTTCGGGGCCCTGGGGAACCCCGGGCCCCTGGGGACCTCTGGGCCCCTTACAAAAAATAAATTAAAAAAATGATAAAAAAAAAAGAAAAAGGGGGGCCATCCGGGCCCCTTACAGCTGTACTGCCTGTACCCCCCTGATGGCGGCCCTGCCTGTGTTACACAAAAGGAAAACACAGCAATAAGGCCTAGCTTCAGGTGTATATTTTGCAGGAATCACACTACGCCTGCTTTAAGTGCTGCAGATGCCTGCCTGTGTTACACAACAGGAAAACACAGCAATAAGGGCTAGCTTCAGGTGTATACTGTGCAGGATGCTTAGCAAAAATATCACTGACACTGTCCCCTGCCTATCCTTCTCTCTCCCTGCACACAAGGTTTAGCAGAATATCACTGACACTGTCCCTGCCTATCCTTCTCTCTCCCTGCACACAAGGTTTAGCAGAATATCACTGACACTGTTCCTGCCTATCCTTCTCTCTCCCTACACACAAGGTAAATGAACAAATATCACTAACACTGTCCCTGCCTATCCTTCTCTCTCCCTGAACCGGAACACACTATACAAGGCCGCCGCGCTGGCGGCCTTTTATAGTGTGGGGCGTGTACTAAACCCCCCTGAGCTATAATTGGCCACAGGCATCCTGCCTGTGGCCAATTATGGCTCTCCTCGCTGCTGGCGCTGTGATTGGCCAAGCATGCGGGGTCACAGTGCATGCTTGGCCAATCACAGCGCCGGGATTGCACTGCGATGGCGCAGTGTATTGTGGGCCGTTCGCGTCACTCGAATTTGGCACGAACGGCCCAAAACGTTCGATCTTCGTTGAACGATCGAACAACCGATGTTCGAGTCGAACATCCCTACTCATCAGGAGCAGGCATGCGTTTTCTTTCTGTAATGACATAAATATCTTGGGCTTAAAACAGGGCACCAGATATACCAGGGACCGTGGATGAAAACACTTTTTTTTTTATCAATGACTTTTCTATGTATTGCCGGGAGCCGACAATTCATTAATAGCCGTGAGTGAGTTTAAATGACTTTTTTTCCTTCAGAAATGACATTTTGTGCAGGGACAGTTTTAAGCACGGGAAACAAGCGCTACTTTACATGCATATTATACACACCCCCCAGGTACGAAATGTAAAGGAAAATTTCACTTTTATTTTAAGCATTATTAAAATCACTGCTCCCGAAAAAACGGCCGTTTTTAAAACTTTTTTTTGCACTGATACATGTCCCTGGGGCAGGACCCGGATCCCCAAACACTTTTTAGGACAATAACTTGGATATTAGCCTTTATAATTAACACTTTAGATTTCGAACGTTCGAGTCCATTGTATGTAATAGGGTTCTAAAGTTCACGCGAACATTCTGTCTGTTCGCAGGTTCTGGTGCGAACCGAACAGGGGGGTGTTTGGCTCATCCCTAAATTAGAACCAAAAAAGTTATTTGGATGGGTGACTAACTAGTAATACTCTGCAGGGAGTCCATCTGCTCCAGAAGTTTTGCCAGATTGGAAAGACGCAATAGCATAGAGTAATATTCATCTTAAATGGAGAGCATTTAGGCAGAGGGCAATGTGGGTATGAAAATATCTTGTGAGTAGTGATGAGCCGAACACCCCCGGGTTCGGTTCGCACCAGAACCCGCGAACGGACCGAAAGTTCGCACGAACTTTAGAACCCTATTAAATACAATGAATGCGAACGTTCGAAATCTAAAGTGCTAATTATAACGACTATTATGCATGTTATTGTCCTAAAAAGGGTTTGGGAACCCGGGTTCTGCACCAGGGGACATGTATCAATGCAAAAAGAAGTTTTAAAAACGTCCGTTTTTCTGGAGCAGTCATTTTAATGATGCATAAAGTGAAAAAAAAAAAGTCAAATATTCCTTTAACCACTTAAGCCATTTGGTAGCTAAAGGACCAGAGGTGAATTCAGAATTTTGCACTGCGCTGCTTTAACTGTAAATTGTGCGGACATGCAATGTTGTACCCAAACGAAATTTGCGTCCTTTTCTTCCCACAAATAGAGCTTTCTTTTAATGGTATTTGATTGCCTCTGCGTTTTTTATTTTTTGCGATATAAACGGAAAAAGACCGAAAATTTTGAAAAAAAATGATATTTTCTACTTTTTGTTATAAGAAAAATCGAATAAACTCAATTTTAGTCATACATTTAGGCCAAAATGTATTCAGCCACATGTCTTTAGTAAAAAAAATGTCAATAAGCGTATATTTATCGGTTTGCGCAAAAGTTATAGTGTTTACAAACTAGGGTACATTTTCTGGAATTTACACAGCTTTTAATTTATGACTGCCTATCTCATTTCTTGAGGTGCTAAAATGACAGGGCAGTACAAACCCCCCCCCCCCAAATGACCCCATTTTAGAAAGTAGACACCCCAAGGAAATTGCTGAGAGGCCTGTTGAGCCCATTGAATATTTTTTTTTGTCCCAAGTGATTGAATAATGACAAAAAAAAAAAAAAAATTACAAAAAGTTGTCACTAAATGATATATTGCTCACACATGCCATAGTTATATGTGGAATTGCACCCCAAAATACATTTTGCTGCTTCTCCTGAGTACGGGGATACCACATGTGTGGGACTTTTTAGGAGCCTAGCCACGTACGGGACCCCGGAAACCAAGCACCGCCTCCAGGATTTCTAAGGGCGCAAATTTTTTATTTCACTCCTCACTACCTATCACAGTTTTGAAGGCCATAAAATGCCAAAATAGCACAAAACCCCCCAAATGACCCCATTTTGGAAAGTAGACACCCCAAGCTGTTTGCTGAGAGGCATGGTGAGTATTTTACAGCTCTCATTTGTTTTTGAAAATGAAGAAAGAACATTTTTTTTTTTTTTTTTCAATTTTCAAAACTTTGTGACAAAAAGCGAGATCTGCAAAATACTCACAATACCTCTCAGCAAATAGCTTGGGGTGTCTACTTTCCAAAATGGGGTCATTTGGGGGGGTTTTGTGCCATCTGGGCATTCCATGGCCTCCGAAACTGTGATAGGCAGTGAGAAGTGAAATCAAAAATTGACACCCTTAGAAAGCCTGAAGGCGGTGATTGGTTTTTGGGGTCCCGTACGCGGCTAGGCTCCCAAAAAGTCTCACACATGTGGTATCCCCGTACTCAGGAGAAGCAAAAGAATGTATTTTGGGGTGTAATTCCACATATGCCCATGGCATGTTTGAGCAATATATCATTTAGTGACAACTTTGTGCAAAAAAAAAAAAAAAATTTTTATTTTTTCCGCAACTTGTGTCAACATATAAAATATTCCATGGACTCGACATGCCTCTCAGTATATAGCTTGGGGTGTCTACTTTCCAAAATGGGGTCATTTGGGGGGGTTTTGAACTGTTCTGGCATTTTATACACAACATTAGGAAGCTTACATCCACTCTTCTAACCACTTGAAGACAAAGCCCTTTTTGACACTTTTTGTTTACATGAAAACATATTTTTTTTTGCAAGAAAATTATGTTGAACCCCCAAACATTATATATATTTTTAAAGCAAAGGCCCTACAGAATAAAATGGTGGGTGTTGCATTTTTTTTTCTACACAGTATTTGCGCAGCGATTTTTCAAACGCATTTTTTTGGGAAAAAATACACTTTTTTTATTTTTAATGCACTAAAACACACTATATTGCCCAATTGTTTGATGAAATAAAAAAGATGATCTTAGGCCGAGTACATAGATACCAAACACGACATGCTTTAAAATTTCGCACAAACGGGCATTGGCGACAAACTACATACATTTTTAAAAGCCTTTAAAAGCATTTACAGGTTACCCCGTTAGATTTACAGAGGAGGTCTACTGCTAAAATTACTGCCCTCGATCTGACCTTCGCGGTGATACCTCACATGCATGGTGCAATTGCTGTTTACATATGACGCCAGACCGACGCTTGCGTTCGCCATTGGGCAAGAGCAGGGCAGGACAGGGGTGCTTTTTTTTTTTTTTTTTTTTTTTTTTTATTATTAATTTTGCTTTTTTTTTTATTTTTAAACTGTTGCTTCCATATTTATTTATTTTTATCACTTGTATTGTTATCTCAGGGAATGTAAATATCCCCTATGATAGCAATAGGTAATGACAGGTACTCTTTTTTGAAAAAACTGGGGTCTATTTGACCCTAGATCTTTCCTCTGCCCTCAAAGCATCTGACCACACCAAGATCGGTGTGATAAAATGCTTTCCCAATTTCCCAATGGCGCTTTTTATATCCGGGGGGGGCATTCCCTCCCACTGCTTGTAAAAGCAGTCCAGAGGCTAATTAGCCACTAGGATTGCTTTTACATGAAAGCCAGCCGCTGGCTGAAAAGAATGATACCAAGATGATACCTAAACCCGCAGGCATAATTCTGGTATAAACATTCAAAGTCCAGCAACATACCAGTACGTTGCTGGTCCTTGTTGGACATGTATTGTAATCTTTTTTTTCATGCAGCCTGTTGGCTGAACGAAAAAAAAAGATTGATCGGTGGGTATGCCCACCATTAGAATACCGCCCTTCATCCACCCACTTCTAATGATGGGCATACATGCACCATTTATATATGCCGAAGCATGGGGGCATCTTCTCGCAAAAGTTATGTCGCGTACACATGGTCAGACTTTTCCACGGGCAAGCCTCCGTCGTAATTTCGACCGTATATATGCGGCATTAGGAGCAAAATCGCTCCTCCGCTCCTGCTGCCCCAATGCTTCGGCATATATGCTTTTTTTTATTAACTGTGGTGGTGAAATCACCTCCTACAGCACTGGAGTCGCAGGGATCAGGCCTGTCTCTGCGAACGCTGCAGTTATGTGTGTTGTGTTTTGCAAGTGACAGTGATCGATCGATACTACACTTGGGTGGCCTGGGCTGGACGGAGGGGCAAAACGCAGGTGCTAGCAGGTATCTGGGCTGATCCCACTAACAGTGCGTTTTTGGGAACCCTAAACTGCTGGGGACGCTAGTATAGATCTGATCAGATCAGATATTGAGCTGATCAGATACTATACCACTAAGGGGGGTGTATGCTTCACGTGTGGGTGTTAGCGCTACTGGCACTAACCTGACGCTGCCTGGGGTGTGACGCAGACCCTCTCTGACGCTAAAACCTAATTGATATCACCTGCCGGGCGATCAGGGGGTTAAACCTTTATTGGGTTATATACGGCGGGTGCCCTGACACTATAAAAAGCAAACTAACTAACCAGCGTCAACCGTAACACTTATATGATGATCACTGGTGAAAGGGTTAACTAGGGGCAATTAGGGGGTTAAAACCTTTATTAGGTAATATATGGGGGTACCTGACGCTATATAAAAACCTGACGGCGAACCTAAAAAAAAATTACTGGCTACCTATCGGCATCACCGACACTAAGACAACGATCATAAAAACGATTGCTTAGCGACAGTGGTGACAGGGGGTGAAAGGGTTACCTGGGGGGCGATCAGGGGGTTAAACCTTTATTAGATAATATATGGGGGTACCTGACGCTATAAAAACCTGCGGCGAACCTAAAAAAAATTACTGGCTACCGATCAGCATCACCGACGCTAAGACATCGATCAGAAAAATGATCGCATAGTGACGGCGGTGCTAGGGGGTGAAAGGGTTACCTGGGGGGTGATCAAGGGGGTTAAACCTTTATTAGGTAATATATGGGGGTACCCGACGCTATAAAAACCTGCGGCGAACCTAAAAAAAATTACTGGCTACCGATCAGCATCACCGACGCTAAGACATCGATCAGAAAAATGACCGCATAGCGACGGCGGTGCTAGGGGGTGAAAGGGTTACCTGGGGGGTGATCAAGGGGGTTAAACCTTTATTAGGTAATATATGGGGGTACCCGACGCTATAAAAACCTGCGGCGAACCTAAAAAAAATTACTGGCTACCGATCAGCATCGCCGACGCTAAGACATCGATCAGAAAAATTATCGCTTAGTGACAGTGGTGATAGGGGGTGAAAGGGTTACCTGGGGGGCGATCAAGGGGGTTAAACCTTCATTAGGTAATATATGGGGGTACCCGACGCTATAAAAACCTGCGGCGAACCTGAAAAAAAATTACTGGCTACCGATCAGCATCACCGACGCTAAGACATCGATCAGAAAAATGATTGCTTAGTGACGGCGGTGCTAGGGGGTGAAAGGGTTATCTGGGGGTGATCAGGGGGTTAAACCTTTATTGGGGGGGGGGGTTAGGGGGCTACACTGGACCTAAAACTAAATGTAGTGACACTTTTACAGTCACAAATGTCACTGATTGCAGTGATCACTAAATAAATGGTCACTGCAATCAGTGACACTGTGACTGGGGGCTGGGGGGTGATCTGGGGGTGTCTGGGGGGGCCTGGGGGGGCGATTTATGTGCCTATGTGTCCTGGTGTCAGTGTGCTGTTTTGTGTACTAACCTGCATCTTCTCCTGTACGGCGCTCGGTATATGTGAGCGCCGCAGGAGAGATGACATCACTTCCTCCTTCCTGGCAGGCAGGGGAAGCTCTCTCATTCGCCGGGAGCGATCGAGAGGGGGTGGCCGGAATCGAACGGCCGTCCCCTCATGCCGGATCGCTCCCGAAGGTAAAACGACCACCCACTGTAAAGAAGGGGGGTCCGATCGGTGCCATTCTGCCGACGTATATTTACAGTGGGCGGTCGTTAAGTGGTTAAATATCGTACCTGGGGGTGTCTAAAGTATGCCTGTGAAGTGCCACGTGTTTCCCGTGTTTAGAACTGTCCCTGCACAAAATTACATTTCTAAAGGAAAAAAAAGCCATTTAAAACTGCTTGCGGCTTTAATGTAATGTCTGGTCCCGGTAATATGGATGAAAATCTTTAAGAAAAATGACATAGCTACCCCATCACACCCCCCCCCCTTACCCCAGCCCATTACCAGCCCCTTTGGGTCTTGTATGGATATTAAGGGGAACCCCGCACACAAAATAAAAAAGGCCCTATATACTCTGAACAGCCGTATACAGGCGGTGCATACAAGACAGGGACTGTAGGTTTGTTCTTATGTAGAATCTGTTTGTAATTTTGAACAGGTACATTGCTTAAGTGTAGCTCCAGCCAAAAAATATATTTTTAAGCTTTTTGGAAAACATAGGGAAGGGTTATCACCCCTGTAACATTTGTTTTGCTGTCTGTGCAGTGTGCACCTGTTCAGAACAGTTCACCTCACTTTCCGTCCTAATGACAAATGTTTTTTGAAAATTTGGGGTTTTTATTGAAACAAGAATTGGTGATAAAGAATCAGTGGAGAGGAGACACTTTTTTCCCCATATTAACTCTTACAGGAGAGAATTTGCCTTCCTAGGGGTAGATTTCCTCTCACTTCCTGTTGTATCCTTCCGTTTGCAAGGAGGAGTCGTTTGTGAGTTGGATGTTTGAAAGTAGGGGCCTGCCGTATATACTCAGCTGAAATTTGCCCCTTACATGTTGGTGTTGCCACAACACTGTGAGCCCTCACAGTTACTCTTGGTGGGCGCATGAATGGGCCCTGCTGTGAATTATTAGATCAAGAATTGTAATTGCATGCCCCTGTTGAACAGGGGCTGAAAAATTGGGCCTTTGGTGGTGGTGGTGGTGGTGGTGTTGACACAACACCGTAAGGCCTCACAGTTAGTCTTGGTGGGCGCAGGAATGGGCCCTGCTGTGAATTATTAGATCAAGAATTGTAATTACATGCCCCTTAGGCACTGGTGCCACAACACTGCAACCCCTCACAGATACTGTACTTGGAGCACAGCAATGAGCCCTGTTGCAAAGTATTGCATCAAAAATTGTAATTACACGCCCCTGTTAAACAGGGGCTGAAAAATTGGGCCTTAGCCACTGGTGCTGGTGCCACGACACTGCAACCACTCCCAGATACTCTAGTTGGAGTGCAGGAATGAGCCCTGCTGCAAAGCATTTCATAAAAAATTGTAATAACACACCCCTGTTAAACAGGGGCTGAAAAATTGGGCCTTAGCCACTGGTGGCGGCACCCAGAAACAAAAATGTTCTTCCAAGCTATCATCGTCAATCGGATCATTGAGGAGGAGGAGGATAGTCAGTCAACATAACAGGACAAACTCTCAGCATCAGCATCAGTCTTGAAAGGATGTGACATTTAAAAATAAATTAGTCTTTTATATCAGCTTCAGGTGTTTGGTAGCTGGTGGTGATCCAAGACTGGTTCATCTTTATGAAGGTCAGTCGATCAACAGAGTCGGTGGACAGGCGCACCCTGTGATCCTTGACAAATCCTCCAGCAGCACTGAATGTGCGTTCTGAAAGAACGCTGGATGCAGGACAGGCCAGTAGCTCAATTGCATACTGTGCAAGCTCTGGCCAGTGATCCATCCTCAAGACCGAGTAAGCCAGAGGATTTTCGGTGGGGAAGGTGTCCAAGTCTGACCTTGCCCCTAGGTATTCCTGCACCATGTATATCAGACGCTGGCGATGGTTGCTGGAACCGATCATACCTTGGGGCTGCGGACTAAAGAATTGTCTGAATGCTTCGGTCAGACGGCCACCTTCCCCACCGCTCCTTCTTTGACTGACCGAAGCCTCAGCAACTCGTTGTCCAAGACCAGGAGTTTGTAACCTCCCAGTCTCTGGGAACGCGTTGCACAGACCTTTCTGCAAGGCCTCCCGGAGTTGTCTCATCCTCTGCTCCCTCTGCGCCGGTAAGATAAGGTCCGCAACCTTACCCTTGTACCGTGGATCAAGGAGAGTGGCCAGCCAGTAATGGTCCCTCTCCTTGATCCGAAGAATACGAGGATCCTTCCGCAGACTTTGCAGGATCAGGGAGGCCATGCAGCGTAGGTTAGCTGAGGCATTCGGTCCGGAGTCCTCTGGGTCACTAAGGACGACATGATCCGCAGCCACCTCCTCCCAGCCACGTACAAGTCCACTGGTTTCTTGGGACTGTAAATCATCCCTAAAAGACTGCTGCTGATGATGCTGAGTGCCAGGCTCCACCTCCATGCTGACACAATCCTCCTCCTCCTCTTCTTCCTGTGCGATGGGTGGGACAGAAGGAACACTGTCTGGGTAAAGGGGGCCTTGAGAGGCAAGGAAGTCCTCCTCTTCCTGCCTCTGTTCTGCCTCAAGTGCCCTGTCCATTATTCCACGCAGCGTATGTTCCAACAGGTGGACAAGAGGTACAGTGTCACTGATGCATGCACTGTCACTGCTCACCATCCTCGTGGCCTCCTCAAATGGTGCCAGGACAGTGCATGCATCCCTGATCATGCCCCACTGGCGTGGTGAAAAAAACCCGAGCTCCCCTGACCCTGTCCTGGTGCCGTAGTCGCACAGGTACTCATTGATGGCCCTCTGCTGCATGTGCAGCCGCTGCAGCATGGCCAACGTTGAGTTCCACCTGGTGGGCATGTCACATATACGGCGGTTCTTGGGCAGGTTCAACTCCTTTTGCAGCTCAGCCAGGCGAGCACTGGCATTATAAGATCTGCGGAAATGCACACAGACTTTCCTGGCCTGCCTCAGGACATCCGGGTACCTGCCCAAGAACCGCTGCACCACCAGGTTAAGGACGTGAGCCACACAGGGCACATAGGTCAGTTGTCCCTGTCGGAGAGCGGAGAGGAAGTTGGTGCCATTGTCGCAAACTACCATTCCTGGCTTAAGCTGGTGTGGCGTCAACCACCTCTCGGCCTGCCCCTGCAGAGCAGACAGGACCTCTGCCCCAGTGTGGCTCCTGTCCCCCAAACACACCAGCGCAAGCACGGCATGGCATCTTTTTGCCTGCGTACTTGCGTAGCCCCTTGAACGCCTACGGAGCACCGCTGGTTCCGAGGACAAACCACAGGAAGAGGCCATGGAGGAAGAAGAAGAGGAGGGGGTGGAGGAGAGAGGTGTGTCACAACCAGTAGTAGCATTTTGGAGGCGTGGCGGTGGAACAACCTCCAACACTACTGCACCTTGTCCTGCATCCTTCCCAGCTGCCAAAAGAGTGACCCAATGGGCTGTGAAAGAAAGGTAACGTCCCTGTCCATGCCTGCTGGACCATGAGTCAGCGGTAATATGCACCTTACCGCTGACCGCCCTGTCCAGCGAGGCCAAGACATTGCCTTCCACATGCCGGTAGAGAGCCGGAATCGCCTTCCGTGAGAAAAAGTGGCGTTTGGGAACCTGCCACTGAGGAACCGCACATTGCACAAACTCACGGAAGGGGGCCGAGTCTACCAACTGAAAAGGCAGCAGTTGAAGCGATAGCAATTTAGCCAAGCTAGCATTCAACCGCTGGGCATGTGGATGGCTGGGAGTGAACTTCTTTCGACGGTCCAGCAGCTGGGGCAGGGAAATTTGCCTGCTAGAATCGGACGTCGGTGTACTGCTAGCAGAGTGGCCGCAAGTACTTGGCTGTGACACACCTAATTCTACACCTTCATTCCTCTCAGTGCAGGTTTCAGAGAGGACTGAAGGTATAGTGGGGTTGGAGATCCCAGCTGATGCGGTGCAAGGAGAGGTCCGCTTTGTTCTTTGGTGTGGGTCTTTAAGGTAGGCTTGCCAACGAGCTGCATGGCAGGTCAACATATGTCTGGTCAAGCATGTGGTGCCCAAGCGGCTGATGTTTTGGCCACGCGATATACGCTTGAGACATATGTTGCAAACAGCAGCTGTGCGATCTGATGCACTCGCCTCAAAAAAGGCCCACACCAAAGAACTTTTTGAATAACGGGCAGAGGCAGCGCCCTGCACAGGCGGAGCTCTGCGGTGTGATTCCGTCGGTGTGCTGCCCTTACGCTGGCCACCCAAGGGCATCCTGCCTCGTTGGAGATGTGCCTCCTCCTCATCCTCCTCCTCCTCCTCTCTCCTATTAGGCACCCACATGGAGTCAGTGACCTCATCATCCCCTCCCTCCTCATCACTGGAGCCAATCTGGCAGTATGCTGCAGCTGCTGGAACATGACTGCCAGATTGGTGTCCTTCTTGAGCATCCCCTCTCTCTGCTCTAACGCTACTGCCTTCCTCTAGCTGGGTATCATCATCAGACCCTTCGAAACGCTGGGCATCCTCCTGGAGCATGTACCCAACACTGTGCTCAAACAGTTCGGGGGACTCCTCAGGAGGAGGACATGGTGGGTCTAGGGAAGGAGTGACTGATGATGACATTGATACCAGGGAAGAGGACGCTTTGGCAGCTGCTTTGCCAGTACCCTGAGCCTGGGTGAGAGAGGATGAGGAGGATGAGGTGGGCTTTGTCATCCACTCTACCAAGTCTTCGGCATGATGTGGCTCAACATGTCCAGCTGCCGAAAAGAAGGACAAGCGTGTCCCATGGCCATGTGCTGATGACAATGCACCGCGTCCACGACCAGCACTGTTGCCCCCAGACACAGAGCCTGCTTGCCCTCTTTTATTGGCTCGTGACTGTCTGCCTCTGCTTGTTTGCCTTCCAGACATTCTAATGGCCTGCAGGGAGATGGGAAAACCAGCAATAAGGGCTAGCTTCAGGTGTATACTGTGCAGGAGGCTTAGCAACAATGACACTGACACTGTCCCCTGCCTATCCTTCTCTCTCCCTGCACACAAGGTTTAGCAAAGAATAGGACACTGACACTGTCGACTGCCTATCCTTGTCTGTCCCTACACACAAGGTTTAGCAATATGGTTCAGCACACTAGGTTTAGCAAAGAATATGACACTGACACTCTCGACTGCCTATCCTTGTCTGTCCCTACACACAAGGTTTAGCAATATGGTTCAGCGCACTAGGTTTAGCAAAGATTATGACACTGACACTCTCCCTGCCTATCCTTCTCTGTCCCTACAAACAAGGTTTAGCAAAGAATATGACACTGACACTCTCTCTACCTATCCTTGTCTGTCCCTACACACAAGGTTTAGCAATATGGTTCAGCACACAAGGTTTAGCAAAGAATATGACACTGACACTCTCCCTGCCTATCATTGTCTGTCCCTACACACAAGGTTTAGCAATATGGTTCAGCACACAAGGTTTAGCAAAGAATATGAAACTGACACTCTCCCTGCCTATCCTTCTCTGTCCCTACAAACAAGGTTTAGCAAAGAATATGACACTGACACTCTCCCTACCTATCCTTCTCTGTCCCTACACACAAGGTTTAGTAAAGAAAAAATATGACACTGTCCCTGCCTATCCTTCTCTTTCCCTGCGCCGGAACACACTACACGAGGCCGCCGCGCTGGTGGCCTTTTATAGTGTGGGGCGTGTACTAAACCCCCTCAGCAATAATTGGCCACAGGCATCCTGCCTGTGGCCAATCATTGCTCTCCTCGCTGCCGGCGCTGTGATTGGCCAAGCATGCAGGGTCACAGTGCATGCTTGGCCAATCACAGCGCCGGGATTACACTGCGATGGCGCAGTGTATTGTGGGCCGTTCGCGTCACTCGAATTTGGCGCGAACGGCCCAAATCGTTCGTTGTTCGCCGAACGCTGCGAACAGCCGATGTTCGAGTCGAACCTATGTTCGACTCGAACACCGAGCTCATCCATACTTGTGAGTAGCCATCCAGGTCACTAGGTTTGTAGTTTACAGTAGAGGCATAGAGGTTGCAATAAACAGAGACTAATTTATTCGTAATAAGCCTAGGACAAGTATAAATGTGATCACGAGGACCAAAGATCCTAGGAATATATTTAACAGCTGACTCTTCCCTGGACAATCAAGCAAGAAATCTGCCACATTTGTCTCCTTGTTCCTATACAGTGGGGAAAATTATTTTTTGACCCCCTTAGATTTTGTAAGTTTGTCCATTTACAAAAAAATGATAGAGACAGAATATCAACCAAAACTCTAGAAAGAACACAATACAGATATATATAAAAATAGATATAAATTGAGTTGCAGCTTAGTGAGTAAAATAAGTATTTGATCCCCAAGAAAACATGACTTACTACTTGGTGGAGAAACCCTTGTTGGCAAACACAGAGGTAAGAAGTTTCTTGTAGTTGGTTACCAGGTTTGCACATATCTCAGGAGGGATTTTGGTCCACTCTTCTTTACAGATCGTCTCTAAATCCTTAAGGTTTCTTGGCTGTTGCTTAGCAACTCGAAGTTTCAGCTCCCTCCATAAATTTTATATAGGATTAATGTCTGGAGACTGGCTAGGCCACTCCATAACCTTAAAGGGATTGTAAAGTCTCAATATTTTTCACCTTAATGTGCATTCTATGCATTAAGGTGAAAAACCTTCTGTGTTGTAGCTGAGCTCCCTCTTTTTCTTACCTGAACCCGTTTTAATCTAGCGACGGGCATGAGCCCAGCGGCTCCAGCCGCTGTCTCTGTCCTCCTTGGATAGATTGACAGCAGCAGGAGCCATTGACTTCCGCTGTTGTAAATTAAATCCAGTGATGCGGGGGGTGGGGCTGAGTCTTGCTTTCTGTGTCAATGGATGCAGCAGCGGGACACATGAGCGCGCCCACATGGGTGCCTCCATGGAAAGTGGTTCCTAATGAAGAGGAGGGGCCTGGAGCACCACCGGGGCACTACAGAAGAGGAGGATCTTGGTTGCTCTGTGTAAAACCCTTGCACAGAGCAGGTAAGTATAATATGTTTGTTATTTAAAAAAAAAAAAAAAAAAAAACTTTACAATCACTTCAATGTGCCACTTGAGCCACTCCATTGTCATGCTAGAAGACCCATCCATGACCCATCTTCAGTGTTTTGGCTGAGGGAAGGTGGTTCTCATCCAAGATTTTACCATGGCCCCTCAATGCAGCAAAGTTGGCTTGTACCTTTAGCAGAGAAACAGCCACAAAGGATAATATTTCCACCTCCATGCTTAAAGCCCTGTACACACGATCGGATATCCTATGGATTTTCGTCCGATGGATTCTTTTCATCAGACAAACCGATCGTGTATGGGACCCATCGGTCTTTTTTCCATCGGTTTTAAAAAATAGAACATGTTTTAAATTTTTCCGATGGATAAAAAACCGATCGAAAACTCCGATCGTCTATGGGCAAGTCCATCGGATCAAAAACCCACGCATGCTCAGAATCAAGTCGACGCATGCTCAGAAGTATTAAACTTAATTTTTCTCGGCTCATCGGAGTGTTTTACGTCACCGCGTTTGGAACGGTCGGTTTTTTGACTGATGGTGTGTGGGCAAGACTGATGGAAAACAGTTTCATCGGATATCCGATGGACAAATCCATCGGACTAGAATCCATAGGAAATCTGATCGTGTGTACAGGGCTTTACTGTAGGGATGGTGTTCTTAGGGTCATACTCAGCATTTTTATCGAGATAGTGCCAAGGAGTTTAATTTTGGTCTCATCTGATCATAGCACTTTCTCCAAATCCTTCTCTGAATCATTTAGATGTTCATTGGCAAACTTCAGACAGGCCTGTACATGTGCCTCCTTTAAGAGGGGGACCTTACAGGCGCTGCAGGATTTAAATCCATGGCGGCATATTGTGTTACCAATGGTTTGGGCGGTGATTGTGGTCCCAACTGCCTTGAGATCGTTCATAAGCTCCTCACGTGAAGTTCTGAGCTGATCCCTTATTTTTCTCATGATCATCCTTACCCCATAAGGCAAAATCTTTCATGGAGCTACATACCGAGGACGACTCATGTTTTTTTTGTATTTATTCCATTTTCAAATAATCGTTCCAACAGTTGTTTCCTTCTCACCAAGCTTTGTGCTGATGGTCTTGTAGCCCATTCCAGCCTTGTGCACCTACTGTATAATAAAAATGATAGACCCTTCATTTCTTTGTAAGTGGGCAAACATACAAAATCTACGCGGAACCAAATAATTATTTTCTCACGTTATATATGTTGTATTTGACGAAGTAGGGCCTTCCTGACAAATTAGGTGTGAATTTGGGAGATTTCCAGTAGGGTGGTCAAGAGGGCTTTGTAAGTATTGGGGTCATGGGAGGTAACTTAAGAAGCCTCAAATCTGACAGCCTAGGGCTCAACCCTATCCAGATTTTCTTTAGCTTGTCATCTAGCTGTACTAATATGAGTAGCATACTGGCCTCTTATGAATGCTTTTGAAGGAGTAGGTAACTTGTACTTGCTTTACTGAAGTTCATATGACATTTTCAGAACCTTTTTGCACCCTTGCACATTGAGTAGTACAGGGGGTCCCCGACTGACGAACGCGTTAGGGACTTTCCTCTTGTTTGTAAGCCGGAATCGTTCGTAAGTCAGGCTGCGCAGAACGGCAATAACGGACATTTCCAACATTTTCCGATGTTTTCCGAGGCTCCGTCTGGCCGCGCATGCGCAGAACGACAGATGGTCCCCGCAGCATCCCGTTCGTAAGTAGGAGTTGTTCGTAAGTCGGGCGTTCGTAAGTCGGGGACCCCCTGTATTTGATTACATTTTACCTGTATGCACTGTTTCTAGTGCAGCAGTATTTCATATAAGTTTTATTCATTTTCGTTTGAGGCATAGCGGTAGCATATTATTATTATTTTTTTTATAGAAATAGTGCATCATTTATTTTGTCGATCTGCCCCTATGGAAAGCATGCATAACTTGATATACAGTAGGTGCCGCCGATATTGTGTCAATCTCGCCGCTTCTAGCGGCGATATTGACACCCTATGAGCTCCGCCGCGAGAGCCAGCGCCGAGCTGTCTCGTCATCGGGAAAGGAAAAAATGTTCCTTTCACGATGAGCGACACGCATTGCCGATAGGCGGGGATCCGACGTGGATTCCCGCCAATACCAGGCACTGCGTTTGGTATGAATCCTGAGCGGGAACTCCACGCCAATTTTTAAAGAAAAAACTGGCGTGGGTTCCCCCTCCAGGAGCATACCAGGCCCTTGGGTCTGGTCTGGATTTGAAGGGGAGCCCTACGCCGAAAAAACGGCGTGGGGGTCCCCCTCAAGATCCAAACCAGGCCCTTATCCGAGCACGCAACCTGGCAGTACCCCTACCCATTCACCTGGTGGAAAATAAATGGAAATAAAAACACAACACAGTTTTTAAAAGTATTTTATTGCACCGCTCCGGAGGTCTTCTTCCGACTTCGGGGGTCTCCGGTGTCGTCGCCGCGTTCTCCGGTTCTTTCTTCTGCCCGGGCCTCCGCTAACTTATTTTGAGCTCTTTTGCTAACGGAGGCCCGATCTTCTCCGTTGTCTTCTTCTTCTTCTCCCGCTCTCCGGTTCTTCTGCCGCTCTCCGGTTCTTCTCCCGCTCTCCGGTTCTTTCTTCCGCCGGGCCTCCGCTAACTTCTTTTTAGCTCTTTTGCTAGCAGAGGCCCGGTCTTCTCCGTCGCCTCGTCCGGCTCTCCGTTGTCCTTCTGCCGGCCCCTCCACTAACTTCTTGTAGCTCTTTTGCTAGTGGAGGAGCCGGTCTTCTCCGTCGTCGCCGTCTTCTTCCCTCTTCTCCTCCTCGATGTTGACTCGTCGCTTCCTCTCGCAGTAATGGTAAATCTTCGGTCCGCAGAGATTAATATAGGCTTCACATGACGTCACAGTCACATGCTCCCATGACGTCACAGTCACATGCTCTGGGGCACATGTGCACATGACGTCACAGTCACATGCTCCAGGGCAAATGTGCACATGTGCCCCGGAGCATGTGACTGTGACGTCATGGGAGCATGTGACTGTGACGTCATGGGAGCATGTGACTGTGACGTCATGTGAAGCCTATATTAATCTCTGCGGACTGAAGATTTACCATTACTGCGAGAGGAAGCGACGAGTCAACATCGAGGAGGAGAAGAGGGAAGAAGACGCCGACAGCGACGACGGAGAAGACCGGCTCCTCCACTAGCAAAAGAGCTACAAGAAGTTAGTGGAGGGGCCGGCAGAAGGACAACGGAGAGCCGGACGAGGCGACGGAGAAGACCGGGCCTCTGCTAGCAAAAGAGCTAAAAAGAAGTTAGCGGAGGCCCGGCGGAAGAAAGAACCGGAGAGCGGGAGAAGAACCGGAGAGCGGGAGAAGAAGAAGACGACGGAGAAGACCGGGCCTCCGTTAGCAAAAGAGCTAAAAAGAAGTTAGCGGAGGCCCGGCAGAAGAAAGAACCGGAGAACGCGGCGACGACACCGGAGACCCCCGAAGTCGGAAGAAGACCTCTGGAGCGGTGCAATAAAATACTTTTAAAAACTGTGTTGTGTTTTTATTTCCATTTATTTTCCACCAGGTGAATGGGTAGGGGTACGATGTACCCCATACTCATTCACATAGGGTGGGGGGGGCTGGGATCTGGGGGCCCCCTTATTAAAGGGGGCTCCCGGATTCCGATAAGCCCCCCGCCCGCAGACCCCGACAACCAACGGCCAGGGTTGTCGGGAAGAGGCCCTGTCCTCATCAACATAGGGGCAGGGTGCTCTGGGGTGGGGGGGCCGCAGGTCGCCCCCCTGCCCCAGAGCACCAAACCCCCCATGTTGAGGGCATGTGGCCTGGTACGGTTCAGGAAGGAGGGGGGGCCGCTCTCGTCCCCTCCTCTTCCCCTGCGGCCTGCCAGGTTGCGTGCTCGGATAAGGGTCTGGTTTGGATCTTGAGGGGGACCCCCACGCCGTTTTTTCGGCGTAGGGCTCCCCTTCAAATCCAGACCAGACCCAAGGGCCTGGTATGCTCCTGGAGGGGGAACCCACACCGTTTTTTTCTTTAAAAATTGGCGTGGAGTTCCCTCTCAGGATTCATACCAAACGCAGTGCCTGGTATTGGCGGGATTCCGCGTCGGATCCCCGCTCAATACAGTGTCGCGTCTCCTCGCTATTGCAGCGAGCGCGACACGTGTCGCCACCCTGCTGCCGAGATCTCGGCACTCCTGTCGCCGAGAATCTCGGCGATGGGAGCGCGATAGAAATACAATATCGGCGGCACCTACTGTATCAAAAATTTGTTCCTAAAGTCTTAACAGCCTGACACTTAGAACAGAAAAGCCAAAGTAGCCAGCTACTTATTCATGAGGGGAATTGACACCTCAGATGCAAACTCTCACCTTATAAAATAAATAGCAGCACTACTCGCTGTGATCCAACATGCCATCTTGCTCCAGGTTTTCCAGCTATAACCATTTCTTACAAGTAGATAATACACTGTCCAAGTACCTAAGCTTAATTATTTGGCACAAATTATGCTTTGATCTCAATACATAACCATCCAAAATTGGCTTGAGCAAGGCATTCCATGTTGCCCTGTGTCTAGTGGCAGCATCCTGATCCTGTCCCATTAGGAAAAATACATGATTCAGCAACACCATCTGACATTCCCAAAACATGAACAGATTCTAGAAAAGCCTTCAAATACAATGAAGAACTAAATACTGTTGTCACGTCCCTGGTAGGAGACTGAATTGACGAGGTTGGCCTCTCTTGTATCTGCAGCCGAGGCCCCAATGAAGGTGAAACAGATGGTGCTGAGGGACAGGAAGAACATGAGTGCTAGGTGTTGATAGCAGAACTGGCATCAGGAGATGTAAGCTTGAGAAGTCAGGCAGGACATCAGGCCAGGAGCAGATGTGATGCACACTGGACCAGCTGAGGTTAAAGGGGCCCTCCGCATGTACTGCAGGTTCTTTAAGTGTGGCTTGTCGAAGCTCTCAGCAGGCTTTAGGCAGCAACACACTGTGATGACTGGAGCAGTTATGAAGGACAGCCGAAACAGGCACTCAGAAGGTCACAGAGGTAGCCGAGGTCAGTGGCAGGTGGGCAACCAGGTTTAGAAGCGTAGGCAGAAGCTTGGTCAGAAACAAAGCCACGGCTGGGAACAGGAGGTACAAATAGAATCCAGGATCAGGTCAGAAACAGGCCGGATCACCAACAAAAGTCAGATACAGAATACACTCAGGACACAGGGAAAGCTGAAGACCAATTAGCACTGACAGTGAGCAAGCGCATTCCTTAAATAGTCATCTGGCACTGGGGGCACGCAACCACATGTGTGCATTCGTGTGCGCACATGCGCATTTGTACAAGCAATGCATCCACGCTCATTTCTATTAGCAATGCGCCTATGCTCATTTCTATGAGTGTTGCTATGCGCCAGTCACCGTACTGGAATTCCCTTGTATATTGACTGATATCATATCACTGGTGTAGAGGATGATTAAAAATCGTTCACAGCTTCACAAACTGCCCCCAAACATTGTCAATGTACTGTAAGTGTAAAAACATGAAACTTGGTGACCCATAGGTAAGCAACTGCCCTTATATGAAAAACCCTCCATATAAAAGTTTTAAAAATTTGAATATACAGGTGGAACACTAATAACTAAAAGGTTCTTCAATGCCTGTTTTTACTATTAGTGAATTACAGCTATAGTGTCCAAGCCAAAGCACTGCTACTTCAAAGTATGTATAAGACACATAACAAAGAGCCATCAGTAACTGCAAAACTATTCATGAATGACAAGTGGTGGGTGGATCAGTCAAAATTAACTGGCTTTTTTTTGAGGGTTCACTTGATTGGTAAATGTATTGCTCCCTTACCCCCTCACTTGAGTCCTATCTCGATCCAGTGCTGTGCCCGTCTGCAGCAGCCTTCTCCTCTCTCTCTCTCTCTGTGTTTGCAGAGGCAGCAGTGGGAGCCATTGGTTCCTGCTGCTGTCAATCAAATCCTGTGAGCAGAGACAGGGCCGTCTTTAATATTGATTGGGCCCTGGGCAAACATTTTCTTTGCCCCCCCCCATTAATTTTGCTCTCCACCCCAACATCCCAAAAAACAAACAAGCATGCACAAATCGACTTATCTCAAAAACTTTAATAATGTTAACATAAAGAACTGGTTCACACTCACCGTGTGGTTGACAGAGGTTACTGCACATCCCTACTGCTCACTGATTGGTTGCTAAAGGTTACTGCACATCCTTACAGCTTACTGATAGATTGCTAGCGGTTACTGCACATCATTACCATCCACTGATTGGGTGCTAGAGGTTACTGCTTATCATTGCCACTGACTGGTTTCTAGAGGTTACACCACATTATTACCGCTCACTGATTGGTTGCTGAAGGTTACAGCCTTTTATCCATTTTTATCATCTTTTTTTTTTTTTTACAACACGAGCCTGTGGAATAACAATAATTACCATACTTACGCACCAAAAACATGTCAGCAGACACAAAATAGGTACCAAATTTACACACCAGCAGGGATGAGCCGAACACCCCCCTGTTCGGTTCGCACCAGAACCTGCGAACAGACAAAATGTTCGTGTGAACTTTAGAACCCTATTAAATACAATGGACTTGAACGTTCGAAATCTAATGTGCTAATTATAAAGGCTTATATGCAAGTTATTGTCCTAAAAAGTGTTTGGGGACCCGGGTCCTGCCCCAGGGGACATGTATCAATGCAAAAAAAGTTTTAAAAACGGCCGTTTTTTCGGGAGCGGTGATTTTAATAATGCTTAAAGTGAAACAATAAAAGTGAAATATTCCTTTACATTTCGTACCTGGGGGGAGTGTATGATATGCATGTAAAGTGGCGCATGTTTCCCGTGCTTAGAACTGTCCCTGCAAAAAATGTAATTTTTGAAGGAAAAAAAGTCATTTAAAACTCACTCGCGGCTATAATGAATTGTCGGCTCCCGGCAATACATACAAAAGTCATTGATAAAAAAAAAAAAGTGTGGGGGTCCCCCAGAATTCAATTACCAGGACCTTAAGGTCTGGAATGGATATTAAGGGGAACCCCGCCGAAATTTTTTAAAAAAATGGCGTGGGGTTCCCCCAAATATCCATACCAGGCCCTTGAGATCTGGCATGGATTTTAACCACTTGACAACTGGGCACTTAAATCCCCTTAATAACAGACCAATTTTCAGCTTTTGGTGCTCTCACATTTTGAATGACAATTACTCAGTCATGCAACACTGTACCCATATGAAATTTCCGTCCTTTTTTTCACACAAATAGAGCTTTTATTTGGTGGTATTTGATCACCTCTGCATTTTTGTTTTTTTTCGCTATAAATGAAAAAAGACCGAAAATTTTGTAAAAAAATGCATTTTTCTTCATTTCTATTATAAAATTTTGCAAATAAGTAATTTTTCCTCATAAATTTGGCCAAAAATGTATATTGCTACATATATTTGGTAAAAATAACCCAAATTAGTGGATATTATTTAGTCTGGGTGAAAGTTATAGGGTCTACAAGCTATGGTGCTAATTACTGAAAATTGATCAATTTGATCACACCTGATGTACTGACAGCCTATCTCATTTCTTGAGACCCTAACAAGCCAGTAAAGTACAAATACCCCCCAAATGACCCCTTTTTGGAAAGTAGACATTCCAAGGTAGTTAGTAAGAGGCATAGTTAGTTTTTTGAAGTTGTCATTTTTCCCCACAATTCTTTGCAAAATTAAGATTATTATTATTATTTATTTTTTTCACACCAAATTGTCATTATAACAGGTTATTTCTCTCACATGGCATGTACATTCCACAAATGACACCCCAAAATATATTCTGCTGCTCCCCCCGAGTATGGCGATACCACATGTGTGAGACTTTTATACAGCCTGCCCACATACAGAGGCCCAACACTGAAGTAGCAACTTCACGCGTTCTAGAAGCATAAATTACACATCTAATCTCTCAACCACCTATTACACTTTTGAAGGCCCTGGAGCACCAGGACAATGGAAACGCTCACAAAGTGACCCCATTTTGGAAAGCTAACACCCCAACGTATAATCTATGAGGCATAATGAATTTTTTGAATAGATCATTTTTTTCCAGAAGTTTTTGGAAAATGTGGAAAAAAAATTAAAACGCAATTTTTTTACACAAAGTTGTCCATTTATAGGATATTTCCAACACATAGCATGTACACAGCAAAAATGACACCCCAAAATATATTCTGCTGCTCCTCCTGAGTATGGCGATACCACATGTGTGAGACTTTTATACATCCTGGCCACATACAGAGGTCCAACACTGAAGTAGCAACTTCAGGCGTTCTAGGAGCATAAATTACACATCTAATCTCTCAACCACCTATTACACTTTTGAAGGCCCTGGAGCACCAGGACAATGGAAACGCCCACAAAGTGACCCCATTTTGGAAAGCTAACACCCCAACGTATAATCTATGAGGCATAATGAATCTTTTGAATGGATCATTTTTTTCCAGACGTTTTTTGGAAAATGTGGAAAAAATATTAAAACGCAATTTTTTTACACAAAGTTGTCCATTTATAGGATATTTCCAACACATAGCATGTACACAGCAAAAATGACACCCCAAAATATATTCTGCTGTTCCTCCTGAGTATGACGATACCACATGTGTGAGACTTTTATACAGCCTGGCCACATACAGAGGTCCAACACTGAAGTAGCAACTTCAGGCGTTCTAGGAGCATAAATTACACATCTAATCTCTCAACCACCTATTACACTTTTGAAGGCCCTGGAGCACCAGGACAATGGAAACGCCCACAAAGTGACCCCATTTTGGAAAGCTAAGACCCCAACGTATAATCTATGAGGCATAATGAGTCTTTTGAAAGATTAATTTTTTTCCAGAAGTTTTTCGAAAATTTGGAAAAAAAATGAAAACACATTTTTTTTTACACAAAGTTGTCCATTTATAAGATATTTTCAACACATAGCATGTACATAGCAAAAATGACACCCCAAAATATATTCTGCTACTCCTCCTGAGTATGGCGATACCACATGTGTGAGCTTTTTTAACAGCCTGGCCACATAGAGGCCCAACATCCAAGAAGCACCATCAGGTGTTCTAGGGACATAAATTACACATCCAATTTCCTTACAATCTATCACATTTTTGAAGGCCCTTCATATTTCTAACACAGCATGTACATACCAAGAATTACACCCTAAAATACATTCTGCTGAGTAAACGGTAAAAAAAAAAGGGATTTTTATAACAGCTTACCTGTAAAATCCTTTTCTTGGAGTACATCACGGGACACAGAGCGACTTAGTCATTACTAATGGGTTATATAGTTTACCTTCAGGTGTTGGCACTGGCCAATTCCAAACCGGAAGTACCCTCCCCTATATAAGCCCCTCCCACCCGGGAGCACCTCAGTTTTGTAGCCAAGCAATAAGTGTCCCAAAAAGAGGGGTGGGAGCTCTGTGTCCCGTGATGTACTCCAAGAAAAGGATTTTACAGGTAAGCTGTTATAAAAATCCCTTTTTCTTTTTCGTACATCACGGGACACAGAGCGACTTAGTCATTACTAATGGGACGTCCCAAAGCAATGCCAAATGAGGGGGGGGGTACATAAGCTGGGCGCCATCAGGCATGAGGATCTTTTGCGGCCTGCAACACACTGCGCCCAAAGGCGACATCCTCCTGACTTCTAACGTCTACCTGATAGAATCTAGTAAACGTGTGTACCGAAGACCATGTTGCGGCCTTACATACTTGAGCCAGGGAGGCCTGGTGATGCACTGCCCATGAAGTTCCAACCGCTCTTGTGGAGTGCGCCCTAACTTTGAACGGAGGCGGTCTCTTTCTCAAGCCATAGGCTTGTATTATGACCTGTCGAATCCACTTGGCTAAAGTAGATTTTGATGCTGCCTGACCCCTTCTGGGGCCTTCCGGCAGAACAAACAAAGAATCCGTTCTGCGAATCTGAGCAGTGGCTTTTAGATAAGCTTTAACTGCTCTTACCACATCCAAAGAATGTAATAACTTTTCCTCTACTGAGATAGGTTTGGGAAAAAAGAAGGAAGAACCACATCTTGGTTCAAATGAAACCTCGATACCACCTTAGGAAGAAAGGCTGGATGAGGACGTAATACTACTCTGTCCTTATGGACAACCAGATATGGCTCCTTACAGGACATAGCTGCTAATTCCGACACTCTTTTAGCCGAACAAATGGCTACTAAGAAAACCAATTTCCTGGTGAGAAGAACCAAGGAAATGTGTTGTAATGGTTCAAACGGTTGTTTCTGTAGAACCGACAGAACCAGGTTTAAGTCCCAAGGACATATGGGAATACTAACCGGAGGGCTAATACGCATCACTCCTTGTATAAAGGCTTTGACTAGTGAATGCGAAGCCAAGGGCCTTTGAAAAAATATTGACAAGGCCGAAATCTGACCCTTGATAGTACTCAAGGCCAGCTTCCTATCTACAGCCCACTGTAGGAAGTCCAGAATCCTCCCTATCATGTACTTACGTGGATGCCATTTCTTGGTCTCACACCACGTAATGTACGCTTTCCAGATCCTATAATAGATCTGCCTGGATACCGGTTTCCTGGCATTGATCATGGTAGATACCACAGAATTAGAGAGCCCTCTCTTTTTCAGAATGTGGGCTTCAATAGCCAGGCCGTCAAACCTAGGGCTGGTAAGGAAGGGTGGTATATTGGTCCTTGCGACAGCAGGTCCGGACGAAGTGGGAGGGTCCAAGGACTCCTCACTGACATTTTTACCATCTCCGCGTACCATGCCCTTCGGGGCCACGCTGGAGCCACCAGAATCACTGGTTTCTTTTCTACCCTGATTCTGCGGAGTAATCGCGGTAACAATTGTGGCGGTGGGAATGCATATATCAGCTTGAACCGATCCCAAGGGAACACTAGGGCATCCGAGCCGCAAGCTAGGGGATCCCTTGTGCGAGACACAAACCTGTCCACCTTTGCGTTGAATCTGGATGCTAGCAGATCTACATCCGGTGTTCCCCACCGCTGGCATATTGCCTGGAAAACCTCGGGGTGAAGAGACCATTCCCCCGGGCATAATTGTTGGCGACTTAGAAAGTCCGCTCTCCAATTTTCCACTCCTGGGATGAAAACCGCGGATATGGCTGGGACATATCTTTCTGCCCACTCCAGGATGCAATTTGCTTCCTTCTGGGCTGCACGACTTTTGGTGCCACCCTGATGATTGATATATGCCACTGCCGTGGCATTGTCTGATTGAATTCTGACAGGGGACCCCTGGAGTTTGGATGTCCATGCTACTAGGGCATACCGGGCTGCTCGTATCTCTAAGAGATTGATGGGCAGGGCCTTTTCTGCTTCTGACCACCTGCCCTGGAGAGACCATTGCTCCAGCACTGCCCCCCAGCCGATGAGGCTGGCATCTGTAGTGACCACCTTCCAAGAAACCGGACTGAAGGGTTTCCCTCTTTCCAGATTCTGGGGCACCAACCACCAATGGAGGCTCTTGCGAACGGAAGGGGACAGGGACATTGGTAAGTCTAAAGCCTGAACTTTTTTGTTCCAGGCTGACAGTATGGCCCTTTGCAAATTCCTTGAATGGAATTGACCGTAGGGTACCGCTTCGAATGAAGCCACCATCTTTCCCAGCAGCCTCATGCAGAGACGTATGGATGGTTTTCTTTTTGTACCCACTAAGTGGGTCAAATTTCTTAAAGACGACACCTTCTCTGGAGGTAAGAAAATCTTTCTCTGATTTGAATCCAGCCTTAGCCCTAAGTATTCCAGACTTTTGACTGGTCTTAGAGCTGACTTGTCCCGGTTGATAATCCAACCGTGATATTCCAGATACTCGATTGTCTTGTGAATAGCTACTTCCAGCTTTTCCACTGAGTGGTCTATTAGTAGCAGGTCGTCTAGATATGCCATTATCGTTACACCCTGTGTTCTTAGATTGGCCAATAATGGGGCCAGAATTTTTGTGAACACTCGTGGTGCTGTGGCCAGACCGAAAGGTAAGGCTCTGAACTGAAAATGGCGCCCTTCTACTGCAAAGCGTAGAAATTTCTGATGGGCCGGAAAGATGGGAATATGCAGATAAGCATCCCTTATGTCGATCGAGGCTAGCCATTCCTGCCCTTGTAGGGCGGTGGCCACTGATCGGATCGACTCCATCCGAAAGGTCCTGATATTTAGGAACTTGTTTAGCCCTTTTAGATTTAATATGGGCCTCACGTCCCCATTTGGTTTGGGGACTGTGAAAAGGTTCGAGTAAAACCCGAATCCGCTTTCTTCCAGGGGAACCTTCATGATTACCCCTTGGAGCAATAGTTGTTCTAGTGCCAGAAGGAGGGATCCTCTCTTTTGGGGATCTCTTGGCACGTTTGACCTCATAAATTGGGCAGGAGGAGTGCCTTTTAACTCCAGCTTGTATCCCAGACTTACTGCGGAGAGCACCCATCTGTCTCTGATGGTGTCCCGCCAGGTCTCTGTGAACAACTGAAGTCTTCCCCCCACCTGATTGAGCGGGGGCAATACTTCATGCCTTAGGGGGAGGTTTTGTACCTCTCTTGATCCAGGGCTTCTTGTTACCCTGTGATTGTCCCTGATTTCTGCCCCCTGAATTTGACCGCGGAGGCCGTCGGAACTGCTTCACAGCCGATGTGCCCGGGACTGGAGAGGTAGGCCTCTTAAAAGAAGGACTTCTACCCTTGTTCTTAACCGGTAAGAGTGAACTTTTACCGGCAGAAATTTTCTGGATATATTTGTCCAGATCTTCTCCAAATAAGCGTTCTCCATGAAATGGGAAGCTAACCAGCAGTTTTTTACAGGGAGCTTCAGCAGACCAGTTTTTGAGCCACAGAAGCCTACGCATATGTACTATAGACAGCGTAAAGCGGGAGGCCTGTTGGATTGAATCCTTTATGGCGTCCACCGCAAAACACAAGGCTCTAGGCAGGTCAGCTAGGGCATGAGCCTGCTGATCTGGTAAGTCCCTTAAGACTTGTTTCAACTGATCTTTCACTGCTTGGCAGACTCCAATCGCTGCTACCGCAGGTTGTGTCACCATACTTGCTGTAGAGAAAGCAGATTTTAGTAAAGACTCCAATTTTTTATCTATTGGGTCTTTGAACATTGGAACATTATCTACTGGACATGTCAGTGATTTGTTAACAGAAGAGATGGCTGCGTCCACTATAGGGACCCTCCATTTTCTTATGAACTTATCCTCCATGGGATAGATCACCGGAAATCTCTTGGGGGGAGCAAATATTTTATCAGGATGCTCCCAATCCTGGTAAATAAGCCCTTCTAATAAAGGGTGGATTGGGAAGGAACAGACCGCCTGGGGAGCTTTTAGCGACCCCAGCGAGGAAACCGTAGTGGATGGTGGTTCCGCCAGAGGCATTTTAAATGCTGATCGGACCATGTTAGTCAGAGACTGAACCCATAATCTTTCAGCCTGAGAAGCTGAGAAAGGTTCTTCCACCTCTATAAGTGAATCAACCTCATCCTGATCCCCTTCAGGTAGGTCGATCTCTGTGTGGGGCTGTTCCTCCACTAACAGGCACTCTGAAGGAGGAGACGGAGATCGGACGCGCTTTTCCTGTGACAGGGAAGCAGCGATCAATGCTGTTAATCTCTCTTCCAATCCTCCCAGAGTTGAGGATAAAACCTCCTCTGTTATATATACAGGAGCAGGTGGACTGGGGACAGCCGCAGCACCAGGCATTCCTGCGGGGTTTCTACGGCTACTGACCTCTGCATTCTCAGGGGAGATTGGTGCAGTGCAAGCATGCCCAATATCCTCAGAGCCCGATGGAGACCCCTTTGGCTTCCTGGAAGATCTATTTCCGGAGCGTCTGGACGACATATCCTTTAAGCACAAAGCTGAGGTATTCCCGTCGTCATACACCAATTTTTGCTGGTAATAGTCTAACACAGGTGCTGCTATATACCAGCTGGTGTCCACTAAAGTGCCTTTCTATGGGGATGCCTGCATCAACCGCCTCTGTGTGCCACTGTTTGTTGCTAGCTCTGTTTGCATGCAGCTGACACTTGTACTGTGTCTTTTAACCATGCTGGGACGCCCGCACATGCGCAGAAGCGCCGCGGCGCGCATCGAGCGTCATCCACCCGCCCCGCCCCTTTTTTTTCATAGGAGGCGCGTGCACGCGCCCGCGCGCGCGCCCGTGCGCCAATGGCGCCCTTTTCGAAAACCAACAGAGGACTAGGAGCCAGGGCCCTTTTTGCCGGAGGGCCTGTGCGGTGGATGAACGCAGCAACAGGGCAGAGGAAGTGGATTCCCTCAGAGAAACTTACCAGCTGCCTGGATCTTTTGAGTTGAGAAAACCAAAGATCCACATTTACAAGAAAAATGGACTACAGCGGCCTCTAGTGGTTTAACACAGGTACCGCGGTCCCTGTTTTTTTTTTTTTTTCTTGACTACTATTAAAATTTTACATTTTCAGTAGTTATAGGCAAACACAGATATTTAGCGGGAATACCGTTAGGTAACAGACAGAAAGACAAATTAGGCTTGGGGGTCCCCCAATAGAACCAAGTTCCTGAGGGCCCCCACTTACCTGATCCCCGCCGCAGGACTTTGTTTGGTCCACAAAAGTCCAAACTTCACCTATCACGGCAGGCATTGTAATTAAACCTTCAGGGACCGGGTTCCCAAGGATTCCACTCCCCTGGACCTGTATAGCACCCTGCACAGACAGCGTCTTGGTCGTGGGTATGACCAGAGCTCTGGATCCCAGGGTCCAGCCCTCCTAAGAGAAGCATTACAGGCAAAACCTTGCTCTTCTGCTGCAAGGCCCGGGTACCGACCGTTTAGCTATGAAGCTTTTTTGGTGGGATCCGGAACAGCTTACTAAGGCCCAAAAGAACCTGTACGCAAGCCCAGTGAAAACACATGTTACTCTTTGGCCAACACCTTAGACACTGGCAAAAAACTGAGGTGCTCCCGGGTGGGAGGGGCTTATATAGGGGAGGGTACTTCCGGTTTGGAATTGGCCAGTGCCAACACCTGAAGGTAAACTATATAACCCATTAGTAATGACTAAGTCGCTCTGTGTCCCGTGATGTACGAAAAAGAAAAGATTACCTGTGGTTTTAGTAGTGCAATTGTCCACAGGAGGAGAGCCCTGATCCAGGCAGAAGGCAGGGACGTGGTCAGCGACAGTGAATGGAATTGTCCAGGCAGCAGACAGGAATATTGTCCATAGTCACTACAGGCAGGAATACTGTCCATATACAGCCCAGGGTCAGTGCAAGTAGAGACATTGCCAGCAGTGCCATAATATTGGTCCTGGTAATAAGCAGGAACATGGTCCAAGTAGCAGGCCAGGAAAGAATGGGGACAGGGGTAGAGGCTTCTCCCACCCAAATCTCTTTGAAGCCTCCGAGTCTCCAGACCCTAATCCGGGAATGAGAAAACTAAAAAATAGTTTTCTTCATCCAGAAAAACAATTCTGGAGCCCCTCACATATGTGAGACCCCTGTGTTCCCACTAGCATAGCAGGGTAAAAGATCAATCCAAGAGGCAGGCAAAAAACGTGGTCAAACAGTCCAGGGTCAGTTCCAGAGCAGGCAGAGTTAGATACAGTTAAGCGTTAGGCAGAAGAGTGGTCGTATAACAGGCCAGGGTCAGTTCCGGAGAAAGCAGAGGTAGGTACAGTTTAGCGTTAGGCAGAAGAGTGGTCGTATAACAGGCCAGGGTCAGTTCCGGAGAAAGCAGAGGTATGTTTAGCGTTAGGCAAAAGCGTGGTCGTATAACAGTCCAAGGTCGGTTCTGGAGAAGGCAGAGGTATGTACAGTTCAGTGCAGTGGCATAAGGGGTGTGGAGGAAAATGACAGGAAATGAGAATTGCATTTACCATACTTCCCTAATAGTGTAGAAACGTATGGTAACGGCGGAAACATTCGCCTATACAGAGGCCTGGTTGGGAGGGACAATCGGGACAATAATACATGGTGTCTCTTCGAATTCCTCCTCTGGAGCACACCCGACATCTCTTCTGACGTCTGTAGCCTGTTTCACGGGGGACGGCTTTCTCAGGGAAGTGGCGCTCGTGGAGTCTGCTCACGGAATCAGAGCGAATATTTTCTGGTGGGCTTTCAGGGTACAAAAGGGCGGAGATAACTTCTTCTTGGTAGAGTAGATAGGATACGGGGTTCTCTGTTGATTTTTTGTAAATAACATAAGTGTTATACATGGCCAAACTAAAAAAATAAATGGACACTTTCTTATACCAGTGGCGGGATTTTCTTGTGGGAAGATAGGGTTCAATCATCTGATCGTTGAGGTCCATTCCCCCCATAAACAAATTATAATTGTAGACACAAGCTGGTTTCTGGATTGTGCCGTTTCTTTTGGGGACTTCAACGTAGGTGTCGTTGTGGATTGAAGTGAGCATGTGGACGTTTCGTTTGTCCCTCCACCTGACAGCCAATATCTCCTGGTTCCTCAATGATGCCGTCTCCCCTCGTCGTAGCTTTTCATTGACGAGTTTTTGTGGAAAGCCTTTTCTATTGGGTCTTACTGTGCCACATGCTGGGGTGTCCCTCCGGTAAATATTGCGGAACAGGGGCAAGCTGGTATAAAAATTATCCACATAAAGGTGATATCCCTTTCCAAGGAGTGGATAGATAAGCTCCCAGACCACTTTTCCGCTGACTCCGATGTACTCTGGGCATTCAGGGGGATGCAGTTGGGAGTCCTTCCCTTCGTACACCAGGAAGGCGTAGATGTACCCCGTAGCTCGGTCACATAGCTTGTACATTTTAACCCCATATCGGGCCCTTTTGCTGGGGATAAACTGTTTAATGCACAGCCTGCCTGAGAATTTTATAAGGGACTCATCCACGGAGATATTCTGTTCAGGGATATACAACTGGGAAAACTGGGAGTGGCCGAACTTTATATAGTTTGTCAAAAGCTGGGTCATTTCGGGGAGGGCACTGGGTGTTGTCATTATAGTGGAGGAACCGCATAATCATTAGGTATCAGGATCTTGGCATAATGGATGAGAAGAGTGGCATGTGGTGGATGGGTTTGGTAGACCAGTAGGAGTACAGTTGTTGTTTTTTTGAGAGTCCCATAGTAAAAGTTAGGCCTAGGAAAATTTTGAATTCCTCTACGGTAAGTTCTCACCACTCAAAGGGACGGGCGTAACTAGACCCAGGGTTGCTTATGATGTACTGCTGTGCGTAGAGGTTGCACTGGGCCACAATGGAGGATAGTAAGTCTTCGGTGAATACTAAATGAAAAAACTTGAGCATGGAAAAACCATCGGTGTTCACCTGGACACCTGGCTGGGCGGTGAAAGGGGGGATATTTGCTGCTCCGGAAATAGGGGGAAGCCACAGGGGGTTTTGAAGGCCATAGGGAAGGCTGGCATGGCCCCTATCCCTTTTGGGCTGAGATGACACCCTACTGGTGCCTGGCCTTTGTTGCAGTGGCACTGCGCTTGGGGTGGACGGCACTGCGCTTGGGGTGGACGGCACTGCGCTTGGGGTGGACGGCACTGCGCTTGAGGTGGATGGCACTGCGCTTGAGGTGGACGGCACTGCGCTTGAGGTGGACGGCACTGTGCTGCTGGTAGTAGGCCGCTTCCCCACGCCAGAACCCCTTGTTTTCACGGGCACACATTCCTCTTCTGATTCTGTATCAGACCCACTGTCTGTAATGGGTTCATAGGCCGAATCCGAATCGGACTGAGACTCCTCGCTGCTCTCATCGGCCATGATTAGACGCTGGTAGGCCTCCTCACAAGTAAAGATTTTTTTGCCATGCTGGTGGCTGGTGAGGCTGCACTGCAGAGCACTGTGGTGGCACTGGTGGGCACAGGCGGCACTGATGTGGCGCAGGTAGCACTGGTGTGCACTGTAGTGGCACTGGTGTGGCTCTGGTGGCACTGATTAGCACACAGGCGGCACTGGTGGGGACAGGCGGCACTGGTGGGCACAGGCGGCACTGATGTGGCGCTGATGGGCACAGGTGGCACTGATGGGCACAGGTGTGGCTCTGGTGTGCACTGGTGTGGCTCTGGTGTGCACTGGTGTGGCACTGGTGTGGCTCTGGTGTCATTGGTGGGCACAGGCGGCACTGGTGGGCACAGGCAGCACTGATGTGGCACTGCAGTGGTGATGATGGGCACAGGTGGCACTGGGCACAGGTGGCACTGATGGGCACAGGTGTGGCTCTGGTGTGCACAGGTGTGGCTCTGGTGTGCACTGGTGTGGCTCTGGTGGCACTGGTGGGCACAGGCGGCACTGGTGGGCACAGGCAGCACTGGTGGCACTGGTGGGCACAGGCGGCACTGATGTGGCACTGCAGTGGCGCAGATGAGCACTGATGGGCACAGGTAGCACTGATGGGCACAGGTGGCACTGATGGGCACAGGTGGCACTGGTGTGGCTCTGGTGGGCACAGGCGGCACTGGTGGGCACAGGCAGCACTGGTGGCACTGGTGGGCACAGGCGGCACTGATGTGGCACTGCAGTGGTGCAGATGAGCACTGATGGGCACAGGTGGCACTGATGGGCACAGGTGGCACTGGTGTGGCTCTGGTGGCACTGGTGTGGCACTGGTGTGGCACAGGTGGCACAGATGTGGCACAGATGTGGCACAGATGGCACTTTGGGGCACTTTTGGGCACTGTTTGGCACTGTTGGGCACAGCTGGGCACAGGAAAAAGCAAGATTGACTCACTGTGTGGCACTGTGTGGCACTAATGTCTCTCCTCTCCTCTCACGCTGCATCGGTGTGAGGAGAGGAGAGAGATGAACTTGTCCTGACCCCGGTTTGTTTACAATGTGATTGCGCCATCATTGGACGGCGCGATCACGTGGTAAAAGGCCGCTGTCATTGGCCATTTACCTCGATCTGTGTTGCTACGGGTCCGGTGGACCCGGCGAGCACAGTCGTTTGCGTGTGCGCGCGCAGGAACGATTCTAAGGGAGGACGTTATATAACGTCCTCCCAGAGTTAAGCAACCACCTTGTCGCCGTTATTCGGCGGCAGGTGGTTGTGAAGTGGTTAAGGGGAACTCCACCCCAAATAAAAAAAAAATGGCGTGGAGTCCCCCCAAAAATCCATACCAGACCCTTATCCGAGCGCGCAACCTGGCCGGCCGCAGGGGAAGAGGGGGGGACGAGAGAGCGGCCCCCCCTCCCTCCTGAACCGTACCAGGCCACATGCCCTCAACATGGGGAGGATGTCCCCATGTTGATGGGGACAAGGGCCTCATCCCCACAACCCTTGCCCGGTGGTTGTGGGGGTCTGCGGGCGGGGGGTTTATCGGAATCTGGAAGACCCCTTTAACAAAGGGGACCCCCAGATCCCGCCCCCCCCTATGTGAATTGGTAAGGGGTACATTGTACCCCTACCATTTCACGAAGAAAACGTAAAAAAATGTAAAAAAAAACAAACACAAACACCTTGAAAAAGTCCTTTATTTAAAAAAAATAAAAAAAACATTCCAGGGATGAAATCCAGTGTCCCGCGGCGATCCCGATGTCCAGCGCTGTCCGTCATTGGTTTTGCCTGAGCGGACCTGATGGGGAACTTCCTCCTCAGTGTTTTAAATGTATAGACCCGCCCCTTCTAAAGTTCCCCATCAGGTCCGCTCAGCGGACCAGATGCGGAACATGAGAAGGGGCGGGTCTATACATGTATTACCAAAGTGAGAGAAGTTCCCCATCAGGTCCGCCCCCTCGGTATGTCGGACCCGCCTACGTCATTGGCTTGAGCGGGGAACTTCCTTCACTGTGTAATTTAAATTTACACAGTGAAGGAAGTTTCCCGCTCAGGCCAATGACGTAGGCGGGGTCCGACATACCGAGGGGGCGGACCTGATGGGGAACTTCCTTCACTGCGTAATACATGTATAGAGTCTATAGCAGTGAAGGGGTCTATAGACTCTATACATGTATTACGCAGTGAAGGAAGTTCCCCATCAGGTCCGCCCCCTCGGTATGTCGGACCTCGCCTATGTCATTGGCCTGAGCGGGAAACTTCCTTCACTGTGTAAATTTTAATTACACAGTGAAGGAAGTTCCCCGCTCAAGCCAATGACGTAGGCGGGTCCGACATACCGAGGGGGCGGATCTGATGGGGAACTTCTCTCACTTTGGTAATACATGTATAGACCCGCCCCTTCTCATGTTCCGCATCTGGTCCGCTGAGCGGACCTGATGGGGAACTTTAGAAGGAGCGGGTCTATACATTTAAAATACTGAGGAGGAAGTTCCCCATCAGGTCCGCTCAGGCAAAACCAATGACGGACGGCGCTGGACATCGGGATCGCCGCGGGACACTGGATTTCATCGCTGGAATGTTTTTTTTTTTTTTTAATAAAGGACTTTTTCAAGGTGTTTGTGTGGTTTTTTTTTACATTTTTTTACGCTTTCTTCGTGAAATGGTAGGGGTACAATGTACCCCTTACCAATTCACATAGGGGGGGCCGGTATCTGGGGGTCCCCTTTGTTAAAGGGGTCTTCCAGATTCCGATAAGCCCCCCACTGGCAGACCCCCACAACCACCGGGCAAGGGTTGTGGGGATGAGGCCCTTGTCCCCATCAACATGGGGACATCCTCCCCATGTTGAGGGCATGTGGCCTGGTACGGTTCAGGAGGGAGGGGGGCCGCTCTCTCGTCCCCCCCCTCTTCCCCTGCTGCCGGCCAGGTTACGTGCTTGGATAAGGGTCTGGTATGGATTTTTGTGGGGACTCCACGCCATTTTTTTTAAAATTTGGGGTGGAGTTCCCCTTAAAATCCATGCCAGATCTCAAGGGCCTGGTATGGATATTTGGGGGAACCCCACGCCATTTTTTTTTTATTTGCGGTGGGGTTCCCCTTAATATCCATTCCAGACCTGAAGGGCCTGGTAATTGAATTTGGGGGAACCCCCACGCTTTTTTTTTTTTTTTTTTATCAATGATTTTGTATGTATTGCCGGGAGCCGACAATTCATTAATAGCCGTGAGTGAGTTTTAAAATACTTTTTTTCCTTCAAAAATGACACTTTGTGCAGGGACAGTTCTAAGCACGGGAAACATGCGCCACTTTACATGCATATCATACACACCCCCCAGGTACGAAATTTAAAGGAATATTTCACTTTTATTGTTTCACTTTAAGCATTATTAAAATCACTGCTCCCGAAAAAACGGCCGTTTAAAAAAAAAAAAAATTGCATTGATACATGTCTCCTGGGGCAGGACCCGGGTCCCCAAACACTTTTTAGGACAATAACTTGCATATTAGGCTTTATAATTAGCACTTTAGATTTCTCCCATAGACTTTTCGAATTTGCCGCGAACACCCCAATTTGTTCGCTGTTCCGCGAACAGGCGAACAGGCAATGTTCGGGTCGAACATGAGTTCGACTCGAACTCGAAGCTCATCCCTACACACCAGAAATACGCCCGCAAACACCAACTCAGTTATAGAGTCAGTACTATAATGACACATCAGAAACATTTACGCAGATATAGAGTCAGTACCATACTGACACACCAGAAACATGTCCGCATATACAGAGTCAGTCTCATACTGACACACCAGAAACATGTCTGCAGATACAGAGTCAGTACCATACTGACACACCGGAAACATGTCCGCAGATATAGTCAGTACTATAATGACACATCAGAAACATTTCCGCAGATACAGAGTCAGTACCATACTGACACAGCAGAAACATGTCCGCAGATACAGAGTCAGTACCATACTGACACACCAGAAACATGTCTGCAGATACAGAGTCAGTATCATACTGACACACCAGAAACATGTCCGCAGATACAGAGTCAGTACCATACTGACACACCAGAAACATGTCCGCAGATACAGAGTCAGTATCATACTGACACACCAGAAACATGTCTGCAGATACAGAGTCAGTATCATACTGACACACCAGAAACATGTCCGCAGATATAGAGTCAGTATCATACTGACACACCAGAAACATGTCCGCAGATATAGAGTCAGTACCATACTGACACACCAGAAACATGTCCGCAGATACAGAGTCAGTATCATACTGACACACCAGAAACATGTCTGCAGATACAGAGTCAGTATCATACTGACACACCAGAAACATGTCCGCAGATATAGAGTCAGTATCATACTGACACACCAGAAACATGTCCGCAGATATAGAGTCAGTATCATACTGACTAGTGATGAGCCGAACACCCCCGGGTTCGGTTCGCACCAGAACCCGCGAACGGACCGAAAGTTTGCACGAACATTAGAACCCTATTAAATACAATGGATGCGAACGTTCGGATTCTAAAGTGCTAATTATAACGACTATTATCCATGTTATTGTCCGAAACAGAGTTTGGGAACCCGGCTTCTGCACCAGGGGACATGTATCAATGCAAAAAGAAGTTTTAAAAACGGACGTTTTCCGGGAGCAGTCATTTTAATGATGCATAAAGTGAAAAAAAAAAGTCAAATATTCCTTTAAATATTGTACCTGGGGGGTGTCTAAAGTATGCCTGTGAAGTGCCACGTGTTTCCCGTGTTTAGAACTGTCCCTGCACAAAATAACATTTCTAAAGGGAAAAAAGCCATTTAAAACTGCTTGCGGCTTTAATGCAATGTCTGGTCCCGGTAATATGGATGAAAATCTTTAGGAAAAATGGCATAGCTACCCCATCAACCCCCCCCCCCCCCCCCTACCCCAGCCCATTACCAGCCCCTTTGGGTCTTGTATGGATATTAAGGGGAACCCCGCACACAAAATAAAAAAGGACCTATATACTCTGAACAGCCGTATACAGGCGGTGCATACAAGACAGGGACTGTAGGTTTGTTCTTATGTAGAATCTGTTTGTAATTTTGAACAGCTGCATTGTTTAAGTGGAGCTCCATGCCAAATTCCTTTTTTTTAGCTTTTTGTAAAACATAGGGAACGGTTATCACCCCTGTCACATTTTTTTTGCTGTCTGTGCCCATGTTCAGAACATTTCACCTCACTTTGCGTCCCAATGACAACTGTTTTTGAAATGTGGTGTTTTTATTGAAACAAGGATTGGTGATAAAGCATCAGTAGAGAGGAGACACCTTTCTCCCATATTAATTCTTACAGGAGAGAATTTTCCTTCCAAGGGGTAGATTTCCTCTCACTTCCTGTTGTCTTCTTCCGTTTGCAAGTAGTAGTAGTTTGTAAGTTGGATGTTTGAAAGTAGGGACCTTTCGTATATACTCTGCAGAAATTGGCCCCTTAGGTGTTGGTGTTGGCACAACACTGAAAGCACTCACAGTTATTCTTGGTGGGTGCTGGAACGCCCTGCTGTCAACTATAATATCAGGAATTGTAATAACATATAATTGTTGATCAGTGGTAGTAAAAATTGGGCCTTTGATGGTGGTGCTGGTGCCGGTGCCAGAAACACTGTAAGGCCTGACAGTTACTCTTGGTGGGCGCAGCAATGGTCCCTGCTGTGAATTATTAGATCAATAATTATAATTGCATGCCCCTGTTGAACAGGGGCTGAAAAATTGGGCCTTTGGTGGTGGTGGTGGTGGTGATGGTGGTGCTGGTGCCACAACACTGTAAGGCCTGACAGTTACTCTTGGTGGGCGCAGCAATGGGCCCTGCTGTGAATTATTAGATCAATAATTATAATTGCATGCCCCTGTTGAACAGGGGCAGAAAAATTGGGCCTTTGGTGGTGGTGGTGGTGGTGATGGTGGTGCTGGTGCCACAACACTGTAAGGCCTGACAGTTACTCTTGGTGGGCGCAGCAATGGGCCCTGCTGTGAATTATTAGATCAATAATTATAATTGCATGCCCCTGTTGAACAGGGGCAGAAAAATTGGGCCTTTGGTGGTGGTGGTGGTGGTGATGGTGGTGCTGGTGCCACAACACTGTAAGGCCTGACAGTTACTCTTGGTGGGCGCAGCAATGGGCCCTGCTGTGAATTATTAGATCAATAATTATAATTGCATGCCCCTGTTGAACAGGGGCAGAAAAATTGGGCCTTTGGTGGTGGTGGTGGTGGTGATGGTGGTGCTGGTGCCACAACACTGTAAGGCCTGACAGTTACTCTTGGTGGGCGCAGCAATGGGCCCTGCTGTGAATTATTAGATCAATAATTATAATTGCATGCCCCTGTTGAACAGGGGCTTAAAAATTGGGCCTTTGGTGGTGGTGGTGGTGGTGATGGTGGTGCTGGAGCCACAACACTGTAAGGCCTGACAGTTACTCTTGGTGGGCGCAGCAATGGGCCCTGCTGTGAATTATTAGATCAATAATTATAATTGCATGCCCCTGTTGAACAGGGGCTTAAAAATTGGGCCTTTGGTGGTGGTGGTGGTGGTGATGGTGGTGCTGGTGCCACAACACTGTAAGGCCTGACAGTTACTCTTGGTGGGCGCAGCAATGGGTCCTGCTGTGAATTATTAGATCAATAATTATAATTGCATGCCCCTGTTGAACAGGGGCTGAAAAATTGGGCCTTAGGCACTGGTGGCACAACACTGCAACCCCTCACAGATACTGTACTTGGAGCACAGCAATGAGGCCTGTTGCAAAGTATTGCATCAAAAATTTTAATTACACGCCCCTGTTAAACAGGGGCTGAAAAATTGGGCCTTAGCCACTGGTGGCGTCACCCATAAACCAAAATGATCTTCCAAGCTATCATCGTTAATCGTATCATTGAGGAGGAGGAGGAGGAGGATAGCCAGTCAACATAACAGCACAGGCACTCAGCATCAGCATCAGTCTTGAAGGGATGTGATATTTTAAAATCAATTAGTCTGTTATATCAACATCTGGTGTGTGGTAGCTGGTGGTGATCCAAGACTGGTTCATCTTGATGAAAGTCAGTCGATCAACCGAGTCGGTGGACAGGCGCACCCTGTGATCCGTGACAAATCCTCCAGCAGCACTGAATGTGCGTTCTGAAAGAACGCTGGATGCAGGACAGGCCAGTAGCTCAATTGCATACTGTGCAAGCTCTGGCCAGTGATCCATCCTCAAGACCCAGTAAGCCAGAGGATTTTCGGTGGGGAAGGTGTCCAAGTCTGACCTTGCCCCTAGGTATTCCTGGACCATGTATATCAGACGCTGGTGATGGTTGCTGGAACCGTTCATACTTTGGGGCTGCGGACTAAAGAATTGTCTGAACGCATCGGTCAGACGGCCACCTTCCCCACCGCTCCTTCTTTGACTGGCCGAAGCCTCAGCAACTCGTTGTCCAGGACCAGGAGTTTGTAACCTCCCAGTCTCTGGGAACGCGTTGCACAGACCTTTCTGCAAGGCCTCCCGGAGTTGTCTCATCCTCTGCTCCCTCTGCGACGGTACGATAAGGTCCGCAACCTTACCCTTGTACCGTGGATCAAGGAGAGTGGCCAGCCAGTAATGGTCCCTCTCCTTGATCCGAAGAATACGAGGATCCTTCCGCAGACTTTGCAGGATCAGGGAGGCCATGCAGCGTAGGTTAGCTGAGGCATTCAGTCCGGAGTCCTCTGGGTCACTAAGGACGACATGATCCGCAGCCACCTCCTCCCAGCCACGTACAAGTCCACTGGTTTCTTGGGACTGTAAATCATCCCTAAAAGACTGCTGCTGATGATGCTGAGTGCCAGCCTCCACCTCCATGCTGACACAATCCTCCTCCTCCTCCTCCTCCTCCTCTTCCTGTGCGATGGGTGGGACAGAAGGAACACTGTCTGGGTAAAGGGGGCCTTGAGAGGCAAGGAAGTCCTCCTCTTCCTGCCTCTGTTCTGCCTCAAGTGCCCTGTCCATTATTCCACGCAGCGTGTGCTCCAACAGGTGGACAAGAGGTACAGTGTCACTGATGCATGCACTGTCACTGCTCACCATCCTCGTGGCCTCCTCAAATGGTGCCAGGACAGTGCATGCATCCCTGATCATGCCCCACTGGCGTGGTGAAAAAAACCCGAGCTCCCCTGACCCTGTCCTGGTGCCGTAGTCGCACAGGTACTCATTGATGGCCCTCTGCTGCGTGTGCAGCCGCTGCAGCATGGCCAACGTTGAGTTCCACCTGGTGGGCATGTCACATATAAGGCGGTTCTTGGGCAGGTTCAACTCCTTTTGAAGCTCAGCCAGGCGAGCACTGGCATTATAAGATCTGCGGAAATGCACACAGACTTTCCTGGCCTGCCTCAGGACATCCTGTAAGCCCGGGTACCTGCCCAAGAACCGCTGCACCACCAGGTTAAGGACGTGAGCCATACAGGGCACATGGGTCAGTTGTCCCTGTCGGAGGGCGGAGAGGAGGTTGGTGCCATTGTCGCAAACCACCATTCCTGGCTTAAGCTGGCGTGGCGTCAACCACCTCTCGGGCCTGCCCCTGCAGAGCAGACAGGACCTCTGCCCCAGTGTGGCTCCTGTCCCCCAAACACACCAGCGCAAGCACGGCATGGCATCTTTTTGCCTGCGTACTTGCGTAGCCCCTTGAACGCCTACGGAGCACCGCTGGTTCCGAGGACAAACCACAGGAAGAGGCCATGGAGGAAGAAGAAGAGGAGGGGGTGGAGGAGAGAGGTGTGTCACAACCAGTAGTAGCATTTTGGAGGCGTGGCGGTGGAACAACCTCCAACACTACTGCACCTTGTCCTGCATCCTTCCCAGCTGCCAAAAGAGTGACCCAATGGGCCGTGAAAGAAAGGTAACGTCCCTGTCCATGCCTGCTGGACCATGAGTCAGCGGTAATATGCACCTTACCGCTGACCGCCCTGTCCAGCGAGGCCAAGACATTGCCTTCCACATGCCTGTAGAGAGCCGGAATCGCCTTCCGTGCGAAAAAGTGGCGTTTGGGAACCTGCCACTGAGGAACCGCACATTGCACAAACTCACGGAAGGGGGCCGAGTCTACCAACTGAAAAGGCAGCAGTTGAAGCGCTAGCAATTTAGCCAAGCTAGCATTCAACCGCTGGGCATGTGGATGGCTGGGAGTGAACTTCTTTCGACGGTCCAGCAGCTGGGGCAGGGAAATTTGCCTGCTAGAATCGGACGTTGGTGTACTGCTAGCAGAGTGCCCGCAAGTACTTGCCTGTGACACACCTAATTCTACACCTTCATTCCTCTCAGAGCAGGTTTCAGAGAGGAGTGAAGGTATAGTGGGGTTGGAGATCCCAGCTGATGCGGTGCAAGAAGAGGTCAGCTTTGTTCTTTGGTGTGGGTCTTTAAGGTAGGCTTGCCAACGAGCTGCATGGCAGGTCAACATATGTCTGATCAAGCATGTGGTGCGGCTGATGTTTTGGCCACGCGATATACGCTTGAGACATATGTTGCAAACAGCAACTGTGCGTTCTGATGCACTCGCCTCAAAAAAGGCCCACACCAAAGAACTTTTTGAATGACGGGCAGAGGCAGCGCCCTGCACAGGCGGAGCTCTGCGGTGTGATTCCGTCGGTGTGCTGCCCATACGCTGGCCACTCAAGGGCATCCTGCCTCGTTGGAGATGTGCCTCCTCCTCATCCTCCTCCTCCTCCTCTCTCCTATTGGGCACCCACGTGGAGTCAGTGACCTCATCATCCCCTCCCTCCTCATCACTGGAGCCAATCTGGCAGTATGCTGCAGCTGCTGGAGCATGACTGCCAGATTGGTGTCCTTCTTGAGCATCCCCTCTCTCTGCTCTTACGCTGCTGCCTTCCTCTAGCTGGGTATCATCATCAGATCCTTCCAAACGCTGGGCATCCTCCTGGAGCATGTACCCAACACTGTGCTCAAACAGTTCGGGGGACTCCTCAGGAGGAGGACATGGTGGGTCTAGGGAAGGATTGACTAATGAAGATAATGATACCAGAGAAGAGGACGCTTTGGCAGCTGCTTTGCCAGTACCCTGAGCCTGGGTGAGAGAGGATGAGGAGGATGAGGTGGGCTTGGTCATCCACTCTACCAAGTCTTCGGCATGATGTGGCTCAACATGTCCAGCTGCCGAAAAGAAGGACAAGCGTGTCCCATGGCCATGTGCTGATGACAATGCACCGCGTCCACGACCAGCACTGTTGCCCCCAGACACAGAGCCTGCTTGCCCTCTTTTTTTGCCTCCTGACTGTCTGCCTCTCCTTGGTTGCCTTCCAGACATTTTAATGGATGGCCTGCAGGGAGATGGGAAAAAGAGCAATAAGGGCTACCTTCAGGTGTATACTGTGCAGGAGGCTTAGCAACAATGACACTGACACTGTCCCCTGCCTATCCTTCTCTGTCCCTAAACACAAGGATTGAAAATATGGTTCAGCAAAATAGTTTTAGAACAGAATAGCACACTGACACTTTCCCTCACTGTCCTACTCTGTCCCTCCCTACAAACAAGATTTAGCACAGAATAGCACACTGATAATTTCTACGAGTGTCCTTCTCTGTCCCTAAACTCAAGGATTGAAAATATGGAACAGCAAAATTGGTTTAGAACAGAATAGCACACTGTCAGTTTCACTCACTGTACCTCTCTGTCCCTAAACTCAAGGATTGAAAATATGGTTCAGCAAAATAGTTTTAGAACAGAATAGCACACTGACACTTTCCCTCACTGTCCTACTCTGTCCCTCCCTACAAACAAGATTTAGCACAGAATAGCACACTGATAATTTCTACGAGTGTCCTTCTCTGTCCCTAAACTCAAGGATTGAAAATATGGAACAGCAAAATTGGTTTAGAACAGAATAGCACACTGTCAGTTTCACTCACTGTACCTCTCTGTCCCTAAACTCAAGGATTGAAAATATGGTTCAGCAAAATAGTTTTAGAACAGAATAGCACACTGACACTTTCCCTCACTGTCCTACTCTGTCCCTCCCTACAAACAAGATTTAGCACAGAATAGCACACTGATAATTTCTACGAGTGTCCTTCTCTGTCCCTAAACTCAAGGATTGAAAATATGGAACAGCAAAATTGGTTTAGAACAGAATAGCACACTGTCAGTTTCACTCACTGTACCTCTCTGTCCCTAAACTCAAGGATTGAAAATATGGTTCAGCAAAATAGTTTTAGAACAGAATAGCACATTGACACTTTCCCTCACTGTCCTACTCTGTCCCTCCCTACAAACAAGATTTAGCACAGAATAGCACACTGATAATTTCTACGAGTGTCCTTCTCTGTCCCTAAACTCAAGGATTGAAAATATGGAACAGCAAAATTGGTTTAGAACAGAATAGCACACTGTCAGTTTCACTCACTGTACCTCTCTGTCCCTAAACTCAAGGATTGAAAATATGGTTCAGCAAAATAGTTTTAGAACAGAATAGCACACTGACACTTTCCCTCACTGTCCTACTCTGTCCCTCCCTACAAACAAGATTTAGCACAGAATAGCACACTGATAATTTCTACGAGTGTCCTTCTCTGTCCCTAAACTCAAGGATTGAAAATATGGAACAGCAAAATTGGTTAAGAACATTATAGCACACTGTCAGTTTCACTCACTGTACCTCTCTGTCCCTAAACTCAAGGATTGAAAATATGGTTCAGCAAGATTGGTTTAGAACAGAATAGCACACTGACACTTTCCCTCACTGTACCTCTCTGTCCCTACAAACAAGGATTAGCACAGAATAGCACACTGTCACTGACACTCTCCCTACCTATCCTTATTTGTCCCTAAACACAAGGAATCCAGGATTAGTAAAGGAAAAATAATGACACTGTCCCTGCCTATGTTTCTCTTTCCCTGCTCCGGAACACACTACACAAGGCCGCCGCGCTGGTGGCCTTTTATAGTGTGGGGCGTGTACTAAACCCCCTCAGCAATAATTGGCCACAGGCATCCTGCCTGTGGCCAATCATTGCTCTCCTCGCTGCCGGCGCTGTGATTGGCCAAGCATGCGGGGTCACAGTGCATGCTTGGCCAATCACAGCGCCTGGATGACACTGCGATGGCGTAGTGCATTGTGGGCCGTTCACGTCACTCGAATTTGGCGCGAACGGCCCAAATTGTTCGATCTTCGTCGAACGATCGAACAGCCGATGTTCGAGTCGAACGTATGTTCGACTCGAACACGAAGCTCATCCCTAATACTGACACACCAGAAACATGTCTGCAGATACAGAGTCAGTATCATACTGACACACCAGAAACATGTCTGCAGATACAGAGTCAGTATCATACTGACACACCAGAAACATGTCTGCAGATACAGAGTCAGTATCATACTGACACACCAGAAACATGTCCGCAGATACAGAGTCAGTATCATACTGACACACCAGAAACATGTCCGCAGATACAGAGTCAGTATCATACTGACACACCAGAAACATGTCCGCAGATATAGAGTCAGTCTCATACTGACACACCAGAAACATGTCTGTAGGGCAGTGTACAGAGGAGATTAGAGTATAGGGTAGTGTACAGGGATCAGTAGGGCAAAAGACAGGGGATCAAGAGAGCACAGTGCAGGAGGGTACAGTAAAAGGGGTCAGGAGAGCGCAGGGCACAGTACAGGGACAGAGGGCAAAGTATGGGGACAGGATGGCACACACCAGGGGTCAGGAAGGCATAATATGGGGATTGGGAGGGCACACACCTGCTGGGGGTACAGGAAGGCACAGTACGGGGGGGTGGGAGGGCAAAGTATAGGGTCTTGGAGGGCACAGTACAGGGAGCAGGAGGACACAAATCAGGTAGGTCAGGAGGATACACAGTACGGTGGTAGAAAGGGCACATACCAGGGGGGTCAGAAGGGCACAGTACAAGGATCACGAGGGCACACAACAGGGGGTTTGGAGGGCGCACACCAGGAAGGTTTGAGGGACACACACCAGGGGGTGTCAGGAAGGCACACACCGGGGGTTGGGTCAGGAGGGCACACACCAGGGGGGGGTTGGAAGGGGCACACACCAGGGGGGGGGTTGGAAGGGGCACACACCAGGGGGGGGGTTGGAAGGGGCACACACCAGGGGGGGTAGGGAGAGCACACACCAGGGGGGTCGGGGCAGTGAAAACCTGGGGGCAGTGACAATGCTTTAGTTAATTCTACATTAAAAAGCGATCTTTTCACTTTTCAGCTAACACCCGGCACTTCTATGCTATACTGCATTAGCTCAGCAGACTTAGCATAGAGCTGCCTGCAAATTAAGCCACAATGAATCATTCAGTGATTTTACCTTCAGGCACACTCGTTTGGCAGCCTCTGCTCACAGCTACTGTCACACCACCCTTCTCCAGGCAGGCACAATCTCGGAGCTCAGCTCATCCCGCCCACTCAATAGGTAGAGGGAGGTGCAGGGGGCGGAGATGTGGAGGACAGTGGACAGCAACAAGTGAAATGGCTTTATGCTGTCAAGACCGCGGCTCTGCTTTCGGTAATGCAGCCGGGGACAAGAGCACAGAGGGACAGGCGGCAAGTATGCCCAGTGCGGGCTAAGGGGGCAGCAGCTGCTTTAGGCCCCCAACAGTGACAGGGCCCAGGGCACTTGCCCCCATTTGCCATGCGGTAAAGACGGCCCTGAGCAGAGAGTAATGCCGCGTACACACGACCGTTTTTCATGACGAGAAAACTGCCATTTTTTAGATTGGTCGTGAAAACCTGTCGTGTGTATGCTCCATAGCAGTTTTCTCAACGAGAAAACTGCTCGCAAAAAAAACACGAGATCAGCAAAAGCAGCCCAAAGGGTGGCGCCATTTGAATGGAACTTCCCCTTTATAGTGCCGTTGTACATGTTGTTGTACGTGTTGTACGTCAACATGCTTTGCTCAAGCGTTTTTTTTCCTGAACGTGTGTATGCAAGGCAGGCTTGAGAGGAATCACGCAGAGAAAAACTTTGGTTTATTGCATGACAGAAAAAACGGTCGTGTGTACGCGGCATAAGGCTGAGACACACTGTATGTCAACAGATGCACAGAGACAGATTTGGGAGCAAGCCTAAAGGTGTGCCCCCATAGGAAGCAGTTTGATATGGTGGCATACTGAGAATGGAGGAGCCTACAGCGCTGAAGGGCACCTTAGAAGAAGAGGTTTTGGGCCATTGTCTGCAATACCAATGAACAGAGCAAGTAAGTATAACATGTTTATTTCCCCCAAAAAATTGCCTTTACAAACACTTTAAGTTACTGTTGTGGAAAATGTTATTAATGTATGTTGTCAGATGTCCCCCAGTGTTGGTTTTGCTGCAATGCGCTCATCTGAGCGTATTTGCACATACAGACGTTGGTGGAAGGCCGGTGGTGGGAAAAACCTTCCTGTGTATACAGCGATGTTTGCTCCTTTTAGGGATATTTGTTTTATGCCTCGCCAAGGGACTGGCCACTTCTTGGCATTGGCATTAAATGACTCAGAGCGGACAGATCTGCGTCCACTAGAACTATAGCCTAACTATATGACAATTGTGGTCCATTGAGCCATAGCTTTCGTATTTTTCCCGTCATTGGAAGCGGTGCACATCACTGCTAGTCTATTTGAATGTATACATGTCTGTCATGTATTGTATGTATTTAAATAACCCAGTTGGAAGGGATATCCTTATATGGTCATCTGCTGGGTGGAGCTCACGCCCTTTTAGCTCACTTCCTATGGAGGAGGTCACATGTTGTGACATCACTTCCGGCTGGTAGTTTAATAAAACAGCCTGTGAGGGCGTCTGGCGGGCAGTGAGGCTGTGAGGACAGTCTGGTGATGCTTCTTGATTTGTATGAATGGGGTTCGAATGAAGGTGAGTGAATTTTAGTTTAAGAAGTATTATTGCATTAAGACGAAGTGTGCTTATTTAGCACAAGGCAAAAATGGCTGTATGCTGTGCAAACAACCAATTTTGCCACGACAGTTACACATTTTTATTCTAGGAAAATTTTATCCACAGGCAATATTTGATTTATTTAAACACATTTTGTCCCAATCTGATCCTAAAATCATCACACATTCTATGAGTATCTGTCACACACAGCTTGAACTTGCAACTGTGCCAAACAATCATCTCTTATGTAGCAAATGAACCCAAAGCTACTTGTACAATCTTCTCATCTAACACATTTTCAATATCTTCAATATAACTACACCTGTCCATTGACTTGCAGAAATGACAGATCTACCAGAATGTAGCAGGTCAATCCGAGCAATAATTTATCTAATATGCTTTGACAAGGGAATACCGTATTTCCACTTTCCAGAATTAAATTTTATTACTTTATAACCGCATGATAACTTTTTTCATTACCGTCTATCACATTCAATCATTGCATTGAACAAAGAACTGAGATCAACACACTAATATAGCTATGTACGTACACCCACAAGTCAGCTGAGTTTGAGTAACCAAACCCCACTCTCCAACAGTTCTACTTGTCAGAGTTTCATTAAAAGTGGGCAAAAAAATATTTTTAATCTCACAAATAGATCACATTTACTTGTCCTTGAAGGAAAGTAGATTTGCAATTAAAGGTATATTTCAATGCTTTTTTTTTCAAATCTGCAATACACAGAAGGCAAAGGAGGTGGAATATCCAAAACCTACGCAGGGCTCCTACAAGTCTTTCACTCAGTATTCAGTAGTAGTGATGAACCGAACACCCCCGGGTTCGGTTCGCACCAGAACCCGCGAACGGACCGAAAGTTCGCACGAACTTTAGAACCCTATTAAATACAATGGATGCGAATGTTCGAAATCTAAAGTGCTAATTATAACGACTATTATGAATGTTATTGTCCTAAAAAGGGTTTGGGAACCCGGGTTCTGCACCAGGGGACATGTATCAATCCAAAAAAAAGTTTTAAAAACGGCCGTTTTTCGGGAGCAGTCATTTTAATGATGCATAAAGTGAAAAAAAAAAGTCAAATATTCCTTTAAATATCGTACCTGAGGGGTGTCTAAAGTATGCCTGTGAAGTCCCGTGTTTAGAACTGTCCCTGCACAAAATTACATTTCTAAAGGAAAAAAAGCCATTTAAAACTGCTTGCGGCTTTAATGTAATGTCTGGTCCCGGTAATATGGATGAAAATCTTTAAGAAAAATGGCATAGCTACCCCATCACAGCCCCCCCCCCCCCTACCCCAGCCCATTACCAGCCCCTTTGGGTCTTGTATGGATATTAAGGGGAACCCCGCACACGAAATAAAAAAGGCCCTATATACTCTGAACAGCCGTATACAGGCGGTGCATACAAGACAGGGACTGTAGGTTTGTTCTTATTTAGAATCTGTTTGTAATTTTGAACAGGTACATTGTTTAAGTGTAGCTCCAGCCAAAAAATCTATTTTTAAGCTTTTTGGAAAACATAGGGAAGGGTTATCACCCCTGTAACATTTGTTTTGCTGTCTGTGCAGTGTGCACCTGTTCAGAACAGTTCACCTCACTTTCCGTCCTAATGACAAATGTTTTTTGAAAATTTGGGGTTTTTATTGAAACAAGAATTGGTGATAAAGCATCAGTGGAGAGGAGAAACTTTTTTTCCCATATTAACTCTTACAGGAGAGAATTTGCCTTCCTAGGGGTAGATTTCCTCTCACTTCCTGTTGTATCCTTCCGTTTGCAAGGAGGAGTTGTTTGTAAGTTGGATGTTTGAAAGTAGGGGCCTGCCGTATATACTCAGCTGAAATTTGCCCCTTACATGTTGATGTTGCCACAACACTGTGAGCCCTCACAGTTACTCTTGGTGGGCGCATGAATGGGCCCTGCTGTGAATTATTAGATCAAGAATTGTAATTGCATGCCCCTGTTGAACAGGGGCTGAAAAATTGGGCCTTTGGTGGTGGTGGTGGTGGTGTTGACACAACACTGTAAGGCCTCACAGTTACTCTTGGTGGGCGCAGGAATGGGCCCTGCTGTGAATTATTAGATCAAGAATTGTAATTGCATGCCCCTGTTGAACAGGGGCTGAAAAATTGGGCCTTTGGTGGTGGTGGTGGTGGTGTTGACACAACACTGTAAGGCCTCACAGTTACTCTTGGTGGGCGCAGGAATGGGCCCTGCTGTGAATTATTAGATCAAGAATTGTAATTGCATGCCCCTGTTGAACAGGGGCTGAAAAATTGGGCCTTTGGTGGTGGTGGTGGTGTTGACACAACACTGTAAGGCCTCACAGTTACTCTTGGTGGGCGCAGGAATGGGCCCTGCTGTGAATTATTAGATCAAGAATTGTAATTACATGCCCCTGTTGAACAGGGGCTGAAAAATTGGGCCTTTGGTGGTGGTGTTGACACAACACTGTAAGGCCTCACAGTTACTCTTGGTGGGCGCAGGAATGGGCCCTGCTGTGAATTATTAGATCAAGAATTGTAATTACATGCCCCTGTTAAACAGGGGCAGAAAAATTGGGCCTTAGGCACTGGTGCCACAACACTGCAACCCCTCACAGATACTGTACTTGGAGCACAGCAATGAGCCCTGTTGCAAAGTATTGCATCAAAAATTGTAATTACACGCCCCTGTTAAACAGGGGCTGAAAAATTGGGCCTTACCCACTGGTGCTGGTGCCACGACACTGCAACCTCTCCCAGATACTCTAGTTGGAGTGCAGAAATGAGCCCTGCTGCAAAGCATTGCATAAAAAATTGTAATTACATGCCCCTGTTAAACAGGGGCTGAAAAATTGGGCCTTAGCCACTGGTGGCGGCACCCAGAAACAAAAATGTTCTTCCAAGCTATCATCATCAATCGGATCATTGAGGAGGAGGAGGATAGTCAGTCAACATAACAGGACAGTCTCTCAGCATCAGTCTTGAAGGGATGTGACATTTGAAAATAAATTAGTCTGTTATATCAGCTTCAGGTGTTTGGTAGCTGGTGGTGATCCAAGACTGGTTCATCTTTATGAAGGTCAGTCGATCAACAGAGTCGGTGGACAGGCGCACCCTGTGATCCGTGACAAATCCTCCAGCAGCACTGAATGTGCGTTCTGAAAGAACGCTGGATGCAGGACAGGACAGTAGCTCAATTGCATACTGTGCAAGCTCTGGCCAGTGATCCATCCTCAAGACCTAGTAAGCCAGAGGATTTTCGGTGGGGAAGGTGTCCAAGTCTGACCTTGCCCCTAGGTATACCTGCACCATGTATATCAGACGCTGGCGATGGTTGCTGGAACCGATCATACCTTGGGGCTGCGGACTAAAGAATTGTCTGAACGCATCTCTGGGAACGCGTTGCACAGACCTTTCTGCAAGGCATCCCGGAGTTGTCTCATCCTCTGCTCCCTCTGCGACGGTAAGATAAGGACCGCAACCTTACCCTTGTACCGTGGATCAAGGAGAGTGGCCAGCCAGTAATGGTCCCTCTCCTTGATCCGAAGAATACGAGGACCCTTCCGCAGACTTTGCAGGATCAGGGAGGCCATGCAGCGTAGGTTAGCTGAGGCATTCGGTCCGGAGTCCTCTGGGTCACTAAGGACGACATGATCCGCAGCCACCTCCTCCCAGCCACGTACAAGTCCACTGGTTTCTTGGGACTGTAAATCATCCCTAAAAGACTGCTGCTGATGATGCTGAGTGCCAGGCTCCACCTCCATGCTGACACAATCCTCATCCTCCTCCTCCTCCTCCTCTTCTTCCTGTGCGATGGGTGGGACAGAAGGAACACTGTCTGGGTAAAGGGGGCCTTGAGAGGCAAGGAAGTCCTCCTCTTCCTGCCTCTGTTCTGCCTCAAGTGCCCTGTCCATTTTTCCATGCAGCGTATGTTCCAACAGGTGGACAAGAGGTACAGTGTCACTGATGCATGCACTGTCACTGCTCACCATCCTCGTGGCCTCCTCAAATGGTGCCAGGACAGTGCATGCATCCCTGATCATGCCCCACTGGCGTGGTGAAAAAAACCCGAGCTTCCCTGACCCTGTCCTGGTGCCGTAGTCGCACAGGTACTCATTGATGGCCCTCTGCTGCGTGTGCAGCCGCTGCAGCATGGCCAACGTTGAGTTCCACCTGGTGGGCATGTCACATATAAGGCGGTTCTTGGGCAGGTTCAACTCCTTTTGCAGCTCAGCCAGGCGTGCACTGGCATTATAAGATCTGCGGAAATGCACACAGACTTTCCTGGCCTGCCTCAGGACATCCTGTAAGCCCGGGTACCTGCCCAAGAACCGCTGCACCACCAGGTTAAGGACGTGAGCCACACAGGGCACATGGGTCAGTTGTCCCTGTCGGAGAGCGGAGAGGAGGTTGGTGCCATTGTCGCAAACTACCATTCCTGGCTTAAGCTGGCGTGGTGTCAACCACCTCTCGGCCTGCCCCTGCAGAGCAGACAGAACCTCTGCCCCAGTGTGGCTCCTGTCCCCCAAACACACCAGCGCAAGCACGGCATGGCATCTTTTTGCCTGCGTACTTGCGTAGCCCCTTGAACGCCTACGGAGCACCGCTGGTTCCGAGGACAAAGCACAGGAAGAGGCCATGGAGGAAGAAGAAGAGGAGGGGGTGGAGGACAGAGGTGTGTCACAACCAGTAGTAGCATTTTGGAGGCGTGGCGGTGGAACAACCTCCAACACTACTGCACCTTGTCCTGCATCCTTCCCAGCTGCCAAAAGAGTGACCCAATGGGCCGTGAAAGAAAGGTAACATCCCTGTCCATGCCTGCTGGACCATGAGTCAGCGGTAATATTCACCCTACCGCTGACCGCCCTGTCCAGCGAGGCCAAGACATTGCCTTCCACATGCCGGTAGAGAGCCGGAATCGCCTTCCGTGAGAAAAAGTGGCGTTTGGGAACCTGCCACTGTGGAACTGCACATTGCACAAACTCACGGAAGGGGGCCGAGTCTACCAACTGAAAAGGCAGCAGTTGAAGCGCTAGCAATTTAGCCAAGCTAGCATTCAACCGCTGGGCATGTGGATGGCTGGGAGTGAACTTCTTTCGACGGTCCAGCAGCTGGGGCAGGGAAATTTGCCTGCTAGAATCGGACGTCGGTGTACTGCTAGCAGAGTGTCCGCAAGTACTTGGCTGTGACACACCTAATTCTACACCTTCATTCCTCTTAGTGCAGGTTTCAGAGAGGACTGAAGGTATAGTGGGGTTGGAGATCCCAGCTGATGCGGTGCAAGAAGAGGTCCGCTTTGTTCTTTGGTGTGGGTCTTTAAGGTAGGCTTGCCAATGAGCTGCATGGCAGGTCAACATATGTCTGGTCAAGCATGTGGTGCCCAAGCGGGTGATGTTTTGGCCACGCGATATACGCTTGAGACATATGTTGCAAACAGCAGCTGTGCGATCTGATGCACTCGACTCAAAAAAGGCCCACACCAAAGAACTTTTTGAATAACGGGCAGAGGCAGCGCCCTGCACAGGCGGAGCTCTGCGGTGTGATTCCGTCGGTGTGCTGCCCTTACGCTGGCCCCCCGAGGGCATCCTGCCTCGTTGGAGAAGTGCCTCCTCCTCCTCCTCTCTCCTATTAGGCACCCACGTGGATTCAGTGACCTCATCATCCCCTCCCTCCTCATCACTGGAGCCAATCTGGCAGTATGCTGCAGCTGCTGGAACATGACTGCCAGATTGGTGTCCTTCTTGAGCATCCCCTCTCTCTGCTCTCACGCTACTGCCTTCCTCTAGCTGGGTATCATCATCAGACCCTTCAAAACGCTGGGCATCCTCCTGGAGCATGTACCCAACACTGTGCTCAAACAGTTCGGGGGACTCCTCAGGAGGACATGGTTGGTCTAGGGAAGGAGTGACTGATGATGACATTGATACCAGGGAAGAGGACGCTTTGGCAGCTGCTTTGCCAGTACCCTGAGCCTGGGTGAGAGAGGATGAGGAGGATGAGGAGGGCTTGGTCATCCACTCTACCAAGTCTTCGGCATGATTCGGCTCAACACGTCCAGTTGCCGAAAACAAGGACAAGCATGTCCCATGGCCACATGCTGATGGCGATGCACCGCGTCCACGACCAGCACTGTTGTCTCTAGACACAGAGCCTGCTTGCCCTCTTTTATTGGCTCCTGACTGTCTGCCTCTCCTTGTTTTCCTTCCAGACATTATAATGGCCTGCAGGGAAATGGGAAAAGCAGCAATAAGGCCTAGCTTCAGGAGTATATTTTGCAGGAATCACACTACGCCTGCTGTAGGTGCTGCAAATGCCTGTTGGTGTAACACACCAGGAAAAAGCAGCAATACAGGCTAACTTCAGGTGTAATATGATCAGGAGGCACACTCCGCCCACTGTAAGTGCCGCAAATGCCTATTGGTGTAACACACCAGGAAAAAGCAGCAATACAGGCTAACTTCAGGTGTAATATGATCAGGAGGCACACTCCGCCCGCTGTAAGTGCCGCAAATGCCTGTTGGTGTAACACACCAGGAAAAAGCAGCAATACAGGCTAACTTCAGGTGTAATATGATCAGGAGGCACACTCCGCCCGCTGTAAGTGCCGCAAATGCCTGTTGGTGTAACACACCAGGAAAAAGCAGCAATACGGGCTAACTTCAGGTGTATAATGTGCAGGAGGCTTAGCAACAATGACACTGACACTGTCCCCTGCCTATCCTTCTCTCTCCCTGCACACAAGGTTTATCAAAGTATATGACACTGACACTCTCCCTGCCTATCCTTCTCTCTCCCTACACACAAGGTTTAGCAAAGAATATGACACTGACACTGTCCCCTGCCTATCCTTCTCTCTCCCTGCACACAAGGTTTATCAAAGTATATGACACTGACACTCTCCCTGCCTATCCTTCTCTCTCCCTACACACAAGGTTTAGCAAAGAATATGACACTGACACTCTCCCTGCCTATCCTTCTCTGTCCCTACACACAAGGTTTAGCAAAGAATAGATTTGACACTGTCCCTGCCTATCCTTCACTTTCCCTGCTCCAGAACACACTACACGAGGCCGCCGCGCTGGCGGCCTTTTATAGTGTGGGACGTGTACTAAACCTCCTCAGCTATAATTGGCCACAGGCATCCTGCCTGTTGCCAATCATTGCTCTCCTCGCTGCCGGCGCTGTGATTGGCCAATCATGCAGGGTCACAGTGCATGCTTTGGCCAATCACAGCGCCGGGATTACACTGCGATGGCGCAGTGTATTGTGGGCCGTTCGCGTCACTCGAATTTGGCGCGAACGGCCCAAATCGTTCGTTGTTCGCCGAACGCGCGAACAGCCGATGTTCGAGTCGAACCTATGTTCGACTCAAACTCTGAGCTCATCCCTATTCAGTAGCATTAAACAGCTGGAGTTGAGCGGCAACAAAACTGGAGGTTCTGGTGTTTCTCTCTCTTATGCCGCGTACACACGACCGTTTTTCATGACGAGAAAACTGCAATTTTTTAGATTGGTCGTGAAATACCGGTCATGTGTATGCTCCATAGCAGTTTTCTCGAAGAAAAAACTGCCCGCAAAAAAATTAGAACCCGCTCTATTTTTTCTCGTCGTTTTTCCCGTCGTTCTTTTTATCGTCGAGAAAACCGCTCGTGTGTATGCTTTTCCGAGGGGAAAAAAAATACGCATGCTCAGAATCAAGTATGAGACGGGAGCGCTCGTTCTGGTAAAACTAGCGTTTGTAATGGAGATAGCACATTCGTCACGCTGTAACGGACTGAAAAGCACGAGGCTGAAAAGCGCAAATCGTCTCTCACCAAACTTTACTAACACGAGATCAGCAAAAGCAGCCCAAAGGGTGGCGCCATTCAAATGGAACTTCCCCTTTATAGTGCCATCGTACGTGTTGTCGTACGTGTTGTACGTCACCGTGCTTTGCTCAAGCGTTTTTTTCCTGAACGTGTGTATGCAAGGCAGGCTTGAGAGGAATCATGATGAATCACGTCAAGAAAAACGACGTTTTTTTGCATGACAGGAAAAAACGGTCGTGTGTACGCGGCATTGGGCCCACAAGGCCTGGACCCCAGTCCCTGGCGCTTCAGTCCAGGCACACAACTTGTTCCAGGGCTCCTATCCACTGAAGAGAAGGGCTAACAAGGAAACGTTGAGAACAATGGGGTTGATTTACCAAAACTGGACAGTGCAAAACTTGGTGCAGCTGTTCAGCCTCTAACTTCAGCTTGTTCAATTAAGCTTTGACAAAAAAAACTAGAAGCTGATTGGTTTCTATGCACAGCTTTTGCATCAGATTTTGCACTCTCCAGTTTTATTAGATCAACCCCATTGCACCCTAGCTCATTCCCACCCACTTATCAAGCTCACCAGAGTTTCCAGCAGACAAAACAGACCAAATTTTATGGACTTACCCTTAGGGCCTGGAGGCATTTAGCTCTGGTGCATGAGGCTCTGCCATTTAGGTACGGCATACTGCCCTAAATGTAAGTACCGCTCAGTGCAGCCTTCAGCCGCAGCAGCTGTAAGCTTCTCATAGATGTTAACAGGCTGACAGCAGTGGGGCTAGATATTGTACCTGTGCCTTCCAACCATATCTAAATGCTGTAGCCTCATGCATCGGGGCTTAACGCCCAATGCATAAGGCTTTACACAGGACTTTGGAGCATTCTCAACAGAGTGACTTGCAGGTAGGGTTGCCACCTTTTCTTCAAGTCAAACCCGAACACTTTAGCGGCACACAGCAAAAAAAAATTATAGTATAAACTATACATATATTTTGCAATGAAATAACATTTCTAATCATATGAAGTTTTTCACAAGAGTCCTCCTTTTACATCAGAGTCCACAGAGTTCCCCTTTTACAGCTGAATCCACAGGGTTCCCTATTTACATCTGAACTCGCCGAGTTCCCTTACACTGTAAGGGGGGACTCTGCAGACTCTGATGTAAGGAAGAACCCTGAGGACTCTAACATAAGGGATGCTCTAGGAACCCTGATTTAAGGGGGAACACTGAGAACCCTGATGTACGGAGAAGACTCTGATGTAAGAGGGAACACTGTGGCCTCTGATGTAAAGGGGAATTCTCATGTAAGGGGTGTTCTTAGAACCCTGATTTACTTTAGTCTACTCACTCAGAGGCAGGAGAGAGAAGGAGGGAGACAGTCACAGACAGGGATGGATTGTGAGCTCACTCACCCCTGGCAGTCAGCACCTCTCATCCAGATGTATCTGACGCATCCAGACTTCAAATTTCTGGCCCCCATTTTCCTGAGGCACAGCGCCGGGGATGGGAGTGTGGGCAGACACCGAGAAGTAGGGGTGGGAGGAGGAGGAGTAGATAGAGCCTCCTCTCCTGTCTGTGAGGGGGGGGGGATTGTTAGTGTTGGCTTTGAGCAGTGTGAAATAGAATGTAACAGACACTCTCGACTTACACAACTGCAGCCAGTAACCCTGCTGGGAAGCCATAGTCCGGTCTGAATAATGTTTACGGGTTTCAGGTGGTCAGAAACCCGGACGCATTATTCCAAACCTGAACTGTCCGAGTGAATCCTGGACAGGTGGCAACCCTACTTGCAGGTGATGCAGGAAAACCTACAAAAATACAAGGCTATCATGGAACCATGGAACAATCTGGACTAATACTTAAAAAAAAAAAATCTTAGACCCCTTTCACACTGGGTCGCTTTGCAGGTGCTATAACGCTAAAAATAGCGCCTGCAAAGTGACAAGAAACAGCCACTGCTGTCTCTCCAGTGTGAAAGCACGAGGGCTTTCACACAGGAGCGGTGCGCTAGCAGGACAGTAAAAAAAAGTCCTGCTAGCAGCATCTTTGGAGCGGTGAAGGAGTGGTGTGTATACCGCTCCTGCCCATTGAAATTAATGGGGCACCACGGCTATACCGCCGGCAAAGTGCCTCTGCAGAGGCGCTTTGCACTGGTTTTTAAGCCTTTCTTGGCCACTAGCGGGGGGTAAAACCGCCCAGCTAGCGGCTGAATAGCACCGGGAAATTGACGGTAAATCGCTGCTAAAAATAGCGGCGATTTACTGCCGACGCCGCCCCCCCCCAGTGTGAAAGGGGCCTTACAACAGTAACAGTTCTAACGAAGATGACAACTAAAATGTATATCCACCCTCTTGATTTAACAAACCATTAAATCTAGAAGTAGTTTTGGTAGTGGACATTATATAGCCATACTTGTTATCTAATACAGGTCCAAAATAGGCATTGCAAGAGAAAGAACAGCTGGTTCTGTTGTCTTTATAGAGGAATGACAAAGGAAGAAAGGAGACCTGGGGAATGAAATAAACAGAGGACAGTGTTCCGATATGTGCCTATGCATTAAAGTTACATGGCAGTAGGGATGAGCCGAACACCCCCGGGTTCGGTTCGCACCAGAACCCGCGAACGGACCGAAAGTTCGCACGAACTTTAGAACCCTATTAAATACAATGAATGCGAACGTTCGAAATCTAAAGTGCTAATTATAACGACTATTATGCATGTTATTGTCCTAAAAAGGGTTTGGGAACCCGAGTTCTTCACCAGGGGACATGTATCAATGCAAAAAGAAGTTTTAAAAACGGCCATTTTTCGGGAGCAGTCATTTTAATGATGCATAAAGTGAAAAAAAAAAGTCAAATATTCCTTTAAATATCGTACCTGGGGGGTGTCTAAAGTATGCCTGGCATAGCTACCCCATCACCCCCCCCACCCCAGCCCATTACCAGCCCCTTTGGGTCTTGTATGGATATTAAGGGGAACCCCGCACACAAAATAAAAAAGGCCCTATATACTCTGAACAGCCGTATACAGGCGGTGCATACAAGACAGGGACTGTAGGTTTGTTCTTATGTAGAATCTGTTTGTAATTTTGAACAGGTACATTGTTTAAGTGTAGCTCCAGCCAAAAAATCTATTTTTAAGCTTTATGGAAAACATAGGGAAGGGTTATCACCCCTGTAACATTTGTTTTGCTGTCTGTGCCCCTCTTCAGAACATTTCACCTCACTTTCCGTCTCAATGACAAATGTTTTTGAAAAGTGGGGTTTTTATTGAAACAAGGATTGGTGATAAAGCATCAGTAGAGAGGAGACACCTTTTCCCCATATTAACGCTTACAGGAGAGAATTTCCCTTCCTAGGGGTAGATTTCCTCTCACTTCCTGTTGTCTCCTTCCGTTTGCAAGTAGGAGTCGTTTGTAAGTTGGATGTTTGAAAGTAGGGGCCTGCCCTATATACTCTGCTGAAATTTGCCCCTTACATGTTGGTGTTGCCACAACACTGTAAGCCCTCACAGTTACTCTTGGTGGGCGCATGAATGGGCCCTGCTGTGAATTATTAGATCAAGAATTGTAATTGCATGCCCCTGTTGAACAGGGGCTGAAAAATTGGGCCTTTGGTGGTGGTGGTGGTGGTGTTGACACAACACTGTAAGCCCTCACAGTTACTCTTGGTGGGCGCATGAATGGGCCCTGCTGTGAATTATTAGATCAAGAATTGTAATTGCATGTCCCTGTTGAACAGGGGCTGAAAAATTGGGCCTTTGGTGGTGATGGTAGTGGTGTTGACACAACACTGTAAGCCCTCACAGTAACTCTTTTTGGGCGCAGGAATGGGCCCTGCTGTGAATTATTAGATCAAGAATTGTAATTACATGCCCCTGTTAAACAGGGGCAGAAAAATTGGGCCTTAGGCACTGGTGCCACAACACTGCAACCCCTCACAGATACTGAACTTGGAGCACAGCAATGAGCCCTGTTGCAAAGTATTGCATCAAAAATTGTAATTACACGCCCCTGTTAAACAGGGGCTGAAAAATTGGGCCTTAGGCACTGGTGCTGTTGCCACGACACTGCAACATCTCCCAGATACTCTAGTTGGAGTGCAGTAATGAGCCATGCTGCAAAGCATTGCATAAAAAATTGTAATTACATACCCCTGTTAAACAGGGGCTGAAAAATTGGGCCTTAGGCACTGGTGGCGGCACCCAGAAATAAAAATGTTCTTCCAAGCTATCATCATCAATCGGATCAATGAGGAGGAGGAGGATAGTCAGTCAACATAACAGGACAGTCACTCAGCATCAGCATCAGTCTTGAAGGGATGTGACATTTGAAAATAAATTAGTCTGTTATATCAGCTTCAGGTGTTTGGTAGCTGGTGGTGATCCAAGACTGGTTCATCTTTATGAAGGTCAGTCGATCAACAGAGTCGGTGGACAGGCGCACCCTGTGATCCGTGACAAATCCTCCAGCAGCACTGAATGTGCGTTCTCAAAGAACGCTGGGTGCAGGACAGTCCAGTAGCTCAATTGCATACTGTGCAAGCTCTGGCCAGTGATCCATCCTCAAGACCCAGTAAGCCAGAGTATTTTCGGTGGGGAAGGTGTCCAAGTCTGACCTTGCCCCTAGGTATTCCTGCACCAAGTATATCAGACGCTGGCGATGGTTGCTGGAACCGATCATACCTTGGGGCTGCGGACTAAAGAATTGTCTGAACGCATTGGTCAGACGGCCACCTTCCCCACCGCTCCTTCTTTGACTGACCGAAGCCTCAGCAGCTCGTTGTCCAGGACCAGGAGTTTGTAACCTCCCAGTCTCTGGGAACGCGTTGCACAGACCTTTCTGCAAGGCCTCCCGGAGTTGTCTCATCCTCTGCTCCCTCTGCGACGGTAAGATAAGGTCCACAACCTTACTCTTGTACCGTGGATCAAGGAGAGTGGCCAGCCAGTAATGGTCCCTCTCCTTGATCCGAAGAATACGAGGATCCTTCCGCAGACTTTGCAGGATCAGGGAGGCCATGCAGCGTAGGTTAGCTGAGGCATTCGGTCCGGAGTCCTCTGGGTCACTAAGGACGACATGATCCACAGCCACCTCCTCCCAGCCACGTACAAGTCCACGGGTTTCTTGGGACTGTAAATCATCCCTAAAAGACTGCTGCTGATGATGCTGAGTGCCAGGCTCCACCTCCATGCTGACACAATCCTCCTCCTCCTCCTCCTCCTCTTCCTGTGTGATGGGTGGGACAAAAGGAACACTGTCTGGGTAAAGGGGGTCTTGAGAGGCAAGGAAGTCCTCCTCTTTCTGCCTCTGTTCTGCCTCAAGTGCCCTGTCCATTATTCCACACATCGTATGTTCCAACAGGTGGACAAGAGGTACAGTGTCACTGATGTATGCACTGTCACTGCTCACCATCCTCGTGGCCTCCTCAAATGGTGCCAGGACAGTGCATGCATCCCTGATCATGCCCCACTGGCGTGGTGAAAAAAAACCAAGCTCCCCTGACCCTGTCCTGGTGCCGTAGTCGCACAGGTACTCATTAATGGCCCTCTGCTGCGTGTGCAGCCGCTGCAACATGGCCAATGTTGAGTTCCACCTGGTGGGCATGTCACATATAAGGCGGTTCTTGGGCAGGTTCAACTCCTTTTGCAGCTCAGCCAGGCGAGCACTGGCATTATAAGATCTGCGGAAATGCACACAGACTTTCCTGGTCTGCCTCAGGACATCCTGTAAGCCCCGGTACCTGCCCAAGAACCGCTGCACCACCAGGTTAAGGATGTGAGCCACACAGGGCACATGGGTCAGTTGTCCCTGTCGGAGGGCGGAGAGGAGGTTGGTGCCATTGTCGCAAACCACCATTCCTGGCTTAAGCTGGCGTGGCGTCAACCACCTCTCGGCCCGCCCCTGCAGAGCAGACAGAACCTCTGCCCCAGTGTGGCTCCTGTCCCCAAACACACCAGCGCAAGCACGGCATGGCATCCTTTTGCCTGCGTACTTGCGTAGCCCCTTGAACGCCTACGGAGCACCGCTGGTTCCGAGGACAAAGCACAGGAAGAGGCCGTGGAGGAAGAAGAAGAGGAGGGGGTGGAGGAGAGAGGTGTGTCACAACCAGTAGTAGCATTTTGGAGGCGTGGCGGCAGAACAACCTCCAACACTACTGCACCTTGTCCTGCATCCTTCCCAGCTGCCAAAAGAGTGACCCAATGGGCCGTACAAGAAAGGTAACGTCCCTGTCCATGCCTGCTGGACCATGAGTCAGCGGTAATATGCACCTTACCGCTGACCGCCCTGTCCAGCGAGGCCAAGACATTGCCTTCCACGTGCTGGTAGAGAGCCGGAATCGCCTTCCGTGAGAAAAAGTGGCGTTTGGGAACCTGCCACTGAGGAACCGCACATTGCACAAACTCACGGAAGGGGGCCGAGTCTACCAACTGAAAAGGCAGCAGTTGAAGCGCTAGCAATTTAGCCAAGCTAGCATTCAACCGCTGGGCATGTGGATGGCTGGGAGTGAACTTCTTTCGACGGTCCAGCAGCTGGGGCAGGGAAATTTGCCTGCTAGAATCGGACGTTGGTGTACTGCTAGCAGAGTGCTCGCAAGTACTTGGCTGTGACACACCTAATTCTACACCTTCATTCCTCTCAGTGCAGGTTTCAGAGAGGACTGAAGGTATAGTGGGGTTGGAGATCCCAGCTGATGCGGTGCAAGGAGAGGTCCGCCTTGTTCTTTGGTGTGGGTCTTTAAGGTAGGCTTGCCAACGAGCTGCATGGCAGGTCAACATATGTCTGGTCAAGCATGTGGTGCCCAAGCGGCTGATGTTTTGGCCACGCGATATACGCTTGAGACATATGTTGCAAACAGCAGCTGTGCGATCTGATGCACTCGACTCAAAAAAGGTCCACACCAAAGAACTTTTTGAATAACGGGCAGAGGCAGCGCCCTGCACAGGCGGAGCTCTGCGGTGTGATTCCGTCGGTGTGCTGCCCTTACGCTGGCCCCCCAAGGGCATCCTGCCTCGTTGGAGATGTGCCTCCTCCTCATCCTCCTCCTCCTCCTCTCTCCTATTAGGCACCCACGTGGAGTCAGTGACCTCATCATCCCCTCCCTCCTCATCACTGGAGCCAATCTGGCAGTATGCTGCAGCTGCTGGAACATGACTGCCAGATTGGTGTCCTTCTTGATCATCCCCTCTCTCTGCTCTCACGCTACTGCCTTCCTCTAGCTGGGTATCATCATCAGACCCTTCGAAACGCTGGGCATCCTCCTGGAGCATGTACCCAACACTGTGCTCAAACAGTTCGGGGGACTCCTCAGGAGGACATGGTGGGTCTAGGGAAGGAGTGACTGATGATGACATTGATACCAGGGATGAGGACGCTTTGGCAGCTGCTTTGCCAGTACCCTGAGCCTGGGTGAGAGAGGATGAGGGGGATGAGGAGGGTTTGGTCATCCACTCTACCAAGTCTTCGGCATGAGGCGGCTCAACACGTCCAGCTGCCGAAAAGAAGGACAAGCGTGTCCCATGGCCACGTGCTGATGGCGATGCACCGCGTCCATGACCAGCACTGTTGTCTCTAGACACAGAGCCTGCTTGCCCTCTTTTATTGGCTCCTGACTGTCTGCCTCTCCTTGTTTGCCTTCCAGACATTCTAATGGCCTGCAGGGAGATGGGAAAACCAGCAATAAGGCCTAGCTTCAGGAGTATATTTTGCAGGAATCACACTACGCCTGCTGTAAGTGCTGCAAATGCCTGTTGGTGTAACACACTAGGAAAACACAGCAATACGGCCTAGCTTCAGGAGTATATTTTGCAGGAATCACACTACGCCTGCTGTAAGTGCTGCAAATGCCTGTAGGTGTAACACACTAGGAAAACACAGCAATACGGCCTAGCTTCAGGAGTATATTTGCAGGAATCACACTACGCCTACTGTAAGTGCTGCAAATGCCTGTTGGTGTAACACACTAGGAAAACACAGCAATACGGCCTAGCTTCAGGAGTATATTTGCAGGAATCACACTACGCCTACTGTAAGTGCTGCAAATGCCTGTTGGTGTAACACACTAGGAAAACACAGCAATACGGCCTAGCTTCAGGTGTATATTCTGCAGGAATCACACTACGCCTGCTGTAAGTGCTGCAAATGCCTGGTAGTGTAACACACCAGGAAAACACAGCAACACGGGCTAGCTTCAGGTGTATAATGTGCAGGAGGCACACTACGTCCGCTGTAAGTGCTGCAAATGCCTGTTAGTGTAACACACGAGGAAAACACAGCAATACGGGCTAGCTTCAGGTGTTTAATGTGCAGGAGGCACACTACATCCGCTGTAAGTGCTGCAAATGCCTGGTAGTGTAACACACCAGGAAAGCACAGCAATACGGGCTAGCTTCAGGTGTTTAATGTGCAGGAGGCACACTACGTCCGCTGTAAGTGCTGCAAATGCCTGGTAGTGTAACACACCAGGAAAACACAGCAATACGGGCTAGCTTCAGGTGTATAATGTGCAGGAGGCACACTACGTCCGCTGTAAGTGCTGCAAATGCCTGGTAGTGTAACACACCAGGAAAACACAGCAATACGGGCTAGCTTCAGGTGTATAATGTGCAGGAGGCTTAGCAACAATGACACTGACACTGTCCCCTGCCTATCCTTCTCTCTCCCTGCACACAATGTTTAGCAAAGAATATGACACTGACACTCTCCCTGCCTATCCTTCTCTCTCCCTACACACAAGGTTTAGCAAAGAATATGACACTGACACTCTCCCTGCCTATCCTTCTCTCTCCCTACACACAAGGTTTAGCAAAGAATATGACACTGACACTCTCCCTGCCTATCCTACTCTCTCCCTACACACAAGGTTTAGCAAAGAATATGACACTGACACTCTCCCTGCCTAGCCTTCTCTGTCCCTACACACAAGGTTTAGCAAAAAATAGATATGACACTGTCCCTGCCTATCCTTCTCTTTCCCTGCTCCGGAACACACTACACGAGGCCGCCGCGCTGGCGGCCTTTTATAGTGTGGGGCGTGTACTAAACCCCCTGAGCTATATTTGGCCACAGGCATCCTGCCTGTGGCCAATCATTGCTTTCCTTGCTGCCGGCGCTGTGATTGGCCAAGCATGCAGGGTCACAGTGCATGCTTGGCCAATCACAGCGCCGGGATTGCACTGCGATGGCGCAGTGTATTGTGGGCCGTTCGCGTCACTCGAATTTGGCGCGAACGGCCCAAATCGTTTGTTGTTCGCCGAACGAGCGAACAGCCGATGTTCGAGTCGAACGTATGTTCGACTCGAACACTGAGCTCATCCCTACATGGCAGCATACATTTGTATCTCTTTTTATTTGATATGAGGTCCTGGCAGAGTTATACTTGTATTACCATGACTCAGGATGTTCAGCTGTTTGATACAATTCTGAATACCGACAATCTTTTTGATATTAAGGTGTGTATAATATGTGCTCTAATTGGTGGCTATTTGCTCTTTGAAAAATTCTAAATTTATTTTCCAACCGATCACTTCCAATTGTAATTATCAATCTATAGTCAAAACCCAATTGATTGATATACCACACATAGGCAAGTGGATTTCAATCAATAGTTAGGATACAATCATAATTTATGATCTTAAGCTATCGTTTACAGCTCTTTCTTCCCCATGTAATATCATAATCTGATCGATGAAAATATGATTGTATTCGTTACAACGCTGCACTCATCTCAGTGCTGCCAATCGATGAAAACTGATTGATAATTTTTGCCCGTGGCTGATTGACTTAGTTTGAACAAATGTGATCTAAATCAAGTCTAAATTGATAGGAAGTTAAGAAATGTCATCAGCACACCAGGGATTCCTCGAAAGAGTCCACAGCTTTATTTTCATTGTCACATGATAAAACATTAGGCAGGACCCATTCATCAGGCAAGTTTCAATTGATAGAACAGGACAACTTTATATCCAAACTCAGAAGAAGCAGGCCTGATCCTCAAAACATGTTTAGAGGTCTTCCCATGCCATCAGCCGAGTATAGTGGACTTGGAGGTGGTCTCGTCTGTATCTTTAGATATGCTTGTGTAACACACAAGTTTGTGAGTACCCACATGTTTTTTTACTTCTTTAAAATAATTTGAGTTGGGGCGCATGTGCGGCGCGGACCTGGACGGAAGCAAGGGCTAAGAGCTCCGCAAGGACCGGAGACAAAAGCTGATTCCCCGGGGCCATCAGATCGCAATCCGAGCACCATATCACTCAACACCCCAGGCGGAACACCCAGCGCATGACGGGCCCTAGGAATCGCAGTGGAAAACCGGCCCAAAGGTCCCTGACGAACTATTTACTCCGCGTGCGGGAACAGAACAAGATGTCCCAAGATGGCGCCCAGGCTGAGCCGGCTCCGGCGTGCTCGCAGGCCTCAGCCTCATCGCCGCAACACGCAATGGGAGATTGTGAGTACCCTACCCAGCTTACTAAAGCTGATTTGGAGGACAGCCTCTCCATAATGTATGATAAGCTGGCCAGGAAGTTTCAGTCGGAACTACATAAAGCCACCAGTACGCTGTCCGCAGAGATCGCGGCCCTGTGTGACAGAACAGACATGCTGGAGGCGAAACATGACGAGCTGTGCGTGTCTCACACCGACCTGAGGACAGACCATGAGACCCTCGTAGAGACTGTCCAGATCCTGCAAGCCCACCTCGAGGATCTCGACAATAGAAACAGGAGGAACAACCTGAGGGTGAGAGGTGTCCCAGAATCGGTCACAGACCTGCCGCAGGCAATGCAGAAGCTCTTCCAATCACTGCTCCCAGAGGCTCCAGCAGTAGCCTTCACCTGCGACAGGCTGCACAGGGCTCTGCGCCCTAAGCCCCCTGACGATAAACCCCCAAGGGACAACGTATTATGTCTAAAAGACTACCTTATTAAAGAAGACATACTCAGGGCCTCGCGCAACACTCCCAACATCCAACTAGATGGTGTAACGGTGCGGATCTACCCTGACATTTCTCCCACTACCCTGGATAAGCGCAGGAGAATGAAAGAAGTCACCTCTGTCCTTCAGTCGGCCAGAATCAGATATCGTTGGGGCTTCCCCTTCAAGCTGCAAGTCCCGCATAATGGTACCACGTATACAGTCACCACAATCTCAGAGGGAAAAGATCTACTAGTAAAATTGGGCCTCCTGAACGCAGCGGACCACCCCAGGATGCCATCTACCCCCCGTTCGCCAGCCATCTGGGCGACCCCTCCTTCCAGAAGAGACCGCCGCACTGCTCACTGACCTCCACGATTCCTGACTTTTCAGAGGGGCATATATAGGGCCTGCAAGCAAATAAGCAGAAGTTTTGTCTCACCCTTGAACTGACGTCTGTTCGCGTCCATCTGTACAACCCCCCACTCCGGGCAGGTTGGATGGAGACCATGATGTCCCTGGAAAGTGCACTTGGAGCACCAGCTATGATTGGCAGGACGGATCGGTCTCCCCCCCTTGCTTGGAGGTTTGGACCATCTGGTCCGAGTTCACTATTGCTGTTTTGGCAGAGGGGGAGGGGGGAGGGCATCTTTTTCCTTTTGGCCCTTTCCTGCCTCCTTCTCAGGCCTTATGTTTTTTTGGTCGGGGTGTCTGTTTTACCCCCGACCCCCTCGACAAAGCTGCTACTTAAAGTGGAACCAAGCCTGCTACTGTTGAAATTGCAGCGCTTGCAAATGTTACTTGATCACCTGTTTATATGTTTTTTCACTTTTTTTATCCTTTTTTATTTTACAAGTTTTGTACTGCATCTAACTCACTGTTATTTCTCCACCCATTGGTTGGCACTCCGGGCTCAGCCTGCTCCAGGCTCCTCCGGGGGCAGGAGGGGTCCTGGGGTTTCAGCCTCTGACCTGGGTCTGGTTAAACACAAGTCATTGCATTGGGCACTGTGCGGGTACTGGAGTTTGACTCTCCCTATAAGTAAGGTTCTAGGGGGTTCTGGACTCACTGTGCAATTTTTAGCATACAAGCTGCAATTTAATTCAGCCTAATGGGTACCACAGTAATTTCACATAACCTGAAAGGCTTTAACTCTCCGACAAAAAGGAGGAAGGCCTTTAAAACTTATAAGAGAATGGGTGCGGACATTCTGCTTCTCCAGGAGACGCATTTCTCTACCCAAAACCACCCACACTATTTTGATAAGGCCTACAGCCAAGGATATTTCACCACATTTGAGTCCAGGACCCGCGAAACTGCTATTTTTTTTAAGAATACGGTAAAATTTGATTTGCAGCAAATATATAAGGACCCTGACAGCCGCTTTGTGATTGTTAAAGGCACTATTCAGGGGAAAACTATCACCATAGCATCGGTGTATGCCCCGAACGACGCCCAAGCCAGGTTTTTTAAACGATTTTTTCTCGCCCTAGATGAATTCCACTCCTCACATATGATTGTGGGGGGAGACTTTAATTTGGTGGCACATCCAGCTCTAGACAGAAATAGGACTGGACATGCCTCTAACGCTTTCCCTAGATCCCTCAGGCACCTTATCAAATCCCACCAGCTGATTGACACCTGGAGGGCTCATAATGTGGGAGCTAGGGAATATACCTTTTATTCCCACCCGCATGACAGCTACTCAAGGCTAGATTACATTCTTTCCACGACAGTCATGACGGCTAACTCTACCTCAGCTAGAATTCACTCATGCCCATGGTCAGATCACCAGATAGTGTCATGCTCCTTTGCACATATAGGCCTCCCGAGGGCAGTGGGGTCCTGGAGAATCAATGACTCTATTCTCACAGATCCCATAGCTTTGTCTCAGATAGGTGGCTACATCTCCGAATACTTCGCGCATAAGGCGGTTCTGAGAGGTAGACTTATGCATTTGGCATCTGACCGAAAAAAACAGAGACTTCAAGCAATTACTTCCCTTACAGAAGACTTGGATCGGCTGTATCGCAGACATGGTCTAACCCAGGAACCTGACTTATTGGAGCAGATTGATTAAAAGAGGAGAGCACTGGATGCTATCCTCACTGAACAAACAGAAAAGTCCTTGAGATGGTCTAAGGCCAAATTTCTCTTGTACAGTAACTCCTCGTCGACCATGTTTGCGAGAAAGTTGAAACAATCTCTTCAACCCACGCACACCTACAAATTAAGGAATAGTAAAGGTAACCTCACAACTCACCCCAAAGAAACACTACACCTGTTTAAATCTTACTATCAATCTCTACTAGAGGCCCCCCAACCCTCTGACCCTCCGCACCCCACAACGTGGCTGGACTCAATTCTATTGCCCCAACTGTCTGCGGACCAACTAGAATCACTGAATGCCCCTTGTACGGTGGAGGAAGTGACGGCTGTCATGACCTCCCTGAAAACTGCAAAGACCCCAGGCCCCGACGGCTTCTCAGCATTGTACTATAAGAAGTTTTCTGACTTACTGGCCCCTAGGCTAACAAAACTATACAATTCAGTACTATCTGGTGGAGCCTTCCCGAACGAAATGCTAATGGCCAATATGTCTCTGATCCCTAAACCAGGAAAGGACCATTCGCTTCCCCAAAATTTCAGGCCCATTTCGGTCATTAACAATGACCTGAAAATATTCAGTCGCATACTAGCGGACAGACTGGCAGCCTCGATCAAGACCTTAATCTCCCCTGACCAGACCGGATTCATCCCGACCAGACAGATTACAGATAATATTCGCCTAGCCACCAACATTATTCAGGATGCCAACCTCCACTCCCGTAAAGTCCTCATGCTTAGATTAGACATCAATAAAGCTTTCGATAGCGTCCTCTGGCCATACTTAGACAAGATCCTACATAGGTTTGGGATCCTGGGTAGGTTTGTGAACGGCTTCCATGCCCTCTACAAACAACCCCAAACATGTATCAAACTCCCCGGTTGCTCCTCAGAGTTCTTCACCTTGGGTAGGGGAACTAGACAGGGCTGCCCTTTGTCCCCTTTATTATTCGCACTAGCGATCGAACCCCTGTCAAGATATATCGCGGATAACCCCAACATAAAAGGATATGATAGTCACGACAACACCTAGAAAATAAGTCTTTACGCAGACGATGTCCTACTATTTTTGTCTGACCCTCTGACCTCCCTACCAAACCTTTTGGACACGTTAGATGCATTCCGGACTGAAACTGGCTTGGGAGTAAATCCCTCCAAATGCGTAGCTATGCCCATCAATTTACCGCACTCTCTGGTAGAATCCCTTCAAAATAGCTTCAAATTCTCCTGGTCAACCTCATCTTTGCAATACCTGGGGGTGAAACTAGCTCCCTCTCTTAAACAGATGTACGCCTTGAACTACTCACAGGTTTTCGCGGCTATTAAAGGGCTACTGTCCCAATGGGCCCCCTACCACATCTCGTTTCTTGGCCGCATACAGGCGGTCAAGATGTCTATTCTTCCCAAATTGTTGTTTTACTTTAGGGCCCTCCCTCTGTATGTGTCCTGTTTTACTATTAGGACCATACAATCGGAACTGCTAAAATTCATTTGGAAAGACAAGAGACCCCGATTCAGTAGACTCTTGATGTATAGGGCTAGAAATAGAGGGGGACTGAGTTGCCCAGATTTATGGAAATACTTTCTGGCTGCCAGACTGCTCCAGATTGCACAATGGCATATCCCCACTCCTGGGACCCCCTGGCTGCGATTTGAACGCAACTCCATAAGGCCTTACTATCTCCCAGGGATCTTGTGGACTGGTTCGATTCATCATAGGGACATTACAGCTCTCAATCGGGTAGTGGGGCAGTCTCTCTACCTCTGGACCCTATACAGAGACAAGTTCGGCCTAGCCTCTAAACCGGCCCCCCTGTCCTCGTTCCTGGGGGACCCCGACTTCCCGGGGGCCTTTGGAGCGGAACTAAACTTTATGCACTGGTCTTCTCGGGGCCTGGTGACTTTGCGCTCACTGACTCTAGGGACTGGATTGAGGTCCTTTGAGGACCTGAACCAGAACTGGGGTATTCCCCGTTCTGATTTCTACAAGTACTTGCAGATACGCCACTTTTACCAGAACGCAATCGCACTTTGGAGGGCGAACCCCTTTATTTCTTCTTATTTCTTTTGGTTTAGTTTTTGTTCGGTTATATATTTCCCTTCAGTTTAACATGATGGGATTCACACTTAACAAACATCAATGGAGATGCATGTCCCAGTAAAAGACTTATATTCATACTATATCACCGATGAACCACGGACTATTTACATTACTGTTAAATATTATAGTTTACTTATCTGGGATAAAAGTATGTAACTTCACAGCCATGATGATCACTGGTATATGTAATTTATATTGCACTTATCTCATGTAACTCCTTTGTATGATCCTTCAATAAAAACTTATGTAAACAAAAAAAATAATAATTTGAGTTACCATAATGCACTAGGTGGGTGCACCCTCTCTCTGTTGTTTTATAGTTTGTGCAAGGATACCAACGGTCCTAAGAGGGCAGCAAGACGTCTGTTCACTGTACACTCAAGATCAGCCAAGAGAAGAGTCCATCCTACCCATAAGCACTACACCTGATCGCAAGAGGTTATGCTTTGAGTGAAGCCACAACACTACTTGTTTTTAGGGATGAGCCGAACACCCCCCGGTTCGGTTCGCACCAGAACCTGCGAACGGACTGAAAGTTTGCGCAAACTTTAGAACCCTATTAAAGTCTATGGGACTCGAACGTTCAAAATCAAAAGTACTAATTTTAAATGCTAATATGCTATCACATACTATGGACATGCCCTAAGATAACGCAGTACTGGAAACTGATTTTTAATCTCACACTACAAGTACTCAACATCAAGATCGAGCCTACACCAGGAATGGCACTGCTCTCTCTTGGGATGGAAACATTCCCTCCTCACCAGAGAGCTCTAATATCCCACATTCTTCTAGCAGCAAGACTAGTTCTGGTTAGACACTGGAAAAACACAAACCAACCCACACTCCATGAAGTTGTACTACTAATTAATACACACGGCACATACGAAACCCTTTTTGCTTATGGGGCGGGCAAAGATTTTGTGACCGATAAAATATGGAATCCGTGGAATACTTGGTATGCCACTAGAGGACAGACTGACCTTAACTGTATTTAAACTTGCTTGATGTGAAGGTTAACAATTCAATCAGAACTCAGCAATTATGGCCTGACTGTAATGTTTATGTTTTCGTTTTCTTTTTGTTTAATGTTGTTTTACTTTTATGCACCATGTCCTCTCAATTTTTCTATGATAGAAATATTTGGTCGATGTTATACAATAATTGAGGCGTTGCACGAACCATGGCCATGTAATGTCTGGTCCCGGCAATATGGATGAAAATCATTGAGAAAAATGGCATGGGTACCCCCCCCCCCAGCCCATTATTAAGGGGAATCCCGCACCCAAATTAAAAAAAGGAAAGGCGTGGGGGCCCCTAGGCCCTATATACTCTGAACAGCACTATACAGGCGGTGCAAACAGGACAGGGACTGTAGGTTTGTTGTTACGTAGAATCTGTTTGTAATTTTGAACTCCCTGCCTGTGGTATTAGTATGAGAACACCAGCAATTGTATTCAGGTAAGCTTTAGGTGCACACTGTGCAAAGGACACTAAATAGAGTTGAGCGGACACCTGAATGTTCGGGTTCGGCCGAACTTCGCAAAAAAGTTTGAGTTCGGGACCCGAACTTGACCCCGAACCCGAACCCCATTGAAGTCAATGGGGACCCGAACTTTTGAGGAATAAAATGGCTCTAAAAAAGTAATGGAAAGGGCTAGAGGGCTGCAAATGGCAGCAAAATGTTGTTGAGAGCATGGCAAGTGCTCAGCAAACAAATGTGGATAGGGAAATAACTTAAAATAACATAAAATACATACAAATAAAAAATAATAATCTTGACCTAGGAGGATGAGGTCCATATGAAGTAGGAGGTTGAGGTGGCGGTGGATGTGGCGGTGTAGGTGGAAGCGGCGGTGGAGGAGGACGAGGTAGCCAACACTGGTTTTTGTTTTTAATTTTATTTAATTTTAAATTAGGGTACACCCCAAAGAGTGAGAAAGATCAAAAATACAACAATGGCTGGGTAAGGCCGGTATACATGTCTATTCTGCACAAGGTACGGACAAGTCCTGTGGGATCCATGCCTGGTTCATTTTAATGAACGTGAGCTTGTCCACATTGGCTCTGGACAGGCGGCTGCGCTTGTCTGTGATAAAGCCCCCTGCCGTGCTAAGTACACGTTCAGATATTACACAGAGTCATCAAAAAGCAGAAGAGACTGCTGCATGACTTGGGGCTCAGACTGCTTGGCTGATTTGCAAGGGGGTGGGGTGAAAGACTGATGGACATCGGCTGCAGGTGCCAACTCTGATCTTTCAGCAGGAGACTGGGTGGGAGACAATGTGAAGGAACTGGAGGCACTGTCAGCAACCCAATCTACTATCGCCTGTACTTGTCCTGGCCTCAACATTCGTAGAGCCTCATTAGGCACGACCAAATACCGCTGCAGGCTCTGTCGCCTACTCGCACCTGAGGAAGGTGTTTCACTTGTGCGTGTAGCTGGCACAGATCGACCACGTCCTCTCCCTGCAACAGGAGCTCCACCAGCAGCACCACGACCGGGGCCACATCCCATATTTGACGTTCTCCTCATATTTCTGAAATTTAGGATATTGCCCTAAATGGTTGTTTTTTTGAATAGCAGAATAGAGCAACAGTATCTAAAGGGTGAATCTCACACGTACAGATATGCAGAAAACGCACCAAATTTTTTTTTTTGCCCTAAATCGTTTTTTTCTTTGAATAGCAGAATAGGAGAACAGTATCTAAAGTGTGTATCTCACACGTACAGATATGCAGAAAATGCACCCCCAAAAATATTTTTGTCAGAAAGCGCACCAAAATTTTTTTTTTGGACCAAAATTATTATTTTTTTGAATAGCAGAATAGGAGAACGCTATCTAAAGTGTGTATCTCACATGTACAGATATGCAGAAAATGCACCAAATTTTTTTTTTGTCAGAAAACTTACAATTTTTTTTTTTTGCCCTAAATTATTTTTTTTTTAACTAGCAGAATAGAAGAACAGTATCTAAAGTGTGTATCTCACATGTACATGTAGCGGGTACTTACTTTCCCGCCGTAAGTTTTTGAATTTTTCGGTGACACTAGTGGTGTATCTCCGGAGGTCCACTGGGTGGCGCTGTCACTGTGGGCCGACGGACGGATACCGTTGTGTGCTGAGCTTACTTTTGTCCTCTCTGGGCAGCGGTATGGTGGGGCGGGGAACCCGCCGTGCTTGCTGGGAGAGGGGATAAAAGGGGCCGGCCATCTTGGTCACGGGGTTGTTGGTCCCTGGCACCTTTAGCCTGCGGACAGAGTTCGTGTTTGTCCTCTAGGCGGACTAGGCCTAGAGGACCACCGGAGATCGTGTTCCACCCTTGGCACCTTTAGCCTGGGGTGAGGTACTCGGACGGCGGTCCGGAGCTCAGTGCCCAACACTGAGTTCCGCGAGGGAAGGATCCTAAGGTACTCCGGAGATGGATGCTTGAATCCGAGGTGGACGTAATGGACCGGGAAGAGCTCCTCATCTGAAGACCCGGTGCAGCATACTGCTGGTGACGGGTGAGCCTCTTGTCGGAGACCGTCCGGAAGGTGAATTTCCCTCGTGCGGAGACCATAACCCACTCTTTGGAGGAGAGTGGAGGATCGAACTTGTGTCTGGGCCTATTCGTACACACACCTCCTTTTCTGTTCTATAGCCAAGGGAGTCCATTGTATGTGCTAAATAAAGGAGTGTTGGACTTTAACGGTCTGTGGCTCAAGTTTCTGGCAGACGAGGTTCTCGGAGACTCTTGGAGGGAGGGTCCGATGCACAGCACAGGCCCGAAGGTAAAGGAAGGCATTGCTAATACCACTTATACATCTGTGGTGGAAGCCAGGCGTAGCGCACCCTCTCCCTCCCCTATCATACCCCTAGACCAGAGACATTGCGAGCAGAACTTTAATAGAGGGGACGGGGAGAGGGGAGAAGAGCCCGCTACATACAGATATGCAGAAAATGCAGCAAAAACATTTTTTTTTGCCCTAAATTATTATTTTTTTAATAGCAGAATAGGAGAACAGTATCTACAGTGTGTATTTCACACGTACAGATATGCAGAAAACGCACCAACATTTTTTTTTTGCCCTAAATTTTTTTTTTGGAATAGCAGAATAGGAGAACAGTATCTAAAGTGTGTATCTCACAGTAACATATGCAGTGCTGGTGCACTGAGCTTGCATAAAATGCCCGCCGACGCCAACCTAACTAACAGACAGATAAAAATGATCTTTTCTCTGGCACTGGGCTCAGGGCAGGATAAAAAGATTGTGCAATGCACCCACACAACAAAAGCAAGGTAGATCGCTGAGTAATTTGATTTCTGAATCAGGACTCCTATCTATTTCTCTCCCTCAAAGCAGCAGCAGCAGCAGCAGCAACCTTTCCCTACACTATATAAAGCAGAGTGACGTGCTGTGCTATGTGCCTCTAGCTTATATAGAGGCTGGGTCACATGCTGCACTGGCCAATCACAGCCATGCTATTAGTAGGCATGGCTGTGATGGCTTCTAAGGGCACACGAGTTAAACAAATGTTGATTGGCTGCCCTGCAGCTTTTTAAAATGCGCCATTTCATTGCCGAACACCGAACCCGAACCCGAACATACAGTAAATTGTTCGGGTTCGCTCAACCCTAACACTAAATAAAAATACTGCAGCTCCCTGCCTGTATTTGTATCAGAACACCAGCAATTGTATTGAGGTAAGCTTTAGGTGCACACTGTGCAAAGGACACTAAAGCAAAATACTGCAGCTCCCTGCCTGTGTTTGTATCAGAACACCAGCAATTGTATTGAGGTAAGCTTTAGGTGCACACTGTGCAAAGGACACTAAAGCAAAATACTGCAGCTCCCTGCCTGTGTTTGTATCAGAACACCAGCAATTGTATTCAGGTAAGCTTTAGGTGCACACTGTGCAAAGGACACTAAAGCAAAATACTGCAGCTCCCTGCCTGTATTTGTATGAGAACACCAGCAATTGTATTGAGGTAAGGTTTAGGTACACACTGTGCAAAGGACACTAAATCAAAATACTGCAGCTCCCTGCCTGTGTTTGTATCAGAACACCAGCAATTGTATTGAGGTAAGCTTTAGGTGCACACTGTGCAAAGGACACTAAAGCAAAATAATGCAGCTCCCTGCCTGTATTTGTATCAGAACACCAGCAATTGTATTCAGGTAAGCTTTTGGTGCACACTGTGCAAAGGACACAGTACACTAAGTGAAACACTGCAGCTAGCACAATCACCTGCCTGCCTGTCAGTATAGAGAATAACAGGAACGGATCTAGCTAAACTGAATACAGTGTGTAAATATATATACAACATCTAGGATGCATATATATCCTCTACACACTGTAACTGCAGATAACTGACTCGCCTGCCTGCTCTATCTAAATCAAATCAAATTACACTGTCTGTCTCTCTCTCTGTCTCTTTCCTTTACCCAACGCCAACACACTACACAACACAACACTACACTACACAAGGCCGCCAAGCCGGTGACCTTATATAGTGTGGGGCATGTACCTACTCCTCTGAGCCTTGATTGGCCAAAGCCACCCTGGTTTGGCCAATTATGGCTCTCTGTACCTACGGCGCTGTGATTGGTCAAGCATGCGGGTCATAGTTCATGCTTGGCCAATCCTCAGCCAGCAATGCACTGCGATGCCGCAGTGAATTATGGGCCGTGACGCGCCACTCGAATTTGGCGCGAACGGACCATAATGTTAGAATTTCGACGAACGATCGAACAGCCTATGTTCAAGTCGAACATGGGTTCGACTCGAACTCGAAGCTCATCCCTACTTGCTTTCATGCAGCATTCACATACTATGAGGTCTATGTATATAAAATGTGTTTTGCCAATGTTTCAGTATGCGTGCAAAAGTCATAAATAATACCTGTAATGTTAGTAATAGGAGGTGTGACTATTAAATAACTCACCTTTATTTATATGTATTACAAATTTAATGCTTGTCCCCGTCAATATATTCCCCATTTGCACTAATACATTGCTGCAGTCTTGTTTTCCACATGTCGAAGGCATGGAGAAAATCTATTTCTGTCAGCTGTTTCAATACATCTGCCGTTTTCTTCTTTATAGCATCAACTGACTAAAAACGTGTCCCTTTAAGCACTGATTAAACTTTTGGGAATTTGTTCTCACATCCCTCGCTGAATCTTTGTGCCACTCAAACACATGCACACGAGCCAGGCTGTCATTCCCATAAGCTGTAGTAAGCATTTGAAAACATTATGTTAGTGTTTTGTGCAATTTTACAAAAAATTTCAAATTGAAACGTTGTTCAACTTTTAAACTTAGCATTGTTTCGTCACGATACAGGAAACACAACCAAATTAAATGGTGACTCACAATCAACTGAACGTCATACAGTGTTGCTACTTGTCATGCAGGTTCAAACATGTTCAAGGTCACCACGCATGCAGTTATAACTGGTTCTGACTGCTTTGTTTACTAGGTGGGATCACAGTCTCATTATTTAATAGACATATGTAGTGTAAATTTAGGGGTATCTGAGCTGTAAATGGCTCAGAGTGATCTATATAAATAGTTTGTTTCTGTTCCAGCTTTGGCTGTTTGTGCGAATTTCCCACTGTTGCCAGTAGGTGTCACTGTTGTCACAGGCCAGTGCGAGAAATACAGCCAGCTGAAGTGTATTGGATATTCTTTCTCCCAGAAAACAGCCCAATCAGGAGCTTCCTTGTAGCTGGGCATGCTGAAGGGAAGGATATTTAAGGGGCAGTGCCGTGTGCTCCGGGGTTCGTCTTGCCTCATGGCCCTCCAGGCCGGAGGCTATGCTGCTGTGTTTGCTGCAAGTAGGCCCAGAAGCCTGTCTGGGGCCTACTTAACTGAAGGTGATCCTGTGCTGTCTGTCCTGCGGGAAGAAGCCACTCAAACGGAGAATATTCCAGGGGAGGACCTTACTGGAGAGGACCGAGCTGATGGCTGGTATCTCAGGAAGGGTATGGTGACTCGTTTGGAGGATGCACCCAAGTAACCTACCTCACAGTACTGTCGGATGGCTTAAAGGTTCAGGTACTGTGCAGCTGACCTAACTGACTACTGGCTAAACAATCCTGTGGCAGGGGATTATCTAGGAGTTTCCACTTTTCACTCAAGTCTGTGGCAGAGACATTGTCCGTTATCACTCAAGTCTGTGGCAGAGATTTTGTCCGTGCTTCATACTGGCTGCTAGGTCAGTGTGAGAGGCCTATCCGGTAGTCGCAAGAACCAGAGGCAGAGAGCTGTGTCATCTGGATTCAAGAATCGCATTAGTGATCTGAAAGAAACCAAGGTATCTGAACTTCCCCTAACCCTCTATCCCCTACCTGAAGTTGTGTAATAAAGCAGTTGAGAAAAAGACTGAAGTGACTGGCAATCACCTTTTTCAAAACTACTAACGTAGACTCTTAAGTTCTGGGACGGTGAAGTGTGGGGTAACGGCAGGACCCAAAATTAATCCAGCAGCTCCTTCGGGGGTATCGCTACATGTGGGGGCTCGGAGTCTGGAATTGCCGTTACCCTTAGCAACCTAAGGAAAGTCATTCACTGAGAGTCTATGCTAAAAGAGGGCCTTGGACTTTGTTACTTTTCCGGGACAAGTGGGGTTAAGATCAGATCAACTTTTCTAACTGCGTAGGTGGGGGCGGAGCCAAGAAAGCCCAGGAAACTACGTGACTAAAAGAGAAAGTGGAAGGAGTTCCCGCCTGTTGCTGCGTGAAGCGCGTGTGGGTGTCTGCCGCTGAAGAGACAGAGGATCCATGTCTGCATTTTCATTGATGCAATCTGCAATGGGGCCCAATATGCTTCCTAATAGCCCCGCTGCAAGTGCCATGCTGTCCGGAACCCTGCTGACGGATACCGGCATTCGCCTGAAGCCTCATGTGCAGTTTGTGTTGTACACGATCGGAGACCTGGAAGCGCTGGGTATGATATCCCCCAAGTTTGAGGGACTGGCCATACATCCCCGTCCATTTGTCCGGTGCCTGCATTGCGGGGAGTACCTGTTCGCAGTGGAGCAACCTACCATGTCACCCTGTGCCTACCGAGTAGACTGGGCCACGGGTATTGCTACAGTAGAAGCTGCTGCCCTTCCTCCTGCAGTGAAATCTACACCCACCACGCCTGCTGCGGTGAGGGTTCCTGTTACAGAGGATGTCGCTGCTATTGCTGCCAGAGAGCCATCAGCGGACATCGCCCCTGCTACTATCTCCGCTGCACCTGTCCAGAGGAAGGTGGGATATGTGAAGGCATCCCGCGGCCGCGGTAGAGGCCTACCCCACAGACTACCAGAACCGGAGCCAGAGGAAGGCCTGACCCCTGGAAAATCCACGACAGGAACTGGCGAGAGATCTGGGGAAAACATGTCTGGAACTGTATGTAAATATTTGCCTGCGGAGGAATTAAGGGACTCTGAGTTAGACTCCCTGTCAGATGTTTCTGGAGATGATGATTTATTTGAGACTGTCACAAGAACTGTTGTGGGCTAATGGGGAGGACGTTGCTTCTGCCTTTACCTTCTCAGAATGGGCAGCATTAGATTCGGAGAAGACAACACCCAGTGTGGAACCCCCCCAGTGTTATTAGAGAAACCCCAACAGCCCAATTGCACCTGAGAAATCATCTGCCAGATCCATGGTGCAGAAGTCGCCAAATCCATGTGTGCTTCCAGGATTGGGAAACACTAGAGCTCTGCCAAAACTTTCCTGGTTGCAAAGAGTGATCATAAAGAAAGTTGCCACCGAGTATGGTCTGGAGTTTCCTTATGTTCCCAAAGAGCTTGTGCAGGAAATCGAGTCCAAATGAGAACAATGGTACAGTGAAGCTATTTGGGATCATTTGTCTGTGCCAAATTTTTTAGAAAAGCTGGATATTATTTTGCTATGGATGAGCGTTTCAACGGATGCTTGCTACAGTGGAACTATGGCAGGCACATCTATGCTGATAAGGTGGTCATCCGCAAGTACAAGTACACTGCTGCTCTCTCAGCTGCTGCTACTCACTCTGGTCTCACAAAATAGCTGAAATGGTTAATAATACTGTTTTTGGAGCTTAGGGCGGCTCCTTATGATGTTTCCTAACTAAACGCATATAGACGCAAATGTGGTAAAACACGGCATGCAAACGCCACAAAGCGTGCCTTTCTAAACAGTAAACACCGCTTTCAACCTTATGCCGCGTACACACGATCGTGATTCACGGCGGTGAAAACACCGCCGTGAATCACGACATGAAATAAAATGAAAAACGAGGGAACGGTATTTTCCCCCACACACGACCGTTTTTCCCATCATTTTTTTCTTTGTCGAGAAAAACGACCGTCTGTGGGCTCCCCGGCAGTGTCTCCCTATGGGAAAACTGCCGCGGAAAAAAATGATGGAAAAAACGATGAGAAAATTTAGAACATGTTCTAATTTTTCTCGTCTTTTTTCTGCCGTTTTTCTCAACGAGAAAAACGACATAAAGCCCACAGACGATCGTTTTTCTCGGCGAAAAAAAAAAATGTCATTTTTCCCGACGGGAAAAATGATCGTGTGTACGCGGCATTAGTTCTGAAGACTTTGCACCAGCGTCCCGTGTACATGGGGCCTAAAAACGCCTATGCCATTTACAGCTCAAAAACGCCATGGTGGCCATGAGGCCATAGGCTAACATGGAGAGCCATTTTTAAGCTGCAAAAAACGCTCAAACAAGCGGCTGGAAAAACGTCTGTGTGCATGTAGCCTTATATTAATCACTTGCTTGCTGGCCACTTAAACCCCCTTCCTGCCCAGACCAATTTTCAAATTTCAGCGCTGATGCACTTTGAATGACAATTGCGCGCTCATACAACACTGTAACCCAATAAAAATATATTATTTTTTTGCACACAAATAGAGCTTTCTTTTGGTGCTATTTGAACATCTCTTGTTTTTTTTTTTTTTTTTTATAAATACAAAAGACCGACTAAAAAAAAAGAAATTAGGATATTTTAACCACTTCAGCACCGGGCCTATTCTGGCACTTCTCTCCTTCATGTACAAATCATAAATTTATGGCTATAAAATTACTTCAAAACCCCAAACATTATATATGTTTTTTTAGCAGACACCCTAGGGAATAAAATGACAGTCATTGCAAATTTGTATCTCGCTCGGTATTTGCGCAATAAAGTTTCAAACGCCTTTTTTTGGGGAAAAAAAATGGTTTCATGAATTTAAAAAAATTACAAAACAGTAAAGTTAGCCCAATTTTTTGGTATAATGTGAAAGATGTTGTTATGCTGAGTAAATAGATACCTAACATGTCACGCTTTAAAATTGCGCACACTCATGGAATGACACCAAACGTCAGTACTTAACCCCTTCCATACCGGGCCATTGGAAAATGACGCCGGCAGGAACCCTCTCTCCCTCCGGGTGGGCGTCATATGACGTCCTGGGTTTGAGGGGGGATATCTGAATGATGTCTGCAGCTAGAGGCATCATTCAGATATCCTTTTTTTCAGCCGGCGATCCTGCGCACCATAAGAACGATCATAGTGGCGGTTCCACCACTTGATCAGTCTTATAGGCGGTGGGAGGGGACATCCCCCCCTCCCGCCACCATCCAGTGCTTTTCCGGGCTCTCCCGTGCCATCGGGGACCCGGAGAGAATCGTCGGCGCCGGTGGTGGGTCACGTGACAAGCATAGAGATGACTGGTGACCAGATGGTCACCAGTCATCTCTATGATTGTCGGAGGCCCGGGCACGATGTGATGACGTCACGCCCGGGTCCTCAAATGTAAACAAAGCTGCCATTGCGGCCAGGGCCGTCGGAACAGGAGAGGCAAACCAAGCAACTGCTTGGGGCCCCAAGCTGGCCTGGGGCCCCAGCGGAGCGTCCCCCCTCCCGCGATCGGCGCCCCCCTCCCATTCAGGCGCTGGGAGCAGGGCCGTCTTTAATGCAGAGCAAATGGGTCATCTGCCCAGGGCCCATTTATTGTTGGAGGGCCCAAAACGCTGATAAACCAAGTGCATTTGTTTTCTCCTCCATTCTATCCAGCTCGGCACGGGTTAAGTGAAGTCACGTCCCTGCAGTGTCTCTTCTACTGACCCCGCCCCTTCCCCTTATCTCAGTCTGAGTGGACTGAGCCTCTTCCCCCGGCGATGTGCTGCATTCCGCCCCTCCTATCCCTCCTCTGCGGGCGGCTGCCGATGACATCGCTCTGCAAAGTGAGTAAACTTGTCTCCCTCTGAGACACTGTGTGCTGTCCTGAGCCAGGTTCCCCCTCCCAACACCTCTGCCGGGTTAGCCCCCCTTATCAAAATTTTTGAAAAAATCTTATGCAGTTTGTTAGATCTTTGTTAGATCAGGTTAGATCAACCGTTGTTTGCGTTAGATCTCACACAGAAGAAGCAATATTAACAGTTATTTGCTGGGGGGGCTAACCCGTCATCAGCCTCCCCTTATCAAAAAATTGACCAAACAGTTAGCTATTTTGGAAGCTATTTGTTAGATCCGGTAAGATCAAGTGGTTTTAACGTTAGATCTCACATAATTAGAGACTTATTAAGTGATTAATGAGGGGGGGCTGGCCCCCCCTTATGAAATTTTCAGGCCAAAAATCATTCAGGCTAATAGATATTCGTTGGATCCGGTAAGATCAAGTGGTTTTAACGTTAGATCTCACATAATTTCAGAGATATTCCACATACAAATACTGATATTAGGTGGTACATAAGGAAGGGTTGGCCCCCCCTTATCAAATTTTCGGGCCAAAAATTATTCAGGCTAATAGATATTCGTTAGATCCGGTAAAATCAAGTGGTTTTAACGTTAGATCTCACATAATTTCAGAGATATTCCACATAAAAATACTGATATTAGGTGGTACATAAGGACGGGTTGGCCCCCCCTTATCAAATTTTCGGGCCAAAAATCATTCAGGCTAATAGATATTCATTAGATCCGGTAAGATCAAGTGGTTTTAACGTTAGATCTCACATAATTAGAGACTTATTAAGTGATTAATGAGGGGGGCTGGCCCCCCTTATCAAATTTTCAGGCCAAAAATCATTCAGGCTAATAGATATTCATTAGATCCGGTAAGATCAAGTGGTTTTAACGTTAGATCACACATAATTTCAGAGTTATTCCACATAAAAATACTGATATTAGGTGGTACATAAGGACGGGTTGGCCCCCCCTTATCAAATTTTCGGGCCAAAAATTATTCAGGCTAATAGATATTCGTTAGATCCGGTAAGATCAAGTGGTTTTAACGTTAGATCTCACATAATTTCAGGGATAATCCACATACAAATACTGATATTAGGTGGTACATAAGGATGGGTTGGCCCCCCCTTATCAAATTTTCGGGCCAAAAATCATTCAGGCTAATATATATTCATTAGATCCGGTAAGATCAAGTGGTTTTAACGTTAGATCTCACATAATTTCAGAGATATTCCACATACAAATACTGATATTAGGTGGTACATAAGGACGGGTTGGCCCCCCCTTATCAAATTTTCGGGCCAAAAATCATTCAGGCTAATAGATATTCGTTAGATCCGGTAAGATCAAGTGGTTTTAACGTTAGATCTCACATAATTTCAGAGATATTCCACATAAAAATACTGATATTAGGTGGTACATAAGGACGGGTTGGCCCCCCCTTATCAAATTTTCGGGCCAAAAATCATTCAGGCTAATAGATATTCGTTAGATCCGGTAAGATCAAGTGGTTTTAACGTTAGATCTCACATAATTTCAGAGATATTCCACATACAAATACTGATTTTAGGTGGTACATAAGGACGGGTTGGCCCCCCCTTATCAAATTTTCAGGCCAAAAATCATTCAGGCTAATAAATATTCGTTAGATCCGGTAAGATCAAGTGGTTTTAATGTTAGATCTCACATAATTAGAGACTTATTAAGTGATTAATGAGGGGGGGCTGGCCCCCCCTTATCAAATTTTCGGGACAAAAATCATTCAGGCTAATAGATATTCGTTAGATCCGGTAAGATCAAGTGGTTTTAACGTTAGATCACACATAATTTCAGAGATATTCCACATACAAATACTGATATTAGGTAATACATAAGGACGGGTTGGCCCCCCTTTATCAAATTTTCGGGCCAAAAATCATTCAGACTAATAGATATTCGTTAGATCCGGTAAGATCAGTTGGTTTTAACGTTAGATCACACATAATTTCAGAGATATTCCACATAAAAATATTGATATTAGGTGGTACATAAGGACGGGTTGGCCCCCACTTATCAAATTACACAGTACACACCTGACAGTGACACAAGGCCTGTCTTGTGCCCCAGCCACCTTCCAAAGGCTAATGGAGAAGAGCGTGGGTGACATGAAACTGATCGAGGTGTTGGTGCACTTAGACGACATCATCGTTTTCGGCAAGATACTGGAAGAGCACGAAAAACATCTGGAGAAGGTCCTGAAGAGACTGCATGATAAGGAGGTTGAAGCTGTCTCTGGAAAAGTGACAGTTTTACCAACCCTCAGTCAACTACCTTGGCCATATTGTGTCTGCCGACAAAGTGGCCACCGACCCCCAGAAGCTGGAAGCTGTCACCTCCTGGCCGAGGCCTACCAACGTGACTGAGCTTAGGTCATTTCTGGGATTCTGCTCTTATTACAGAAGATTTGTCAAGGGATTCGCTAAGACGCTGACTCTGATCTGGCGAAGCCTGTCAGACCAGCTGGAGGGCCCAGAAAACCCAGAGAGTCCATTCAGGAACAATGGACTCCGAAGTGTGAAGAGGTTTTAGGCAGCTGAAGTGAAGCCTAACAACCGCTTCTGTTCTGGCCTATGCAGATCCAACCAAGCCATATGAGCTACATGGTGACGCCAGTCGAGATGGGTTAAGTGGGGTGCTATATCAAGAGCATGACGGTCATCTACGGCCTGTTGCCTACATGAGTCGGAACTTGGCCCCCCGCCGAGAAGAACTACCCCATGCACTAACTTGAGTTCCTGGCCTTGAAGTGGGTGGTGGTGGATAAGCTGAGGGATTATCTATATGGAGCGGAGTTCGTGATCAAGACTGACAACAATCCTCTCACCTACATCCTCACTACCACCAAGTTGGATGCCACGGGTCACAGATGATTGGCTACTCTATCAGGGTTTATTTTCAGCCTGAAACAAGATGCGGATGCTTTGTCAAGAAGGCCCCATTGTTCCAGAGACCCCCCAGCTGACATCTGAAGGGGTACGAGCCTTATGTCAAGGAGCAGAACATCAAGCTGGAGAAGGATCCAGGGCCGAAGACATTGGAGTGTCAGCCGCTGGTGTCCCCAGATGTTATTGCAATGTCACCCGAGTCGGGGATAAAGGTCTGCCCGAAGCTGTCAAAGAATGACCTGCAGAGGGACCAGTTGGAGGACCCTCCCTGCAGCTTGGCATTGAAGGCCTTGGAGAGCCAACGCCCTGACTTGCTCCTCACTGACTCCCCAAAGGAAACCCGTCTGCTGCACCGAGAGTGGGATCAGTTTCAGGTGCACCAAGGGTTGGGCTACCGAAGGGGCCCCTCTGACGATTCTGAAAGAAAATTGCAGCTATTCCTACCTGAAAAACATAGGGAGACAGTATTAACTGCCCTACATGACAACCATGGCCACCTAGGGCCCAAAAGGACTTTTGACCTGGTGAGGGACAGGTTCTACTGGCCCTGCATGCAGGCTGAAGTTGAGGACTATTGCCACTCCTGCATCAGATGTATCCAAAAGAAGACTTTGCCTCACGAGCTGCCCCAATGGGCCATCTTCAGAGTCAGGGACCCATGGAGCTGGTGTGCATTGACATTCTGTGTTTGGAGCCTGATTTTAGTGGGCAGGAAAATATCCTCGTAGTGACTGACCATTTCACTCGATATGCCCAGGCGTTTTCCACGAGGGACCAACAAGCATCCACGGTGGCCAAGATCTTTGTGGAGAAATTCTTTGTGCACTATGGTCTGTCCCAATGCATCCACTCTGATCAGGGGAGAGATTTTGAGAGTAGTCTCATCAAGAGACTTTTAGACCTGTTGGGCATCAGGAAGTCTAAACCCCCCCCCCCCGTATCATCCTCAAGGAGATCCTCAACCACAAAGATTCAACCAAACCCTCCTGGATATGCTCGGAACTCTAAATTCAGAACAAAAACTGCACTGGAGCAAGCATATAGTGGCTTTGTGCATGCTTATAACAGCACCGCCAATGATGCCACAGGTTACGCTCCCTATAGTTTGATGTTCGGACGGTAGGCTCAGCTGCCAGTCGACTTGGCCTTCGGCACATCCCTCGACCATACCTCAGCAACTTCCCGCTGGAAGTCACAGCCCTATGTCATTTGCAAGCATCTGCCTGGACTCCCAGTATATCAAATTCGGCCAGAGGGAAGCACAGGACTTGGCATCGCAATCATCTGTTGCCTCTGTCAGAAGCAGTTCATGTGCCACCACAGCCAGATTTACAGTCCACACCCACGGCCTCTCAAAGATCCCAGCCAGTGACTAGATCTCACTCTCAGTCTGTACCCCTTGCTGAAGATGAAAACCGCGAGGCAGGACAACCTCCCCTCCTATGCTAATTGGTTGGATATTCCTCTGCCATGGTTTTATGCAGATGCAAATTGTATGGTTTCCTGTGCACACTAACCTGTTTTTTTTTATTTTTACGTGTGTATATCAAAAGCATGTAACAGGTCATAGACTCTTTAGCACCTTTAGCGGACCTAAGATTTTTTGGTGGGGGGAGTGTGTAGCGGGGGCTGCTCTGTCACCCATGGTCCCACACCTCCCTCCATTCCCACCAGGAACCGTCGGACTGAATAGACACTGACACAGGCACTTACTGAGGGAGAGCACGTCTGTCAGTACCTGTGGGGGATTTCTCCCCCTAACTCTACTCTTCCTTGAGTGACGAGCAGCGCTCACTCACGGCATCAGTCGGCTCTGCTCTCTTCTCTGTGTTCCTATTGGCAGGGAGAGGAAGTCAATCAAGCAGCAGCAGAGGACCACAGGACATAAAGGCTCATCACAAAATGGCACCATTGATTTTTACTGGGGATGGAGCTACTACTTCTGCTTTGAAAGAAGGGGGCTAGCTGAAGACTTAAGCTTGTTGGTCTGAAAAGAGATCACCATGAGGCTGGGAGGTGAACGGAGGTGTGAGAAGAGACAACAGGCATCCGCTGAAGAACCATCCAAAGACGGTTCCAGAGACCATCCAGAGACGGTTGAAGATGGATGTACCTTCTGTAAAACCTAATATCCCTATTTTTATGTGAAATATCTCTGAAATTATGTGAAATCTAACATTAAAACCACTTGATCTTACCGGATCTAACGAATATCTATTAGCCTGTGTAGCGCCCTGCTCCTATTGGGTAGGCGCTAGTGTAAATTTAGTTATCTGAGCTTTCGTTTAGCTCAGAACAATTGTACCAAATTATGGTCTCTGTTCCAGTTTAGCTGGGCTGCACATTTTCCACCTGACTGTAGGTGTCGTTGTTGCCACAGGTCAAGGTTGGAAATGCAGTAGGCTGGATGCATTGGGTATTCCTTTCCCGGAGACAGCGCAATGGGAGTGGTGACCCTGCTGTGCATTCTGAGAGAGGGTACTTAAGGAGCAGACACCATTTTCCGGGGTCTTCTGATCCTGACCTGACGGCCTTCCTGGCCTCAGGGATGTGTTAGTAGTTTTCTGCCTCGGGGCCTGTAGGCCCGAGGCTCTGTTGCTGAGAGTAGGCCCAGGAGTTTCTGGGGGCCTACTGATCTGGGGATGGTCCTGTGTCACCTTGCCTGAGGGAAGGGACTGAACAATTGAGGGCTCAATTGGAGGACGCATCCGGATAAAAATTTGCCTTGCAGTGCTGCCGGCTGGCTGAAAGATCCTGGCACTGTGTGTTGTGTTTTCAGAACTTTATCAAGTGAGTGATTACCCAAGTCTGTGGCAGAGACTATTTGTATTCTTCAAGTCTGGCAAAAACTATTTGTATTCTTCAAGTCTGTGGCAGAGACTTTTGGCCGAGCACCGCACCGGCTTCTAGGTCAGTGAGAGAGGCCTATCCGGTGGTTGCTATACCCAGTGTGGAGACTGTTTGTTCTCTGGATTAAGAAGTACCCGTGATCCGCAAGCAAGGTACCTGAATCCCCCCCCTAACCCTCCATCCCTCTGTTAATAAAACCCTTGAGAAAAAGAGACTAAGTGGTGCAGACATTTGTGAGAAATTCTTCAAGGAAGACCCCTAGGACGGACGTGGTGAACAGTAAGGTAATGGCAGACCCAAATCTTAAACCAACAGCCCCTGCGGGGGTATTGCTACACCTGATATAGACACTAGTATGGATATCCGTGCATCGATACCAAATATCCATAATATCCCTGTAATTATGTATAATCAACCATTAAAACCACTTGATCTTACCGTATTTAACGAATATCTATTAGCCTGAATGATTTTTGGACAGTAAATTGCATGTGGGGGGGCCAACCTGTCCTTGTGTACCACCTAATATCAGTATTTGTATGTGGAATATCTCTGAAATTATATGAGATCTAACGTTAAAACCACTTGATCTTACCGGATCTAACGAATATCTATTAGCCTGAATTATTTTTGGCCAGAAAATTTGATAAGGGGGGGCCAACCCCCCTCATTAATCACTTAATAAGTCTCTAATTATGTGAGATCTAACATTAAAACCACTTGATCATACCGGATCTAACGAATATCTATTAGCCTGAATGATTTTTGGCCCGAAAATTTGATAAGGGGGGGCAACCCTTCCTTATGTACCACCTAATAGTATTTTTATATGGAATATCTCTGAAATTATGTGTGATCTAACATTAAAACCACTTGATCTTCCTGGATCTAACGAATATCTATTAGCCTGAATGATTTTTGGCCCGAAAATTTGATAAGGGGGGGCAACCCTTCCTTATGTACCACCTAATAGTATTTTTATATGGAATATCTCTGAAATTATGTGTGATCTAACATTAAAACCACTTGATCTTCCTGGATCTAACGAATATCTATTAGCCTGAATGATTTTTGGCCCGAAAATTTGATAAGGGGGGGCAACCCTTCCTTATGTACCACCTAATAGTATTTTTATATGGAATATCTCTGAAATTATGTGTGATCTAACATTAAAACCACTTGATCTTCCTGGATCTAACGAATATCTATTAGCCTGAATGATTTTTGGCCCGAAAATTTGATAAGGGGGGGCCAACCCGTCCTTATGTACAACCTAATATCAGTATTTGTATGTGGAATATCTCTGAAATTATGTGAGATCTAACGTTAAAACCACTTGATCTTACCGGATCTAACGAATATCTATTAGCCTGAATGATTTTTGGCCCGAAAATTTGATAAGGGGGGCCAACCCTTCCTTATGTACCACCTAATATCAGTATTTGTATGTGGAATATCTCTGAAATTATGTGAGATCTAACGTTAAAACCACTTGATCTTACCAGATCTAATGAATATCTATTAGCCTGAATGATTTTTGGCCTGAAAATTTGATAAGGGGGGGCCAGCCCCCCCTCATTAATCACTTAATAAGTCTCTAATTATGTGAGATCTAACGTTAAAACCACTTGATCTTACCGGATCTAACGAATATCTATTAGCCTGAATGATTTTTGGCCCGAAAATTTGATAAGGGGGGGGCCAACCCATCCTTATGTTCCACCTAATATCAGTATTTGTATGTGGAATATCTCTGAAATTATGTGAGATCTAACGTTAAAACCACTTGATCTTACCGGATCTAACGAATATCTATTAGCCTGAATGATTTTTGGCCCAAAAATTTGATAAGGGGGGGCCAACCCGTCCGTATGTACCACCTAATATCTATATTTGTATGTGGAATATCTCTGAAATTATATGAGATCTAACGTTAAAACCACTTGATCTTACCGGATCTAACGAATATCTATTAGCCTGAATCATTTTTGGTCAGAAAATTTGATAAGGGGGGCCAGCCCCCCCTCATTAATCACTTAATAAGTCTCTAATTATGTGAGATCTAACGTTAAAACCACTTGATCTTACCGGATCTAACAAATAGCTTCCAAAATAGCTAACTGTTTGGTCAATTTTTTGATAAGGGGGGGCTGATGACGGGTTAGCCCCCCCAGCAAATAACTGTTAATATTGCTTCTTCTGTGTGAGATCTAACGCAAACAACGGTTGATCTAACCTGATCTAACAAAGATCTAACAAACTGCATGAGATTTTTTCAAAAATTTTGATAAGGGGGGGGCTAACCCGGCAGAGGTCCTCCCAACACCTCTGATAACTTTTCAGGGAGTCTCAGATGCTGCAGAACTTCTTGGGGTGGCAGGGCAGGACTGCTGGGAGTTGTATTGCAGGGCAGTGTTTGGCTGCTGCAGAACGTCTTGGAGGGGGGGCTGCTGCCTGCTGGGAGTTGTAGTGCAGGGTAGAGTTTGGCTGCTGCAGAACTTCTTGGAGGGGGGGCTGCTGCCTGCTGGGAGTTGTAGTGCAGGGCAGAGTTTGGCTGCTGCAGAACTTCTTGGAGGGCAGGGCTGCTAAGTGTTGTAGTGCAGGGCAGTGATTGACAGCTGTGTGCTCAATGATAACCCCCTCCCTGCTTCTCCACCCCCCAATAATAATCCCCCTCCCCGCTTCACCACCCTCAGCAATAACCCCCCTCTCCGCTTCACCCTCAGCAATAACCCCCCTCCCCGCTTCTCCACCCTCAGCAATAACCCCCCTCCCCCCTTCTTCACCTTCAACAATAAACCCCTTCTCCCTGCCTCTCCACCAGCAACAATAAACCCCCTTCTCCCTGCCTCTCCACCAGCAACAATAAACCCCCTTCTCCCTGCCTCTCCACCACCAACAATAAACCCCCTTCTCCCTGCCTCTCCACCACCAACAATAACCCCAATCCCTACCTCTCCACCCCCAAAAATAACCCCAATCCCTGCCTCTCCACCCCCAAAAATAACCCCAATCCCTGCCTCTCCACCCCCAAAAATAACCCCAATCCCTGCCTCTCCACCCCCCACAATAACCCCAATTCCTGCCTCTCCACCCCCAACAATAACCCCAATCCAATCTTCTCCACCACCAAAAATAACCCCAATCCCTGCCTCTCCATCCCCAACAATAACTCCTTCCCTGCTTCTCACCCTACAGCAATACCCCTCCTTTCTGCAGAAACAGCAGCGTGCTGATAGTTAATAAGTGACAATGTAGTATGGAGCCCCCCACACTGTGTAATCATGGAGGTATTATGGGGAGGATCCTGTTTAGTGATGGGCGTAGTATTGGGGAGAGGGTCCTGTGCAATGATGTGGGAGGAGGGTCCTGTAATTATGGGGGTAGTATGGGGAATGGGGTCCTATGTAGTGATTTGGGTAGTATGGGGGAGGGAGTCCTGTGTAATGATGGGGGGCAAAATTGCATGGGGGGCCCCAAGAAAATGTTTGCCCAGGGTCCAATCAATATTAAAGACGGCCCTGCCCCCACAGTCCTCTCCTCTACATACTGCCCCCATCATACCCACCACAGTCCTCTCCTCTACATACTGCCCCCATCATACCCACCACAGTTCTCTCCTCTACATACTGCCCCCATCATACCCACCACAGTTCTCTCCTCTACATACTGCCCCCATCATACCCACCACAGTCCTCTCCTCTACATACTGCCCCCATCATACCCACCACAGTCCTCTCCTCTACATACTGCCCCCATCATACCCTCCACAGTCCTCTCCTCTACATACTGCCCCTATCATACCCTCCGCAATCCTCTCATGTACATACTGCCTCCATCTTACCCTCTGCACTATCAGATGTAAAGGGGAACAAACCCTGTGCATTCAGATGTAAAGGGGGACTCTGCGGATTCAGATCTAAAGGGGAACTCTGTTGACTCTGATGTAAAGGGGAACTCTGTTGACTCTGATGTAAAGGGAGACTCTTGTGATTAATTCCATATGATTAGAAATGTTATTTAATCACAAAAATATATGTATAGTGTATACTACATAGCAAAATTGCTGTGCATTGCTTTGTACAGAGGTAATGAATTTAATGTACTACAAAAAAATAAATAAAAAATTGGCGTGCGCTACTTAAGCGTTCGGGTTTGGCTTGACGAAAAGGTGGCAACACTACCCCCCTCGGGGGCCCCAAATTCTCAATCTGCTTGGGGCCCCCAAATTCCTTCAAACGGCCCTGATTGCGGCTGTAAGTATGAGATCAGTGAATTTTTTTTCACAATCTCATGCTTTCCAGCCTGGAGGAGAGATGTGGGGTCTTATTGACCCCGCATCTCTCCATAAAGAGGACCTGTCACACACATTCCTATTACAAGGGATGTTTACATTCCTTGTAATAGGAATAAAAGTGATCAAAAAAAAAAAAAGTGTAAAAAAAAAAAAGTAAAAATAAAAAAAAAAAAATAAGTAAAATAATAAAAAAATATATATATATATATATTTTTTTAAATGCCCGTCCCCAATAGCTAGCGCTTAGAAGCGAACACACACGTAAGTCCCGCCCGCATATGTAAACGCCGTTCAAACCACATATGTGAGATATCGCCGCGTGCGTTAGAGCGCGTGCAACAATTCTAGCACTAGACCTCCTCTGTAACTCTAACCTGGTAACCTGTAAAAATTTTCAAAGCGTCGCCTATGGAGATTTTTAAGTACCGAAGTTTGGCGCCATTCCATGAGTGTGCGCAATTTTAAAGTGTGACATGTTAGGTATCTTTTTACTCGGCGTAATATAAGCTTTCATATTCTTCAAAATAATTGGGCTAACTTTACTGTTTTGTTATTTTTTAATTCATGAAACCATTTTTTTTCCCCCAAAAAAGGCGTTTAAAAAATTATTGCAACGACCGTCATTTTATTCCCTAGGGTGTCTGCTAAAAAATATATATATAATGTTTGGGGGTTCTGAGTAATTTTCTAGCAAAAGAATGATGATTTGTACATGTAGGAGAGAAGTGCCAGAATAGGCCCGGTATGGAAGTGGTATAAAAAGCCCTGTATGGAAGTGGTTAAAAATCTCCCTAAGCGATGCTTAATTTTTTTTTACACGTTACCATTTTCGCATTACAGAGGAGGTCTAGTGCTAGAATTGTTGCACTCTTTCTAACGCACGCAGCAATACCTCACATGTGTGGTTTGAACGGCGTTTACATATGTGGGCGGAACTTACGTGTGTGTTCGCTTCTGAGCGCGAGCTACCGGGGACATGGGCGTTTTTTTTTTTTTATTATTATTTTTTTAGTTTTTTACTTTATTGTATTCCTTACTCTTTTTTTAAGTTTTTTGTTTTTTTGATCACTTTTATTCCTATTACAAGGAATGTAAACATCCCTTGTAATAGGAATCTATTTTGACAGGTCCTCTTTATGGAGAGATGCAGGGTCAATAAGACCCCACTTCTCTCCTCCAGGCTGGAAAGCATGAGATCGGTCAAAAAAATTCACCGATCTCATGCTGACAGCCGAGATCCCAGCTTTGTTTACATACGGGAACCCGGCGTGATGTCATAACGTCGCGCCCGGGCCTCCGACGGTCATAGAGATGATTGGTGACCATCTCTATGCTTCCCATCCGTTCTCCGAGCCCCAGATGGCACGGGAGAGCCCGGAGAAGCACTGGATGGCGGCGAGAGGGGGGGGGGACATCCCCTCCCGCCGCCTATAAGAACGATCAAGAGGCGGAACTGCCGCTATGATCGTTTTTATCGTGCACAGAATCGCCGGCTGAAAAGAATGATATCTGAATGATGCCTGCAACTAAAGGCATCATTCAGATGTCACCGCACAAAGCCAATGACGTCATTTGACGGTGGGCGGTAGGAAAGTGGTTAATATTTAGAAAATTTTGAAAAAAGGTAATTTTTCTCCTTCATTGATGTACACTGATGAGACTGCACTGATGGGCACCAATAAGGTGGCAAGGGTGGGCACTGAGAGGTGGAATTGCTAGTTGGCACTGGTGGGCATTGAGAAGTGGCACTGCTAGGTGGCAATGATAGTTGGCAGTGATGGGCACTGATAGGCAGCACTGATAGGTGGCACTGATTGGCACCATTGGTGGGCATTATTAGGTGGCACTGGCAGGGGCTACTGATTGTCACAGATGACGCAGAATTGCCTTTTTTTATGCTCACGCTGTCAGCACAAGGAGAAAACAAAAACCATTACCCAGCTTTTGTTTACATCACGTGATCAGCTGTCATTGGCTGACAGCTGATCACATGGTAAGGGACAGGGATCGGCCCCTTATTCGGATCTATCATCACCCGAGTCTCAGTGACTCGGTGACCACATCGCGTGTGCACGAAGGGGAGGACGTCTATTGATGGACTCCCGGCAATTGAGGACCGTGCTGATCTCAAGTGATTGAAGAGGGTCTAAATGGGCCATTGACATGCATCACAATTCAACTTAGGAATGTGTCTTTGCAAAGTTAAACTAAATGAAATCCTTTCTTATTTTTGCTTGGGGATAGAGTGCAGAGGGATTAGAAGTCTAGACAGTTTTTGGGGATGTCTGCACCCCTGATAGGGTGAAGACAACTCCCAAATTTGGCCACTTTATCCTTCCAAATAATTAACTTCCTGTCACATAACCACACAGGAAGTGAGGGAAAACCCCTACCAATGTCTTTCCTTGGGGACACACAGGTCAATGTAAATACTTTCCCCATTATGTACATTGCACTCCAGAGAACAGGATGAGGCTGGGGTGGACTATGTTGGCACCTTATGCTAACTGACGACCAGTTAAGAGTAGGTAGTAAAAAAGGGGTTTTTATTACAAAAATATATAAAGAAACAATTCTTTTGACATTTCATAGAAATAGTAGTAATTCCGTGACATTTCCATGTATCATACCATTACAATCAATGGACCAGAATACAACTGTACATACATAAATTGTGCTCTACATGTTTCACGTTGTGATTCAAAAACAGAATCCGCTTCTTCAGGAGCTATGTATATATGTATGGATTTTCAATGGACATAGAATGAAAGATTAAGTTGTCACGTAACTATGAAATGAAATAGAAGAAAACATTGTAAGCAAAATTGTAGTGGATATAAATAGTATATTTTAGTATAAAACACCAGGCCAAACTTGGCCATAGATGAGCGCCATATCATACAGTCTTACCAAAGGTGCTGGACCAGAGGGGACAGGCCGCGAACCATAAATTCCCGTTATGTCATGAGGGAGAAAGTATTACCACTACTTTATCCCGGTTATATCTCCAGGCTTTACTCCCAGACCCAGTGCAGTAACTGGCATAAGTGGATTGCAGAATTGCTGCTTTGCTAATGGGAGAGATTTGCGCCATGTCTTCACAGTTTTTTCTCCATTTTGGGAAAGATTCCCTGATCCAAGATGGCGGTCTGTGCATCGACCCGGGTCTTGCACTATTGAGGGCTGACCGTGCATCATTCATTCATTTTTTATTATATGCGGGTCTACCTGCTTTACCACGTCATGTGGATGTGCCCCTGCACTTTACTGCATGGAGCACGATTGTCCATATGGTGGAGCGCCTAGCGTATCCACCACTCAGGACATTGCGCGTGTGTCATCTGACACACGCGCACCACGTGACTTAGGTAATGACGTCAGACGCAATACCAGCGTCGGCGGGCGGGCTCTCCATGCATATTAAAGCAGTCACAACAGCTGATAGCCAGCTGTGTGCTGCTCGGGGACACATCCACATTCATCTCTCGGTTTAACAGGTAAGCAACCTTATTTCACACTCTCTCAATACCAATAGTAGAGGGCCTCTGGACTACTACTGAGTTCCTTGAAACTTCTCTGAAACATATTATTGCTATTGCAGACTCCCTCCCTATCCGGGAAGGCTGATTCACATATGGACTTTTTTGAATCAAGGACAATGATATGGTAAATGACCATCTACTCCTTACTATAATACACGTGTAGCGGCCTCACCCCGTCTCCTTTGTCTAGGGGTATGTCACACGACAGGGTGAGATGCGCTACGGCCCATGTCCTCCCCATAGCTGTGGGTGAGGTGAAGGCCAGTACCAGATATCTCCTTGGGCCTATGTGCTTTTGTCTAGAATCAAGTCCCGCTGTGCCAACACTTCACTCTGCTCCCATTAACCAGAGTTCCACACACCGATCACAGTCCAACTCTTGCTTTATTGTACATCTCACAATAAACAGTGCTTCAGTAGCCATCTGGTTGCGACTTGATAACATTTTGATATGGGGAATGAGCAGGTCGAGGCACTATCCTGGTTATTAGCTAAACCACTGCGATCTCGCCAGCAGTTACTATAGCATTAGCTAGAAAGGACTTAGAACTTGAGAGTCTCTACCAGCGACTCAAGAGAACGTAGATAGGAGTACCTTTGCTGCGCTGCGGCCCCTATCAGGGGAAGATGTCCCTCCAAGGGAGTTACCAGAGGCCCATCCGTCACTGGGTTGACGCTGCTCCAGACTCTCCGGACAGGTAACCTCCCCGGCCTCCTCACCTCAGACATGGGCCCCGTCCACCTCAGGGACCCTCGGACGTCTCCACCCTCGCGGGATCCAGTCGAAGTCACTGGACCCCAGGCCTCCTAGTTTAGTACCTCACCCCAGGCTGAAGGTGCCTGGGATGGACTCCAACTCCATTCCGGTCAGGCCTAGGGCGCCTGGGCCGGAATCCGGAACCGCCCGCACCCAGGCCTAAGGTGCCTGGGCGCGTGAAGAAGATCCTCCTGAAGACCTCGTGGTTAGGGCGTCTTCCCCTTTTATCTCCTCCCATCGACACCACGGCAGGTTCCCCGCCCTCGCCGTACCATCTCCGGAAAGGGACACAAAGGGTAGCACTGTAATGGCAAATCTACCTCGAGCCTCCAGGTACCCCGCCACCCAGAGGCCAAGGAGATTATTAAAACATCCAATCCTCCACGAACACAAATGGTCCACTATTCCCATACTTACACACCTGAGTGTCCCACCTAATTTTAGAGAACCCGCTACATACTCCCCCCTGTGATTTGATGCTGGTCCCCAGCGTCTGGTGCAAACCCATGTCTCCCATGGAGTGATGACACAAGCCTAGCCCCAGAGGCTATCCCTAAATTTTTGAACCTCAACCATACCAAGACCTGCTCAAAGGGGAAAGGGAATGTAAAACAATAAAACTTTTCCCTAAAACATCTATCATGTACACACATACAATCCCTCCCTTCACTGTCTAAGAACCACCCCATACTCAGCAGTCTTGACAGACGAATCTCCTGCAGAAGGGAAAAAAAAAACAACACACAAGAAAAGCCACATCCTGAAATTTTTGTGTTAATTTGGAATGAATGGGTCCATCAACCAATAGACCCATTCGCTCCAATGAGTAAAGTGATGCGGGTGTAAAAAAAACAAACAGCCGTTGCACAACACTGCCACCTGGTGACACTTGGTGCAATCTTGATTCTTCCTGCGTCCCTACACTAATTCTACCCCAAAGTCTGTCTTTGAGCTGTGAGAAAGAGAGAACAAACAAACTGCTCTCATTCCTCCAAAGAGTAGAAAACAAAAGCCCAAAATAAAAAACTAGGGCACAGTTCGAATGCTCCGGCAGGAACACTTCCAGAAAATTGTAGGAAAGGAACAACAAGTGAGTCTCTTCTCACAAATAGAACCTCGGGTCAGGCAAGAATAAGGGCTTCAGATGTTTATCAAAAACCTCAATTGAATAGTCAGCATCCTCTCCATCTTTCCTGCAGATGCGCACCTTGTCTGCGTGAATATGGCGGCCCCACATCCAGTCTGCTCTGCAGTCCCGAAACTTTTTCGACACGGGTGGCGAACAGGACAAATATCTTCGTGCATGGGGTACTTTGAGCTTTTCCCAAACAAATTCGTCATACCATCTCTGGTGTATGACCTCAACTTCAAAAAGTAAGTCCCGAGGCAAGTAGGGATATTCCCACCCATACTCACGGGCGACTCTCTGTGAGAAAAGTCGTTGCAATCTGGCCAAAGGAGGCATGGCTTCCCGCTCACCTTCTTCGGGTTGAACGATGGCCTCCGGGTGCCGAGGTACTTTCACTACCTCTGATGGCTTTTCTCTCAGTGCTCGTAGTGAGGCTCGCTGCTCCCCGCCACCAAGACGGGCGATGTTGTAGATTGTGGGAAGGTACTTTGAGGACTAGACTTCCTCGTAGACTCCGGGGCTTGTACCCGGGGCGTGCTGTCTCCTATTGACATAGGGGAATCCTGCGGTACACGTAACACAGGCAATGGGCGTTTGTCCCAGCCCTTCCAATGAAACAGTTCATCAATCTCACCGTCATCTCCACAATCTGACAGCGACTCTAGGTCGGAAGTGTCATACATCTCGGCGGGAAGGTAGTCTCTGGTAGACGTGGTACTACCCTCCCTTGCGGGCTCCACCGGCTGTGGACCCCCGACACCTCCAACCACCACCACAGTCCCAGCCCCTGGCTCACCTTGACCTTTTGTAGAACTGGGATGTCCAGGACTCTTCCAACCGGATCCATCCAGGCAAGGCAAGCGACGGGGTGAAGCTCGACCACGACCACAGGAGGCCTGCACCAGGCCGACTTTCCTCTTCGGAGGTGGGAGCAGAGAATCTGTGGTGACCGAAGCAGCATCCTCAGATTTTTCTCTCTCAGTCTCTGATTGGGCAGTCACATCGCCCTGGTCAGTGCGTACGGGAACCTCCGCAAAGGCCTGGATCTCTCCTTCTAGAGTAGCGGTACCTGTGAGGCTGTTGAGGCGAAGGGCCCGGGGCCTTACTGTGGATGGCTTCACCTCGAACAGGAACTCTTTGCATGCCTCGCAACGCCCAAATGGCTTCAGGTGGACCACCAGTCCCGAGCCTCCGGGACAGATCACGCCGAGGGCCTCCGTGTCTCTGCATGAGTACAAAGCCAACTGTCCTCGGGGCCTGAGTCTTATCCCTGTGTCTGTAAGGGGAGCAGCGAATGTAGTCATCTTCGTAGGGTAGGGAACCGGAATCCACGGGGAGCTTGAGGCCATCCCGACTGTCTGCTGCTCCATCACGCACTGACCACGCGCCAAAGTCTCCACGTGAGTTCCTCCACATGGCCAGACTCCTCCCATGACTTGCACGTTTTCGCGGGCTTCCATCAAGCTCCGCCCACGAACTGTACAGTCACGGGGTGCCTCGTGGCGCAGTGCAATAAAAGCCCCCACATGTAGTACTTCACACGGCTGGACTCCTCCCTCTTCTCGCTCCTCTGCATGGGCCTTTCCCGTCCTAGGGTCATTTCCACGACTTTGAGCAGGGATGCACTTTGGCCAATCACATGGCCGACCTGCTCGGAACTCCTCCAGGCAGCAAAGTCCAGACACAGCCATTCTTTCTTCCAAAGTTAAAACACATATCATCCCGGACTCACGAGCCCCCACGTGTAGCGGCCTCACCCCGTCTCCTTTGTCTAGGGGTATGTCACACGACAGGGTGAGATGCGCTATGGCCCATGTCCTCCCCATAGCTGTGGGTGAGGTGAAGGCCAGTACCAGATATTTCCTCGGGCCTATGTGCTTTTGTCTAGAATCAAGTCCCGCTGTGCCAACACTTCCCTCTGCTCCCATTAACCAGAGTTCCACACACCGATCACAGTCCAACTCTTGCTTTATTGTACATCTCACAATAAACAGTGCTTCAGTAGCCATCTGGTTGCGACTTGATAACATTTTGATACGGGGAATGAGCAGGTCGAGGCACTATCCTGGTTATTAGCTAAACCACTGCGATCTCGCCAGCAGTTACTATAGCATTAGCTAGAAAGGACTTAGAACTTGAGAGTCTCTACCAGCGACTCAAGAGAACGTAGATAGGAGTACCTTCGCTGCGCTGCGGCCCCTATCAGGGGAAGATGTCCCTCCAAGGGAGTTACCAGAGGCCCATCCGTCACTGGGTTGATGCTGCTCCAGACTCTCCGGACGGGTAACCTCCCCGGCCTCCTCACCTCAGACATGGGCCCCGTCCACCTCAGGGACCCTCGGACGTCTCCACCCTTGCGGGATCCAGTCAAAGTCACTGGACCCCAGGCTTCCTAGTTTAGTACCTCACCCCAGGCTGAAGGTGCCTGGGATGGACTCCAACTCCATTCCAGTCAGGCCTAGGGCACCTGGGCCGGAATCCGGAACCGCCCGCACCCAGGCCTAAGGTGCCTGGGCGCGTGAAGAAGATCCTCCTGAAGACCTCGTGGTTAGGGCGTCTCCCCCTTTTATCTCCTCCCATCAACACCACGGCAGGTTCCCCGCCCTCGCCGTACCATCTCCGGAAAGGGACAAAAAGGGTAGCACTGTAATGGCAAATCTACCTCGAGCCTCCAGGTACCCCCGCCACCCAGAGGCCAAGGAGATTATTACACCATCCAATCCTCCACGAACACAAATGGTCCACTATTCCCATACTTACACACCTGAGTGTCCCACCTAATTTTAGAGACCCCGCTACACACATTCTACACATAATCTCCACATCTTTTATTCATTGTCTCCGTGTCACTCCCACCCATATACTTATTTATTTGTTCATATTTGTAAATCCTTTCTTTCTTTAATTCTGTTTCTTATATATATATATATATATATATATATATATATGTGTTTTTTATATATATATATATATGTGTATTTTTCTCCCCACACCCCCCCTTTTCTCCTTTTCCCTCCCCTTTCCGTTTTTCCGGTTTATCTTTATTATCACCTTCACTATATCACCTTTAACCACTGGTTTAATTAGTAACTAACTAGGCCCATGTCTTTTTCACATCCTTTTATATAATTGTTTTATATTTTATATATTTTCCACAGATTATCACTTGCTACCACAGAGATTACTTCCAAAATATCTCACCTAATTATTAATTCATGTCCGTCTGCTCAAAACTTAAAGGTATATTAATGCATCATTTTTACATACACAAGCTTTCACATGTGTGTGATTATTCATACCTATATGTGTCCTTTACATGTGCACATATATAATTACTGATCATATATACCAGATATATACTTATTTCTGTATAAATTACTTATATATTTTTCAGAGAGTCTCTCTATACATAAGGGGTTCAGCCTTCATTTGAATTCTCCTCCATACAAAATCTTTTTCTGTTTACACGCTGCCTACCTACGAGATGCCTATGGATGTGTCCTCCCATGAGGTTGGTGATCTGTGTATATATGAAAGCGATAGATTCCTTATTCATTACATCCCCTTCAGCTTTCTTTAGGCTGAAAACCCTAGATATGTATTTACTTCTATCGTTCTCAATTTCAGATTACCTTTACCCCTGTTTTTATGTCCTGAGTGGTAATACCCACTCCCTCATGACATAACAGGAATTTATGGTTCGCGGCCTGTCCCCTCTGGTCCAGCACCTTTGGTAAGACTGTATGATATGGCGCACATCTATGGCCAAGTTTGGCCTGGTGTTTTATACTAAAATATACTATTTATATCCACTACAATTTTGCTTACAATGTTTTCTTCTATTTCATTTCATAGTTACGTGACAACTTAATCTTTCATTCTATGTCCATTGAAAATCCATACATATATACATAGCTCCTGAAGAAGCGGATTCTGTTTTTGAATCACAACGTGAAACATGTAGAGCACAATTTATGTATGTACAGTTGTATTCTGGTCCATTGATTGTAATGGTATGATACATGGAAAAGTCACAGAATTACTATTTCTATGAAATGTCAAAATAATTGTTTCTTTATATATTTTTGTAATAAAAACCCCTTTTTTACTACCTACTCTTAACTGGTCGTCAGTTAGCATAAGGTGCCAACATAGTCCACCCCAGCCTCATCCTGTTCTCTATACGTCTAATGGGACGAAGGCACCATTTCTATATATTCCTTATCCATAGCACTCGTAATATACATTGCACTCCAGCATTTTGCGGGGTACACCCCAAATTATTAGGTATTTTGGACTTTGGGGTTTATTTACTAAAGGCAAATCTACTTTTCACTACAAGTGCACTTGCTGGATATCCGGGGGGGACATGCAAGCAAACAAAAAAAACACCATCTTTGCTTTTACATGATTGGATGTTACAATCACCAGTGCTTCCCCTCAGATTTTCAGCAGCTACACTTTTACTGCAGAGTGGGTTTGTCTTTACTAAACCCCAAACTATCCAATGATTTGGGGTGTACACAACAAAGTGCTAGAGTGCAATTTGCTTAATGGGGACACTAGTTAGATTGATCTGTGTGTCCCCAAGAAAAGACATTGGTAGGGTTTTACCTTCACTTCCTGTTTAGCTGTGTGACAGGAAGTGAAGCCAATTTTACTAAAAGGGACACAAAGCCCAACTTAAAAAAAAAAAAAATAAAACAAGCAGGGGTTCTAACACTTACTTGGTTTTCCCTCAAAATGCCCACAATTAGAATCGTATTGCCTTGAGCTATTTTTAAGTGCAGTTCTCTAGATCAGTGCTTCTCAAGTACCCCCAACAGGCCATGTTTGCAGGTTTTCCTTCATCTTGCACATGTGCTTTAAATCACAGTCAATGGTTTGGTACTTTGGACAGCAATTCTCAATAAGATAAATTCAAAAAACATGTCCTGTTGGGGGTACTTGAGGACTGAGGCTGAAAACCACTGCAGTAAAAAGGAAAATTGAATACTTACCGCTCTGTATTTTTCATTTCCTGGCATGGCAGCACACAATACATGCATATGCTAGCATGAAGGCACCAGGTTAGACAAATCACACATGTTTTGTTTTGACATGCCAATCAGCTGTCACATTTGTTGCAAAGAAAACACAAAACAAACATCAAAAACTTTGCATCAAATTTTATTGGTCAACAAAACAAAAGGGAAGCCAAAATAAAAAACATGGTCAATTTGAAACATTAGTCACAACATCTTGAGAAAGATTTAGCAAAATAATGCAGCACAGACAATTAAATCAAAGTGAACAAACAACACACATTAAGAAACATCAAAATTATTTCAGGGGAACATTTCCCCCACACAAAAAAATACAATCAACAAAAGTAAAACAAACATCTGTTTTGCAAAGACATAACAAATAAAATACATGTGTTACAAACTCGATAAGGACACCAAAATGTACTTTTTCCCGGACACACACACTTGCCTCTTTTCAGGGCAAGGGAGAGGATGCTATCTGCGAGCTTTATATAACATAGGTTTGTGAGCTAATGAGGCAATTGAAAACACATGCACAGTCCATGAAACACCCAAAATGCAAGTTCACCCAATGTAGAGACTGAACTTCAAAGTGGGTACACCTGTTAAGAATGTCCTTCAATTACTAACCCATAAAAACACTCTCTGAGCATGTCCAGAAATATCCAGGTGCTGTTCACACACAAAAAGCACAAAAAAAAAAACTAACTGCCTGGGCATGCTCAGACCAACACAAATGCAGCTAGCAGAAAATACCCCCCCCCCGTCCAAAATTAAGCACATCATCCAGCATGCTACAAAATTAGAGATGGGACAAACACCCCCCCCCCACCAACAAATACCATTGCAGTCTATGGGAACTGACTTGTTAATTTTGATAGTCCCCACTTGGTTGGCTTATCTTCTAGTTATTGGCCTTAAAATGGGGGCCCAGGTCCCACCCTAAGGGACATATATCAATGTCACCAATTTGGACAACACCAAAAACAAAACAAGAAGTGCCTTTAAATATGCCAAATTGCTTAAGGGCCATTTCACACCACATGCAGTCCATTGCGTTTTTTATGCATCAAAAATGCATGGAAAGTTGGTTATATGGTTCTAAATGGCAGTGTTTGTTCCAGTGCATTCCAGTTCCACAAAAAAAGTAGAACATGCTGCATTTCACCTGCACTGGACTGTACTGGAACACAGCAAAATGCATCATAAACGCACTGGAACGCAGAGGAACACACCTAAATGCACCAAAAATGCACTGGAACACACTTGTCCTTATCTATGGTTAATAAAAAAGAGGGGTGAAAAAAAAGCACTGGACTGCATCAAAAACGTACCAAAAATGCACTGGAACGCATCAAAAACGTGCATGCAAAAAAGCACCTGGAACGCATCCGGATTGCGTTTCTATGGTGTGAACTGGCCCTAGTTCACACCATAGAAACACAGTCTGGATGCGTTCCAGGTGCTTTTCTGCATGCGCGTTTTTGACACAATCCAGTGCATTTTTGATGCGTTTTTGATGCAGTCCAGTGTTTTTTTCCCCCTCTTTTCATTTAGGACAAGTGTGTTGCAGTGCGTCTTTGGTGCATTTAGGTGCGTTCCGGTGCATTCCAGTGCATTTTTGGTACGTTCCCTTGCGTTTTTGATGTGTTTTACTGCGGTCCAGTACAGTTCTGTACCCAAAAAAATGCAGCATGACCAATTTTTTTTTCCTTTCTGAAACGCACTGTAACGGACTGCAGTGGTGTGAACTATGCCATTGGCATTAATGTGATCAACTTTCTTTGCGTTTTTCATGCATCAAAAAAACGCATTGCACTGCATCCGGTGTGAACTGGCCCTAAATATCATACCTGTGGGGTGTCTATAGTATGCCTGCAAAGAAGCGCATGTTTTCCATGTTTATAACAGTTCAAGAGCAAAATTACATTTCTAAAGTAAAATAATAGTCATTTAAAAGTACTCGCGGCTGTAATAAATTGCTGGTTACCGTCAATACCGATAAAAGTCATTGAAAGTCTTTGAAAAAAAAAAAAAATGCGTGGGCGTCCCCCAAATTCCATTACCAGGCCCTTCAGGTCTGGTATGGATATTAAGAGAACAAATAAAAAAAAAGCGTGGGGGTCCCCCCTAAAAATCCAGACCAAACCCTTTATCCGAGCACGCAACCTGGCAGGCCGCAGGAAAAGAGGGGGGGGACGAGAGAGCGGCCCCCTCCCTCCTGAACCATACCAGGCCACATGCCCTCAACATGGTGTGGGGGTTCCCCACAAAATCTGTACCAGGCTCTTCAGGTCTGGTATGGATTTTAAGGGGAACCCCGCGCAAAACGTAAAAAAAAAGCGTGGGGGTCCCCCTAAAAATCCACACCAAACCCTTTATCCGAGTACGCAACCTGGCAGGCCGCAGGAAAAGAGCGGGGGACGAGAGAGAGCGGCCCCCCCTCCCTCCTGAACCGTACCAGGCCACATGCCCTCAACATGGGGAGGGTGCTTTGGGGGTCTGTGACCCCAAAGCACCATGTCCCCATGTTGATGGGGACAAGGGCCTCATCCCCACACCCCTTGCCGGTGGTTGAGGGGACCCCCAGATCCCGCCCCCCCCGTGTGAAATGGTAATGGGGTACATTGTACCCCTACCATTTCACAAAAAAAGTGCCAAAAATTTTAACGATATATTATGTTATCATTTTTCACTCAATAAAAACTTGTGAAACAAAAAAAAAAATCATTTTTTAAAAATTACAATAGCCGGTTTTTGACAATTCCTTTATTAATGTCTTCTCCTTTCTTCCATCTTCTTCCATCTTCTTCTTCCATCTTCTTCTTCCATCTTCTTCTTCCATCTTCTTCTTCCAGCTTTTTCTTCCAGCTTTTTCTTTTCTCCATTCGGGTTTCTTCCTCCATCTTGTTCTTCATCTTCATCTTCATCTTTATCTTCCTTCTTCCTTCGGTGCTCTCGTCCGCATCTTGCGCCGGCTTCTTGTCCCCTTCTTCTTTCTCCGGCCGCTCCGTTTGAATTCGAGGTTCCCGCTGTGTGACGCTTCAGTTCTTCAGTTCTCCTCTGGGTCCACTGCCACCTGGTGACCCCGCCCCCTCTGATGCACATGGATTTCACGGGGACTTTCCCCGTGGTGTCAGAGGGGGCCGGAGCCACCGGGTGGCAGCGGACCCAGAGGAGAACTGAAGAACTGAAGCGTCACACAGCGGGAACCTCGAATTCAAGCGAATTTTTTCCATAAAGACGATAGCAAATTCCTATCGTCTGTGGAGAACTCCATCGGATAAAAAACCCACACATGCTCAGACTGAATTATGAGACAGGAACGCTCGTTCTGGTAAAACTAGCGTTACTAATGGAGAGAGCACATTCGTCATTCTGCAAATTATTGCCTCGTTTAATGCAGCGCATTGTGTTTTTCTTTATAATGGTCTTTAACCACTTAACGACCGCTCACTGTATATGTACGTCGGCAGAATGGCACCGACAGGCACAATCACGTACATTGTACGTGATTGCCTTTGTACAGTTGGGGGGTCCGATCGGTAGCCAGTAATTTTCTTTAGGTTCGCCGCAGGTTTTTAAAGCGTCAGGTACCCCCATAAATTATCTAATAAAGGTTTAACCCCCTTGATCGCCCCCCAGATAACCCTTTCACCCCCTATCACCACTGTCGCTAAGCGATCATTTTTCTGATCGCTGTCTTAGCGTCTGTGATGCAGATCGGTAGCCAGTAATTTTTTTTAGGTTTGCCGCAGGTTTTTATAGCGTCAGGTACCCCCATATATTATCTAATAAAGGTTTAACCCCCTTGATCGCCCCCCAGGTAACCCTTTCACCCCCTATCACCACTGTTGCTAAGCGATCGTTTTTCTGATCGCTGTCTTAGTGTCGGTGATGCAGATCGGTAGCCAGTCATTTTTTTTAGGTTCGCCGCAGGTTTTTATAGCGTCAGGTAACCCCATATATTATCTAATAAAGGTTTTAACCCCCTAATTGCCCCTAGTTAACCCTTTCACCAGTGATCACCATATAAGTGTTACGGGTGACACTGGTTAGTTAGTTTGCTTTTTATAGTGTCAGGGCACCCGCTGTATATATAACCCAATAAAGGTTTAACCCCCTGATCGCCCGGCGGGTGATATCAATTAGGTTTTAGCGTCAGAGAGGGGCTGCGTCACACCCCAGGCAGCGTCAGGTTAGTGCCAGTAACGCTAACACCCACGCGTGAAGCATACACCTCCCTTAGTGGTATAGTATCTGAACAGATCAATATCTGATCTGATCAGATCTATACTAGCGTCCCCAGCAGTTTAGGGTTCCCAAAAACGCAGTGTTAGCGGAATCAGCCCAGATACCTGCTAGCACCTGCGTTTTGCCCCTCCGTCCAGCCCAGGCCACCCAAGTGCAGTATCGAGATCACTGTCACTTACAAAACACAACACACATAACTGCAGCGTTCGCAGAGACAGGCCTGATCCCTGCGACTTCAGTGCTGTAGGAGGTGATTTCACCACCACAGTTAAAAAAAAAAAGCATACATGCCGAAGCATTGGGGCAGCAGGGGCGGAGGAGCGATTTTGCTCCTAATGCCGCGTACATACGGTCAAAATTCCGACGGAGGCTTGCCCGTGGAAAAGTCCGACCATGTGTGTGCGGCATAACTTTTTTGCGGGAGGATGCCCCCATGCTTCGGCATATATAAATGGTGCATGTATGCCCATCATTAGAAGTGGGTGGATGAAGGGCGGTATTCTAATGGTGGGCATACCCACCGATCAATCTCTTTTTTCGTTCAGCCAACTGGCTGCATGAAAAAAAAAGATTACAATACATGTCCAACAAGGACCAGCAACGTACTGGTATGTTGCTGGACTTTGAATGTTTATACCAGAATGATGCCTGTGGGTTTAGGTATCATCTTGGTATCATTCTTTTCAGCCAGCGGCCGGCTTTTATGTAAAAGCAATCCTAGTGGCTAATTAGCCTCTGGACTGCTTTTACAAGCAGTGGGAGGGAATGTCCCCCCCCGGATATAAAAAGCGCCATTGGGAAATTGGGAAAGCATTTTATCACACCGATCTTGGTGTGGTCAGATGCTTTGAGGGCAGAGGAAAGATCTAGGGTCTAATAGACCCCAGTTTTTTCAAAAAAAAGAGTACCTGTCACTACCTATTGCTATCATAGGGGATATTTACATTCCCTGAGATAACAATAAAAATGATAAAAAAAATAAATATGGAAGGAACAATTTAAAAATAAAATAAAAAAGCAAAATTAATAATAAAAAAAAAAGCACCCCTGTCCTGCCCTGCTCTTGCCCAATGGCGAACGCAAGCGTCGGTCTGGCGTCATATGTAAACAGCACTTGCACTATGCATGTGAGGTATCACCGCGAAGGTCAGATTGAGGGCAGTAATTTTAGCAGTAGACCTTGTGACAATCTCACAAAATGGACACCTGCCTAGAGCATTAGTGCAACCATTTTGGTGGGGCAGGCATCCATTTTGTGTTAGAAGCTCCCAGGAAAGTTTTAGCTAAACCTGAAGGAATTTGCAGCTTGCTATTTCAGAGGGTATCTGGAATTTCAAGCTTTCTACATCAAACATCCCCTTATCTCAGCAGAGGAAGCTAGGTTTGATAAGGGGCTTAGCAGTTCCTGACCGGTCGTAAAGCTGTCACCTTTGTAAAGCCTCAGAGTTATAACAGGCCAGGGTCGTAAAACCCTGAGTGACCCTCAAGCTTTACACAGGAAGAATTGAGTATGGAAATTCAACATGTTTCATAACTTCCAAATAACAAAACACACTGTCATAACATAAATATATTCAGTCTCCTCAGAGAATTTGTAACGCGTCAAGTCCAGACATGGATAGTTTAGGCCATAGGGAACCCGAGTAGTGACCGTTATTGCCCCTGGGTCAACTGGAGCTGACAGGTTGGGCATGTTTGGATTCAAATGAAAAGTTAAATAACACTGAATAAGAATATGAAGATTGTTAGTATGTAAAACGTACAGTTGCAGAGTTATGAAAATGTATCTCAAGAAGTGTACATAAGGTAGTCATGAGTGGGGAACCTCCCCGGACCCCACCCCTACCTTAGAAGGACCCGCCGAATGGGCACTGATCACTGTCAACACCCCCTGGAGTTTGAGAGAAAAAGGAGCTCTCAGATCACACAAGCAGTTCTCCTTTCACCATCAAACAAGCAAGATCTGTGGAGTTCCCTTTTAACATTTAAGCAGGAACCTTCTGCAAGTTGAGAACCGGATTCATCGATCGAACGCTGCTCAACCTTTGGACATTTAATTGCAAGTATTCTTCTACTTCTAATTTCTACCTTAATCTTGTGGCTGTATAGTATTATCTCTTGAAACATATTTTTCTGTAACATTTTATTGCATCAACTTGACCCTTTTCAAAATAAACCCTTATGTTGAAAAGTGTTACTCTTGCCTCTGAAACTCTTAATGCAAGCTATAACGAATCTGCCTCTTGAAGAGCGCTACTGTAGGGCTCTGCGCAGACCTGTCTGTGGTGACAGTGTAGGCTGCAGACGCTTATTCTAAAATCATAATTGGTATTGTTGAAATCACGAGTATCCCCTGGCTCGGCGTTGTTTAAACCAGGGTGGTGGCAGAGAAAGGGTTAATTGTGACATTAGCTCGGTAACAATCGCTCTCAGGCTGCTGGCACTCAGATTGTCGTCCCGCAAGCTGGAAAATCTTTGGGCTGGACGCAGCTGAGAGGGGCATTGTTACGCAAGTGACAGCGTAGTGTGAGGTTGGCCGGTCCTTCGACGCAAGATTAGCATGGAGGGCGGGGATCTGACACGTGCGTTCGTCACAGACCTCCTCTGTAAATCTAACGGGGTAACCTGTAAAGGCTTTTAAAGGCTTTTAAAAATGTATGTAGTTTGTCGCCAATGCGCGTTTGTGCGAAAATTTAAAGCATGTCGTGTTTGGTATCTATGTACTCGGCCTAAGATCATCTTTTTTATTTCATCAAACATTTGGGAAATTTAGTGTGTTTTAGTGCATTAAAATAAAAAAAAGTGTATTTTTTCCCCAAAAAATGCGTTTGAAAAATCGCTGCGCAAATACTGTGTAGAAAAAAAAATGCAACACCCACCATTTTAATCTGTAGGGCCTTTGCTTGAAAAATATATATAATGTTTGGGGGTTCAACATAATTTTCTTGCAAAAAAAAATATGTTTTCATGTAAACAAAAAGTGTCAAAAAAGGCTTTGTCTTCAAGTGGTTAGAAGAGTGGATGTAAGCTTCCTAATGTTGTGTATAAAATGCCAGAACAGTTCAAAACCCCCCCAAATGACCCCATTTTGGAAAGTAGACACCCCAAGCTATATACTGAGAGGCATGTCGAGTCCATGGAATATTTTATATGTTGACACAAGTTACGGAAAAAATACAATTTTTTTTTTTTTTTTTTGCACAAAGTTGTCACTAAATGATATATTGCTCAAACATGCCATGGGCATATGTGGAATTACACCCCAAAATACATTCTGTTGCTTCTCCTGAGTACGGGGATACCACATGGGTGAGACTTTTTGGGAGCCTAGCCGCGTACGGGACCCCAAAAACCAAGCACCGCCTTTAGGCTTTCTAAGGGTGTAAATTTTTGATTTCACTTCTCACTGCCTATCACAGTTTCGGAGGCCATGGAATGCCCAGATGGCACAAAACCCCCCCAAATGACCCCATTTTGGAAAGTAGACACCCCAAGCTATTTGCTGAGAGGTATTGTGAGTATTTTGCAGATCTCGCTTTTTGTCACAAAGTTTTGAAAATTGAAAAAAAATATATATATTTTCTTTCTTCATTTTCAAAAACAAATGAGAGCTGTAAAATACTCACCATGCCTCTCAGCAAATAGCTTGGGGTGTCTACTTTCCAAAATGGGGTCATTTGGGGGGGGTTTGTGCTATTTTGGCATTTTATGGCCTTCGAAACTGTGATAGGTAGTGAGGAGTGAAATCAAAAATTTGTGCCTAGAAATCCTGAAGGCGGTGCTTGGTTTTCGGGGTCCCGTACGCGGCTAGGCTCCTAAAAAGTCCCACACATGTGGTATCCCCGTACTCAGGAGAAGCAGCAAAATGTATTTTGGGGTGCAATTCCACATATAACCATGGCATGTGTGAGCAATATATCATTTAGTGACAATTTTTTGTAATTTTTTTTTTTTTTTGTCATTATTCAATCACTTGGGACAAAAAAAAAATATATTCAATGGGCTCAACAGGCCTCTCAGCAATTTCCTTGGGGTGTCTACTTTCTAAAATGGGGTAATATGGGGGGGTTTTGTGCTATTTTGGCATTTTATGGCCTTCAAAACTGTGATAGGTAGTGAGGAGTGAAATCAAAAATTTGCGCCCTTAGAAATCCTGAAGGCGGTGATTGGTTTCCGGGGGCCCGTACGCGGCTAGGCTCCCAAAAAGTCCCACACATGTGGTATCCCCGTACTCAGGAGAAGCAGCAAAATGTATTTTGGGGTGCAATTCCACATATAACCATGGCATGTGTGAGCAATATATCATTTAGTGACAACTTTTTGTAATTTTTTTTTTTTTTTTAGTCATTATTCAATCACTTGAGACAAAAAAAAAAAAAATTCAATGGGCTCAACATGCCTCTCAGCAATTTCCTTGGGGTGTCTACTTTCCAAAATAGGGTCATTTGGGGGGATTTTGTACTGCCCTGCCATTTTAGCACCTCAAGAAATGAGATAGGCAGTCATAAATTAAAAGCTGTGTAAATTCCAGAAAATGTACCCTAGTTTGTAGACGCTATAACTTTTACGCAAACCAATAAATATACGCTTATTGAATTTTTTTTACTAAAGACATGTGGCTGAATACATTTTGGCCTAAATGTATGACTAAAATTGAGTTTATTTGATTTTTCTTATAACAAAAAGTAGAAAATATCATTTTTTTTCAAAATTTTCGGTCTTTTTCCGTTTATATTGCAAAAAATAAAAATTTCAGAGGCAATCAAATACCATTAAAAGAAAGCTTTATTTGTGGGAAGAAAGGGACGCAAATTTCGTTTGGGTACAACATTGCATGTCCGCACAATTTACAGTTAAAGCAGCGCAGTCCAAAATTCTGAAATCACCTCTGGTCCTTTAGCTACCAAATGGTCCGGGGCTTAAGTGGTTAAAATGTTTTTTTGCTGCAGATATTTATCCCGAGTTCTGACAAACTTATTTATTTACTGTTTCTTGTGTTCTCCTGAATAATTTTATCTTTTTTAAAGCCAGATCTCCCTAATTTTTTATTTTATTTAGAATCCAGATCGACTTTTTTTATTTTTGAATGAATTTCTCTTTCTTGTGGTCTCATTTATTTTTAAGTCAAGTTCTCACAACAACATTTTTTATTTATTTTTTTTACACTCAAGGAGGTTGGTGTCCCTTCTTAATTACACAATGGGGGTTATTTACTATCAACAGTGCGCTGCGCCGGTTCATACCTTAATTTGTGCGCCGGATAAATCCTTAATTGGGCGCATGAACCGGCGGCGCACTGCTATAGTAAATAAAAATGTCAGCGGTGCTCTATTGAAAATGAATGGTTCCCTATGGGAGCCCATTGATTTGAATAGAGGTCGCCCGGGAAGTCGGATGAAGACGATCCGACTTGCGGGGCGACTCGTGTGCCGGTTGACAGAGGGACAGCGTGACTTTGTGAGGCAACTTGGACACGACTTGAGCGTGAAGCAGCCGCTCAAGTCATGTCCTAGAGGCGACTACCTGCCGAGAATGTCTCCAGCACGATGCCATCGCGCTGGTTCTCGGCGACAGGGTACTGCAAGCCTCGCGCTTGCTGTCCCCTGTGTTTGGTATGAATCATGAAGGGGAACTCCACGCCAAATTTTAAATAAAAAACCGGCATGGGTTCCCCTCCAGGAGCATACCAGGCCCTTAGGTCTGGTATGGATTTTAAGGGAAACCCCCTACGACGAAAAAAGGTGTGGGGGTAACCGCCAAAATCCATACTAGACCCTTTTCCGAGCATGCAGCCCGGCAGGTCAGGAAAGGGGGGGCGAGCGAGCGCGCCCCCCTCTCCTGAACCGTACCAGGCCGCATTCCCTCAACATGGGTGGGTGGGTGCTTTGGGGCAGGGGGCGCCCTGTGCTCCCCCACCCCAAAGCACCTGCACCCATGTTGATGGGGACAAGGGCCTCTTCCTGACAACCCTGGCCGTTGGTTGTCGGGGTCTGCGGGCTGGGGGATTTTCGGAATCCGGGAGCCCCCTTTAATAAGGGGCGCCCCTAGATCCCGGCCCCCTCACCCTATGTGAATGAGTATGGGGTACATCATACCCCTACCCATTCACCTGGTGGCAAAAAATGTCAATAAAAAACACAACACAGGTTTTTAAAATAATTTATTAGGCAGCTCCGGGGGTCTTCTTCCGACTTCGGGGGTCTTCTTCCAACTTCGGGGGTTTCTTGTTCTGCTCTCCGCTTCTTTCTGCCGGGCGCCCCGCTATCTTCTTCCAGCTCTTTTGCTAGCGGGGTCCCGGTCTTCATCGTCGTCTTCTTCCAACTTGCGGCCTGGTACGTTTTTTCTAGATTTTTTTTTTGGAGCCGGCAATGTTTGAATTTTTACATTTCCTTTAACAACCAGCTATAAACAGGTTAAAAAAAAACGCAAATTGCCGTAAAATCGCGGTACTTGCGTTTTGGATGCGGGTCCATTGAATTCTATTACATCCAAAACACTGTTTTTGGCCTTGAAAAAAAATCTGCAGTTGCGTTTAACCTCGTTTTTTCACAAAGCCAAAAAATGACTTCAGACGCCAAAGATTTCCATGTTTCAGATGCGGTACCGGCGTTTAGCCGCGTTTTCGTTTAGAAGAGTTTTTAAAAGGTAACCTATTTTTTTACATTGATAAACTCTAAAAAAAATGGCAAATGAGGAAAAACCATTAAAAAAAAAAATATATATATATATATATATATATATATATATATATATATATATATATAAAAAAAAATGTAATTGCTTCCATTGCATTGTGGACAATCCACAACTTGGGGCAGGTGACGTGGCAAGTGGACACTCAACAGCTTGGGGCAGCTGACGTGGCAAGTGGACAATCCACAACTTGTGGCAAGTGATGTGGCAAGTGACACGCTAAATACAAGTACACTGCTGCTCTCTCAGCTGCTGATACTCACTCTGGTCTCACAAAATAGCTGAAATGGTTAATAATACTGTTTTTGGAGCTTAGGGCGGCTCCTTATGATGTTTCCTAACTAAACGCATATAGATGCAAATGTGGTAAAACGCGGCATGCAAACGCGACAAAGCGCGCCTTTCTAAACGCCGCTTTCAGCCTTAGTTCTGAAGACTTTGCACCAGCGTCCCGTGTACATGGGGCCCAAAAACGCCTATGCCATTTACAGCTCAAAAACGCCATGGTGGCCATGAGGCCATAGGCTAACATGGAGAGACGTTTTTAAGCTGCAAAAAACGCTCAAACAAGCAGCTGGAAAAACGTCCGTGTGCATGTAGCCTTATATTAATCACTTGCTTACTGGCCACTTAAACCCTCTTCCTGCCCAGACCAATTTTCAAATTTCAGCGCTGATGCACTTTGAATGACAATTGCGCGCTCAAACAACACTGTAACCCAATGAAAATGTATTATTTTTTGCACACAAATAGAGCTTTCTTTTGGTGCTATTTGATCACCTCTGCGTATTTTTTTTTTCTATAAATACAAAAGACCGACTAAAAAAAAAAAATTTGGATATTTTAACCACTTCAGCACCGGGCCTATTCTTGCACTTCTCTCCTTCATGTAAAAATCATAATTTTATGGCTATAAAATTACTTCAAAACCCCAAACATTATATATATATATTTTTTAGCAGACACCCTAGGGAATAAAATGGCGGTCATTTCAAATATTTATCTTGCTCGGTATTTGCGCAATACATTTACAAAGCCATTTTTTGGGAAAAAAAATGGTTTCATGAATTTAAAAAAATTACAAAACAGTAAAGTTAGCCCAATTTTTTTGTATTATGTGAAAGATGTTGTTATGCTGAGTAAATATATACCTAACATGTCACGCTTTAAAATTGTGCAAAGATGTTGTTATGCTGAGTAAATATATACCTAACATGTCACGCTTTAAAACACATGTTCGACTCGAACATTGCCTGTTCGCCCGTTCGCCGAACAGTGAACAAATTGGGGTGTTCGCAGCAAATTCGAAAAGTCTATGGGAGAAATCTAAAGTGCTAATTATAAAGGCTTATATGCAAGTTATTGTCATAAAAAGTGTTTGGGGACCCGGGTCCTGCCCCAGGGGACATGTATCAATGCAAAAAAAAGTTTTAAAAATATACGTTTTTTTGAGAGCAGTGATTTTAATAATGCTTAAAGTGAAACAATAAAAGTGAAATATTCCTTTAAATTTCGTACCTGGGGGGTGTGTTTAATATGCATGTAAAGTGGCGCTTGTTTCCCATGCTTAGAACAGTCCCTGCACAAAGTGTCATTTTTGAAGGAAAAAAAGTAATTTAAATCTCACTCGCGGCTATTAATGAATTGTCGGCTCCCGGCAATACATAGAAAAGTCATTGATAAAAAAAAAAAAGCGTGGGGGTCCCCCCAAATTCAATTACCAGGCCCTTCAGGTCTGGTATAGAAATTAAGGGGAACCCCGCCGCAAATTTAAAAAAAAAATGCGTGCGGTTCCCCCCAAATATCCATACCAGGCCCTCAAGATCTGGCATGGATTTTAAGGGGAACTCCACCCCACCCCCACCCCAAAAATCCATACCAGACCCTTATCCGAGCACGCAACCTGGCAGGCGGCAGGAAAAGAGGGGGGGACGAGAGAGCGCCCCCCCTCCTGAACCATACCAGGCCACATGCCCTCAACATGGGGAGGATGTCCCCATGTTGATGGGGACAAGGGCCTCATCCCCACAACCCTTGCCCGGTGGTTGTGGGGGTCTGCGGGCGGGGGGCTTATCGGAATCTGGAAGACCCCTTTAACAAAGGGGACCCCCAGATCCCGCCCCCCCTATGTGAATTGGTAAGGGGTACATTGTACCCCTACCATTTCACAAAGAAAGTGTATAAAAATGTAAAAAAAAAAAAAACACACAAACACCTTGGAAAAGTCCTTTATTAAAAAAATTATAAAAAAAAAACATTCCAGCGATGAAATCCAGTGTCCCGCGGCGATCCGATGTCCAGCGCTGTCTGTCATTGGCTGAGCCTGAGCGGACCTGATGGGGAACTTCCTTCACTGTGTAATACATGAATAGACCCACCCCTTCTAAAGTTCCCCATCAGGTCCGCTCAAGGCTAAGCGGACCAGGTGACTAGGTGTAAGGCTAAGCGGACCAGATGCGGAAGATGAGAAGGGGCGGGTCTATTCATGAATTACACAGTGAAGGAAGTTCCCCATCAGGTCCGCCCCCTCGGTATGTCAGACCCCGCCTACGTCATTGGCCTGAGCGGACCTGATGGGGAACTTCCTTCACTGTGTAATACATGAATAGACCCGACCCTTCTCACGTTCCGCATCTGGTCCACTTAGCCTTACACCTATTCATTGGCTTAGCGGACCTGATGGGGAACTTTAGAAGGGGCGGGTCTATACATTTAATAGACTGCGGAGGAAGTTCCCCATCAGGTCCGCTCAGGCTCAGCCAATGACGGACAGCGCTGGACATCGGATCGCCGCGGGACACTGAATTTCATTGCTGGAATATTTATTTATTTATTTATTTATTTTTTAATAAAGGACTTTTCCAAGGTGTTTGTGTGTTTTTTTTACATTTTTGTTACACTTTCTTCGTGAAATGGTAGGGGTACAATGTACCCCTTACCAATTCACATAGGGGGGGCCGGGATCTGGGGGTCCCCTTTGTTAAAGCGGTCTTCCAGATTCCGATAAGCCCCCTGCCCGCAGACCCCCACAACCACCGGGCAAGGGTTGTGGGGATGAGGCCCTTGTCCCCATCAACATGGGGACATCCTCCCCATGTTGAGGGCATGTGGCCTGGTACGGTTCAGGAGGGGGGGCGCTCTCTCGTCCCCCCTCTTTTGCTGCGGCCTGCCAGGTTGCGTGCTCGAATAAGGGTCTGGTATGGATTTTTGGGGGGACTCCACGCCATTTTTTTTTATTTGGGGTGGAGTTCCCCTTAAAATCCATGCCAGATCTGAAGGGCCTGGTATGGATATTTGGGGGGAACCACACGCATTTTTTTTTTAAATTTGCGGCTGGGTTCCCCTTAATATCTATACCAGACCTGAAGGGCCTTGTAATTAAATTTGGGGAGACCCCCACGATTTTTTTTTTTTTTTTCTATCAATGACTTTTCTATGTATTGCCGGGAGCCGACAATTCATTAATAGCCGCGAGTGAGTTTTAAATGACTTTTTTTCCTTCAAAAATGACATTTTGTGCAGGGACAGTTCTAAGCATGGGAAACAAGCGCCACTTTACATGCATATTATACACACCCCCCAGGTACGAAATTTAAAGGAAAATTTCACGTTTATTTTTTCATTTTAAGCATTATTAAAATCACTGCTCCCGTAAAAACGTATATTTTTAAAACTTTTTTTTGCATTGATACATGACCCCTGGGGCAGGACCCGGGTCCCCAAACACCTTTTAGGACAATAACTTGCATATAAGCCTTTATAATTAGCACTTTAGATTTTGAACGTTCGTGTCCATTGTATTTAATAGGGTTCTCTGCCCCCCACCCCACCGAAAAATCACGCCCACCAAAAGGCCCCTACATTCATTATTGTATATCATGAGAGGGTGAGCGAGAGGGGAATGAAAGAGAGAGAGAGAGAGGGTTGAGGGAAAGGGGGTGGGAGGGGGTGGGTGAGAGAGGGGGCGAGTGTAGGAGAGAGGGAGTGAGTGTAAAAGAGAGGGGGTGAGTGTAGGACCCCTTTCACACTGAGGCATTTTAAAGGCGCTTTTGGGCTAAAAATAGCGACTGTAAAGCGCCTGAAAAACGCCTCCGCTGTAGTCCCAGTGTGACAGTCCGTGTGCTTTCACACTGGGGCACTGCCAGGGCGTTAAAAAAAGTCCTTCAAGCAGCATCTTTGGGGCGGTGGAGGAGCGGTGTACACACCGCTCCTGCCCATTGAAATGAATGGCCACCGCTGTTGAAGCGCCTGCAAAGCACTTCGGCAGCAGCACTACACGGGCTTATTTAACCTTTAATGTGGCTGCTAGCTGGGGTTAAAAGCACCTGCTAGAAGCCGAATAGTGCAGCTAAAACGACAGTAAAGTGCTGCTGAAACTAGCAGCGTTTTACCGTCAATGCCTGCCCCAGTGTGAAAGCAGCCTAAGAGACAGGGAGTGAATGAGACAGAGGAAAGGGCAGAGAGACAGAGGGGGGAGCTGAGAGACAGAGGGGGGAGCTGAGAGACAGAGGGGGGAGCTGAGAGACAGAGGGGGAGAGCTGAGAGATAGAGGGGGAGAGCTGAGAGATAGAGGGGGAGAGCTGAGAGATAGAGGGGGAGAGCTGAGAGATAGAGGGGGAGAGCTGAGAGATAGAGGGGGAGAGCTGAGAGATAGAGGGGGAGAGCTGAGAGATAGAGGGGGAGAGCTGAGAGATAGAGGAGGGGAGCTGAGAGATAGAGGAGGGGAGCTGAGAGACAGAGGAGGAGGCTGAGAGACAGAGGAGGAGGCTGAGAGACAGAGGAGGAGGCTGAGAGACAGAGGAGGAGGCTGAGAGACAGAGGAGGGGTCTGATAGACAGAGGAGGGGTCTGATAGACAGAGGAGGGGTCTGATAGACAGAGGAGGGGTCTGATAGACAGAGGAGGGGTCTGATAGACAGAGGAGGGGTCTGAGAGACAGAGGAGGGGTCTGAGAGACAGAGGTGGGAGCTGAGAGACAGAGGGGGGAAGCTGAGAGACAGAGGGGGGAAGCTGAGAGACAGAGGTGGAAGCTAAGAGACAATGGGAGGGAGCTGAGAGACAGAGGGGGAGCTGAGAGACAGAAGGGGAGCTGAGAGACAGGGGAAGCTGAGAGACAGAGGGGGGCTGAGAGACAGAGGGGGGCTGAGAGACAGAGGGGGGCTGAGAGACAGAGGGGGAAGCTGAGAGACAGAGGGGGAGAGCTTAGAGACAGAGGAGGGGTCTGAGAGACAGAGGAGGGGTCTGAGAGACAGAGGAGGGGTCTGAGAGACAGAGGGGGGAGCTGAGAGACAGAGGGGGGAGCTGAGAGACAGAGGGGGGCTGAGAGACAGAAGGAGGGAGCTGAGAGACAGAAGGAGGGAGCTGAGAGACAGAGGGGGAAGCTGAGAGACAGAGGGGGAGCTAAGAGATAGAGGAGGGGGCTGAGAGACAGTAAAGGGGTTTGAGAGACAGAGGGGGGGCTGAGAGACAGGGGGCTGAGAGACAGAGGAGGAGAGCTGAGAGAGAGGAGGAGAGCTGAGAGACAGAGGAGGAGAGCTGAGAGACAGAGGAGGAGAGCTGAGAGACAGAGGAGGAGAGCTGAGAGACAGAGGAGGAGAGCTGAGAGACAGAGGAGGAGAGCTGAGAGACAGAGGAGGGGTCTGAGAGACAAAGGAGGGGTCTGAGAGACAGAGGAGGGGTCTGAAAGACAGAGGGGAGCTAAAAGACAGAGGAGGGGCTAAAAGAGGGGGGGGACTGAGAGACATAGTAACTGAGAGACAGGGGGGTCAAAGAGACAGAGGGGGAGCTGAGAGACAGAGGGGGAGCTGAGAGACAGAGGGGGAGCTGAGAGACAGAGGGGGAGCTGAGAGACAGAGGGGGAGCTGAGAGACAGAGTGGGGGAGCTGAGAGACAGAGTGGGGGAGCTGAGAGACAGAGTGGGGGAGCTGAGAGACAGAGTGGGGGAGCTGAGAGACAGAGTGGGGGAGCTGAGAGACAGAGTGGGGGAGCTGAGAGACAGAGTGGGGGAGCTGAGAGACAGAGGGGGGACTGAAAGACAGTGGAGCTGAAAGACAGTGGAGCTGAAAGACAGAGGAGGAGAGTTGAGAGATAGAGGAGGAGAGTTGAGAGACAGAGGAGGAGAGTTGAGAGACAGAGGAGGAGAGTTGAGAGACAGAGGAGGAGAGTTGAGAGACAGAGGAGGAGAGTTGAGAGACAGAGGGGGGTCTGAGAGACAGAGGGGGGTCTGAGAGACAGAGGGGGTCTAAGAGATAGAGGGGAGCTGAGAGACAGAGGAGGAGCTTAAAGAGGGGGGACTGAGAGACATAGGAACTGAGAGAGAGGGGGGAACTGAGAGACAGAGGGGGAACTGAGAGACAGAGGGGAGGACTGAGAGACAGAGGGGAGGACTGAGAGACAGAGGGGGGGACTGAGAGACAGAGGGGGGTCTGAGAGACAGAGGGGGGTCTGAGAGACAGAGGGAGGGAGCTAAGAGACAGAGGGGGAGAGCTGAGAGATAGAGGAGGGGGCTGAGAGACAGTTGGGGTCCGAGAGACAGAGGAGGGGTCTGAGAGGCAGAAGGGGAGTTGAGAGACAGAGGGGGAGCTGAAAGACAGAGGGGGAGCTGAGAGACAGAGGAGGAGAGCTGAGAGACAGAGGAGGAGAGCTGAGAGACAGGGGGATCTGAGAGACAGAGGGGGGCTGAGAGACAGAGGGAGGGAGCTGAGAGACAGAGGGAGGGAGCTGAGAGACAGAGGGAGGGAGCTGAGAGACAGAGGGAGGGAGCTGAGAGACAGAGGGAGGGAGCTGAGAGACAGAGGGAGGGAGCTGAGAGACAGAGGGGGAGAGCTGAGAGATAGAGGAGGGGCTGAGAGACAGTGGGGGTCCGAGAGACAGAGGAGGGGTCTGAGAGGCAGAAGGGGAGCTGAGAGAAAGAGGGGGAGCTGAAAGACAGAGGGAGAGCTGAGAGACCGAGGAGGGGTCTGAGAGACCGAGGAGGGGTCTGAGAGACCGAGGAGAGGTCTGAGAGACAGAAGGGGGGTCTGAGAGACAGAGGGGGGGACTGAGAGACAGAGGGGGGGACTGAGAGACAGAGGGGGGTCAGAGGGGGGGTCTGAGAGACAGAGGAGGGGTCTGAGAGACAGAGGAGGGTCTGAGAGACAGAGGGGGCTGAGAGACAGAGGAGGGGGCTGAAAGAGGGGGGACTGAGAGACAGAGGGGGGGACTGAGAGACAGAGGGGGCAGAGAGACAGAGGGGAGGGCTGAGACAGACCACATAGCACTGTCCCTTTCTGCAGTCCCTCCTCTGCTCACCTCCCCACTGTCTCAGTGTTCTGGCATGTTTGTGTAGGATGCCAGGTACCTGATGGCCAGCAGCAGCAGCGTCTCCCTCTTGATCCGGGGGGTGCTCTCGCTGCTCTCCTCTTTACAGTGGCGCATGTTCTCTTCCTCCGGGCTCCCAGTCAGCCTGCCCTCCGGCCCAGGCCGCATGGTTCCTGGAACAGAGAGGAGGTGGAGGAATCGAGGTTCTGGGAGCGCCGGGGTGGCCGCGCTCGCTACTGTTTGCCTCTTCGGTGGTCAGGGAGGGGGTGGAGCTCTTCTCCCTCCTCGGAAGTTTACATCCAACTGCCCTCCTCGCTGGCCACCTTCCCCGAATCCCCGCCGCTGTTTGCTGCCACGCTCCCGCTGCCGCCGAACTGTATAAAAAAACGGGCCACAAAAATGTTTTAATTTTTTTGTGGGCCGCTGTTTGCTGCCACGCTCCCGCTGCCGCCGAACTGCATAAAAAAGACAGCCCACAAAAAAATATATATATATATTTTTTTAAAACGGCCCACTGAGTCATCGGCCCACCGGGAAACTCCCGGTAGTCCCTATGGCCAGTCCATCCCTGATGGTGGGTCTATGGAAGGAGTGACTGATGATGACATTGATACGAGGAAAGAGGACGCATTGGCAGCTGCTTTGCCAGTACCCTGAGCCTGGGTGAGAGAGGATGAGGAGGACGAGGAGGGCTTGGTCATCCACTCTACCAAGTCTTCGGCATGATGCGGCTCAACGCGTCCAGCTGCTGAAAATAAGAACAAGCGTGTCCCATGGCCAAGTGCTGATGACAATGCACTGCGTCCACGACCAGCACTGTTGCCCTCAGACACAGAGCCTGCTTGCCCTCTTTTATTGGCTTGTGACTGTCTGCCTCTCTTTGTTGGCCTTCCAGACATTCTAATGGCCTGCAGGGAGATGGTAAAACCAGCAATAAGGGGTAGCTTCAGGTGTATAGTGTGCAGGAGGCACCTACACCCACTGTAACTACTTGCAGATGCCTGTCTGTGTTACACAACAGAACAACACCACGACGAGCAATAAGGGGTAGCGTATACTGTGCAGGAGGCACCTACACCCACTGTAACTACTTGCATATGCCTGTCTGTGTTACACAACAGAACAACACCACGACGAGCAATAAGGGGTAGCGTATACTGTGCAGGAGGCACCTACACCCACTGTAACTACTTGCAGATGCCTGTCTGTGTTACACAACAGAACACCACCATGACGAGCAATAAGGGGTAGCGTATACTGTGCAGGAGGCACCTACACCCACTGTAACTGCTTGCAGATGCCTGTCTGTGTTACACAACAGAACAACACCACGAGCAATAAGGGGTAGCTTCAGGTGTATACTGTGCAGGAGGTTTAGCGAAGAATATCACTGCCTATCCTTCTCTGTCCCTGCACACCAACCCTATTAAATACAATGGACTCGAACGTTCGAAATCGAAAGTGCTAATTATAAAGGCTAATATGCAATTTATTGTCCTAAAAAGTGTTTGGGGACCCGGGTCCTGCCCCAGGGGACATGTATCAATGCAAAAAAAGGTTTAAAAAATAGACGTTTTTACGGGAGCGGTGATTTTAATAATGCTTAAAATGAAAAAATAAAAGTGAAATTTTCCTTTAAATTTCGTACCTGGGGGGGTGTGTATGATATGCATGTAAAGTGGCGCATGTTTCCCGTGCTTAGAACTGTCCCTGCACAAAGTGTCATTTTTGAAGGAAAAAAAGTCATTTAAAACTCACTCGCGGCTATTAATGAATTGTCGGCTTTTATTAATACATAGAAAAGTCATTGATAAAAAAAAAAAAAAAAGCGTGGGGGTTCCCCCAAATTCAATTACCAGGCCCTTCAGGTCTGGAATGGATATTAAGGGGAACCCCGCCGCAAATAAAAAAAAAAATGGCGTGGGGTTCCCCCTAAATATCCATACCAGGCCCTTCAGATCTGGCATGGATTTTAAGGGGAACTCCACCCCAAATAAAAAAAAATGGCGTGGAGTCCCCCCAAAAATCCATACCAGACCCTTATCCGAGCACGCAACCTGGCCGGCCGCAGGGGAAGAGAGGGGGACGAGAGAGCGCCCCCCCCTCCCTCCTGAACCGTACCAGGCCACATGCCCTCAACATGGGGAGGATGTCCCCATGTTGATGGGGACAAGGGCCTCATCCCCACAACCCTTGCCTGGTGGTTGTGGGGGTCTGCGGGCAGGGGGCTTATCGGAATCTGGAAGCCCCCTTTAACAAAGGGGACCCCCAGATCCCGGCCCCCCCCTATGTGAATTGGTAAGGGGTAGATTGTACCCCTACCATTTCATGAAGAAAGTGTAAAAAAAGTAAATAAAAACACACAAACACCTTGGAAAAGTCCTTTATTAAAAAAAAAATAAAAAAAAAATAACAAAAAACATTCCAGCGATGAAATCCAGTGTCCCGCGGCGATCCCGATGTCCAGCGCTGTCCGTCATTGGTTGTGCTTGAGCGGACCTGATGGGGAACTTCCTCCGCAGTGTTTTAAATGTATAGACCCGCCCCTTCTAAAGTTCCCCATCAGGTCCGCTCAGCGGACCAGATGCGGAACGCGAGAAGGGGCGGGTCTATTCATGTATTACACAGCGAACGAAGTTCCCCATCAGGTCCGCCCCCTCGGTATGTCCGACCCCGCCTACGTCATTGGCCTGAGCGGGGAACTTCCTTCACTGTGTAATTTAAATTTACACAGTGAAGGAAGTTTCCCGCTCAGGCCAATGACGTAGGCGGGGTCTGACATACCGAGGGGGCGGACCTGATGGGGAACATCTCGCACTTTGTAATACATGTATAGACCCGCCCCTTCTCAAGTTCCCCATCAGGTCCGCTCAGCCAATGACTAGGTGTAAGGCTGAGGACCTGATGCAGAACATGAGAAGGGGCGGGTCTATACATGTATTACACCGCGAACAAAGTTCCCCATCAGGTCCGCCCCTCGGTATGTCAGACCCCGCCTACGTCATTGGCCTGAGCGGGAAACTTCCTTCACTGTGTAAATTTCAATTACACAGTGAAGGAAGTTCCCCGCTCAGGCCAATGACGTAGGCGGAGTCGGACATACCGAGGGGGCGGACCTGATGGGGAACTTCGTTCGCTGTGTAATACATGAATAGACCCGCCCCTTCTCGCGTTCCGCATCTGGTCCGCTGAGCGGACCTGATGGGGAACGTTAGAAGGGGCGGGTCTATACATTTAAAACACTGCAGAGGAAGTTCCCCATCAGGTCCGCTCAGGCACAACCAATGACGGACAGCGCTGGACATCGGGATCGCCGCGGGACACTGGATTTCATCGCTGTAATGTTTTTTTTTTTTTTTAATAAAGGACTTTTCCAAGGTGTTTGTGTGTTTTTATTTACATTTTTTGACACTTTTTTCGTGAAATGGTAGGGGTACAAAGTACCCCTTACCAATTCACATAGGGGGGGGCCGGGATCTGGGGGTCCCCTTTGTTAAAGGGGTCTTCCAGATTCCGATAAGCCCCCCCGCCCGCAGACCCCCACAACCACCGGGCAAGGGTTGTGGGGATGAGGCCTGGTACGGTTCAGGAGGGAGGGGGGGCGCTCTCTCGTCCCCTCCTCTTCCCCTGCGGCCGGCCAGGTTGCGTGCTCGGATAAGGGTCTGGTATGGATTTTTGGGGGGACTCCACACCATTTTTTTTTACATTTGGGGTGGAGTTCCCCTTAAAATCCATGCCAGATCTGAAGGGCCTGGTATGGATATTTAGGGGGAACCCCACGCCATTTTTTTTTTAAATTTGCGGCGGGGTTCCCCTTAATATCCATTACAGACCTGAAGGGCCTGGTAATTGAATTTGGGGGAACCCCCACGCTTTTTTTTTTTATCAATGACTTTTCTATGTATTGATAAAAGCCGACAATTTATTAATAGCCGCGAGTGAGTTTTAAATTACTTTTTTTCCTTCAAAAATGACACTTTGTGCAGGGACAGTTCTAAGCACGGGAAACATGCGCCACTTTACATGCATATCATACACACCCCCCAGGTACGAAATTAAAAGGAATATTTCACTTTTATTGTTTCACTTTAAGCATTATTAAAATCACTGCTCCTAAAAAAACGTCCGTTTTTAAAACTTTTTTTTGCATTGATACATGTCCCCTGGGGCAGGACCCGGGTCCCCAAACACTTTTTAGGACAATAACTTGCATATAAGCCTTTATAATTAGCACTTTAGATTTCTCCCATAGACTTTTCGAATTTGCCGCAAACACCCCAAATTGTTCGTTGTTCGGCGAACAGGCAATGTTCGAGTCGAACATGAGTTCGACTCGAACTCGAAGCTCATCCCTAACGCCAACACACTGTAAATGCACAAGGTTTCAAAGGATGTCACTGACACTGTCCCTGCCTATCCTTCTCTGTCCCTGCACGCCAACACACTGTAAATGCACAAGGTTTCAAAGGATGTCACAGACACTGTCCCTGCCTATGCTTCTCTGTCCCTGCATGCCAACACACTGTAAATGCACAAGGTTTCAAAGGATGTCACTGACACTGTCCCTGCCTATCCTTCTCTCTCCCTGCACACCAACACACTACACAAGGCCGCCGCGCTGCTAAACCCCCCTGAGCTATGATTGGCCACAGGCATCCTGCCTGTGGCCAATTATGGCTCTCCTCGCTGCCGGCGCTGTGATTGGCCAAGCATGCGGGGTCACAGTGCATGCTTGGCCAATCACAGTGCCGGCAATGCACTGCGATGGCGCAGTGTATTGTGGGCCGTTCGCGTCACACGAATTTGGCGCGAACGGCCCACAAAGTTCTGGTTTTGCCGAACAGGCGAACAGCCGATGTTCGAGTCGAACATGCGTTCGACTCTAACACCGAGCTCATCCCTAGTGCAGACATCCCCAAAAACTGTCTAGACTTCTAATCCCTCTGCACTCTATCCCCAAGCAAAAATAAGAAAGTATTTCATTTAGTTTAACTTTGAAAAGACACATTCCTAAGTTGAATTGTGATGCATGTCAACGGCCCATTTAGTCTTTAATCACTTGAGATCAGCGCTATAGCTGAACTACGGCCACAGCACGGTCCTCAATTGCCGGGAGTCCGTCAATAGACGTCCTCCCCTTCGAGCGCGCGCTGTGGTCACCGAGTCACTAAGACTCGGGTGATGACAGATCCGAGTAAGGGGCCGATCCCTGCCCCTTACCATGTGATCAGCTGTCAGCCAATGACAGCTGATCACGTGATGTAAACAAAAGCTGGGTAATGGTTTTTGTTTTCTCCTTGTGCTGACAGCGTGAGCATAAAAAAAGGCAATCACCGGCTTATGTGCAAGGGACATCGGGCCCGAAGAGGAAGAGGCAATTCTGCGTCATCTGTGACAATCAGTAGCCCCTGCCAGTGCCACCTATCAATGCCCACCACTTGTGCCAATCAGTGCCACCTAGCAGTGCTGCCTATCAGTGCCCATCACTGCCAACTATCATTGCCACCTAGCAGTGCCACTTCTCAATGCCCACCAGTGCCAACTAGCAATGCCACCTCTCAGTGCCCACCCTTGCCACCTTATCGGTGCCCATCAGTGCAGCCCATCAGTGCAGTCTCATCAGTGTACATCAATGAAGGAGAAAAATTACCTTTTTTCGAAATTTTCGAAATATTAACCACTTCCCTACCGCCCAGCGTCAAATTACGTCCTTGGCTTTGTGCGGTGACATCTGAATGATGCCTGCAGTTGCAGGCATCATTCAGATATCATTCTTTTCAGCCGGCGATTCTGTGCACGATAAAAACGATCATAGCGGCAGTTCCGCCGCTTGATCGTTCTTATAGGCGGTGGGAGGGGACGTTCCCCCCTCTCCCGCCGCCATCCGGTGCTTCTCCGGGCTCTCCCGTGCCATCTGGGGCTCGGAGAACGAATTGGCCGGCGCCGGATGGGAAGCATAGAGATGACTGGTGACCAGATGGTCACCAGTCATCTCTATGACCGTCGGAGGCCCGGCCGCGACGTTATGACATCACGCCGGGTTACCGTATGTAAACAAAGCCGTGATCTCGGCTGTCAGCATGCTTTCCAGCCTGGAGGAGAGATGTGGGGTCTTATTGACCCTGCATCTCTCCATAAAGAGAACCTGTCACAATAGATTCCTATTCAGAGATGAGCCGAACACCCCCCTGTTCGGTTCGCACCAGAACCTGCGAACAGACAGGATGTTCGCGTGAACTTTAGATAGAGACTAATAAAATCAATGAAAACTTCCCCCATATAGATTTCACCTCCCCCCTCCCCACAAGTTAGAGGTGGGGAGAAAGAGGAAAGGGAAAAAAAGAAAAGCAGAGATCATAACACTCCCCAGCCCTCTACCCAACCCTTCCTTGTTTCTTCCTACCCCCTCCCCATTCCCCCCCCCCAAGCTTGATACCTTAGTGGGCCCGGGCCACCTCCATCCAACTTAGCCCGACTCCATTACCCGATCCCCCCATCTTCGACTTCCCCTTAGCTTCCCTCTATCTCCTCAGTCCCAGACTGTCTCCCCTCCCTCCCTATTTCCGATTCCCTATAAGGGGGTATTTTATGTATTTATATTTTATACATTTATGCATTTATATTTTATACATATATATATACACATCCCTATACCTTCCAAATTCCAAGTTCCTCTCTTAGTGCCCACACAAAAGTGTCTCCTTTCTTTCCCCCCAATCCCCATCTTATGTTAACCCTTCTTTTGCTCCCACGCTGCTTAATTTATCAACCAGAAGGGAAAATAGAATCCTGCGTAAGCTATGAGTCATTAGAGTAGTAGCTAATGCAGGCCCAGTGCTTTCACAGTGACTAGTCAAATGCTAAGAGAGCAAAGGAAAGATAAGTACAGTGGAACCTCTGATTGCGGTTGACGAGCGTTTCGCAATACGAGCACTGTATTTCCTAAAATCCTAACTCGGTTTGCGAGTGTTGTCTCGCAAAACGAGCAAGATTCAGGCCAAAGCGGTGTGCTGTACCGCGTTTGGCCTGAGGTGGGGGTCGCCGGAGCCGAACGGCGGCGATCGCAGCCAATCGGCGCCGTTTGGAAATGCACGGAAAGGCCCGAGGACAGTTCGGCTGACCTCGGCAAACCACGGAAAGACTCCGTTCCTGAGCCTTTCCGAGGTTTGCCGAGGTCAGCCGAACTGTCCTCGGGCCTTTCCAGCCGTTTCTGAGGCTCTCCGGCGCCCCCCTCCTCTGGCCGCATGCGGTATTGCATGCCATTGAAGTCAATGCGGAACAAATTATTTTCGTTTCCATTTACTTCAATGGGGAATCTCGCTTTGATATGCGAGTACTTTGGATTACGAGCATTCTTCTGGAACGGATTATGCTTGTAATCCGAGGTTCCACTGTATATGAGACTGGAGATGTGAGGGTTAAAGCAAACCTATTTCTTCACACTGAATAGACAAAGCACAGGTTTGTTTTAAATCAGTGAATTGGAAGGACTTCTGTCTTTCTTTATCTTCATACTTGTTTCAAGGCGGTAACTCAGGAAGCACTGAAACCAGAGGCCAGCATGACATCCAGGGACGTAATGTATTTAGGTGGTCAGCAATGTCAGATCACACATCTGACTCATGACAAGTTTACTTGAATTAAGTTTTAGGTTTGTTAGAACTTTAACTTGGTCGTGTTTTTTTTTTCCAGCTATATTAACTATTACTATTAGGAATTGATTCTTTTTGCATTTAAGTCTTAGATCCATCAAAGTCTACTTCCCTCTTTCTGCCAATATGATACTTTTTTGTCTCCAACAAATCATTATTATGAAGAAATATGACCATTAACACTGACAAGTCTTAAAGCACCCGAGTCTGACCCTCATCCTGTAGCTGTTTGGGTCAGCGGCTCCATGTTAATGGCGGAACTTTTATCACCGACCACCCTCATATTATTGCTGGATAATATTCCTTTTTTTAAAAGAAATGTTTCTAGGTCTTTTTGATGGGTCTAACTGAGTTATTAGGCTAAATGTGAACATCTATTATCTTTATTACCTTTTATAGTGTTGCACTTTTGACTGCTAATTGCATTCTCATTCCACATCTATGCAGCAGCAATCCTGACAATTCAGAGCCAACTAGTATGCCAGACACCTTTAGTGCTAGCTATCATGAACACTCATTAAATCCTAAGAAATATCTAAGCCAGACTGGGCAATGATTGTCTCATGCTTATGGTCAGATTTATTCAGCCCTTACTTCTATTTCAAATTAGAAAAGAAGTGTAGCCCCCTTTTGGGGGTTATGAGAAATTACTCTCACAAAACATGATATTGTGATAAACCTATAGACAAATAGGAGAACCAGAGGGTTTGATAATAAAGTTGGCAGTGCCTCCACCCAGGACAGGGCCTCCGTGAGCAGAGGGAATTCTCTTCCTTGGAAACTAACCAGGAGTCTAATCAGTGGGGGCTGGTGCTCAAAATTTTTAGGGGGGCGCAAGCAAACTGACATTTTTTGAAAAAAAACATCAAATGCAGCCACTGTGTCCATCAAATGCAGCCACTGTGCCATCGAATGCAGCAACTGTGAAACCTCCCCACCCGCTTGCCATCTGCCCGGCACTTACCCTGTCTCGGTGGGGCAGCGGGTGACGGCCACGAGCGGGATCCTCCATGCGTCTCCTACCATCCTCATCTCCTGTCCTCTCCTGATAGGCATCCAATAGCCGTGCCTATCGTTTCAGCCGATCAGGTGATGGGTAGTAGACCCAAGCACCTGATTGGTGGAGAGGCGGTTCAGTGTTAGGATAGTGAATATTAATTTGCTATTCTAACACATCTGGGTGGACTGTGAGCGCCAAGCATGGCACTCGCAGTTCACCTATTTTGTAGCCTATGGCTCTAATCGGGTGCTTCAAAAACACCCCCTGCTGTAATTCAGGCGCCCGACGTCCTGAAAGGGGCCGGACACCTGAATAGGGGGTGGCAGCGGTGGCCATGGATAGATTAATGCTATGCATGAATCTATTCATTGGTCATAGAGGGGGTGGATGGAGAGAGGGGGTGCACCGCCACTGATATAAACACATGCACATACACACTCACATACATATGCACATGCGTGCGCGCACACACACATACATGCACACGCACACACTGACATCTCAAGTCTCCCGCAACTTGCGGGAATCTCCCGCATTTGACTGCGGGCTCCCGGACACCCACGAGCGCCAGGCAATCTCCCAGCTGAGCCTGTCACTCAGGGGGGTGCTGTCAGCTGCTAGGAGCTTTGGAACTTCTCAGATGAGAGACAGGCGGCGGCAGCGGCTGTGCTGTGAATAGGAGGCAGGGCTGGCTGAGGAAATGTCTAGCAACGGAGGGTTGGAGGAGCAAGTGGCTATATCGTGCAGCAGACATTATAAACCCTCTCCCTCTCCAGCCCGCCACATTTGACTGCACACAGGTGCTAAATGGGGGCGAAGGGAGGGAGATACACAGTACCTATAGCCCCGAAGACATAGCAGAAGGTATGACCAGAGCAAAACAAATCCTGCAGCACTGAGCACACATCTCTGGCTAAATGGAAACAAGATGGTGGGGAGCGATGCACAGTCACATGTAATGCTGGCCGGCCAGTGTCTTCCAGAAATGTACAGTATGTCTTCAGTCAGTGCAAGGTAACTGATCTGCCTTCTCCTAGCTCCATACTTTCTTTTTATTTATAGCTTCTGCACACACTGATAAGATCTCTGGAAGAAGCTGCAGCCCACCTACATTCTGTGTCCAGTGACAGGTCACACAATGTTGGTTGTTAACCATTTCAGCTCAGCTATTTAGCCAGAGCTCTATGTGTGCTGCACAGTTTGATGTTTTTGTGAAGGATTTACTGCTGATTCAGGCTAGACTTTTCACAGACCCAGGGCCGTTTGAAGGAATTTGGGGGCCCCAAGCAGATTGAGAATTTGGGGCCCCTGAGGGGGGTAGGGTTGTCACCTTTTCGTCAAGCCAAACCCGAACGCTTAAGTAGCGCACGCCAATTTATTTATTTTTTTGTAGTACATTAAATTCATTACCTCTGTACAAAGCAATGCACAGAAATTTTGATATGTAGTATACACTATACATATATTTTTGTGATTAAATAACATTTCTAATCAAATGGAATTAATCACAAGAGTCTCCCTTTACATCAGAGTCAAAAGAGTTTCCCTTTAGATCTGAATCTGCAGAGTCCCCCTTTACATCTGAATGCAAAGTGTTTGTTCCCCTTTACATCTGATTCTGCAGAAGAGGAGTGCAGAGGGTAAGATGGAGGCAGTATGTACATGAGAGGATTGCAGAGGGTATGATGGGGGCAGTATGTAGAGGAGAGGACTGTGGAGGGTATGATGGGGGCAGTATGTAGAGGAGAGGACTGTGGAGGGTATGATGGGGGCAGTATGTAGAGGAGAGGACTGTGGTGGGTATGAGGGGGCAGTATGTAGAGGAGAGGACTGTGGAGGGTATGTTGGGGGCAGTAAGTAGAGGAGAGGACTGTGGTGGGTATGATGGGGGCAGTATGTAGAGGAGAGGACTGTGGAGGGTATGAGTGGGCAGTATGTAGAGGAGAGGACTGTGGTGGGTATGAGGGGGCAGTATGTAGAGGAGAGGACTGTGGTGGGTTTGATGGGGGCAGTATGTAGAGGAGAGGACTGTGGTGGGTTTGATGGGGGCAGTACGTAGAGGAGAGGACTGTGGTGGGTATGATGGGGGCAGTATGTAGAGGAGAGGAAGGTGGTGGGTATGATGGGGGCAGTATGTAGGAGGAGAGGACTGTGGAGGCAGGGCCGTCTTTAATATTGATTGGACCCTGGGCAAACATTTTCTTGGGGCCCCCATGCAATTTTGCCCCCCATCATTACACAGGACTCCCTCCCCCATACTACCCAAATCACTACATAGGACCCCATTCCCCATACTACCCCCATAATTACAGGACCGTCCTCCCACATCATTGCACAGGACCCTCTCCCCAATACTATGCCCATCACTAAACAGGATCCCTCCCCATAATACCTCCATGATTACACATTGTGGGGTGCTCCATACTACATTGTCACTTATTAACTATCAGCACGCTGCTGTTTCTGTAGAAAGGAGGGGTATTGCTGTAGGGGGAGAAGCAGGGAAGGGGTTATTGTTAGGGATGGAGAGGCAGGGATTGGGGTTATTGTTGGGGTGGAGAGGAAGGGATTGGGGTTATTTTTGGGGGTGGAGAGCCAGGGATTGGGGTTTATTGTTGAAGGTGAAAAAGCGGGGAGGGGGGTTATTGCTGAGGGTGGAGAACCGGGGAGGGGAGTTATTGCTGAGGGTGAAGCGGAGAGGGGGGTTATTGCTGAGGGTGGTGAAGCGGGCAGGGGGATTAATATTGGGGGTGGAGAAGCAGGGAGGGGGTTATCGTTGAGCACACAGCTGTCAATCACTGTCCTGCACTATAACACTTAGCAGCCCTGCCCTCCAAAAAGTTCTGCAGCAGCCAAACTCTGCCCTGCACTACAACTCCCAGCAGGCAGTAGCCCTGCCCTCCAAAAAGTTCTGCAGCAGCCAAACTCTGCCCTGCACTACAACTCCCAGCAGGCAGCAGCCCCCCCTCCAAGAAGTTCTGCAGCAGCCAAACTCTGCCCTGCACTACAACTCCCAGCAGGCAGCAGCCCCCCCTCCAAGAAGTTCTGCAGCAGCCAAACTCTGCCATGCACTACAACTCCCAGCAGGCAGCAGCCCCCCCTCCAAGACGTTCTGCAGCAGCCAAACTCTGCCATGCACTACAACTCCCAGCAGGCAGCCCTGCCACCCCAAGAAGTTCTGCAGCATCTGAGACTCCCTAAAAAGTTATCAGAGGTGATGGGAGGGGGAACCTGGCTCAGGACAGCACACAGTGTCTCAGAGGGAGACAGTTTTACTCACTTTGCAGAGCGATGTCATCAGCAGCCGCCCGCAGAGGAGGGAGAGGAGGGGCGGAATGCAGCACATCGCCCGGGAAGAGGCTCAGTCCACTCAGACTGAGATAAGGGGAAGGGGCGGGGTCAGTAGAAGAGACACTGCAGGGACACGACTTCACTTAACCCGTGCCGAGCTGGATAGAATGGAGGAGAAAACAAATGCACTTGATTTATCAGCGTTTGATGACTCATTTGCCCTGCATTAAAGACGGCCCTGCTCCCCGTGCCTGAATGGGAGGGGGGGTGCCGATCGCGGGAGGGGGGCCGCTCTGCTGGGGCCCTAGGCCAGCTTGGGGCCCCAAGCAGTTGCTTGGTTTGCCTCTCCTGTTCCGACGGCCCTGCACAGACCCATTAACTGTTTACTTTCCTCCACTAATCCTGACCAGATCACTGTTTGTAAGAACGTTTTTATTTTGGAAATGAAATGTGCTGCTGCCTTGTCACTTGTTGTACTTTTCAAAGGAGGATTACTGACTTGATCTTGAAGAGCTTGTTTGTTAGACATGTGCATTCGTTTTCGTCCGAATGCATTTTCGTCCGAATTTCAGGTATTTTCGTTATCGTTTTAACAAACGAAAACGAGAATGCAGAATCCGAAAACCGAAAGATCCAACATAAACAAATGCTTAATTTTCGTTTTTGTTGCAACAACAGTTCGATATAGATAGGAGATTCGACATGAGGCTGACAATAACAATCTGTGTCCATCGAACCTGTGGTCGAATGTGCCTAACCTTAACTCTATTAGTCCAAGATTATTCTACATAGAGAGAAAAGATTCGACATTATAGAGAGAAAAGATTCGACATAGAGAGAAAAGATTTGACATTTGTGACAGCAGGAAGGTAAAGTCACCTGGTTGCATCCAGGGGGGTAGGTATATTTCTCCCAGATTCAGGCTTTATGCCGACTTATACAACTAGGGAGAGAGTTGATGAAGCCCAGCTGAGGCTAGTGGGCTCATGGATGATTCATACCTCTAGGGAGAGTGCTGGGCGTCGTGCAGGCAGGGAGTTGATGAGACCAGCTGAAGCTTGTCAGCTCGTTTAAGGCCTCTATAAAAACTCCCAGCTTCATTAGGTGTTTGCTCATGCCTGGACCCAGACCTGTGTGGACTGTTTAGGGAGAGTGAACCCCTGTGCGGTGAGACAAAGCCTGTGTGGCTATTTGTTTGGACATTTACTAAACCAGGGACTTAGGGACTAGGACAGCACCAGGCTGATCCCAGTTGTTAGTTTAGGAAACCTGCATGTTTAGTCAGAGGTCAAGCTGACCAGGATTTATTTTGTTTATGTTTCTTTTTGCTTTGCTGTGTTTTTGTCACTGTAAATAGAGAAATAAACCGCGCCTTTTGATCTTGAAAACCACAACCTCCGTCTGTTGGGCCTGTTTTTGTGTGGGGAGCCCATCCAGGGGGTCACACACACCCGCTACCGAGCTAACCCCCTCACAGTTGGTGGAGAACCAGTGGCAGTTTTTTTTTAAGCCAGCATGGAGGAGATACTGAAACAGCTGGCTCTAGCAAATGCCAATCAACAGCAGACAAATGCAGGTTTGCAAAAGAGCCTTGCAGCTCAACAACAGAGCTTCGCAGCCCAGCAACAAGCCCAGCAGCAATCTGAGGCCCGCTTCATAGACCTGTTGCAGAAGCAAGAGCAGAGACTACAACAACAGATGGAAGCAGTAATGCAGCAACGTCCGCAGACCAGTGAGGAAAGCCGTCCCACTAATACCGCGTCCTTTGGGGTGAGTCGTTTATTGACAAAAATGACTGGAGAGGATGATCCAGAGGTATTTTTGACCACATTTGAAAGGACTGCTGAAAGAGAAAAGTGGCCTGAGGAGCAGTGGGCTGGACTGGTGGCTCCTCTGTTAACTGGTGAATCGCAGAAAGCTTACTATGACCTAGAGCCTGACCAAGCAAAAGACTATGTGATGCTAAAAGCTGAAATATTGGCAAGGCTGGGTGTCACCCTGGCTGTCCGGGCTCAGCGTGTGCATAACTGGACTTTCCAGCTTGGAAAACCCCCCAGGTCTCAAATGTATGATCTCATTCACCTGAGCAGGAAGTGGCTACAGCCAGAGACTTTGTCCGCACCGGAGATTGTGGAACGTGTTGTGATGGATCGTTTCTTGAGAGCTCTTCCTACCGCCATTCAAAAGTGGGTAAGCCATGGAGACCCAGAAACGGCCGGTAAACTTGTGGATCGTGTAGAGAGATACTTGGCTGCAGAGAACCTGACGGCCTCTTCCAGAGACTCTCGGACTTTCCACCCTAAGACCAGACCATCCCCAGGGGCGGATAAGATGATTCCAAGGGGTGAGGGTGGAGAGAGTGAGAGGGTGGGAGCTCTGCCCAGGGTTTGGCGAGAACAGCCTGGGAAGTCGGGGGCTCAAGAGGCAGCCAAAAGGATTGTTTGCTACCGCTGCCGGCAAGTGGGACATATTGCAGCAAATTGCCCGGTTGTGGAGGAACCCATGCAATGTGACTTTCTGACGGACAGACGTCAGTCGCTGTGTGCGACAGTCGCATGCACTGCCATTCGGGGAACTGAGAAACATTTATGCAAAATGTGTATTATTGGTAGAAATGTTGTGGTATTACTGGATTCAGGTAGCCTTGTGACCCTGATAAAGGCTGAATTAGTTAAAACAGAGGTCTCTGGGAATAGCAAGGTAGCTGTTATTTGTGTGCATGGGGACACCCGAGAGTATCCAGTGACTACAGTGTGTTTCAAGACCCCCAAAGGTACCCTCTCTCATCCAGTGGGGTTAGTATCTCAATTACCGCATGATGCCATTGTGGTAAGGGATTTTCCGAAGTTCTGGGAACTGTGGGATGATCCTGAGCCCCCACTGGTGCCCCTATGTACCAGGAAGGTGATAGCCAGAACTCCTCTGAGAGTGGTGAGGACTCTCCAGAATTTCCCTTGTCAGTATTGGCAGGCGAGACTCAAGAAACTGGAGAGGAGCCCACCTCCTCAGACGAAAACCTACCGTCTGTGGAGTTTTCTGATCTTGAGGTTCACAGGGAAAATTTTGCCACAGAACAGTTAAAAGACCCCGCCCTAATAAAGGCACGGGAAAACGTAGTGGAAATAGATGGCGAGTTAGTGAACCCAGATAATACCTGCACTTACCCATACTTCAGCGTAGAGAAGGACCTACTGTATCGGGTGGCAAAAAGGGCAGAAGAAACCGTTGAGCAGCTTGTGGTGCCCAAACCTTACAGGAAGTTGGTGTTGGAGTTGGCCCATGGGCACATTCTTGGAGGTCATCTGGGGACAGAGAAAACCCGAGAGAGGGTATTACAGAGATTCTATTGGCCTGGGGTGATGAAGGACATAGAAAATTATTGTTCCTCCTGCCCTGTGTGTCAGAGGTCGGCCCCGATGCCACATTTCCGTAGCCCGCTGGTCCCTCTACCCATCATTGAGGTCCCGTTTGAGAGGATCGCAATGGATTTGGTAGGTCCTATAATCAAGTCCGCTAGGGGGCACCAGTACATATTAGTTATAATGGACTATGCCACCCGTTATCCAGAAGCGATCCCTCTCCGAAATACCTCGGCCAAAACCATAGCCAAAGAGCTATCTCTTGTTTTTAGCCGGGTGGGTATTTGTAAAGAACTGCTTACGGACCAAAGTACACCCTTTATGTCCCGGGTTATGAAAGAGCTGTGTAAATTGTTCAAAGTGACGCAATTGCGTACGTCTGTGTATCACCCCCAAACCGATGGGCTGGTTGAAAGATTCAACAAAACCCTAAAACAAATGTTGAAGAAAGTGGTGGATAGAGATGGAAAGGATTGGGACTGTCTACTTCCTTATTTGATGTTTGCTATTAGGGAGGTGCCCCAATCCTCTACGGGATTCTCCCCCTTTGAGTTACTGTATGGGAGACACCCAAGAGGGCTGTTGGATATTGCCAAGGAAACTTGGGAAAGTGAGAGTTCTCCCCACAGGAGTGTGATTGAGCATGTCGCCCTGATGCAAGATCGAATTGCACAGGTAATGCCCATCGTGAAGGAACATTTGGCCCAAGCGCAGTTGGCACAGCAGAGAGTGTACAACCGTGGAGCCAAGACCTGTACCTTTTCCCCGGGGGATAGGATATTGGTACTTGTCCCTACGGTTGAAAGTAAATTCCTTGCCAAATGGCAAGGCCCCTACGAGATAATGGAAAAAGTGAGCGAAGTGAATTACAAGGTCAGACAACCAGGAAGGCGAAAGCCCGAACAGATCTATCACGTTAATCTGTTGAAAGCCTGGAGGGATAGAGAGTCCCTAGTCGCAGAAACTTGGTCACCAGCTCAAACTGGTTGCGTGATTCCGGAGGTTGGAATAGCAGCCACCTTGTCACAACCCCAACAACAGGAGGTTAAGGAGTTTGTGCTTCGCAACAAGGAGGTGTTCTCTGAGCTGCCGGGACAAACATCTGGGGTAGAGCATGATATTATTACCCCGCCCGGTGAAAGGGTGAAGTTAAAACCCTATCGGATCCCAGAGGCCCGACGGGAGGCAATACGGGAGGAAGTACAGAAAATGCTGAACTTAGGGGTGATAGAGGAGTCCCAAAGTGATTGGTCTAGTCCCATTGTGTTGGTGCCTAAACCGGATGGGAGCTGGCGATTTTGTAACGATTTTCGTCAGTTGAACAAAGTTACAAAATTTGACACCTACCCCATGCCACGTATAGATGAGTTGATCGACCGGCTGGGAACAGCCCGATACATGACGACTCTTGACCTCACAAAAGGGTATTGGCAAATTCCCCTGGCCAAGTCGGCCAAAGAGAAAACCGCATTTGTAACCCCAGACGGGGCGTTCCAATATAAGAGAATGCCGTTCGGGTTACAGAATGCGCCGGCCACATTCCAGCGGAAAATGGACCAGATACTGAGGCCCCATCGGAAGTATGCTGCGGCTTACCTGGATGACGTAATTGTCCATAGCACAGATTGGGCCTCACATCTGCCAAAAGTGCAAGCAGTCCTAGACTCTATCCGGGAAGCAGGGTTTACGGCTAACCCCAAGAAGTGTACCATTGGGCAGGAGGAGGCCAAATATCTTGGGTACACCATTGGCAGGGGAGTAATAAAACCCCAACTCAACAAAGTCGAGGCCATCCAGAGTTGGCCACGTCCCAACAGCAAGAAGCAGGTACGAGCCTTTCTGGGAATCGCGGGTTATTATCGGCGCTTCATTCCCCACTTTGCTTCTAAGGCTGTGCCCCTAACCAACCTGACGAAAGGGAAAGGGTCGGTCATGATTAAATGGACCCCCGAGGCTGAGGCAGCATTCCAATTCTTGAAACAAGCCTTATGTAGCCAGCCAGTGTTGTACTCACCCGACTTCTCTAAAGACTTTGTCGTACAAAGTGATGCGTCAGATGTGGGGTTAGGAGCAGTATTGTCCCAGGTCTGGGACGGGGAAGAGCACCCAGTCATTTACCTCAGCAGGAAGTTGAAGTCCCATGAGGTAAATTACGCCACGGTTGAAAAGGAGTGTTTAGCGGTGAAGTGGGCTCTAGATTCCCTTTGGTACTATCTGCTAGGTAGGCACTTTGACATGGTTACGGATCACGCTCCGTTAAAGTGGATGGCTCAAAACAAGGAGACAAATAGAAGAGTAAATAGGTGGTTCCTGGCCCTACAGGAATTCAACTTCACAGTAAAGCATCGCCCTGGCGTTCAAATGGGGAATGTGGATGCTTTGTCTCGAGTACATGAATGCCTGATTGCTGGTGTTCCAACCCCAAGGTTAAAACAAGAGGGGGGGGGGTATGTGACAGCAGGAAGGTAAAGTCACCTGGTTGCATCCAGGGGGGTAGGTATATTTCTCCCAGATTCAGGCTTTATGCCGACTTATACAACTAGGGAGAGAGTTGATGAAGCCCAGCTGAGGCTAGTGGGCTCATGGATGATTCATACTTCTAGGGAGAGTGCTGGGCGTCGTGCAGGCAGGGAGTTGATGAGACCAGCTGAAGCTTGTCAGCTCGTTTAAGGCCTCTATAAAAACTCCCAGCTTCATTAGGTGTTTGCTCATGCCTGGACCCAGACCTGTGTGGACTGTCTAGGGAGAGTGAACCCCTGTGCGGTGAGACAAAGCCTGTGTGGCTATTTGTTTGGACATTTACTAAACCAGGGACTTAGGGACTAGGACAGCACCAGGCTGATCCCAGTTGTTAGTTTAGGAAACCTGCATGTTTAGTCAGAGGTCAAGCTGACCAGGATTTATTTTGTTTATGTTTCTTTTTGCTTTGCTGTGTTTTTGTCACTGTAAATAGAGAAATAAACCGCACCTTTTGATCTTGAAAACCACAACCTCCGTCTGTTGGGCCTGTTTTTGTGTGGGGAGCCCATCCAGGGGGTCACACACACCCGCTACCGAGCTAACCCCCTCACACATTATAGAGAGAAAAGATTTGACATTATAGAGAGAAAAGATTCGACAAAGAGAGAAAAGATCACTGCTGGAATTGGGTGGGGGAAGTAAAATAAAAATAATGATGATGATGAATGTTATTGGCTAATTGTAACCAAAGAGGAGGAGCAGTAAAATAGCTAGCACTAACTTGACAATTCGACATGAACGACGAAGATTCAACGAAGCATCGAAAAACATACAAACGTCAAATCTGTCATTGAAGGCTTATGGTGCCTGTTGAAAGTTCTAAGAAGATTCTACGGAGCAGATAAACTGTACGATGCTGCAATCGTACATTTCCGGTCAAATGCTCGGCCCATAGGCTATAGAAGAATTCTAATGTTGGTTGACTAGTAGGGATGAGCTTCGAGTTCGAGTCGAACTCATGTTCGACTCGAACATTGCCTGTTCGCCCATTCGCCGAACAGCGAACAAATTGGGGTGTTCGCGGCAAATTCGAAAAATCTATGGGAGAAATCTAAAGTGCTAATTATAAAGGCTTATATGCAAGTTATTGTCCTAAAAAGTGTTTGGGGACCAGGGTCCTGCCCCAGGGGACATGTATCAATGCAAAAAGAAGTTTTAAAAACGGCCGTTTTAAAAACGGCCGTTTTTTCGGGAGCAGTGATTTTAATAATGCTTAAAATGAAAAAATAAAAGTGAAATATTCCTTTAAATTTCGTACCTGGGGGGTGTGTATGATATGCATGTGAAGTGGCGCATGTTTCCCGTGCTTAGAACTGTCCCTGCAAAAAATGTCATTTTTGAAAGAAAAAAAGTCATTTAAAACTCATTTGCGGCTATTAATGAATTGTCGGCTCCCGGCAATACATACAAAAGTCATTGATAAAAAAAAAAAAAAAGCGTGGGGGTTCCCCAGAATTCAATTACCAGGCCCTTCAGGTCTGGAATGGATATTAAGGGGAACCCCGCCGCAAATTTAAAAAAAAAATTGACGTGGGGTTCCCCCAAATATCCATTCCAGGCCTTTCAGATCTGGCATGGATTTTAAGGGGAACTCCACCCCAAATTTTAAAAAAAATGGCGTGGAGTCCCCCTAAAAATCCATACCAGACCCCTTATCCGAGCACGCAACCTGGCCGGCCGCAGGGGAAAAGGGGGGGACGAGAGAGCGGCCCCCCCTCCCTCCTGAACCGTACCAGGCCACATGCCCTCAACATGGGGAGGATGTCCCCATGTTGATGGGGACAAGGGCCTCATCCCCACAACCCTTGCCCGGTGGTTGTGGGGGTCTGCGGGCGGGGGGCTTATCGGAATCTGGAAGACCCCTTTAACAAAGGGGACCCCCAGATCCCGCCCCCCCCATGTGAATTGGTAAGGGGTACATTGTACCCCTACCATTTCACGAAGAAAGCGTAAAAAAATGTTTAAAAAAACACACAAACACCTTGAAAAAGTCCTTTATTTAAAAAAAACAAAAAAACATTCCAGCGGTGAAATCCAGTGTCCCGCGGCGATCACGATGTCCAGCGCTGTCCTTCATTGGTTGTGCCTGAGCGGACCTGATGGGGAACTCCCTCTCAGTATTTTAAATGTATAGACCCGCCCCTTCTAAAGTTCCCCATCAGGTCCGCTCAGCGGACCAGATGCGGAACATGAGAAGGGGCGGGTCTATACATGTATTACCAAAGTGAGAGCAGTTCCCCATCAGGTCCGCCCCCTTGGTATGTCGGACCCGCCTACGTCATTGGCTTGAGCGGGGAACTTCCTTCACTGTGTAATTTAAATTTACACCATCGGTGGTATGGGTTCTGAGGATGGATTCCAGCTAACAGGAGTTTAGCTGGATGAGTTGGATAATGGGGGCACTGCGGTCAGTGGTCGTCTCTGAGTAGCTGATCGGCTTGAGGCCTATGACCATTGGTAAGGTACCGCAGTGTCACGGGATAATAAGAATTTAATATGATGAGGAATATCGGGTTAATATGATTATGGCAAATTTGAGGTTCCTGCAAAGACCAACACTAGGGGGCAATATTTCTGTTATGTTTCTGGGTTTATGTGTTTTGATGGTTAAAGTTTTTTGATAACTGATGGAACAGTTATAAAAAAATAAAGGAGGCTGCTACGGCCATGTTTTACTCCAAAACAGCAATGTGTGGTCTCTTTGATTAAGATAAGTAAGGTATGGGGTATAATGTGGTGGGCAGTACTGGAATACATCGGTTATACAATAGTCAAGAAAAACCCGGAGCAAAAAGACAGAATGCCATAGGCGCAGGGCTGGGCATGACTGAGTGAACAGAGTATGTAATAAGAGGGTATTAACTATTGGCTAATGGAAATATAGAGGGGAGGGGAGAAGGCTAGATAAAAGGAAGACCCCGCCCCTCTGAGTTAACACAGCGCGGGGGAAAGTTTCCCACCCACCCTCCCTTATAAGCAATGTAGGAAGGAGGAATTTTAATGTGGTCACAGTATGGGTTTCTGTTGTCAATTTTTCTTTACAGGTGGACGGATTGTCGTGGCAGTGGCGGGTGTTTGGTCTTTGCGGGAGAAGGACGTACCTCGAAAAAGCAAGTGGTCAGGAACCATCGGTGGTATGGGTTCTGAGGATGGATTCCAGCTAACAGGAGTTTAGCTGGATGAGTTGGATAATGGGGGCACTGCAGTCAGTGGTCGTCTCTGAGTAGCTGATCGGCTTGAGGCCTATGACCATTGGTAAGGTACCGCAGTGTCACGGGATAATAAGAATTTAATATGATGAGGAATATCGGGTTAATATGATTATGGCAAATTTGAGGTTCCTGCAAAGACCAACACTAGGGGGCAATATTTCTGTTATGTTTCTGGGTTTATGTGTTTTGATGGTTAAAGTTTTTTGATAACTGATGGAACAGTTATAAAAAAATAAAGGAGGCTGCTACGGCCATGTTTTACTCCAAAACAGCAATGTGTGGTCTCTTTGATTAAGATAAGTAAGGTATGGGGTATAATGTGGTGGGCAGTACTGGAATACATCGGTTACACAATAGTCAAGTGACTGGCACTCACATCTATCTAAAACTTCCTAACATAGACTCTTAGTTCTGGGACGGTGAAAGGTGAGGTAACGGCAGGACCCAAATTTAATCCAGCAGCCCTCTAGGGGGTATCGCTACACATATATAAACACACATACAGGTAGGCCTATATTAAGGCTTACCTGCAGCTACCCAGGATATCTCCTAAACCTTCACGGTTTAGGAGATATCCCCTGTCCCCTGCATGTGCCGATGTCATCGGCACTGGGGCAAACTGAAGCAACGTCACGTATGCGCGGGAGTTACATCATCGCGGCTTTGGCCAATCACAGCGCTAGACTCGCGATACCCTGAAGTAACCCCCGGGAGAGATGTCGGCCGCCGGAGCGGTGTACGAGGACGGCTGCACAGGCTTCCATCTCGGGTAAATAATTCATAATGAGCTAGTATGCTATGCATATTAGCTCATTATGCCTTTGTCTTGCAGGGTTTTTATTTTATTTATTTTTATTCGGGTTTACAACCACTTTAATGTAACGAGCTCCCTGCACAGTGCCGATTACAGTTCGGCTGACGATCGGGGAGCTCGTCTCAGCTGCCCTTGCCGCTCCTCCTATCGAAGTATGCAGGGGGCTCCCTGCAGCAAGGGTCCTGGTCACCATGGTGACCTCAGCGACCCCTATACTTCCGCCACTGGTGCAGTCTGTTAAGCAGGAATATGTTACACATAACAGTACCAAGGAGAGAAACCTTGTACATTAAAGGGGGGGTTTTCCAATGCCCAGAAACACTAAACACTAAACACTACAAAATGGATTTAGGAGAGGGAAGTGAGAGAGGAAAAAAGGAAAAAGTAAAAGAGGGTGGTGGGGAAGAAAATAAGAACAAACATGAAAGGACAACAGGAAGGGAGAAGGGAATGGTAAGGGGAAATTGGCATACCCATCCAGTACCAGAAACCAGCCAGCATACAGTTACCTTAGTGCAAACATTTCAGGTCGAGGTCCAGGGAGACCACACTTTTTCACATTTCCAGGGGCACACCCTATTTAAATATGTAATTTTATATAGGGGGAGAGACACATTTTCCATAGCATCCCAGAAGGACACATCAGGTTGGAGCAATGAGGACCATTTTATCAGAATTTATTTTTTGGTGTAATAAAGGAGATACGATACGAGAAGCTTGGAATGATGAGCGCTGCTCATCATCTGGGATCCCCAACAGGGCTAGGGAAGGGGGCCCCCTTGTTAAAGGGTGTTTACAAAACCAATAAACTCCCCACCTGCAGAATCCCACAACCACTGAGCCAGGGTTGTCGGGAAGAGGCTCTTGTCCCCATCACCATGGAGACAAGGTGCTTTGGGGGGAGCCCCCCTGCCCCAAAGAACCCCCATGTTGAGGGCATGTGGCCTGGCATGGTTCAGAAGGGGGGCGCTCGCTTGCCCCCCCAATCCTGGGCTGCATGCTCACAAACAGGTCTGGTATGGATTTTGAGGGGGACCCCGCACCATTTTTTGTCATGGGGGTACCCCTCAAAATCCATACCAGACCGGAAGGGCAATTATTTTGTTTTCATTAAGCGGTCAGCAGGGAACTCCATTTACAGCTGTTGACTCATTGATTGCTAAGGACGTGGTGGCCGCCGGCTCCTTTACATCCAGCTATTTATTAATGTTTTTTAGAGTTTGAGAAACACTGAAGGGTATTTTACCACATTTTTTAAAGTGGCAGATACCCCTTTGTGGATGGAGCCCTATGTCACTATCCATACAAGATCAGATTTTCTACAAACCACAGAACTTTTTATTGTTCAGTCTTCAGGTACAAAACATGAAAAATTATTTTAAATAAATTTGGAAGCTTAAATATATGTACATCTTTTAAAGCAGTATTAAATCCAAGAATAAAAATGTAATACATTACAGCTTACTAATGCTTAAATGCGGTGCCTGCATTTGTTTTTTTTGTTTTTTTTTAGGCTTTTTCTTCTGCTATTTCCATTAATGATGCCCAAAAACGCAGGTTGCAAATGCAGTGCATTTGCCTGCACCGGATTATATGGTACAGAAGTAATAAACAACAATGTATTAACACTAACCCTTCAAAGCATGTAAAAAGCACACAATCATAATCTTCAACCACAATAATCCTTTCAAAATAACAAATACTTATTAATTATAACGAATGGACAGAATATATGCACTTGTAAATGTAACAACTCTCGCTAAAAAAGCAATAAAATCAAATGGAAATATATGCCCTAGGAGGTTCTCAACAAGATGCATACAAATACATACATAGCAACACATAGAAAACAAGATCATGCTAATATTAGTAATAATTGGCCCCCAATCACACCAGTGTGATTTGCCATGCGATTTGACAGTTCCAAATTGCATGACAAGTCACACCCCATTGTCGGCAATGGACTGTTCAAATAGATGCGACTCATGTCACACTTACTTTGAAAAAGGTTTCTGCACTACTTTTTGCCACTTTCATTGTGACTTGCATAAACTTTTGTTGTATGAAGTCGCAAGCCGCAGTGCAAATCACACTGATGTGCAGCTTTGAAATCGCACTGAAGTAGCGCAATTCCAAAACCGCATCGGGGCTTATAGTAGTAATAGTAGTAGTAATAATAATAATAAAATATAAAACATTATATAAGGAATACCAACCAGATTTATATAAATAACTATAATATAATAAGTGATATGCAGCAATATATAATAGCCATGTATCCTCCTGTAACTAATAATAATCCCATGGATCTGAGAGGTTGCAAAAATACATATATAATGGTGCAAAAGTGCTCAGATGTCTAAATATGACCCGAAGAACCCATAACCTTATGTGAAACAAAATTGAACAAAAGAGGGCATCCACTTAATGACTGTATGCTTTTTATGGCAGGAGGCCCCTTTGTCAGCTAAAGAAGTCAAACAGTTGTATGATTAAACCCAGGTTGAGACAGACAAGACCTACAATAAAGATATATATCTGATGACTGATGACTGGAATGCAGTGGCGGCTGGTGCTCAAAATTTTTTGGGGGGGGCGCAAACAAATGAAAAAAAACAAAACATCAATTGCAGCCTCACTGTGCCCATGAATTGCCGCCACTGTGCTCATCAAACGCAGCCACTGTGCCCTTCAAACACAGCCACTGTGCCATAAAATTGTCGCCACTGTGCCATAAAATTGTCGCCACTGTGCCATGCCATCAAACGCAGCCACTGTGCCATGCCATCAATTGTCGCCACTGTGCCATCAATTGTCGCCACTGTGCCATGCCATTGTCGCCACTGTGCCCATCAATTGTTGCCACTGTGCCATGCCAAATGCAGCCACTGTGCCATCAATTGTCACCACTGTGCCATGCCAAAACGCAGCCACTGTGCCATGCCATTGTCACCACTGTGCCATGCTAAACGCAGCCACTGTGCCATGCCATTGTCACCACTGTGTCCATCAATTGTCGCCACTGTGCCATGCCAAACACAGCCGCTGTGCCATGCCATTGTCGCCACTGTGCCATGCCATTGTCACCACTGTGCCATGCCAAACGCAGCCACTGTGCCATGCCATTGTCGCCACCGTGCCCATCAATTGGCGCCCGTTTGCCCCTAAAATGCCGCCAGATTGCCCCCCCCCCCCCGCCTGGCACTTTCCATTTCTCGGTCATCCATCCTTGGATCCTCCTCCACGATCCCTCGATGTAGTGCCACCCTAGATGTCGCTTCAGCCAATCAGGTTACCGGTAACCAGATCCGGTGAACCTGATTGGCTGAGATGCGTGTCAGTGTTAACCAAGGAACGCACCCCCTGTGCGTCCCCTGGTTAACTATTTGGAAGCCGATTACAGCCCTCAGTCTGTAATCGGAAAGCCTATCAGAGCCGTTGGCTCTGATAGACACTTCCACAGCCAACCAGCTGCCGTTATTCAGATGGCTGGCGCTCGCCAGGGGCGAATAGCAACTCGAATAGTGGGCGGCAGCAGCGAAAATGCAATGCATGAATGTATGTATTGTTTTTCAATGGCGGTGCAGGAGCGAGAGGGGGCGGCGCTTCTGCGCACTCTATGGACGCACCGCCACTGCTGGAATGCAACATAGGAAATGTAGTAACAAAAAGGTAAACAAAAAAGACCAACAATTTTGAAAAATAAAAATATTTTTTTACTTTCTGCTATAAAACTTACCCCAAAAAAATTTAAGAAATCAAATTTCTTCATCAATTTAGGTCAATATGCATTCTGCTACATGTTTTTGGTAAAAAAAAATCCCAATACGCGTATGTTGATTGGTTTGTGCAAAATTTATAGCATCTACAAACTATGGGATAAATTTATGTATTTTTTTTTTACTAGTAATGGTGGCGATCAGCGATTTATAGCTAGACTGTGATATTGCGATCGACAAACGGACACCTAACTGACACTTTTGACACTTATTGGGGACCAGTGACACTAATGCAGTGATCAGTGTTAAAATATATGCGCTGTCACTGTACTAATGACACTGGGAATGGCTGGGAAGGGGTTTACATCAGGGGCGATCAAAGTGTTAACTGTGTGCCTAACTTGTGCTTGCTCACTGTGGGGGAGGTGCTTTGACTAGGAGAAGGCAAAGATCTGTGTTCCTGCTTTGCAGGAACACAGGATCAATACATTCCCTTCAGACAGAACGACAATCTGCCCTGTGTACTGTCTAATCGGCGAGTACCTGCCACTGGGCTCTCGCTGTGTGGGATCACAGCGGGAGCGGGTTGCCGTCAGTGCGTGCCCCAGACCCAGAAGTGTCAGATCACGTACAGAGCCGTGGCTCACCCCCTCTCTCTCCTCATTGGCTCAGTGGCTGTGATTGACAGTACATGAGCCAAAAGTCTGAGACAATGAGGAGGGAGAGTTAACGGAGAGCCAAGGCTCTTGTGCACATTGCTGGATCTAGATGGGGCTCAGGTAAGTATTAGGGGGCTTGCTGCACAGAGAAGGTTTTCTTTACCTTCAGCTTAGAATGCATGAAGGTAAAAAACCTTGAGTCTTTAGAACCATTTTAATATTTACTTGAACAGTTAGTCATATCCATATAGACATGCTTACAATCATCCTGGTCCCAGTAGACGGCACATTGCCTCTATTACAAACAGAACAGTTGATACAGTATGTAGCGAGGGAGTTGAGGAACAGTCTGTACCTTACAAGGATTAACCAGAGTCCTAGGGTTGCCCTGGATGTACAAAGTCCATGACGTTGTGCTCCTCTCCATGCCTGTTCCCTCCCTGAGGGGGGAACTTTAAGAGAGAATCTTGACTATTGTAAAACCGATGTATTCCAGTACTGCCCACCACATTATACCCCATACCTTACTTATCTTCCACATTATACCCCATACCTTACTTATCTTAATCAACGAGACCACACATTGCTGTTTTGGAGTAAAACATGGCCGTAGCAGGCTCCTTTATTTTTTTTATAACTGTTCCATCAGTTATCAAAAACTTTAACCATCAAAACACATAAACCCAGAAACATAACAGAAATATTGCCCCCTAGTGTTGGTCTTTGCAGGAACCTCAAATTCGCCATAATCATATTAACCCGATATTCCTCATCATATTAAATTCCTATTATCCCGTGACACTGCGGTACCTTACCAATGGTCATAGGCCTCAAGCTGATTAGCTACTCAGAGACGACCACTGACCGCAGTGCCCCCATTATCCAACTCATCCAGCTAAACTCCTGTTAGCTGGAATCCATCTTCAGAACCCATACCACCGATGGTTCCTGACCACTTGCTTTTTCGAGGTACTTCCTTCTCCCGCAAAGACCAAACACCCGCCACCGCACCGAAGGGAAAACACCTTTACCCTTTGGTGCCCCTCCAAACCCTAAGGGCTCGTTGGATCCCATCCTGCAAACCCAAAGACCATAAATCAGTCCCCACATCGTTCAGATGGACCCCATCCCTCCGTAGATACCGCCATGTATCCACCTCCAATTCGAAATGTCGGACCACCAACCCACCATTCCGTACCACAAACCTGCCCATGTCTCGGTTAATTTTCCTCCGGGCCCTGTTATTTCCAGCCACGGACCTAGCCCCCCTCCACTCTACCCGTGCCACCATGTCTGACCAGACGATAATCATGTCCGGGAACGACATCCTTAGCCTCAGGAAATCAGACTTCATATCCCGAGTCACTTCTAGCATGGACCTGAAACCCAAGTCGTTGCCACCTACCTGCAGTACCAGAACGTCAGGTGGCCTGTCCAAGCGCGCAAAACGGTGCACCTCCGGAACCATCTTACTCCACAACATTCCTGGAACTCCCAGCCAGCGGACACACGCCTCCGGTCTTGGGAACCCCAGCTGCCGACCCTCATGTCGAACATCGGCTCTCTTAGCCCCCCAGAATACAAACGAATGGCCCAGTATCCAGACCAACGCCTGCATTTGACCTGTAATTGCAAGAAGACAATCCCCCATGAGAATCTCCCATCACCCTCATATATTCCCAGCAATCCGAACAGAACCCAAACCAAAACATAAACAACGCCCTATGACATGTACCCCCCACATTATTCCAGTTCCACCAATAACTGCGGGCGTACGTATAGCCGGAACCTCCTGGATTCCCAGCGGCCTATCCTCTTAACCGCCTCCTCATCCATCCCACATCTGGCCGCCTCCGTAGCTGCCCCGATCCTAAAAGAGTGCGAGGAAAATTCTTTTTCCTTGAGTCCAAAAGCCCGAAGGGACTTCCGGAACACCGCAATGAACTGATACCTTGAAAGTGGGATTCCGTCCTCGTGTACCAAAAAGGAACCCACCCCCGACGGTCGCACCTCCAAGTACCCTTTTACTGCCCTTACCGGGCACAACGGTGAACCTGGGACCGGAAAACCTGGACCAACTTACCTCTGCCCATCTGGTCCGTCTTAGACCTCCTCAGCACCAGCGACACCCCTTGCTCCGTCCAGCCCACCTCGCTATCAAGCAACCCCCCGTGCACTGCTTTTGACGGACTGACCAACTCACCTATCCTGAATGCTCCAAAGAATGCCAGTGAGAATGCCACCTTGAACAACAAAACTTCGTATGGGGATGAACATAAGCCCTGTAACTGCCCCATGATCTTGATCAATAGAGCAAACGATACCGGTCGCCTGCCATCCGGCTTCTGCCCCCCCCTGCCCATATCCCTTGAGTGCCTGCCGCACCCAAAAATCTTTTGTAAAATCGGGGCAACCTTGCCATTTGAACAAAAAGGCCAAGCCTGCCATCTTCTTACCCAAACTGGACCTGGACACGCGGGGCTCCATGTTTCTAGCCAGGAAATACAGCACCAATAACCGGACATTGGGACCCACAGGATCCACTCCTGCTTCCCGAACCATCTCCTTCCATTCCAACCACACCTTCTCATACGCCCCCCATGTGCCCGTACTCACTGATTTTTTGATCCAACCTGACACTATTCCAACGGAATCTTCCACAGCCAGCCTGGACAAGGGACCCCACGTTGCTCTGCCTCCGGTGCCAACTCTCGGAACCTGTCCCACTGAAAGTGAGACAGCGCATCAGCTATGACATTGTCCACCCCCGGAAGGTGCACCGCATACACAAACACATTGAGCTGCAAACATCTCAACACCAGATGGCGCAGAAGACGCACCACCGGGGGGAAGATGCCGACACTTTGTTGATGACTTGTACTACCCCCAGGTTGTCCCCATGAAAACGCACTTTCAGATCCCTGAAACACGCCCCCCACAACTCCACCGCCAGCACCACCGGGAACAGTTCCAACAGAACCAAATTCTTGGTGAAACCAGCGTCCATCCAAGACTGCGGCCATGGGCCCGCACTCCACCTGCCCTGAAAGTAAGCCCCAAAACCTGCCCCCCCAGCCGCATCTGTGTATAGTTCTAAATCAAAATTGCTAATCGGGCCCAACATCCATAACGCTCTCCCATTGAAAGACTCCAAGAATGAATGCCAAACCCACAAGTCCGCCTTGTGTTCTCTGCCCAAACTCACAAAGTGCGCGGGGGACCGTACCCCAGCCGTGCTAGCCGACAGCCGTCTGCAAAACACCCTGCCCATTGGCAGAATGCGGCACGCAAAATTGAGCTTTCCCAGTAGCGACTGCAAAACCCTAAGCTGCACTTTCCTGACCCCCATCATGACCTTCAGCTCAGTCTTGAGCGACTCCAATTTGTCCAATGGTAGGCGGCACTCCATGGCCTCCGAATCCAGGACAATACCCAAAATCGTGATAACCGTGCGAGGTCCCTCCGTTTTGTCAGGTGCGAATGGTATCCCAAACCGCTCTGCAACGTGCTCCAATATGGCCAGGAGCACAGCGCAGATTCTGGATGAGGCCGGACCCACGCAAAGAAAATCGTCCAAGTAGTGAATGATTGAATTCACCCCCGACACATCCCTGACCACCCATTCCACAAACGAACTGAACTGTTCGAACAATGCGCACGATATGGAGCATCCCATAGGCAAGCACTTATCCACATAGAACTCATTGTCCCACTGACATCCCAGGAGGTGAAAGCTATCCGGGTGAACCGGCAACAATCTAAAAGCCGCCTCTATGTCGGTTTTTGCCATCAGCGCCCCCTGGCCATACCGGCGAACCCACCCCACCGCAGCATCAAAGGAAGTGTAACTGAATGTACATGCTTCCGGATCAATAGCGTCATTGACCGACCTGCCCTTCGGGAAAGACAGGTGGTGAATGAGGCGGAACTTGTTGGGCTCCTTCTTAGGTACCACCCCGAGCGGGGAGACCACCAAGTTCTCCAGGGGAGGGGACCTGAAAGGACCCCCCATCCGGCCCAAAGCAACCTCCTTGCGCAGCTTTTCCGCGACCACCGCAGGTTGCTGCAAGGCCGATCGCAGATTGCGTGCGATCGGGGGAATAACCTGCAAAGAACATGGAATGCGAAACCCCTCTGAAAACCCTTGCTCCAACAACCTTGCTTCCCACTTGTCCGGATACCTACCGAGGAACAGCCGCATCCTTTCCACCATCACCGGAGTCCTCCCTTTTCTGCCCAGAGTCCCCGGCCCGCCCCTTACCTCGCTTAAAGCATCTAGCCTGTGTATGGGAGCCTCCGCAACCGGAGCACTCATGCTTGAAACGACAGGACCCCCAAACTTGCAGGAGCCCTCATTATATTGCCAGCACACCCCCTTTTGTTTCCCGGCCGATTGTCCTGGGGAAGAGGTTCCACCGCCCCCCCCCCCCCTGAAAAAACTGACTAGAAGCCCTCGGCGCAGTCATCAACCGCATCCATAAGCTTATGTCCTTATTATCCCACCGCAGACCAGGCCTCACCGCTCTCCTCTGCCTGAACTGTTCATCATATCTGAGCCACCCCGTGCCCCCGTACACTCTGTATGCTTCCCCTATAGAGTCCTGATAACCAAATAATGCCGAACAATGTTCCGGGTTCTTTTGCCCTATAACACTAGCCATGATGGAGAACACTTGCAACCAATTTGTAAACGTCCGTGGAATTAGCCTATATCTCCTCTTCTCCTCATCCTCTTTTTTTGGATCATCCGGTTTTACCCTGTCCAGGTGAAACTTCTCTAATGGCAGAAGAGAGAACATCTCCACATACTCACCCTTCCATATCTTTTCCTTCACTTCGGGTTTTAGGTGAGATCCCAGCAATGCCTCATAACACACATACATCTCACATTTAGCAGCATCATCCAACCTAATGACATCCTGCCTTGCCGCCTGTTCCACCGCACCACCCTCTTTTGTGGCCACAGCTGCAGAACCCAACCCTACAGCATCCCCCACCCCGATATTACCCTCAGGTGTAACCGGTGACCCCACCACGGCAGCGGGCCCCGCCGTCCCTGACGGCGGGACCCACGCAGCCGCCGGACTGAGTCGCCCGCCATCCCCCTTTTCAAATTGGCTGACTAAGGATTTGATGCTCGCAAGAAACCCCTGCAGCCCGTCCGGCCGTGCACCTCCTTCATCCGGGAACACACCCCCCTGCCTGTCCATCAGCTTAACCCAGAACTTGCACCGCAAAACCCAAACCCGCAGCCGACATACCCACCTGGACACCATTCCCCTCATGGCCCCCAGCAGAAACAATTGAAAGGAACTTACCGGGCTGCCTGGAAGAACTCCCACCAGCCGATCCACTCGAATCCACCGCCGCCTCCGACCGTCCGGGTCTCCGATCCTCATCCGAGCTGCACACTTCACCCTCTGACAGCACACCAGCCTGCTCCTCACCACCTGACGATAGCTCACCAGGTGACTTGTCCCTGGAAGCCGAGGGGTCAGGACCCGATCGGTCCCACCTCCGCGCACCTGACCCGCCCGCCGATTTTTTAACCGCCTTGCCTCCACGCTGTCTCTGCTCACCCGCACCGCCTTCATCACTCACTGGCACACCACCTCCCGCAGCCTCATGCACCAGATGTCCGGCCGAGGGGGGGGATGCCCGGACGCCGCGGCCACCGATGACCCTCGCAGGAGCCCCAAACCCGCCGGGGACCCGCAGGGGAACTGTACTCGCCATCATTGACATAAGAGCGACCCCACTGACAGCCTTTGAGGGCTTGCAATGCGAACATGCACAAGGTGCTTGACTGTGACGGAATCTCTGGGCCTTACACTGCCCTCATATGGACGCCCAGGGCATACCCGGCGTAACTGCCGGGTCTGCCCAATTATACGTTCTGTTGCGGTCCTGCTTTTCCAACATCCCCGTTTTCGGTACAAACTTCGTACCAAGCTCCACCCTACTACAACCTTTTTACATCATGATCCAGCTCCCTCTCATTGGGAACCCACTGTTCCTAATGATGCTGGTGCGTGAGATCAAGTTCCCTCCCCTAGGGCGCTTGGTCTTCTGGGTCCTGTAGTTTTGGCGCAGCTTCGGGATTCTGGACGCATGCGCACAAACGTTGTCACGTCCGCACTCCGCCGGTGACGTCAGACGCTGGCCGAGTTGGTGATCGCTTAAAAGCCGGCAGTATTAGGCTATAAACGAACCAGAGCGGTTCGGTGAGGCAGCCTGATGTCCATCCACAGTTCCGATTTAAGGTAACTACTTGTTGCTTATCTGAGAATCCGATACATTGTCCCCTGTTCACTCAACATCACAGTCAGTCCTTCCACTTTCTGGGCTTTTTAGATTGTTATGATTGATACCCCAGTAGATGTTTTTCTGTTATTTCCTCATATATTCTTTGACTAAAGGCATTGATTTGTTGCGTGTTTATTAAGACAGAAGACAATGTATCAATTTATTCAATATTAAAACTTGGCATGGGCCGTTGGTTCTTTAGTCTGTTTTGACTGACATTTTATGCAGTTATCTTTCTGCTACTTCATCCATGTATTATTTAAAAAATAAAAAAAATATATGAATCTTGAAATGCCAATCTCACACTGATGAGAATACCCACTAATGGACTATCTTTATTTTTTATTTTTTATTTTTATTTTTTACTAAGATGTCTAGTTTTGGGTAATTAATTATTATACTTTATTTTTAGAATAATCTCATCTTTTGGGACTCTTTCTTTATTGGACCAAGTTCTTTTAAGGTCTCTGCCTTATGAATGTACCTCAATCGGATATCTTGTATCCTGTGGATTTAACATCAATCAGGCGCCACCTTATTTGTTCTATTGTCTCCTTTTTTTTTTTTTTCATAATTTCGATTTTAACCACTTCAATACCATGCACTTATACAGCTTCCTGCCCAAGCCAATTTTGAGCTTTCAGCGCTGTCGCAATTTGAATGACAATTGCGCGGTCATGCTACACTGTACCCAAACAAATTTTTTAGCATTTTGTTCCCACAAATAGAGCTTTCTTTCGGTGGTATTTGATCGCCTCTGCGATTTTTATTTTTTGCAAAACAAATAAAAAAAGAGCGAACATTTTTAAAAAAACTAAGTTTTTCTTTGTTTCTGTAAATTTTTTTTGTAAATAAGTACCTTTTCTACTTCAATGACGGGCACTGATAAGGCGGCACTGAAGGGCACTGATAAGGCGACACTGATGGGCACCGATGAGGTGGCACCAATGAGGTGGCACTGATGAGGTGGCACTGATGAGGTGGCACTGATGGGCACTGATGATGGGCACTGATAGGCGGCACTGATGGGCACTGATATGTGACACTGGTATGCGGCACTGATGGGCACTCATAGGTGGCACTGATTGGCACTCATAGGCGGCACTGATTGGCACTCATAGGCGGCACTGATTGGCACTCATGGGCGGCACTGATGGGCACTTATGGGTGGCACTGATAGGTGGCATGGACGGGCACTGATAGGTGGGCACAGATTGGCACGGATGGGCACGGATGGGCACTGATAGGTGGCACTGATGGACACTAGTAGGTGGCATTGGTGGCACTGGTGCCCAGCAATGCCAGCCACCACACATTGTGAAAGTGCCAGTCAGTGCCCATTTGTGGGCACTGATTGGCATATTTTTTTTAATGTTTTTATTTTATTTATTTATTTTTACTACATGTGGATGGCCATTGGGGCCATCCACATGATTGGGGCTACCCTGGTGGTCCTGGGGGGCTTCCCTGGTGGTCTAGTGTGGGTATCCGAGGGGGGGCTGCGCTGCTGAACAATCAGCGCGAACCCCCCTGTCAGGAGAGCCGCCGATCGGCTCTCCTCTACTCGCGTCTGTCAGACGCGAGTGAGGAAGAGCCGATCAACGGCTCTTCCTGTTTACTTTCTGATCAGCCGTGATTCGACACGGCTGATCACATGGTAAAAAGCCTCCGACGGAGGCTTTTTACCGAGATCAGTGTAGCGGTGGGTCAGAATGACCCACCGCTCCACCGATCGCCGCGATGCGCGCCCCCCCGGGCGCGCGGCGGCTGTTATCCCGCAGGACGTCATATGACGTCCAGTGTGGATAACAGAACCACTTCCCGGACGTCAATCTGCTATTGACGGGGCGGGAAGTGGTTAACCACTTAAGCCCCGGACCATTTGGTAGCTAGAGGACCAGAGGTGATTTCAGAATTTTGCACTGCGCTGTTTTAACTGTAAATTGTGCGGACATGCAATGTTGTACCCAAACGAAATTTGCGTCCTTTTCTTCCCACAAATAGAGCTTTCTTTTAATGGTATTTGATTGCCTCTGCGATTTTTATTTTTTGCGATATAAACGGAAAAAGACCGAAAATTTTGAAAAAAAATGATATTTTCTAATTTTTGTTATAAGAAAAATCAAATAAACTCAATTGTAGTCATACATTTAGGCCAAAATGTATTCAGCCACATGTCTTTAGTAAAAAAAATGTCAATAAGCGTATATTTATTGGATTGCGCAAAAGTTATAGTGTCTACAAACTAGGGAACATTTCCTGGAATTTACACAGCTTTTAATTTATGAATGCCTATCTCATTTCTTGAGGTGCTAAAATGGCAGGGCAGTACAAAACCCCCCCAAATGACCCCATTTTGGAAAGTAGACACCCCAAGTAAATTGCTGAGAGGCATGTTGAGCCCATTGAAAATTTTTTTTTCGTCCCAAGTGATTGAATAATGACAAAAAAAAATAAAAATTACAAAAAGTTGTCACTAAATGATATATTTCTCACACATGCCATGGTTATATGTGGAATTGCACCCCAAAATACATTCTGCTGCTTCTCCTGAGTACGGGGATACCACATGTGTGGGACTTTTTAGGAGCCTAGCCACGTACGGGACCCCGGACACCAAGCACCGCCTTCAGGATTTCTAAGGGCGCAAATTTTTGATTTCACTCCTCACTACTTATCACAGTTTCGAAGGCCATAAAATGCCAAAATAGCACAAAACCCCCCCAAATGACCCCATTTTGAAAAGTAGACACCCCAAGCTATTTACTGAGAGGCATGTTCAGTCCATGGAATATTTTATATTTTGCCACAAGTTGCGGGAATATGACAAACTTTATTTTTTTTGCACAAAGTTGTCACTAAATGATATATTGCTCACACATGCCATGGGCATATGTGAAATTACACCCCAAAATACATTCTGCTGCTTCTCCTGAGTACGGAGATACCACATGTGTGGGTTTTTTTGGGAGCCTATTCGCGTACGGGACCCCAAAAACCAAGCACTGCCTTCAGGCTTTCTAAGGGTATAAATTTTTGATTTCACTCCTCACTACCTATCACTACCTATCACAGTTTTGAAGGCCATAAAATGCCAAGATGGCACAAAACCCCCCCAAATGACCCCATTTTGGAAAGTAGACACCCCAAGCTATTTGCTGAGAGCCATGTTGAGCCCATTGAATATTATTTTTTTTTTTGTTTTCAAAAGGATTTTATTATTATTATAAACCAATGTGACAGCAGGAAGGTAAAGTCACCTGGTTGCATCCAGGGGGGTAGATATATTTCGCCCAGATTCAGGCTTTACGCCGACTTATACAACTAGGTGGAGAGTTGTATAAGGCTAGTGGGCTCATGGATGACTCATACCTCTAGGGAGAGTGTGGGGCGTCGTGCAGACAGAGATGAGGAGACCAGCTGAACCTTGTCAGCTCATTTAGGCCTCTATAAGAACTCCCAGCTTCATTAGATGTTAGCTCATGCCTGGAACCAGACCTGTGTGGACTGTCTAGGGAGAGTGAACCCCTGTGCGGTGAGACAAAGCCTGTGTGGCTATTTGCTTGGACATTTAAAACCAGGGACTTAGGGACTAGGACAGCACTAGGCTGATCCCAGTTGTTAGTTAGGAAACCTGTATGTTTAGTCAGAGGTCAAGTTGACCAGGATTTATTTTATTTATGTTTCTTTTGCTTTGCTGTGTTTTGTCACTGTAAATAGAAAATAAACCGCACCTTTTTGATTTTGAAAACCACAACCTCCGTTTGCTGGGCCTGTTTTTGTCTGGGGAGCCCATCCCGGGGGTCACACACACCCGCTGCCGAGCTAACCCCCTCACAGTTGGTGGAGAACCAGTGGCAGTTTTTTTTTAAGCCAGCATGGAGGAGATACTGAAACAGCTGGCTCTAGCAAATGCCAATCAACAGCAGACAAATGCAGGTTTGCAAAGGAGCCTTGCAGCCCAGCAGCAAGCTCATCAACAGAGCCTTGCAGCCCAGCAGCAAGCTCACCAACAGAGTCTGGAAGCTCAGCAACAAGCCCAGCAGCAATCTGAGGCCCGCTTCATAGACCTGTTACAAAAGCAAGAGCAGAGACTACAACAAATGGAAGCAGTAATGCAGCAACGTCCGCAGACCAGTGAGGAAAGCCGTCCCACTAATACCGCGTCCTTTGGGGTGAGTCGTTTATTGACAAAAATGACTGGAGAGGATGATCCAGAGGTATTTTTGACCACATTTGAAAGGACCGCTGAAAGAGAAAAGTGGCCTGAGGAGCAGTGGGCTGGACTGGTGGCTCCTCTGTTAACTGGTGAATCGCAGAAAGCTTACTATGACCTAGAGCCTAACCAAGCAAAAGACTATGTGATGCTAAAAGCTGAAATTTTTGCAAGGCTGGGTGTCACCCAGGCTGTCCGGGCTCAGCGTGTGCATAACTGGACTTTCCAGCTTGGAAAACCCCCCAGGTCTCAAATGTATGATCTCATTCACCTGAGCAGAAAGTGGCTACAGCCAGAGACTTTGTCCGCACCAAAGATTGTGGAACGTGTTGTAATGGATCGGTTTTTGAGAGCTCTTCCTACTGCCATCCAAAAGTGGGTAAGCCATGGAGACCCAGAGACGGCCGATGGTCTTGTGGATCGGGTAGAGAGATACTTGGCTGCAGAGAACCTGACGGCCTCTTCCAGAGACACTCAGACTTTCCACCCTAAGACCAGACCATCCCCAGGGGCGGATAAGAGGATTCCAAGGGGTGAGGGTGGAGAGAGTGAGAGGGTGGGAGCTCTACCCCAAGTTTGGCGAGAACAGCCTGGAAAATCAGCGGCTCAAGAGGCGGCAAGAAGGATCGTTTGCTACCGCTGCCGGCAAGCGGGACATATTGCAGCCAATTGCCCGGTTGTGGAGGAACCCATGCAGTGTGACTTTCTGACGGGCAGACGTCAGTCGCTGTGTGCGACAGTCGCATGCACTGCCATTCGAGGAACTGAGAAACATTTATGCAAAATGTGTGTTAATGGTAGAAATGTTGTGGTATTGCTGGATTCAGGTAGCCTTGTGACCCTGATAAAGGCTGAGTTAGTTAAAACAGAGGTCTTTGGGAATAGCAAGGTAGCTGTTATTTGTGTGCATGGGGACACCCGAGAGTATCCAGTGACTACAGTGTGTTTCGAGACCCCCAAAGGTACCCTCTCTCATCCAGTGGGCTTAGTATCTCAGTTACCGCATGACGCCATTGTGGGAAGGGATTTTCCGAAGTTCTGGGAACTGTGGGATGATCCTGAGCCCCCCACTGGTGCCCCTATGTACCAGGAATGTGATAGCCAGAACTCCCCTGAGAGTGGTGAGGACTCTCCGGAATTTCCCTTATCAGTATTGGCAGGGGAGACTCAAGAAACTGGAGAGGAGCCCACCTCCTCAGACGAAAATCTACCGTCTGTGGAGTTTTCTGATCTTGAGGTTCACAGGGAAAACTTTGCCACAGAACAGTTGAAAGACCCCGCCCTAATAAAGGCACGGGAAAACGTAGTGAAAATAGATGGCGAGTTAGTGAACCCAGATAATACCTGCACTTACCCATACTTCAGCGTAGAGAAGGACCTACTGTATCGGGTGGCAAAAAGGGCAGAAGAAACCGTTGAGCAGCTTGTGGTGCCCAAACCTTACAGGAAGTTGGTGTTGGAGTTGGCCCATGGGCACATTCTTGGAGGTCATCTGGGGACAGAGAAAACCCGAGAGAGGGTATTACAGAGATTCTATTGGCCGGGGGTGATGAAGGACATAGAAAATTATTGTTCCTCCTGCCCTGTGTGTCAGAGGTCGGCCCCGATGCCACATTTCCGTAGCCCGCTGGTCCCTCTACCCATCATTGAGGTCCCGTTTGAGAGGATCGCCATGGATTTGGTAGGGCCTATAATCAAGTCCGCTAGGGGGCACCAGTACATATTAGTTATAATGGACTATGCCACCCGTTATCCAGAAGCGATCCCTCTCCGAAATACCTCGGCCAAAACCATAGCCAAAGAGCTATCTCTTGTGTTTAGCCGGGTGGGTATTTGTAAAGAACTGCTTACGGACCAAGGTACACCCTTTATGTCCCGGGTTATGAAGGAGCTGTGTAAATTGTTCAAAGTGACGCAATTACGTACATCTGTGTATCACCCCCAAACCGATGGGCTGGTTGAAAGATTCAACAAAACCCTAAAACAAATGTTGAAGAAAGTGGTGGATAGAGATGGAAAGGATTGGGACTGTCTACTTCCTTATCTGATGTTTGCTATTAGGGAGGTGCCCCAATCCTCTACGGGATTCTCCCCCTTTGAGTTACTGTATGGGAGACACCCAAGAGGGCTGTTGGATATTGCCAAGGAAACTTGGGAAAGTGAGAGTTCTCCCCACAGGAGTGTGATTGAGCATGTCGCCCTGATGCAAGACCGAATTGCACAGGTAATGCCCATCGTGAAGGAACATTTGGCCCAAGCGCAGTTAGCACAGCAGAGAGTGTACAACCGTGGAGCCAAGACCCATACCTTTTCCCCGGGGGATAGGATACTGGTACTTGTCCCTACGGTTGAAAGTAAATTCCTTGCCAAATGGCAAGGCCCCTATGAGATAATGGAAAAAGTGAGCGAAGTGAATTACAAGGTCAGACAACCAGGAAGGCGAAAGCCCGAACAGATCTATCACGTTAATCTGTTGAAAGCCTGGAGGGATAGAGAGTCCCTAGTCGCAGACACTTGGTCACCAGCTCAAACTGGTTGCGTGATTCCTGAGGTTGGAATAGCAGCCACCTTGTCACAACCCCAATAACAGGAGGTTAAGGAGTTTGTGCTTCGCAACAAGGAGGTATTCTCTGAGCTGCCGGGACAAACATCTGGGGTAGAGCATGACATCATTACCCCGCCCGGTGAAAGGGTGAAGTTAAAACCCTATCGGATCCCAGAGGCCCGACGGGAGGCAATACGGGAGGAAGTACAGAAAATGCTGAACTTAGGGGTGATAGAGGAGTCCCAAAGTGATTGGTCTAGTCCCATTGTGTTGGTGCCTAAACCGGATGGGAGCTGGCGATTTTGTAACGATTTTCGTCAGTTGAACAAAGTTACAAAATTTGACACCTACCCCATGCCACGTATAGATGAGTTGATCGACCGGCTGGGAACAGCCCGATACATGACGACTCTTGACCTCACAAAAGGGTATTGGCAAATCCCCCTGGCCAAGTCGGCCAAAGAGAAAACCGCATTTGTAACCCCAGACGGGGCGTTCCAATATAAAAGAATGCCGTTCGGGTTACAGAATGCGCCGGCCACATTCCAGCGGAAAATGGACCAGATGCTGAGGCCCCATCGGGAGTATGCTGCGGCTTACCTGGATGACGTAATTGTCCATAGCACAGATTGGGCCTCACATCTGCCAAAAGTGCAAGCAGTCCTGGACTCTGTTCGGGAAGCGGGGTTTACGGCTAACCCCAAGAAGTGTACCATTGGGCAGGAGGAGGCCAAATATCTTGGGTACACCATTGGGAGGGGAGTAATAAAACCCCAACTCAACAAAGTCGAGGCCATCCAGAGTTGGCCACGTCCCAACAGCAAGAAGCAGGTACGAGCCTTTCTGGGAATCGCTGGGTATTATCGGCGATTCATTCCCCACTTTGCTTCTAAGGCTGTGCCCCTAACCAACCTGACGAAGGGGAAAGGGTCGGTCATGATTAAATGGACCCCCGAGGCTGAGGCAGCATTCCAATTCTTGAAACAAGCCTTATGTAGCCAGCCAGTGTTGTACTCACCCGACTTCTCTAAAGACTTTGTCGTACAAAGTGATGCGTCAGATGTGGGGTTAGGAGCAGTATTGTCCCAGGTCTGGAACGGGGAAGAGCACCCAGTCATTTACCTCAGCAGGAAGTTGAAGTCCCATGAGGTAAATTACGCCACCGTTGAAAAGGAGTGTTTAGCGGTGAAGTGGGCTCTAGATTCCCTTCGGTACTACCTGCTAGGTAGGCACTTTGACATGGTTACGGATCACGCTCCGTTAAAGTGGATGGCTCAAAACAAGGAAACAAATAGAAGAGTGAATAGGTGGTTCCTGGCCCTCCAGGAATTCAACTTCACAGTAAAGCATCGCCCTGGCGTTCAAATGGGGAATGTGGATGCTTTGTCTCGAGTACATGAATGCCTGATTGCTGGTGTTCCAACCCCGAGGTTAAAACAAGAGGGGGGGGGGTATGTGACAGCAGGAAGGTAAAGTCACCTGGTTGCATCCAGGGGGGTAGATATATTTCGCCCAGATTCAGGCTTTACGCCGACTTATACAACTAGGTGGAGAGTTGTATAAGGCTAGTGGGCTCATGGATGACTCATACCTCTAGGGAGAGTGTGGGGCATCGTGCAGACAGAGATGAGGAGACCAGCTGAACCTTGTCAGCTCATTTAGGCCTCTATAAGAACTCCCAGCTTCATTAGATGTTAGCTCATGCCTGGAACCAGACCTGTGTGGACTGTCTAGGGAGAGTGAACCCCTGTGCGGTGAGACAAAGCCTGTGTGGCTATTTGCTTGGACATTTAAAACCAGGGACTTAGGGACTAGGACAGCACTAGGCTGATCCCAGTTGTTAGTTAGGAAACCTGTATGTTTAGTCAGAGGTCAAGTTGACCAGGATTTATTTTATTTATGTTTCTTTTGCTTTGCTGTGTTTTGTCACTGTAAATAGAAAATAAACCGCACCTTTTTGATTTTGAAAACCACAACCTCCGTTTGCTGGGCCTGTTTTTGTCTGGGGAGCCCATCCCGGGGGTCACACACACCCGCTGCCGAGCTAACCCCCTCACACCAAACAAAAGCATATTGCGTACATACAAAACATAACTGTGCAATAAGTATCAATAGTAGTACACATTAAAGAAATAAAGGTATCAATCTAGAGAGAGGGGGAAAAGAGAGAAAGGAGAGAAAAAACAAAAAAAAAAACAAAAAAAAGTGGGGAGAAGGAAGAGGTCAGGTAATTATCATATTAAAAATAAGAAATGAATGTGAGGGATCAGTGTTGCAGTCTAAAGATGTACCAGGGGTTCCACTTGGCGTCATACAGAGGCATGGAATCCCTCAATGTATGGTGTATTTTGTCTGTCAGCATCATTTGATCTATTCTAGATACGACCAGTGAAAAGGGAACCGAGGCCGATTTCCAGGAAAGAGCTATGGCCCATTGTACTGCTAAAAAGACCGAATGAATCAGTCTCATGAGAGGCCGGGGGTGTCCTGAATATTTTGAAAGAGGAGGCACTGAGTGTGCGTCAGAGCAACTCACCCACCTGCAAGGGAATCAATCAGCTCCCTAGCCGCAGGCCATGTGGGACGCAGCCGCTCACACTCCCAAAACAAATGAAGGAGGGAGCCCGGGAGGTCGCACCCTCTAAAACAAGAGGGTGAAACCTGGGGGTAAATCTTGTGAAGGCGCAGAGGGGTGTAATACCAACGGGTCAGCAACTTAACCGCAGTTTCCCTAATTGTGAGAGAAAGTGTGCATTTTCTCATGTTGGTCCAGCCCGCATTCCAGTCCAAATCTTCTACAGTAAGAGCTAGTTCCCCCTCCCACTGGGCCCTGTATTTGGGCAACGAACCCTCCAAAGTCGACTCAAAGGCCTTGTACAAGGTTGAAACAAGGCCCTTTTGTCTAGGAGCCGTAAAACATATCTTCTCGTAGAGAGTTCTAGAGTCTGAAAGGGGGCCTGTGTAGTGATTCAGAAAAAAGTGTCTAATTTGGAGATAATGATAAAATTTGCCAGCGAGGGTCGGGTATTTAAGCACTAAATTAGGGAAAGACTCAAATCTCTCTCCCTGTAAGAAGTCCCCGAGCCTCATCAGCCCCAAGCCCGTCCAGAGTCGAAACTCCTCTGGGTGAGCAAAGGCCGTGGGAAACCGCGAGTCTCCAAGATATGAAGCGCCCAGGGGGAACCCCGAGATAAGATTGAGTTTTTGTTTGTGCCGATTCCAAAGTTTCAAGCTTGCTGTCACCAAATCATTATCGAGGGGGCTTAGGGAGCGTGAGGGAGTAGAGGACCACATAATGCCAGGGAGGTAAGCAGGGGAAATTGAGTCTTGCTCAAATTTGACCCAGGGGACAGTAGAATGAGGAATGTTCCACTGTGCTTGTTGTGAAAACCTGCTAGATAGGTAGTAAAGCCAGACCTGTGGGACACCCAGACCCCCCTGCCTTGCTGATCGGTAGAGGGTCATTTTTGCAAATCTAGGGGGCCTACACTTCCATATAAATTTATTAAAGATTATTTGAATTTTGAGTAAATAAGATTTGGTAAGCGTAATCGGCAGGGAGCGGAACAGGTAAAGTAATTTGGGCAGGCAGGTCATTTTAATAGCAGTTACCCTGCCCAGGAAAGAGATGTGAAGTGGGGACCAGAGTTTAAGTAGTTGTTTGAGTTTGGAGATCATAGGGGGGTAATTAGCTTCAAACAGTCTGGAGAAATCACTCGTTAAATGGACCCCGAGGTACGGGAGGGACGGGCAAGCCCATGAGAATCTAAAGGACTGTTTGAGATGCTCCAGCTCGGCTTGAGTGTAGCCTATGGGGAGGGCCAAGGATTTTGAGGCATTCACAGAGAGGCCCGAGATCCCAGCAAACCTGGACAGGGATTGGAACAGATTGGGCAGGGAGATCAATGGGTTAGTGATAAACATTAAAACGTCATCCGCATACATGCAGAATTTATAGTCTGTGGGGCCTCGGCGATAACCGGATATGTCCGGGTTCTCTAGAAGCTCCAGAGCAAGGGGTTCCATGGCTAGGGCAAAGATCAGAGGGGAAAGTGGGCACCCCTGTCTCGTGCCTCTGCCTAACTTGAAAAAATCAGAACTACAGCCTGGTATTTTAATCCTGGTCTGAGGATCACTATACAAGGCTCGGAAGGCATAGAGAAATTCCCCCCGGAAACCCATGCGTTGTAACAAGGTGGACAAGTAACCCCAAGACACACTATCGAATGCCTTCTGTATATCAAGGCTCAGTAGAAGTACTTTTTTAGTAAAGAGGTTAGCATCCTGAATAATATTAGTGGTTAAGCGGATATTGTCGGTAATCAACCTATGGGGAATGAAACCAGCCTGATAAGGGGAAATCAGGGAAGAGATGGAGCGGGCCAACCTGTCCGCCAGGATCCTGCTAAATATCTTTAGATCGTTATTAATAACCAATATGGGTCTAAAATTCTGGGGGAGGGTGTGATTTTTGTTCGGCTTGGGAATGAGCGACATGTTTGCCATCAGCATCTCTGTTGGAAAAGAGCCACCCTGCAAGACCCAATTAAACATCTGAACCAGCCTACCAGATAATGCCGGGGCAAATTTTTTGTAGTAAACGGCAGAGAAACCGTCCGGGCCGGGGGCTGAGCCAGGCTTTAGGGACTTGATGACATTTAAGACTTCAGTCTGTGAGATAGGAGTGTTAAGTTTGTCAACTTGGGTGGGGGAGAGTGAGGGAAGAGGGATCGAATCTAACCAGGCCATATCTTCAGCGGAGGGTTCAGATTTAGAGGGAGCCAGGAGGGTGGAGTAAAATTGACTAAAAATCTTAAGGACCTCTTGTGGGTGTGATGTGGTCTGACCTGACTCTGTCATTAGTTTATATACATGAGTAGGCCTACTCGACTGATTTAGTCGCCTGGCAAACATGGTTGATGCCGTATTGCCCTGGAGCAAAAATCTGGCCTTAGACCATCTGAGTGCCTTCTCCACCTTAGAAGTTAGCAAGGAATCCAGTTCTAGGCGCTTCCGTTCAATCAATTTTCTGGTGGACTCCTGGTTTAGCGCAGAGGAATCTTTATATAACAGATCTAAGTCAGAAGTGAGTTGTAGGATCTTCCGTCTGTTTTCCCTATTACGGGCAGAGGCTATTTCAATGAGTTTGCCTCTAATCACAGCCTTATGGGCCGTCCAGACCACAGGTACGGGTGTCTCGGGGATGGCATTTAGGTGAAAGTATTGATCTATGGCCTGAGACACTTCAGATTCGATGGCCAAGTCTGACAGCAGAGACTCATTTAGGCGCCAGGTGAAAGGGGTAGGGGCCAACCCAATGCACTTAGTCTCAAAGGATGTAGCCTGGTGGTCAGACCAAACACAAGGGTGTATAGAGGCGGCTGTGGAGTTGGCCAGCGTAATTGGAGTGACAAAAATATAATCGAGCCTGGCGTAGCTGTTGTGAGGGTGGGAGTAGAAGGTGTACTCCCTAGCTCCAATATTATGTGCCCTCCAGGAGTCCACCAATTGATAATCCCGCAAACACCTAGTCAGTGATCTGGGAAAACCCCTAGAGGAGGTGGCTACTGAGAACCTATCAAGAACCGGATTGGCCACCATATTAAAATCCCCCCCAACAATCATGTGTGGGGACTGGTATAGCTGGAGACACTCAAAAAATGAGACAAAAAATGAAGCAGGAGAGTCGTTGGGTGCATAAACACTTGCGATAGTTAGTTCCTTATTATTCAAAATACCCTGTATTATAACAAACCTGCTTCCCTTATCCCTGTACACCTTCTTCACATCCATGGAGAGGGAGGCATGCAAAAATATCGCCACCCCCCTGCTCTTGGTGGAGTGAAGCGAGTAAAAGGCATGAGGGAAGTGCTTGTGAAAGAACTTGGGGTGAGAAGTGTGGGAGAAATGCGTTTCCTGGAGTAGCAGGATTTTAGCGTTTACATTTTTATAGAAGGCAAACGCTTTTTTCCGCTTAACTGGGGTGTTAAATCCTTTAACATTGTGAGATAAAAATTTAAGGGCCATTGTGCTTTAGAATAGGGACTATCAATAGAGCAATGTGATAAAAATCAACAGGGAGAAGTGCATTACATTGAAGCCAGCAATACCCTGCAGGCACCATGGGGGACACCCATATGCAGCAAAATGATACTATATCAGAGCAGAGCCCACATGACCTGACTATACTGTTATGCACAGAACATGTTAGTGAAATCACAGGGTCATAGTAGCAGAGGAACCCACATTCTTGAGAAACATACCGACCAAAAAAAAAGAAGATAAAAACAACCCAAATAAAAAGTACAGAATCCAAAATTGAATAAAATAAAAGACAAAGAATAAGAAATGGTTCAGGTATAGAGACATAACCTGAAAAAAAGAGTCGATTTATGAGACATTGTCGTCTCAAGTCCAGCCAAAGAAAAGTTTCAGAACTCTCTCCTGAAAAATAACTGGAGGAGATGGGCTCAGCAGAGAAAACTGTCGTCCGAAGGGCAGCAGAGAAAAAAAACTGAAGGCTGGTGGGGGAGTACATACAACGGGCTCTGAGGGAGAACTCCAAAATGCCCGGGCAAACTAACAGATTTTAGCAAGAAAAATAAGTGGCAGTGTCCACAGACACGGGGATGTGGCCTTGCATATTTAGAGCAGGACTTCATTCCGTACCTCAGTTCTCTGCATCGTATCTGATCCTTCTACGGTTTGGGCGAGGAGGAGGTGTGCGCCATATTGGGGATGGTCTGGGGGTCAGCGGAGGGCAGCGGATGACCTCTGGATCCAGGAGACCCAACTTGACTAGGATCTCCTGACCTTCCAGCAGGGAGGTGGCCGAGTACGTGGAGCCGTTGTGCGGGATCACCAGTTTAAAGGGGAACCCCCAGCGGTAGCGAATCCGTGCCGATTGAAGAACCGAGGTAACTTCCTTCAGGCCGCGGCGTCTCTCCAGGGTGGCTGGGGAGATGTCCGGATAAATCTGGATGACGTGTTCGTCTAGGGTGATCCTCTGTTGATTCCGCGCGGCTCTCAGGATTTCTTCTTTTGTAAGGAAATCCTTCATGCAGAGGACAACATCCCTAGGCGGCTTATCCACTGGCGGTTTGGGTCTAAGGGCCCTGTGGATCCTGTCGCATGTAAAGGCCGCGGAATCACAGTCGGGCAGGAGGGACTTAAAAAGCCGGATGACAGTGGGGATGAGGTCCGTCTCCGTTTCAGGGATCCCCCGTACGCGTAAATTGTTGCGTCGATTGCGATTGTCGAGATCCTCGACCTGGGCTTGGATCTGTGAGAAAGCCATCGGCAGAGAATCATGTTCGCGGCTCAGGTCGTTGTAGGATAACACCAGCTCGTCGTGTTTGGTCTCGAGTTTGTCGGTCCTGTTGCCCAGCGCTGCAATTTCAGATGATAAGGTTTGGGAGGTCTTGTGCAGCTCGGTTTGGAATTTGGTGGCTATCTTAGTGTACATGTCCTCCAAACTGGCATCCAGGTCCGCTTTAGAGAGCGTAGGGTACTCACGATTAAATGCATCAGGGGGCCCCGCTGAGGGGGTAGGAGCTGGTGAGTGAGTTCCGCCGCCGGCGCCATCTTGCTCCATGCCGCACAGCTCCCTCGTGCGAAGAAGGTATTGAGTAAGCGACTTTTGAGCTGAGCCCCGATTTTTCTTCTTAGTTGAAGGCATGCACCACTCTAATAGGACTCGAGGGGTGTTAAAAGAGCAAAAATCAGAGGTGTTAATAGCCCTCTATGAGTCGTAATCAGCCCGGGCAGAGAGGAGCTAGTCTCTCAGGCGTCCATCCCGTTCAGTGCCGCGCATGCGCCCCCTATTATTATTTTTTTTGATTGAATAATCACAAAAAGAAAAAAAAAGAAAAAATGTACAAAAAGTTGTCACCGCAAAATACATTCTGCTGCTTCTCCTGAGTACAGGGATACCACATGTGTGGGACTTTTTGGGAGCCTAGCCGCGTACGGGGCCCCAAAAACCAAGCACCGCCTTCAGGATTTCTAAGGGCGTAAATTTTTGATTTCACTCCTCACTACCTATCACAGTTTCGAAGGCCATAAAATGCCAAAATAGCACAAAACCCCCCCAAATGACCCCATTTTGGAAAGTAGACACCCCAAGCTATTTACTGAGAGGCATGTTGAGTCCATGGAATATTTTATATTTTGCCACAAGTTGCGGGAATATGACAAACTTTTTTTTTTTTTGCACAAAGTTGTCACTAAATGATATATTGCTCACACATGCCATGGGCATATGTGAAATTACACCCCAAAATACATTCTGCTGCTTCTCCTGAGTACGGGGATACCACATGTGTGGGACTTTTTGGGAGCCTAGCCGCGTACGGGACCCCAAAAACCAAGCACCGCCTTCAAGGTTTCTAAGGGCATAAATTTTTGATTTCACTCCTCACTACCTATCACAGTTTTGAAGGCCATAAAATGCCAAGATAGCACAAAACCCCCCAAAATGACCCCATTTTGGAAAGTAGACACCCCAAGGAAATTGCTGAGAGGCATGTTGAGCCCATTGAATATTTTTTTTTTGTCCCAAGTGATTGAATAATGACAAAAAGAAAAAAAAATGTACAAAAAGTTGTCACTAAATGATATATTGCTCAAACATGCCATGGTTATATGCGGAATTGCACCCCAAAATACATTTGGCTGCTTCTCCTGAGTACGGGGATACCACATGTGTGGGACTTTTTGAGAGCCTAGCCGCATACGGGCCCCCGAAATCCAAGCACCGCCTTCAGGATTTCGAAGGGCACAAATTTTTGATTTCACTCCTCACTACCTATCACAGTTTTGAAGGCCATAAAATGCCAAGATAGCCCAAAACCCCCACAAATGACCCCATTTTGGAAAGTAGACACCCCAAGCTATTTGCTGAGAGGCATGGTGAGTATTTTACAGCTCTCATTTGTTTTTGAAAATGAAGAAAGACATATTTCTTTTTTTTTTTTTTTTTTAAACTTTGTGACAAAAAGCGAGATCTGCAAAATACTCAACATACCTCTCAGCAAATAGCTTGGGGTGTCTACTTTCCAAAATGGGGTCATTTGGGGGGGGGTTTGTGCCATCTGGGCATTCTATGGCCTCCGAAACTGTGATAGGCAGTGAGGAGTGAAATCAAAAATTTACACCCATAGAAATCCTGAAGGCGGTGCTTGGTTTTCGGGGTCCTGTACGCAGCTAGGCTCCCAAAATGTCTCACACATGTGGTATCCCCGTACTCAGGAGAAGCAACAGAATGTATTTTGGGGTGCAATTCCACATATAACCATGGCATGTTTAAGCAATATATAATTTAGTGACAACTTTTTGTACTTTTTTTTTTTTTTTCTTTCTGTCATTATTCAATCACTTGGGACAAAAAAAAAATATTCAATGGGCTCAACATGCCTCTCAGCAAATAGCTTGAGGTGTCTACTTTCCAAAATGGGGTCATTTGGGGGGGTTTTGAACTGTCCTGGCATTTTATGCACAACATTAGGAAGCTTATGTCACACATCATCCACTCTTCTAACCACTTGAAGACAAAGCCCTTTCTGACACTTTTTGTTTACATGAAAACATTTTTTTTTTGCAAGAAAATTATGTTGAACCCCCAAACATTATATATTTTTTTAAAGCAAAGGCCCTACAGATTAAAATAGTGGGTGTTGCATTATTTTTTTCCACACAGTATTTGCGCAGCGATTTTTCAAACACAGTTTTTGGGAGAAAAACACACTTTTTTTATTTTTAATGCACTAAAAAACACTATATTGCCCAAATGTTTGATGAAATAAAAAAGATGATCTTAGGCCGAGTACATGGATACCAAACACGACATGCTTTAAAATTGCGCACAAAAGCCTTTACAGGTTACCACGTTAGATTTACAGAGGAGGTCTACTGCTAAAATTACTGCCCTCGGTCTGACCTTCGCGGTGATACCTCACATGCATGATGCAATTGCTGTTTACATATGACGCTAGACCGACGCTTGCGTTCGCCTTCGTGCAAGAGCAGGGGGGGACAGCGGTGCTTTGTTTTTTTTTTTTTTTTTTTATTATTTATTTTGCTTTTTTTTTTTTTTTTTAAACTGTTCCTTCCATATTTTTTTTTTTATCATTTTTATTGTTATCTCAGGGAATGTAAATATCCCCTATGATAGCAATAAGTAGTGACAGGTACTCTTTTTTTGAAAAAAATTGGGGGGTTAGACCCTAGATCTTTCCTCTGCCCTCAAAGCATCTGACCACACCAAGATCGGTGTGATAAAATGCTTTCCTAATTTCCCAATGGCGCTGTTTATATCCGGGGGGGGGCATTCCCTCCCACTGCTTGTAAAAGCAGTCTAGAAGCTAATTATCTGCTAGAATTGCTTTTACATGAAAGCTGGCCGCTGGCTGAAAAGAATGATACCAAGATGATACCTAAACCTGCAGGCATCATTCTGGTATAAACATTCAAAGTCCAGCAACATACCAGTACGTTGCTGGTCCTTGTTGGACATGTATTGTAATCTTTTTTTTCATGCAGCCTGTTGGCTGAACGAAAAAAAGAGATTGATCGGTGGGTATGCCCACCATTAGAATACCTCCCTTCATCCACCCACTTCTAATGATGGGCATATATGCCGAAGCATGGGGGCATCCTCCCGCAAAAAAGTTATGTCGCGTACACACGGTCGGACTTTTCCACGGGCAAGCCTTTGTCGAAATTTCGACCGTATGTACGCGGCATAAAAGGTTATGCCGCGTACACACGGTCGAACTTTTCCACGGGCAAGCCTCCGTCGGAATTTCGACCGTATATACGCGGCATTAGGAGCAAAATCGCTCCTCCACCCCTGCTGCCCCCATGCTTTGGCATATATGCTCTTTTTTTAACTGTGGTGGTGAAATCACCTCCTACAGCGTTGGAGTCACGGCTTTATGTATCGTGGGAGCAAACGCTGTTGCTGTCAAGATAAATAAATTTGCGATGCAACTGAATGGCGTACCTGCTAAGCAAATGATGGTTAACATTAAAACAAAGTAACATTAGAGTACAACAGTAAGACCTTACCATACCATACCTGCAAAGCAAATACCAAAACAAAACCTAGTAAAAAATAAAACATTTTTTTAACGCAACCTGTGCCTAAAATATATATATGCCGAAGCATGGGGGCATCCTCCCGCAAAAAAGTTATGCCGCGTACACACGGTCTGACTTTTCCACGGGCAAGCCTCCGTCGGAATTTCGACCGTATGTACGCGGCATTAGAAGCAAAATCGCTCCTCCGCCCCTGCTGCCCCCATGCTTCGGCATATATGCTCTTTTTTTTTAACTGTGGTGGTGAAATCACCTCCTACAGCACTGGAGTCACGGCTTTATGTATCGTGGGAGCAAACGCTGTTGCTGTCAAGATAAATAATTCCGCGCTGCAGTTGAATGGCGCACCTGAAAACAAAAAATTACATACCTGAAAAGCAAGCATGATAAAACATTGCAGAATGGAATACAGTAAAAAAAGAGCAGAACAATAGAGAGAAAATAGAGAGAGAGAGAGAGAGAGAGAGAGAACAATAAAACGACAACTATTTTTGGTTTTTTTATTTTATATTTTTTTTGTGTTTTGTTTTTTACGTTTTTTTTTTTCTTTTTTACACTTTTTTTTTTTGTAACTTTAACAACTGTAATGGTTCGGGTCTCTCAAAATGTAATGGCATCTTGGGAGACCCTGTGTAAGTGTGTCCTAGTCTGTGAAATGCTGTACCCTACGCTAAAACTTCACTTTTAAGTGGTAGCGTTCAAAACATTCACCAAGGCAAAGACCAGGCTTGTCAGGACAGAGTGGACAATAATGACGGGTGTCACGCCTAAATCCGCGCTTGCTACAGACACAACATCTTTTTGGGGGGGCTCGTTGGGTAGGGGTACTCGGGAGGACATGCGTATAATGCCTCTCATGCAGCCGGCTTACTGCATTTGGTAGGGGATGGTGAGGTGCAGAACCGCCTGGATACAGGAGTTCTGTGACTATCTCATTCTGGAATTTTAGAAGAGATAACGTCCCGCCTGAAGCTCTGTATAGCACATGAGCGTTCAGCAAAGCCAATTGAAATAAGGATAGAGACACTTTTTTGTACCAGCGTCTCGCCTTACGGTCAATTAGATACGGCGCCAACAACTGGTCGTTGAGGTCCACCCCTCCCATATTTTTGTTATATTCGTGGACACAGAGGGGTTTCTCCACAACACCAGTCGCCGTAGGAATTTGGACTGTCGTGTCTGCATGAAGGGAGGTAAGAAGGAAAACATTCTTATTGTCCCTCCACTTCATAGCGAGCAAGTTATTACACTTTACGCAGGCTCTCTCCCCCAGCCTAAGACGGGCATCTACAAGCCGCTGGGGAAAGCCCCGGTGATTAGGTCGCACAGTGCCACATGCTCCAATCTGATGATCAAACAAGTGACTAAACAGTGGCACGCTCGTGTAATAATTGTCCACATACAAGTGGTACCCCTTTCCGAATAAGGGTGACACCAATTTCCACACTATCTTGCCAGCACTCCCTATGTAATCCGGGCAGTTGACCGGCTCAACCTGACTATCTTTTCCCTCATAAACCATAAAGCTCCATACATAGCCTGTTGCCCTGTCACAGAACTTATAGAGCTTGACCCCGTATCTGGCACGCTTGCTGGGAAGGTACTGCTTGAAAGCCAAGCGGCCAGAAAATTTAATCAGGGACTCATCAACGCAGACAACTTGATCAGGAGTAAACAAGGCTGCAAAACATTTGTTGAAGTGGTTTATGAGGGGCCGAATTTTATAGAGCCGGTCGTATTCAGGGTCCCCACGTGGACGACAAAGTTCATTGTCGTTGAAGTGCATGAACCGCAAAATCTGCTCGTATCGTTTCCTGGGCATGGAGGCAGAGAACACGGGCATGTGGTCAATTGGGTGCGTGGACCAATAAGCACGCAATGACGGGAATTTATGTGTGCTCATGTTGAGGGAAAGGCCCAGAAAGGTCTTAAATTTGGAAACCGTAATTGGTTTCCAATCTTTGGCAATGGAAGGCAACTGGGGATTAGCGGCGATAAATTGACCAGCATATCAATTACTCTGGTCCACAATAGATCTATAGAGATCTTCCGTGAAAAACAGCGAATAATAATCAATTGGCATAAAATCAGCTGTATCCACCTGAATACCGGGTTGGGCAGTGAATGGGGGAAGTACGGGTTCTGCAGAAGTGGTGGGGACCCAATCAGGATAGGCGAATTCTGCAGGAAGAGCACTATGGGTACGACGGGCCTGCCTTTGTCTTCTTATTGGTGGCAGCGGGACACTACTTGTGCTTGCCACCTCGCCAGCTTGAACTGCACTTATGGGACTCGCCACGTCACCACGTGATACTGCAGTGCTGGATGTACGCCCAGGCTGTACTAGGCCGCTGGTGCTTGCCAATTCACCAGAAGGAATAGCGGCGCTAGTACTCCTCTGCTCCATGATACGAGAGCCCTGCGGTTCTTGCTCCTCAACAACCTCAGAAGATCGGGATCGGGTACGCCTGACCTTAGCAGGGACCTCAACTTCGTCGTCAGAGCTATCTGACGTGGGGCCGCTGACGTCACTGTCTTCTACGAGAAGATATTCTGAGCCTGAATCTGACAGATACGTGACCTCCTCTTCACTATCTGTCATGCTCAGAATCTCGTAGGCCTCTTTACTAGTGTACCTTCGTCTTGCCATTTTGGGCTCTAAATTTAGGGGTACACTAGTAAGATTCACAGGAAAAAAAGCACCCGACTGTCGTCAGCAAATATATCAAACGCTACAAAAAAAGCTGTTAGCGATCGCAGGGATCAGGACTGTCTCTGCGAACGCTGCAGTTATGTGTGTTGTGCTTGGTAAGTGACAGTGATCGATCGATACTGCACTTGGGTGGGCTGGGCTGGGCTGGGCGGAGGGGCTAAACACAGGTGCTAGCAGGTATCTGGGCTGATCCCGCTAACACTGTGTTTTTGGGAACCCTAAACCGATGGGGACGCTAGTATAGATCTGATCAGATACTATACCACTAAGGGAGGTGTATGCTTTGCGCGTGGGTGTTAGCGTTACTGGCACTAACCTAACACTGCCTGGGGCCACGCAGACCCTCTCTGGCGCTAAAACCTAATTGATCTCACCCACCGGGCGATCAGGGGGTTAAACCTTTATTGGGTTATATACGGCGGGTGCCCTGATGCTATAAAAAGCAAACTAACCAACCAGCGTCACCCGTAACCTTTATATGGTGATCACTGGTGAAAGGGTTAACTAGGGGCAATCAGGGGGTTAAAACCTTTATTAGGTTAAATATGGGGGTACCCGACGCTATATAAAAACCTGACGGGTTACCTAAATAACTAACTGGGTAACCAGTGTCACCAGTGACGCTTATACAGTGATCACTGGTGAAAGGGTTAACTCTAGGGGCAATCAGGGGGTTAAAATAATATATGGGGGTACCTGACGCTCTAAAAACCTGCGGCGAAACTAAAAATAAATAACTGGCTATCTAGGGCACCACCGGCACTAAATACAGCGATCGAAAATACGATCGCTTAGTGACGCTGGCGTTAGGGGGTGAAAGGGTTACCTGGGGGGCGATCAAGGGGTTAAACCTTTATTAGGGGGGTTAGGGGGCTACCCTGGACCTAAAGGGGCCTAAACCTAACTGCCCTGCAACTTTTTACTATCACAGATGACACTAAATGCAGTGATCAGTAAAATAAATGATCACTGCAATCAGTGACACTGTGATTGGGGGCTGGGGGGTGACCTGGGGGTGACTGGGGGGTGAAATGTGTGCCTATGTGTACCTATGTGTCAGTGGACTGTTGGTGCACTAACCTGCTTCTTCTCTCCTCGGCGCTGCGGACGAAAAGACCGCCGCGAGGGAGATGACATCACTTCCTCCTGCTTCCTCTGCCTGTGTTTACATTACACAGGCAGAGGGAGCATTTTCATTCGCGATCGTGAGGGGGTGGCCGAAATCGAATGGTCACCCCCTCATCTCTGATCGCTCCCCAACGATAAACGGCCGCTCACTGTATAGGAGGGGGGTCCGATCGGACCCCCCAACTGTACAAAGGCAATCACGTACACTGTACGTGATTGTGCCTGTCGGTGCCATTCTGCCGACGTACATATACAGTGAGCGGTCGTTAAGTGGTTAAGTGAGTATAACATAAATAACTAACTAAATAATGATCTAAGTTGCCCTATAATTGATCTGGCTAATCGGACCATTAATCTAAATTTGATTATGATCCTTTGACCATCATGTGTGCCTTTTGCCTATATATGTCTATTATATTCCTTTAACCACTTCCCGCCCCGTCAATAGCAGATTGACGTCCGGGAAAGTGGTTCTGTTATCCACACTGGACGTCATATGACGTCCTGCGGGATAACAGCCGCCGCGCGCCCGGGGGGCGCGCATCGCGGCGATCTGTGGAGCGGTGGGTCAGTCTGACCCACCGCTACACTGATCTCGGTAAAAAGCCTCTGGCGGAGGCTTTTTACCACATGATCAGCCGTGTCCAATCACGGCTGATCACAATATAAACAGGAAGAGCCGTTGATCGGCTCTTCCTCACTCGCATCTGACAGACGTGAGTAGAGGAGAGCCGATCGGCGGCTCTCCTGACAGGGGGGGTTCGCGCTGATTGTTTATCAGCGCAGCCCCCCCTCGGATACCCACACTGGACCACCAGAGAAGCCCCCCAGGACCACAGGGAAGCCCCAAGCATGTGGATGGCCCCCATGGCCATCCACATGTAGTAAAATAAAAAATAAATAAAAAAATATGCCAATCAGTGCCCACAAATGGGCACTGACTGGCACTATGATGGCACCACCTCAATGTGTGGTGGCTGGCATTGCTGGGCATCAGTGTCCATCAGTGCCACCTACTAGTGTCCATCAGCGCCACCTATCCGTGCCCATCCGTGCCCATCTGTGCCCATAAGTGCCCACCTATCAGTGCCCGTCCGTGCCACCTATCAGTGCCTCCTATAAGTGCCCATCAGTGCCGCCTATAAGTGCCAATCAGTGCCGCCTATGAGTGCCAATCAGTGCCGCCTATGAGTGCCAATCAGTGCCGCATACCAGTGCCACATATCAGTGCCGCCTATTGTAGTGAAGTAGTATAGTGGTCTCCAGTTGATAATTGATGTTTAGTTATTAGTAATGATGAAATAAGTTGTGTCCCGCAGCAAACGCCCAAGTTCTCCAGAGATTGCGCTTTAATAGACTTTCAATACAGAACAAAGTCCAATACTGATGACAACGAACCCAACAGAGTATATTCTAGACCTGTGCTTTCATATTCCTACAGAATATATCCTGTGCCTTCATCCTTCATGATCATGCAGGAATACAAATGACTAGCCTGAATATTAGCTTTATATATCTTATCTATTGAATGACTGAGCAATTTGATTGGCTGTCTTTGATCCACACTCTGTCATTCAGGATGACAGAGAATGACCCCCAACCCAGCCGGAGACGACCACAGCCATTATTTGCATTCTTGCATAATAACATCAACAAGCTGTCTTTTGACATGTGCAACTAGATTGCGGAGACGTAAGGTGACCTGAATACCGCCCTGATATGTAAAGATAGACTCGTCCTGGAAACAAGTCCCCTTGATAAGATTAACACATCAAAGCTGTCTTCTGGCCTCCCTCACATGTGTAATCCAGTTGACTGACAACTGCTGGCCTGGTCAATATTGTATTCACATATAAACACATATATATATATATATATATATTGTGACAGCAGGAAGGTAAAGTCACCTGGTTGCATCCAGGGGGGTAGATATATTTCGCCCAGATTCAGGCTTTACGCCGACTTATACAGCTAGGTGGAGAGTTGTATAAGCCCAGCTGAGACTAGTGGGCTCATGGATGACTCATACCTCTAGGGAGAGGGCTGGGCGTCGTGCAGACAGGGAGTTGATGAGACCAGCTGAACCTTGTCAGCTCATTTAGGCCTCTATAAGAAACTCCCAGATTCATTAGATGTTAGCTCATGCCTGGAAGCAGACCTGTGTGGACTGTCTAGGGAGAGTGAACCCCTGTGCGGTGAGAGAAAGCCTGTGTGGCTATATATTTGCTTGGACATTTAAAACCAGGGACTTAGGGACTAGGACAGCACTAGGCTGATCCCAGTTGTTAGTTAGGAAACCTGTATGTTTAGTCAGAGGTCAAGTTGACCAGGATTTATTTTGTTTATGTTTTTTTTTGCCTTGCTGTGTTTTTGTCACTGTAAATAGAAAATAAACCGCACCTTTTTGATTTTGAAAACCACAACCTCCGTCTGCTGGGCCTGTTTTTGGGTGGGGAGCCCATCCCGGGGGTCACACACACCCGCTGCCGAGCTAACCCCCTCACAGTTGGTGGAGAACCAGTGGCAGTTTTTTTTAAGCCAGCATGGAGGAGATACTGAAACAGCTGGCTCTAGCAAATGCCAATCAACAGCAGACAAATGCAGGTTTGCAAAGGAGCCTTGCAGCCCAGCAGCAAGCTCATCAACAGAGCCTTGCAACTTTACAACAGAGTCTGGAGGCTCAGCAACAAGCCCAACAGCAATCTGAGGCCCGCTTCATAGACCTGTTGCAGAAGCAAGAGCAGAGACTACAACAACAGATGGAAGCAGTAATGCAGCAACGTCCGCAGACCAGTGAGGAAAGCCGTCCCACTAATACCGCGTCCTTTGGGGTGAGTCGTTTATTGACAAAAATGACTGGAGAGGATGATCCAGAGGTATTTTTGACCACATTTGAAAGGACCGCTGAAAGAGAAAAGTGGCCTGAGGAGCAGTGGGCTGGACTAGTGGCTCCTCTGTTAACTGGTGAATCGCAGAAAGCTTACTATGACCTAGAGCCTAACCAAGCAAAAGACTATGTGATGCTAAAAGCTGAAATATTGGCAAGGCTGGGTGTCACCCTGGCTGTCCGGGCTCAGCGTGTGCATAACTGGACTTTCCAGCTTGGAAAACCCCCCAGGTCTCAAATGTATGATCTCATTCACCTGAGCAGAAAGTGGCTACAGCCAGAGACTTTGTCCGCACCAAAGATTGTGGAACGTGTTGTAATGGATCGGTTTTTGAGAGCTCTTCCTACTGCCATCCAAAAGTGGGTAAGCCATGGAGACCCAGAGACGGCCGATGGTCTTGTGGATCGTGTGGAGAAATACTTGGCTACAGAGAACCTGACGGCCTCTTCCAGAGACACTCGGACTTTCCACCCTAAGACCAGACCATCCCCAGGGGCGGATAAGAGGATTCCAAGGGGTGAGGGTGGAGAGAGTGAGAGGGTGGGAGCTCTACCCCAAGTTTGGCGAGAACAGCCTGGGAAATCAGCGGCTCAAGAGGCCGCAAGAAGGATCGTTTGCTACCGCTGCCGGCAAGCGGGACATATTGCAGCAAATTGCCCGGTTGTGGAGGAACCCATGCAGTGTGACTTTCTGACGGGCAGACGTCAGTCGCTGTGTGCGACAGTCGCATGCACTGCCATTCGGGGAACTGAGAAACATTTATGCAAAATGTGTATTAATGGTAGAAATGTTGTGGTATTGCTGGATTCAGGTAGCCTTGTGACCCTGATAAAGGCTGAGTTAGTTAAAACAGAGGTCTCTGGGAATAGCAAGGTAGCCGTTATTTGTGTGCATGGGGACACCCGAGAGTATCCAGTGACTACAGTGTGTTTCGAGACCCCCAGAGGTACCCTCTCTCATCCAGTGGGCTTAGTATCTCAGTTACCGCATGACGCCATTGTGGGAAGGGATTTTCCGAAGTTCTGGGAACTGTGGGATGATCCTGAGCCCCCCACTGGTGCCCCTATGTACCAGGAATGTGATAGCCAGAACTCCCCTGAGAGTGGTGAGGACTCTCCGGAATTTCCCTTGTCAGTATTGGCAGGGGAGACTCAAGAAACTGGAGAGGAGCCCACCTCCTCAGACGAAAACCTACCGTCTGTGGAGTTTTCTGATCTTGAGGTTCACAGGGAAAACTTTGCCACAGAACAGTTGAAAGACCCCGCCCTAATAAAGGCACGGGAAAACGTAGTGAAAATAGATGGCGAGTTAGTGAACCCAGATAATACCGGCACTTACCCATACTTCAGCGTAGAGAAGGACCTACTGTATCGGGTGGCAAAAAGGGCAGAAGAAACCGTTGAGCAGCTTGTGGTGCCCAAACCTTACAGGAAGTTGGTGTTGGAGTTGGCCCATGGGCACATTCTTGGAGGTCATCTGGGGACAGAGAAAACCCGAGAGAGGGTATTACAGAGATTCTATTGGCCTGGGGTGATGAAGGACATAGAAAATTATTGTTCCTCCTGCCCTGTGTGTCAGAGGTCGGCCCCGATGCCACATTTCCGTAGCCCGCTGGTCCCTCTACCCATCATTGAGGTCCCGTTTGAGAGAATCGCAATGGATTTGGTAGGTCCTATAATCAAGTCCGCTAGGGGGCACCAGTACATATTGGTTATAATGGACTATGCCACCCGTTATCCAGAAGCGATCCCTCTCAGAAATACCTCGGCCAAAACCATAGCCAAAGAGCTATCTCTTGTTTTTAGCCGGGTGGGTATTTGTAAAGAACTGCTTACGGACCAAGGTACACCCTTTATGTCCCGGGTTATGAAAGAGCTGTGTAAATTGTTCAAAGTGACGCAATTGCGTACATCTGTGTATCACCCCCAAACCGATGGGCTGGTTGAAAGATTCAACAAAACCCTAAAACAAATGTTGAAGAAAGTGGTGGATAGAGATGGAAGGGATTGGGACTGTCTACTTCCTTATTTGATGTTTGCTATTAGGGAGGTGCCCCAATCCTCTACGGGATTCTCCCCCTTTGAGTTACTGTATGGGAGACACCCAAGAGGGCTGTTGGATATTGCCAAGGAAACTTGGGAAAGTGAGAGTTCTCCCCACAGGAGTGTGATTGAGCATGTCGCCCTGATGCAAGATCGAATTGCACAGGTAATGCCCATCGTGAAGGAACATTTGGCCCAAGCGCAGTTGGCACAGCAGAGAGTGTACAACCGTGGAGCCAAGACCCGTACCTTTTCCCCGGGGGATAGGATATTGGTACTTGTCCCTACGGTTGAAAGTAAATTCCTTGCCAAATGGCAAGGCCCCTACGAGATAATGGAAAAAGTGAGCGAAGTGAATTACAAGGTCAGACAACCAGGAAGGCGAAAGCCCGAACAGATCTATCACGTTAATCTGTTGAAAGCCTGGAGGGATAGAGAGTCCCTAGTCGCAGACACTTGGTCACCAGCTCAAACTGGTTGCGTGATTCCTGAGGTTGGAATCGCAGCCACCTTGTCACAACCCCAACAACAGGAGGTTAAGGAGTTTGTGCTTCGCAACAAGGAGGTATTCTCTGAGCTGCCGGGACAAACATCTGGGGTAGAGCATGACATTATTACCCCGCCCGGTGAAAGGGTGAAGTTAAAACCCTATCGGATCCCAGAGGCCCGACGGGAGGCAATACGGGAGGAAGTACAGAAAATGCTGAACTTAGGGGTGATAGAGGAGTCCCAAAGTGATTGGTCTAGTCCCATTGTGTTGGTGCCTAAACCGGATGGGAGCTGGCGATTTTGTAACGATTTTCGTCAGTTGAACAAAGTTACAAAATTTGACACCTACCCCATGCCACGTATAGATGAGTTGATCGACCGGCTGGGAACAGCCCGATACATGACGACTCTTGACCTCACAAAAGGGTATTGGCAAATCCCCCTGGCCAAGTCGGCCAAAGAGAAAACCGCATTTGTAACCCCAGACGGGGCGTTCCAATATAAAAGAATGCCGTTCGGGTTACAGAATGCGCCGGCCACATTCCAGCGGAAAATGGACCAGATGCTGAGGCCCCATCGGAAGTATGCTGCGGCTTACCTGGATGACATAATTGTCCATAGCACAGATTGGGCCTCACATCTGCCAAAAGTGCAAGCAGTCCTGGACTCTGTTCGGGAAGCAGGGTTTACGGCTAACCCCAAGAAGTGTACCATTGGGCAGGAGGAGGCCAAATATCTTGGGTACACCATTGGGAGGGGAGTAATAAAACCCCAACTCAACAAAGTCGAGGCCATCCAGAGTTGGCCACGTCCCAACAGCAAGAAGCAGGTACGAGCCTTTCTGGGAATCGCTGGGTATTATCGGCGATTCATTCCCCACTTTGCTTCTAAGGCTGTGCCCCTAACCAACCTGACGAAGGGGAAAGGGTCGGTCATGATTAAATGGACCCCCGAGGCTGAGGCAGCATTCCAATTCTTGAAACAAGCCTTATGTAGCCAGCCAGTGTTGTACTCACCCGACTTCTCTAAAGACTTTGTCGTACAAAGTGATGCGTCAGATGTGGGGTTAGGAGCAGTATTGTCCCAGGTCTGGAACGGGGAAGAGCACCCAGTCATTTACCTCAGCAGGAAGTTGAAGTCCCATGAGGTAAATTACGCCACCGTTGAAAAGGAGTGTTTAGCGGTGAAGTGGGCTCTAGATTCCCTTCGGTACTACCTGCTAGGTAGGCACTTTGACATGGTTACGGATCACGCTCCGTTAAAGTGGATGGCTCAAAACAAGGAAACAAATAGAAGAGTGAATAGGTGGTTCCTGGCCCTCCAGGAATTCAACTTCACAGTAAAGCATCGCCCTGGCGTTCAAATGGGGAATGTGGATGCTTTGTCTCGAGTACATGAATGCCTGATTGCTGGTGTTCCAACCCCGAGGTTAAAACAAGAGGGGGGGGTATGTGACAGCAGGAAGGTAAAGTCACCTGGTTGCATCCAGGGGGGTAGATATATTTCGCCCAGATTCAGGCTTTACGCCGACTTATACAGCTAGGTGGAGAGTTGTATAAGCCCAGCTGAGACTAGTGGGCTCATGGATGACTCATACCTCTAGGGAGAGGGCTGGGCGTCGTGCAGACAGGGAGTTGATGAGACCAGCTGAACCTTGTCAGCTCATTTAGGCCTCTATAAGAAACTCCCAGATTCATTAGATGTTAGCTCATGCCTGGAAGCAGACCTGTGTGGACTGTCTAGGGAGAGTGAACCCCTGTGCGGTGAGAGAAAGCCTGTGTGGCTATATATTTGCTTGGACATTTAAAACCAGGGACTTAGGGACTAGGACAGCACTAGGCTGATCCCAGTTGTTAGTTAGGAAACCTGTATGTTTAGTCAGAGGTCAAGTTGACCAGGATTTATTTTGTTTATGTTTTTTTTTGCCTTGCTGTGTTTTTGTCACTGTAAATAGAAAATAAACCGCACCTTTTTGATTTTGAAAACCACAACCTCCGTCTGCTGGGCCTGTTTTTGGGTGGGGAGCCCATCCCGGGGGTCACACACACCCGCTGCCGAGCTAACCCCCTCACAATATATATATCTAATAAATCAGCCAACATATTACAACACCTATCAGTGCCCATCATCAGTGCCCATCAGTGCCACCTCATCAGTGCCACCTTATTGGTGCCACCTCATCGGTGCCCATCAGTGTCGCCTTATCAGTGCCCGTCAGTGCCGCCTTATCAGTGCCCGTCATTGAAGTAGAAAAGGTACTTATTTACAAAAAAAAATAACAGAAACAAAGAAAAACGTAGTTTTTTTCAAAATTTTCGCTCTTTTTTTATTTGTTGTGCAAAAAATAAAAATCGCAGAGGCGATCAAATACCACCGAAAGAAAGCTCTATTTGTGGGAACAAAATGATAAAAAATTTGTTTGGGTACAGTGTAGCATGACCGCGCAATTGTCATTCAAATTGCGACAGCGCTGAAAGCTCAAAATTGACTTGGGCAGGAAGCTGTATAAGTGCATGGTATTGAAGTGGTTAATCTAGCCATAATGGGTCTTTTTATTTATTTATTTACTTATTTATGTATATATACTTTTTTGATTTATTTTGGCTAGGTCTTATAAGCGGTCACTGTGAGGGTTTGTCTGCTCGGAGTTCCGTTCCGTCTCACACCGAGGAGGAGATTCTCTCTCTTCCTCCACAGTGTGTAGAGGTCTCTCTTGCCTCCACCCCCATTTAATACATCTAGGGCTTTATTGGTGGTAAGTCGCTACCTTTCTTGCCAACTGTGGACCTGTTTACAGATTGATCTTCTAAATTTTATATAATTCTTTCTATATAATACATTTGATAATATGCTAATATGATTTTTTCTTTTGTCTATCTTAAACAGCTACTTTGATGTATTTGAGTATTTGAGACATACTTCCCCTGACGAAGCCCCGATGGGCGAAACATGTTGGGACTACGTATGATCTCCTCAGTTTAACATCTTTATAACCACCATATCAGTTTGTGAAAACGCTTATATATGTATATATTTTTAATAAATGCTTTGTATTAACTGTCTAATAAATGAGAACATTTTTTTTTCTTTTTACCAAATTAATTGAGTCTTCCACTGTTGTCTAGATACCAATACTAGCACCGCTATAGTCCCCTTTACTTCTTCTCTCACATTTTGTCAAAAATTTGGGATGAGGTGCGTCATACTAGGTGTCTACCCTTAGCTAGACCACAAAATTTATTTAACACTTCACCCTCTGACAGCACACCAGCCTGCTCCTCACCACTGGACGATAGCTCACCAGGTGACTTGTCCCTAGAAGCCGAGGGGTCAGGACCCGATCGGTCCCACCTCCGCGCACCTGACCCGCTCGTCGATTTTTTAACCGCCTTGCCTCCACGCTGTCTCTGCTCACCCGCACCGCCTTCATCACTCACTGGCACACCATCTCCCGAAGCCTCCTGCACCAGATGTCCGGCCGAGGGGGGGATGCCCGGACGCCGCGGCCACCGATGACCCTCACAGGAGCCCCAAACCCGCCGGGGACCCCGGGGGGCCGGGCCCGCCTGATCCGACTGCACGCGTCGCGCGGGCCTATCGGCCACACCGGAACTCCCGGTGCGGCCCCCCGCCGAGCTCCGCACTTGAGGGGGATTCCTTTCGGCACCCCCCACCTTGGGCAATGCGGTGCGCTTAGCCGGGGGGCCGAAGGGGCCCTAGGGGGACTCCCAATCTGCCGCTGAGCTCTCGGGGAGGGGCCCGGTGAGTAGCGCTCCGGGGGTCTTGACCTCCGAGCTCGCCCAGCCTCTCTCCCCGCGGTACCTTGTGACCCGGCCGGACTTGAAAGCATCGGCCCCAGGGTCTCCTGGAGTCAATCTTCGCCCCGGGTCACAGCCTCTGCCTGCAGTTGGGCCAGCAGCTTCTCAATGGAGGACATGATGCTGTCCACTAAACTTTCCCCAGCGCTGTGTTAACTCAGAGGGGCGGGGACTTTCTTTTATCTAGCCTTCTCCCCTCCCCTCTATATTTCCATTAGCCAATAGTTAATACTCTCTTATTACATACTCTGTTCACTCAGTCATGCCCAGCCCTGCGCCTATGGCATTCTGTCTTTTTGCTCCGGGCTTTTCTTTCAGCTCACATGTTGCTGTGGCTTGGTCCTCCCACTGTTTCCCATGGCCAAGAGCAAGAGATGGCTCCACATCTCAATTATTTATATGCTAGCCTACTAACCAGGATGCTCCACTTCTGGCAGGGCTGGCATGTACCATACCCCCTGCTTATTCCAGCAGCCTACCTATGGGGACCTCTATTGGCTCCTAAGGCACCCACACTGCCTAATAATCCAAGTGGTTTTAGGCCTAACCCATTCCACTAACTCTATTACCATCTGACAGTTAGAAAGGGGAATTATATTGGGCACATTTTTACCCTACAATGTCACCAGAGTAACTGTAATAAAATGGTCTTTCTCTGCAGATAATTGGCCCTGGCTAGGCTGCCTTGCCTTTTAAAGTGGTTGTAAACCCGGGAAAATAAAAAAACAAACAAAGAAAAACACCTGCAAGAAAAAGCCATAATGAGCTAGTATGACTAGCATACTAGCTCATTATGCATTACTTACCTTAGATCGAAGCCCCCAAAGCCACCCTCGTCTCCCCCTCTGGCCGCAGACATCTCTCCACAGATACCCGGAAGGTTACTTCCGGGTATCGCCGCTCCGGCCCTGTGATTGGCCGGAGCGGCAAAGACGTCACTCCGCACATGCGCACGGGTTTTATCAATGGGATTCTTACTGTGCCTGTGCCGTTGTCTATGGAAGAGGACTCGAGTGTCAACCTGTGAAGCTCTGGTGAACTCCATGCCCAAGAGGGTTAAGGCAGTGCTGGAAAACAATGGTGGCCACTCAAAATATTGACACTTTGGGCCCAATTTTGACATTTTTACTTAGGGGTGTACTCACTTTTGTTGCCAATGGTTTAGACATTATTGGCTGTGTGTTGGGTTATTTTGAGGGGACAGCAAATTAACACTTTTATACAAGCTGTACATTCACTACTTTACATTGTAGCAAAGTGTAATTTCTTCAGTGTTGTCACATGAAAAGATTTACCGTATATAATCGAGTATAAGCCGAGATTTTCAGCCCTTTTTTTGGGGCTGAAAGTCCCCCCCTCGGCTTATACTCGAGTCATAGAAATTTTTACATTGTAAATATTACCTGTAAAGAAGTTGCGGCTGCGGCGTCCATCGTTCAAATTCCGCGGCGTCCATCGTTCAAATTCCGCGGTCTCTTCCTGTTCCTTCCTTGATAGGCGAGTCTCAGCAGACACTCTCCGCCTATCACGAACGTTCTCTCATCCTCAGTTTTCCAGCAGACGTTTGTGATTGGCGGAAACACCCAACACAGTGTCTGCTGGGAAAACTAAGGATGAGAGAATGATCATGATAGGCGGAGAGTGTCTGCTGAGACTCGCCTATCAAGGAAGGAACAGGAAGAGACCGCGGAATTTGAACGATGGACGCCGCGGAATTTGAACGATGGACGCCGCAGCCGCAACTTCTTTACAGGTAATATTTACAATGTAAAATAGGGAACAGCGAGCTAGGGAACAGTGGGGCATCGGCTTATACTCGAGTCAGTAAGGTTTCCCAGTTTTTTTGGGCAACATTAGGTACCTCGGCTTATACTCGAGTCGGCTTACACTCGAGTATATGCAGTAATAAAATATTTACAAAAATTTGAGGGGTGTACTCACTTTTGTGAGATACTGTATACACTGTGTAGCGGGGTGTCACTTTAAGGAGCTCAAAAGACTACTATACCCAGTGTACAGCGGGACACCCACAGTGCATTGCCCGGCGCAAGGTCTGCTGGGGAAGGCCTATTTAAGGAGGAGCAACACGCGTGTCTCTTTGGACGTCGCTTACCTAGCAAGTGAAGCCTGCACTGGATCTGTCGTTGGACTGGGCCTGAGAGTTGGGCCTTGTGATCCAAAGAGCCTTCCGGTCTGCACGAAAGAATCCAAGAGTCACCTCGTCCATCATCCTTCCAAGGACTGTCGGGAGGATCGGAGACTACGGGAGTCGTGAGACTGTGTACAGGAACCCAGTTACGGAAGTCGGTTGTATGGACTGGTCCGGTCGGGTGAGAGAGCACTTGCTCAAGGATTATTTGACTAATCTTTAGGCTCAGTGTCCCTCGTTCAGGGACCACAGTTTTCCGGAGTTTTGCACGTAAGAGGGACCGTGTGTTGTGCAGCAATAGTTGAATCCTTTATTGCATATCGAGTAGATGACTGTTCTTTTACCTGTGGATTACAAATACCCTTTTTAAGTGCACCACCATTGCTAGCGAAGATCTCTCCCAATGGAGCATTGTATCTGCAATAGTCAGGTCTGACTTTAAAGCAATTAGACACTGTTTGGGCACCATCTTTGCCCACGAGGGGGAAGCTTGCGAGCGTAGTTGATTGACATTGAGTGTGTGAAGTACTGTTAGAACTCATTGCTTGTTTATATGCTTAACAGTTAACATTGCAGGGCTCTGCAGAGGCATATGTGCTATTGTCTAACTTCATGTTTTATACTCAGTAAAACTTACTTGTGGTTAAGCAAATACGCTGTGTGGTTATATGTTTATTGCGGTATTGTGATCCCCTTAGCTAACGGGTTTCACAATCCCATATTTACTGCTATCTGTGCCAAGGGAGGTTAGAGACAGTTACTGGGGGGTTGACAGCAGTGTGTTACAGGCCCAAAATCTATATCAGCAGCCCTCTTAACTGGGGGTATGGCTACAACTATATTGTCAAAAGTATTGGGACACCTGCCTTTACACGCAGGTGTCCCAGAAGAGTTGACGCTGTTATAGCTGCAAAGGGTGGGCCAACTCAATATTGAATCCTACGGACTAATGCCGTTTTTCATGATGAGAAAAATGCCATTTTTTTATTTGGTCATTAAAAACGATCGTGTGTAGGCTCCAGAGCATTTTTCGCGACGTGAAAAATGGCCATTAAAAATTTGGAACATGCTCTATTTTTTATCGTTGTTTTTCTCGTCGTGAAAAATGGCTGTGTGTAGGCTTTAACAACGTGAAAAAAACACACATGCTCAGAAGCAAGTTATGAGACGGGAGCACTCGTTCTGGTAAAACTAGCGTTCATAATGGAGATAGCACATTCGTCACGCTGTAATGAACTGATGAGCACGAGGCTGAAAAGCGTGAATCATCTCTCAACAAACTTTACTAACACGAGGATCAGCAAAAGCAGCCCAAAGGGTGGCACCATCCGAATGGAACTTCCCCTTTATAGTGTCGTTGTACGTTTCGTACGTCACTGCGCTTTGCTCAAGCATTTTTTTTCACGATAGTGTTGGGGCAAGGTAGGCTTGAGAAGAATCACGTTGAGAAAAACGTTGTTTTTTTCAATGACATTAAAAACGGTCGTGTGTACGCGGCATCAGACTGGGATGCCAATTAAAGTTCAAGAAACCCCCGGAACTACAACTGGAACAGGGTCAGTGTAGGGGGAACATGACAGGGTGTTAAGGGTATCCAGGCAGTAGAGGGTTAAGGCATGTAGAGGTGGTAATACGGGTGTCCTTATTGGTCAATTAGGGGGTGTGTGGGGGTGGAGCAGTACAGTTATTAGGCTGAGGAAGTGGGTGGAGCTCTACAGTTTAGCCGGGCAGCCAGTGAAGGACATTAGGACTCCTGTGCGGTGTTAGTTAGTTTGGTCATGAGGGAGCTGGAGAGCCTTATATCTCAGCTCAGGGCTGCGGTCGATGTCCACGGCGCAGCGTGGGTGCATAGCCAGGTCATGGCTTCCCCACAAGGGGTCCCGCAGAGGCATCCCCAGCCGGGGCCTGCGCTACCACGTGCTTGGCGTCCAGGCCGCCGGAGCGCTTCAGTCATGACAGGACCCCTCGGGCTCAGCGCCGCACCGGGAGCCCGCCTACGGACCCTTCAGGCCCCCCTGCCAAGCACCGCTGGCTGTGGCGGGGGGTTCGCCTGGTAGGAATCCCCATCTCAGGCGGAGCCCACGGGGGATGGGGTCATCCCGGTGAGTCGATTCGGGCCCATCCTCCATCGTCCGGTTACCGGAGCGAGCGGCTGGCGTGGCTGGCGAGGTACCGGTCGGCACGTCTGCCCGGCATGGGAGGGGGAGAGATGCGGCCTCTGGCCTGTCGCCTGGTGCGGCCGGACGCTCGTCCCGGATGGCGGGGGAGCGGCGATGGAGGGCGGGCACGTCTGCCTGCAGTGGAGTCAAGATGGCGGCGCCCACCTCCGGGTCACGCGCTGTGTCCGGGAGTTCGGGACTGGATGGGGCGCCTGTCGTCGGTGGTGGCGGGAGGCAGCGTTCGGGTCAGTGGAAGGAACCCAGCGCTTCAGCTGTGAGGAGCACGTCTGCGGCAGGCGGCGGAAGAGGACGGTCGGCCGAGCGGAGGTTGGTGTAGCCCGTGGTGCCAGTGCGTCAGTTGGGAGCGGACTACAGCAGAGGACGGGGACCTGGCTGATGAGGATGCAGGGGCGGCAGGGGAGTTTGATCCGGCAGCTGGCGGGGTTCCCTGCCCCTTGCAGCCTGGTGAGTGTGATTCTGGTATTCTTCCTTTCCTTTCTCCCTCTCTGTTGGCTGGGGGTTAGGCCCGGGGTGGGGGGACTGGGGTCCAGGACTCAGAAGGGCTCACCCGGGAAGTGCTGGAGGGCTTGAGGGTGATGTTGCTGAACTTGGATAAGGGGTTGGGGTGCAGGGTGGTGCAGTAGTGACGCCGTGGGACAACCCAGGAACTTTGGGGGAGTCGACGCCGTACATCATTCTCTCTGCTGCGCCGCAGCAGTTTATGGAGGCGCCGCAGGCACTGTGCCCTGCGGCTTTGGGTGAGTAGTCCTAGGAGGACAATGAATCGGTCAGGATGAGTTTGGCGGACTGACCAAGTGCGAGGTCTAGGTTGAGGGGCCCCTTGGGGCGCACCTTCAGCCGGAAGTGAGGGAAAGGAAAATAACAAATTTGGCAGGGGGAGTATGTGGAAAATTTTTCCCTTCTCTCGCTAGAAAATTCGACATTGATCGGGTGAAACTGGAGGAGAGCAGGAAGGAGGACGAGGTAGAAGCGTAGGTACCGACTTATTCCTCGAACGTTTGCCAACTGGTTGCAGGCGTTTGCGATTTTGGCGGGGGTGGTCGGCGAGAAGACGCCGGAAGGCTGTTCGGCCTTGTTTTGTTTTTGGATGAGATTGGGGTGGCTTGGCTTCGCTAGGACGAACAGTTCCGGCAATGCAAGGCGGTTCGCTCTGCAATTCGCTGGGATCAGAAGGACATTAGCCTCTGGATGCAGCTGATGACCCCAGCTAAGGTGGGGAGCCAGTCTTTTCCAGGGGGGGCTGGTGGAGCCTCCACCCGGTACCGTCGGCCGCTAGGAAGAAAGGGGTGTGCTGGCAATTTAATGACAGCTCTTGCCAATTCGGGCCCACCTGTCGTTTCAAGCACGAATGTTCCGGGTGTGGCGGGAACCATTCGCACGCAAGGTGTTTCAAGGCTGGAAAGGGGCATGCAGGCGGGGCGCCTGGTAAAAGGGCCTACTTCGGTGGGAGGGGGGGAAGGATGCTTCCTTTCCCAAGTAGGTTTCCGGATCGGGAGTCGGCTCGACTCTTGGGGGAGGAGTTTACAGTGGGTTTCCATATCCCTTGCGCGTTGCCAGTTGTTCCTCCCGTGGCTCCGGACTTGCGGTGGGCTCTCCAGATCCCGATGGTGGTGTCGGGGACACTTCTTAAAGGGGTTTCTCTGGGTGGACTGAGCGGGCCATTTTCCGCTCCTCCACTTCCGGGCCTGGTTGTGCCTCCTCTGGGGGTGGTTATCAAGAAGGAACCGGGAAGTACCGTTTGAGCCATCATCTTTCCCATCCGACAGGGGGCTAGGTCAACGATGGTATTGATCCGCAAGCCTGGGCGGCCACCTATACGTCATTGGACATGGCGGTGGCATGGGTTCGGAGGTACGGACGGGGATCGTTGTTGGCCAAGGCGGACGTGGAGGCGGCGTTCTGCCTGCTTCCTGTTCATCTGGACAGTATGCACCTCTTGGGGGGTAGGCGGAACGATTCGTATTTTGTCTATCGTTGCTGCCTATGGGGTGTTCCATTTCTGGTGCACTGTTGAAGGGATTCAGCTCGTTTGTTGAATGGGTCATGCGGGATGTGTCCGGCCTTGGCTCCGTCATCCACTACCTGGATGATTTCTTGTGTGTTGGGCCACCGGATTTCTTCCATAAGTGCGGTGTTGCTGGGGGACGCTTCAGCACATTGCGGGTTGTTTCGGGATTCCTTTGGCTCCGGAGGAGACAGAAGGCCCGGCGACGGAGCTGATTTTCTGGGCATTAAGATAGTTTCCGTGGACATGGAGTGTCGTTTGCCCGAGGACAAGCTGAGGGCGCTACGGCACGGGGTGTCTAGCAGGGCCGGCAGGCGGAAGGTCAGGGTGCGGGAATTGCAGTCCCTGCTGGGAAACTGAATTTTGCTTGTTGGATACGTCCGATGGGCAGGAATTTTTGCCGGCAGCTATCTTGGGCTACGGCGGGAGTCAGTGGACCGCGGCATTGCGTCCGTTTGTCTGGGAGTCTCTGGGGGTCAACTTTTTGCTGACTTACAAGGGACGGTCGCTCTGGATGTCAGGGCCGGTGAGCAATCCGGTTTGCTTTGCTTACGGATGCGGCAGGTTCGGTGGGCGGTGGTGCGGACCATTGATAACAACATCTCGGCCTCCTCACTGCCGGGGGTGCGCCTCTTGCGCCATTTGGTTTTGTTGTGTCTCCGATAGGGGGCTTTGATACATGCTGTTCATGTACCGGGGGTTCATAACAAGATTGCGGATGACTTGTCTCGTTCGCAGAGGACGGAGTTTCGAGTTTTGGCCCCAGAGGCGGAGCGGCGTGGAACACCTTGTCGACCAAGGATTTGGAGGATAGTGTTGGAGTCGCCGCAGGATTGATCTAGGATTCCCTGAGTGCAGCTACGTGGGAAGGGTATTCCAGAGCGTGGAAGGAGTGGAATGCATTACTGGCGGAGGTTGGGGATGGGGGGGATACTTTTTCTGTGGTGGTCTATTTCATTTGGCGGAATTGTGTTCGGGGCATGTCTGCATCAGCGCTTGAATGGAAAGTGGCGGGCCTGGCGTTTCGGTTTAAGTTGCGGGGTGTGGGGGATGCCACAAACACTTTTATGGTTCGCCAGGCTAGGAAGGGATACCGCAAGGGCTGTAGGCCCCGGGATTCCATGCGGCCAGTGTCGTTTGCCGTGTTGAGGGCGGCCCTGGGACGGCTGGGATTGGTTTGTTCGTATGGCTATGAACAGGCTTTGTTCCAGGCAGCCTTTTTTATTGGCTTTCTTCGGGGCCCTTAGGCTGGGTGAGCTGGCCAGCCCTTCTAGAGCTGTCACGGGTGGGGTTTTTGTGGGAGGAGGTGGTGTACTCGGAGTATTCGGGTCGGATGGGAATACGTCTTGCCAAGACGGATCAGTTATGGAAGGGGGCACAGTTGGAATTGTTCCGGGGCACGGAGACGGGCCTTTGCCCGATGGGTGCGTTTGTTTGCTTCGCGGACTTCCGTCCGCATATAGCAGGCCCGTTCTTGGTGCCTGCAGATGGGTCTCGTTTATCGCGATTCAAGTTTGGGGCTGTCTTTAGGAAGTGTCTGGGGGTGGTAGGTTTGGATCCCAAGCATTGTGGGTCTCACTCTTGTCGCATCAGTGCGGCTACCGAGGCGTTTCGCAGGGGTTGGCCGTGGCGGCGGTCCGGTGGTTTGAGCTAGTGCAGAGCTAGCATAGTGGTCAGGATGGTAGGCTTCCATCGGTGAAGTTGTGGGTTCTAATCCTGGTGACAGTATATTTAGGAGGTGGGAGTCCGACAGGTACCGGTTGTACTTCAGGCCACATTTTATGTAGGTAATAGGGGGGGTGCTGGTTCGTGGGTCGGTTGTGCCCTGCCAGGGTCTTGTGTGTGTTTCCACCCTTTCTCTTCTGTTTGTGTATGTTGTGTATTACTGTGTTTCCCAGTTTGCCGGTGGGTGGGGCTGTGTTGTATGGTTTTGCTTACAGGTCGGAGATGCCTCGTGGGAATTCGGAGGGCACTCTTACGTATACTGGTGAGCCAGGAGGGCGGAAGTCAGGCCTGGGGCCAGGCAACTGGGCATTCCCCGTGAATTAGGCAGTGTCCGCTGGATAGGGGTCCGGGGCGTGATATGGAATCAGGTGGTGCCCGAAGCTAATAGGTTTGCCCGTTGAGGTAGGCCACCTGACATTTTAGTTGCTCACTCAGGGGGCAATGATCTGGGTGTCAGGGCTTCCAGAGAGCTCATTCGCGACATCCAATTTTATTTTCTCCGGCTTAGTGTGATTTTCCGCGTACATTATTGGTCTGGTCGGATATCGTGGATCGCACTGTGTGGCGAGAGGCCAGATCGGTGGCAAGGATCAACAAAGATCGGGTGAAAGTTGACAGAGAAGTGGGGACGTTTTTTGTTAGGAATAGTGGTCTGGTGGTTCGTCATTTGGACTTGGTGGGAGGACACGTGGCATTTTTCTGTAGGGGGAGGGCGTTTACCTTAACGCCGTGGGCACGGATTTATGGTGGCTGGGTTTGGAGGATGGAGTGCAGAGGGCTTTTTCGGGTTTGGTGGGGGCGCGCAGGTGTAAGGAGTCACACCTGCGGCGCTGTGGCGTTTTTGGAGTCCTTGGCGGTGGTATAATTAGGTTCATTTGGGTAAGCGGTGGGGAACCATCTCAGGTATGGTATCCTCGAGTGGGAACGATTCACTGGCTAGTGAACGGAGAGCGGTAAGGACCCTGGGTGGCTGAGGTCAGCCGGGTTTAGGCCCTGAGTCTATAAGTAGCGACTGGGGTGGCAACTCAGCTAGGTGGTGCCTCGGACACAATAAAAAGGGGGATGTTGGAGTGGTACCGTCAAGGACCTTAAAAATCATTATGTCTGTTTTTTGTTTGGTCAATAGAAATGTTATGATGGTTAATATAATGATAACATTTTGCTTTGTTAATAAAAGGCCGGGCTCAGCCATTTACCCCAAAAGAAAGCTGGTGTGGTCTCTTACTCAGGTGAAGGCGCGGGTATCTGGAATAGCAATTAAGGGTTATGGTTAAGTGGCATGGTTAGCTCTTAGCTACCCTTGTCAAGAAACCCCCGGAACTGCAACTGGAACAGGGTCAGTGTAGGGGGAACATGACAGGGTGTTAAGGGTATCCAGGCAGTAGAGGGTTAAGGCATGTAGAGGTGGTAATACGGGTGTCCTTATTGGTCAATTAGGGGGTGTGTGGGGGTGGAGCAGTACAGTTATTAGGCTGAGGAAGTGGGTGGAGCTCTAACAGTTTAGCCGGGCAGCCAGTGAAGGACATCCCTCCCTTCCGCCCTAATAGTCTGTGTGGGTGTTGTAAATAATTTTGTTTGTTAATTTGGTGTTTTTGGGGTCCTTGGCGGTGGTATAATTAGGTTCATTTGGGTAAGCGGTGGGGAACCATCTCAGGTATGGTATCCTCGAGTGGGAACGATTCACTGGCTAGTGAACAGAGAGCGGTAAGGACCCTGGGTGGCTGAGGTCAGCTGGGTTTAGGCCCTGAGTCTATAAGTAGCGACTGGGGTGGCAACTCAGCTAGGTGGTGCCTCGGACACAATAAAAAGGGGGATGTTGGAGTGGTACCGTCAAGGACCTTAAAAATCATTATGTCTGTTTTTTGTTTGGTCAATAGAAATGTTATGATGGTTAATATAATGATAACATTTTGCTTTGTTAATAAAAGGCCGGGCTCAGCCATTTACCCCAAAAGAAAGCTGGTGTGGTCTCTTACTCAGGTGAAGGCGCGGGTATCTGGAATAGCAATTAAGGGTTATGGTTAAGTGGCATGGTTAGCTCTTAGCTACCCTTGTCAAGAAACCCCCGGAACTGCAACTGGAACAGGGTCAGTGTAGGGGGAACATGACAGGGTGTTAAGGGTATCCAGGCAGTAGAGGGTTAAGGCATGTAGAGGTGGTAATACGGGTGTCCTTATTGGTCAATTAGGGGGTGTGTGGGGGTGGAGCAGTACAGTTATTAGGCTGAGGAAGTGGGTGGAGCTCTAACAGTTTAGCCGGGCAGCCAGTGAAGGACATCCCTCCCTTCCGCCCTAATAGTCTGTGTGGGTGTTGTAAATAATTTTGTTTGTTAATTTGGTGTTTTTGGGGTCCTTGGCGGTGGTATAATTAGGTTCATTTGGGTAAGCGGTGGGGAACCATCTCAGGTATGGTATCCTCGAGTGGGAACGATTCACTGGCTAGTGAACAGAGAGCGGTAAGGACCCTGGGTGGCTGAGGTCAGCTGGGTTTAGGCCCTGAGTCTATAAGTAGCGACTGGGGTGGCAACTCAGCTAGGTGGTGCCTCGGACACAATAAAAAGGGGGATGTTGGAGTGGTACCGTCAAGGACCTTAAAAATCATTATGTCTGTTTTTTGTTTGGTCAATAGAAATGTTATGATGGTTAATATAATGATAACATTTTGCTTTGTTAATAAAAGGCCGGGCTCAGCCATTTACCCCAAAAGAAAGCTGGTGTGGTCTCTTACTCAGGTGAAGGCGCGGGTATCTGGAATAGCAATTAAGGGTTATGGTTAAGTGGCATGGTTAGCTCTTAGCTACCCTTGTCATGTGCGTGTAAAGGCGTCCCATTATTTTTGATAATATAGTGTATACTTTTTTTATTATTATTATTATTCGTTTTCTTTTCTGAGATTTTTAAGGAAATTTTTTACAGGAAGCGGCTGGCTATAACATACAAATTATAGTTTTTCTTTCTGCTGGGACACAGAGAGCAGTAAGCATCTCCCCCCTCCTTTGTGCAAGAAGGTGATTGAGGTGATGGTTACGTGAGGAGAGGAGTTTGCAAATCTGTACTCCTCGAGAAAAAAAAAGATGTTCTTATCAACTGAAGTGAACGATGAACAACTGAAAAGACGGGAGAGTTTGGTCTTGTTTTCTGTTTATGAGGAGAGGTCTCCAACATCAGAGTAAAGGCCCATACACACGATACGAAAATCAGAAATAAAATTTAATCTGACCAACCATCTGACGATCATTAGTACGGTGCTTTTCGACAAGCAATTCCGGTTTTTCGTCAGACAAAAGCTGGTTGTGCAGACTATAAAATTTTTGTCGCATGTGAGCTCAACGTCCGATTTTCACTTAATTCGTACGGTTTTCGTCCGAAAAAAATCGTAAGAGCAAGACTACGCATGCTCAAACGAAAGAATACATACATAACTATTCAACACATTACATCACTTCTGAAGTTGTATTCTGTCGTACGAAAATTTTCGTATGGTGAGTAGCCTCTTCACTTTCGACATGACACTAGCATGCAACAAAAAACTGACGAACGGTCGTCTGAAAATCTTATTGTGTGTACGAGGCTTTAGGCTACATTCACACAGCTGCACAGCAGGGTCCAGGGGTGGCCACTGGCAGGAATCAGTAGATTCTTGTTGGCGGTTGTAATCGCTGGCTGCACATATTGTATGTACAACCAGCAGCAGCTGGAATTTGTACTCTGTAGAAATCAATGGTCATCACCAGCGCACGTTCGCATGTAACTGCTCATCTGTTCTGCCGCTCATCTGCCTGGCCACAGCACAGAGAGTTGCTGTGTCCAGAAACAGCATTTGGCTGAACTCCGCAAAATATCCAACCTTGTCCACCCGTGTGAATGTACAGTAATCTAAAACATGAGAAGCTAATGACAGGACTATAACAGTGCCTGGATCCAGGGACAGTTCACTTGGAAGTCAAGGAGAACCTACTAAGGGACCTCCAGAGCATTCCTGGCTACTAAGTCAGCACCAGCTTGGGTAAATTATAAGTTCTGCTCCATTACATAATAAAAAGTATGTAAACCCAACATTTCCTATTCCTGATATGTGCCACCTGTACCATGTACACAGAGGCGGTTCTCTAATTAGGCAACTGCCTTAGGCCTCGCAAATCGCAAGGGCCCTGTGCGGCCGCCTAATTTGCCGGTACCTCACACTTTCCCGGCAAATCAAACTCATGGAATGCTCGCAGTCGCAGCTTGTGCGGGCTATTTTCGTTCCCGCACGCCGCCCACAAGCTCCACTTTTCACTGCAGAGCGCTGAATCAGCTGACATCTCTCCCCGCAGTCCTGGGCTGCCTGACACACACACAATCATTGCAGAGAGCCGTGGAGAAAACTGAGCCCGCCCCCTCCTTTTTCTGCTGTGTAATGTTTCCTGGGTACACAGAGGAGGAGGGGGAGGAGACTCACCACGGTGCCCAGACAAAGCTGTTTTTCTGAAACTGCCTGAACTAATGCAAAGTAAGTTTTCAGGAGGAGGGGGAACAAGCCTACAGTTCACTTTGAGTGATTTGGGGAAGAGGATATGTTTTAGGGGGCACTTTAGGACTTGTGCTACAACGTGGCTTGTATATGAAATCCACCCCCCAGGCCCCTTAGCACATATCCTCTCCCTCCCCCACCTGAAATCAAAGAGATGCTTTCTGCCACAGAGGGGGTGGCCCTTGGCACCCCACAAGTGATGTGCACAATTGCTCCAGGTGCCCAAACTAGTGCCCTCCCTTCCAGGCAAGTTAGTGCAGCAAAGTGAAAAACACAGGAACACGCTGTGCGTTCTGTACAATGCACATGTGACACGAGTGCAATTTCAGCCTAATTATGTCCGCACACTCTCTGACCATCTGTAGTATGTCTGTAGTCTCTGACCATCTCCTGTATCCTGTATGCAGTATCTGACCATCTCTTGTATCATGTCTGCAGTCTCTGACCATCTCCTGTATCAGGTCCACACAATCTCTGATCATCTCCTGTATCATGTATGCAGTCTCTGACCATCTCCTGTATCATGTATGCAGTCTCTGACCATCTCTTGTGTAGCACTACCCCCGTAGGAGCTGCTGTTTGTTTGATTTGGGTCTACGTCCTGCCTATCAACCCCTGGAAGTGGCTCAAGCCTTCCCTTAGCACAACTGATATGAATAAGGAGCGTGAGACCTATTGAGTATTAGGAGACACAATCCTGCATACATCACACAATAACCTGTAAATGTTATTACCTTTGCTGGTCACTAGTCCTTCTAAGTGACAGAGATACTTCACACAAGTTATATGCTTAATCAAAGGTACCTTTACTCAGTATAAAAGGGAAGGGTAAAGAATCACATTAATACACACAGTTGACTCTGCATGCGCATTGCAGAGTCAATAAACCAATAAGGATAGGTATCACTGAGATTAGGTAATAACAGGAAATAACATCAGCTATATATATGTACATGTATCTATATGTGTCTCTGCACGGCTAACTGGTTGCTCGCAAGCTCCCCCTTTGTTGCAATACCTTGCACGTGTTCATTCCCTATAATAGGTAAGCAAGGCCTATCTGCATCCCACTCAAAGTTCCTTTCTCCAATGAAGTCTTCGCTAGCCACCGTCGGTGCACAAGTTAAATTGTAATCCACAGGGTTTCAACAAGATGCTGTAATTATCCGCAATATACCTGAGTACTCGTGTGCCTGCCACCCACTAATGACGGATGCACCAATCTCTGATCACATAGTCTCCAGTGAGATACACTAGGCCGCAAGCTGTGGCGTGATAGGTGAAGTGTGGCTGGCACTAACTAAATCACTTTCCTCTAAGGTAGTAGTCAATTCTGGGCAGGTGCCCTTCTCACCAAACAGGCCCGACTTTCAGATAGTCTCCTCTGGCTTGTCCCGGTCACTCGATCTCCACGCTTCTGCTTCAGCTGCAGTCTCCGGACTCCGTCACTAACAGCATATGGTGATGGACGACTCCGGTCTCTGCTGAGCAATCACAGGACGCTGTGGACGATCCTCTGCTGGAAATCACTCAGGCACTCCCGTAATTTAGGCCCAGGCTTCTGGCCTAATCCTTAGGAAGCAGGCCTCCGTGCCAACTTCCTGCTTGATTGAGAGCTCGATCCAGAGGGAGAGACGCTGGCCCCTCCCCTGGTTTAAGTAGTCTGCCCAGAATGCTTTGCGGTGTTGCAATGCACCCTGGGTAATGTAGTCTGTCTTTTACTAAAAGCAACAAAGTCTTTTCTCCTAGCTGATATCTGTCCCAAAGTGCATTAGTTGCATTGTAACACTTATACCACCGGAGGGAGCCGGATTCCTTCTTACATATGGACATCCTGCTACACACTCCCCCCACTTAAAGTCTTTGGTCCCCAAAGAGGACAACAGTATGTAACCTAACACATACTTTGGCAATACCTGCAGGGAAATTTGCTAGTTTATGCATGACAATAAACAACTTGCCTTTTCATAAGCAGGATTTAAACTTAAACAGCTCATATCATAACACAGAGCCGACAGAGGAACCTCCCACCAATTATCACAAGGAGGGAGGTTGTCCTGTATACGGACCACCGACACTTGGGTGTCTGTTTCAGATGTGCTAGGGAGTGAGCTGGGGTTGTCTTCCACTGAATCTGAATCTGGAGTGGAAGAGCTAGACTGATCAATGGTTCTCTTAGAAGTGATGATGGCCTCCTCAGAGCATTCACCCAATTGGTCGTACGTCAGTCTTTTTGGGCGGTGAATTACTCTTCTTTCCCTCTGCTCTTTAGGTATCATATTCTCAAGGACATTGGGGCTGGCTGTTTCTAGAAGCTCTTCAGGGGCTTCCTCATCTAGTTCAGGCATGTTGGGCTCCAGAACTTCAGGAGCGTCCCGCTCTCCTTCAGATAGAGACAACGACCCTTCTTCTGGGTCTTCCATTGACAAAGAGTCTGAGTCATCAGCTACCTCCTCAATGAGAATGTTTGAAGGCACGAATTCAGGAGCTTCTGCCCGAAGAGTTCCATTGTCAACTGTTTTGGGTGAGGTTTGGGAGGTGGTCATGGGTTCTGGCAATTGGGATGACCACAACCAGTCAGATTCTGCTTCTTCATCCTCTTGACCTTCATTGTCAGAGTCTCCATCTCTCACATCTGGAAGCACTGTTTGAGATCGGGTGATGGGTCTGGTGTGCACTGGCCTTCTGTTCAACAGCAGCCTGAGTTGTGGGACGGGGCCTAATTGGCAGAGGTTTAGGTCCCTGACTCTGATGTTTTGGATCATTGGACTTCTTGAAGGAGTTTGTGGAAACTGGTGGGCACCCGGCTGACTCCTTCACCGGGGCCCTCTGAAGTTTTCCGCCGGCTTGCGATATCTGGATGCAACTTCATCTGGGCTGGGACACACTGCTCTAACATGCCCGATTCCCCCACAATTGAAGCATGTTATCAATCTCTTAGGCTTCTGTACTAGTTCCATATTGGAGCTAGGAGGTTTTTTTGGTTCCTCTGACGTGTTCTTGTTGTGTGGCACAGAGGCCTGGCTAGTCAGCATGGACACCATTTCTACTAGTTGTGACACCTGGGTCTTTAGGAGTTCAACTTCTGAATCACCTTCTTCTGCACTTAACATTCTGACTCGGGCAGTTGGTTCGGTGTGTTGACTCCTCCTTTTGTCTTCCAACATGGCCTCCTCCTCCCTGACTATCCGGATCAAGTCGGGGTATTCCAGGCTGCTCCCGTCCCGCCGGGTGCGTAGCAATAATGCGATGGGGTCCAAGGGTTGAGCTCCCCTCAACACCTGCTGGGCACGGGCCTCATCCACTTTTCTTGGATCGATCCCTTTCTTCAGTAGGATCCGATGCAGGATCTTATCCAGGCGTCCTATGAATTCTGACAGCTTCTCTCCCTCTTTTTGGTAGCAATGCCCCAGCTGGTAAGTGAGTTCAGTGACGTTTTCCGTCCCGCCGAACACATTCTGCAGAATATCCAGATAATCCTGTGCATTGCAGTCCTTCTTGCTTAACTTGAGGTTACGTATGGCCTCCAGAGCAGGCCCCTTTAAGCTTTCCACAATCCGTTGTTTTTTTGTTGTTCTGGCACCTCCCATTCTTCTAGGGCCTGAGTGGCGCCATCTAGCCACTCTTCAAATCCATCTTCCACTGAAGGTACAGGTTTCTTCCCAGAAAAGGTCCTGAGTTTCCTGTATCCTGACATCAGGTAGTCTGGAGGGTCCTTTTTACACTTGGTCACAATCTCCCCCAGGACAGCGCACAATTCTGAGCTAAGGGTGGTCAATGGTGGTGAACCGGGACCCTTTTGTTGGGCGCTCCCTCCTGTGCTGGGGCCTCCTGAAGTAGTGGATGTGGGGCCATCTTTATTCTCTTCTGGGTGTATCAGGAGGAGTTCTACTTGGTTTGCAGTTTTTATGCTGGCACCCTTGAAGTAGTCAGAGATTCCGTTCCTCCACTCACATAATGCATAGGTGTGGGGATTTACAGTATCTGTCTTTATGTCAATCACCCATGGCTTCCTGTCCGTGGACAATGCTCTCAAGACTGGAGTTAGCTGCTCCTCTACCCAGGCCTCTCTCTGGATTTCAACCACCAGGCCATTTCCGGGTAGGATGCCTTCATCCCTGTACCACCGGGCTACGGCAGCAGGGTCCATTTCTGTGCTGTAAGGGTTCTGTCTAGGGGGAAAGTTGATTGCAGAACCGTAGAATATCCCGGACGAGCCCCCACGTGTAGCACTACCCCCGTAGGAGCTGCTGTTTGTTTGATTTGGGTCTACGTCCTGCCTATCAACCCCTGGAAGTGGCTCAAGCCTTCCCTTAGCACAACTGATATGAATAAGGAGCGTGAGACCTATTGAGTATTAGGAGACACAATCCTGCATACATCACACAATAACCTGTAAATGTTATTACCTTTGCTGGTCACTAGTCCTTCTAAGTGACAGAGATACTTCACACAAGTTATATGCTTAATCAAAGGTACCTTTACTCAGTATAAAAGGGAAGGGTAAAGAATCACATTAATACACACAGTTGACTCTGCATGCGCATTGCAGAGTCAATAAACCAATAAGGATAGGTATCACTGAGATTAGGTAATAACAGGAAATAACATCAGCTATATATATGTACATGTATCTATATGTGTCTCTGCACGGCTAACTGGTTGCTCGCGAGCTCCCCCTTTGTTGCAATACCTTGCACGTGTTCATTCCCTATAATAGGTAAGCAAGGCCTATCTGCGTCCCACTCAAAGTTCCTTTCTCCAATGAAGTCTTCGCCAGCCACCGTCGGTGCACAAGTTAAATTGTAATCCACAGGGTTTCAACAAGATGCTGTAATTATCCACAATATACCTGAGTACTCGTGTGCCTGCCACCCACTAATGACGGATGCACCAATCTCTGATCACATAGTCTCCAGTGAGATACACTAGGCCGCAAGCTGTGGCGTGATAGGTGAAGTGTGGCTGGCACTAACTAAATCACTTTCCTCTAAGGTAGTAGTCAATTCTGGGCAGGTGCCCTTCTCACCAAACAGGCCCGACTTTCAGATAGTCTCCTCTGGCTTGTCCCGGTCACTCGATCTCCACGCTTCTGCTTCAGCTGCAGTCTCCGGACTCCGTCACTAACAGCATATGGTGATGGACGACTCCGGTCTCTGCTGAGCAATCACAGGACGCTGTGGACGATCCTCTGCTGGAAATCACTCAGGCACTCCCGTAATTTAGGCCCAGGCTTCTGGCCTAATCCTTAGGAAGCAGGCCTCCGTGCCAACTTCCTGCTTGATTGAGAGCTCGATCCAGAGGGAGAGACGATGGCCCCTCCCCTGGTTTAAGTAGTCTGCACAGAATGCTTTGCGGTGTTGCAATGCACCCTGGGTAATGTAGTCTGTCTTTTACTAAAAGCAACAAAGTCTTTTCTCCTAGCTGATATCTGTCCCAAAGTGCATTAGTTGCATTGTAACACTTATACCACCGGAGGGAGCCGGATTCCTTCTTACATATGGACATCCTGCTACACTTGTATCATGTCTGCAGTCTCTGACCATCTCCTGTATCATGTCTGCAGTCTCTGACCATCTCCTGTATCATGTCTGCAGTCTCTGACCATCTCCTGTATCATGTATGCAGTCTCTGACCATCTCCTGTATCATGTATGCAATCTCTGACCATCTCTTGTATCATGTCTGCAGTCTCTGACCATCTCCTGTATCGTGTTTGCAGTCTCTGAGCATCTCCTGTGTGAGGGGGTTAGCTCGGCAGCGGGTGTGTGTGACCCCCGGGATGGGCTCCCCACACAAAACAGGCCCAGCAAACGGAGGTTGTGGTTTTCAAAATCAAAAAAAAGGTGCGGTTTATTTTCTATTTACAGTGACAAAACACAGCAAAGCAAAAGAAACATAACCAAAATAAATCCTGGTCAAGTTGACCTCTGACTAAACATACAGGTTTCCTAACTAACAACTGGGATCAGCCTAGTGCTGTCCTAGTCCCTAAGTCCCTGGTTTAGTAAAAGTCCAAACAAATAGCCACACAGGCTTTGCCTCACCGCACAGGGGTTCACTCTCCCTAGACAGTCCACACAGGTCTGGTTCCAGGCATGAGCTAACATCTAATGAAGCTGGGAGTTCTTATAGAGGCCTAAATGAGCTGACAAGGTTCAGCTGGTCTCCTCATCTCTGTCTGCACGACGCCCCACACTCTCCCTAGAGGTATGAGTCATCCATGAGCCCACTAGCCTTATACAACTCTCCACCTAGTTGTATAAGTCGGCGTAAAGCCTGAATCTGGGCGAAATATATCTACCCCCCTGGATGCAACCAGGTGACTTTACCTTCCTGCTGTCACATACCCCCCCCTCTTGTTTTAACCTCGGGGTTGGAACACCAGCAATCAGGCATTCATGTACTCGAGACAAAGCATCCACATTCCCCATTTGAACGCCAGGGCGATGCTTTACTGTGAAGTTGAATTCCTGGAGGGCCAGGAACCACCTATTCACTCTTCTATTTGTTTCCTTGTTTTGAGCCATCCACTTTAACGGAGCGTGATCCGTAACCATGTCAAAGTGCCTACCTAGCAGGTAGTACCGAAGGGAATCTAGAGCCCACTTCACCGCTAAACACTCCTTTTCAACGGTGGCGTAATTTACCTCATGGGACTTCAACTTCCTGCTGAGGTAAATGACTGGGTGCTCTTCCCCGTTCCAGACCTGGGACAATACTGCTCCTAACCCCACATCTGACGCATCACTTTGTACGACAAAGTCTTTAGAGAAGTCGGGTGAGTACAACACTGGCTGGCTACATAAGGCTTGTTTCAAGAATTGGAATGCTGCCTCAGCCTCGGGGGTCCATTTAATCATGACCGACCCTTTCCCCTTCGTCAGGTTGGTTAGGGGCACAGCCTTAGAAGCAAAGTGGGGAATGAATCGCCGATAATACCCAGCGATTCCCAGAAAGGCTCGTACCTGCTTCTTGCTGTTGGGACGTGGCCAACTCTGGATGGCCTCGACTTTGTTGAGTTGGGGTTTTATTACTCCCCTCCCAATGGTGTACCCAAGATATTTGGCCTCCTCCTGCCCAATGGTACACTTCTTGGGGTTAGCCGTAAACCCCGCTTCCCGAACAGAGTCCAGGACTGCTTGCACTTTTGGCAGATGTGAGGCCCAATCTGTGCTATGGACAATTACGTCATCCAGGTAAGCCGCAGCATACTTCCGATGGGGCCTCAGCATCTGGTCCATTTTCCGCTGGAATGTGGCCGGCGCATTCTGTAACCCGAACGGCATTCTTTTATATTGGAACGCCCCGTCTGGGGTTACAAATGCGGTTTTCTCTTTGGCCGACTTGGCCAGGGGGATTTGCCAATACCCTTTTGTGAGGTCAAGAGTCGTCATGTATCGGGCTGTTCCCAGCCGGTCGATCAACTCATCTATACGTGGCATGGGGTAGGTGTCAAATTTTGTAACTTTGTTCAACTGACGAAAATCGTTACAAAATCGCCAGCTCCCATCCGGTTTAGGCACCAACACGATGGGACTAGACCAATCACTTTGGGACTCCTCTATCACCCCTAAGTTCAGCATTTTCTGTACTTCCTCCCGTATTGCCTTCCGTCGAGCCTCTGGGATCCGATAGGGTTTTAACTTCACCCTTTCACCGGGCGGGGTAATGATGTCATGCTCTACCCCAGATGTTTGTCCCGGCAGCTCCGAGAATACCCCCTTGTTGCGAAGCACAAACTCCTTAACCTCCTGTTGTTGGGGTTGTGACAAGGTGGCTGCTATTCCAACCTCAGGAATCACGCAACCAGTTTGAGCTGGTGACCAAGTGTCTGCGACTAGGGACTCTCTATCCCTCCAGGCTTTCAACAGATTAACGTGATAGATCTGTTCGGGCTTTCGCCTTCCTGGTTGTCTGACCTTGTAATTCACTTCGCTCACTTTTTCCATTATCTCGTAGGGGCCTTGCCATTTGGCAAGGAATTTACTTTCAACCGTAGGGACAAGTACCAATATCCTATCCCCCGGGGAAAAGGTACGGGTCTTGGCTCCACGGTTGTACACTCTCTGCTGTGCCAACTGCGCTTGGGCCAAATGTTCCTTCACGATGGGCATTACCTGTGCAATTCGATCTTGCATCAGGGCGACATGCTCAATCACACTCCTGTGGGGAGAACTCTCACTTTCCCAAGTTTCCTTGGCAATATCCAACAGCCCTCTTGGGTGTCTCCCATACAGTAACTCAAAGGGGGAGAATCCCGTAGAGGATTGGGGCACCTCCCTAATAGCAAACATCAAATAAGGAAGTAAACAGTCCCAATCCTTTCCATCTCTATCCACCACTTTCTTCAACATTTGTTTTAGGGTTTTGTTGAATCTTTCAACCAGCCCATCGGTTTGGGGGTGATACACAGACGTACGCAATTGCGTCACTTTGAACAATTTACACAGCTCTTTCATAACCCGGGACATAAAGGGTGTACCTTGGTCCGTAAGCAGTTCTTTACAAATACCCACCCGGCTAAAAACAAGAGATAGCTCTTTGGCTATGGTTTTGGCCGAGGTATTTCGGAGAGGGATCGCTTCTGGATAACGGGTGGCATAGTCCATTATAACTAATATGTACTGGTGCCCCCTAGCGGACTTGATTATAGGACCTACCAAATCCATGGCGATCCTCTCAAACGGGACCTCAATGATGGGTAGAGGGACCAGCGGGCTACGGAAATGTGGCATCGGGGCCAACCTCTGACACACAGGGCAGGAGGAACAATAATTTTCTACGTCCTTCATCACCCCCGGCCAATAGAATCTCTGTAATACCCTCTCTCGGGTTTTCTCTGTCCCCAGATGACCTCCAAGAATGTGCCCATGGGCCAACTCCAACACCAACTTCCTGTAAGGTTTGGGCACCACAAGCTGCTCAACGGTTTCTTCTGCCCTTTTTGCCACCCGATACAGTAGGTCCTTCTCTACGCTGAAGTATGGGTAAGTGCAGGTATTATCTGGGTTCACTAACTCACCATCTATTTTCACTACGTTTTCCCGTGCCTTTATTAGGGCGGGGTCTTTCAACTGTTCTGTGGCAAAGTTTTCCCTGTGAACCTCAAGATCAGAAAACTCCACAGACGGTAGGTTTTCGTCTGAGGAGGTGGGCTCCTTTCCAGTTTCTTGAGTCTCCCCTGCCAATACTGATAAGGGAAATTCCAGAGAGTCCTCACCACTCTCAGGGGAGTTCTGGCTATCACATTCCTGGTACATAGGGGCACCAGTGAGGGGCTCAGGATCATCCCACAGTTCCCAGAACTTCGGAAAATCCCTTCCCACAATGGCGTCATGCGGTAACTGAGATACTAAGCCCACTGGATGAGAGAGGGTACCTTTGGGGGTCTCGAAACACACTGTAGTCACTGGATACTCTCGGGTGTCCCCATGCACACAAATAACAGCTACCTTGCTATTCCCAGAGACCTCTGTTTTAACTAACTCAGCCTTTATCAGGGTCACAAGGCCACCTGAATCCAGCAATACCACAACATTTCTACCATTAACACACATTTTGCATAAATGTTTCTCAGTTCCTCGAATGGCAGTGCATGCGACTGTCGCACACAGCGACTGACGTCTGCCCGTCAGAAAGTCACACTGCATGGGTTCCTCCACAACCGGGCAATTGGCTGCAATATGTCCCGCTTGCCGGCAGCGGTAGCAAACGATCCTTCTTGCGGCCTCTTGAGCCGCTGATTTCCCAGGCTGTTCTCGCCAAACTTGGGGTAGAGCTCCCACCCTCTCACTCTCTCCACCCTCACCCCTTGGAATCCTCTTATCCGCCCCTGGGGATGGTCTGGTCTTAGGGTGGAAAGTCCGAGTGTCTCTGGAAGAGGCCGTCAGGTTCTCTGTAGCCAAGTATTTCTCCACACGATCCACAAGACCATCGGCCGTCTCTGGGTCTCCATGGCTTACCCACTTTTGGATGGCAGTAGGAAGAGCTCTCAAAAACCGATCCATTACAACACGTTCCACAATCTTTGGTGCGGACAAAGTCTCTGGCTGTAGCCACTTTCTGCTCAGGTGAATGAGATCATACATTTGAGACCTGGGGGGTTTTCCAAGCTGGAAAGTCCAGTTATGCACACGCTGAGCCTCCAGACTCTGTTGCAAAGTTGCGTTTGTCTGCTGCTGGGCTGCAAGGCTCCTTTGCAAACCTGCATTTGTCTGCTGTTGATTGGCATTTGCTAGAGCCAGCTGCTTCAGTATCTCCTCCATGCTGGCTTAAAAAAACTGCCACTGGTTCTCCACCAACTGTGAGGGGGTTAGCTCGGCAGCGGGTGTGTGTGACCCCCGGGATGGGCTCCCCACACAAAACAGGCCCAGCAAACGGAGGTTGTGGTTTTCAAAATCAAAAAAAAGGTGCGGTTTATTTTCTATTTACAGTGACAAAACACAGCAAAGCAAAAGAAACATAACCAAAATAAATCCTGGTCAAGTTGACCTCTGACTAAACATACAGGTTTCCTAACTAACAACTGGGATCAGCCTAGTGCTGTCCTAGTCCCTAAGTCCCTGGTTTAGTAAAAGTCCAAACAAATAGCCACACAGGCTTTGCCTCACCGCACAGGGGTTCACTCTCCCTAGACAGTCCACACAGGTCTGGTTCCAGGCATGAGCTAACATCTAATGAAGCTGGGAGTTCTTATAGAGGCCTAAATGAGCTGACAAGGTTCAGCTGGTCTCCTCATCTCTGTCTGCACGACGCCCCACACTCTCCCTAGAGGTATGAGTCATCCATGAGCCCACTAGCCTTATACAACTCTCCACCTAGTTGTATAAGTCGGCGTAAAGCCTGAATCTGGGCGAAATATATCTACCCCCCTGGATGCAACCAGGTGACTTTACCTTCCTGCTGTCACACCTGTATCATGTATGCAGTCTCTGAGTATCTCCTGTATCATGTATGCAGTCTCTGACCATCTCTTGTATCGTGTCTGCAGTCTCTGACCATCTCCTGTATCGTGTTTGCAGTCTGACCATCTCCTGTATCATGTATGCAGTCTCTGACCATCTCCTGTATCGGGTATGCAGTCTCTGACCATCTCCTGTAGTATTTCTGCAGTCTCTGACCATCTCCTGTATCATGTACGCACACTCTCTGACCATCTCTTGTATCATGTATGCAGTCTCTGACCATCTCCTGTATCATGTATGCAGTCTCTGACCATCTCCTGTATCATGTATGCACACTCTCTGACCATCTCTTGTATCATGTATGCAGTCTCTGACCATCTCTTGTATCATGTATGCAGTCTCTGACCATCTCCTGTATCATGTCTGCAGTCTCTGACCATCTCCTGTATCATGTATGTAGTCTCTGACCATCTCTTATATCATGTATGCAGTCTCTGAACGTCTCCTGTATCATGTAACTAGTCTCTGACCGTCTCCTGTATCATGTATGCAGTTTCTGACCGTCTCTTGTATCATGTCTGCAGTCTCTGACTGTCTCCTGTAGTATGTCTGCAGTCTCTGACCTTCTTCTGTAGTATGTCTGTAGCCTCTGACTATCTCCTGTATCATGTCTACACACTCTGACCATCTCCTGTAGTATTTTTGCAGGGTCTGACCATCTATTGTATTATGGCCGCACAGTCTCTGACCATCTCTTATATCATGTCCTCACAGTCTCGTAGTGTAATATAGGATGAAATGAGAGCCATCAGGCTGGAGCCCAGAGAGGACCATCTGACTGAGCCCTGCACAGTGCACCTGAGTGGTGGTCAGTAACAGCGTAGCAAGGCCAGTCTGAGGGGGGATCACTGATGTAGGGGGCAGTGAATACAGTAAGGTAAGGGGCACTGATATAAAGGTTCCCCGTTATATCAGTAAGCCCCCCCCCTTTACCTTAGTGCATTCACTCTGTGGAAGGTTCTCTGTGGTGACCAAAGTCCTCCCCACATTAGAGTTTCCATTTTAAATGTAAGTTGGAACTCTGTGGACAATGACATTAAGGGGAAATCTGATATAAGGTGATCTCATCACCAGAGCCCATCTTACATCAGAGTTCCCCCTTACACCAAGGTCTGCAACATTCCCCCTTACATCAAATTTCCCCTTGCACTGTAAGGGGGAATCCTGCACACTCTGATGTAAGGGGGAACTCTGTGTTGGGTTATATGAACCTTCATGTAAATGGAGAAATATGGTTTTCACTCTTGTTATACCTTAAACATAATGCTAGTAGCAGCTGCACAAATGTTATCTATATTTGTGTGCGTGTAATATATATATTTGATTAAAGAAGAATTGGTTAGAGAAAGTTCTAGAAACTGTAAATTCAAAGTTCCATTGGATTTAGGCTCTTTATATATGCAATTTATACCGTTAATTTTTATCGCTTGAATTATTTTTCCCATTATGGGAGTGAGTGGGGCCTCTTGCCTAATGCCGTGTACACACGATCGGTTTTACCGATGAAAACAGTCCGATGGACTTTTTTCATCGGACAAATCGATCGTGTATGGGCCTCATCGGTCTTTTTTCCATCGGTGATTAAACATAGAACATGTTTTAACCACTTCGATACTGGGCACTTATACACCTTCCTGCCCAGACCAATTTTCAGCTTTCTGTGCTGTTGCACTTTGAATGACAATTGCGCGGTCATGCTACACTGTACCCAAACGAAATTTTTATCATTTTGTTCCCACAAATAGAGCTTTCTTTTGGTGGTATTTAATCACCTCTGCGATTTTAATTTTCTGCTAAAAAAAAAACAAAACGAAAATTTTGAAAAAAAAGGTTTTTTTGTTTCAGTTACAAAACTTTGTAAATAAGTAAGTTTTCTCCTGCACTGACGGGCACTGATAAGACGGCACTGATGGGCACCGATGAGGCGGCACTGATGGGCACCGATGAGGTGGCACTGATGGGCACTGATGAGGTGGCACTGATGGGCACCGATAGGCGGCACGGAGGGGCACCGATAGGCAGCACAGATAGGCGGCACGGATGGGCACAGATAGGCGGCACAGATGGGCACAGATAGGCGGCATGGATGGGCACAGATAGGTGGCACGGATGGGCACGGATAGGCGGCACGGATAGGTGACACGGATGGGCACTGATAGGTGGCACGGATGGGCACTGATAGGTGCCATGGATGGGCACTGATAGGTGGCACTGTACTGTGGCACTGTACTGTATTGTGTTTTACTAATGGATGCTAATCAGTGCCAAACAATAATGCCTGCCAATCAGTGGTGCCAATTGTGGGCACTGATTGGCATCCATTGTGGGCACTGATTGGCATCCATTAGTAATTTCTAATTGCATCCCTGGTGGTCTAGGGTGGCATACCTTAAGGTGGGCATCCCTGGCATCCCTGGTGGCATCCCTGGTGGTCCAGTGTGGGCATCCTCGGGGGGGCTGCGCTGATAATGGATCAGAACAAACCCCCCTTGTCAGAGGAGCAGCCGATCGTCTCTCCTCTACTCGTGTCTGACAGATGCGAGTGAGGAAAAGCCGATGACCGGCTTTTCCTGTTTACATCGTGATCAGCCGTGATTGGATACGGCTGATCACGTGGTAAAGAGTCTCCGTCGGAGACTCTTTACCTAGATCGGTGTTGCGAGGTGTCAGACTGACATCCCGCAACAACGATCGCCGCGATGCGCGCCCCCGGGGGCGCGCAGCGGCTCAAAATCCTGAGGACGTCATATGACGTCCAGTCAGGATTTTGAAACCACTTTGCCGACGTCAATCTGCTATAGGGCGGGCGGCAAGTGGTTAAATTTATCCGATGGAAAAAAAAACAATAGCAAATTCCGATCTTCTGTGTGGAACTCCAACGGATAAAAAACCCATGCATGCTCAGAATCAAGTTGACGCATGCTCAGAAGCATTGAGCTTCATTTTTCTCAGCTCATCGGAGTGTTTTACGTCACCGCGTTTGGGACGGTCGGATTTTTGAGTGATGGTGTGTAGGCAAGACTGATGGAAGTCAGCTTCATCGGATTTCCGATGGAAAAATCCATCGGATTAGAATCCATAGGAAATCCGATCGTGTGTACAGGGCTTTTGGTTTGCCTAAGGCCTCACAAAGCCTAGAGCTGCCTCTGCATGTACTTGGATGAAAAAGTATCCCGTATCCCTGGTGTTCCTGCCAGTCCCTCTGCTTTCTTATTAAAAACTGACCACACTACGCGGGAGAAAACATTGTGTTCGAGTGTTCTCCTCCAATGACATGAATTTCTATGCCACACTCTGCACTGTACTAATTGTGTGGGTCTGGTTTATTGTGGGACCGGGATTTGATGTGCTGTTCCTGTTTTTGTCTTTTGTCTGGGAGCTGCGATTTTATGGTGCTGGCGCCTTCCCCCTCCCCCTTTTGTGCATCTGGGCCTGCCTCTACCGCAAATCGGCATCACACTTGCACGCCATGCGCGCAATGTCTCCATAGGGCTTCCTGGTGCTGGCGTGTCTGAATTTTTCCATCTGGTGTCACCATATGGAGGGGGGCGTCTCCAGCCTCCATGGGCGGCCGCTGCTCGGGCGTGGATGCCTCTCTTCCTCTCTTGATGCACCTGTGTGATGTTGGGAGGAGTGTACTTAACAACATCCTCACTCTGTGCTAACCAGTCCTCATGGCAGCACCTTGACCAGTGTATTCGAGATATCCCCAACTCTCCCTTACCCACCTTTCCCTTTATTTAAACCTTACTTTTAACACACCCCTTTCATATACCCTCTTTTTTTTCCCAATAATAGACCACACCGGAGTTGGAGTATAATTGGCCATAACAGCCTTTTTATTAACAAATAACATAAATAACTCCAAATATTAATTCACTTTTAATTCAATAACTTTCCATTAACATATTTCAACATTTAAACCAGAGTTTCCTAACTCCCAGTCTGTTGGTCTATGACGGCACCCCGAACCTTTACACTTTCCACCACTACACTGCGGGACCATAATATTACTATACCAGGCCTCCAGCCGTCTCCAGCTCGGAGACAACCCCCTCCCGCAGTTAGGGTTGCCACCTCATCCCTTTAAAACCGAACACATATGAATAACACAGGTTCTGTGGCTGAGTAAGGTGGTAATTAAACTCACTTGGTGCCTTATCTGCTTTAAATTATCCTCAGAACCTGTGTAATTCATATGTGTTCGGGTTTAAAGGGATGAGGTGGCAACCCTACCCGCAGTGCAACCATAACCCTATTCCAGCAGACACCGTTCCGCTGGAATCCATAAGAGGGGCACATACCACCTATGAGCCCCCTACCACTTCCATGACATCCGTTTTGCCACTGTCACAGACCAAAGACACCGCCTTTTCATCAGCTGCTATGACGACCCGAATCCATGTTTCCTGCAAAAGAAGAAAACAAACACACAACACAACAGGGAGGGTGGGTGGGAAAAGCTTCCTCTCTCTGTCTAAAACTCCTCCAAGTGACCCTGCCGGTCACGCCCCTGTATTTTTTTACCGCTCCTCCCCTTAGTTCATTTTTTACCACTAGCCTCCTCCCCTCTGACATTCCCCAGATTAACCCTTAAGTTGCCTCTTCTCTTACATAGTCATGCCCGGCCCTTCATTACTCTGCTTTCTTGTCTTTCCATTCCCGGCCTCCCTTGACCAGTGTATTCGAGATATCCCCAACTCTCCCTTACCCACCTTTCCCTTTATTTAAATCTTACTTTTAACACACCCCTTTCATATACCCTCTTTTTTTTCCCAATAATAGACTACACCGGAGTTGGAGTATAATTGGCCATAACAGCCTTTTTATTAACAAATAACATAAATAACTCCAAATATTAATTCACTTTTAATTCAATAACTTCCCATTAACATATTTCAACATTTAAACCAGAGTTTCCTAACTCCCAGTCTGTTGGTCTATGATGGCACCCCGAACCTTTACACTTTCCACCACTACACTGCGGGACCATAATATTACTATACCAGGCCTCCAGCCGTCTCCAGCTCGGAGACAACCCCCTCCCGCAGTGCAACCATAACCCTATTCCAGCAGACACCGTTCCGCTGGAATCCATAAGAGGGGCACATACCACCTATGAGCCCCCTACCACTTCCATGACATCTGTTTTGCCACCGTCACAGACCAAAGACACCACCACAGCCCGTAAAGGGGAACCCCTTACCCTTAAGGGCCCCGCCACACCCGCAGGGCACGCTGAATCCCCTCTTGCAACCCCAATGCCCATATATCAATGCCCACTGATGACAAATGCACTCCGTCCCCACGCAGGTACATCCCCACGTTGACCTCCAACTCCATGTGTGGAATCACCAAACCCCCATTACTGACAACAAAACGCCCAACCACCTTGTTTACTCTAAAGCCTCGTACACACGGTCGGACTTCCATCGGACTTTTCCGTGGATTTTTGTCCGAACGGAGTTGGTTGGGAACACCCATAGCATACACACACTCTGACTTTCTGCAAACTTTCTTAAAACTTCTTACAACATCACGTGTTTTTTCTGCTCTTTTCTGATCTTTACTGCCACCCTTTGGTCAACTTCTGCTATTGTTGGTTGATTTTAACATTAGTTGTTTTGTCCATCGGACTAAAGTCCGATGGTTATCTGTACACACGGTTGGACTTTGCTCCATCGGACTTTTGTTGGGCAAAAGTTTGTCCGTTTGCAGACCCAACTTTTGTCCGATGAAATCCAAAACCAAACAAAAAAAGTTTGTCCGATGGAGCGTACGCACGGTCGGATTGTTGGTCCAACTTGCTTAAAACAAAGTTTGTTGGGCAAAAGTCCGACCGTGTACGGGCTTAGCCCCTTTTTTCGTTTGGTTTTGGATTTCATCGGACAAAAGTTGGGTCTGCAAACGGACAAACTTTTGCCCAACAAAAGTCCGATGGAGCAAAGTCCGACCGTGTGTACAGATAACCATCGGACTTTAGTCCGATGGACAAAACAACTAATGTTAAAATCAACCAACAATAGCAGAAGTTGACCAAAGGGTGGCAGTAAAGAGCAGAAAAGAGCAGAAAAAACACGCAATGTTGTAAGAAGTTTTAAGAAAGTTTGCAGAAAAGTCAGAGCGTGTGTATGCTATGGGTGTTCCCAACCAACTCCGTTCGGACAAAAAACCACGGAAAAGTCAGATGGAAGTCCGACCGTGTGTACGAGGCTTTACTCTTGCCTTATTGAGCCTGACCACCGACCTTGCCATCCGCCAACAGGTCCGCGCCACTATGTCAGACCATACTATCAATGTATTTGGGAAATCTTTTCTTAGCGTCAGAAAATCCGCTTTCACAGCCGAAATCAGATACCCAATGGATCTGACCCCCAAATCATTCCCTCCCACGTGTAAAACCAGTACGTCCGGCGGTCTGTCCAACCGTGCGTAACGTTGCACTTCTGGTATTATCCTGCTCCACACCATACCCGGGATGCCTAACCAACGAACGCAAGCCTCGCTTCTTGAGATCCCCAGCTGTCTGCCGTCAGGCCTAACATCTGCCCTCCTGGCCCCCCAAAAAACGTAGGAATGCCCCAGGATCCAGACGAGGCGTATTTGACCTCCATCTGAAACGAAAAGAACACAAAGCGATAGAACCAACAAACCTAAATAACATCAACGGCATTCCCCCCCCCCTTTTTGTACCACAATACAGCCTCCCTCATAACAGCAAATTCCCACGCGCCCTCCCCCCCAACCTCTTAAACCACGTCCGCTAACAAATGAGGGCGCACATAAGACCGAAACCTCCTGGATTCCCACCTCCCAATCCTTTGAATTGCGTGCAGTCGAGCCCCGCAGCCCTAAGGCACTTGCGAAAAACTGCCACGAATTGAAACCTAGATAAAAAGGATCCATCTTCATGTACCAAGAAAGGCCCACCCCCAACTGGCCGTACCCCCAAGAATTCCCTCACCACCTTAACCGGGCATACTTGATCCCCCGGCAAAGTAAACAGTTGTATATTCACACCCTTCCCTCTTTGGTCAGTTTTCGACCTACGTAACTGTAACACCACCCTATCATCCCCGACATGCACAACCTCCACCGTCAAGCCCCCCGCCACCTGCCGAGATGGACTCACAAGCTCCCCCACTCTAAACGCCCCAAAAAACGCGATTGAAAAAGCCGCCTTGAATAAAAGTAACTCGAACCCAGACGAACACACCCCACCCAACTTCCCACAAATAACCTGCAAAAGTGAAAAAGAAATCGGCCTCCTGGCATCTCTCTGAGGGTGTGCCTTCCGGTACCCCTTTAGTGCTTGTCGCAACCAAAAATCCTTTGTAAAATCCTCAATGCCTTGAAGCTTAAATAAAAAAGCCAACCCCGCCAGTTTTCGCTCAATCGCGGACACTGACCCCCCACACTCCATGTGCCTGGAAACAAAATACACCACCAATAACCTCATCTCAGACCCCCCCAGCTCGGCATCCGCCAGCCGTACGAAAGCAAGCCACTCGGTCCAAATCCTGTTATACGCCACCCACGTCTGCCCACTTACCGACTTCTTGATCCATCCTGCAGCGGCTCCAAGGCAACCTCCCACAGCCAACCCGGGCAAGGAATCCCAACCTTCTTCGCATCCGGCGCCAGTTCCCTGAATCTGTCCCACTGAAACCGAGACAGGGAATCAGCTAACGTGTTGTCAATGCCCGGGATATGCACAGCATACAGAAAAATGTTGAGCTGTAAGCATCACAATACTAGGTGGCGCAATAATCGTATCACTGGTTGAGAAGATGCAGAGACCCGATTAATGACCTGTACTACCCCCATGTTATCACAGTTCAACCTGATTTTTAAATCCCTACAGGACGCTCCCCACAACTCCACAGCCAGCACCACTGGAAACAATTCCAACAGCACCAGATTACGAAGCAACCCTGCCTCCACCCAAGACTCCGGCCACGCCTCCGCACTCCATTGCCCCTGGAAAAAGGCCCCGTATCCCGTGGACCCTGCCGCATCAGTAACCAACTCCAAATCAAAGTTACTCACCGGTCCCCCCATCCAGACCGACCGCCCGTTGTACGTCTCCAGGAACGTTTGCCAGACCCTCAAGTCCTCTCTGTGTTCCCTGGTGATTCTAATGAAATGAGTAGGGGCCCTGGCCCCCGAAGTAGCTGCCGACAGCCGTCGACAAAAAACCCTGCCCATGGGAATAATCCGACACGCAAAATTCAGCTTCCCCAACAAGGACTGAAGTCCCCGAAGCTGAACTTTACGTTGACCCATCATAACCCTAATCTCACCCCGTAGCGTTTCCACCTTGTCCAATGGCAATCTACATTCCATAGCCCCGGAATCTATCATAATGCCCAAAAAACTAATTACCGTCGACGGACCCTCAGTTTTTTCCCCTGAAAGCGGGACCCCAAACCTCCCCGCAATGTGCTGCAATGTAGCCAACAAAATCGCACACACACTGGAGGAAGGCGGCCCTATCAACAAAAAATTGTCAAGGTAATGGATCATGGAATCTAGACTTGTGCACAACGGAAAAATTCGTTCCGTTTCGGTTCGTTTCTTTCCGGTCCTGTTGATTCGTAATCATTCGTAATTTTGCTAGACGGGATTTTTCGTGTTCGGACTCATTCGTATTTTTGCAAGCGACATTTTTCGTTGAATTTTTTGTTGCTTTATAATTCGTACTTTCGGTAGAGTACGTTGTTTTTCGTTGATTCTGGACACAACTCCTACTTTCGTAACTTTTTTTGGGTTCGTACTTTCGGTAGAGTACGTTGTTTTTCGTTGATTCTGGACACAACTCCTACTTTCGTAACTTTTTTTGGGTTCGTTGATTCGTAATTTTCCGTGTCTCTCTCACAACGACGCTGCCTATTATGCCTAATGTGCTTCGAATGGATTTGTACTTTTCTAAATACATTGCGGTTATTTGTAACGATTCGAAATCTCGTATTTTACTTTCGTTTTTTACATGCGGCTATAGCCTCCGCCCCTGTACACCATTTTGAGAGGGTTCAGCACGGTGAGGGAGAAGCAGAGAGCAGAGCAGAGTGTTATTGTGCTTCGAATGGATTCGAAATCTCGTATTTTACTTTCGTTTTTTACATGCGGCTATAACCTCCGCCCCTGTACACCATTTTGAGAGGGAGTTCAGCACGGTGTGGGAGAAGCAGAGAGCAGAGCAGAGTGAGTGTTATTGTGCTTCGTATGGATTCGTACATTCGTAACTTTTTCATAACGAATTATGCCGAAGACATTCGGGCATTCGCTATTTGCGGTATAATTTATTTCGGATTCGGTCTTATTCGTAATTGCTTTGTTCGGAAATTCGAATGCTTCCGAATGTCCGAAAGTTGCTAAATTCGGACGAATTTCAATTCGTTACGAAACGAATTGCACAAGCCTAATGGAATCCACACCCGCCACGTCTCGAACGACCCATTCTAGGAATGAACTAAATTTTTAAAACATGGCGCAGGAAATGGAGCAACCCATGGGCAGACACCGGTCCACATAAAACGCTCCCTCCCAGCAGCAACCCAACAGCCAAAAACTGTCCGGATGCACCGGAAGCAAGCGGAATGCCGACTCAATGTCCGATTTTGCCATGAGAGCGCCCTGACCATATCGCCGTACCCACTGAACTGCAGCGTCAAAAGACGTATATGACACTGTGCACGCCTCAGGATCGATAGAGTCATTCACTGACCCTCCTTTTGGAAACGAGAGGTGGTGAATAAGGCGAAACTTATTCGGTTCCTTCTTAGGCACCACCCCTAGCGGGGACACTACTAAATCACTCAGCGGCTTCTCTAGAAACGGCCCACCCATGCGACCCAACGCCCCCTCCTTCGCTAATTTTTCTGTAACCACCCCAGGATTAACCAGTGCCGACCGCAAGTTCCGTGCCAAGGGCGGCACTACTTCCAGTGAGCACGGTATCTTGAAACCTTCCGAAAACCCCGCAGACAACAACCCCGCAGCCTCCTTATCAGGATATCTATTTAGAAAAACTTGCATCTTTTCCACCTTCACCGGCGTCACCCCTCTTGTTAGCAAATTCCCCGGCATGCTTGCCTTTCTTGAAGCATCGGGAGAAGGGGTGGGTCCCCTTGCATCCAGAGCATTCATGCTTAAAACGACAGGTCCCCCCAAATTTGCAAGTCCCTTCGTTAAATTGCCAGCACACACCCCATTTTTTTCCGGTCGACGGTCCCGCGGCAGATGTCCCCCCGACCCCCCCCCCCTGAAAAAACTGGTTCGGAGCCCTCACCGACGACATCAATCGCATCCACAGGCTGATATCTTTGTAATCCCAACGGAGAGCCGGCCTAACAGCCCTCCGCTGTCAAAACTGCTCGTCATAACGCAGCCAAGCAGTCCCCCCATACACTCTATGAGCCTCCCCTATAGCATCCAGATAACAGAACAATGCCGAGCAATGCTCCGGGTTTTTCTCACCTATCGCGCTGGCCAGAATCGTGAACGCCTGCTACCAATTCGCAAACGTCCTCGGAATCAAGCGATACCTCCTCTTCTCCTCGTTGTCCTTCTTGGAATCGTCCGGCTTAACCCTATCCAAGTTTAACTTTTCCAGCGGCAATAAGGAAAAAATCTCAACATACTCACTTTTTGCCAATTTTTTCCTTGACCTCCTGCTTCAAGTGAGCTCCCAAAGGTCCCTCAAAGCAGACATAGACCTCGCATTTTGCTGCATCCGCCATGCGCACTATATCCGCCCTCACCGCTGCCCCCGTCTCCGTAACTTTTTCTACCGCATCTTTAATCACCGTCACAGCTCCAACCGGAACAGCGGGTGGCCCCGCCACCGCTGTGGGGATCCCCCCAGGCCCCGACACCCCTGCCAGTCCCGCCACCCACGGCACCACCTGAGCAGGCCCCCCTTTCGTTACCTCAAAACGTTGAACCAAATCCTTCAGTCCCTCCAAGAGCCCCGCCAATGTCTCCCCCGTGACAGGAGTGGCAGGCAAACTGCCCGCCCCCCCGCCACAGGCGCTACCCCATTGGTGACAACCCACAGAACCCCCCCAACAGTACCAGCACCCCCATCACCCGCCCCCAGCAACCTACATAACACCCCAGACAATGATTCATTAGAGAAAAGATTAGACTTACCGGGCTGACCGGGCACCTCCCCCACAGCCGCTGCTCTGCCGGTCCCTGGCGACACGATCTCCCGGCGATCCTCCTCATCCGATCCCGATACTTCACCCTCCGACATCCGATCTTGGGTTGGCAGCATGGGTGTAGGGAGCCCCCCAGGCGAAGCCATCCTGGAAGCCGAGGTACCCATCTACGCCGGCTCTCGGGCCCCTGGAGTTCCCTCTTGCATCTCCACATTCCTCCTGCCGCCACGCGTGGAGACGCCGCTAGGCCGCGCCCCGACAGGTCTTCCTCCACTCACTGCAAGCCGCCCGACATCCATCCCAGACCCGCCAGCCTCGTCTGGTAGAGGCCCCGCGAGCGCGCCTCTGCTCCTCCCCCGCTGAATCTCCCCCCTGGGTGTCATCCTAGCCGAGGGGGGGGGTCGCTCTCCCGGAGGTCCTGTGCTGCGGGACAGGGGAACGGGCGCCATCGTTGCCCGTAGACCCGCCCCCCGAGCTCCGCCGTTGTCGAGGATTCCACCCGGTCCCCCCGCGGCCGAAGCAGAAGCGCGCTTCGCCGGGGCAGCCGACGGGTCCATCTGAGGGCTCCTAGGGTGGCGTTGAGCTCGCGTGGAGGGGCCCGACGAGTAACGCTCCGGAGGCCTAGACCTTCGAGCTCGCTGCTCCACCTCACCTTCTGTAGCCGACCCCCCCGCCTGGTCAATTAGAAGCGGACCCACCTGTGCTGCAAGCCAGTCAGGTCCCTTCGATGCCGCTGCAGTCCGCAACCGCGCCAGGATAATATCAAGGTCCGCCATTTTAAAATGAGAGAGAAGCGATGAAAAGCTTCCTCTCTCTGTCTAAAACTCCCCCAAGTGACCCTGCCGGTCACGTCCCCGTATTTTTTTACCGCTCCTCCCCTTAGTTCATTTTTTACCACTAGCCTCCTCCCCTCTGACATTCCCCAGATTAACCCTTAAGTTGCCTCTTCTCTTACATAGTCATGCCTGGCCCTTCATTACTCTGCTTTCTTGTCTTTCCATTCCGGGCCTCCCTCTGTGTGCACACTACATGGTAGTCACTTTTTTATATCCTAAACAGGTAATTACATGGTTTTTCTTTTCTTGTTAATGCTCACTTGTATTTTTGTTATCCATACCTGTCTCGTGGTCTTCTTTTCTTTCTTTCCTTTTTCTTTTTTCTTTTCTTCTTTTTTTTTTTTCTTTTCCTTTTCTTTGTTTTTCTCTCTCACACACATTTTCCTTTCACATGTCTACCTGCACTTTGGCATTGGGCTTTAGCTACTTCCCATAATACAGAGTATTTATAGTACATCCAATATATATGTATATATATATATATATATATATATATATATATATATATTTTTTTTTTAGATATGAAGCCCATTCACACCACTAGACATGTGCAATTTGTTTAGTTACGAATTCGTTATTCGTCAAAATTCGCTATATTCGTTGATTCGTAAACATACGAACAACGCTTTGATAAAATTACAAACGAACAACGAATTATCGAAAAGAACGAATATGGAAAAGAACGAAAATACGAATTTAGTAAATTTGAAACAGCCAAAATACTAAAAAGTAAAAAACGAAAACATAAATACAACGAAAATACCGAAAAAAGATCAAAAAATAACAAAAATCAAAATGAACGAAAACGCAAAATTACGAATATTCGGAAAACGGAAAACAAAACAACGAAAATAACGAACAAAGATCCATATTAATGAAAATCAAAATGAACGAAATTTTTTTTTACGAATCTTCGGGAAAACGGAAGTCAAAACAACGAAAATGTGAAAAAAACTTAAATTCTATTTCGTTAGTTCTGAATTAGTTGTGGACGTTGGCCAATAAGCTTGTCCCTTCCTCTGAAGAGGTTGTCTCTTCCCCCAATGAGCTTGTTTCTTATTCCCTTGTGTGTTTTTCTGTGTTAGACTGCAGTGCATTCCATCCACAGTCCAGATAGGTTGTGGTTGGGTAGGTTGCACTGTTCTGTTGGATTTGTGAGTAAAGTTGTGACTTGTGAGAGAGAAATTCTTTGTTTCTTAAGCATACTCTGTCTAGATTCTAATTTCTATATTTGTATTTTGTAATATCGCTGACATATTTCTGTTTTTCTCCTATTCTGACACATGTAAAATTACGAATTATGCCCCGATTACTAATCTACGAAAACAAATGTTACGAAAGTACGAATAAATGAGCCAGTCAATCTCACGAAAGTACGAATTACAAAATTACGACGAGTTGTGTTTTGAATAAACGGAAAATGTGTTCTAACGAAAGTACGAATGTAATTAAATCTACAAAAGTAAAATTTTTCCAATCAACGGAAATTAGACACGAAGATACGAATCATTGCAAATCAACGAAAATATAGTTCTTTCGAAAATACGAACGCGTCCGAATATAAAATATAACGTGAATACGAATTTCGAATCAACGAAAATTAGACTAACGCAAAAACGAATCAACAGAAAAATAACCCTTACGGAAATACCAAAGAGTCTGAATACGATAACCCACGTCTTACGAAATTACGAATCGTTACGAATCAACGGAAACGCACAAACAAAACAAATTTTTATGTTGTGCACATGTCTACACACCACTACCTGAATTTCTGCTTTTCATTTTCTTGGGGATGTTTTGTGCACCGGTCCTTCTCCTGCGGGTCCATTCAACAGCTCCCGGTACAGACAACGTGGACAGCCTCTAATTCCTCATCCCCCATTTTCCAGACTTTTCACAATGTAAGTATTCAGAGGGATGAGTAACTCTCTCCCTTTTCTCTTGTACACATCCTCCCCGTTGAGGGGTATAATGTTTGATCATACTGGCCTACTCATGTTATGTTGTTTTTTTTTTTATAGAGTTGCATGCACCTGCCCCTGAAGAGTAGTATTATGTGCGAAATGCGTCGGGCTTTAGGAGATGCATTCTCATGCCTACTGATAGGAACCTATTTAGACTCATCTATAACCAAATGATCATACTGTCTTTCCTGCCATTGATTAGACTGCATAGTGCCATTTAGATGACGTGTACATATATGAATGTGTAATCATTCATTTTTTCCATATTAAATCTCTTCTCTATTTTATGCCGTCCATTTGATATGTAATGTATTTATGAGGTCAACACCATGTATGTGTGTATACATATTGAACCTTTTTTACTATGTGCATTATTATGTTTTGTCAGACTCAATATGCCAATTAAATATCCTTTCAAATTACTTCACCCCCACAAATCAATAGCCTCATTTTAAAGTCCCACTTTCCTTTTTCCCTTTTGATCAGACTTGTCTTTACTGCCCCCCCCCCCCTGCACAGCCTTTCTCTGGGAAGTGCAATGTGCTATTGCTTCCCGCCCCCCCCCCCCCCAGCTCTTCGGCTTGACTCACACTAATGTGTTTTTTGATGCTTTTTGCAGAAATGCATGGAATTTCTTTTAACATGGGTTCCTATGGAACACATTCACATCAAAGCATCTTTTTGGAAACGGTCGGGGGACTTTTTTCCCGTAAAATGCAGCATTGTGCAGCATCCAAAACGTTTTTTGACAAGTGTGACAAAATGGCTCTGTCTTCTACTGCCACCGTCTCTCCCAGAGCTGTCTTCTTTCTCGCCGCTGGTGATGTCACAAGGGGGTGGGCTCTCTGGGTGACTTTACTGGAAGGCCATGCCCAATGGCTACATAAGAGATGTCAGACAGCAGGGGAAGACACAACGGAGGAAGACGGCATCAGGACAAGTGTGGACTTTTTTGTTTTTACCAGATAACTGCCGACAAGAAGGGATGAGCTGAACACCCCCCCCCCCCCGTTCGGTTCGCACCAGAACCTTCGAACGGACCGAAAGTTCGCGCAAACGTTAGAACCCTATTAAATACAATTAACGCGAACGTTCGAAATCTAAAGTGCTAATTATAACGACTAATATGCATGTTATTGTCCTAAAAAGGGTTTGGGGACCCGGGTTCTGCCCCAGGGAACATGTATCAATGCAAAACGAAGTTTTAAAAACGGCCGTTTTTCGGGAGCAGTCATTTTAATAATGCATAAAGTGAAAAAAAAAAAAAGTCGAATATTCCTTTAAATATCGTACCTGGGGGGTGTCTAAAGTATGCCTGTGAAGTGGCATGTGTTTCCCGTGTTTAGAACTGTCCCTGCAAAAAATGACATTTCTAAAGGAAAAAAAGCCATTTAAAACTGCTTGCGGCTTTAATGTCATGTCTGGTCCCGGTAATATGGATGAAAATCTTTGAGAAAAATAGCATAGCTACCCCATCACCCCCCCCCCCCCTGCCCCAGCCCATTACCAGCCCCTTTGGGTCTTGTATGGATATTAAGGGGAACCCCGCACACAAAATAAAAAAGGCCCTATATACTCTGAACAGCAGAGGCGGTGCAAATAAGACAGGGACTGTAGGTTTGTTCTTAAGTAGAATCTGTTTCTTAATTTTGAACAGGTACATTGTCTAAGTGTAGCTCCAGCCAAAAATATATTTTTAAGCTTTTTGGAAAACATAGGGAAGGGTTATCACCGCTGTAACATTTGTTTTGCTATCTGTGCCCCTGTTCAGAACATTTCACCTCACTTTCTGTCCCAATGACAACTGTTTTTGAAAAGTGGGGTTTTTATTGAAAGAAGGATTGGTGATAAAGCATCAGTAGAGAGGAGACACCTTTTTCCAATATTAACTCTTACAGGAGAGAATTTCCCTTCCTAGGGGTAGATTTCCTCTCACTTCCTGTTGTCTCCTTCCGTTTGCTAGTAGGAGTCGTTTGTAAGTTGGATGTTTGAAAGTAGGGGCCTGCCGTATATACTCTGCTGAAATTTGCCCCTTAGATGTTGCTGTTGCCACAACACTGTGAGCCCTCACAGTTACTCTTGGTGGGCGCTGGAACGCCCTGCTGTGAACTATTATATCAGGAATTGTATTTACATGCCATTGTTGAACAGTGGTAGGAAAAATTGGGCCTTTGGTGGTGGTGCTGGTGCCACAACACTGTAAGCCCTCACAGTTACTCTTGGTGGGCGCATGAATGGGCCCTGCTGTGAATTATTAGATCAAGAATTGTAATTACACGCCCCTGTTAAACAGGGGCTGAAAAATTGGGCCTTAGGCACTGGTGCTGGTGCCACGACACTGCAACCTCTCCCAGATACTCTAGTTGGAGTGCAGGAATGAGCCCTGCTGCAAAGCATTGCATCAAAAATTGTAATTACATGCCCCTGTTAAACAGGGGCTGAAAAATTGGGCCTTAGCCACTGGTGGCGGCACCCAGAAACAAAAATGTTCTTCCAAGCTATCATCATGAATCGGATCATTGAGGAGGAGGAGGATAGTCAGTCAACATAACAGGACAGTCAGTCAGCATCAGTCTTGAAGGGATGTGACATTTGAAAATAAATTATTCTGTTATATCAGCTTCAGGTGCTTGGTAGCTGGTGGTGATCCAAGACTGGTTCATCTTTATGAAGGTCAGTCGATCAACCGAGTCGGTGGACAGGTGCACCCTGTTATCTGTGACAAAGCCTCCAGCAGCACTGAATGTGCGTTCCTGAAAGAACGCTGGATGCAGGACAGCAATTGCATACTGTGCAAGCTCTGGCCAGTGATCCATCTTCAACACCCAGCCAGAGGATTTTCGGTGGGAAAGGTGTCCAAGTCTGACCTTGCCCCTAGGTATTCCTGCACCATGTATATCAGACGCTGGCGATGGTTGCTGGAACCGATCATACCTTGGGGCTGCGGACTAAAAAATTGTCTGAACGCATCGGTCAGACAGCCACCTTCTCCACCGCTCCTTCTGCTACTGAAGCCTCAGCAACTCGTTGTCCAGGACCAGGAGTTTGTAACCTCCCAGTCTCTGGGAACGCGTTGCACAGACCTTTCTGCAAGGCCTCCCGGAGATGTCTCATCCTCTGCGACGGCAATATAAGGTCCACAACCTTACCCTTGTACCGTGGATCAAGGAGAGTGGCCAGCCAGTAATGGTCCCTCTCCTTGATCCGAAGAATATGAGGATCCTTCCGCAGACTTTGCAGGATCAGGGAGGCCATGCAGCGTAGGTTAGCTGAGGCATTTGGTCCGGAGTCCTCTGGGTCACTAAGGACGACATGATCCGCAGCCACCTCCTCTCAGCCACGTACAAGTCCACGGGTTTGTTGGGACTGTAAATCATCCATAAAAGACTGCTGCTGTTGATGCTGAGTGCCATGCTCCACCTCCATGCTGACACAATCCTCCTCCTCCTCCTCCTCCTCGTCCTCTTCCTGTGTGATGGGTGGGACAGAAGGAACACTGTCTGGGTAAAGGGGGCCTTGAGAGGCAAGGAAGTCCTCCTCTTCCTGCCTCTGTTCTGCCTCAAGTGCCCAGTCCATTATTCCACGCAGCGTATGCTCCAACAGGTGGACAAGAGGTACAGTGTCACTGATGCATGCACTGTCACTGCTCACCATCCTCGTGGCCTCCTCAAATGGTGCCAGGACAGTGCATGCATCCCTGATCATGCCCCACTGGCGTGGTGAAAAAAAACGAGCTCCCCTGACCCTGTCCTGGTGCCGTAGTCGCACAGGTACTCATTGATGGCCCTCTGCTGCGTGTGCAGCCGCTGCAGCATGGCCAACGTTGAGTTCCACCTGGTGGGCATGTCACATATAAGGCGGTTCTTGGGCAGGTTCAACTCCTTTTGCAGCTCAGCCAGCCGAGCACTGGCATTATATGATCTGCGGAAATGCACACAGACTTTCCTGGCCTGCCTCAGGACATCCTGTAAGCCCGGGTACCTGCCCAAGAACCGCTGCACCACCAGGTTAAGGACGTGAGCAACACAGGGCACATGGGTCAGTTGTCCCTGTCGGAGGGCGGAGAGAAGGTTGGTGCCATTGTCGCAAACCACCATTCCTGGCTTAAGCTGGCGTGGCGTCAACCACCTCTCGGCCTGCGCCGGCAGAGCTGACAGAACCTCTGCCCCAGTGTAGCTCCTGTCCCCCAAACACACCAGCGCAAGCACGGCATGGCATCTTTTTGCCTGCGTACTTGCGTAGCCCCTTGAACGCCTACGGAGCACCGCTGGTTCCGAGGACAAAGCACAGGAAGAGGCCATGGAGGAAGAAGAAGAGGAGGGGGTGGAGGAGAGAGGTGTGTCACAACCAGTAGTAGCATTTTGGAGGCGTGGCGGCGGAACAACCTCCAACACTACTGCACCTTGTCCTGCATCCTTCCCAGCTGCCAAAAGAGTGACCCAATGGGCCATGAAAGAAAGGTAACGTCCCTGTCCATGCCTGCTGGACCATGATTCAGCGGTAATATGCACCTTACCACTGACCGCCCTGTCCAGCGAGGCATGGACATTGCCTTCCACATGGCGGTAGAGAGCCGGAATCGCCTTCCGTGAGAAAAAGTGGCGTTTGGGAACCTGCCACTGAGGAACCGCACATTGCACAAACTCACGGAAGGGGGCTGAGTCTACCAACTGAAAAGGCAGCAGTTGAAGTGCTAGCAATTTAGCCAAGCTAGCATTCAACCGCTGGGCATGTGGATGGCTGGGAGTGAACTTCTTTCGACGGTCCAGTAGCTGGGGCAGGGAAATTTGTCTGCTAGAATCGGACGTCGGTGTACTGCTAGCAGAGTGCCCGCAAGTACTTGGCTGTGACACACCTAATTCTACACCTTCATTCCTCTCAGTGCAGGTTTCAGAGAGGACTGAAGGTATAGTGGGGTTGGAGATCCCAGCTGATGCGGAGCAAGGAGAAGTCCGCTTTGTTCTTTGGTGTGGGTCTTTAAGGTAGGCTTGCCAACGAGCTGCATGGCAGGTCAATATATGTCTGGTCAAGCATGTGGTGCCCAAGCGGCTGATGTTTTGGCCACGCGAGATACGCTTGAGACATATGTTGCAAACAGCAGTGGTGCGATCTGATGCACTCAACTCAAAAAAGGCCCACACCAAAGAACTTTTGGAATAACGGGCAGAGGCAGCGCCCTGCACAGGCGGAGCTCTGCGGTGTGATTCAGTTGGTGTGCTGCCCTTACGCTGGCCCCCGGAGGGCATCCTGCCTCGTTGGAGATGTGCCACCTCCTCATCCTCCTCCTCCTCCTCCTCTCTCCTATCAGGCACCCACATGGAGTCAGTGACCTCATCATCCCCTCCCTCCTCATCACTGGAACCAATCTGGCAGTATGCTGCAGCTGCTGGAACATGACTGCCAGATTGGTGTCCTTCTTGAGCATCCCCTCTCTCTGCTCTCACGCTACTGCCTTCCTCTAGCTGGGTATCATCTTCAGACCCTTCTAAACGCTGGTCATCCTCCTGGAGCATGTACCCAACACTGTGCTCAAACAGTTCGGGGGACTCCTCAGGAGGACACGGTGGGTCTAGGGAAGGAGTGACTGATGATGACATTGAGGACGCTTTGGCAGCTGCTTTGCCAGTACCCTGAGCCTGGGTGAGAGAGGATGAGGAGGATGAGGAGGGCTTGGTCATTCACTCTACCAAGTCTTCGGCATGATGCGGCTCAACACGTCCAGCTGCTGAAAATAATGACAAGCGTGTCCCATGGCAATGTGCTGATGACGATGCACCGCATCCACGACCAGCACTGTTGTCTCTAGACACAGAGCCTGCTTGCCCTCTTTTATCGGCTCCTGACTATCTGCCTTTCCTTGTTTGCCTTCCAGACATTCTAAAGGCCTGCAGGGAGATGGGAAAACCAGCAATAAGGGGTAGCTTCAGGTGTATACAGTGTTGTTCATCTTACGTTAAAAAAGTAATCAGTTACAGTTACAAATTACTTCTTCCAAAAAGTAATGGAGTTACTCACTCAGTTACTACATTGAAAAAGTAATAGTTACTCAGCAAAGTAACTATATTGGTTATATTATATATACACGGGGGCAGGGGCGGGGCGGTAGAAGGATGATATATATGTAATTTTTTCAGTGTATAAATTATAGGAGGGATAACAATAAATAATATTGGTTATGTGCCCATGCCTCACTGTGCCCATGCTTCACTGTGCCCAGTGTTTCACTGTGCCCAATGCCTCACTGTGCCCAATGCCTCACTGTGCCCATGTCTCACTGTGCCCAATGTCTCACTGTGCCCCATGTCTCACTGTGCCCAATGCCTCACTGTGCCCATGTCTTACTGTGCCCAATGTCTCACTGTGCCCCATGTCTCACTGTGCCCAATGTCTCACTGTGCCTGTGTCTCACTGTGCCCATGCCTCATTGTGCCCAATGCCTCACTGTGCCCAATGCCTCACTGTGCCCGTGTCTCACTGTGCCCAATGCCTCACTGTGCCCAATGCCTCACTGTGCCCAATGCCTCACTGTGCCCGTGTTTCTCTGTGCCCGTGTTTCACTGTGCCCAATGCCTCACTGTGCCCAATGCCTCACTGTGCCCAATGCCTCACTGTGCCAATGTCTTACTGTGCCCAATGTCTCACTGTGCCCATGTCTCACTGTGCCCAATGTCTCACTGTGCCTGTGTCTCACTGTTCCTGTGTCTCACTGTGCCCATGCCTCATTGTGCCCAATGCCTCACTGTGCCTGTGTCTCACTGTGCCCAATGCCTCACTGTGCCCAATGCCTCACTGTGCCCCTGTCTCACTGTGCCCAATGCCTCACTGTGCCCAATGCCTCACTGTGCCCATGCCTCACTGTGCCCAATGCCTCACTGTGCCCAATGCCTCACTGTGCCCCATGCCTCACTGTGCCCTTGCAATTACTGTGCACTTGTGCAGTGTTGTCAGTTGTCACTGACTCACTGTGCCACTAGCCCCTTACCTGATCGGCGGGCGGCGGCGTCCCGGTGGCCATTACACAGTTTTCAAAAGCCGCGCCTCCCGAGTCCTCGTCGTCTGTGATAGGCGGAACACTCAATTTCCCAGCATTCAGTGTTCCGCCTATCACGGACATCCTCTCATCCTCATAACACAGACGAGGATGAGAGGATGTTCGTGATAGGCGGAACACTGCCTGCTGTGAAATTGAGTGTTCCACCTATCACAGGCGACGAGGACTCGGAAGGCGCGGCTTTTGAAAACTTCAATGGCCGCCGTCTGTCTGCATGACACGCTGTTCAGGTAGGCAGAAGGCAGCTTGCAGTTAGTTAGTTACACATTACATCTACTTGCTGCGGCTGCGGCGAGTAGATGTAATTGGGGTAACGCCGCCCAAGTAATGGGAACGGCGGTGCCACGAGGGTAAGAGTAATCAGTTAGATTACTCGTTACCCCAAAAAGTGGCTACGTTACCTAACGCCGTTTATTTAAACGGCGTTAGTTACAACACTGGGTGTATATTTTGCAAGAAGCACACTACGCCTGCTGTAAGTGCTGCAGATGCCTGCCTGTGTTACACAACAGGAAAACTCAGCAATAAGGGCTAGCTTCAGGTGTATATTTTGCAAGAAGCACACTACGCCCGCTGTAAGTGCTTCAGATGCCTGTTAGTGTAGTTACTCACTCAGTTACTACATTGAAAAAGTAATTAGTTATTCAGCAAAGTAACTATATTGGTTATATTATATATACACGGGGGCGGGCGGTAGAAGGATGATATATAAGTAATTTTTTCAGTGTATAAATTATAGGAGGGATAACAATAAATAATATTGGTTATGTGTCCATGCCTCACTGTGCCCATGCTTCACTGTGCCCAGTGTTTCACTGTGCCCAATGCCTCACTGTGCCCAATGCCTCACTGTGCCCATGTCTCACTGTGCCCAATGTCTCACTGTGCCCCATGTCTCACTGTGCCCAATGCCTCACTGTGCCCATGTCTTACTGTGCCCAATGTCTCACTGTGCCCCATGTCTCACTGTGCCCAATGTCTCACTGTGCCTGTGTCTCACTATGCCCATGCCTCATTGTGCCCAATGCCTCACTGTGCCCAATGCCTTACTGTGCCCGTGTCTCACTGTGCCCAATGCCTCACTGTGCCCAATGCCTCACTGTGCCCGTGTTTCAATGTGCCCAATGCCTCACTGTGCCCAATGCCTCACTGTGCCAATGTCTTACTGTGCCCAATGTCTCACTGTGCCCATGTCTCACTGTGCCCAATGTCTCACTGTGCCTGTGTCTCACTGTGCCCATGCCTCATTGTGCCCAATGCCTCACTGTGCCCAATGCCTCACTGTGCCCGTGCCTCACTGTGCCCAATGCCTCACTGTGCCCAATGCCTCACTGTGCCCAATACCTCAATGTGCCCAATGCCTCACTGTGCCCAATTCCTCACTGTGCCCAATGCCTCACTGTGCCCATATCTCACTGTGCCCATGCCTCACTGTGCCCAATGCCTCACTGTGCCCCATGCCTCACTGTGCCCCATGCCTCACTGTGCCCTTGCAATTACTGTGCACTTGTGCAGTGTTGTCAGTTGTCACTGACTCACTGTGCCCCTAGCCCCTTGCCTGATCGGCGGGCGGCGGCGTCCCGGTGGCCATTACACAGTTTTCAAAAGCCGCGCCTCCCAAGTCCTCGTCGTCTGTGATAGGCGGAACACTCAATTTCCCAGCATTCAGTGTTCCACCTATCACGGACATCCTCTCATCCTCATAACACAGACGAGGATGTGAGGATGTCAGTGATAGGCGGAACACTGCCTGCTGTGAAATTGAGTGTTCCGCCTATCACAGGCGACGAGGACTCGGAAGGCGCGGCTTTTGAAAACGTCAATGGCCGCCGTCTGTCTGCATGACACGCTGTTCAGGTAGGCAGAAGGCAGCTTGCAATTAGTTAGTTACACATTACATCTACTCGCTGCGGCTGCGGCAAGTAGATGTAATTGGGGTAACGCCGCCCAAGTAATGGGAACGGCGGTGCCACGAGGGTAAGAGTAATCAGTTAGATTACTCGTTACCCCAAAAAGTGGCTACGTTACCTAACGCCGTTTATTTAAACTGCGTTAGTTACAACACTGGGTGTATATTTTGCAAGAAGCACACTACGCCTGCTGTAAGTGCTGCAGATGCCTGCCTGTGTTACACAACAGGAAAACTCAGCAATAAGGGCTAGCTTCAGGTGTATATTTTGCAAGAAGCACACTACGCCTGCTGTAAGTGCTGCAGATGCCTGTTAGTGTAACACAAAAGAAAAAAAACTACGAGCAATAAGGGGTAGCTTCAGGTGTATAATGTGCAGGAGGCACACTACGCCTGCTGTAAGTGCTGCAGATGCCTGCCTGTGTTACACAACAGGAAAAAACAGCAATAAGGGCTAGCTTCAGGTGTATATTTTGCAGGAAGCACACTACGCCTGCTATAACTGCTGCAGATGCCTGCCTGTGTTACTGTTATGTCCCTTAGACATGGGGTCTCTCAGAGTGTTGCTAGCAATGCTAAAGTATCTGCTCAGCAAGTTACACACAGGCCAGATGAACTTCTTAAACATGGAAGGGTTTATTACTCACTCAGAACATGATGACTTGTTACATGGAGGAGTCTTAATACAACAGGATTCTGTCATTACCAGATCTATGCATCATGCTGCTGCTTCTTCCCAGTTCCACACACCACTCTCACTACTTCCTGGTACAGCCCCTCCCCCAGCATGCATCAGGAGAAAAAGGTGAAGGGTCACACAGTGCTTCAGCACAAACATCACATCTCCTCTTTTTCCCATAAAAAAAAAAAAAACAATAGGAGAAAAAAAAAAATATATATATATATATATATATATATATATATATATAAACATAACAAGAGAACAAAATACTCAACACATAAAATAACAAGGCAAGCAGGATCAGTTCAGCAAGTAGTATCTCCAACTCAGTTCTGTGGCTCCCGCATCATGTTACGAGCCCTTTGTCTCTGTTTCCTGACCTCCAAAGTGTCCCGTGAGATTTCAGTGCTTTGCCAACGAGGAGTTTGATGTCTTTGGCGGGCAGACTTACGAAGTGGCACAGCACCAGGAGGGGTAGAGGCTGTCAAGGGTTCTGGAGATGTCAGTGGGTGTCCAACAGACAAATCAGTCTCTGCAACTCCAGGCTCATGTCCGGGCTCCTCAGGAATATGGTCACCAACCGCGTCAGGGGTTGGTTGTAAACTTGTGGGATCATGCCAGACACCATGCCATATGTCACCAGTAGAGCCCTGAGTAGACTCTGGTGGTTGGGTAGAAAGAGAGGTCGGGTTTGTTTCAACTGGCAGGCAAATGCGCTTTCTCAATTGCGAAAGGTGTTTTCAAACACAAACGCCATTCTCCAGGCGAACAAGGTACATTCCTTGTCCAAGAGGTCCATCAATAATGCCAGGAAGCCAATGAGGCAAAACTCTGTAATTCCGAAACCATACAAGATCACCAGCACGGAATCCAGGATGGCCTGGCGGAGGAGGTGTTGGTGACTGTTCCTGTGGACGAACTAAATCCAGTTTGGTGCGGAGATGCCTGCCAAACATAAGAAAAGCTGGGGACTGCCCAGTAGTAGCGTGTTTTGTGTTTTGGTACATGGTCAAGAACTCCAGAAGCTTCTCCTCTGAGAGTCCGACCTGGTCCAGGGTGGACAGTAAGTGCTTCTTAAACGTCTGCACAAACCGTTCTGCCAGCCCATTTGAGGCTGGATGATAAGGAGCTGTTCTGTAGTGTTGGATGCCCAAGCCACTGAGGAAGGATTGAAACTCATACGATGTAAATTGAGTCCCATTGTCCGAGACTATGGCTGTTGGCAAGCCATATTGAGCAAAGAGCTTCCTTAAGACTAGAATGGTAGCAGCTGAGGTAACAGAAGACATTTGAAAAACCTCTGGCCATTTTGAATGTGTATCTACCACGATCAAATACATTTTACCCTGGATTGGGCCAGCAAAATCAAGATGGAGTCTTGACCACGGTTCTGTCGGCCATGGCCAAGGTAGCAGGGTTCCTTTCTTTTGGGGTCGCTGAGCTTGACAGCACCCAGGACATTGAGCCACATAATCTTCAATTGCTGTGTCCATTTGTGGCCACCAAACATAGCTCTGGGCTCGCTGCTTCATGCGCACCACGCCAGGATGGCCCTCATGCAGTATCCTTAGCATAGTTGGTTGCAAATACTGAGGTATGATCACTCTGTTGCCCCACTGTAGGCAACCAGCATTAGTCACAAGCTCACATTTTCTGGCAAAGTACGGACGAAATTCAGCTGGGACTTTCTCTGGCCATCCAGCCTGAACATATGAGAATATCTGAGACAGGAAAGGATCTGTGACTGTATGTCTGGCAATTAAGGAGGTGGACATGCAGGATTTCGGCCTGTGTATTTCCACTATGCGTACGTCTCTTGGTGAGTGGTCTCCAATTGGCAATCTGGAAAACGCATCTGCATTGCCATGGGCATCATGAGAGCGGTATCTGATAGAATAAGTATAAGCTCCCAAGAATAAAGCGTACCTTTGTAAGCGAGATGCGGTTGTTGTAGAAATTCCTTTCTGAGGGTTCAGTATTGACAACAGAGGTTTGTGGTCAGTGATAAGTGTGAACTCCCGACCATAGATGTACGTATGAAATTTTTTTGTGGCCCATACAATGGCCAAAGCTTCCTTGTCTATCTGGGAGTAGTTTTGCTCTGCTGAGGTTAAAGACCTGGAGGCAAAAGAAATGGGGCGCTCTGTGCCATCTGCCATGACATGGGAAAGCACAGCACCCAGTCCATAAGGCGAGGCGTCACAAGCCAAGGTGACGTGTTTCTTTAAATCATAGTGGACCAGAACTCGAGAAGACAGAATGAGTTCTTTAGAAAGCCGAAAAGCTTCTTCACATTTGGCTGTCCATATCCATTTAGCTCTTGCATCCAGTAAGCGATGTAATGGGTAAAGCTGGTGTGCTAGGTTCGGCAAGAAACGGTGGTAGTAATTTAGGAGGCCAAGGTAGGACCTGAGCTGTGTGACATTCTGGGGAGTAGGGGCATGGGTAAGGGCTTTAACCTTTTCTTCAGTAGTGTGTAACCCATACCGGTCCACAGTGTGGGCACAAAATTCCAGTCGAGACTTTAGAAATTCGCATTTTGAAAGATTGACACGTAAACCATACCTTTGGAGTCTCTCTAGCACAGCTTCAACATTCTTTATGTGTTCATCATCAGTGGGACCCGTGATGAGCATGTCATCTAGTAGACATTGAGTGAAAGGTATGCCTGCCAGGACCTCATCCATGATTCGCTGCCAGATGGCTGGAGCTGGGGCTATGCCAAAAACCATGCGGTTATATTGGAATAATCCTTTATGAGTGTTAATGGTCAACAGATGGCGTGAATCTGGGTGTACTTGCAGTTGCAGGTAAGCTTGTTTTAATTCTATTTTTGTAAACTTTTGCCCCCCAGCTAATGAGCTAAATAGATCTTCAAGTCGAGGTAATGGGTATTGATCCACAAGAAGTTGGTTGTTCAGGGCGACCCTGAAATCTCCACAAATTCGAATGTCTCCATTCTTTTTCTTGACAGGCACAATTGGTGATGCCCATTCACTTCTATCAACTTTAGTTATGATCTTTTCAGCCAATAAGTGGTCCAGCTCTGCTTCCACTTTCTTTCTCAAGGCAAAAGGTACTGATCTTGCCTTACAAAAACGAGGTGTAGCACCCGGCTTCAAGAGGAGGTGGGCCATTTTTTCTTTTACTGTGCCCAAAGAGTCCTCAAAAACCCCCTTAAAGTGTGACTTCAGGGATTCCACCCAATGGTCTTCCTCAGAAAGCAATGTACATTGGGCAATGGCAAGAGGAGGCATGCCCAGGGCTTTGATCCAGTCCCTACCGTACAGTGGAGGACCTCCTTTATTGACAACATAAAGGCGTAGAGTTTGACTGTGGTTGCCTAATGTAACAAGGGGTTTCACATAACCCAAGGGCTGTAGTAGTTCCTTGCTGTAGGTTTGTAGTTTGAGATTTGTAGGTTGGAGCGGTAGGGACAGACCCGATGCCTTTAAATCAGTCCATGAAATAACAGACACTGCCGCCCCTGTATCAACATCCATGGAGACAGGACAGCCATTGAGTGTGACATCCACTTTTATCGCAGGAGTACTCCCAGCTACCCGAAACAGTCCAACATGCTGGACACAGGTTTCCTCATCAGAGCTGGAGCCGTGATTGTCAGTATCCATATGAAATGTCTGTTTACGTCTAACTTTTGTGGTAGTGTTCGGGGAGCATGAGCTGTGGCAAACACGCCCAATATGGCCAGTCTTTCCACAAAGAAAACAAATGACATCCTTGAACTTGCAAGCAGGTGCACTGTGAGTAGTGTTACCACAACGGTAACAAGTTGGTGTCCTAGAGACAGAAGAATTAGGGTGGCGAGGTTTAGGAAGATTTGGGGACGACCGTCTTGGGTGTCGGGTGATAGCAGAGTGGAATATTTCCTCTCCCTGGCTTGCAGGAGTTTCAGGTGGTGCCTTCAGTAGGGTGGCGTCCCGTGTAGCCAACTCCATGACCGTAGCAAGGTCAGTGGCTTTCGTCAGAGTCAAGTCGGGTTCTGTGAGTAAACGTTTCTGTATGGCTGGGTCACAGAGTCCCATAACAAACATGTCACGGAGGGCCGTCTGCAGGTAGTCTCCAAACTGACAAGTGGCAGCTAGTTTACGTAAAGCAATGATATAAGTCTTTATGTCCTCCCCGGCATGCTGCCTTCTACTGTAGAATTTAAACCGCTCTGCAATCTCTAATGGCTTTGGGTTGTAGTGCTCATGTAGCTTCTGAATTAACTCAGGCAGGGGCTTAGAGGCCGGCTTGTCTGGAGAAATGAGGTCTCTGAGAGTGCCATATGCAGCTTGACCCAATATTGTGAGGAAAACTGCAACTTTATTTTCTGCAGCCACACTATTTGCTTCCATATACTGCTCCAGCCTCTCCACCCAGGAGCTCCATGATTCAGCAGCAGGATCAAATGGTTGAATAAACCCTATGGCGGCCATGTGTGCTAAAATCCACAATCCTCGCCGCCACTGTTATGTCCCTTAGACACGGGGTCTCTCAGAGTGTTGCTAGCAATGCTAAAGTATCTGCTCAGCAAGTTACACACAGGCCAGATGAACTTCTTAAACATGGAAGGGTTTATTACTCACTCAGAACATGATGACTTGTTACATGGAGGAGTCTTAATACAACAGGATTCTGTCATTACCAGATCTATGCATCATGCTGCTGCTTCTTCCCAGTTCCACACACCACTCTCACTACTTCCTGGTACAGCCCCTCCCCCAGCATGCATCAGGAGAAAAAGGTGAAGGGTCACACAGTGCTTCAGCACAAACATCACAGTTACACAACAGGAAAAAACAGCAATAAGGGCTAGCTTCCGGTGTATATTTTGCAGGAGGCACACTACGCCTGCTGTAAGTGCTGCAGATGCCTGCCTGTGTTACACAACAGGAAAACACAGCAATAAGGCCTAGCTTCAGGTGTATATTTTGTAGGAGGCACACTACGCCTGCTGTAAGTGCTGCAGATGCCTGCCTGTGTTACACAACAGGAAAAAACAGCAATAAGGGCTAGCTTCAGGTGTATATTTTGCAGGAAGCACACTACGCCTGCTATAACTCCTGCAGATGCCTGCCTGTGTTACACAACAGGAAAACACAGCAATAATGCCGCGTACACACGATCATTATTCACGGCGGTTAAAAAACCACACACGGTCGTTTTTCACGTCATTTTTTCTCTTGTCGAGAAAAACGACCGTCTGTGGGCTCCGCGGCAGTGTTTCCCTATGGGAAAACTGCCACGGAAAAAATGTCGGAAAAAACGACGAGAAAAATTAGAACATGTTCTAATTTTTCTCATCGTTTTTAATGACGTTTTTCTCGTAGAGAAAAACGACAAAATGCCCACAGACGATCGTTTTTCTCGTCAAATGGAAAAAAAATTGTTTTTCTTGACGAGAAAAAACGGTCGTGTGTACACGGCATAAGGGCTAGCTTCAGGTGTATACTGTGCAAGAGGCTTAGCAAAAATATCACTGACACTGTCCCCTGCCTATCCTTCTCTCTCCCTACACACAAGGTTTAGCAGAATATCACTGACACTGTCCCTGCCTATCCTTCTCTCTCCCTGCACACAAGGTTTAGCAGAATATCACTGACACTGTCCCTGCCTATCCTTCTCTCTCCCTACACACAAGGTAAATGAACAAATATCACTAACACTGTCCCTGCCTATCCTTCTCTCTCCCTGAACCGGAACACACTACACAAGGCCGCCGCGCTGGTGGCCTTTTATAGTGTGGGGCGTGTACTAAACCCCCCTGAGCTATAATCGTATGTTCGACTCGAACACCGAGCTCATCCCTAGTGGCAAGGAAGAAGACAGCTCGGGGAGAAGACAGAGCTATTATTTTTAATAAAGGACTTTTTTTTTCTTCTTTTTTTTTTAACATTTCACTGCTTTTTGGTGAATTAGTAGGGGGTATGATGTACCCGATACCCATTCACATAGGGGGGATCTGGGGGCCCCCTTGTTAAAGGGAGCTTCCAGATTCCAATAATCCCCCCTCCCTCAGACCCAGACAACCACCAGTTGTCGGGAAAAGAGTCCTTTGTCCCCATCAACATGATGGCATGCACTCTGGTATGGTTCAGGAGGAGGTGGGGCCCTCCCTCCTCTCTTTCCTGACCTGCCGGGCTGCATGCTCGGATAAGGGTCTGGTTTAGATTTTGGGGGGACCCCACGCCATTATTTTTTTGTCAATTGTGTCCCCTCCAAATCCATACCAGACCAAAGGGCCTAGCATGGACTGGGGGGGACCCCCACAACGTTTTCCGTGAATTTTTTTGCCTCCAATTTCTTCTTTTTTTTTACGTTCAGTGGGGAAGCCCGCTGATGACTCAATCATCGCTAAGGACGTGGCGGCCGGCTTCCCGACCAGCTCCTTAGCAACCAGATATATACAGTGACTGTAAAAAAGACACAAATCGCAAAACGAAAATCGCGGCACAATCGCGGAAAGTACTGCAGAAATGCTCAAAAGCAACATGCTTTGATGTGAATCGAGCCTTATGCAGCTGAGAACTGAGGGAAAGTTGATCCTTAAAAAAAAAGGGAAAATTAGGCATTTAAAATACTTGGATCTATACACAAATGTTTTGCCTTTCACTTCTATTTTAAACTGATGGAAATAGATGCCACCCACACAAGGAGTCAGTCCACCACCTTGTCTGGCTCCTTGGCTGACGAGGCCCAGGAGGATCCCGGCCAATTCCAGCCCCATGATGCCTCCCATGTTTCCTCGCAAGACGAGATGGAGGGAGATGATTATGTAGTGGGATTCGACTACGCTTCAGTCGCTCCACTGATTAAGGCAGTGAAGGAAACCTTAAAGTTGGAAGATACCACTGCCCCCCCAGAAAAACAAAGAAAACTGTTTAAACAACTGGGGAAGGAACGCTCCAATTTCCCATTTCCCTCTGAGCTGAAAGGCGTGTTTGAGGAAGAATGGAGCAAGGGAGATAAGAAAGTTTCTATGCTAAGCAAAGCCTCCAGACTATATCCCTTTAAATCTGAGGAAGTTAAGCATTTGGAAAATGCTCCCCTCGTGGATGCAGCAGTAATGCGCCTAGCAAAGCATGTCACCCTCCCACTTTTAAAGATGGCCTGGATCGAAAGATTGACCAAGATCTTAAAAAAATATATAACTTGAACGGTATGGCTTGTAAAACAGCCCTAGTCCTTGCAGTTACCTCCAAAGCAATGGAGGCCTGGGTGGAAAATGTTAACTCCGTTCTGAAAGGGGTCTCGGAGGAACTAGCACAAAGTTCAGCAGTACAAGAACTTAAACTAGCGGTTGCCTTTTTGGGAGAAGCTTCAATTGATCTCATCCGCTTGTTGGCTAAATCCATGCTGTCCTCGGTCACAGCCAAACGAGCACTATGGTTGCGCCCTTGGCTTGCTGATCCAGCCTCAAACAGGCATGGTGCAAAATTCCTTTTTAAGGAACTTCCTTGTTTGGAAACAAACTAGACAACGCCATTTCAAAGGCTACAGGCGGAAAGTCTGGGTTCCTCCCTCAGGACAGACATCCGTTTAACCAGAGAAAACCGCAGCAGTGATGCAGTACAGAGCGTTCAAGAGAGGCACGCTCCTATAGGCCTGGACGGGATTTTAGGAGAAGCTGGAACTGGAACAGGCAGACATCTTTCCAAAAAACTGGCAAGAAACAGATGCCCGGTGGGCACGAGCCAACCAAGTACTTTTGAGATTGGGCCCGCCCAGGCAGATCGGGTAGGGGCTCGCCTACGTCTCTTCCGGCACGTTTGGGTGGCCTCGATCTCAGACCATTGGACCATCAAAGCGGTCTCAATGGGTCACACATGGTCCTTCACCAAGGTCCCTCCATGCAGACCAATGCAAACTTCTCTGCCTCAATCAGAGGAAAAACAACAAGTTATTCTTTCCTATGTGAATGCCCTGAAAGATCAAGGAGCAGTGGTGCCCATCCCAAAGGACGAGGAATTCCAGGGGGTATACACCCCCCTCTTCCTAGTACAAAAAAAGAACGGCTCATGGCGTCCAGTTATAGATCTCACTTTTCTAAACAGGTACATAAGACACGAGAAATTCAGGATGGAATCACTCTCAACCATCCAAAAAGTCATACAACCAGGTGACTGGTTGATCTCAATAGATCTAAAGGACGCATATTTTCATTTTCCCGTGGCAAAAGAATTCCACAAATACCTTCGATTTCAGGTCGAACGAGAGCACTTACAATTTATTTGTCTTCCATTCGGACTAACGACCTCTCCAAGAGTCTTTTCCAAGGTACTGTTGGCGATTGTGTCTCTTATCAGAATACAGGGTGTGCGTCTGTATCATTATCTAGATGATCTGCTACTACTGTCCCAAGACAAGCAGCAGCTGTTGATCCACAAAGACCAAGTGATCTCTACATTGATAGAGTTCGGATGGCTCCTAAACCGGGAGAAAAGTCAGCTAGAGCCGACCTAACGCCTAACCTATCTAGGAGCCCAATTTGACACCGTAGAGAATACCATCTCTCTTCCGGAAGAAAAAATACCGGTCATTCGGGAAAGAATATCCTTAGCCCTAGACTACTCTCACCTGAGGGCGTCACAGTGCCTGAAGATAATCGGCACGATGGTGGCCACATCCCCCATGGTCAAATGGGCAATGTGGAGACTTCGTCCTTTTCAATCAGGATTCCTCCAGCAATGGAAGACAGACGATCTCAATCAGCTGATCAGGATTACTCGGTCAATGAGGAGCAATCTCCTCTGGTGGCTTCAACACAAAAACTTGTTAACATGCCACTCCCTTGCTCCCATCCAATGGATGACTGTTACATCCGATGCCAGCAATGCGGGCTGGGGGGCACATTGTGGGGCAGAATTGGCTCAGGGCAAATGGGATGCCCGTCTCCACATTCCAGGGTCGAACGTTCTGGAACTGCGCGCGGCATGGTGTGTCCTTCAAGCCTTCTCCCACCTTCTGAAAGGGAAGTCGGTCATACTCAAAATGGACAATACCACCGCTGTGCCATATGTGAAGAGACAAGGGGGCACTCGGAGCTCCACCCTTCTCCAAGAGGTCGAACCTATCATGACCTGGGCTCAGAGGAATCTGCTCAACTTAACAGCAGTCTTCATTCCAGGGGAGCAGAACATTCAAGCAGACTTTCTGTCATGCAGCAACCTAGACAACAACGAATGGTCACTGCATCCACAAACATTCAAGTGGATCCTATCGTTGGGAATCGATCCAGAAGTGGATCTGTTTGCATCCCCCTGCAATCACAAAGTAGACAGATACTTCACTCAAGGTCGTTGCAGTCAAGCCTTCGGAGTAGATGCATTAACAAGCCAATGGAGATTCAACAAGGCATACGCCTTCCCTCCACCTCCGATCATGCTGAAATTTCTGCAGCGGCTCCAGTTGGAGAAAGTCGAAGTAATAACAATAGCACCATACTGGCCGAGCAGGCCATGGTTTCCTCTCCTGAACCTGATGAGCTTCAGGGACCCGTTGCCTCTTCCTCTCAGGCCGGACCTTCTTTCTCAGGGGGCGACCCTGCACCCTTGTCCAGCGATACTGAGACTGATGGTTTGGTTTTTGAGAGGGACAGGCTAGAGTCTCTTGGGTGTGCCTCAAGGGTAATCTCTACCCTTATGAGCTCCAGAAAGCCTAACACCAACAAAACCTATAACAGAATCTGGACAAGATTTGTCAGCTTCATGACTTCTGCCGGAAAATCCTTCAGAAATCCTGGAGTTCAAGACGTCCTGAGTTTTCTCCAAACAGGCTTGGATCTTCCTTTTGTCGATCAGTTCCATCAGGGTACAAGTTTCAGCCTTATCTGCATTTTCAGGAACATCATGGGCAACTCATCCCCTCGTTCAACAGTTCTTTCGGGGGGCTTCGAGAATCAGGCCTCAGAGGAAACCCAGATTCCCCAAATGGGATCTTCCGCTCGTCCTTGATGCTCTTTCAGCGCTCAACAACAAGGATCTTTCTGTTAAAGACTTATCAATCAAACCGGCCTTTCTAGTGGCCATTACTTCAGCCAAAAGGGTTTCAGAAATAAGCTTCCTGGGTTATCAAGAACCCTTTCTGACTTTCTTCCCGGACAGTGTGGTCCTTATTCCCATGCTTGGGTCTAAACCCAAAGTCACGTCAGTTTTTCACGAAAACCAGGAAATAGTCCTTCCTACCTTCAATTCTCCAGAATCAGCAGATGCTCATCCCCTGGATGTTGGCGAGACTCTGAAAGAGTACCTGAGAGTCACTTCATCTTTTAGAAACTCGAACTACCTGTTCTTATTACATTCTGGCAGCAATAAAGGAAAGAGAGCTTCCTCCAGAACGATAGCAGCCTGGATCGTTCAGTCTATTCAACAGGCCTACAGGGCAAAGGGCTTGGCCCCTCCAGAGGCGGTGACGGCTCATTCCACCAGAGGCATGGCAGCCTCATGGGCAGCAGCTCGACACGTGGCTCCTGAAGTGATTTGCAAGGCAGCTTCGTGGTCTTCCATTAATACTTTTATGATTCATTATTGTATTGAGCCTGCTTCCCTTTCCTCTGTAAATTTTGGTCGAAAAATCCTATCAGTTGATGGGAAAGATTAAATATTTTTGTTCAAGCATACCCTCCCGTGTGGATTGGCTAGTTATTTCCCACACGTAGTCTGCCATGGAGTCTGTCAGGAAAACTGAAAATTTATTACCAATACTTACCGTAATTTTCCTTTCCTGATAGACTCCATGGCAGACGGAGTTCCCACCCATGAATAAAAATATGAGAGTCGAAATTTGAGTCGGCTAGTTACGGAACACCTGTCTGTGGAGGTGAATTCAAATTTATGGGTAAGGGGTCCTATAGCTATGGAGAGGAGGCGGGGTTAACCCACACGTAGTCTGCCATGAAGTCTATCAGGAAAGGAAAATTACGGTAAGTATTGGTAATAAATTTTCAGTTTTTTTGATTCACAAATAAAAGTCCCCTCATACTTTAAAGAAGAACTCCAGCTTTTCCTCCCCAAAGCCATTCCTCCATACTTTTTGAGATGGAAACGAGGGACACCTATTAGCAAATGTGTGTAGGCATAGGACACACCCCCTGCCACGCCTCTTAAAGGAGAATTTTACGAATAAAGATTAGTTAAACCCTTTTAATTGTTGTTCCTACCTAGCATTTATTTAAAGGTAATCTTTGTAATTTTTTTTTTTTTATTTACCATATGCGCGCTTGTGTGTGTGTATTTTTTATTAATGCTATACAATACGGATGCTGACATCTTTGTATCCCATGAAGGACGTAAAAATGTTCTACAGATGACATTGCAGGAAGCCATGATTGGCGCAGACTTGGCTGTATTCCAATAAGTGATGCATATGACAAAGCTGGACAGTGTGATTGTATATGTATGTAGTGTTTGGATGTTATAAGTGATGAATATTACTTCGCTGTACCCCGTGACTTGGAGGAGATTCCGTTACCCTCCCAAAAGTGGATTACAGATCACGTCTTATCTGAGGATGTGCCACCGCTCTGCCCCCCCCCCCCCCTCAACTAGTGAAGGACTACAGGGCCCAGCATGAACACGTAAGATCTAAGGGGTCACATCTACAGATCGCATGTTTTCATGCTGGGACTTGTAGTCCTTCTATTTTGTGGTGTAGGGATGTAACATCCTATGATATTAGTGGTTTATTTTGTGACCTGTAGTACTACACTGTTTGGGGGATGTGACCCTCCCAAAAGTGAAGGACTGCAACTTACAACATGAAACGCACATGGCTTATTACATGACACCCTAAACACCCCCCCCTGCCCTACTATTGAAGGACTACTAAGTCCCAACATGAACCACTGAGATCTAAGGATGTGACCCCCAAAAGCAAAGGACTGCAAGTCTCAGCATGAACCCCTGATATCTAAGGATGTGAACCCTTTAATATCAGGGGTTCATGCTGGGAACTTTTAGTCCCTTACTAGTTCGGGGTGTCGCACCCTCATTTCTAAAGGGATTCATGCTGTGACTCGCAGTCCATTTTTGTTTTTGGTGTTAACATCCTTAGATCTCAGGGGTTCATTATGGTACTTGTAGTACATCACTAGTGATCAGGTAATTAGAGGTATTACTGACAGTTAATGTAAACCCCTTACCCAGCATTATTTAGTGTCAGATTTTTCACCATATTATCATTGTCCCACTATAAGTCGCTGATTACTCTTATTAATACTGTAGCAAGGGGTTACGATTAAGCGCATCCAAAAAGACTACTTTGTGTTCCTACTTAAGAGGTTGGCTCCCTCTGGTGTCTGTTTATTTTGTGACATTGAAGTTTGTTCAGTCCAGTTGCATTATGGAACAAAGCATGGTGGGCATTGTAGTGTCCCTTTACAGAGGAAGAACTAGAAGCTGATATTCAGGAAGAAGAAGCTGTAGAAGAAACAGTCCAGTTGGCCTGAAACACCAGAGCCAAAGGAACAGAGAGAGAAGAGTTATTCACCCACCAAAGAGACTAACTTATGACCAGTTGGGTGAAAACTCTGAAGAGGCCGTGTTTACCTCAAAGGACCCTCGAGACGCCTGGTCCTTCCACCTCACCTTTAGTGGAGGACAACCCCGACTCACCCCCTGGCACATCTGGCTGGGCCATTCCAGTCACAGTGGCCTGTAGACAGAACAACCTCCCTTCCTATGACCATTGGTGGGAGGTTCCTCTGTCAGGGTTTTATGAAAGTGCAAATTGCTTGATTTCTTGTGTATACTAACTGATCTTTTTCTCCTTGTATATGAACAAAGCATGTACCAGGTGTGAGGGGGTTAACTCGGTAGCGGGTGTGTGTGACCCCCTGGTTGGGCTCCCCACACAAAAACAGGGCCAGCAGACGGAGGTTGTGGTTTTCAAAATCAAAAGGTGCGGTTTATTTCTCTATGTACAGTGACAAAAACACAGCAAAGCCAAAAAGAAACAAACAAAATAAATCCTGGTCAGTTTGACCTCTGACTAAACATGCAGGTTTCCTAAACTAACAACTGGGATCAGCCTGGTGCTGTCCTAGTCCCTAAGTCCCTGGTTTAGTAAAAGTCCAAACAAATAGCCACACAGGCTTTGCCTCACCGCACAGGGGTTCACTCTCCCTAGACAGTCCACACAGGTCTGGTTCCAGGCATGAGCTAACATCTAATGAAGCTGGGAGTTCTTATAGAGGCCTAAATGAGCTGACAAGGTTCAGCTGGTCTCCTCATCTCTGTCTGCACGACGCCCCACACTCTCCCTAGAGGTATGAGTCATCCATGAGCCTACTAGCCTCAGCTGGGCTTATACAACTCTCCACCCTAGTTGTATAAGTCAGCATAAAGCCTGAATCTGGGAGAAATATATCTACCCCCCTGGATGCAACCAGGTGACTTTACCTTCCTGCTGTCACATACCCCCCCCTCTTGTTTTAACCTTGGGGTTGGAACACCAGCAATCAGGCATTCATGTACTCGAGACAAAGCATCCACATTCCCCATTTGAACGCCAGGGCGATGCTTTACTGTGAAGTTGAATTCCTGTAGGGCCAGGAACCACCTATTCACTCTTCTATTTGTCTCCTTGTTTTGAGCCATCCACTTTAACGGAGCGTGATCCGTAACCATGTCAAAGTGCCTACCTAGCAGATAGTACCGAAGGGAATCTAGAGCCCACTTCACCGCTAAACACTCCTTTTCAACCGTGGCGTAATTTACCTCATGGGACTTCAACTTCCTGCTGAGGTAAATGACTGGGTGCTCTTCCCCGTTCCAGACCTGGGACAATACTGCTCCTAACCCCACATCTGACGCATCACTTTGTACGACAAAGTCTTTAGAGAAGTCGGGTGAGTACAACACTGGCTGGCTACATAAGGCTTGTTTCAAGAATTGGAATGCTGCCTCAGCCTCGGGGGTCCATTTAATCATGACCGACCCTTTCCCTTTCGTCAGGTTGGTTAGGGGCACAGCCTTAGAAGCAAAGTGGGGAATGAAGCGCCGATAATAACCCGCGATTCCCAGAAAGGCTCGTACCTGCTTCTTGCTGTTGGGACGTGGCCAACTCTGGATGGCCTCGACTTTGTTGAGTTGGGGTTTTATTACTCCCCTGCCAATGGTGTACCCAAGATATTTGGCCTCCTCCTGCCCAATGGTACACTTCTTGGGGTTAGCCGTAAACCCCGCTTCCCGGATAGAGTCTAGGACTGCTTGCACTTTTGGCAGATGTGAGGCCCAATCTGTGCTATGGACAATTACGTCATCCAGGTAAGCCGCAGCATACTTCCGATGGGGCCTCAGTATCTGGTCCATTTTCCGCTGGAATGTGGCCGGCGCATTCTGTAACCCGAACGGCATTCTCTTATATTGGAACGCCCCGTCTGGGGTTACAAATGCGGTTTTCTCTTTGGCCGACTTGGCCAGGGGAATTTGCCAATACCCTTTTGTGAGGTCAAGAGTCGTCATGTATCGGGCTGTTCCCAGCCGGTCGATCAACTCATCTATACGTGGCATGGGGTAGGTGTCAAATTTTGTAACTTTGTTCAACTGACGAAAATCGTTACAAAATCGCCAGCTCCCATCCGGTTTAGGCACCAACACAATGGGACTAGACCAATCACTTTGGGACTCCTCTATCACCCCTAAGTTCAGCATTTTCTGTACTTCCTCCCGTATTGCCTCCCGTCGGGCCTCTGGGATCCGATAGGGTTTTAACTTCACCCTTTCACCGGGCGGGGTAATAATATCATGCTCTACCCCAGATGTTTGTCCCGGCAGCTCAGAGAACACCTCCTTGTTGCGAAGCACAAACTCCTTAACCTCCTGTTGTTGGGGTTGTGACAAGGTGGCTGCTATTCCAACCTCCGGAATCACGCAACCAGTTTGAGCTGGTGACCAAGTTTCTGCGACTAGGGACTCTCTATCCCTCCAGGCTTTCAACAGATTAACGTGATATATCTGTTCGGGCTTTCGCCTTCCTGGTTGTCTGACCTTGTAATTCACTTCGCTCACTTTTTCCATTATCTCGTAGGGGCCTTGCCATTTGGCAAGGAATTCACTTTCAACCGTAGGGACAAGTACCAATATCCTATCCCCCGGGGAAAAGGTACGGGTCTTTGCTCCACGGTTGTACACTCTCTGCTGTGCCAACTGCGCTTGGGCCAAATGTTCCTTCACGATGGGCATTACCTGTGCAATTCGATCTTGCATCAGGGCGACATGCTCAATCACACTCCTGTGGGGAGAACTCTCACTTTCCCAAGTTTCCTTGGCAATATCCAACAGCCCTCTTGGGTGTCTCCCATACAGTAACTCAAAGGGGGAGAATCCCGTAGAGGATTGGGGCACCTCCCTAATAGCAAACATCAAATAAGGAAGTAGACAGTCCCAATCCTTTCCATCTCTATCCACCACTTTCTTCAACATTTGTTTTAGGGTTTTGTTGAATCTTTCAACCAGCCCATCGGTTTGGGGGTGATACACAGATGTACGCAATTGCGTCACTTTGAACAATTTACACAGCTCTTTCATAACCCGGGACATAAAGGGTGTACCTTGGTCCGTAAGCAGTTCTTTACAAATACCCACCCGGCTAAAAACAAGAGATAGCTCTTTGGCTATGGTTTTGGCCGAGGTATTTCTGAGAGGGATCGCTTCTGGATAACGGGTGGCATAGTCCATTATAACCAATATGTACTGGTGCCCCCTAGCGGACTTGATTATAGGACCTACCAAATCCATTGCGATTCTCTCAAACGGGACCTCAATGATGGGTAGAGGGACCAGCGGGCTACGGAAATGTGGCATCGGGGCCGACCTCTGACACACAGGGCAGGAGGAACAATAATTTTCTATGTCCTTCATCACCCCAGGCCAATAGAATCTCTGTAATACCCTCTCTCGGGTTTTCTCTGTCCCCAGATGACCTCCAAGAATGTGCCCATGGGCCAACTCCAACACCAACTTCCTGTAAGGTTTGGGCACCACCAGCTGCTCAACGGTTTCTTCTGCCCTTTTTGCCACCCGATACAGTAGGTCCTTCTCTACGCTGAAGTATGGGTAAGTGCAGGTATTATCTGGGTTCACTAACTCGCCATCTATTTCCACTACGTTTTCCCGTGCCTTTATTAGGGCGGGGTCTTTTAACTGTTCTGTGGCAAAATTTTCCCTGTGAACCTCCAGATCAGAAAACTCCACAGACGGTAGGTTTTCGTCTGAGGAGGTGGGCTCCTCTCCAGTTTCTTGAGTCTCCCCTGCCAATACTGACAAGGGAAATTCTGGAGAGTCCTCCCCACTCTCAGAGGAGTTCTGGCTATCACATTCCTGGTACATAGGGGCACCAGTGGGGGGCTCAGGATCATCCCACAGTTCCCAGAACTTCGGAAAATCCCTTCCCACAATGGCATCATGCGGTAATTGAGATACTAACCCCACTGGATGAGAGAGGGTACCTTTGGGGGTCTCGAAACACACTGTAGTCACTGGATACTCTCGGGTGTCCCCATGCACACAAATAACAGCTACCTTGCTATTCCCAGAGACCTCTGTTTTAACTAATTCAGCCTTTATCAGGGTCACAAGGCTACCTGAATCCAGCAATACCACAACATTTCTACCATTAATACACATTTTGCATAAATGTTTCTCAGTTCCCCGAATGGCAGTGCATGCGACTGTCGCACACAGCGACTGATGTCTGTCCGTCAGAAAGTCACACTGCATGGGTTCCTCCACAACCGGGCAATTGGCTGCAATATGTCCCGCTTGCCGGCAGCGGTAGCAAACGATCCTTCTTGCGGCCTCTTGAGCCGCTGATTTCCCAGGCTGTTCTCGCCAAACTTGGGGTAGAGCTCCCACCCTCTCACTCTCTCCACCCTCACCCCTTGGAATCCTCTTATCCGCCCCTGGGGATGGTCTGGTCTTAGGGTGGAAAGTCCGAGTGTCTCTGGAAGAGGCCGTCAGGTTCTCTGTAGCCAAGTATTTCTCTACACGATCCACAAGACCACCGGCCGTCTCTGGGTCTCCATGGCTTACCCACTTTTGGATGGCAGTAGGAAGAGCTCTCAAAAACCGATCCATTACAACACGTTCCACAATCTCTGGTGCGGACAAAGTCTCTGGCTGTAGCCACTTCCTGCTCAGGTGAATGAGATCATACATTTGAGACCTGGGGGGTTTTCCAAGCTGGAAAGTCCAGTTATGCACACGCTGAGCCCGGACAGCCAGGGTGACACCCAGCCTTGCCAATATTTCAGCTTTTAGCATCACATAGTCTTTTGCTTGGTCAGGCTCTAGGTCATAGTAAGCCTTCTGCGATTCACCAGTTAACAGAGGAGCCACCAGTCCAGCCCACTGCTCCTCAGGCCACTTTTCTCTTTCAGCAGTCCTTTCAAATGTGGTCAAAAATACCTCTGGATCATCCTCTCCAGTCATTTTTGTCAATAAACGACTCACCCCAAAGGACGCGGTATTAGTGGGACGGCTTTCCTCACTGGTCTGCGGACGTTGCTGCATTACTGCTTCCATTTGTTGTAGTCTCTGCTCTTGCTTCTGTAACAGGTCTATGAAGCGGGCCTCAGATTGCTGCTGGGCTTGTTGATGAGCTTGCTGCTGGGCTGCAAGGCTCCTTTGCAAACCTGCATTTGTCTGCTGTTGATTGGCATTTGCTAGAGCCAGCTGTTTCAGTATCTCCTCCATGCTGGCTTAAAAAAAACTGCCACTGGTTCTCCACCAACTGTGAGGGGGTTAACTCGGTAGCGGGTGTGTCTGACCCCCTGGTTGGGCTCCCCACACAAAAACAGGGCCAGCAGACGGAGGTTGTGGTTTTCAAAATCAAAAGGTGCGGTTTATTTCTCTATGTACAGTGACAAAAACACAGCAAAGCCAAAAAGAAACAAACAAAATAAATCCTGGTCAGTTTGACCTCTGACTAAACATGCAGGTTTCCTAAACTAACAACTGGGATCAGCCTGGTGCTGTCCTAGTCCCTAAGTCCCTGGTTTAGTAAAAGTCCAAACAAATAGCCACACAGGCTTTGCCTCACCGCACAGGGGTTCACTCTCCCTAGACAGTCCACACAGGTCTGGTTCCAGGCATGAGCTAACATCTAATGAAGCTGGGAGTTCTTATAGAGGCCTAAATGAGCTGACAAGGTTCAGCTGGTCTCCTCATCTCTGTCTGCACGACGCCCCACACTCTCCCTAGAGGTATGAGTCATCCATGAGCCTACTAGCCTCAGCTGGGCTTATACAACTCTCCACCCTAGTTGTATAAGTCAGCATAAAGCCTGAATCTGGGAGAAATATATCTACCCCCCTGGATGCAACCAGGTGACTTTACCTTCCTGCTGTCACACAGGTCATATACTGCCACTGTCTTTGGGGACCAAAGATTTCAAGTGGGGGGAGCTTGTAGCAAGGGGTTACGATTAAGCGTATCAAAAAAGTCTACTTTGTGATCCTACTTAAGAGGTTGGCTCCATCTGGTGTCTGTTTATGTTGTGACATTTAAGTTTGTTTAGTCCAGTTGCATTATGGAACAAAGCATGGTGGGCATTGTAGTGCGAGAGGAAATGACTCTATTTGCTGTGGGTTGGATTGAGACTACAATACCCACAGTGCCATTGTGCTACAGCCTGCTAGGGAATCTGATATAAGGACAAGTGAGGGCCCAGCACGCTCTCTCTGGACACTATCTTTCGACAGGCAAGAGGCCTGCTGTGAGCGTGCCTAGGCCGTAGAAGCCTGGGCCTAAAGTTGGAGGGCGGATTGCCAATGGAGGGATCCTTGTGGACCATATCGCTGACTGAGCCAGAGAGGGGACCACCCTATGCTCCACGGCATCTGAAATCATCCGTCCATCTGCACCTTGTGAGCGGCCACGTGGCGAAACGGCATCATCTTGCCTGTCGCGGATACCAGTGAGTCGAGGCTTCCAGCTGGGTGAGAGGGCACTTGACTACCAACATAGTTGACTGAGCTGCAGGAGAGTGGTCTATATAATCCCACTTGTATTTGCTGACACTTGCAGCGCCACAGATAGGGATCCTTTGCAACCGCGTGCAGTACAGCGGCCTGGAAAAACTAGTGGTTCCTTTGTTGCTATTTTACCTTTGCTGAGTGATTACTTTTTCCTCGTTGCATACTGATTGGAATACAATTAAGTGCACCAACTGAGCTAGCTGAAGACCAGCTGAACTTACAGGAACAGTCATCACATTATCCCTTTTCAACGTTTACTGCAAAGGGATATACACCAGTTTGAACTGCCCGCTAGAGGGAGCCATATAGCCATATGAATTCTAAGGCTTAATGTAACTGTTTGCGCTATATCTGTTGCTTGTTTTAGTGATTTGTGTGAGCCTTGGTGGAGAGGTGTCCCAGTGCCGGTGCCATAGTATTGGGAGATTCCTCCACCATACACTTACTCACATCTGACCCAGGTTATGGTAATTGGGTCTTGTGATTTAGAAACCTTGAACCAGTTATGTTTCATTGACTTTGCAGGGATCTGTGTATTGTCAATTTTATCTGTGTAACCATTGTTCTACTTTCTCCAAGTAAACATTTTACAACTGGTTAAGTTACATCTTGTGTGGAACTCTATCTTTTGCAGCTGAGAGTCAGGTGACCAGTGTCAAGGTAACGATAACTATACATGTTACAGTGTGGTGTTGTTGTGGTTCTCTTTGCCATTGGGTCCCACAACCATATTGTTATCCATTTGTGCCAAGGGGGGCTTGAGCCAAATTTCTGGGGTTGACAGGCAGAGTGCAGACCCAAAAACTAATACCAGCAGCTCCTACGTGGGTAGTGCTACATGTGGGGGCTCGCCTGGGATTTCTGTGACTCTGCAATCAACCCCCCTAGAGGGAACCCCTGCCAGCACCAGGATTGCTGCTGCAATTCAGTGGTGCAAAGAAGAAGGCGCCTGCTCAGACTTGAGCGTGGTGATCGAACTTCAAGAAGAGGTTTGGATTGAGGATCAAATCAGCCAAGCTGTAAAGACACTATCCCCAGACAAGAAATTGCTGTCAAAGCAGAACAAGGGACTCCTCGTACCTATGCATTAGTGGAGTGGAAGCAAGAAATCCCCGACAACTTCAAGGGCGCTATTGTGAAATTGGCCAACAAGACAGAACTTGGTGTGATCCATCTGAAGGCCCTACCTCTTCAAGTCAAGCTGGATCAAGTAAAGAAGGAATTCCTGCCCTGTCACCTCTGGCCACAGTTGGGCCAGAGCTCCTTGCTGCCCTTGGAGAATTTGTTGCAAAATGTCAAAGACCCTCCAACCTTCTCGGCACCTGGCTACAGGAAGTTTAGGGTTTTCGCTGGAAGACAACCAGTACCCTCAGCGGAAGGCAACTTTTGAGGAGTGGCTGGACCAGGCCACACAAGCTCTGGATGAATGGACATCCCAGAGGCTCACAAGAAACAGAGAATAACAGAGAGCTTGAAGGGGCCTGCCTTAGAAGCCATCTGCAATTTGAAGCTCTGTACGTGAGACTGTGTTGCCCAGGACTATCTGAGTATCCTACAGGATGTGTTTGGACACACCGAAAAAGTCTCTGATCTTATCTACCAGTTGTAGCACGTGATGAGACGTCTGGATAAAATTATACACCAGATCCTGCTGAAGAAGGGGTTAGACCCCCGGAAGGTGGATGAAATCAGAGCCAAACAGGTTTTGAGGGGAGCCCAACCCTTGGACCCTATCACCCTCCTGTTGAGAACCCAGCAAGATGGTGGTATCCTGAAGTATCCAGACCTGATTCGGATTGTAAGGGAGGAAGAAGTCATGCTAGACAACAAGAAGAAGAGTCAGAAGTCTGAGTGCATTGATGGGGTCGGAATGATCATTGCTGAAGATGGTGACCCACAGGTTGAGCTCCTTAAGACTCAGGTGTCACAGTTGATAGAGATGATGTCTTTGTTGACCGCCATGCCAACTACTCTACCCAGTGAAGAAGCCTCAGAAGGGCCTAAGAAACCTCTAAGTTTTACAGTTGCCCAGGTGCAGAATCCACAAAACCCAGTGATCTGTTTCAACTGCGGAGGAGTCGGGCATGTTCGTCAAGTATGCCCAAGCCCAGTGAAAGCTGCAGCAAAGTAACGAAAGCCGGCGGAAAACTCCAGAGGGCCCCGGTGAAGGAGTCAACCGGGTGCCCACCGACTTTAGCTAGCTCCAGCAAACCAAATGATGCGAGGAGACAGCATCCCTGCAGAGGGCTCCTGTTGCCTCCGAGCAGGGATGAGCCGAACACCCCCCTGTTCGGTTCGCACCAGAACATGCGAACAGACAAAATGTTCGTGTGAACTTTAGAACCCTATTAAATACAATGGACTCGAACGTTCGAAATCTAAAGTGTTAATTATAAAGGCTAATATACAAGTTATTGTCCTAAAAAGTGTTTGGGGACCTGGGTCCTGCCCCAGGGGACATGTATCAATGCAAAAAAAAGTTTTAAAAACGCCCGTTTTTTCGGGAGCAGTGATTTTAATAATGCTTAAAATGAAAAAATAAAAGTGAAATATTCCTTTAAATTCCGTACCTGGGGGGTGTGTATGATATGCATGTAAAGTGGCGCATGTTTCCCGTGCTTAGAATTGTCCCTGCAAAAAATGTCATTTTTGAAAGAAAAAAAGTCATTTAAAACTCACTCGCGGCTATTAATGAATTGTCGGCTCCCGGCAATACATTCAAAAGTCATTGATAAAAAATAAAAAAAAAGCGTGGGGGTTCCCCAGAATTCAATTACCAGGCCCTTCAGGGCTGGAATGGATATTAAGGGGAACCCCGCCGCAAATTTTTAAAAAAATTGACGTGGGGTTCCCCCAAATATCCATTCCAGGCCCTTCAGATCTGGCATGGATTTTAAGGGGAACTCCACCCCAAATTTAAAAAAAAATGGCGTGGAGTCCCCCTAAAAATCCATACCAGACCCCTTATCCGAGCACGCAACCTGGCCGGCCGCAGGGGAAAAGGGGGGGACGAGAGAGCGGCCCCCCTCCCTCCTGAACCGTACCAGGCCACATGCCCTCAGCATGGGGAGGATGTCCCCATGTTGATGGGGACAAGGGCCTCATCCCCACAACCCTTGCCAGGTGGTTGTGGGGGTCTGCGGGCGGGGGGCTTATCGGAATCTGGAAGACCCCTTTAACAAAGGGGACCCCCAGATCCCGGCCCCCCCCCATGTGAATTGGTAAGGGGTTCATTGTACCCCTACCATTTCACGAAGAAAGCGTAAAAAAATGTTTAAAAAAAACACACAAACACCTTGAAAAAGTCCTTTATTTAAAAAAAAAAACATTCCAGCGGTGAAATCCAGTGTCCCGCGGCGATCCCTATGTCCAGCGCTGTCCTTCATTGGTTGTGCCTGAGCGGACCTGATGGGGAACTCCTTCTCAGTGTTTTAAATGTATAGACCCGCCCCTTCTAAAGTTCCCCTTCAGGTCCGCTCAGCGGACCAGATGCGGAACATGAGAAGGGGCGGGTCTATACATGTATTACCAAAGTGAGAGCAGTTCCCCATCAGGTCCGCCCCCTCGGTATGTCGGACCCGCCTACGTCATTGGCTTGAGCGGGGAACTTCCTTCACTGTGTAATTTAAATTTATTTGTATTTGTATTTATTTGTATTTATTTGTATTTGGTAATACATGTATAGACCTTTATTTATTTGTATTTGGTAATACATGTATAGACCCGCCCCTTCTCATGTTCCGCATCTGGTCCGCTGAGCGGACCTGATGGGGAACTTTAGAAGGGGCGGGTCTATACATTTAAAATACTGAGAGGGAGTTCCCCATCAGGTCCGCTCAGGCACAACCAATGACGGACAGCGCTGGACATCCTCCCCATGTTGAGGGCATGTGGCCTGGTACAGTTCAGGAGGGAGGGGGGGCCGCTCTCTCGTCCCCCCCTTTTCCCCTGCGGCCGGCCAGGTTACGTGCTCGGATAAGGGGTCTGGTATGGATTTTTAGGGGGACTCCACGCCATTTTTTTTAAAATTTGGGGTGGAGTTCCCCTTAAAATCCATGCCAGATCTGAAGGGCCTGGAATGGATATTTGGGAGAACCCCACGTCAATTTTTTTTTAAATTTGCGGCGGGGTTCCCCTTAATATCCATTCCAGACCTGATGGGCCTGGTAATTGAATTCTGGGGAACCCCCACGCTTTTTTTTTTTTTTTTTATCAATGACTTTTGTATGTATTGCCGGGAGCCGACAATTCATTAATAGCCGCGAGTGAGTTTTAAATGACTTTTTTTCTTTCAAAAATGAAATTTTTTGCAGGGACAGTTCTAAGCACGGGAAACATGTGCCACTTTACATGCATATCATACACACCCCCCCAGGTACGAAATTTAAAGGAATATTTCACTTTTATTTTTTCATTTTAAGCATTATTAAAATCACTGCTCCCGAAAAAAACGGCCGTTTTTAAAACTTCTTTTTGCATTGATACATGTCCCCTGGGGCAGGACCCGGGTCCCCAAACACTTTTTAGGACAATAACTTGCATATAAGCCTTTATAATTAGCACTTTAGATTTCTCCCATAGATTTTTCGAATTTGCTGCGAACACCCCAATTTGTTCGCTGTTCGGCGAACGGGCGAACAGGCAATGTTCGAGTCGAACATGAGTTCGACTCGAACTCGAAGCTCATCCCTACCTCTGAGCGACCCAATGTCCCACTCCCTTTGACCTGGGCTGCCTGGCGTCGGAGAGTCAGTGCACACCAGACACAACAGAGACTAAAACCAGATCAGAGTCTCCAAAAGAAAGGAGTGAGGATACAAGCTACTGAACAAGCCAAGCTCGCCCCTTCCCGGAAATTTCCTGCCAAACTAGTGGGACCCTCTCCAGTTGTCTCCATCCAAGTAGAAGGGATTTACACCAAGGCTCTCTTGGATACTGGAGCTCAAGTGACTCTCCTCTACAGAGACTTCCATGACAAGCACCTTAAACACTTCCCGTTGGAGATATGGGGCATTGGGACTCAGAACTTTCCCTACAATGGTACTAACCTTTGACCCTTCAGTGGCCAGAAAAGCGGAAACCTTTGGCAGTGTTCTGCCCTCGCCCACCCTGGGCTAGTAAAAATGCCCTCATTATAGGGACCAACACTGATCTTGTCAGGAGACTGTTGACACCTCTGGCTCAAGGACAGGATACTTCCACTACAGGCATGCACCCCATGCTGAGACAGGCTTACCAGCACCTAGTACAAGAACAAAAGGCCCCTACTGAAGGAGTGGGAAAGATCTGGCGCTTGGACAAGAGTGTTGCAGCTGGGTGAGGTGGCTTGTTTGAGAGCGTCCGTCAAGCTTAACTGGAAGCAACCAGGTCCCTTTATTGTCCTTGAAGCTGACGGACAGAAGGAAGACAAGGAAATAGAATTCCTGAAGTGGTTCCAACTAAGGCCCTGCAGAAGAATCATGGAAAGGTCTCAGTGAGTGTTTGCAACACAACCACCTTACCTGTAAAGATGCCGGCTCGAATGTTAGGCCAAGTGAACACAGCCACCCCGTCTCACCATCTGACTTAATGGGGAGTGAGAAGGATGAGATCCCTGTGGAGGAGTTCCACCCGAAGAACACCAATCTTCCCCCGGAATGGAGAGCGAGCTAAAACTCGGCTTTTGAGATGGCAGGCCGCATTCTCCAAGAGTGAATTCGATGTGGGGTGTGCAAAGAGCGCTCCACACCGGATCCGGCTGCAAGAGGACAAGCCGTTCAAGGAGAGAGTCCAACGGATTCTTTTAGGGGACTTGGAAGACCTGCGTGAACAATTGGCAGAGCTTGAGAGCAGGGATCATCAGAGTCTAGGAGTCCATACGCTTCTCCAATAGTGGTGGTGAGGAAGAAGAACGGGTCACTGAGGCTGTGCATTGATTACAGAACACTGAACAGAAGGACCATTCCCTGACCAGTACACCACCCCCCCCCCCGGATAGAAGACACTTTGCAGAGTCTGTCAGGGGCCAAGTGGTTCAGTGTACTGGACCTGAAGAGTGGGTATTGCCAAATCCCCATGCATCCTGAGGATAAGGAGAAGACTGCCTTCATTACCCCGGTGGGGTTCTTTGAGTTTGACTGAATGCCTCAAGGCTTGTCTGGAGCCCCGGCCACCTTCCAAAGGCTGATGAAGAAGACAGTGGGTGACATGAACCTGATCGAGGTGTTGGTGTACCTGGATGACATCATAGTGTTTGGCAAGACCTTGGAAGAACATGAAGAGCGTCTGGAGAAGGTCCTGAAGAGACTCCATGGTGAAGGCTTGAAACTCTCCATAGAGAAGTGCCAGTTCTACCAGTCTTCGGTCAACTACCTGGGCCACATTGTGTCCGCAGATGGAGTGGCCACAGACCCTGAGAAGCTGAAAGACGTCACCTCCTGGCCAAGGCCCACTAATGTGACGAGCTTAGGTCATTTCTGGGATTCTGCTCCTACTACCGAAGATTTGTGGAGGGTTTTGCGAAAATAGCTCGCCCACTCAATGAGCTACTGAAATGTGAAGGAAAGGATGATGTTCCAGAATCAGTTAAGCCTGTGAGACCAGCTGGAGGCCCCAGAAAACCCAAATGACTGCCCCAGTCCTGGCCTATGCAGACACAACCAAGCCATATGAACTACATGTCGATGCCAGTCGAGATGGGCTTGGAGGGGTGTTTTATCAGGAACATGATGGTCACCTACGGCCTGTTGCCTATGTGTCGAAGCTTGGCCCCCGCTGAAAGGAACACACACAAACTCAAGTTCCTGGCTTTGAAGTGGGCTGTGGTGGATGAATTGAGAGACTATCTTTACGGGGCAGAGTTTGTGATTAAGACAGACAACAATCCACTCACCTACCTCCTCACCACACCCAAGCTTGATGCCACAGGACACAGATGGTTGGCTGCCCTATCGGGGTTCAATTTCAGCTTGAAGAATCGACCAGGGGTTGGAAACAGGGATGCAGATGCCCTGTCTAGAAGGCCTCATTGTTCTACAGAAACCCTAGAAGAGTGGACCCGGCTGACACCTGAAGGAGTACGAGCCTTGTATCAGGGAACAAAAACAAAAACCGCTCAGGTGTATACGTCCTCCAGGTGACTATCTCCTCCCAACAGCCAAGGGTGCAGGCAATGCAATTTCAGGCAAAACAAAAGATCAAGTCTTCCGGACAGCATCATTCCAAAAAGAAACCTTTATTATGTAAAATCTTCAAAAATCCAAATACAGCACAGCAAGTCACAAAATTCTGGTTAGAGCTGACTAGTTTCACACTTTCTTACTGTTTAATCATAGGTGTATGATTAAACACTAAGAAAGTGTGAAACTAGTCAGCTCTAACCAGAATTTTGTGACTTGCTGTGCTGTATTTGGATTTTTGAAGATTTTACATAATAAAGGCTTTTTATTGGAGTGCTGCTGTCCAGAAGACTTGATCTTTTGTTTTGCCTTGTATCAGGGAGCCGAACTTCAAGCTGGGGGAGGATCTAGAGCTGAAGACATTAGAGTTTCTGCTGCTGCTGGTGTCCCCAAGTGTTACTGCAATGTAACCCAAGTCGGGGATGAAGGTTTGCAAAACTTTCAAAGAAAGACCTGCGAAGGGACCAGTTAGAAGACCCCCTGGGTAGCTTGGCATTGAAGGCACTAGAGGATCAATGCCCTGACACGCTCCTCACTGACGACTCCCCAAAGGAGGCCCGTCTACTGCACCGAGAGTGGGATCGGCTGCAGCTACAGCAAGGGGTGTGGAACGGGTGGGCCCGTGGAACCCAGAAGTTCTTAAAAAGTATGAGCCAGGAAATAATGGACATTGAGAATATGTCTTGGATTGCTTTAAAATGGGTCTGTAATATTAATTCACCATATTCCCCAGGATATCTGTAAATAACTATTTACTGTTTGTTGATCCTGAACTCAACAGGTTAATTGAAAGGGCTGATGTGTTCAACTTCAATCACCTGTCTGCCTGTTGTAATGTTAATGAATCCCAACTATTCTAAAGATCTTTTCATTGTGGATTGTGATAATTGACAGTCTGGGACACGGAAAGGTCATGTGTCTGAGTCATTAGCTGTAGTAAATTAGGTCTGGTCAAAGGTGTATTGTCAGAGGAAAATTAGGAGAATGTAAGAACCTCCTCTTTTGGTGTATAAAACTTGTAGTTTTTCAATAAAGATTCATTCCTGCTTGAACCTCATACAGAGCGTTTGTCTCGTATTTGGGGGAGAATCATTCGTTTGGGGTCTTATTCGGCTGGTTGGGAGTGTCTGGTGGCTGTCGTGTGTTCAGAAAGGGAATATCCTAACCGCGTTAACCCCTTTCATACTTGGGGTGCCGTTACAGGGTGGTCTACCGAAGGGGCCCCTCTGATGGCCTTGAAGAAAAGTGGCAGCTGTTTCTCCCAAGAAAACATTGAGACAGTACTAACTGCTCTTCATGACAATCATGGCCACTTAGGGTCTGAAAGGACTTTTCACTTGGTGAAGTCGAGGCCTACTGCCACTCCTGCATCAGATGTATCCAAAGGAAGACTTTGCCTCACCGAGCCGCCCCAATGGGCCATCTTCAGAGTCGGGGACCCATGGAGCTGGTGTGCATTGACTTTCTGTGCTTGGAGCCTGATGTGAGTGGACAGGGAAATATCTTAGTAGTGACTGACCATTTCACTAGATATGCCCAGGCATTCCTCACAAAGGATCAACAGGCATCAACAGTGGCCAGGACTCTAGTGGAAAAGTTCTTTGTGCACTATGGTCTGCCCCAACATATCCATTCAGACCAAGGGAGAGATTTTGAGAGCAGCCTGATCAAAAGACTCTCAAGCCTCGTACACACGACCGAGTTTCTCGTCGTTAAAAACACGTCGTTTTGATGGGTCATACAAAGCACAAACTCTCAGCATATGCTGACGACGTGCTATTCCACCTCACAGAACCCCTGATCTCACTGCCAAATCTGATGCGGGAACTCCAACATTTTGGGTTGCTTTCTAATTTAAAAATTAATTAGGCAAAAGCCTTCCCGTTTACCTGGGCTAAATACTCCCTGAAATATCTAGGCATCCGGTTAACAGATAGATTTGACGCCCTCTATGCTGCCAATTTCCCCCCCTTGCTAACCACAGTGAAAAAGGACTTGGCCAATTGGACCAAGACAGCCTTTACTTGGATGGGAAGACTGGCCGTGATAAAGATGAACATTCTCCCACGCATACTGTTCTGCATGCAGATGATACCCATGTCCCTCCCTAGAGGTTTTTTCACCCAGATGTCTAGTCTGATATCGAAATTTATATGGCAAGACCGGAGACCAAGAATTGCGCTTAGGTTGCTGATGCGCCCGAGGGAAGCGGGAGGTCTGGGCCTACCAGATATTCAAAGATATCATAGGGCAATCGTCCTGCAGAGGATACTCAATTGGCGCTTCCACACTACCTCCAAACTCTGGGTTTCCCTGGAGAAGTGTATGGCGGGCAGAAACCTATCTTATGCACCATGGGTGTCCCGGGAGCACAGGGGGCTGTCAGAATTTACTTCCCCACTGACGACTCAGGCCTTAGGAACCTGGGATCGGCTTAATGCTAGACTGGCTCTGGCCCCCCCTGTGTCCCCATTGGCCCCACTAGGGGGCTTTTTGTGGTTCCCGCCAGGGGAACAAGTGGCTTTTTTTGGGCCCTGGGTTGACGACGGTGGCGCTAGCTGTGGTAAGCTTCTGCAGGATGGTAAACTCTTGCCCCTGGAGACACTTAGAGAACGGAACAGGAGCTTCCCTGGACTTTTGGCGTTACAGGCAATTACACAATTTCTTTGTGACTCACGGGGACTCCATACGGGACATCTCTACGCTCAAACCCTTTGAACGCCTCTTTATAGAAGAGGAACCGATCCCACATATGATCTCTGAACTTTACCGCTTACTTAGCTTTATGGCCTCTAAGCAGAAACCCGCATTTGTTAGGGCCTGGGAACGGGATTTAGAGACGGTCTTCACCCCCACCCAATTGTCACACCTATACCAATTTACCCGAACCAGCTCCATTGATTCCAAAACCCAGGAGACAAATTATAAAATACTGTCGCGCTGGTACCGGTTACCAGCAGACCTAGCTAGGATCTACCCAACCTTGTCAGACTGGTGCTGGAGGGGATGTGGCCACAGGGGTACACTCCTGCATATTTGGTGGGATTGTCCAGTGATCAGACCCTATTGGGAGGATTTACAGTCCCAGATTAAGAAAATCCTAGACCTGGACATCCCTCTCTCCCCGCTTCACTTTCTGTTGCACATTCCTCCTATCCCAGGGGGCCAGTACAGACGGAGTGTACTGCCCCACCTATTGAACGCAGCAAAGCGGTTACTTCCTATATATTGGAAACGTCCGCAAGTTCCCAGCAGGGAGGAATGGATATGCAAGGTTGGTGAAATACGGGAGGCGGAGGAATGGATCGCCACCTGCAGGCATACCCGGGAGCGCTTTTCCGGCACCTGGTCGGCCTGGGTGACGTATGTTTCAGACCCAGGATACGTGTCCTCAAGTCTGGTTGTAGCACTGTTGGAACTGGCAGACCCTTCCCTTAAGCAAAGACCTCGTGCCCCTTAAATTGACACAGAGCCTTTAGTTACACAGTTTTGGCCTAATTAAGCAATTAGAGGGGGAAGGGAGGAGATGTGATTTTTATTTTTTTCAGCCACTTCACATGCAGCGAGGTGATGGAGGCAAGTGGCGCGGGGGAGGAGCTGGACGTATGACCCCAGGTATGTTCCTACTGAGCCAATCCCTTTCTATTCCTTCCCTCCCCCTTTTTCTTATTTTTTTTTCCTCCTCTTCTTTTTACTGTTTCTCCTTGCCTTCTTTTTTTTCTATTGGTCCTCTGACCTCGACACGCCAGGGGATGGGCGGGCCTTGGAGGTACCGGCCGGTCTGACGGACACGGGACCCCGTTGCCGGGGGGCAGCCTGGCCCCCACGGGGGACAGGCACTTCTTTTTGCCACCTCGGTGCGGGTGTCTCGACCTAAACGGGGATCGGCTGGGGTTGTTGCACGCGGGGAGGTAAGCTGGAGGTCTATAGTGGCCCCCCTCTCCTCGTGCCCGCCCGGCCGAGTTACCGCCTAATTTGCTCAGTATCTAGTGCACTAACTGTGGTCCAGACGACTGGCCGGCCTGACTTCCGGTTCTCGCTCCTCCTCAGCGGACACCCGCCTTTATTCATAGATGGGAGGCTGGGGGTGACTCTCCCCCACATTCTGTATTTCTACCATGATGTTTTCCAAAAAAAAGGGAAGACCCCACCTCCGGCTAGCTGCCTGGTTTCCGAGTCTAAGTTATGCCCATTAGGACATCGGGTCACGATGTGATTGTCTGTTTGTCTGTTTTCAATGTTCTATATGTTTTTATGTTATTCAGAAAACTGATTGGCATACTGTTTGCTGCAAATGCCTATGACAACGTATGTTGTGATGTACTACCTTGCTGTTCACAAATAAAGATTATACAAAAAAAAAAAAAACACATCATTTTTCTGGACGAGATTCTTGTTAACCTTGACGAGTTTCTCGTCAAGCTTTCCATGCGTACACACTGACAATTCCAAATCTCGTCGTTGTTCTGCGCGGTCACGTCCAGCACGTACGACGGCAGTATAAAGGGGAAGATCAATTTCCCTGGCGCCACCCCTTGGGCTGCTTTTGCTGATCTCGTGTTACCGCGTGTGAAGTAAAAGTTTGGGAAGAGACGATTCGCGCTTCTCAGTCTTCGTGCTTTCAGTTCGTTTTCTGCGGTTCAGTTTGTGCTTGTGGGTTTGTATCTTGTCTTTCAGGGCGTGTAGGCAGGTCGTATCTGTTTTACAGTGCGTTCTTGCCCTTTCGTTTCTGAATTTCAGTTCGTTCTTCATAGGCCTTGCTGTTCTAAAGTGCGTTCTGTTTAGTACGTTCTGATAAGACGACCATTTCCTAGCCATGTCGCGGGTACGTTCTCGTCGTCGAGTTCGTGCTGTGCGGGCGCTTGGCGTTGGTCTGCTAATTAAAAACCTGATTAAATCTTTTAACTTTTGTTTTTTTCCTGTCTCCTAGTTTGTTTTAGTGCATTTGTAGTGCCAAGTGTATTTTCCTTTAGTAAATACCAACCATTTCACTATGAACCACAAAAATATACACAAATAAGGTTAGAGTGTATTTGAAAAAGAAGCTACACTTTGTTGTTGTTCAACAATTTTACTCTGTGCACATTCACACACATGGTAAATAGAACAGTATGTTTTTTTCTTTTTTTGGCTGGCCACAAACCGGCTTTTTTTTTTTTTTTATGAAAATACAAAAACATCAGTAGCATTCAACAAACTCCAACATTGGATACCTCTCTGCAATATGAGACATTCACTTACACAAAATATGTCTCTATCTGGCCGTCCTAATATGGGGTATTGGCACCCCTGGCCAAGCCAAAATTTGAATATGCACACAATTTGAAGTCATTTCCAATAGGGATTTTAGACTCCTTATCCCTATTGTCAACATGTGCTATCTGCCATCAGGGGTGATCAATGGACGTGTTTTGGGGGTGCAACCCCTTCTGCAGTAGGGATGAGCTCGGTGTTCGAGTCGAACATAAGTTCGACTCGAACATCGGCTGTTCGACCGTTCGGCGAACATCGAACGATTTGGGCCATTCGCGCCAAATTCGAGTGACGCGAACGGCCCACAATACACTGCGCCATCGCAGTGCAATCCCGGCGCTGTGATTGGCCAAGCATGCACTGTGACCCCGCATGCTTGGCCAATCAAAGCGCCGGCAGATAGGAGAGCCATAATTGGCCACAGGCAGGTTGCCTGTGGCCAATTATAGCTCAGGGGGTTTAGCACACGCCCCACACTATAAAAGGCCGCCAGCGCGGCGGCCTTGTGTAGTGTGTTCCGGCGCAGGGAAAGAGTTACATAGGCAGGGACAGTGTCAGTGCTATTTGTACCTCAAACTTGTGCGTAGGGAGAGAGAAGGATAGGCAGGGAGAGTGTCAGTATCATATTCTTGGCTAAACCTTGTGTGCAGGGAGAGAGAAGGATAGGCAGGGGACAGTGTCAGTGTCACATTCTTTGCTAAACCTTGTGTGTAGGGAGAGAGAAGGATAGGCAGGGAAAGTGTCAGTGTCATATTCTTTGATAAACCTTGTGTGCAGGGAGAGAGAAGGATAGGCAGGGGACAGTGTCAGTGTCACATTCTTTGCTAAACCTTGTGTGCAGGGAGAGAGAAGGATAGGCAGGGAGAGTGTCAGTGTCATATTATTTGATAAACCTTGTGTGAAGGGAGAGAGAAGGATAGGCAGGGGACAGTGTCAGTGTCATTGTTGCTAAGCCTCCTGCACATTATACACCTGAAGTTAGCCCGTATTGCTGTGTTTTCCTGGTGTGTTACACCAACAGGCATTTGCAGCACTTACAGCGGGCGGAGTGTGCCTCCTGCACATTATACACCTGAAGTTAGCCTGTATTGCTGTGTTTTCCTGGTGTTACACCAACAGGCATTTGCAGCACTTACAGCGGGCGGAGTGTGCCTCCTGATCATATTACACCTGAAGTTAGCCCGTATTGCTGTGTTTTCCTGGTGTGTTACACCAACAGGCATTTGCAGCACTTACAGCGGGCGGAGTGTGGCGCCTGCACATTATACACCTGAAGTTAGCCCGTATTGCTGTGTTTTCCTGGTGTGTTACACCAACAGGCATTTGCAGCACTTACAGCGGGCGGAGTGTGCCTCCTGCACATTATACACCTGAAGTTAGCCTGTATTGCTGTGTTTTCCTGGTGTTACACCAACAGGCATTTGCAGCACTTATAGCGGGCGGAGTGTGCCTCCTGCACATTATACACCTGAAGTTAGCCTGTATTGCTGTGTTTTCCTGGTGTTACACCAACAGGCATTTGCAGCACTTACAGCGGGCGGAGTGTGCCTCCTGCACATTATACACCTGAAGTTAGCCTGTATTGCTGTGTTTTCCTGGTGTTACACCAACAGGCATTTGCAGCACTTACAGCGGGCGGAGTGTGCCTCCTGATCATATTACACCTGAAGTTAGCCTGTATTGCTGTGTTTTCCTGGTGTGTTACACCAACAGGCATTTGCAGCACTTACAGCGGGCGTAGTGTGATTCCTGCAAAATATACTCCTGAAGCTAGGCCTTATTGCTGGTTTTCCCATCTCCCTGCAGGCCATTAGAATGTCTGGAAGGCAAACAAGGAGAGGCAGACAGTCAGGAGCCAATAAAAGAGGGCAAGCAGGCTCTGTGTCTAGAGACAACAGTGCTGGTCGTGGACGCGGTGCATCGCCATCAGCACGTGGCCATGGGACATGCTTGTCCTTCTTTTCGGCAGCTGGACGTGTTGAGCCGCATCATGCCAAAGACTTGGTAGAGTGGATGACCAAGCCCTCCTCATCCTCCTCATCCTCTCTCACCCAGGCTCAGGGTACTGGCAAAGCAGCTGCCAAAGCGTCCTCTTCCCTGGTATCAATGTCATCATCAGTCACTCCTTCCCTAGACCAACCATGTCCTCCTGAGGAGTCCCCCGAACTGTTTGGGCACAGTGTTGGGTACATGCTCCAGGAGGATGCCCAGCCTTTCGAAGGGTCTGATGATGATACCCAGCTAGAGGAAGGCAGTAGCGTGAGAGCAGATAGAGGGGATGCTCAAGAAGGACACCAATCTGGCATTCATGTTCCAGCAGCTGCAGCATACTGCCAGATTGGCTCCAGTGATGAGGAGGGAGGGGATGATGAGGTCACTGACTCCACGTGGGTGCCTAATAGGAGAGAGGAGGAGGAGGAGGATGAGGAGGAGGCACATCTCCAACGAGGCAGGATGCCCTCGGGGGGCCAGCGTAAGGGCAGCACACCGACGGAATCACACCGCAGAGCTCCGCCTGTGCAGGGCGCTGCCTCTGCCTGTTATTCAAAAAGTTCTTTGGTGTGGGCCTTTTTTGAGTCGAGTGCATCAGATCGCACAGCTGCTGTTTGCAACATATGTCTCAAGCGTATATCGCGTGGCCAAAACATCACCCGCTTGGGCACCACATGCTTGACCAGACATATGTTGACCTGCCATGCAGCTCGTTGGCAAGCCTACCTTAAAGACCCACACCAAAGAACAAAGCGGACCTCTCCTTGCACCACATCAGCTGGGATCTCCAACCCCACTATACCTTCAGTCCTCTCTGAAACCTGCACTGAGAGGAATGAAGGTGTAGAATTAGGTGTGTCACAGCCAAGTACTTGCGGGCACTCTGCTAGCAGTACACCGACGTCCGATTATAGCAGGCAAATTTCCCTGCCCCAGCTGCTGGACCATCGAAAGAAGTTCACTCCCAGCCATCCACATGCCCAGTGGTTGAATGCTAGCTTGGCTAAATTGCTAGCGCTTCAACTTCTGCCTTTTCAGTTGGTAGACTCGGCCCCCTTCCGTGAATTTGTGCAATGTGCGGTTCCTCAGTGGCAGGTTCCCAAACGCCACTTTTTCTCACGGAAGGCGATTCCGGCTCTCTACCAGCATGTGGAAGGCAATGTCTTGGCCTCGCTGGACAGGGCGGTCAGCGGTAAGGTGCATATTACCGCTGACTCATGGTACAGCAGGCATGGACAGAGACGTTACCTTTCTTTCACGGCCCATTGGGTCACTCTTTTGGCAGCTGGGAAGGATGCAGGACAAGGTGCAGTAGTGTTGGAGGTTGTTCTGCCGCCACGCCTCCAAAATGCTACTACTGGTTGTGACACACCTCTCTCCTCCACCCCCTCCTCTTCTTCTTCCTCCATGGCCTCTTCCTGTGGTTTATCCTCGGAACCAGCGGTGCTCCGTAGGCGTTCAAGGGGCTACGCAAGTACGCAGGCAAAAAGATGCCATGCCGTGCTTGCGCTGGTGTGTTTGGGGGACAGGAGCCACACTGGGGCAGAGGTTCTGTCTGCTCTGCAGGGGCAGGCCGAGAGGTGGTTGACGCCACGCCAGCTTGAGCCAGGAATGGTGGTTTGCGACAATGGCACCAACCTCCTCTCCGCCCTCCGACAGGGACAACTGACCCATGTGCCCTGTGTGGCTCATGTCCTTAACCTGGTGGTGCAGCGGTTCTTGGGCAGGTACCCGGGCTTACAGGATGTCCTGAGGCAGGCCAGGAAAGTCTGTGTGCATTTCCGCAGATCTTATAATGCCAGTGCTCGCCTGGCTGAGCTGCAAAAGGAGTTGAACTTGCCCAAGAACCGCCTTATATGTGACATGCCCCCCACCAGGTGGAACTCAACGTTGGCCATGCTGCAGCAGCTGCACACGCAGCAGAGGGCCATCAATGAGTACCTGTGCGACTACGGCACCAGGACAGGGTCAGGGAAGCTCGGGTTTTTTTCACCAGTGGGGCATGATCAGGGATGCATGCACTGTCCTGGCACCATTTGAGGAGGCCACGAGGATGGTGAGCAGTGACAGTGCATGCATCAGTGACACTGTACCTCTTGTCCACCTGTTGGAACATACGCTGCGTGGAATAATGGACAGGGCACTTGAGGCAGAACATGGGCAGGAAGAGGAGGACTTCCTTGCCTCTCAAGGCCCCCTTTACCCAGACAGTGTTCCTTCTGTCCCACCCATCGCACAGGAAGAGGAGGAGGAGGAGGAGGAGGATTGTGTCAGCATGGAGGTGGAGCCTGGCACTCAGCATCATCAGCAGCAGTCTTTTAGGGATGATTTACAGTCCCAAGAAACCAGTGGACTTGTACGTGGCTGGGAGGAGGTGGCTGCGGATCATGTCGTCCTTAGTGACCCAGAGGACTCCGGACCGAATGCCTCAGATAACCTACGCTGCATGGCCTCCCTGATCCTGCAAAGTCTACGGAAGGATCCTCGTATTCTTCGGATCAAGGAGAGGGACCATTACTGGCTGGCCACTCTCCTTGATCCACGGTACAAGGGTAAGGTTGCGGACCTTATCTTACCGTTGCAGAGGGAGCAGAGAATGAGACAACTCCGGGAGGCCTTGCAGAAAGGTCTGTGCAACGCGTTCCCAGAGACTGGGAGGTTACAAACTCCTGGTCCTGGACAACGAGTTGCTGAGGCTTCGGTCAGTCAAAGAAGGAGCGGTGGGGAAGGTGGCCGTCTGACCGATGCGTTCAGACAATTCTTTAGTCCGCAGCCCCAAGGTATGATCGGTTCCAGCAACCATCGCCAGCGTCTGATATACATGGTGCAGGAATACCTAGGGGCAAGGTCAGACTTGGACACCTTCCCCACCGAAAATCCTCTGGCTTACTGGGTCTTGAGGATGGATCACTGGCCAGAGCTTGCACAGTATACAATTGAGCTACTGGCCTGTCCTGCATCCAGCGTTCTTTCAGAACGCACATTTAGTGGTGCTGGAGCATTTGTCACGGATCACAGGGTGCGCCTGTCCACTGACTCGGTTGATCGACTGACCTTCATAAAGATGAACTAGTCTTGGATCACCACCAGCTACCAAACACCTGAAGCTGATATAACAGACTAATTTATTTTCAAATGTCACATCCCTTCAAGACTGATGCTGATGCTGAGAGACTGTCCTGTTATGTTGACAGACTATCCTCCTCCTCCTCAATGATCCGATTGATGATGATAGCTTGGAAGAACATTTTTGTTTCTGGGTGCCGCCACCAGTGGCTAAGGCCCAATTTTTCAGCCCCTGTTTAACAGGGGCATGTAATTACAATTTTTTATGCAATGCTTTGCAGCAGGGCTCATTCCTGCACTCCAACTAGAGTATCTGGGAGAGGTTGCAGTGTCGTGGCACCAGCACCAGTGGCTAAGGCCCAATTTTTCAGCCCCTGTTTAACAGGGGCGTGTTATTACAATTTTTTATGCAATGCTTTGCAGCAGGGTTCATTCCGGCACTCCAACTAGAGTATCTGGGAGAGGTTGCTGTGTCGTGGCACCAGCACCAGTGGCTAAGGCCCAATTTTTCAGCCCCTGTTTAACAGGGGCGTGTAATTACAATTTTTAATGCAATACTTTGCAACAGGGCTCATTGCTGTGCTCCAAGTACAGTATCTGTGAGGGGTTGCAGTGTTGTGGCACCAGTGCCTAAGGCCCAATTTTTCTGCCCCTGTTTAACAGGGGCATGTAATTACAATTCTTGATCTAATAATTCACAGCAGGGCCCATTCCTGCGCCCACCAAGTGTAACTGTGAGGCCTTACAGTGTTGTGTCAACACCACCACCACCACCACCAAAGGCCCAATTTTTCAGCCCCTGTTCAACAGGGGCATGCAATTACAATTCTTGATCTAATAATTCACAGCAGGGCCCATTCATGCGCCCACCAAGAGTAACTGTGAGGGCTCACAGTGTTGTGGCAACACCAACATGTAAGGGGCAAATTTCAGCTGAGTATATACGGCAGGCCCCTACTTTCAAACATCCAACTTACAAACGACTCCTCCTTGCAAACGGAAGGATACAACAGGAAGTGAGAGGAAATCTACCCCTAGGAAGGCAAATTCTCTCCTGTAAGAGTTAATATGGGAAAAAAAGTGTCTCCTCTCCACTGATGCTTTATCACCAATTCTTGTTTCAATAAAAACCCCAAATTTTCTAAAAACATTTGTCATTAGGACGGAAAGTGAGGTGAACAGTTCTGGACAGGTGCACACTGCACAGACAGCAAAACAAATGTTACAGGGGTGATAACCCTTCCCTATGTTTTCCAAAAAGCTTAAAAATAGATTTTTGGGCTGGAGCTACACTTAAAAAATGTACCTGTTCAAAATTACAAACAGATTCTACATAAGAACAAACCTACAGTCCCTGTCTTGTATGCACCACCTGTATACGGCTGTTCAGAGTATATAGAGCCTTTTTTATTTTGTGTGCGGGGTTCCCCTTAATATCCATACAAGACCCAAAGGGGCTGGTAATGGGCTGGGGTGGGGGGGGGGGTGTGATGGGGTAGCTATGCCATTTTTCTTAAAGATTTTCATCCATATTACCGGGACCAGACATTACATTAAAGCCGCAAGCAGTTTTAAATGGCTTTTTTTCCTTTAGAAATGTAATTTTGTGCAGGGACAGTTCTAAACACGGGAAACACGTGGCACTTCACAGGCATACTTTAGACACCCCCCAGGTACGATATTTAAAGGAATATTTGACTTTCTTTTTTCACTTTATGCATCATTAACCACTTAACAACCACCTGCCGCCGAATAACGGCGACAAGGTGGTTGCTTAACTCTGGAAGGACGTTATATAACGTCCTCCTTTAGAATCGTTCCTGCGCGCGCCCGCGGGTGCGCACACGCAAACGACTGTGCTCGCCGGGTCCACCGGACCCGTAGCAACACAGATCGCGGTAAATGGCCAATGACAGCGGCCTTTTACCACGTGATCGCGCCGTCCAATGACGGCGCGATCACAATGTAAACAAACCAGGGTCAGGACAAGTTCATCTCTCTCCTCACCTCACACCGATGCAGCCCAGCTGTGCCCAACAGTGCCCAAAAGTGCCCCAAAAGTGCCCCAAAGTGCCCCAAAGTGCCATCTGTGCCACATCTGTGCCACCTGTGCCACCTGTGCCACACCAGTGCCACACCAGTGCCACCAGAGCCACACCAGTGTCACCAGAGCCACACCAGTGCCACACCAGTGCCACCTGTGCCCATCAGTGCTCATCTGCGCCACTGCAGTGCCACATCAGTGCCGCCTGTGCCCACCAGTGCCGCCTGTGCCCACCAGTGACACCAGAGCCACACCAGTGCCACCAGAGCCACACCAGTGCACACCAGTGCACACCAGAGCCACACCTGTGCGCATCAGTGCCACCTGTGCTCAGTGCCACCTGTGCCCATCAGCGCCACTGCAGTGCCACATCAGTGCCGCCTGTGCCCACCAGTGCCTCCTGTGCCACACCAGTGCCACCAGAGCCACACCAGAGCCACACCTGTGCCCATCAGTGCCACCTGTGCCCAGTGCCACCTGTGCCCATCAGCACCACTGCGGTGCCACATCAGTGCCGCCTGTGCCCACCAGTGCCGCCTGTCCCCACCAGTGCTGCCTGTGCCCACCAGTGCCGCCTGTGTGCTAATTAGTGCCACCAGAGCCACACCAGTGCCACTACAGTGCACACCAGTGCTACCTGTGCCACATCAGTGCTGCCTGTGCCCACCAGTGTCCACCAGTGCCGACACAGTGCTCTGCAGTGCAGCCTCACCAGCCACCAGCATGGCAAAAAAATTCTTTACTTGTGAGGAGGCCTACCAGCGTCTAATCATGACCGATGAGAGCAGCGAGGAGTCTCAGTCCGATTCGGATTCGGCCTATGAACCCGTTACAGACAGTGGGTCTGATACAGAATCAGAAGAGGAATGTGTGCCCGTGAAAACAAGGGGTTCTGGCGTGGGGAAGCGGCCTACTACCAGCAGCACAGTGCCGTCCACCTCAAGCGCAGTGCCGTCCACCTCAAGCGCAGTGCCGTCCACCTCAAGCGCAGTGCCGTCCACCCCAAGCGCAGTGCCGTCCACCCCAAGCGCAGTGCCACTGCAACAAAGGCCAGGCACCAGTAGGGTGTCATCTCAGCCCCAAAGGGATAGGGGCCATGCCAGCCTCCCCTATGGCCTTCAAAACCCCCTATGGCTTTCCCCTAATTCCGGAACAGCAAATATCCCCCCTTTCACCGCCCAGCCAGGTGTCCAGGTGAACACTGATGGTTTTTCCATGCTCGATTTTTTTCATTTAGTATTCACCGAAGACTTACTATCCTCCATTGTGGCCCAGTGCAACCTCTACGCACAGCAGTACATCGTAAGCAACCCTGGGTCTAGTTACGCCCGTCCCTTTGAGTGGAGAGAACTTACCGTAGAGGAATTCAAAATTTTCCTAGGCCTAACATTTACTCTTGGACTCTCAAAAAAAAAAACAATTGTACTCCTACTGGTCTACCAAACCCATCCACCACATGCCACTCTTCTCATCCATTATGCCAAGATCCCGATACCTAATGATTATGCGGTTCCTTCACTATAATGACAACACCCAGTGCCCTCCCCGAAATGACCCAGCTTTTGACAAACTATATAAAATTCGACCACTCCTAAATTTTTTCTCTGAAAAAATTTCCCAGTTATATATCCCTGAACAGAATATCTCCGTGGATGAGTCCCTTATAAAATTCTCAGGCAGGCTGTGCATTAAACAGTTTATCCCCAGCAAAAGGGCCCGATATGGGGTTAAAATGTACAAGCTATGTGACCGAGCTACGGGGTACATCTACGCCTTCCTGGTGTACGAAGGGAAGGACTCCCAACTGCATCCCCCTGAATGTCCAGAGTACATCGGAGTCAGTGGAAAAGTGGTCGGGGAGCTTATCTATCCACTCCTTGGAAAGGGATACCACCTTTATGTGGATAATTTTTATACCAGCTTGCCCCTGTTCCGCAATCTTTACCGGAGGGACACCCCAGCATGTGGCACAGTAAGACCCAATAGAAAAGGCTTCCCACAAAAACTCGTCAATGAAAAGCTACGACGAGGGGAGACGGCATCATTGAGGAACCAGGAGATATTGGCTGTCAGGTGGAGGGACAAACAAAACGTCCACATGCTCACTTCAATCCACAACGACACCTAAGTTGAAGTCCCAAAAGAAACGGCACAATCCAGAAACCAGCTTGTGTCTACGATTATAATTTGTTTATGGGGGGAGTGGACTTCAACGATCAGATGATTGAACCCTATCTTCCCACAAGAAAATCCCGCCACTGGTATAAGAAAGTGTCCGTTTATTTTTTTAGTTTGGCCATGTATAACACTTATGTTATTTAAAAAAAAAATCAACAGGGAACCCCGTATCCTATCTACTCTACCAAGAAGAAGTTATCTCCGCCCTTTTGTACCCTGAAAGCCCACCAGAAAATATTCGCTCTGATTCCGTGAGCAGACTCCACGAGCGCCACTTCCCTGAGAAAGCCGTCCCCCGTGAAACAGGCTACAGACGTCAGAAGAGATGTCGGGTGTGCTCCAGAGGGGGAATTCGAAGAGACACCGTGTATTATTGTCCCGATTGTCCCTCCCAACCAGGCCTCTGTATAGGCGAATGTTTCCGCCGTTACCATACGTTTCTACACTATTAGGGAAGTATGGTAAATGCAATTCTCATTTCCTGTCATTTTCCTCCACACCCCTTATGCCACTGCACTGAACTGTACATACCTCTGCCTTCTCCGGAACAGACCTTGGACTGTTATATGACCACGCTTTTGCCTAACGCTAAACATACCTCTGCTTTCTCCAGAACTGACCCTGGCCTGTTATACGACCACTCTTCTGCCTAACGCTAAACTGTACCTACCTCTGCCTGCTCTGGAACTGACCCTGGACTGTTTGACCACGTTTTTTGCCTGCCTCTTGGATTGATCTTTTACCCTGCTATGCTAGTGGGAACACAGGGGTCTCACATATGTGAGGGGCTCCAGAATTGTTTTTCTGGATGAAGAAAACTATTTTTTAGTTTTCTCATTCCCGGATTAGGGTCTGGAGACTCGGAGGCTTCAAAGAGATTTGGGTGGGAGAAGCCTCTACCCCTGTCCCCATTCTTTCCTGGCCTGCTACTTGGACCATGTTCCTGCTTATTACCAGGACCAATATTATGGCACTGCTGGCAATGTCTCTTCTTGCACTGACCCTGGACTGTATATGGACAGTATTCCTGCCTGTAGTGACTATGGACAATATTCCTGTCTGCTGCCTGGACAATTCCATTCACTGTCGCTGACCACGTCCCTGCCTGCTGCCTGGATCAGGGCTCTCCTCCTGTGGACAATTGCACTACTAAAACCACAGGTAATCTTTTTTGTTACCGTTTACTCAGCAGAATGTATTTTAGGGTGTAATTCTTGGTATGTACATGCTGTGTTAGAAATATGAAGGGCCTTCAAAAATGTGACAGATTGTAAGGAAATTGGATGTGTAATTTATGTCCCTAGAACACCTGATGGTGCTTCTTGGATGTTGGGCCTCTATGTGGCCAGGCTGTTAAAAAAGCTCACACATGTGGTATCGCCATACTCAGGAGGAGTAGCAGAATATATTTTGGGGTGTTATTTTTACTATCTACATGCTATGTGTTGAAAATATCTTATAAATGGACAACTTTGTGTAAAAAAAATGCGTTTTCATTTTTTTTCCACATTTTCGAAAAACTTCTGGAAAAAAATTAACCTTTCAAAAGACTCATCATGCCTCATAGATTATACGTTGGGGTGTTAGCTTTCCAAAATGGGGTCACTTTGTGGGCGTTTCCATTGTCCTGGTGCTCCAGGGCCTTCAAAAATGTAATAGGTGGTTGAGAGATTAGATGTGTAATTTATGCTCCTAGAACGCCTGAAGTTGCTACTTCAGTGTTGGGCCTCTGTATGTGGGCAGGCTGTATAAAAGTCTCACACATGTGGTATCACCATACTCAGGAGGAGCAGCAGAATATATTTTGGGGTGTCATTTGTGGAATGTACATGCCATGTGAGAGAAATAACCTGTTATAATGACAATTTGGTGTGAAAAAAATTTATAATAATAATAATCTTAATTTTGCAAAGAATTGTGGGAAAAAATGACAACTTCAAAAAACTAACTATGCCTCTTACTAACTACCTTGGAATGTCTACTTTCCAAAAAGGGGTCATTTGGGGGGATATTTGTACTTTACTGGCTTGTTAGGGTCTCAAGAAATGAGATAGGCTTTCAGTACATCAGGTGTGATCAAATTGATCCATTTTCAGTAATTAGCACCATAGCTTGTAGACCCTATAACTTTCACCCAGACTAAATAATATCCACTAATTTGGGTAATTTTTACCAAATATATGTAGCAGTATACATTACTCTTTCGTCCATGGACCGACACAGCTTCTCTATTGACAAAGTGGGTATTATCCGTTAATTAGGAGTGACTAGGCAGAAAAACTTGTAAAAAGTGTTGCATCACACCTTCTACAGTACCGCCCAGGGGGCGGACCCTCTGGGTATAACCTCTCAGTCTGCATCTCGCAGATCAGTTTTTTTCTGTCTAGCAAGGAGTAGGACATGGCTCCCTTCGGGCCCATTGGTCCGGGGGAAAATATATATATATATATATTTTTTTTTTTTCATTTGTTGTTTCCTGCGATCTTCGATCAACTGCCGACTGGGTGACAGGCTGGATCCTCGATCCTTGTAGTCTCCCCAGTTGCGGCCATCGACCGTGTGCCGACCCTAGCTATTCGCTGGGTTTTCCACGACATGCCCGTCGCTCCACGGGTGGCCGGTGAGCCTACGCTCCAGGGCCTGCATCGGACCGCTCAGCTTCGGCTGACCTTACGGCCGAGTCGCAGCAGCCTGGCCGGTGAGCCTACGCTCCAAGGCTTGCATCGGACCGCTCAGCTTCGGCTGACCTTACGGCCGAGTCGCAGCAGCCTGGCCGGTGAGCGTCACGCTCCAGGGCATACATATGATCGTCCCTTTTGGGTCCAATCACAGCATGCCTGGCCAACAGTCACCTTCCGTGCGCGGACGATGATCTGTTTGGAATGTCTTCCAGCATAATACATGCAGGATAGGTAAGTAAAACTTCCCTGCCGCGGCTGGGTGATTTAGCTGGACATTCCTGGAGAGATCAAGTAAGTGGTTGTGGCCCCTTTCTTCCCTCTCTCCCTGCCTTTCCCTCCTCCCTGGGCTTCTAGCTAAAGGTTTCTGGGTGCTGGGGGTCACCTAAGGGGTCCCACTGGAGCGGGGCTGGCTGTAACTAATATTTAAAAGAAATGTCATTTCTGCGTACCTGTGTGTGTGTGTGTCCTTCCTCCTCCATGCTGTCGGCGGCCATTTTGAGGTGGTCCATGCCAAGTTTGGCCTCTTGTGAATGCCCGGCGGCCATCTTCCTGTGGTTCGGCCACACCCACTGGCCCCTATCAGGTGATCGGCGGCCATGTTTGTCCACCCTGTATGTATAGATTGCCATTCGGCGGCCATCTTTTTGTGGGCTACGGCTGCTTGACCTCTATCTTCGGCTCCACGGCCATTTTCTTGGAGCCCACATTATCTTCCATACAGACGTTTTTGGCAGCCATTTTGCGAGAGCCTTCGGCCTCTAGGGTGCATTACACTGGCGCGAAAATTCACACAGGAAGTGCTGATAAAAGAAGCAGACTGACACAGCAGCAGGGGGACAGCATCACAGACGCAGCACACGGCAGCATAGCAGTACCTATCCAGGGTGGTGAGTCCTCTGGGTGACCCAGCCTCTCTGCAGCACAGGAGGGTGGCCTATTGATATCTTGCCTGGAGCCCTGTGGGTGTCAGCGTGTGGTCAGCATGGCATCCGAGCCAGATGTCTTCTCCCCTGAAACAGCAGATTTAGCAGCTGGTGTCCCTGAGGTGTCTATGGACGCTATATCGGCAATTCTAGAGGCGTTTGCTGCCAGGGTGGAAGCAGCACACGGGAATACAGGGGGTAATAAACGCCCCCGTCCCCTGCAATCTTCTGGGGATATTTCTGAGACAGAACCAGGTCCAGCTACGGCTCATGGCCCAGATTCTGATGCATCAGAGACTGCAGACCGTGACCGATCGGACAGTGAGGAGGACTCCAAGTCCAGGTCAGTACGCGAGACGGCTTTGGTATCTGACCTTATTACTGCAGTGCGGGATACGCTAAAGTTGGAAAATACTGCAGAAGTAGCAGATACTTCAGTCCCCTTTGGGTTTTGTAAACCTGCCCGCACTGCTAAGGTGTTCCCTTGTGTGTCTTATTTTGACAAACTCTTATACAAGGAATGGGAGAACCCACTGAGGGTCTTTACAGCCCCAAAGAGGTTTGCAGTACGGTACCCCTTTGAGGAGAGTTTTCTGAAGATATGGACCTCTCCCCCTATAGTGGACCCTTCAGTGTCCAGACTTAATAGAGCCACCACTATTCCAGCAGAAGGGGCTCCGGTTTTCAAGGATCCTGTGGATAAGAAGGCTGAAGCACTCGCTCGCTACCTATACTCAGTGGTAGGCTCGGCAGTACGCCCGGCATTGGCACGGGCCATAGTGTCTCAGACACTTACTGAATGGGCAAAATTGCTACTCCAGGGGTTAAAGGAGCGAGATGCTCCTCCTAATGAGATAACTTTGGCCGACCAGTTGGTCCAGGGCCTTAAGTTTGTCTGCGAGTCAGACATGGATACTATTCCCCTGCTGTCAAGAGCTTCGGTTTATGCAGTAGCAATACGCCGCCTGATCTGGCTAAAGGGCTGGTCTGTGGACCAGACTTCCAAGAAAGCCCTGTTGGATCTGCCTTTTAAGGGCGACAGACTTTTTGGGGCTTCTCTGGATGACATCATCAAGGATGTCACAGGAGGTAAAAGCACTTTGCTTCCCCAAACTAGCAAGGGTAAGGGGCCACGCCAAGGGCAAGGGCCCTCCTTTACTGCACGCAAGCGGTTTTTTAGCCCCCTTAAGGCGACAGGGAAAAGACCCCAGGCCGATAAAGCGCCTGCCCAAGGACAAAAGCGTCCTTGGTCCCGCAGACCCAACAAGCCTGCGGACAAATCTGCGTCCACATGAAGGTCCGCCCCCACCCAGCTCTCGGGTGGAGGGACGTCTTCGCAAATTCGCGACTCAGTGGACTGCTCTAGTCTCCGACAGGTGGGTTTGCGAAGTAATCTCCTCAGGCTACAAGATAGATTTTCTCTCTTGTCCACCGGACAGATTCATCACCTCCAATCTCCAGCTACTACTGACCCGTCGGGAGGCCCTGTATGGGGCGGTCCAGGGTCTACTGGAACGCGGGGTAGTTATTCCAGTTCCAGAACAGGAACGGGGTCAGGGTTTTTACTCAAATCTGCTCATTGTGCCGAAGAAGGAGGGGGGTCGGCCAATCTTGGATCTCAGAGCCCTCAATTGCTTTGTGAAAGTACAAAGATTTCGGATGGAGTCGGTTCGATCTGTAGTCACGGCTCTCCATCCGGGGGACTTTCTGGCCTCCTTGGACATCAAGGACGCATACCTGCATGTCCCCATATACTCCAGACACCAGAGGTTTCTGCGATTTGCTATCGGGAAGAACCACTACCAGTTTGTGGCCCTCCCGTTTGGCCTTGCCTCAGCACCCAGGACATTCACCAAGGTGCTCGCTCTGATTCTGGCACTTGGGTATCGCTATCACAGGTTACTTGGACGACCTTCTGCTGAAGGCCCCTTCAAGCTCAGAATTAGAGGTAAGCGTGTCCATTACCTGTCAGACTCTTTGAGACTGTGGTTGGATACTAAACACGCAAAAGTCAGTATTGGTGCCCACTCAACGCCTAGTGTACCTGGGGTTGATTCTGGATTCCTCAGAGGCAAAGGTATTCCTCCCTGTGGAGAAGTTGCAGCTGACTTCCAGGAATTGGTCGTCACTCCGTTTTTGCATGCGTGTGTTGGGCCTCATGGTAGCCTCCTTCGAGGCGGTCCCATATGCTCAATACCACACTCGAGTGTTACAGAAGGAAGTTCTGTCCAGATGGAACAGATGCCCTTCATCTCTGGATTATCAAATCCGAGTGAGCCACCTAGTCAGGAGATCCCTGGTATGGTGGCTGACAGCACCGGCTCTAATGGCCGGGAAGTCATTTCTTCCGGTTTACTGGATAGTGATCACGACGGACGCCAGCCTTACAGGTTGGGGGGGAGTCTGGGGTGTCCAGTCGGCGCAAGGTCGCTGGACCCCAGAGGAAGCCCTCCTGTCGATCAATGTCCTGGAGATCCGGGCGATCAAGCTGTGCCTCTTCAAATGGTCTCAGAGACTGCAAGGGTGTCCAGACAGGATCCAGTCAGACAACGCCACAGTGGTGGCATATGTCAATCATCAAGGAGGAACAAGAAGCTCAGCTGCAGCATCGGAGGTTGCTCGCATCCTGAAGTGGGCAGAGAAGAGCGTACCGGCATTATCGGCCGTGTACATTCCGGGTGTGGAAAACTGGCAGGCGGACTACCTGAGCCGCCAGATGCTGGACCAGGGAGAATGGTCCTTACACCCGGAGGTGTTCCAACTCCTCTGCCAAAGATGGGGCACACCAGACGTAGATCTTCTGGCTTCCCGACTTAATCGGAAGGTATTGAGATTTGTGGCCCAGTCAAGAGACCCATGGGCAGACGCAACGGACGCGTTGGTAGCATCGTGGGGTCAGTATCAGCTAATCTATGCCTTCCCTCCCTTAAGGCTTCTTCCTCTTCTGCTCCGCAGAGTGGAGGCAGAGGGAATTCCAATGATCCTAATCGCTCCAGATTGGCCTCAGCGTCCTTGGTACGCCGATCTAGTACGTCTGGTAGCAGACGTCCCCTGGCGCCTACCACTACGGAAGGACCTGCTATCGCAAGGTCCCATATTCCATCCTGCTTTACAGTCATTGGCTTTAACGGCATGGCTATTGAGAGCCAGGTACTGAGAGACCGGGGCCTGTCAGATTCAGTAATCTCTACTATGAGAAGTGCTCGAAAACCGTCCTCTAGGAAGGTTTATTACCGCACTTGGAGGGCCTACATCTCCATGTGTGAGGAAATGAAATGGCATCCGCGTACCTATTTGGTTTCCAGAATCCTGCTGTTTTTACAGCATGGGGTGGAACAAAGGCTTGCCCTAAGTACGATTAAGGGTCAGATATCTGCCCTGGCTGTCTTTTTTCAGAGACCCCTGGCGACTCACTCTCTCGTGAGTACATTTGTGCAGGGGGTTCGACATGTGGCCCCTCCGGTCCGTCCCCCGTTACCTCCGTGGGACTTGAACCTGGTCCTCTCGGTGCTTCAAAAGGCACCGTTTGAGAAGATTAGAGATATTCCCCTGTTGACACTTTCTCAGAAAGTGGTCTTTTTGGTGGCTGTTACATCAGTTAGACGAGTCTCTGAGCTGGCAGCCTTGTCCTGCAAGGCTCCCTATTTGATTTTCCACAAGGATAAGGTGGTGCTGCGGCCGCAGCCTTCCTTTCTTCCGAAAGTCGTTTCGGCTTTTCATCTCAACAAAGACATTGTACTTCCATCCTTGTGTCCTCATCCGTCGAATCCTAAGGAGTCGGCGTTGCATTCCTTGGACGTTGTCCGAGCTTTGAGAGTATACCTATCTGCTACTTCCCTGTTCCGGAAGTCAGACTCACTGTTTGTTTCGGTGGCTGGTCCCAAGAAGGGCCAAGCAGTCTCATCGGCCACCATCTCTAGGTGGATCCGACAGATAGTAATCCAGGCTTACGCCTTAAAGGGTCAGGCGCCCCCCTTTCCTGTCACGGCGCATTCGATCAGGGCAATAGGTGCCTCTTGGGCCTTCCGACATCAAGCGTCTGTTTCCCAACTATGTAAAGCGGCGACTTGGTCGTCCGTTTACACTTTCACAAAATTCTACAAAGTTGATGTAGGTGCATCTTCGGATGCCTCTTTCGGCCGCAAGGTTTTGCAAGCGGCTGTTTAGAGTTGCAACTCCTCCGTTGGAGGGGTGCTGTTTTGTGTTTTGGGGTGAAGTTTGTTTTTATGCTGTTACCACCCCTCGTTTTTTTCTCTGACACTGCTTTGGGACATCCCACTTTGTCAATAGAGAAGCTGTGTCGGTCCATGGACGAAAGAGTAAATAGGATTTTTTACTCACCGTAAAATCCTTTACTCTGAGTCCATGGACCGACACAGCACCCACCCCTCCTTTTAAGTTTGTACTGCTTTTTGACGAACTGACCTGCGAGATGCAGACTGAGAGGTTATACCCTGAGGGTCCGCCCCCTGGGCGGTACTGTAGAAGGTGTGATGCAACACTTTTTACAAGTTTTTCTGCCTAGTCACTCCTAATTAACGGATAATACCCACTTTGTCAATAGAGAAGCTGTGTCGGTCCATGGACTCAGAGAAAAGGATTTTACGGTGAGTAAAAAATCCTATTTTTTGGCCAAATTTATGAGGAAAAATTACTTATTTGCAAAATTTTATAATAGAAATGAAGAAAAATGCATTTTTTTACAAAATTTTCGGTCTTTTTTCATTTATAGCGAAAAAAATTAAAACCGCAGAGGTGATCAAATACCACCAAATAAAAGCTCTATTTGTGTGAAAAAAAGGACGGAAATTTCATATGGGTACAGTGTTGCATGACTGAGTAATTGTCATTCAAAATGTGAGAGCACCAAAAGCTGAAAATTGGTCTGGTTAGGGGGATTTAAGTGCCCAGTTGTCAAGTGGTTAAAATGACTGCTCCCGAAAAACGGCCGTTTTTAAAACTTCTTTTTGCATTGATACATGTCCCCTGGTGCAGAACCCGGGTTCCCAAACCCTTTTTAGGACAATAACATGCATAATAGTCGTTATAATTAGCACTTTAGATTTCGAACGTTCGCATCCATTGTATTTAATAGGGTTCTAAAGTTCATGCGAACTTTCGGTCCGTTCGCCGGTTCTGGTGCGAACCGAACCCAGGGGTGTTCGGCTCATCACTATTCTTCAGTTCACCTACTTGAGATACGAGGAAGGGGTTGCACCCCCAAAACACGTGCATGGATATCCCCTGATGGCAGATGGCACATGTTGACACACTGTGTGCATATTCAAATTTTGGCTTGATTGATTGTCTAAAAGCTTAAAAAAGGGGGAAGAACAATCTCAAACCAAAAATGGGGGTTTTGATGCCTTATTCAATTCTCCCCAAAACATCTAGGATGTCTTTAAAGGTTTGATCCATCACATGAATTCTTTGCTTAATTCTGTCCAGTTCTGTGCTACATTCCATCACTTGCTGTATGATTCGTAGGGCACTGTCAGCAGAGAAACGCGTACTTTCTTTCACCACAACATTTACATCCCCTATAAAAAAAATACAAAAGGTATTATAACTCTGCAGGCCTACATTTCTTACCTGAAGCTGTGGTGACAGATACTGACCTGTTGTGGTGACCAGTTCCACCACGTCATCCACTTCTCCTTCCTGCACTTCTCCTTCCTCCACCTCTTCAACTTCCTCAACATCCTCAGGTTGTGGGTCTTGGTGAGGTTGTGGTTGTTTAGAAGGTGTGGGGTTCCTGTGCTCCCTGGAGTGTTCTCCTCCCAGTCTTCTCTCCCCTATGAGAATCAAAGAAAAGGTATAGTTATCACACAGAAATTTTGTATAAAAAATAAAAACATGATACATTGGTTGGAAGTGGGGTACAAGTGTCTTTTTGGGCGGGATTTCAAGATGAAGACATTATTTTGAAAAACTATATTCTTTAATATTCAACTTTGGCTGTAAATTTTTAGACATGGAGGCACCACAAAAATTCACTGATGCACCTGTGTGGGACACCCAAAAAAGGAGGTTCTGGTGGCCCACACTATAGTGCTCAAAAGTACAGATGTGGAACCAGCTGCTGAGTGTCCTCTCCTTTACACTGATTAAAGTTTGCATTTCATTATCTTTACTAACACATCATCTAGCCAACAATGTAAGAACAACTATTGAATAAAAACAGGCAGCTGTGTAAAATATTTTAACCCTGTAAAATCTATACAAATCGTGCATAGTGGCCGAACGATGTGTCTGTAATGAACGATTACTGTGCCAAACCAAGTTCAAACTATGAAATTTTGTAAGGTACAATAGAAAAATGCAATAACATGGAGCAACATGCAAGTTGTGAAATACAATAATAGGAAAAATGGGCAAAAAAAACTTACTTTTTTCAAGCATTCTCTTAATGCTCCTTATCTGCTCCGGCTCCCTCAGTTTGAGGTCAGACCACCTCTTTCTGAGCTGCTCATTTGATCTTTTCACCCCGAAATTCTTCTTCAGACTCTTCACGACTTTCTCCATGATTTTGGCCTTCCTTCGATTAGGTTTGCTATACGGCCCATGCTTTGCGTCATAATCCGACTTTAGCAATATGTCCACCATCTCCGCGTAAGACATATTAGATGCCTTGAATCTCTTCCCTGGTCGTGACGTTTCCTCAGTCTCCGGGCTTGTCTCCTCCTTGTTATTTGAGGAATTAGCAGACACCTGCTGTGAATCCGCCATATCTGTCTGCGCGCCGAAAGAGAAGGGGCAGGGAAAAGATGTTATTTAGAACGTCATGGGCGGGCGATGTGTGCGGAGCGACGTGTGAGTAGTTTTACGCATGCGTGGTGTATATATAGCAAACACACATGTGACTAGACTACGTTCGGTGTGCGGAGAGAGGAGTAAAAGTGACGGACGTGCGAACGAAGGTATGTGATTTTGAGACTTTGAGAAATTGGTGGCCTATACTGTCTAGAGAATGTTGGAGGATATATATGGTGACTAAGATTTACAGGAGGTTAGACTGTGTGACTCACATTATTTTTTGGTCTTTTTTTTTGCCTTGCAGACCCAAAATGAATGTCTTTATCAGTGATAAGGAATTCCTTGCGGAATTTATAGACCGGGTAAGGGAGCTGCCCGCTCTGTGGGAAACAAAAAACCCCATACATAGAAAAAAAGGGGTAAGAAAAGCAGCGCTGGAGAGCCTGCTCCCATTTGTGCATACCAAGGTGCCCACAGCAACAGCAAAACAGGTGGACACTAAAATTGGGAGCTTGAGAGGCACATACAGGACTGAATGCTCTAAGGTCCTGGCTTCTCAGAGGTCAGGAGCAGCAGCAGATGATGTGTATGTCCCGAATTTGTGGTACTACAGCAGGATGTCCTTTCTGGATGACCACATTGAGGCAAGGCCATCACTGTCCATTCTTCCCCCCAGACTTCCCTGCAGCCAACCTGAGCCTTCTCTGGAGCAAGAGGAGGCAGCCATCCTGGAAGAAGCTAATTTGGACATCTGGAGCCAGGTATAGTAATTAATGAAAAGGTATTCTGAGAAAATTAATGCAGGAAAAATAAGCCAATATGAAAAACAGAAACTATTTTGGGATACAAAAGTGAAATCAATATCTATAGACATTAGTCTGCCATAAATTGGGTGCAAAATAGTCAATCTGATGTAGTCCTAAAATGATTTGTCTTTTCTCTTGATGTACATTCAAATTGCTACATTCATGATCTCAAATTTGTGTGAAAAAAATAAACCAAAAAAATAAACTATGTCCCTTTTTCATACACAGGATGAAATCAGCCAGGAGGAGGGTCTGGAAACTGTCAGGCAGGAGGAGGCAGGGCCCACTGTGAGCCAGGAGGTGGCAGGGCCCAGTGGCAGACAGGAGGTGGCAGGGCCCAGTGGCAGACAGGAGGTGGCCGGCACGAGTAGAAGCACAAGATCTCAGGTGCCTCCCATCCGCCTTCCTAAAAGAAGCAGGAGGGACAGGACCACAAGTGAGGCAGCAATGGCCCTTATTAGAGAGGCACATGCCACCCTCCAGGAGCCCACATCCCCTGAAGAGGCCATTGCCGGCCTAGTTGAGGCCAAGTTCAAGGTGATGAGCATGGAGCAACACCTCCTATGCGAGCCCCTGCTCATCACCTTGCTGAACAAGGGGGTGATGGAGAGAATTACCCCCAATACGGCCATATGTGAGGTCGCACAGCTTTCCCAACCTCAACCTCCTCCTCTTCCACCTCCACCTTCTTCTTCTGCGCCACCCCCTTCTCCTCCACCTCCACCTTCTTCTTCTGCGCCACCCCCTTCTCCTCCACCTCCTTCTCCTCCTCCTGACAGGAGTACCACTCCAGTGGCCCAGCCTCCAGCCACACGCAGAAGGAAGGCTGCAGAGAAGGCTTCAGGGAAGGCTGCAGGGAAGGCTGCCAAGAAGATGAGGAAGTGATGGCCTTGCTTCATTGTGATCGGACAGAAGGCAGCCTGTTGTAGTACCACAGACTTGGGACATGTATATCACCTGCTGCTGTTCCTGACCTCTGGGAGTCCAGCATCAGATTGTGCTTCTCAAGCTCCCAATTTTAGTGTCCACACAGGGTTGATGTGTGCTCTGGGGTCCCAGGGATGCACAAATGGCAGCAGGTTCTCCAGCGCTGCCTTCTATTTATTTTGTTCTATACATGAATAAATGTTTTTTTGGTTTAAGTTCAAACTTGACTATGTGTTTTTAGAATAATTATTTATTTACCTTTGGAGTAAGCAGATACATTTGACCCAAAAAAAGAAAAGGGACAGATAACACCAAAAAAATCAGTAAAGGTGTTCTTTAAAAAAAATTGGGTGTAAACTTGACACAACAAAATAAAAAATAAAAAATGGGAGATCACTATCAAAACATCGACAAATTACAATTAACATCTGTCTAAAAAAAAAAAAAAAAAACATTAAAATATTCAGACGATCTTGCACGATATAATACAGCTAAATATTCTTAAGAGCAGCATGAAAAAGGTTTAAAATAGATAGTCAGAACTCTGTGTGAATATCAGCAGCAAAACATTCATTAGTTTTCATTATTGTAACATTCTAAAGAAGATTTAAATGCACAACATTTAAACGATGCAATAATTTACAGCGTGACGAATGTGCTATCTCCATTACGAAGGCTTGTTTTACCAGAAGATGCTTGATTCTGAGCATGCGCGCTTTTTGAAGAGTCGTAAAAGCATACACACGAACCATTTTCTCGTCGTAAAACAGGCCGACGAGAAATACGACGAGAAAATCTAGAATCCGGACGAGAAAATAGAGAGCAGGTTCTCTATTTTTCTCGTCGAGATTCACGGCAGTTTTCTCGTCGTAAAACCATACACACGAACGGTTTTCTCGACAATAAAGCTCTCTCGGCACTTTTCTTGTCTGTTTTGGACGAGAAACTCGGTCGTGTGTACGAGGCTTTAGACTTGTTGGGCATCAAAGTCCAGGACCACCCCATACCATCCTCAAGGAGACCCTTAACCAGAGAGATTCAACCGAACTCTCCTGGACATGCTTGGAACTTTAAATTCAGAAAAGAAACCGCATTGGAGCAAGCATGTCACCGCCATTGTGCACGCTTATAACAATACTGCAAATGATGCCACAGGGTACTCCCCTTATCGTCTAATGTTCAGACGGGAGGCCCGGTTACCAGTAGATCTGGCATTTGGCACCTCCTTGGACCATACCTCAGCAACCTCCCATAGAGGGTATGTAGATCGTCTGCGAAAAACCTGAAGCCCGCCTATGATAAGGCCCAAGCTACGTCGGACACAAGGGGACTGAGAAACAAATAATTTTGACCTCAAGGTCCGAGTGCAGGATTTACAACCAGGCGACAGGGTGCTGTTAAGGAATCTGGGTGTCCCTGGAAAGCACAAGTTAACTGACCGCTGGAAATCACACCCCTATGTCATTTGCAAGCAGCTCCCGGTGTACCAGATTAGGCCAGAAGGAAGTGTGGGCCCGCTAAACACTTGGCACTGCAATCATCTGCTTCCCCTAACAGAAGCAGTTCGTCTGTCACCGCTGCCAGACTCAGACGACTCCCTCTACTTCTCAAAGGTCACGACCGGTCACTAGGTCTCTGTCAGTGCCCCAGGTTGTGGACGATGAAGACGATGAGGAGATGGACTTAGACTGGCTGTGGCCACCTCAGTTGTCAGGGTCTACGACCCCCCCCTTTGTTTCTACCTGAAGTGACAGATGCTGGGACCCTCAGACCAGAGGCCCCTGAGTTTGTGCCTGAGAGTCCGTTCTCTGAGGAGATGGTAAATACTCAAGTTTCCATGCCGATGGAAGATCCTAAAGAGATCCCATCCTTTACAGAGGAAGATCTAGAAGCTGATATGAAGGAAGAAGAAGCTGTAGAAGAAACAGTCCAGTGTACCTGAAACACCAGAGCCAAAGGAACAGAGAGAGAAGAGTTATTCACCCACCAAAGAGACAAACTTATGACCAGTTGGGTGAAAGCTCTGAAGAGGCTGTGTTTACCTCAAAAAGGACCCTCGAGACGCCTGGTCCTTCCACCTCACCTTTAGTGGAGGACAACCCCGACTCACCCCCTAGAAAATATGGCTGGGCCATTCCAGTCACGGTGGCCTGTAGACAGAACAACCTCCCTTCCTATGCCCATTGGTGGGAGGTTCCTCTGTCAGGGTTTTATGAAAGTGCAAATTGCTTGATTTCTTGTGTATACTAACTGATCTTTTTCTCCTTGTATATGAACAAAGCATGTACCAGGTCATATACTGCCACTGTCTTTGGGGACCAAAGATTTCAAGTGGGGGGAGCTTGTAGCAAGGGGTTACGATTAAGCGTATCCAAAAAGACTACTTTGTGTTCCTACTTAAGAGGTTGGCTCCATCTGGTGTCGGTTTATGTTGTGACATTGAAGTTTGTTCAGTCCAATTGCATTATGGAACAAAGCATGGTGGGCATTGTAGTGCGAGAGGAAGTGACTCTATTGTCGTGGGTTGGATTGAGACTACAATACCCACAAGCCAGAGAGGGGACCGCCCTATGCTCCACAGCATCTGAAATCATCCATCCATCTGCACCTTGTGAGCGGCCGCGTGGCGAACCGGCGACATCTTTACCAGTGAGCCGAGGCTTCCAGCTGGGTGAGAGGGCACTTGCCTACCAACATAGTTGACTGAGCTGCAGGAGAGTGGTCTATATAATCCCACTTGTAGTTTCTGACACTTGCAGTGCCACAGATGGGGATCCTTTGCAACCGCGTGCAGTACAGCGGCCTGGAAAAACTAGCGGTTCCTTTGTTGCTATTTTACCTTCGCTAATTGATTACTTTTTCCTCGTTACATACTGATTGGAATACAATTAAATGCACCAACTGAGCTAGCAGAAGACCAGCTGAACTTAAAGGAACAGTCATCACCTTATCCCTTTTCAACGTTTACTGCAAAGGAATATGCACCAGTTAGAACTGCCCGCTAGAGGGAGCCATATAGCCATATGAACTCTAAGGCTTAATGTAACTGTTTGCGCTATATCTGTTGCTTGTTGTTTTAGTGATTTTGTGTGAGCCTTGGTGGAGAGGTGTCCCAGTGCCGGTGCCATAGTATTGGGAGATTCCTCCACCATACACTTACTCATATCTGACCCAGGTTATGGTAATTGGGTCTTGTGATTTAGAAACCTTGAACCAGTTATGTTTCATTGACTTTGCAGGGATCTGTGTATTGTCAATTTTATCAGGCAGAGTGCAGACCCAAAAACTAATACCAGCAGCTCCTACGGGGGTAGTGCTACATGTTGGGGCTCGTCTTGTTTCTGCGACTCTGCAATCAACCCCCCTAGAGGGAACCCCTGCCGGCACCAGGATGGACTCTGCTGCTGCAATTCAGTGGTGCAAAGAAGAAGGCGCCTGCTCAGACTTGAGCATGGTGATCGAACTTCAAGGAGAGGTTTGTTGTGGTTCTCTTTGTCATTGGGTCCCACAACCATATTTTTATCCAGTTGTGCCAAGGGGGGCTTGAGCCAAATTTCTGGGGTTGACAGGCAGAGTGCAGACCCAAAACTTATACCGGCAACTCCTACGGGGGTAGTGCTACAATACTATACTATACTAAAAATCAATGCTATGTACAACGGTGTGTACATGCTCTAACTTTCACTCAGTCAAAACAAAACTTATACACTTATTGTATTTTTTTTTGTTATTACTAGGGATGAGCTCGGTGTTCGAGTCGAACATAGGTTCGACTCGAACATCGGCTGTTCGCGCGTTCGGCGAACAACGAGCGATTTGGGCCGTTCGCGCCAAATTCGAGTGACGCGAACGGCCCACAATACACTGCGCCATCGCAGTGTAATCCCGGCGCTGTGATTGGCCAAGCATGCACTGTGACCCTGCATGCTTGGCCAATCACAGCGCCGGCAGCGAGGAGAGCAATGATTGGCCACAGGCAGGATGCCTGTGGCCAATTATAGCTGAGGGGGTTTAGTACACGCCCCACACTATAAAAGGCCGCCAGCGCGGCAGCCTTGTGTAGTGTGTTCCGGAGCAGGGAAAGTGAAGGATAGGCAGGGACAGTGTCAAATCTTGTCAAATCTATTCTTTGCTAAACCTTGTGTGTAGGGACAGAGAAGGATAGGCAGGGAGAGTGTCAGTGTCATATTCTTTGCTAAACCTTGTGTGTAGGGAGAGAGAAGGATAGGCAGGGAGAGTGTCAGTGTCATATACTTTGATAAACCTTGTGTGCAGGGAGAGAGAAGGATAGGCAGGGGACAGTGTCAGTGTCATATTCTTTGCTAAACCTTGTGTGCAGGGAGAGAGAAGGATAGGCAGGGAGAGTGTCAGTGTCATATACTTTGATAAACCTTGTGTGCAGGGAGAGAGAAGGATAGGCAGGGGACAGTGTCAGTGTCATTGTTGCTAAGCCTCCTGCACATTATACACCTGAAGTTAGCCCGTATTGCTGCTTTTTCCTGGTGTGTTACACCAACAGGATTTTGCCGCACTTACAGCGGGCGGAGGGTGCCTCCTGACCATATTACACCTTAACTTAGCCTGTATTGCTGCTTTTTCCTGGTGTGTTACACCAACAGGATTTTGCGGCACTTACAGCGGGCGGAGTGTGCCTCCTGACCATATTACACCTTAACTTAGCCTGTATTGCAGCTTTTTCCTGGTGTGTTACACCAACAGGATTTTGCGGCACTTACAGCGGGCGGAGTGTACCTCCTGACCATATTACACCTTAACTTAGCCTGTATTGCTGCTTTTTCCTGGTGTGTTACACCAACAGGATTTTGCGGCACTTACAGCGGGCGGAGTGTGCCTCCTGACCATACTACACCTTAACTTAGCCTGTATTGCTGCTTTTTCCTGGTGTGTTACACCAACAGGATTTTGCGGCACTTACAGCGGGCGGAGTGTACCTCCTGACCATATTACACCTTAACTTAGCCTGTATTGCTGCTTTTTCCTGGTGTGTTACACCAACAGGATTTTGCGGCACTTACAGCAGGCGGAGTGTGCCTCCTGACCATATTACACCTTAACTTAGCCTGTATTCTGCTTTTCCCATTTCCCTGCAGGCCATTAGAATGTCTGGAAGGCAAACAAGGAGAGGCAGACAGTCAGGAGCCAATAAAAGAGGGCAAGCAGGCTCTGTGTCTAGAGACAACAGTGCTGGTCGTGGACGCGGTGCATCGCCATCAGCACGTGGCCATGGGACACGCTTGTCCTTCTTTTCGGCAGCTGGACGTGTTGAGCCGCATCATGCCGAAGACTTGGTAGAGTGGATGACCAAGCCCTCCTCATCCTCCTCATCCTCCACATCCTCTCTCAGGAGGGAGGGGATGATGAGGTCACTGACTCCACGTGGGTGCCTAATAGGAGAGAGGAGGAGGAGGAGGATGAGGAGGAGGCACATCTCCAACGAGGCAGGATGCCCTCGGGGGGCCAGCGTAAGGGCAGCACACCGACGGAATCACACCGCAGAGCTCCGCCTGTGCAGGGCGCTGCCTCGGCCCGTTATTCAAAAAGTTCTTTGGTGTGGGCCTTTTTTGAGTCGAGTGCATCAGATCGCACAGCTGCTGTTTGCAACATATGTCTCAAGCGTATATCGCGTGGCCAAAACATCACCCGCTTGGGCACCACATGCTTGACCAGACATATGTTGACCTGCCATGCAGCTCGTTGGCAAGCCTACCTCAAAGACCCACATCAAAGAACAAAGCTGACCTCTTCTTGCACCGCATCAGCTGGGATCTCCAACCCCACTATACCTTCAGTCCTCTCTGAAACCTGCTCTGAGAGGAATGAAGGTGTAGAATTAGGTGTGTCACAGCCAAGTACTTGCGGGCAATCTGCTAGCAGTACACCGACGTCCGATTCTAGCATGCAAATTTCCCTGCCCCAGCTGCTGGACCGTCGAAAGAAGTTCACTCCCAGCCATCCACATGCCCAGCGGTTGAATGGTAGCTTGGCTAAATTGCTAGCGCTTCAACTGCTGCCTTTTCAGTTGGTAGACTCGGCCCCCTTCCGTGAGTTTGTGCAATGTGCGGTTCCTCAGTGGCAGGTTCCCAAACGCCACTTTTTCTCACGGAAGGCGATTCCGGCTCTCTACTGCCATGTGGAAGGCAATGTCTTGGCCTCGCTGGACAGGGCGGTCAGCGGTAAGGTGCATATTACCGCTGACTCATGGTCCAGCAGGCATGGACAGGGACGTTACCTTTCTTTCACGGCCCATTGGGTCACTCTTTTGGCAGCTGGGAAGGATGCAGGACAAGGTGCAGTAGTGTTGGAGGTTGTTCCACCGCCACGGCTCCAAAATGCTACTACTGGTTGTGGCACACCTCTGTCCTCCACCCCCTCCTCTTCTTCTTCCTCCGTGGCCTCTTCCTGTGCTTTGTCCTGGGAACCAGCGGTGCTCCGTAGGCGTTCAAGGGGCTACGCAAGTACGCAGGCAAAAAGATGCTGGTGTGTTTGGGGGACAGGAGCCACACTGGGGCAGAGGTTCTGTCTGCTCTGCAGGGGCAGGCCGAGAGGTGGTTGACGCCACGCCAGCTTAGGCCAGGAATGGTAGTTTGCGACAATGGCACCAACCTCCTTTCCGCTCTCCGACAGGGACAACTGACCCATGTGCCCTGTGTGGCTCACGTCCTTAACCTGGTGGTGCAGCGGTTCTTGGGCAGGTACCCGGGCTTACAGGATGTCCTGAGGCAGGCCAGGAAAGTCTGTGTGCATTTCCGCAGATCTTATAATGCCAGTGCTCGCCTGGCTGAGCTGCAAAAGGAGTTGAACCTGCCCAAGAACCACCTTATATGTGACATGCCCACCAGGTGGAACTCAACGTTGGCCATGCTGCAGCGGCTGCACACGCAGCAGAGGGCCATCAATGAGTACCTGTGCGACTACGGCACCAGGACAGGGTCAGGGGAGCTCGGGTTTTTTTCACCAAGCCTGTGGGGCATGATCAGGGATGCATGCACTGTCCTGGCACCATTTGAGGAGGCCACGAGGATGGTGAGCAGTGACAGTGCATGCATCAGTGACACTGTACCTCTTGTCCACCTGTTGGAACATACGCTGCGTGGAATAATGGACAGGGCACTTGAGGCAGAACAGAGGCAGGAAGAGGAGGACTTCCTTGCCTCTCAAGGCCCCCTTTACCCAGACAGTGTTCCTTCTGTCCCACCCATCGCACAGGAAGAAGAGGAGGAGGAGGATGAGGAGGAGGAGGATTGTGTCAGCATGGAGGTGGAGCCTGGCACTCAGCATCATCAGCAGCAGTCTTTTATGGATGATTTACAGTCCCAAGAAACCAGTGGACTTGTACGTGGCTGGGAGGAGGTGGCTGCGGATCATGTCGTCCTTAGTGACCCAGAGGACTCCGGACCAATGCCTCAGCTAACCTACGCTGCATGGCCTCCCTGATCCTGCAAAGTCTGCGGAAGGATCCTCGTATTCTTCGGATCAAGGAGAGGGACCATTACTGGCTGGCCACTCTCCTTGATCCACGGTACAAGGGTAAGGTTGCGGACCTTATCTTGCCGTCGCAGAGGGAGCAGAGGATGAGACAACTCCGGGAGGCCTTGCAGAAAGGTCTGTGCAATGCGTTCCCAGAGACTGGGAGGTTACAAACTCCTGGTCCTGGACAACGAGTTGCTGAGGCTTCGGTCAGTCAAAGAAGGAGCGGTGGGGAAGGTGGCCGTCTGACCGATGCGTTCAGACAATTCTTTAGTCCGCAGCCCCAAGGTATGATCGGTTCCAGCAACCATCGCCAGCGTCTGATATACATGGTGCAGGAATACCTAGGGGCAAGGTCAGACTTTGACACCTTCCCCACCGAAAATCCTCTGGCTTACTGGGTCTTGAGGATGGATCACTGGCCAGAGCTTGCACAGTATGCAATTGAGCTACTGGCCTGTCCTGCATCCAGCATTCTTTCAGAACGCACATTCAGTGCTGCTGGAGCATTTGTCACGGATCACAGGGTGCGCCTGTCCACCGACTCTGTTGATCGACTGACCTTCATAAAGATGAACCAGTCTTGGATCACCACCAGCTACCAAACACCTTAAGCTGATATAACAGACTAATTTATTTTCAAAATGTCACATCCCTTCAAGACTGATGCTGATGCTGAGAGACTGTCCTGTTATGTTGACTGACTATCCTCCTCCTCCTCAATGATCCGATTGATGATGATAGCTTGGAAGAACATTTTTGTTTCTGGGTGCCGCCACCAGTGGCTAAGGCCCAATTTTTCAGCCCCTGTTTAACAGGGGTGTGTTATTGCAATTTTTTATGCAATGCTTTGCAGCAGGGCTCATTCCTGCACTCCAACTAGAGTATCTGGGAGTGGTTGCAGTGTCGTGGCACCAGCACCAGTGGCTAAGGCCCAATTTTTCAGCCCCTGTTTAACAGGGGCGTGTAATTACAATTTTTGATGCAATACTTTGCAACAGGTCTCATTGCTGTGCTCCAAGTACAGTATCTGTGAGGGGTTGCAGTGTTGTGGCACCAGTGCCTAAGGCCCAATTTTTATGCCCCTGTTTAACAGGGGCATGTAATTAAAAAATTTTATGCAATGCTTTGCAGCAGGGCTCATTCCTGCACTCCAACTAGAGTAACTGTGAGGCCTTACAGTGTTGTGTCAACACCACCACCACCAAAGGCCCAATTTTTCAGCCCCTGTTCAACAGGGGCATGCAATTACAATTCTTGATCTAATAATTCACAGCAGTGCCCATTCATGCGCCCACCAAGACTAACTATGAGGCCTTACAGTGTTGTGTCAACACCACCACCACCACCACCACCAAAGGCCCAATTTTTCAGCCCCTGTTTAACAGGGGCGTGTAATTACAATTTTTGATGCAATACTTTGCAACAGGGCTCATTGCTGTGCTCCAAGTACAGTATCTGTGAGGGGTTGCAGTGTTGTGGCACCAGTGCCTAAGGCCCAATTTTTATGCCCCTGTTTAACAGGGGCATGTAATTACAATTCTTGATCTAATAATTCACAGCAGGGCCCATTCCTGCGCCCACCAAGACAAACTGTGAGGCCTTACAGTGTTGTGTCAACACCACCACCACCACCACCACCAAAGGCCCAATTTTTCAGCCCCTGTTCAACAGGGGCATGCAATTACAATTCTTGATCTAATAATTCACAGCAGGGCCCATTCATGCGCCCACCAAAAGTAACTGTGAGGGCTCACAGTGTTGTGGCAACACCAACATGTAAGGGGCAAATTTCAGCTGAGTATATACGGCAGGCCCCTACTTTCAAACATCCAACTTACAAACGACTCCTCCTTGCAAACGGAAGGATACAACAGGAAGTGAGAGGAAATCTACCCCTAGGAAGGCAAATTCTCTCCTGTAAGAGTTAATATGGGAAAAAAGTGTCTCCTCTCCACTGATGCTTTATCACCAATTCTTGTTTCAATAAAAACACCAAATTTTCAAAAAACATTTGTCATTAGGACTAGGGATGAGCTCGGTGTTCGAGTCGAACATACGTTCGACTCGAACATCGGCTGTTCGATCGTTCGCCGAACAACGAACGATTTGGGCCGTTCGCGCCTAATTCGCGGCCCACAATGCACTACGCCATCGCAGTGTCATCCAGGCGCTGTGATTGGCCAAGCATGCACTGTGACCCCGCATGCTTGGCCAATCACAGCGCCGGCAGCGAGGAGAGCAATGATTGGCCACAGGCAGGATGCCTGTGGCCAATTATTGCTGAGGGTGTTTAGTACACGCCCCACACTATAAAAGGCCGCCAGCACGGCGGCCTAGTGTAGTGTGTTCCGGAGCAGGGAAAGAGAAGCATAGGCAGGGACAGTGACATTTTTTTTTTCTTGCTTAACCTGGATTCCTTTAGTTTAGGGAAAGAGAAGGATAGGTAGGGAGAGTGTCAGTCTGTTTTACTGTGCTAAACCTTGTTTGTAGGGACAGGGAAGGACAGTGAGGGAAATTCTCCTTGTGCTATACTGTGCTAAAGCATTCATCATCAACCATCTTTAAAAAAACATTTTTTATAGGGACAGAAAACTATAGGTAGGGAGAGTGTCAGTGTGTTTTACTGTGCTAATCCTTGTTTGTAGGGACAGGGAAGGACAGTGAGGGAAATTCTCCTTGTGCTATACTGTGCTAAAGCATTCATCATCAACCATCTTTAAAAAAACATTTTTTATAGGGACAGAAAACTATAGGTAGGGAGAGTGTCAGTGTGTTTTACCGTGCTAATCCTTGTTTGTAGGGACAGGGAAGGACAGTGAGGGAAATTCTCCTTGTGCTATACTGTGCTAAAGCATTGATCATCAACCATCTTTAAAAAAACATTTTTTATAGGGACAGAAAACTATAGGTAGGGAGAGTGTCAGTGTGTTTTACTGTGCTAATCCTTGTTTGTAGGAACAGGGAAGGACAGTGAGGGAAATTCTCCTTGTGCTATACTGTGCTAAAGCATTCATCATCAACGATCTTTAAAAAAACATTTTTTATAGGGACAGAAAACTATAGGTAGGGAGAGTGTCAGTGTGTTTTACTGTGCTAATCCTTGTTTGTAGGGACAGGGAAGGACAGTGAGGGAAATTCTCCTTGTGCTATACTGTGCTAAAGCATTCATCATCAACCATCTTTAAAAAAAATTTTTTTATAGGGACAGAAAACTATAGGTAGGGAGAGTGTCAGTGTGTTTTACTGTGCTAATCCTTGTTTGTAGGGACAGGGAAGGACAGTGAGGGAAATTCTCCTTGTGCTATACTGTGCTAAAGCATTCATCATCAACCATCTTTAAAAAAACATTTTTTATAGGGACAGAAAACTATAGGTAGGGAGAGTGTCAGTGTGTTTTACTGTGCTAATCCTTGTTTGTAGGGACAGGGAAGGACAGTGAGGGAAATTCTCCTTGTGCTATACTGTGCTAAAGCATTCATCATCAACCATCTTTAAAAAAACATTTTTTATAGGGACAGAAAACTATAGGTAGGGAGAGTGTCAGTGTGTTTTACTGTGCTAATCCTTGTTTGTAGGGACAGGGAAGGACAGTGAGGGAAATTCTCCTTGTGCTATACTGTGCTAAAGCATTCATCATCAACCATCTTTGAAATCCTTGTTTTTTGGACAGTCAGGGAAATTGTCATTGTGCTATTCTGTGCGAAAGCAATCATCCTCAACCATATTTAGAAATCCTTAAGTAAAGGGACAGAGAAGGACACCTGAAGGTAGCCCTTATTGCTTTTTTCCCATCTCCCTGCAGGCCATCCATTAGAATGTCTGGAAGGCAAACAAGGAGAGGCAGACAGTCAGGAGGCAATAAAAGAGGGCAAGCAGGCTCTGTGTCTGGGGGCAACAGTGCTGGTCGTGGACGCGGTGCATTGTCATCAGCACATGGCCATGGGACACACTTGTCCTTCTTTTCGGCAGCTGGACATGTTGAGCCACATCATGCCGAAGACTTGGTAGAGTGGATGACCAAGCACTCCTCCTCCTCCTCATCCTCTCTCACCCAGGCTCAGGGTACTGGCAAAGCAGCTGCCAAAGCGTCCTCTTCCCTGGTATCAATGTCAGACTCATCATCAGTCACTCCTTCCCTAGACCCACCATGTCCTCCTCCTGAGGAGTCCCCCGAACTGTTTGAGCACAGTGTTGGGTACATGCTCCAGGAGGATGCCCAGCGTTTCGAAGGGTCTGATGATGAAACCCAGCTAGAGGAAGGCAGTAGCGTGAGAGCAGACAGAGGGGATGCTCAAGAAGGACACCAATCTGGCAGTCATGTTCCAGCAGCTGCAGCATACTGCCAGATTGGCTCCAGTGATGAGGAGGGAGGGGATGATGAGGTCACTGACTCCACGTGGGTGCCTAATAGGAGAGAGGAGGAGGAGGAGGATGAGGAGGAGGCACATCTCCAATGAGGCAGGATGCCCTTTGGTGGCCAGCGTAAGGGCAGTACACCGACGGAATCACACCGCAGAGCTCCGCCTGTGCAGGGCGCTGCCTCTGCCCGTCATTCAAAAAGTTCTTTGGTGTGGGCCTTTTTTGAGGCTAGTGCATCAGATCGCACAGCTGCTGTTTGCAACATATGTCTCAAGCGTATATCGCGTGGCCAAAACATCAGCCGCTTGGGTACCACATGCCTGACCAGACATATGTTGACCTGCCATGCAGCTCGTTGGCAAGCCTACCTCAAAGACCCACACCAAAGAACAAAGCGGACCTCTCCTTGCACCGCATCAGCTGGGATCTCCAACCCCACTATAACTTCAGTCCTCTCTGAAACATGCACTGAGAGGAATGAAGGTGTAGAATTAGGTGTGTCACAGCCAAGTACTTGCGGGCACTCTGCTAGCAGTACACCGACGTCCGATTCTAGCAGGCAAATTTCCCTGCCCCAGCTGCTGGACCGTCGAAAGAAGTTCACTCCCAGCCATCCACATGCCCAGCGGTTGAATGCTAGCTTGGCTAAATTGCTAGCGCTTCAACTGCTGCCTTTTCAGTTGGTAGACTCGGCCCCCTTCCGTGAGTTTGTGCAATGTGCGGTTCCTCAGTGGCAGGTTCCCAAACGCCACTTTTTCTCACGGAAGGCTATTCCGGCTCTCTACCGGCATGTGGAAGGCAATGTCTTGGCCTCGCTGGACAGGGCGGTCAGCGGTAAGGTGCATATTACCGCTGACTCATGGTCCAGCAGGCATGGACAGGGACGTTACCTTTCTTTCACGGCCCATTGGGTCACTCTTTTGGCAGCTGGGAAGGATGCAGGACAAGGTGCAGTAGTGTTGGAGGTTGTTCCACCGCCACGCCTCCAAAATGCTACTACTGGTTGTGACACACCTCTCTCCTCCACCCCCTCCTCTTCTTCTTCCTCCATGGCCTCTTCCTGTGCTTTGTCCTCTGAACCAGCGGTGCTCCGTAGCCGTTCAAGGGGCTACGCAAGTACGCAGGCAAAAAGATGCCATGCCGTGCTTGCGCTGGTGTGTTTGGGGGACAGAAGCCACACTGGGGCAGAGGTCCTGTCTGCTCTGCAGGGCCAGGCCGAGAGGTGGTTGACGCCACGCCAGCTTAAGCCAGGAATGGTGGCTTGCGACAATGGCACCAACCTCCTCTCCGCCCTCCGACAGGGACAACTGACCCATGTGCCCTGTGTGGCTCACGTCCTTAACCTGGTGGTGCAGCGGTTCTTGGGCAGGTACCCGGGCTTACAGGATGTCCTGAGGCAGGCCAGGAAAGTCTGTGTGCATTTCCACAGATCTTATAATGCCAGTGCTCGCCTGGCTGAGCTGCAAAAGGAGTTGAACCTGCCCAAGAACCGCCTTATATGTGACATGCCCACCAGGTGGAACTCAACGTTGGCCATGCTGCAGCGGCTGCACACGCAGCAGAGGGCCATCAATGAGTACCTGTGAGACTACGGCACCAGGACAGGGTCAGGGGAGCTTGGTTTTTTTTCTCCACGCCAGTGGGGCATGATCAGGGATGCATGCACTGTCCTGGCACCATTTGAGGAGGCCACGAGGATGGTGAGCAGTGACAGTGCATGCATCAGTGACACTGTACCTCTTGTCCACCTGTTGGAGCACACGCTGCGTGGAATAATGGACAGGGCACTTGAGGCAGAACAGAGGCAGGAAGAGGAGGACTTCCTTGCCTCTCAAGGCCCCCTTTACCCAGACAGTGTTCCTTCTGTCCCACCCATCGCACAGGAAGAGGAGGAGGAGGAGGAGGAGGAGGAGGAGGATTGTGTCAGCATGGAGGTGGAGGCTGGCACTCAGCATCATCAGCAGCAGTCTTTTAGGGATGATTTACAGTCCCAAGAAACCAGTGGACTTGTACGTGGCTGGGAGGAGGTGGCTGCGGATCATGTCGTCCTTAGTGACCCAGAGGACTCCGGACCAAATGCCTCAGCTAACCTACGCTGCATGGCCTCCCTGATCCTGCAAAGTCTGCGGAAGGATCCTCGTATTCTTCGGATCAAGGAGAGGGACCATTACTGGCTGGCCACTCTCCTTGATCCACGGTACAAGGGTAAGGTTGCGGACCTTATGTTACCGTCGCAGAGGGAGCAGAGGATGAGACAACTCCGGGAGGCCTTGCAGAAAGGTCTGTGCAACGCGTTCCCAGAGACTGGGAGGTTACAAACTCCTGGTCCTGGACAACGAGTTGCTGAGGCTTCGGCCAGTCAAAGAAGGAGCGGTGGGGAAGGTGGCCGTCTGACCGATGCGTTTAGACAATTCTTTAGTCCGCAGCCCCAAAGTATGATCGGTTCCAGCAACCATCGCCAGCGTCTGATAAACATGGTGCAGGAATATCTAGGGGCAAGGTCAGACTTGGACACCTTCCCCACCGAAAATCCTCTGGCTTACTGGGTCTTGAGGATGGATCACTGGCCAGAGCTTGCACAGTATGCAATTGAGCTACTGGCCTGTCCTGCATCCAGCGTTCTTTCGGAACGCACATTCAGTGCTGCTGGAGGATTTGTCACGGATCACAGGGTGCGCCTGTCCACCGACTCGGTTGATCGACTGACTTTCATCAAGATGAACCAGTCTTGGATCACCACCAGCTACCACACACCTGATGCTGATATAACAGACTAATTGATTTTAACATGTCACATCCCTTCAAGACTGATGCTGATGCTGAGTGCCTGTGCTGTTATGTTGACTGGCTATCCTCCTCCTCCGAGTCCTCAATGATACGATTGATGATGATAGCTTGGAAGATCATTTTTGTTTATGGGTGCCGCCACCAGTGGCTAAGGCCCAATTTTTCAGCCCCTGTTTAACAGGGGCGTGTAATTACAATTTTTGAAGCAATACTTTGCAACAGGGCTCATTGCTGTGCTCCAAGTACAGTATCTGTGAGGGGTTGGAGTGTTGTGCCACCAGTGCCTAAGGCCCAATTTTTCAGCCCCTGTTTAACAGGGGCGTGTCATTACAATTTTTGAAGCAATACTTTGCAACAGGGCTCATTGCTGTGCTCCAAGTACAGTATCTGTGAGGGGTTGCAGTGTTGTGCCACCAGTGCCTAAGGCCCAATTTTTCAGCCCCTGTTCAACAGGGGCATGTAATTACAATTCTTGATCTAATAATTCACAGCAGGGCCCATTGCTGCACCCACCAAGAGTAACTCTGAGGGCTTACAGTGTTGTGGCAATGCCACCACCACCACCACCACGAAAGGCCCAATTTTTCAGCCCCTGTTCAAAAGGGGCATGTAATTACAATTCTTGATCTAATAATTCACAGCAGGGCCCATTCCTGCACCCACCAAGAGTAACTCTGAGGGCTTACAGTGTTGTGGCAACACCACCACCACCACCACCACCACGAAAGGCCCAATTTTTCAGCCCCTGTTCAACAGGGGCATGCAATTACAATTCTTGATCTAATAATTCACAGCAGGGCCCATTGCTGCACCCACCAAGAGTAACTGTCAGGGCTTACAGTGTTGTGGCACCAGCACCACCATCAAAGGCCCAATTTTTACTACCACTGTTCAACAATTATATGTAATTACAATTCCTGATATAATAGTTGACAGCAGGGCGTTCCAGCACCAACCAAGAGTAACTGTGAGTGCTTACAGTGTTGTGCCAACACCAACAACTAAGGGGCCTATTTCTGCAGAGTATATACGGCAGGTCCCTACTTTCAAACATCCAACTTACAAACGACTCCTACTTGCAAACGCAAGAAGACAACAGGAAGTGAGAGGAAATCTACCCATAGGAAGGAAAATTCTCTCCTGTAAGAATTAATATGGGAGAAAGGTGTCTCCTCTGTACTGATGCTTTATCACCAATCCTTGTTTCAAGAAAAACACCACATTTCAAAAACAGTTGTCATTGGGACGGAAAGTGAGGTGAAATGTTCTGAACAGGGGCACAGACAGCAAAACAAATGTTACAGGGGTGATAACCCTTACCTATGTTTTCCAAAAAGTTTAAAAATAGATTTTTGGGCTGGAGCTACACTTAAACAATGTACCTGTTCAAAATTACAAACACATTCTACATAAGAACAAACCTACAGTCCCTGTCTTGTATGCACCGCCTGTATACGGCTGTTCAGAGTATATAGGGCCTTTTTTATTTTGTGTGCGGTGTTCCCCTTAATATCCATACAAGACCCAAAGGGGCTGGTAATGGGCTGGGGTAGGGGGGGGGGGGGTCATGGGGTAGCTATGCCATTTTTCTTAAAGATTTTCATCCATATTACCGGGACCAGACATTACATTAAAGCCGCAAGCAGTTTTAAATGGCTTTTTTTTTCCTTTAGAAGTGTCATTTTGTGCAGGGACAGTTCTAAACACGGGAAACACGTGGCACTTCACAGGCATACTTTAGACACCCCCCAGGTACGATATTTAAAGGAATATTTGACTTTTTTTTTTTCACTTTATGCATCATTAAAATGACTGCTCCCGAAAAACGACCGTTTTTAAAACTTCTTTTTGCATTGATACATGTCCCCTGGTGCAGAACCCGGGTTCCCAAACCCTTTTTAGGACAATAACATGCATAATAGTCATTATAATTAGCACTTTAGAATTCGAACGTTCGCATCCATTGTATTTAATAGGGTTCTAATGTTCGTACAAACTTTCGGTCCGTTCGCGGGTTCTGGTGCGAACCGAACCCGGGGGTGTTCGGCTCATCACTAATTAGGACGGAAAGTGAGGTGAACTGTTCTGAACAGGTGCACACTGCACAGACAGCAAAACAAATGTTACAGGGGTGATAACTCTTCCCTATGTTTTCCAAAAAGCTTAAAAATAGATTTTTTGGCTGGAGCTACACTTAAACAATGTACCTGTTCAAAATTACAAACAGATTCTACATAAGAACAAACCTACAGTCCCTGTCTTGTATGCACCGCCTGTATACGGCTGTTCAGAGTATATAGGGCCTTTTTTATTTTGTGTGCGGGGTTCCCCTTATCCATACAAGACCCAAATTGGCTGGTAATGGGCTGGGGTAGAGGGGGGGGGGGTGTGTGATGGGGTAGCTATGCCATTTTTCTTAAAGATTTTCATCCATATTACCGGGACCAGACATTACATTAAAGCCGCAAGCAGTTTTAAATGGCTTTTTTTCCTTTAGAAATTTAATTTTGTGCAGGGACAGTTCTAAACACGGGAAACATGTGGCACTTCACAGGCATACTTTAGACACCCCCCAGGTACGATATTTAAAGGAATATTTGACTTTTTTTTTTTCACTTTATGCATCATTAACCACTTAAGCCCCGGACCATTTCGGGCCATTAGGACCAAGCCTGTTTTTGGGATTCGGCACTGCGCTGCTTTAACTGTAAATTGTGCGGACATGCAATGTTGTACCCAAATGAAATTTGCGTCCTTTTCTTCCCACAAATAGAGCTTTCTTTTAATGGTATTTGATTGCCTCTGCGATTTTTATTTTTTGCGATATAAATGGAAAAAGAACGAAAATTTTGAAAAAAAAAGATATTTTCTACTTTTTGTTATAAGAAAAATCGAATAAACTCAATTTTAGTCATACATTTAGGCCAAAATGTATTCAGCCACATGTCTTTAGTAAAAAAAATGTCAATAAGCATATATTTATTGGTTTGCGCAAAAGTTATAGCGTTTACAAACTAGGGTACATTTTCTGAAATTTACACAGCTTTAAATTTATGACTGCCTATCTCATTTCTTGAGGTGCTAAAATGGCAGGGCAGTACAAAACCCCCCCAAATGACCCCATTTTGGAAAGTAGACACCCCAAGGAAATTGCTGAGAGGCATGTTGAGCCCATTGAATATTTTTTTTTTTTGTCCCAAGTGATTGAATAATGACAAAAAAAAAAAATTACAAAAAGTTGTCACTAAATGATATATTGCTCACACATGCCATGGTTATATGTGGAATTGCACCCCAAAATACATTCTGCTGCTTCTCCTGAGTACGGGGATACCACATGTGTGGGACTTTTAAGGAGCCTAGCCACGTACGGGACCCCGGAAACCAAGCACCGCCTTCAGGATTTCTAAGGGCGCAAATTTTTGATTTCACTCCTCACTACCTATCACAGTTTCGAAGGCCATAAAATGCCAAAATAGCACAAAACCCCCCCAAATGACCCCATTTTGGAAAGTAGACACCCCAAGCTATTTACTGAGAGGCATGTTCAGTCCATGGAATATTTTATATTTTGCCACAAGTTGCGGGAATATGACAAACTTTTTTTTTTTTTGCACAAAGTTGTCACTAAATGATATATTGCTCACACATGCCATGGGCATATGTGAAATTACACCCCAAAATACATTCTGCTGCTTCTCCTGAGTACGGGGATACCACATGTGTGGGACTTTTTGGGAGCCTAGCCGCGTACGGGACCCCAAAAACCAAGCACCGCCTTCAAGGTTTCTAAGGGCATAAATTTTTGATTTCACTCCTCACTACCTATCACAGTTTTGAAGGCCATAAAATGCCAAGATGGCACAAAACCCCCCCAAATGACCCCATTTTGGAAAGTAGACACCCCAAGCTATTTGCTGAGAGGCATGTTGACCCCATTGAATATTTTTTTTTTTGTCCCAAATGATTGAATAATGACAAAAAGAAAAAAAAATGTACAAAAAGTTGTCACTAAATGATATATTGCTCACACATGCCATGGTTATATGTGGAATTGCACCCCAAAATACATTCTGCTGCTTTTCCTGAGTACGGGGATACCACATGTGTGGGACTTTTTGGGAGCCTAGCCGCGTACAGGGCCCCAAAAACCAAGCACTGCGAACGCTGCAGTTATGTGTGTTGTGTTTGGTAAGTGACAGTGATCGATCGATACTGCACTTGGGTGGGCTGGGCTGGGCTGGGCTGGGCGGAGGGGCTAAACGCAGGCGCTAGCAGGTATCTGGGCTGATCCCTCTAACACTGCGTTTTTGGGAATCCTAAACCGCTGGGGATGCTAGTATATATCTGATCAGATCTGATCAGATACTATACCACTAAGGGGGTGTATGCTTTGCGCGTGGGTGTTAGCGTTACTGTCACTAACCTAACACTGCCTGGGGCGACGCAGACCCTCTCTGGCGCTAAAACCTAATTGATCTCACCCGCCGGGCGATCAGGGGGGTTAAACCTTTATTGGGTTATATACGGCGGGTGCCCTGATGCTATAAAAAGCAAACTAATCAACCAGCGTCACCCGTAACCTTTATATGGTGATCACTGGTGAAAGGGTTAACTAGGGGCAATCAGGGGGTTAAAACCTTTATTAGGTTAAATATGGGGGTACCTGACACTATATAAAAACCTGACGGGTAACCTAAATAACTAAATAACTTACTGGCTAACCAGTGACACCAGTGACGCTTATACGGCGATCACTGGTGAAAGGGTTAACTCTAGGGGCAATCAGGGGGTTAAAATAATATATGGGGGTACCTGACACTAATAAAAACCTGCGGCGAACCTAAAAAAAAATAACTGCCTATCTAAAACACCAGAGACACGAATACAGCGATCGGAAAAACAATCGCTTAGTGACGCTGAAGTTAGGGGGTGAAAGGGTTACCTGGGGGGTGATCAAGGGGTTAAACCTTTATTAGGGGGGGGTTAGGGGGCTACCCTGGACCTAAAGGGGCCTAATCCTAACTGCCCTGCAACTTTTTACAATCACAGATGACACTAAATGCAGTGATCAGTAAAATAAATGATCACTGCAATCAGTGACACTGTGATTGGGGGCTTTGGGGTGACCTGGGGGGTGATCTGGGGGTGACTGGGGGGTGATTTGTGTGCCTATGTGTACCTACGTGTCAGTGGACTGTTAGTGCACTAACCTGCTTCCTCTCTGCTCGGCGCCGGGAACGAAAAGACCGCGGCGAGGGAGATGACATCACTTCCTCCAGCCTTGTTTACATCACTTGGCGGAGGAAGCATTTTCATTGGCCGGGAGCGATCGCGAGGGGGGGGGCGGAATCGAGCGGCCGCCCCCTCATGCCTGATCGCTCCCGAACACTTAACGGCCGCTCACTGCAGTGAAGGGGGGTCCGGATGGACCCCCCAACTGCACAAAGGCGATCACGTAGATCTACGTGATTCTGCCTGTCCGTGCCATTCTGCCGACGTAAATCGGCGGTGGGCGGTCGTTAAGTGGTTAAAATGACTGCTCCAGAAAAACGGCCGTTTTTAAAACTTCTTTTTGCATTGATACATGTCCCCTGGTGCAGAACCCGGGTTCCCAAACCCTTTTTAGGACAATAACATGCATAATAGTCGTTATAATTAGCACTTTAGATTTCGAACGTTCGCATCCATTGTATTTAATAGGGTTCTAAAGTTCGTGCGAACTTTCGGTCCGTTCGCGGGTTCTGGTGCGAACCGGAACCCGGGGGTGTTCGGCTCATCACTAGTTATTACAAAGACATGTAATAAAAATTTTCTTCAAAATGTATAACTAAGTTTTATTTATTTTTGTTTTTATTTTGAAATGTTTTAAAGCAGACATTATAAAAATGTATTAATAATTTGTTAAATTTTATGTTTTTGTGTATTATAAATTCTCATGAGTTTAAAAAATGTACATCAAATATACTTGCCTGCTCTGTGTAATGGTTTTGCACAGAGCAGCCCAGATCCTCCTCTTCTTGGGTCTCTCACTGGCACTCCTGGCCCCTCCCTCCTGCCACCACAGCAAGCAGTTTGCCATGAGGGCCCCCCAGGCCGAGTTGCAGCTCTGTGTATCCATTCAGACACGGAACCACTTGTCAATAAACCGATGCATGTCCAGTTCTGCTCTCTAACGGTCAGTGTGAGGAGAGGAGGGAGTCAGTGCAGCAGCGCGAGTGGGCAGGATCTAAAGTGCTCATGTATATATGTATGTGGCCATGCTGTGTAAAAGTCTCACACGTATTTCCATACTCAGGAATGTTTTTTGAGTTGTAATTTTTACTATGTTAATGCAATGTCTTATAAATATCTTATCAATTCTCAACTTTTTTTTTAATTAACCACTTCAGCCCTGGAAGAATTTCCCCCCCCCCCCCCCCTTCCTGACCAGGCCATTTTTTGCGATTCGGCAATGCGTTGCTTTAACTGACAATTGCACGGTCGTGTATCGTTGCACCCAAACAAAATTGACGTCCTTTTTTCCCACAAATAGTTTTCTTTTGGTGGTATTTGATCATCTGTGGTTTTTATTTTTTGCTCTATAAACTTAAAAAAAATGCAATAAGCGTATATTGATTCCGAAGCTCCCTTTTTGTTTATCCCCCTCCAGGCTCCTGTACAATCTGTTATCTCGGCTGACTCAACCCCCCGCCCCCCCCCCCATCAGCAGTGCGGTGTGCTGAGAAATCCGGGAGGCGGAGCTCCCTGTAGCTCCTGTTGGGCTGGCTACTGCTCATACTACAGGAAGGGAGGAGGTGAACTGAGTTTCTTTCTGAGAAGTCTCCTTGGGTGGAAAGCTGCACATTTTCAGGATTTCTTTCAGGTGATGCAGTGAAGGGTTAAGGCCCCATGCACACGAGACGCTGTTATTTGCTGTTGAACGCGCGTTCAGAGACAGTTGGACGCTTTTTTCAACTGCTCCTGAACCCATTCAATATTATCCTATGTGTCCATGCACACACTCTCGTTTTTTGGCGTTTACAAGCAGTTGCGTTTAACCTCGTTTTTCCAGAAGCAAAAAAATGGGTTCAGACGCAAAAGTTTTACACGTTTCAGACGTTAAACGCTGCTAAACGCGGTACCGGCGTTTTGCCGCGTTTGTGTTTATAAGCGTTTTTAAAGGTGACCCATTTTTTAACATTCGAAATCTCAAAAATGATGGCAAATGATGAAAAACTATTAAAAAATATAAAAGAAAACTGTAATTGCTTGCATTGCGGACAATCCACAACTTGTGGCAGGTAACGTGGCAAGTGGACAATCAACAACTTGTGTCAGGTGATGTGGCCAGGTGACGTGGCCAGGTGACGTGGCAAGTGGACAATCCACAGCTTGTGGCAGGTGACGTGGCCAGGTGACGTGGCAAGTGGACAATTCACAACTTGTGGCAGGTGATGTGGCACGTGATGTGGCCAGGTGACGTGGAAAGTGGACAATCCACAACTTGTGGCAGGTGACGTGGCTAGATGACGTGGCAGGTAACATGGCAAGTGGACAATTCACAACTTGTGGCAGGTGACGTGGCCAGGTGACGTGGCACGTGATGTGGCCAGGTGACATGGCAAGTGGACAATCCACAACTTGTGGCAGGTGACGTGGCAGGTGACGTGGCAAGTGGACAATCCACAACTTGTGGCAGGTGACGTGGCACGTGATGTGGCCAGGTGACGTGGCAAGTGGACAATCCACAACTTGTGGCAGGTGACGTGGCCAGCTGACGTGGCAGGTAACGTGGCCAGGTGACGTGGCAAGTGGACAATCCACAACTTGTGGCAGGTGACGTGGCACGTGATGTGGCCAGGTGACGTGGCAAGTGGACAATCCACAACTTGTGGCAGGTGACGTGGCCAGGTGATGTGGCCAGGTGACGTGGCAAGTGGACAATCCACAACTTGTGGCAGATGATATGGCAAGTGATACGCTAAATACAAGTACACTGCTGCTCTCTCAGCTGCTGCTACTCACTCTGGTCTCACAAACTGGCTGAAATTGTTAAAATTTACTCTTTTTTGAGCTTGGGGAGGGTCTATGATGAAACGCTTATAAACGCAAACGCGGTTAAACGCCGCTAAACGCGGCCGCAAACGCGGGAAAACGCGCGTTTATAAACGCCGGTTTCAGCGTTTAAAAACGTGTGTTCAGCAGAGTTTGCACCTGCGTCTCGTGTGCATGGGGCCTAAGGCGACAGGGGAATCGGACGAGATAGTGAGTGGGGGGGGGGGGGGGGAATCTGCTGCCAATCACAATTGACAAGTATTTCCCAAGCCTGCACACATGACTATCTATGCAAACATCCCCAATCCTCAGTATAGATAATGTGAAGGTAATGTATGACCAGTCATGTAACCCTGTGTGTATGTTGCATGTTTACACCTCTAAATGTACAGACTCAGAGCCTGTAAAAACACAGGGATACATGAATGGTCATCAATTACCTTCAGATCATCTGTACATACAGAGTGCTAGGGGCTGGATTATATAGATATGCATTTACAGTTTATAACAGGAGATTGTTGTCATTGAGTAGTATTTTTCTATAATTTATTGTTGTATATATTAGTAGGTGAGCACAAGAGTTTTTTATGATTAGACATCACTATCTGACCACTTCTCAGCCCCCAGCTTACATTCCCCCCCCCCCCCCCAGGCCACTTCATACATCCAGATGGCAGACATAACTCAGACCTGCTTTTTACCCCCCCCCCCAGCTGAGGGACATCATTCCATAGTACCCTCCACATTCCTCTCCTGTACATACTACCCCCGTCATACCCTCCGCACTCCTCTCTTGTACATACTGCCCCATCATACCCTCCACATTCCTCTCCTGTACATACTGCCCCCATCATACACTCTGCATATATCTCCTGCAGATTCAGATGTAAAGGGGGTCTCTTGTGATATAAAATATATGTATAGTGTATACTACATAAAAATTGCTGTGCATTGCTTTGCACAGAGGTAATGAATTTAATGTACTACAACATTAAAAAAAAAATTGGTGTGCGCTGCTAAAGTGTTCGGGTTCGGCTTGGCGAAAAGGTGGCAACCCTATCTATGACACCCGGGTCTTCGGTCCTCCTGATAGTAGCAGAACAGCAGCAGGATGAGACAACCCTCAGGCTCCTCGGTTGGTACGGAAGGCTCTTTGGGGTAATACAGGCCTAGGCTTCAGGCCCTGTATTCTCAGCAGACTCAGCACAGAGTTCCACTTGCTGGGCGGGCGGTTTCCAAAGAGAACGTACTCCGGTCCGCCCCCTGGTTAAATACCCCGCCCCAGCAGTCCTTGCGCGGGGAAATGCATCCTGGGTATGGTAGTCTCTGGGCCTTAAAACAAACACCCGCTACACACTCCCCCCCACTTAAAATTTTTGGTCCCCAAAGATAAAGAAATAACACTACCCACAAGTAACAGTTTACAGTTGCAAAGGAGCTGGGCAGGGGAACCTCCCACCAAACTTGGTAAGGGAGGTTGTCTTGTCTACAGGTCACATTGGTGGAAGTGACCTGCCTAACTGTGCCAGAGAGTGAGCTGGGGTTACCCTCCACTAAATGCACAGTGGAGGGGCCAGGTTTGTCTATTGTCCTTCTTGCAGTTACAACTGTATCCTCAGAACATTCTCCCATCTGAGTGTAGGTTCGTTTTCGGGGAGGACGAATAGCTCTCTTCACTCTTTGTTCCCTGGGAATTGAGGCATCAGGTACACTGGGCTCTTCCATTCTTCCTTCCACTTGGTCAGGTGTAATGGTTCCTGCTGCTTCAGGGGCATCCAATTCTGGTGCAGAGGGGTACAAAGAATCTCTTGGATCTTCGGCTGGGATTGACTCCAGGGCATCTTCCCACTCCTCAGAGTACAGGATGGAATGAACTCAGCAGCTTCAGCATTCAAGGTGCCTTCAATGGTAACTTCACAGGGTGCAGGATCCATGACCATGGGTTCAGTTGTCTGAGTGGGCCACAGCCATCTCAGTTCCATTTCCTCATCTTCACTCTGGTTTGAGGCATTCATCTCTCCTGACTGAGTGGTCTAAGATCTGGTGTTGGGCCTAGGAGTATTGAAGGTTGAAGGTGATTCAGGAGAATCCAGAGTAGAAGGTATCCGGACTGCTTCGGAGAGAGGCAATAAGTGGTTCCTGTGCCAGGTTTTCAGAGGTCCCACTTGGCCTTCAGGTTTCAGCTGGTACACTGGCAGGCCAGGCAATTTTTTACAGATCACGTATGGCTGTGATTTCCATCTATCAGCAAGCTTATGCTTCCCTGGAACACCAAGATTCCGCAACAACACTCTGTCTCCTGGTTGCAAGTCATGGATCCAAACTCTGAATTCCATTTTATTCCGGGCCCCTCTCTGGTCAGAGGTGGCTTGTGCCTTCTCATAAGCCAGCCTTAAGCTTCTCCGTAGCCGGTCCACATATCCCTTGTGGGAAGCAGCCGATGTGTGGTCTATCGAGGTACCCAAAGGCCAGATCTACAGGTAGCCTTGCTTCTCTGCCAAACATTATTCTGTAAGGGGAGTACCCGGTGACATCACTAGTTGTGCTATTATAGGCATGCACTATGGCAGCTATATGCTTGCTCCAATGCTGCTTTTCCTCACTACTAAGGGTTCCCAGCATATTCAACAAAGTTCTGTTAAACCTTTCTGGTTGGGAATCTCCTTGTGGGTGATAGGGGGCTGTGCGGGTCTTCTTTATCCCTAGGGAATCCAGTCATTTCCGGATTAGTCGACTTTCAAAGTACCTCCCTTGATCTGAATGAAGGCATTGAGGTAATCCGTAGTGTACGAAATACTTCTCTACAAGTATCTTGGCCACAGTGGAAGCCTTCTGGTCTTTAGTTGGAAAGGCCTGTGCGTAACGGGTGAAATGGTCGGTTATCACCAGAACATTTCCATGGCCCCCCAAGTCAGGTTCCAGACAAAGAAAATCAATGCATACCAAGTCCAAATGTCCTTGACTTTGCAGGTGGCTCCATTGGGGCAGCTTGATGAGGCAGTGTTTTCCTTTGTATGCAGCGAGCACATGAGTGACAGTATTCCTCTACTTCAGCCCGCATACAGGGCCAATAGAATCTGCTCCTTATAAGCTGAAAGGTTCTCTCGGCTCTGAGGTGGAAATGGTGGTCATGTAGGGCAATCATGACAGTCCTTCGGTGTTTCTCTGGCAGGAATAGTTGCCAATTGTCTTCCAGGTCATCAGAGGGGCCCCTTCGGTAGACCACCCCTTGATGCACCTGCAACCTGTCCCATTCCTTGCGCAGGCCTCCTTTGAGGGATCATGTAAGAGTCTGTCCGGATCCTGATCTTCCAGGGCTTCCAAAGCCAATTTCCCCAATTGGTCTTCCAGCTGGTCCCGTCTTATATCCTTTTTGGATAATTTGGGCAAGTCCTTCTTCACCAATCTGAGTGACATCACAATAGTATTTAGGCACTCCAACAGCTGAGACTCCAATTTCTTCTTCCCTGCATCCTCCACTAGTCTGAAGCTCTGCCCCCTGACACAAAGTCCGTACCCCCTCTGGGGTTACCTGGGTCCAGTCGTCTGCCATGCAAGTGGGAGCATGAGATCTTCAGGACAAGGCATCAGCATCTCGGTTTCCAGTCCCAGGCCTGTACTTCAGGCTGAAATTGAACCCTGAGAGGGCTGCCAACCAACGGTGTCCGGTGGCGTCTAGTTTTGCGGTGGTTAAAAGGTAAGTGAGTGGGTTATTGTCTGTCTTAACCACAAAGTCAGCTCCATACAAGTAGTCCTTCAGTTTGTCTACCACTGCCCAATTTAGGGCCAGAAATTCCAACTTGTGGGTGGGGTAATTCTTTTCAGCTGGGGTTAAACTCCTACTCACATAGGCAACGGGTCTTAGCTGCTCTTCATACTCTTGATACAGTACTCCTCCCAAACCATCATGGCTGGCATCCACGTGTAATTCATAGGTCTTTTGGGTGTCCGCATAGGCCAAAACGGGGGCAGTGGTCCATCTCTCTTTCAGCTTAATGAAAGCTTCTTCACACTTCCCAGTCCACTGGTCTTCCACTGACTCTCCCGGCTTCCTGGGACCGGAGTCATCCTCCTCTCCATCTGTCTTCAACAGCTCATTCAGAGGCTTGGTAATTTTTGCAAACCCCTCCACAAATCTGCGATAGTAGGAGCAGAACCCCAAAAATGACCTAAGCTCAGTCACTGTGGTGGGCCGGGGCCAGGAGGTAACTGCCTCCAATTTGTTGGGATCTGTGGATACTCCTTCTTCAGACACTATGTGTCCCAGGTAATGGACTGAAGACTGATAGAATTGACACTTCTCCCTGGAAAGCTTGAGCCACTCATCACTGAGTCTCTTCAAGACCTTCTCTAACCTCTCCTCATGCTCCTCCAGAGTCTTCCCAAAGACGATGATGTCATCCAGGTATACTAAGACTTCAATGAGGTTCATGTCTCCCACGGTCTTCTCAATCAACCGCTGGAAAGTGGCAGGAGCTCCCGACAGATCTTGAGGCATCCGGTCGAACTCATAGAACCCCACTGGGGTGATGAAGGCAGTCTTCTCTCTATCTTCTGGGTGCATTGGGATTTGATAGTACCCACTCTTCAGGTCCATTACACTAAACCATTTAGCTCCAGATAGACTCTGCAGGGCATCCTCTATTCTTGGTGTGGTGTATTGATCAGGTATTGTCTTCCTGTTGAGAGTCCTGTAGCAGTGGTAATTTTGGCAGCAAATTTCGATTTAGTTTTAGTCTTAGTCTTGGGTAGGTATGAGCTCGGTGTTCGAGTCGAACATACGTTCAACTCGAACATCGGCTGTTCGATCGTTCGACGAAGATCGAACTATTTGGGCCGTTCGTGACAAATTCGAGTGACGCGAACAGCCCACAATACACTGCGCCATCGCAGTGCAATCCCGGCGCTGTGATTGGCCAAGCATGCACTGTGACCCCGCATGCTTGGCCAATCACAGCGCCGGCAGCTAGGAGAGACATAATTGGCCACAGACAGGTTGCCTGTGGCCAATTATAGCTCAGGGGGTTTAGCACACGCCCCACATATAAAAGGCTGCCAGCGCGGCGGCCTTGTGTAGTGTGTTCCGGCGCAGGGAAAGAGAAGGATAGGCAGGGACAGTGTCATTGTGCTATTCTTTGTGCTATTATTGTGTGTAGGGAGAGAGAAGGATAGGGAGGGAGAGTGTCAGTGTCATATTCTTTGCTAAACCTTGTGTGCAGGGAGAGAGAAGGATAGGCAGGGGACAGTGTCAGTGTCATATTCTTTGCTAAACCTTGTGTGCAGAGAGAGAGAAGGATAGGCAGGGAGAGTGTCAGTGTCATATTCTTTGCTAAACCTTGTGTGCAGGGAGAGAGAAGGATAGGCAGGGGACAGTGTCAGTGTCATATTCTTTGCTAAACCTTGTGTGCAGGGAGAGAGAAAAATAGGCAGGGGACAGTGTCATTGTTGCTAAGCCTCCTGCACAGTATACACCTGAAGCTAGCCCGTATTGCTGTGTTTTCCTGGTGTGTTACACTAACAGGCATTTGCAGCACTTACAGCGGGCGGAGTGTGCCTCCTACACATTATACACCTGATGCTAGCCCGTATTGCTGTGTTTTCCTGGTGTGTTACACTAACAGGCATTTGCAGCACTTACAGCAGGCGGAGTGTGCCTCCTGCACATTATACACCTGAAGCTAGCCCGTATTGCTGTGTTTTCCTGATGTGTTACACTAACAGGCATTTGCAGCACTTACAGCGGGCGGAGTGTGCTTCCTGCTAAATATACACCTGAAGCTAGCCCGTATTGCTGTGTTTTCCTGGTGTGTTACACTAACAGGCATTTGCAGCACTTACAGCTTGCAGAGTGTGCTTCCTGCTAAATATACACCTGAAGCTAGCCCGTATTGCTGTGTTTTCCTGGTGTGTTACACTAACAGGCATTTGCAGCACTTACAGCGGGCGGAGTTTGCTTCCTGATAAATATACACCTGAAGCTAGCCCGTATTGCTGTGTTTTCCTGGTGTGTTACACTAACAGGCATTTGCAGCACTTACAGCGGGCGGAGTGTGCTTCCTGCTAAATATACACCTGAAGCTAGCCCGTATTGCTGTGTTTTCCTGGTGTGTTACACTAACAGGCATTTGCAGCACTTACAGCGGGCGGAGTGTGCTTCCTGCTAAATATACACCTGAAGCTAGCCCGTATTGCTGTGTTTTCCTGGTGTGTTACACTAACAGGCATTTGCAGCATTTACAGCGGGCGGAGCGTGCTTCCTGCTAAATATACACCTGAAGCTAGCCCGTATTGCTGTGTTTTCCTGGTGTGTTACACTAACAGGCATTTGCAGCACTTACAGCGGGCGGAGTGTGCCTCCTGCACATTATACACCTGAAGCTAGCCCGTATTGCTGTGTTTTCCTGGTGTGTTACACTAACAGGCATTTGCAGCACTTACAGCGGGCGGAGTGTGCTTCCTGCACATTATACACCTGAAGCTAGCCCATATTGCTGTGTTTTTCTGGTGTGTTACACTAACAGGCATTTGCAGCACTTACAGCGGGCAGAGTGTGCCTCCTGCACATTATACACCTGAACTAGCCCTTATTGCTGGAGCTTTTTTTCTTTTGTGTTACACTAACAGGCATTTGCAGCACTTACAGCGGGCGGAGTATGCTTCCTGCGAAATAAACACCTGAAGCTACCCCTTATTGCTGGTTTTCCCATCTCCCTGCAGGCCATTGCTATGCCTGGAAGGCCAACAAAGAGAGGCAGACAGTCACGAGCCAATAAAAGAGGGCAAGCAGGCTCTGTGTCTGGGGGCAACAGTGCTGGTCGTGGTCATGGTGCATTGTCATCAGCACATGGCCATGGGACACGCTTGTCCTTCTTTTCGGCAGCTGGACGTGTTGAGCCGCATCATGCCGAAGACTTGGTAGAGTGGATGACCAAGCCCTCCTCATCCTCCTCATCCTCTCTCACCCAGGCTCAGGGTACTGGCAAAGCAGCTGCCAAAGCGTCCTCTTCCCTGGTATCAATGTCATCATTAGTCACTCCTTCCCTAGACCCACCATGTCCTCCTGAGGAGTCCCCCGAACTGTTTGAGCACAGTGTTGGGTACAAGCTCCAGGAGGATGCCCAGCGTTTCGAAGGGTTTGATGATGATACCCAGCTAGAGGAAGGCAGTAGCGTGAGAGCAGAGAGAGGGGATGCTCAAGAAGGACACCAATCTGGCAGTCATGTTCCAGCAGCTGCAGCATACTGCCAGATTGGCTCCAGTGATGAGGAGGGAGGGGATGATGAGGTCACTGACTCCACGTGGGTGCCTAATAGGAGAGAGGAGGAGGATGAGGAGGAGGCACATCTCCAATGAGGCAGGATTCCCTCGGGGGGCCAGCGTAAGGGCAGCACACCGACTGAATAACACCGCAGAGCTCCGCCTGTGCAGGGCGCTGCCTCTGCCCGTTATTCAAAAAGTTCTTTGGTGTGGGCCTTTTTTGAGTCGAGTGCATCAGATCGCACAGCTGCTATTTGCAACATATGTCTCAAGCGTATATCGCGTGGCCAAAACATCAGAAGCTTGGGCACCACATGCTTGGCCAGACATATGTTGACCTGCCATGCAGCTCGTTGGCAAGCCTACCTTAAAGACCCACACCAAAGAACAAAGCGGACCTCTCCTTGCACCGCATCAGCTGGGATCTCCAACCCCACTATACCTTCCGTCCTCTCTGAAACCTGCACTGAGAGGAATGAAGGTGTAGAATTAGGTGTGTCACAGCCAAGTACTTGCGGGCACTCTGCTAGCAGTACACCGACATCCAATTCTAGCAGGCAAATTTCCCTGCCCCAGCTGCTGGACCGTCGAAAGAAGTTCACTCCCAGCCATCCACATGCCCAGCGGTTGAATGCTAGCTTGGCTAAATTGCTAGCGCTTCAACTGCTGCCTTTTCAGTTGGTAGACTCGGCCCCCTTCCGTGAGTTTGTGCAATGTGCGGTTCCTCAGTGGCAGGTTCCCAAACGCCACTTTTTCTCACGGAAGGCGATTCCGGCTCTCTACCGGCATGTGGAAGGCAATGTCTTGGCCTCGCTGGACAGGGCGGTCAGCGGTAAGGTGCATATTACCGCTGACTCATGGTCCAGCAGGCATGGACAGGGACGTTACCTTTCTTTCACGGCCCATTGGGTCACTCTTTTTGCAGCTGGGAAGGATGCAGGACAAGGTGCAGTAGTGTTGGAGGTTGTTCCGCTGCCACGTCTTCAAAATGCTACTACTGGTTGTGACACACCTCTCTCCTCCACCCCCTCCTCTTCTTCTTCCTCCATGGCCTCTTCCTGTGCTTTGTCCTCGGAACCAGCGGTGCTCCGTAGGCGTTCAAGGGGCTACGCAAGTACGCAGGCAAAAAGATGCCATGCTGTGCTTGCGCTGGTGTGTTTGGGGGACAGGAGCCACACTGGGGCAGAGGTTCTGTCTGCTCTGCAGGGACAGGCCGAGAGGTGGTTGACGCCACGCCAGCTTAAGCCAGGAATGGTGGTTTGCGACAATGGCACCAACCTCCTCTCCGCCCTCCGACAGGGACAACTGACCCATGTGCCCTGTGTGGCTCACGTCCTTAACCTGGTGGTGCAGCGGTTCTTGGGCAGGTACCCGGGCTTACAGGATGTCCTGGGGCAGGCCAGGAAAGTCTGTGTGCATTTCTGCAGATCTTATAATGCCAGTGCTCGCCTGGCTGAGCTGCAAAAGGAGTTGAACCTGCCCAAGAACCGCCTTATATGTGTCAGGCCCACCAGGTGGAACTCAACGTTGGCCATGCTGCAGCGGCTGCACACGCAGCAGAGGGACATCAATGAGTACCTGTGAGACTACGGCACCAGGACAGGGTCAGGGGAGCTCGGGTTTTTTTCACTACGCCAGTGGGGCATGATCAGGGATGCATGCACTGTCCTGGTACCATTTGAGGAGGCCACGAGGATGGTGAGCAGTGACAGTGCATGCATCAGTGACACTGTACCTCTTGTCCACCTGTTGGAACATACGCTGCGTGGAATAATGGACAGGGTACTTGAGGCAGAACAGAGGCAGGAAGAGGAGGACTTCCTTGCCTCTCAAGGTCCCCTTTACCCAGACAGTGTTCCTTCTGTCCCACCCATCGCACAGGAAGAGGAGGAGGATTGTGTCAGCATGGAGGTGGAGCCTGGCACTCAGCATCATCAGCAGCAGTCTTTTAGGGATGATTTACAGTCCCAAGAAACCCGTGGACTTGTACGTGGCTGGGAGGAGGTGGCTGCGGATCATGTCGTCCTTAGTGACCCAGAGGACTCCGGACCGATTGCCTCAGCTAACCTACGCTGCATGGCCTCCCTGATCCTGCAAAGTCTGCGGAAGGATCCTCGTATTCTTCGGATCAAGGAGAGGGACCATTACTGGCTGGCCACTCTCCTTGATCCACGGTACAAGGGTAAGGTTGCGGACCTTATCTTACCGTCGCAGAGGGAGCAGAGGATGAGACAACTCCGGGAGGCCTTGCAGAAAGGTCTGTGCAAGAGACTGGGAGGTTACAAACTCCTAGTCCTGGACAAAGAGTTGCTGAGGCTTTGGTCAGTCAAAGAAGGAGCGGTGGGGAAGGTGGCCGTCTGACCGATGCGTTCAGACAATTCTTTAGTCCGCAGCCCCAAGGTATGATCGGTTCCAGCAACCATCGCCAGCGTCTGATATACATGGTGCAGGAATACCTAGGGGCAAGGTCAGACTTGGACACCTTCCCCACCGAAAATCCTCTGGCTTACTAAGTCTTGAGGATGGATCACTGGCCAGAGCTTGCACAGTATGCAATTGAGCTACTGGCCTGTCCTGCATCCAGCGTTCTTTCAGAACGCACATTCAGTGCTGCTGGAGGATTTGTCACGGATCACAGGGTGCGCCTGTCCACCGACTCGGTTGATCGACTGACCTTCATAAAGATGAACCAGTCTTGGATCACCACCAGCTACCAAACACCTGAAGCTGATATTACAGACTAATTTATTTTCAAATGTCACATCAATTCAAGACTGATGCTGATGCTGAGTCCTGTTATGTTGACTGACTATCCTCCTCCTCCTCAATGATCCGATTGATGATGATAGCTTGGAAGAACATTTTTGTTTCTGGGTGCCGCCACCAGTGGCTAAGGCCCAATTTTTCAGCCCCTGTTAGCCCCTGTTTAACAGGGGCATGTAATTACAATCTTTTATGCAATGTTTTGCAGCAGGGCTCATTCCTGCACTCCAACTAGAGTATCTGGGAGAGGTTGCAGTGTCGTGGCACCAGCACCAGTGCCTAAGGCCTAATTTTTCAGCCCCTGTTTAACAGGGGCGTGTAATTACAATTTTTGATGCAATACTTTGCAACAGGGCTCATTGCTGTGCTCCAAGTACAGTATCTGTGAGGGGTTGCAGTGTTGTGGCACCAGTGCCTAAGGCCCAATTTTTCTGCCCCTGTTTAACAGGGGCATGTAATTACAATTCTTGATCTAATAATTCACAGCAGGGCCCATTCCTGCGCCCACCAAGAGTAACTGTGAGGCCTTACAGTGTTGTGTCAACACCACCACCACCAAAGGCCCAATTTTTCAGCCCCTGTTCAACAGGGGCATGCAATTACAATTCTTAATCTAATAATTCACAGCAGTGCCCATTCATGCGCCCACCAAGAGTAACTGTGAGGGCTTACAGTGTTGTGGCAACACCAACATGTAAGGGGCAAATTTCAGCAGAGTATATACGGCAGGCCCCTACTTTCAAACATCCAACTTACAAACGACTCCTACTTGCAAACGAAAGGAGACAACAGGAAGTGAGAGGAAATCTACCCCTAGGAAGGGAAATTCTCTCCTGTGAGAGTTAATATGGGAAAAAGGTGTCTCCTCTCTACTGATGCTTTATCACCAATCCTTGTTTAGCCCCATACACACTATCAGTTTTCTTGCAGGTTTTTCTCTTCAGGTTTACCAAAACCATCTAATATGAGGTCAAACCTTAAGAGTTTCAATTCGTATGCAATCAGGCAGGCCCTTGCACTACATGGTTTTGGTAAACCTGAAGAGAAAAACCTGCAAGAAAACTGATAGTGTGTATGGGGCTTCACAATAAAAACCCCACTTTTCAAAAACATTTGTCATTGTGACGGAAAGTGAGGTGAAATGTTCTGAACAGGGGCACAGACAGCAAAACAAATGTTACAGGGGTGATAACCCTTCCCTATGTTTTCCAAAAAGCTTAAAAATAGATTTTTTGGCTGGAGCTACACTTAAACAATGTACCTGTTCAAAATTACAAACAGATTCTACATAAGAACAAACCTACAGTCCCTGTCTTGTATGCACCGCCTGTATACGGCTGTTCAGAGTATATAGGGCCTTTTTTATTTTGTGTGCGGGGTTCCCCTTAATATCCATACAAGACCCAAAGGGGCTGGTAATGGGCTGGGGTAGGGGGTGATGGGGTAGCTATGCCATATTTCTCAAAGATTTTCATCCATATTACCGGGACCAGACATTACATTAAAGCCGCAAGCAGTTTTAACCACTTAACGACCGCTCACTGTATATATACGTCGGCAGAATGGCACCGACAGGCACAATCACGTAGAGTGTATGTGATTGCCTTTGTACAGTTGGGGGGTCCAATCGGACCCCCCTCCTATACAGTGAGCAGTGGCTAAGTGTCCGGGAGCGTTCCGGGATGAGGGGGCAGCCATTCGTTTCTGGCCACCCCCTCGCGATCGCTCCCGGCGAATAGAAATGCCCCCTCTGTCTGTGTCAGACAGAGGGAGCAGGAGGAAGTGATGTCATCTCTAGTGCGGCGCTCACATATACCGAGCGCCGTACAAGAGAAGATAGCAGGTCAGTGCACACAACACTACACTGACACCAGGGCACATAGGGACATAAATCGCCCCCCCAGGCCCCCCCAGACACCCCAGATCACCCCCCAGATCACCCCCCCCCAGCCCCCAGTCACAGTGTCACTGATTGCAGTGACCATTTATTTAGTGATCACTGCAATCAGTGACATTTGTGACTGTAAAAGTGTCACCAAAGTTTAGTCTTAGGTCCAGTGTAGCCCCCTAACCCCCCCCTAATAAAGGTTTAACCCCCTGATCACCCCCCAGATAACCCTTTCACCCCCTATCACCACTGTCGCTTAGCGATCATTTTTCTGATCGCTGTCTTAGCGTCAGTGATGCCGATCGGCAGCCAGTAATTTTTTTTAGGTTCGCCGCAGGTTTTTATAGCGTCAGGTACCCCAATATATTATCTAATAAAGGTTTAACCCCCTTGATCGCCCCCCAGGTAACCCTTTCACCCCCTATCACCACTATCACTAAGCGATCGTTTTTCTAAACGCTGTCTTAGTGTCTGTGATGCAGATCGGTAGCCGGTAATTTTTTTTAGGTTCGCCGCAGGTTTTTATAGCGTCAGGTACCCCAATATATTATCTAATAAAGGTTTAACCCCCTTGATCGCCCCCCAGGTAACCCTTTCACCCCCTATCACCACTGTCGCTAAGCAATTGTTTTTCTAAACGCTGTCTTAGTGTCGGTGATGCAGATCGTAGCCAGTAATTTTTTTTAGGTTCGCCGCATGTTTTTATAGCGTCAGGTACCCCAATATATTATCTAATAAAGGTTTAACCCCCTTGATCGCCCCCCAGGTAACCCTTTCACCCCCTATCACCACTGTCACTAAGCGATCGTTTTTCTAAACGCTGTCTTAGTGTCTGTGATGCAGATCGGTAGCCGGTAATTTTTTTTAGGTTCGCGCAGGTTTTTATAGCGTCAGGTACCCCAATATATTATCTAATAAAGGTTTAACCCCCTTGATCGCCCCCCAGGTAACCCTTTCACCCCCTATCACCACTGTCGCTAAGCAATTGTTTTTCTAAACGCTGTCTTAGTGTCGGTGATGCAGATCGTAGCCAGTATTTTTTTTTAGGTTCGCCGCATGTTTTTATAGCGTCAGGTACCCCAATATATTATCTAATAAAGGTTTAACCCCCTTGATCGCCCCCCCAGGTAACCCTTTCACCCCCATCACCACTGTCGCTAAGCAATCGTTTTTCTAAACGCTGTCTTAGTGTCGGTGATGCAGATCGGTAGCTGGTAATTTTTTTTAGGTTCGCCGCAGGTTTTTATAGCGTCAGGTACCCCCATATATTATCTAATAAAGGTTTTAACCCCCTGATTGCCCCTAGTTAACCCTTTCAGCAGTGATCACCATATAAGTGTTACGGGTGACGCTGGTTAGTTAGTTTGCTTTTTATAGTGTCGGGGCACCCGCCGTGTATATAACCCAATAAAGGTTTAACCCCCTGATCGCCCGGCGGGTGATATCAATTAGGTTTTAGCGTCAGAGAGGGTCTGAGTCACACCCCAGGCAGCGTCAGGTTAGTGCCAGTAACGCTAACACCCACGCGTGAAGCATACACCCCCCTTAGTGGTATAGTATCTGAACAGATCAATATCTGATCTGATCAGATCTATACTAGCGTCCCCAGCAGTTTAGGGTTCCCAAAAACGCAGTGTTAGCGGGATCAGCCCAGATATCTGCTGGCACCTGCGTTTTGCCCCTCCGTCCAGCCCAGGCCACCCAAGTGCAGTATCGATCGATCACTGTCACTTACAAAACAAAAACACACATAACTGCAGCGTTCGCAGAGACAGGCCTGATCCCTGCGACTCCAGTGCTGTAGGAGGTGATTTCACCACCACAGTTAAAAAAAAAAAAGCAAATATGCCGAAGCATTGGGGCAGCAGGGGCGGAGGAGCGATTTTGCTCCTAATGCCGCGTACATACGGTCGAAATTCCGACGGAGGCTTGCCCGTGGAAAAGTCCGACCATGTGTGTGCGGCATAACTTTTTTGCGGGAGGATGCCCCCATGCTTCGGCATATATAAATGGTGCGTGTATGCCCATCATTGGAAGTGGGTGGATGAAGGGCGGTATTCTAATGGTGGGCATACCCACCGATCAATCTCTTTTTTCGTTCAGCCAACTGGCTGCATGAAATAAAAAGATTACAATACATGTCCAACAAGGACCAGCAACGTACTGGTATGTTGCTGGACTTTGAATGTTTATACCAGAATGATGCCTGCGGGTTTAGGTATCATCTTGGTATCATTCTTTTCAGCCTGCGGCCGGCTTTCATGTAAAAGCAATCCTAGCGGCTAATTAGACTCTGGACTGCTTTTACAAGCAGTGGGAGGGAATGCCCCCCCCCGGATATAAAAAGCGCCATTGGGAAATTGGGAAAGCATTTTATCACACCGATCTTGGTGTGGTCAGATGCTTTGAGGGCAGAGGAAAAATCTAGGGTCTAGAAGACCCCAGTTTTTTCAAAAAAAGAGTACCTGTCACTACCTATTGCTATCATAGGGGATATTTACATTCCCTGAGATAACAATAAAAATGATAAAAAAAAAAAATACTTGGAAGGAACAATTTAAAAATAAAATATAAAAGCAAAATTAATAATAAAAAAAAAAAAAAAAAAAAAAAAGCACCCCTGTCCTGCCCTGCTCTTGCCCAATGGCGAACGCAAGCGTCGGTCTGGCGTCATATGTAAACAGCAATTGCACCATGCATGTGAGGTATCACCGCGAAGGTCAGATCGAGGGCAATCATTTTAGCAGTAGACCTCCTCTGTAAATCTACTGGGGTAACCTGTAAAGGCTTTTAAAGGCTTTTAAAAATGTATGTAGTTTGTCGCCAATGCGCGTTTGTGCGAAATTTTAAAGCATGTCGTGTTTGGTATCTATGTACTCGGCCTAAGATCATCTTTTTTATTTCATCAAACATTTGGGCAATATAGTGTGTTTTAGTGCATTAAAATTAAAAAAAGTGTATTTTTTAACCCAAAAAATGCGTTTGAAAAATCGCTGCGAAAATACTGTGTAGAAAAAAAAAATGCAACACCCACCATTTTAATCTGTAGGGCCTTTGCTTTAAAAATATATATATATAATGTTTGGGGGTTCAACATAATTTTCTTGCAAAAAAAAAAATGTTTTCATGTAAACAAAAAGTGTCAAAAAGGGCTTTGTCTTCAAGTGGTTAGAAGAGTGGATGTAAGCTTCCTAATGTTGTGTATAAAATGCCAGAACAGTTCAAAACCCCCCCAAATGACCCCATTTTGGAAAGTAGACACCCCAAGCTATATACTGAGAGGCATGTCGAGTCCATGGAATATTTTATATGTTGACACAAGTTGCGGAAAAACGACAATTTTTTTTTTTTTGCACAAAGTTGTCACTAAATGATATATTGCTCAAACATGCCATGGGCATATGTGGAATTACACCCCAAAATACATTCTGTTGCTTCTCCTGAGTACGGGGATACCACATGTGTGAGACTTTTTGGGAGCCTAGCCATGTACGGGACCCCAAAAACCAAGCACCGCCTTCAGGCTTTCTAAGGGTGTAAATTTTTGATTTCACTTCTCACTGCCTATCACAGTTTCGGAGGCCATGGAATGCCCAGATAGCACAAAACCCCCCCAAATGACCCCATTTTGGAAAGTAGACACCCCAAGCTATTTGCTGAGAGGTATTGTGAGTATTTTGCAGATCTCGCTTTTTGTCACAAAGTTTTGAAAATTGAAAAAAAAAAAAATATATATATATATATTTTCTTTCTTCATTTTCAAAAACAAATGAGAGCTGTAAAATACTCGCCATTCCTCTCAGCAAATAGCTTGGGGTGTCTATATTCCAAAATGGGGTAATTTGGGGGGGTTTTGTGCGATTTTGGCATTTTATGGCCTTCGAAACTGTGATAGGTAGTGAGGAGTGAAATCAAAAATTTGTGCCTAGAAATCCTGAAGGCGGTGCTTGGTTTTCGGGGTCCCGTACGCGGCTAGGCTCCTAAAAAGTCCCACACATGTGGTATCCCCGTACTCAGGAGAAGCAGAAAAATTTATTTTGGGGTGTAATTCCACATATAACCATGGCATGTGTGAGCAATATATCATTTAGTGACAACTTTTTGTAATTTTTTTTTTTTTTTTTGTCATTATTCAATCACTTGGGACAAAAAAATAAAATATTCAATGGGCTCAACATGCCTCTCAGCAATTTCCTTGGGGTGTCTACTTTCCAAAATGGGGTCATTTGGGGGGGGTTTGTACTGCCCTGTCATTTTAGCACCTCAAGAAATGAGATAGGCAGTCATAAATTTAAAGCTGTGTAAATTTCAGAAAATGTACCCTAGTTTGTAAACTCTATAACTTTTGCGCAAACCAATAAATATACGCTTATTGAAATTTTTTTTACTAAAAACATGTGGCTGAATACATTTTGGCCTAAATGTATGACTACAATTGAGTTTATTCGATTTTTCTTATAACAAAAAGTAGAAAATATCATTTTTTTTCAAAATTTTCGGTCTTTTTCCGTTTATATCGCAAAAAATAAAAATCGCAGAGGCAATCAAATACCATTAAAAGAAAGCTCTATTTGTGGGAAGAAAAGGACGCAAATTTCGTTTGGGTACAACGTTGCATGTCCGCACAATTTACAGTTAAAGCAGCGCAGTGCAAAATTCTGAATTCACCTCTGGTCCTCTAGCTACCAAATGGTCCGGGGCTTAAGTGGTTAAATGGCTTTTTTTTCCTTTAGAAGTGTCATTTTGTGCAGGGACAGTTCTAAACACGGGAAACACGTGGCACTTCACAGGCATACTTTAGACACCCCCCAGGTACGATATTTAAAGGAATATTTGCCTTTTTTTTTTTCACTTTATGCGTCATTAAAATGACTGCTCCCGAAAAACGTCCGTTTTTAAAGCTTCTTTTTGCATTGATACATGTCCCCTGGTGCAGAACCCGGGTTCCCAAACCCTTTTTAGGACAATAACATGCATAATAGTCGTTATAATTAGCACTTTAGATTTCAAACGTTCGCATCCATTGTATTTAATAGGGTTCTAACGTTCGTGCGAACTTTCGGTCCGTTCGCGGGTTCTGGTGCGAACTGAACCCGGGGGTGTTCGGCTCATCCCTAGTCTTGGGACTAAAATGGCATTTTAGTTTTAGTCCCATTTTAGTCTTCTGCAATTGTTTTAGTTTTAGTCGTATTTAGTCGACTAAATCTCCAGTAGGTTTTAGTCTACTAAAATGTCCTACGTTTTAGTCTACTAAAATCTCCAGTGCATTTTAGTCGACAAACTCATTTTAGTCATCTAAAATCTAATGAGTGTAATTAAATTGTAATGCATTAGTTAACATTTCTCTACATTTTCCAAACTCATTATATACTGCTGGAATGAAAAATCTAATATCTTATTATTTATCTTATTGAGGTATGAACTTGCACTATAGACCAGTGTTCATTTTGAAGTCAAATTTCAATTTAGTTTTAGTCTTAGTCTGAGAACTAAAATTGCATTTTAGTTTTAGTCCCATTTTAGTCTTTTGACTAAAATGCCATTTTAGTTTTAGTCATATTTTAGTCATCTCAATTGTTTTAGTTTTAGTCGTGTTTTAGTCGACTAAAATGTTTTAGTCATTTTAGTCGACTAAATTAACACTGTTCTGTAGTCTATACAGAGTCTCAATGACCCATTCTTTTTTCTGACTATTACAATTGGAGAGGCATATGGGCTCCTGGATTCCCGGATAACACCCGTTCTCTTGAGCTCTGCAAGTTGCTCACACAAATCTTCCAGATCAGCCAGGGGAACTCGCCGGACTCTCTCGAAAGGGTTTGTCTTCCTGTAGGCGAATCTTGTGAGTGGCACTTCTCGCACATCCCACATCGAACTCATCCTTGGAGAAGATCTTCCGCCACTTCGCCAACTGGGCGTTGGTCCTCTCCTTCCATGCCGGGGGTAGGGCCGGGTTCTCCAAGGTGGGTTCCTCTTCTTCCTCCTTCTCCAGGTCGGACAAGGCAACTGGTGTAGCGGGGTTCACTTGCTCCAACAGCATCCGGGCTGGAATCTTCACAGGTGAGTCAGTGGTGTTCCTGACGCTCACTGGCACCATGCCATTTGCTTTCTTCAGGACTCTCAGCGGGACTACTTCTGGGATAACTTCCAGTCCAGAGTATGCATTAAGGGGGTCTGGTTCCAGGTCTACAAAGGGGCCAGGTTGTTCCCAGGTGAGCTTCACAGTGGCTCTCAAGCAGGCCACTTCACCAGGCTGCAGCACTCTCTCTCTCCTCTCTACAAACTTTCCCCACCCCCTCTTCCGGGGCCTTCTTCTCTAACATCAATCGCTGATAAGCCAACTGCAACATGGGGTGGATTCTGGCTGTCGGGACTTCCTGCTCTTGCACTAGAGGGGCCAGTAGCCTCCTGACCAGGTCAGTGTTGGTTCCTATTATCAGGGAACTTTTGTTGGCCCCTGGTGGGTGGGGGCAGACCACTGCCAATGTGTCAAAGACCTCTGCCTCTCCTGCCACCGAGGGGTCAAAAGCCAATCTGATCGGAAGGTAACCGTAATAAGGAAAGCTCTGGGTGCCAATTCCCCATATTTCCAAGTCTTCCAACTTTTGTAAGGGCAAATGTTTTAGATGTTTTTGATAAAAATCCCTATATAGGAGGGTTACTTGAGCCCCTGTGTCCAGAATGGCCTTCGTGTAGACTCCCTCCACTTGAATGGGGACTACTGGGGAGGGCCCCACTAACTTGGCTGGGAATTTCTTCGGGGAGGCCTCTTTCCTTGGACTCATGGGTTTCTTTTTTTTTCTTTTTTTCTTTTTCAATCGTTTCCTGGATCTTAATCCCTGTTTGGCTTGGTTTGCATTGATTTCTCGTGACTTTTGGGGTTTTACCTCCAAAGGAGGGGTATTATGTGCTTTTGATGGGGAATTGTTCCCCTCACTTCTTGGTTTCTCTTGCTTTCTTATTCTAATGGAGCTTGCTGGAGATGATGGGCACCCGGTTGACTCCTTCACCGGGGCCCTCTGGAGTTTTCCGCCGGCTGGCGATAGTTGCCTCAGGTCTTCCTTGGACTGGGGCACACTCGCCCAAAATGGCCAATTCCTACACATTTGAAGCAAACAGATTCCCCTCTATCCCGCGGGGAGACTGGTGTTGAAACGCTCTGGTACAGCTCTTTCCTGAATTTTTTTTTTCTCCAACTCCTGAGTTCTTGGCCATTAAAGAGGTCAGCATCTCCAGTACTTGGGTCATCTGTGAGTTTAAGACCTCCACTTCCGAGTCCCGTTCGGTGGCCATGGCGGATCTGACCCCAACTGAGGGGGGAGGAGTGGGCTTCTCGGTCACCTGTTGGTCTTTCAGCAGAGCCTCTTCATCCCTTATTATTCTCACAAGGTCCGGGTAGTTCAAGGACATGACCCCACTAGTGGTTTTCAGATGGAGCCAGACTTGATCGGAACGCAGTGCTTCCCTTAAAATCTGCTTCATCCTGGCCGCATCTATGGCTTGTGGCAGCATCCCTTTCTTAAGGACAATTTGACACAGCATCTTGTTTAGTCTGCGAACATATTCAGACAGTCTTTCTCCTGGAAGTTGAAGGGTATGCTCAAACTGGTAGACCAAATCGACCACCTTCTCCAATTGGCCGAACTCTTCCCGCAACATGGTTAAATAGTCATAGGCAGTACAAGCAGCATTGCTGAACCTGAGGTTCTTCACGGCTTCAGCAGCAGCCCCCTTTAAACTTTCTCTTATGCGCTGCTTCTTTTGGGCCTCCGGTATTTCCCATCCTTCCACAGCCTGCATCGCCTGCTCCATCCAGGTGTCGAAATCCTCTTCTCCGAGTGGTACAGGTTGTTTCCCTGAAAAAATCCTGAGCTTCCGGTACCCAGCTTCTACATGTACCGTATTACTTTTCTGACACTTTGTGACAAGGTCTCCTAAAGCATTTAGAAGTTCAGGACCTATAGTGATTAGAGGTGTCCCTGAAGCTGTCATGTCTTTTGAACTTCTGGGAATTGTGGGTGACTGCGGATGTTCCCTCTTTATAGCCTTTGCGTGCGCCAAGTGGTATATCTTCTCATCTATGGCTTGCACACTCTGCCCTCTGAAACTCTCAGGTATCTCTTCTCTCCATTCCACCAGTGCATAGGTAAAGGAGGTCTGTCCATCTGGTTTGAGATCAAGTAACCATGCCTTCTGGCTCGGGGACAACAACTCCATGAGCCGCTCTACATCGCTTCCGGACCTGTCCTCCCCGGGAAGTTCAATAACCACAGCCTTCTCTGGAAAAGCTCCGGCTGATGCGCACCACTGGGTCACTGCTAAACAATCCATGCCGGTACTTTTGGTTGGGGTGTACAGGTATCCTGGACTCTGAGTCCCCACGTGTAGCGATATCCCCAGCTAAGAGGGCCACTGGTATGATTTGTTTTGGGCCCTGTAGCACTCACTGTCAAACACCGGCAATTGGCTCTACCCTCCCTTGGCACAGTTAGTAGGGGATGATGGGATTGTGTAACCTGTGATTCTTGGCAGCACAATCCCCCAATAAAAGCACACAACAGTATGGTGTAGCTATCACTAACTGTTTCTCCTGCACAGTAAATGACACAAACAACTGATATACTTAACCCTGGTACTTTACTGGAAATAATGGTTAAGCAGGCAAAACAGTATACATAGATATATGACATAGACATATGCAGAGCCCTGCAATGAAAGAGTGTTTTAGCACACAGACAGATGCCTGACTGTACTAAGTGAAAGTTCTGCAGAGAAAGATCTTCGCTAGCAAACGGTGGTGCACTTCTGGAACAATTTGTAATCCACTAGAATAAAGGGGTTTGATGACTTGGTGGACACAGAATAAATCCACTAGCGTTATTCTATGCACTGTCCCTCCGGCGTGCAACTGCAAACACTAACGTTAGTTCCAAACAACAGTTACTGGGTCTAGAGATCCTGTATTATTCTCTGAGCAGGTGCTCTCTTACCCAACCGGACCAGTCCGCATCCGTATCTTCCGTTGCTGTGTCTTGGTACACAGATTCTATGACACCTCAGGCTTCTCGGTCGGTACGGAAGGCTCTTTGGGGTAATACAGGCCTAGGCTTCAGGCCCTGTATTCTCAGCAGACTCAGCACAGAGTTCCACTTGCTGGGCGGGCGGTGTCCAAAGAGAACGTACTCCGGTCCGCCCCCTGGTTAAATACCCCGCCCCAGCAGTCCTTGCATGGGGAAATGCATCCTGGGTATGGTAGTCTCTGGGCCTTAAAGCAAACACCCGCTACACACAACAGAACAACACCAGCAATAAGGGGTAGCTTCAGGTGTATACTGTGCAGGAGGCACACTACACCCACTGTATCTGCTGCAGGTTAACAAGCAAAGATGACACTGACACTGTCCCTGCCTATCCTGCTCTCTCCCTGCACGCCAACACACTGCAACTGCGCTAGGTTTTGCAAAGATGACACTGACACTGCCTATCCTGCTCAATCCCTGCACACCAACACACTACACAAGGCCGCCGCGCTGGCGGCTTTATATAGTGTGGGGCGTGTACTAAACCCCCTGAGCTATAATTGGCCACAGCCTGTGGCCAATTATTGCTCTCCTCGCTGCCGGGGTCACAGTGCATACCTGGCCAATCATCAGCCAGCAATGCACTGCAATGGCGCAGTGCATTGTGGCCCGTTCGTGCCACACGAGTTTGGCGCGAACGGCCCACAAAGTTCTGGTTTCGCCGAACAGGCGAACAGCCAATGTTCGAGTCGAACATGCGTTCGACTCGAACACCGAGCTCATCCCTACTCAAAACAAAGGTCTGGTGCATGCTGGTTCACAGTTTCAGGTCCGATTTCAACCCGAATTTTGGGCTGAATTCAGACTTGAAACGGACCAAAGATGCACAGCATTTTTTTGCAAAACGCACCAGACCTGCTGTGGAGATATGTGAACCGGCTCCATAGAGAGCCAGTCAAAATCTCATGCTATTACGAATTGGATGCAGGGATTCTGCATCCAATTTGCAATGGTGTGAACCCAGCCTAAAGCCTGCATGTAGCATTATTACACCAAGCTCAGTAATAGCCCAAAACAATTATGTATGGATGTGCCGAATAACATTTAAAAATGTAGGCATTGATCATTTCTGCTGTGAATGTGTGTGTATGGATGGGAAGGAGGGGTAGTGCTATAACAGTCTGACTGAGGATATTGAAATACTGGATGATCCAATGCTAATTCTCAAATGAAGTAAAGTGTAATCACCTGGCTCCATCTGAGGAATGATAACACAATCGCATTTCTTCCTCTTGGGGGCGTGGCTTGGTGCGCGATGAGGACGGCAGCACACTGAGGGAGCTCCGCTGACACATACAGCCATACACAGTTTTCCACCCGACCACCAGCACCCAGATGCCAGGAAAAAGGCATTACACCACCCCTCACTCTCGCCCACGCCGCGTATCGACCGCATACCCGGCCAGGAACATTACTGAGCTTTTTAAAAGCAAAACTACAGCTCATAGCAGCGGCCTGGGATACAAGATGGTGCCGCCGCACCACGAGGAGGAGTACAGTGAGGACTCTCAATCAGCTCCGGAGGACTCGGGCAGGGGTAAGAAAAGATCTGATCTCCCCCTAACATAGGCTGACATGTCAGTGATCGCTGCGGATATCAAGTCCTACCTTCTCAGCGGCGATCACTGATTTAAAGACTAGCTTACTGGTGCTTAATGAGAAAATGGCTTCTGCAGAGGCAGCAGGGAAACATAGAGACAAGGCCATCCACAGGCTTGAGAGGATTTCTTGAACACAGGCCCAACACTTCATAGATATGAATAGGCACATCGAAGATTTAGACAACAGAGGAAGGAGGTGCAATATAAGAGTGAGAGGGATCCCAGAATCAGTGGGTCATGATCAGATTGTACCAGCGCTACAGAGGGTCTTTAACAGCTTGTTAGCGAGAAAGGAGGACATGGAGATAGACTTTGTGAGAGCACACAGAGCCCTGAGACCAAAGGGCCCTGAGACTGCACCACCAAGGGACATAATTTGCTGCCTACAAAGCTTTACTTTTAAAGAAGACATCATGCGTAAAGCAAGGAGAAATTACCAAATAGTGTTCAACGGAGAAACCATAATGCTGTTCCAGGATCTCTCCAAAATTACTCCAAAAAATCGGCGAGCCTTTTGCCCCCTGCTGGAGAAACTAAGAGATAAAGATTTGAGATACACTTGGCATTTTCCATTTGCCTTTACAGTCTCACACAATGGACAACAACATGTCCTGCCCACATCTGCTGACCTGCCAGAATTTTGCACCCCACTGAACTTAGGCCAGTCAGATCTTCCTGACTGGTACTCGGACTTCCTCCAAGCTCCTGTGGAAAGAAGCCCCCCCAGGTCCCCGTTCTCCACGCCCGATAAGAGACAAGCAAAGAAACAAAAACAGAGTCGTGGGGGTGGGTCCAAAATGGGAACTAGAAAAAAAGAAAAATGCAGCGCTAAAGATCAGAGCATTGCCAGGTGGAACTCCATGTAAATAAATACAAAAAATGCCATCCAGACATAGCTCCACTCAAACCATTGGTCACACCCCAGTTGAAGGGCTTTCGCTCGAAACATGTCGGGTTTTTAGCTTGGTGTTACCCTTGCCATCACGCTCTTATACGTTTTTTACCTCGAGGACCAATTTTTTACCTGTATCTATGAAGGCTGCATGTATTGTTATTTTTTTGGATATAATGCCAATAAAGGCTGTTCATTTTTTTACCATAATTTGGAGTTACTTTCACTATGTGGAGCCATTTCGTTTTCTCTTTATGACACCTTGCCCAAGGGGATATCCATAACGGAAGGTATATTGTGGCACATGCCTTTTGTATAAACATCACCGAGAGAGGTCCTTCCACACCACATTTCTTTTACTACCTGGAAGCTGGATTGGAGATATCCCCATTGGAGCACCTGGTCTTGGGATTCCGTCTTGGTGGTAGTAGAAGACATGCACTCAGGCTCACAATGTCCACTTTGAGTTATTATTTTTTCCTTTTTTAGGTCGGGTTCACAGACTTACGAGTTTGCAAGTTTATAGGTTTATCTGTTGTTTAACTGTAAGTTTTATATATGTGGTTTTCTTGATAAATTTCAAACTCCCAAATCCATGCATTTATAAGTACGGCTGAGTGTGCAACAGCCATTAATTCCCCTAGGTTTTCTTAGTTTAAATCTATACTTAGATCACGACACAGGTGGACTGCCGCCACGTTGTTTGTTGCCTCCCTTTAACCCCAAAAAGTGACCCAGTGCCCCTGTATAAGGACACATTTCTACTTGAATATTTCTCTACTTACCTCCCGTTTTTTCCTACTTCTCCTACCCTCCCTGCTTCTTTTTTTCCTACTCCCATTTTATGTATTTAGGACCAATTATTGTTTGCTTCAATTTGTCTCTAGCATTGGTGTTAATATACCTCTCGCAGTTGAATCCTTGGAATATCTACTCCTGTGCCACACTGATGGCCTACTCCTCATTGGGACACACATTTCTTCTTCTTGAAGCTGTCTTCATGACAGTGTTTTCCCACCCATTGCAGTGCATTGTAGGGATATCTGCTTTACACATGTATTTTATCAATGATGTGAACAGGGATGTATAGGTCATCCAAATGGGCTGAGAATGACTTGGGGTTTGTCAGCAGTTCCTGAAAATGATGCATGTGAAATTTAATCAATAAATGTAACAATATAGCCTAATGCTTTAATACCTTTGACATCCATCCTCTTCCTATCATCCTCCTATGCTTTCTCTAATTGTTTGTCATTTGGGAGTCATTTGTCTGTGCCACCTTTATGTAGGGTTGGAGTAGAAGAGAAGGATTATGCCTAAATAGGCCAGCGGTAATATGAAAGCAGAACGTCTTCCCAAACGAATAGTTAATATTTTTCAAATTATTTTTTTTTAAGCTGAGGTTTACTCTGCTTATATTTTTCATTCCCTAGTTCCTCCATTCCCCCTCATCAACATGCTAATGATATTTTAACCACTTCAGCTCCGGAAGGTTCACCCCCTTCCTGACCAGGCCATTTTTTGTGATACAGCACTACGTTAATTTAACTGACAATTGCGCGGTCGTGCGACATTGTACCCAAATAAATCAACAAAGACTTTGTAATGTCCTTTTTTTCCCACAAATAGAGCTTTCTTTTTGTGGTATTTGATCACACCTGCGGTTTTTATTTTTTGCGCTATTAACAAAAAAAGACCGACAATTTTGAAAAAACAAATATATTTTTTACTTTCTGCTATAAAAAACATCCAATAAAAAAATGTAAAAAATCAAATTTCTTCATTAATTTAGGCCAATATGTATTCTGCTACATATTTTTGGTAAAAAATCCCAATAAGCGTATATTGATTTGTTTGCACAAAAGTTATCGCGTCTACAAACTATGGAAAATATTTATGGTATTTTTTTATTTTTATTTTTACTAGCAATGGCGGCGATCAGGGATTTTTAGCGGGACTGCAACATTGCAGCAGAGAAATCTGACATTAAGTGACACTTTTTCGGGACCAGTGACACCAATACAGTGATCAGTACTAAAAATATCCACTGTCACTGTACTAATGACACTGGCAGGGAAGGGTTTAACATCAGGGGCGATCAAAGGGTTAAATGTGTTCCCTGGGAGTGCTTTCTTACTTGTGGGGATTTGGGGGATTTAACTGTAGGAAGACAGATCCGTGTTCCTGCTTAGAAGAAACACAAGATCTCTGTCTTTCTTACTAGCAGAACAGCGATCTGCCTGGTTTACATAGGCAGACCAACGTTCTGCCTCTCTCGGAACGATCGGAGGGTTCCCGGCGGACAACAGGTCCGCCGGACCCGCTGATTGGCTTCCGTTGTGTCCAATCACAGCAGGAGCATGTCGCCGGCGGCGTAAGTGTGCGCCCCAGACCCGAAGACAAATATCATGTACAGGTACGTGATTTTGTGCTTAAGGGCCGCCCTGCCACAGTATATGTACATGGGGCATCTCCTGTGTGAGCTTCTCAAGTCTGTCACTGGCAAACGGATAACTGCAGGGGCTTTTGGAGATTGAAATGTGAAGCAGTAATACCATAGCTTCTCCAATGGAAGTGTTCCTCTGATCCATAAGTGCATTTTACATGGATATTGGAAAGTGCCTTGTGGATAAACAATTACCTTATCTGCTTAAAGAAGTGTACAGACTGCAACATAGTATCATTGTTGCAAATTGCCTTATTTCTACGATAATTACATCTCTATAATTTAAATAATCTTTAAGCCTGGTACACACTAACAGGGTTGCACGAAAAAAAGCTGTCACCTCCGGTCGGAGCCATTGTACCAACCATCCAACATTACAGCAATCCCCCCTCCCCCTGCTGAGCTTTTGTGTTCTGACAAGGGGACGGTGCCCCTGCCAGAAAACTAGATCAGCGCTCTCCACCATTGGCTGAGAGTGCTGATCGGGAGTCAGTCGCCTGCTGGTTTTCCAGCATGCTTATCCAACAGAAGTCGGCCACATTCTGTCAGATAGACCGACATACACACTTGTTGAATATCTGTGTTTTTTTTTATTGAACCAGCAAATGTCTCTCAACATTCAGCTCATGTGTACCCACGTGTGTTGACTTCTCCTAGTCTTCAGGCACACTGATTAGGCCCCACCTACACCTGGCACAGACAGCAAAATGATGGATCCGTCATCTCATTGGTGACAGGGTCAGCCATGGTGCGTTATGGAGCCACACTTATTAATCCCAAAATAGCATGAAAATTCCCATGACAGACTGGGCATGGAATAGGTGAGTGAGGACTGAAAACATGGTGAAATTCTCCTCCATTCTCCAAGAGGCTATAGAATGTAATCAGCAGAATGAAGAAGCTTGGGTAAGAGCTGACCAAAGGACTGTGATATATGTGACAATGTAATGTAGCGGGGTCCTCAATTTAGGGGAAGTGTTTGAGAGGTAGTTTTCTCAAACACCCTAATTTGTTAGGGTTTTTACAACCATTTTGTCCACAGGGGGAGTATCGGTGTACAGTTCCCTGTGGCCTACAGGTGGCACTGCCATAGTAGGCTAGGGTTGAACCGCTGATACAGTGCTGTGCCTTGTGTGTCCCCTCTCAGCAGCCATACGGTGGGTGTGTTTTACCTGCTGGGCGAGGATATAAAAGGGGCAGACGCTGCCTGTTCGGGGTTCTGTCTGCAGGGTCCTACCCCAGGTTCTTGTTCCTGTCCTCCCCGGGCACCTTTAGCCCGGGGCGGGTTGTCATTGGTTCGGTCGTCGGGAGTCCTACTCCCAGGGAGTGTTCCTGTTCCATCCTGGGCACCTTTAGCCGAGGGTGAGGTACTACCATGCTGTTCCTGTCCGCCCAGGGTATGTAAGCCCAGGGACTGCAGTGGAGGCCTGGGGCCCAGCACCTTCGGCTGGGGTCCACCGGGGATCGAGGAATCTCAGGGTGCCGCCTTGCGAGGGGACCCGTATCTAGGATGAGGAGGCCGGGAAGGAACTCTCCGAAGACCCAGTGCAGTGTCATGGTGACGGTAGGGTCCCGGTAACTCTCCGGAGGGATGTCTTCTCCTGAAAAAGGGCCATAGCTAAAGAAGGGGATCAGTTTCACCAGGTCTGTGGCAGAGACCAACTTCACAGTCTGTGGCAGAGACTGTGCGCCTAGCTAAACTTGCTTGAGAATCGGAGCAAGTATCTGTAACTGTCATGTACCTGGGTGTATTTGAACCGGGATCTTCCTGGTCCCAAAGCTGCAGCCTTACCTGTTGCGCTACTGAGCAGATCTGGACTTTTGGAAATGTCCTCTCAGTGTTAAACATTACCTTGGACTCACTAGCCCCACCTGCTGCCAGCTGTGGACAATTTTTAATCAAAGCAGCCCTTAAAAAGGAAGTGATGCTATCTCTCAGCGCCCGTTTGTGTGGAATAGCTCCCTGGGTGTTGTGACTGCTTTTTGATCCTGATTTTCGTGTTGAACTTCTGCCTGAATTCCTGACTACTCTCCAGCCTGCTGATTTTGTACTTCACTGCCAGCTCGTGTATGACCTTTGCCTGCCTGACCACTCTCTGGATTTCGATCGTGTACCATTTTGCCTGATCTGTTGCCAACCTAATCTGCCTGACTACGTTTTCGCCTGAATCCTCAGCACACAAGTTCCACTTCGGACACTACCTATCACAGGTACCTTACATTACAAACGGGCCACAATGACAGTGGACCCTGCTGAGATTGTTAAGGCGATTTCACGTCAGGGACAATTGATTGGAGCTCATGAACAGCATCTTTCTTCCCTGGACGCCAAGTTAGATGAACTTTGTACTATGCTTAAATCTTGTTTGCCTGCTTCCTCTGCAACGGTCCAGACTCTGGATCCTACTCCTGCTACGATCCAACCCACCTCTTCTGTACCACCCAAACTTCCTATGCCTGACAAATTTGGTGGTGATACTGAGGACTGCAGAGGCTTTTTAAATGTTTGCCGTTTGCATTTCCGCAACAACCCTGGGACCTTTAGCACTTCTTCTGCCAAAGTGACTTTTGTAATTTCCTTGTTAAAGGGGAAGGCCCTGGCCTGGGTCTCTCCTTATCTGGAACGCAATGATCCTGTGCTGCAAGACGCTGACAAATTTCTGGCTTCTCTCCAGACTGTATTTGACAAGCCAGATAGAGCTTCTGCAGCTGAGTACTCACTCTTGGACATGCAACAAGGCACCAGGTCTGTGGCACAATATGCTATTGAGTTTCGTACCCTTGCTGCTGAGACTACTTGGGACTCAAGGGCATTACGTGCAGCCTTCCGAAAAGGTCTTGCAGATCGCATCAAAGACGAATTAGTCTATAAGGATTCCCCAGAAGACCTAGAGAAATTCATAGAGCTCTGTGTTCGTCTGGATGTCCGGTATCATGAAAGGTGCCAAGAGAGACTTAGAACTCACAAGTTTCCTCGGCCAGTCTACCGTTTGGCCCCTAACTTCCAAGCACCACCTCAGCCAGAACCTGAAATCTCAGTTGAACCCCAGACACCTGTGGAACCCATGGATGTAAGCCGTCTCCACCTAACTGAGTCTGAGAAACAAAGGAGGCGTGCATTGGGCCTATGCCTATACTGTGGACTTAAAGGACATTTATTAACTGTCTGCCCTTCCCGTCCAGTAAAAGGGCAGGGTCTAACCAGTGTTGGAGGAGCTGGCTTAGACCTTACAGGTATATCCTCCAAGACCAAGATTACCATTCCTGCAATTTTCCATTTACCCTCTAAACTTGTCTCCTGTGAGGCTTTTGTGGATTCTGGAGCTGCTGGCATATTCTTGGACTACACTTTTGCTAAAAAAAATAATATCCCATTTGTTCCAAAATCTAGACCCCTGAACATTACCACCGTGAATGGACAACCCTTGGGAGATGGCATTGTAAATTTTGAGACTATAACAATCACCCTTCAGGTAGGCGTACTCCACAAAGAGGAAGTTGTCTTGTCTCTTATTGATTCTCCACTTCTGCCTGTTATCCTTGGTTACCCATGGTTACAACAACATAACCCTTCTTTTGATTGGGAAAATGGAGAACTAACCTCTTGGGGGTCGTTCTGTCATTCAAACTGTTTGTCTCAACCCAAAAGACTTCCTGCTTGTATGTTGGCTTCCGTGGCCGTCCCACCTACCTTGCCTCATGAATACCATGCGTTTGCAGACGTATTTTGCAAGCAAAAGGCAGAGGTTTTACCTCCACATCGTTCTTTTGACTGTGCAATTAAATTGATTCCTGGAGCACCTCTTCCCAAAGGAAGGACCTATCCCCTGTCTTTGCCTGAACAAAAATCCATGGAGGAATACGTAAAAGACAACTTGGAAAGAGGTTTTATCCGACCCTCTTCTTCTCCAATAGGGGCAGGTTTTTTCTTTGTTGAAAAGAAAGATGGGGGTCTTCGACCATGCATAGACTATCGAGGGTTAAATCAAATCACTGTAAAAGACTCCTACCCTTTGCCTCTCATTCTTGAACTGTTTTATGTACTTAAGGGGGCTGTTATCTTCTCCAAGCTAGACCTACGAGGGGCTTATAATCTAATTCGAATTAAAGACGGGAACGAGTGGAAGACAGCATTCAACACTCGTAATGGACATTTTGAATATCTGGTTATGCCATTTGGGTTGTGTAACGCCCCTGCTGTCTTCCAACGTTTCATGAATGAAATTTTTCATGATTTCAGCAACAGTTTTGTGATCATCTACTTGGACGACATTTTAATCTTTTCCAAGACTCATCTAGAGCACATCTCGCATGTAAAGCAGGTATTGCAACGACTGAGAGAAAACCATCTTTACGCGAAGATTGAGAAATGCAGTTTCCATCAAAGCCGTATTCCTTTCCTTGGATACATTATAAGTGCTGCCGGTTTCCAAATGGACCCTCAAAAACTTTCCGCTGTCTTGCAATGGCCCCAACCGACCACTTTAAGAGGGCTCCAAAGCTTTCTAGGGTTCGCAAATTACTACAGACGCTTCATCAAAGGTTTTGCCTCCATTGCGGCCCCCCTTACTGCTATGACTAAGAAAGGTACAAATTGCAAGGTATGGTCCTCAGAAGCAGAATCGGCTTTCCAGCAATTAAAAGACATGTTCAGCAAAGCTCCAATTCTTCAGCATCCAAATCCCGATCTCCAGTACATAGTTGAGGTTGATGCCTCTGAGGTAGGAGCAGGTGCCGTGCTCTCCCAGAGACAGCCTAAGTCTGGTAGAATCCATCCAGTAGCATTTTTTTCTAGAAAGTTTTCTCCAGCGGAGATGAATTACGATGTTGGGAATCGAGAACTACTGGCCATCAAATTGGCATTGTCTGAATGGCGACATCTTCTGGAAGGGGCTCCCAAACCTTTTTCTATCCTCACTGACCATAAAAACCTACTGTACCTTCTGTGACAGCAGGAAGGTAAAGTCACCTGGTTGCATCCAGGGGGGTAGATATATTTCGCCCAGATTCAGGCTTTACGCCGACTTATACAACTAGGTGGAGAGTTGTATAAGGCTAGTGGGCTCATGGATGACTCATACCTCTAGGGAGAGTGTGGGGCGTCGTACAGACAGGGAGTTGATGAGGCCAGCTGAAGCTTGTCAGCTCATTTAGGCCTCTATAAGAACTCCCAGCTTCATTAGATGTTAGCTCATGCCTGGAACCAGACCTGTGTGGACTGTCTAGGGAGAGTGAACCCCTGTGCGGTGAGACAAAGCCTGTGTGGCTATTTGCTTGGACATTTAAAACCAGGGACTTAGGGACTAGGACAGCACTAGGCTGATCCCAGTTGTTAGTTAGGAAACCTGTATGTTTAGTCAGAGGTCAAGTTGACCAGGATTTATTTTGTTTATGTTTCTTTTGCTTTGCTGTGTTTTGTCACTGTAAATAGAAAATAAACCGCACCTTTTTGATTTTGAAAACCACAACCTCCGTTTGCTGGGCCTGTTTTTGTGTGGGGAGCCCATCTCGGGGGTCACACACACCCGCTGCCGAGCTAACCCCCTCACAGTTGGTGGAGAACCAGTGGCAGTTTTTTTTTTAAGCCAGCATGGAGGAGATACTGAAGCAGCTGGCTCTAGCAAATGCCAATCAACAGCAGACAAATGCAGGTTTGCAAAAGAACTTCGCAGCCCAGCAGCAAGCTCATCAACAGAGCCTTGCAGCCCAGCAGCAGACAAACGCAACTTTGCAACAGAGTCTGGAGGCTCAGCAACAAGCCCAGCAGCAATCTGAGGCCCGCTTCATAGACCTGTTGCAGAAGCAAGAGCAGAGACTACAACAACAGATGGAAGCAGTAATGCAGCAACGTCCGCAGACCAGTGAGGAAAGCCGTCCCACTAATACCGCGTCCTTTGGGGTGAGTCGTTTATTGACAAAAATGACTGGAGAGGATGATCCAGAGGTATTTTTGACCACATTTGAAAGGACCGCTGAAAGAGAAAAGTGGCCTGAGGAGCAGTGGGCTGGACTGGTGGCTCCTCTGTTAACTGGTGAATCGCAGAAAGCTTACTATGACCTAGAGCCTAACCAAGCAAAAGACTATGTGATGCTAAAAACTGAAATATTGGCAAGGCTGGGTGTCACCCAGGCTGTCCGGGCTCAGCGTGTGCATAACTGGACTTTCCAGCTTGGAAAACCCCCCAGGTCTCAAATGTATGATCTCATTCACCTGAGCAGAAAGTGGCTACAGCCAGAGACTTTGTCCGCACCAAAGATTGTGGAACGTGTTGTAATGGATCGGTTTTTGAGAGCTCTTCCTACTGCCATCCAAAAGTGGGTAAGCCATGGAGACCCAGAGACGGCCGATGGTCTTGTGGATCGTGTGGAGAAATACTTGGCTACAGAGAACCTGACGGCCTCTTCCAGAGACACTCGGACTTTCCACCCTAAGACCAGACCATCCCCAGGGGCGGATAAGAGGATTCCAAGGGGTGAGGGTGGAGAGAGTGAGAGGGTGGGAGCTCTACCCCAAGTTTGGCGAGAACAGCCTGGGAAATCAGCGGCTCAAGAGGCCGCAAGAAGGATCGTTTGCTACCGCTGCCGGCAAGCGGGACATATTGCAGCCAATTGCCCGGTTGTGGAGGAACCCATGCAGTGTGACTTTCTGACGGGCAGATGTCAGTCGCTGTGTGCGACAGTCGCATGCACTGCCATTCGAGGAACTGAGAAACATTTATGCAAAATGTGTGTTAATGGTAGAAATGTTGTGGTATTGTTGGATTCAGGTAGCCTTGTGACCCTGATAAAGGCTGAGTTAGTTAAAACAGAGGTCTCTGGGAATAGCAAGGTAGCTGTTATTTGTGTGCATGGGGACACCCGAGAGTATCCAGTGACTACAGTGTGTTTCGAGACCCCCAAAGGTACCCTCTCTCATCCAGTGGGCTTAGTATCTCAGTTACCGCATGACGCCATTGTGGGAAGGGATTTTCCGAAGTTCTGGGAACTGTGGGATGATCCTGAGCCCCCCACTGGTGCCCCTATGTACCAGGAATGTGATAGCCAGAACTCCCCTGAGAGTGGTGAGGACTCTCCGGAATTTCCCTTATCAGTATTGGCAGGGGAGACTCAAGAAACTGGAGAGGAGCCCACCTCCTCAGACGAAAACCTACCGTCTGTGGAGTTTTCTGATCTTGAGGTTCACAGGGAAAACTTTGCCACAGAACAGTTGAAAGACCCCGCCCTAATAAAGGCACGGGAAAACGTAGTGAAAATAGATGGCGAGTTAGTGAACCCAGATAATACCTGCACTTACCCATACTTCAGCGTAGAGAAGGACCTACTGTATCGGGTGGCAAAAAGGGCAGAAGAAACCGTTGAGCAGCTTGTGGTGCCCAAACCTTACAGGAAGTTGGTGTTGGAGTTGGCCCATGGGCACATTCTTGGAGGTCATCTGGGGACAGAGAAAACCCGAGAGAGGGTATTACAGAGATTCTATTGGTCGGGGGTGATGAAGGACATAGAAAATTATTGTTCCTCCTGCCCTGTGTGTCAGAGGTCGGCCCCGATGCCACATTTCCGTAGCCCGCTGGTCCCTCTACCCATCATTGAGGTCCCGTTTGAGAGGATCGCCATGGATTTGGTAGGTCCTATAATCAAGTCCGCTAGGGGGCACCAGTACATATTAGTTATAATGGACTATGCCACCCGTTATCCAGAAGCGATCCCTCTCCGAAATACCTCGGCCAAAACCATAGCCAAAGAGCTATCTCTTGTGTTTAGCCGGGTGGGTATTTGTAAAGAACTGCTTACGGACCAAGGTACACCCTTTATGTCCCGGGTTATGAAGGAGCTGTGTAAATTGTTCAAAGTGACGCAATTACGTACATCTGTGTATCACCCCCAAACCGATGGGCTGGTTGAAAGGTTCAACAAAACCCTAAAACAAATGTTGAAGAAAGTGGTGGATAGAGATGGAAAGGATTGGGACTGTCTACTTCCTTATCTGATGTTTGCTATTAGGGAGGTGCCCCAATCCTCTACGGGATTCTCCCCCTTTGAGTTACTGTATGGGAGACACCCAAGAGGGCTGTTGGATATTGCCAAGGAAACTTGGGAAAGTGAGAGTTCTCCCCACAGGAGTGTGATTGAGCATGTCGCCCTGATGCAAGACCGAATTGCACAGGTAATGCCCATCGTGAAGGAACATTTGGCCCAAGCGCAGTTAGCACAGCAGAGAGTGTACAACCGTGGAGCCAAGACCCGTACCTTTTCCCCGGGGGATAGGATACTGGTACTTGTCCCTACGGTTGAAAGTAAATTCCTTGCCAAATGGCAAGGCCCCTACGAGATAATGGAAAAAGTGAGCGAAGTGAATTACAAGGTCAGACAACCAGGAAGGCGAAAGCCCCAACAGATCTATCACGTTAATCTGTTGAAAGCCTGGAGGGATAGAGAGTCCCTAGTCGCAGAAACTTGGTCACCAGCTCAAACTGGTTGCGTGATTCCTGAGGTTGGAATAGCAGCCACCTTGTCACAACCCCAACAACAGGAGGTTAAGGAGTTTGTGCTTCGCAACAAGGAGGTATTCTCTGAGCTGCCGGGACAAACATCTGGGGTAGAGCATGACATCATTACCCCGCCCGGTGAAAGGGTGAAGTTAAAACCCTATCGGATCCCAGAGGCCCGACGGGAGGCAATACGGGAGGAAGTACAGAAAATGCTGAACTTAGGGGTGATAGAGGAGTCCCAAAGTGATTGGTCTAGTCCCATTGTGTTGGTGCCTAAACCGGATGGGAGCTGGCGATTTTGTAACGATTTTCGTCAGTTGAACAAAGTTACAAAATTTGACACCTACCCCATGCCACGTATAGATGAGTTGATCGACCGGCTGGGAACAGCCCGATACATGACGACTCTTGACCTCACAAAAGGGTATTGGCAAATCCCCCTGGCCAAGTCGGCCAAAGAGAAAACCGCATTTGTAACCCCAGACGGGGCGTTCCAATATAAAAGAATGCCGTTCGGGTTACAGAATGCGCCGGCCACATTCCAGCGGAAAATGGACCAGATGCTGAGGCCCCATCGGAAGTATGCTGCGGCTTACCTGGATGACATAATTGTCCATAGCACAGATTGGGCCTCACATCTGCCAAAAGTGCAAGCAGTCCTGGACTCTGTTCGGGAAGCGGGGTTTACGGCTAACCCCAAGAAGTGTACCATTGGGCAGGAGGAGGCCAAATATCTTGGGTACACCATTGGGAGGGGAGTAATAAAACCCCAACTCAACAAAGTCGAGGCCATCCAGAGTTGGCCACGTCCCAACAGCAAGAAGCAGGTACGAGCCTTTCTGGGAATCGCTGGGTATTATCGGCGATTCATTCCCCACTTTGCTTCTAAGGCTGTGCCCCTAACCAACCTGACGAAGGGGAAAGGGTCGGTCATGATTAAATGGACCCCCGAGGCTGAGGCAGCATTCCAATTCTTGAAACAAGCCTTATGTAGCCAGCCAGTGTTGTACTCACCCGACTTCTCTAAAGACTTTGTCGTACAAAGTGATGCGTCAGATGTGGGGTTAGGAGCAGTATTGTCCCAGGTCTGGAACGGAGAAGAGCACCCAGTCATTTACCTCAGCAGGAAGTTGAAGTCCCATGAGGTAAATTACGCCACCGTTGAAAAGGAGTGTTTAGCGGTGAAGTGGGCTCTAGATTCCCTTCGGTACTACCTGCTAGGTAGGCACTTTGACATGGTTACGGATCACGCTCCGTTAAAGTGGATGGCTCAAAACAAGGAAACAAATAGAAGAGTGAATAGGTGGTTCCTGGCCCTCCAGGAATTCAACTTCACAGTAAAGCATCGCCCTGGCGTTCAAATGGGGAATGTGGATGCTTTGTCTCGAGTACATGAATGCCTGATTGCTGGTGTTCCAACCCCGAGGTTAAAACAAGAGGGGGGGGTATGTGACAGCAGGAAGGTAAAGTCACCTGGTTGCATCCAGGGGGGTAGATATATTTCGCCCAGATTCAGGCTTTACGCCGACTTATACAACTAGGTGGAGAGTTGTATAAGGCTAGTGGGCTCATGGATGACTCATACCTCTAGGGAGAGTGTGGGGCGTCGTACAGACAGGGAGTTTATGAGGCCAGCTGAAGCTTGTCAGCTCATTTAGGCCTCTATAAGAACTCCCAGCTTCATTAGATGTTAGCTCATGCCTGGAACCAGACCTGTGTGGACTGTCTAGGGAGAGTGAACCCCTGTGCGGTGAGACAAAGCCTGTGTGGCTATTTGCTTGGACATTTAAAACCAGGGACTTAGGGACTAGGACAGCACTAGGCTGATCCCAGTTGTTAGTTAGGAAACCTGTATGTTTAGTCAGAGGTCAAGTTGACCAGGATTTATTTTGTTTATGTTTCTTTTGCTTTGCTGTGTTTTGTCACTGTAAATAGAAAATAAACCGCACCTTTTTGATTTTGAAAACCACAACCTCCGTTTGCTGGGCCTGTTTTTGTGTGAGGAGCCCATCTCGGGGGTCACACACACCCGCTGCCGAGCTAACCCCCTCACACTTCAGACTGCAAGACGTTTGAACTCACGTCAGGCTCGATGGGCTCTGTTTTTCTCCCGTTTTAATTTTGTTCTTTCTTATGTTCCTGGGCATAAAAACAAGAAAGCCGATGCTCTTTCCAGACAGTTTGCTACCTCTGAAGAAGACCAACCTACCGAGCAGTATATAATCCCACCTCACAAAATTGTCGCACAGATCTCTACGGCTCTTTCCCAACAGTTACAAGAAACCCAGAATTGTGTTCCCCAAGGCTTGAAGATACCACCAGGTCGCCTGTTCGTAGCCCCTAGCCTCAGAAAACCTGTACTCCTCTGGGCACATGATGGTGTTTTATCTGGTCATCCTGGTGTCACCATCACTCTTAAGACCTTGCAGCGTCATGTCTGGTGGCCTCATATGAAAAGGGATGTTACTGACTATGTGGCTGCCTGCCCAACTTGTGCTGCTAATAAAGTACCCCGTACATTGCCTACTGGACTGTTACAACCACTTTCAGCACCTCGTCAGCCTTGGACCCATTTGACTATGGACTTCATTACAGACTTACCCAAGTCCGAGGGCATGACTGCTATATGGGTCATAGTGGATCGCTTTTCAAAAATGTCTCATTTTGTGCCGCTCCCGGGATTACCTACAGCGGAAGCACTGTCTACTCTCTTCCTTTACCATATTGTGAGATATCATGGCATACCTACCAATGTCGTCTCAGACCGCGGATCCCAGTTTGTTTCCCGATTCTGGAGAGCGTTCTGCAAGAAACTGGGAGTAACGCTTTCACTCTCTACCTCACATCACCCTCAAACAGATGGTCAAACCGAACGCATGAACCAGACCCTAGAAACCTATCTTCGACATTATGTCAATGCCTTACACTCCAACTGGTCTGAGTATTTGCCTTTAGCTGAGTTCGCCATTAATTCCCGTTGGCACAGTGCTCTTCATACCACACCATTCTACGCAGCCCTAGGCTATCACCCTCAGACTTTTCCCCTACTTCAGCCTTCTTCTGGTGTACCAGCAGCAGATCAGCGGGTTAAAAATATTCTGCTACATTGGAAAAAGATTCGCTTATTACTACGGAAGTCAGCAGGCAAGTATGCACTTTTTTCCAACAAACGAAGACGCTATATACCTCCATATGTGGTGGGGGACAGAGTTTGGCTATCAACCAAATATGTGAGACTGAAACAACCTTCTACCAAATTGGGCCCTCGATTCATTGGTCCTTACAGAATTATTGCTCTAGTCGGGCCAGTCTCCTATCGGTTGAAATTACCCTCCTCTCTCCGGATTTATCCTGTGTTCCACGTTTCCCTCCTCAAAAAAGCAATTTTCAATCGCTACTCCAGAACGCAACAGCTACCTCCTCCTGTTCTTGTTGATGGACAAAATGAGTTTGAAGTCTCCAAGATTCTTGATTCTAGAAGACAGGGTCGTGGCCTTCGGTATCTGGTTCATTGGAAGGGATATCCTGTCACAGACTGTTCCTGGGTTCCAGCCAAAGATCTGCATGCCCCTTCTCTTATTCGAGACTTCCATGCCTCCTTTCCCACTAAGCCCCGCTAGGCCCCCGGAGGGGTCCACTGGGGAGGGGGCCCTGTCATGTACCTGGGTGTATTTGAACCGGGATCTTCCTGGTCCCAAAGCTGCAGCCTTACCTGTTGCGCTACTGAGCAGATCTGGACTTTTGGAAATGTCCTCTCAGTGTTAAACATTACCTTGGACTCACTAGCCCCACCTGCTGCCAGCTGTGGACAATTTTTAATCAAAGCAGCCCTTAAAAAGGAAGTGATGCTATCTCTCAGCGCCCGTTTGTGTGGAATAGCTCCCTGGGTGTTGTGACTGCTTTTTGATCCTGATTTTCGTGTTGAACTTCTGCCTGAATTCCTGACTACTCTCCAGCCTGCTGATTTTGTACTTCACTGCCAGCTCGTGTATGACCTTTGCCTGCCTGACCACTCTCTGGATTTCGATCGTGTACCATTTTGCCTGATCTGTTGCCAACCTAATCTGCCTGACTACGTTTTCGCCTGAATCCTCAGCACACAAGTTCCACTTCGGACACTACCTATCACAGGTACCTTACATTAATGTTTGTGCCTGGACCTCCTCCACACCTTGTACTGTTCTGTTTCTTGCTCCAACCTTTTTACTATCAGACTGTGTTATTGCTAAGAGAAAATAAACTCTGAGTTGGAGTTTCATCTGGTGTGGACATTCACTTTACTGGGAAGTCAGGGACTTGTCTCTAATTAACATAGAGGTGAGAATCAGGCTCTGGAGGTTTTCATTTTCTGACCATGGAAGACCCAACAACACCGCTCAACCTCCTCGCACAGGAGGGTACGGGATGTTAGTGCGGTGTGCCTCTCTCTTCCTGCGAGGAGCCAAAGTTAATGCAGGTAAAGAAAGGGGTCTGTGCGCTACAGTAATAAAGAGACAGCTCCCTCTCCCTTGTCTGTTTAAAAAGAGACCATCAAAAAACTGAAAGCGTGCATTAAAGCCATTAGCAGGAGGTAATGTCTGTTAAACAGGAACTCACCCAGTATTCGCATGGGAATAGTTCCTATTGGAGAAGCCATGGCACAGATCAAAGCTGTTGGTGTTGTGGCCAACCTGGAGATTTTACTTGCAAATGCAGATGGGAGAGGCCTACATCTCAAAAATGTTTACCCCTCAAACTAGGAACAAGATGAGGACAGTATGAGGACAGTATTTCATCAAGTCCCAAACTTCTAGCTAAGGTGGCTGCTTCTTGTGCGGTAATGACAGCAGTCATGAATGATAGACCTAGTTCTTGCTATAGACTATGCCCTTTATCAACAACATTATGAACAGTATCAGACTTTAGACACTCCTCGGATAGTATTGGAGGCTGCCAATTAGTTACCCATCCCAGTGGTAGGGGTTGCCTGGATAGGAATTCAAGTATTCAATCAAACATTTAGTAAAATTAGAGTAGTAGTAACCCCAGCCTTTTCAGAGGTCTCAGTTTTAGGCATGACTGTGCTACAGGAACATTAAAGAAATGGTTGTGAAGGTTCCCTCTCTCTGCACAGCCCCTGCTCTTCTGCCATTGGCTGGTCCAGTCGCATTGGGCATGTGTTAGTACTGAGAAAAATCATTGGTTATATTTATTTAATAAAAAATAGATGCTAAAGGGTCAAAATTATGTTTCCACTCTGGTGTCATATATCAGTGAAAGGGAACCTTCACAACCAATTCCACTTTTTGAGCCTGAATAAAAAAAAATTAATTCTTAATGTGCTCCAAAAAAAAAGAACCTGCATTTGCAACAATGCTCTCCTCCTATCCCGCACTGTCCCTAGAAGATACACAGCTTCATATCAATAGTGCTAATCTTCCTCTGATGCCGCATACACACGACCGTTTTTCTCGACGTGAAAAACTGCATTTTTTCCTTTCGACGAGAAAAACGATCGTCTGTGGGCTTTAGGTCGTTTTTCTCGACGAGAAAAACGGCATTAAAAACGACGAGAAAAATTAGAACATGCTCTAATTTTTCTCGCCGTTTTGCACGTCGTCGTTTTTCTCGTCATGAAAAATGGTCGTGTGTAGACTTTGACGACGTGAAAAAAAGCGCGCATGATCAGAAGCAAGTGATGAGAAGGGAGCGCTCGTTCTGGTAAAACTACCGTTCAGAATGGAGATGGCACATTCGTCATGCAGGAAATTATTGCATCGTTTAATGCAGCGCATTCTTTTCTTTGTTCTAATGCTGCAATAATCCAATTCTCTTGCTGCTGATATTCTCACAGAGTTAGGAAAAAGTTTGGTCTTTAGTATTTATTGTTTTCTCATGATTAATCTATATTTATTGTAAGCCAGATCTCCCTAAATACCCAATATTTTAGATTTTCCATCTTGTTTTGAAGATGTATTTTTTAGGAGTTTTTTTTATAATATTTTAGACTGTTTTTCCATATTATTTGATATTTTTGAGTGTGTCAAGTTACCACAACAACATTATTATTAATTCTAATTTACCCTCAAGGAGGTTAGTGTCCCTTGTTAATTTCCCGATTTTTTATCCACTGTCCCTGCCTACTCACTACCAAACTGTCTATTTAGAATAAAAACACATGTTCATTTTGTAACATCAAACAAAAATTCCATTTATTCTGGCCTAAAAACAAATTAAAGGGTAAGCCAAAACAAAACCAGATGTAAAGTAAATCTAAAGAAGCCAGGAAGACAGCACTGGAGACCCTGCTGAAATTAGTGCAGACCCAGATCACCACAGCAAACACCAAAGGATGAGAAGACAAAAATTGGGACCATCTAAGGGACATATCCTGGGCTCATTTTCTGCTTTTCTTTTTTGCCTTCCCTGCAGGCTTCCCTGCAGCCTTCCTTGGAGGCTGTGTCCGTGGAGGAGGGACTGGAGCAGGAGCAGGGACAGGAGCAGGGACTGGGACAGGAGCAGGGAGTGGGGCAGGAGCAGGGAGTGGGGCAGGAGCAGGGAGTGGGGCAGGAACTAGAGCAAGGACATAAGAAACGTCCACAACGTCTGTAAAATCATTCAGTTTCCCCAACATGCCCATATTTACAACCTTCAATATCAGGGTCTCGCTTTTCAGACACTGGGCCATTTCCATTTGGGGCAGTTTGTCCCCAATAAGGGCAGCAAATCCCTCTGCAGCGGTGGGGGGCTCTCTGAGGGCTGCAGTAGCCTCCCTAATTAGGGCCTGGGTCTCCTCCTCCATTTGAAGAAGCCTCCTTGCCCTTTTTGGTGGAATCCTCAGCGGAGGTATCTGGGGCCTGGTGTTGCGCTGTGTCCCACTGGGGCCTGCCTCCTCCTGTGTCCCACTGGGGCCTGCCTCCTCCTGGCTTCCACTGGGGCCTGCCTCCTCCTGGCTTCCACTGGCACCTGCCTCCTCCTGGGTCACACTGGGGCCTGCCTCCTCCTGGGTTCCACTGGCACCTGCCTCCTTGTGTGTCACACTGACGCCTGCCTCCTCATCCTGTTAAAAAAAGTTACATATAGTTATTTTAGCCTTCATCTTTCACACACATTTGTCACCTCATGACATTTGCTAATTGAATGCTAATAAATATTAAAGTTAATCATTCTGACACCAGCATTTTTCATTCTTGTCCCCCTAATTTTTGGCCACTGCTGTCTATTGATATGTCAGACACTTTGGTTTAACTGGTAACATTTTTCACACAATTTTTTCAACTTTGACAACATTAGACTTTTATTACTAGAAATCTTTTGCAAAATATTATACCTGGCTCCAAATATTCAAATCCGGCTCCTCCAGGAGTTGAACTTGTTCCTCCAAAGAGACCTCAACTTGGCTGGAGGGTTGGCTGCAGGGAATGCTGGAGGGAAGGCTGGAGGGTTGGCTGCAAGGAAGGCTGGAGGGTTGGCTGCAGGGAAGGCTGGAGCTCGTTCTGGGTGAAAGGGTGGAAAGGGATTCCCTGGATTCCAGGTGGTCATCGAGGAAACTGAGATGCTGGTAGTACCAGAGATTTGGAATATATCTGTCCTCTGCAGCTGCTCCTGACCGCATAGATGTTCGGACTTTGTTTCGTTGAGTCCGGTATGTCCCCCTAATGGTCCCAATTTTCGTCTTCACATCCTGTAGTGTTGCTGTGGGGATCTGAGTTTGCACAAATTCCAGCAAGGTCTCCAGTGCTCTCTTCCTGGCTTCTTTATTTTTACTTTTTTTGTTTTTGGTCTCCCATAAAACAGGAAGATTCTTCCATCTTTGCAGGAATTCCAACATGAAGTCGGGGTCCTTAAATATCTGCATTTTTGCTGCAAGTCAAAAAACACACCAAAAATCGAATGTCAGTCAAGACTACTCCAAATCTTTCTCACCATATATAGGCCACTAACGTAGCAATTGATCAGTCATCATAGAGTTGAGTGGACACCTGGATGTTTGTGTTGAACTCTTTTTTGTAAACTTAGTAAAAAGCTAGAGTTCGTGACGTGACTTGACCCGAACTTGACCCCGAACCCAAACCCCATTGAAGTCAATGTTGCCCCGAAAATCTGCGGACTAAAAGGACTCCAAAAAAGTAAAGGAGTACCTAGAACTGTCCCTGCACAAAGTGTCATTTGTGCTTTTCCAAAATTAACTCAAAATTCACTCCTGGGTATAATGAATTGTTGTCTCCCGTCAAATGCAATACATAGAAAAGTCATTGATACAAACATTGAGAAAGCATTGTGGTTCCCCCAAATTCTCTTACCAGGCCCTTCATGTCTGGAATGGATATTAAGGTAAACCTGCCGCCCATGTTTTTCAAAATGCGTGTGGTCCCCCCAAATATCCATACCAGGCCCTTCAGGTCTGGCAAGGATTTTAAGGGGAACTCCACCCCAAATTCTGGAAAAATATGGCGTGGAGTCCCCCCAAAAATCCATACCAGACCCTTATCCGAGCACGCAACCTGGCCGACCACAGGGGAAGAGGGGGGACGAGAGAGCGGCCCCCCCTCCCTTCTGAACCGTACCAGGCCACATGCCCTCAACATGGGGAGGATGTCCCCATGTTGATGGGGACAAGGGCCTCATCCCCACAACCCTTGCCCGGTGGTTGTGGGGGTCTGCGGGCGGGGGGCTTATCGGAATCTGGAATACCCCTTTAACAAAGGGGACCCCCAGATCCCGGCCCCCCCTATGTGAAATGGTAATGGGGTACATTGTACCCCTACCATTTCACCCCAAAACTTGACAAAATACAAAAAATGACAATAGACGTTTTTTGACAATTCCTTTATTATTGTTTTTGTTTTTCTTCCATCTTCTTCCTTCTTCTTTTCTGTATTCGAGTTTCTTCCTCCATCTTCCTCTTCCTCTTCATCTTCATCTCCATCTTCATCTTCCTTCTTGCTTCGGGCTTCTCGTCCGCATCTTGCTCCGGCTTCTTCTTTCTTCTCCCGCCGCTCCGTTTGAATTTGATTTTGCCGCTGTGTGACACTTAAGTTATGCAGTTCTCCTCTAGGTCCGCTGCGAGCAGGTGGCCCCGCCCCCCTCTTACAGCACAGGGAAAGTACCTGTGAAATCCATGTGCGTCAGAGGGGGGGCGGGGTCCCCGGACCAAGAGGAGAACTGATGAACTGAAGCGTCACACAGCGGGAACCTCCAATTCAAACGGAGCGGCCGGAGAAAGAAGAAGCCGGAGCAAGATGCCAGAGCAAGATGCGGACGAGAACACTGAAGGAAGAAGGAAGATGAAGAGGAAGAGGAAGAGGAAGATGGATGAAGAAACACGAATCGAGAAAAGAAGAAGGAAGAAGATGGAAGAAGATGGAAGAAAGCCAAAACAAAAAATAAAGGAATGGTCAAAAACCGTCTATTGTCATTTTTTACATTTTGTACACTTTCTTCGTGAAATGGCAGAGGTACAATGTACCCCTTACCAATTCACCTGGGGGGGGGGCCGGGATCTGGGGGTCCCCTTTGTTAAAGGGGTCTTCCAGATTCCGATAAGCCCCCCGCCCGCAGACCCCCACAACCACCGGGCAAGGGTTGTGGGGATGAGGCCCTTGTCCCCATCAACATGGGGACATCCTCCCCATGTTGAGGGCATGTGGCCTGGTACGGTTCAGGAGGGAGGGGGGACGCTCTCTCGTCCCCCCCTCTTCCCCTGCGGCCGGCCAGATTGCGTGCTCGGATAAGGGTCTGGTATGGATTTTTGGGGGGACTCCACGCCATTTTTTTCAAGAATTTGGGGTGGAGTTCCCCTTAAAATCCCTGCCAGACCTGAAGGGCCTGCAAATAGAATTTGGGGGGACCCCCACATTTTTTTTTAGCTATAAAACTGAGTTTTCAATGTATTGCCATTTGCCGGGAGCCGAGAATTCATTTTAGCCGCGATTGACTTTTAAATGATTTTTCCAACTTCGAAAATGACACTTTGTGCAGGGCCAGGACTAACAGCACGGGAAGCAAGCGCGAAGTTACATGCATATTGCCCAACACCGGCCCCGAACATACAGTGAATGTTTAGGTTTCTGCTCCGGGACCCAGCCCAAAAAATAGGCCTGTACGGTCACTAAATTTTCTGTTCGGGGCCGCTCAACCCTCGACATATCAAGTATGAAAAATGTTACGTACCCGCGATCTACACGTTCGTTGCTTCTGACCTTCTTCCACTCACTGAACGTCGCTTTCAACTATGTTTTTCTACGTTATATACAGTGCGCATGCGTGACGCTCCACACGCTTTCCCGCCCCTGACGTTCGTCCTTAATGACGGAGACTGACAACATGGCGGAGAATCACCCAGATGAAGTGGAAAGTGTGGAAGGAGGCAGGCCCAGACACAGAAGATATAAAGCCACTAACATGTCGTTTGAGGAGATGGTGGATATGGTCACCATATTGCTGAGGGAGGATTATGACGCCAAACATGGGCCCTACAAAAAGCCAAATCAGGTGAAGGGCCAGATTATGGATAAAGTGGTCAAAATGCTGTTCCGGAAATTTGGGGTTCGCAGGTCGAAGGAGCAAATCCGCAAACGATGGTCGGACATTAAATTGCGTGAGCCGGAGCAATATAAAAAAATTAAAAAAGTAATCCGAAAAAGTAAGTATATTTACATTTACTGTGATTTTTATTAATAGCGTGGTGCTGCATGTGCTTTTTCTTTAATGTATGTAGTACAGTAAAAGATGTCCTGTTTCATGTTCTTGGGCACACGAATCGATCGTAGAAATCCTCGTTCAAACGTTCACTAAATGACGATCTTTTTGTCCGATTCAGTGTTAACTACATTTGATCATTCCTAATAATAGGCATGTTCAAATTTAGTTAGCACTGTATTCCCCCAAAACATCGTTTTGGTGGTATTGAACGAGGATTTTGACGTTTGATTCGTGTGCCCAAGAACATGAAACAGGACATCTTTTACTGTTCAAGATGTCCTGTTTCATGTTCTTGGGCACACGAATCAAACGTCGAAATCCTCGTTCAATACCACCAAAACGATGTTTTGGGGGAATACAGTGCTAACTAAATTTGAACATGCCTATTATTAGGAATGATCAAATGTAGTTAACACTGAATCGGACCAAAAGATCGTCATTTAGTGAACGTTTGAACGAGGATTTCTATGACTGATGATTCTTGGGACGAAGAACATGAAACAGGACATCTTGAACTGTTTATGTGATAATTAATTATAAACATGGTTGTGTAGGTGTTGGTATCTATATTTAACTAATGTAACTGGATTCAGTGTACGGTTACGAGAGTATGCTCAGCAGCTGCTTACACATCTGGACTCATTAGCACAAGTGTGGGCCACAAGAACAACCTTTTGATGGTGTCACACACAGGTGATCCAGTGGATACTTGGTGTGTTTCCATGTGTGAAACATGACCAAAATAGATTAATCTACCAGCTTGGGAAATGGATACAATCATGTGTTCATCTTCTAAATAATTTCAATAAATACAATTGTAACACACTTCCAAAGAATGATTAAAGTGGTTGTATACCCACATTTTGTACAAGCACCTACAGGTAAGCCTACATTAAGGCTTACCTGTAGGTGCTTGTAATATCTCCGAGACCTACACAGTCTCGGAGATATTTGCAAAAAAAACTGTACCGCTATCTACGGCGCATGCGTGCCGTAGATAACGGCGCAGGCGCACTGAGCGCGGTGGCTCTTGAATGGGAGCCTGCGGTACAATGCCGGTAGTTCGCGCATGCGCGGGGATCGTGCCGTTCCCCGCGCATGTGCGGGAGTGACGTCATCGCCGCTCCGGCCAATCACAGCGCCGGAGCGGCGATACCCAGAAGTCACTCCGGGTATCATGGATTCGACGGAGGACGCGTCCGAGGACCATTGCGGGGGCTTCGATCTAAGGTAAGTGATTGATAATGAGCTAGTATGCTAGTCATACTAGCTCATTATACCTTTGCCTTGCAGGTTAACCAAAAAAAAAAAAAAAGTTTTGCGGTATACAACCGCTTTAATATTCCTCTTTCAGGCCTAAATATATTTAGTTACACAAGTCTACCTTTGGGTTCTATCTCCTAGGGCTTCAAAGAGCTAAGAGACAGGAGGCTGCAAACCCCGCACCACCAACCCAAGACCCACAACCGCAGGATGTGGCTGAAGAGGGAAATGACAACTCAACAGGTCAGTGTCATACACCACAGCCTCAGGTAATAGATGTAGGCCTGTATATTTAGTAAGACATTTGTATTTTTCTAATTTAAGGTACTTTAATGCCTGCGGCCCCAGCAACCTTCACCCGACACACTGCCCAGATGTTGCTGAAAGAACTGAGGGTCTGCTCTCATGAGCTGGAAACAATGAAAGAGAACTTGTTCCAGATGAGGCAAAACACTAAGCAGATGGAGCAAAGAATACTAAAAATAGAACATGTTCTTGGGAGGGTTTAAAAATTTGATATGTTTTCAAATTCAGTTTTCTTCTTTTTTTTGTAATTGTAGATTTGCACTATTTTTGGGGAATCTTTTAATTTTGAAAATGAATATTGTACATGTTGTACATTTTTGTCAAGAGTTTTATCCCAAAAATGTTCTTTAAAAACCCAAAAAAAATATTTTAAAATTTTTTATAAAAAATAAGACAAATTTTATGCTCCTATAAAAAATATTTTAAAATAAACAATGTGTGGCTTCTTATATCAATGTTGCACCCCCCCCCCCCCCATAAAAAATGTGTGTGTTTACACTCTAAATGATGGTAATTTACTTGTTACAAAAACACATGGCACTACAACTGCACGCACAACTGCACTATAACCTAGAACAGTGATAGTGAACCTTGGCACCCCAGATGGTTTGGAACTACATTTCCCATGTTGAAGAGGCACTCTGCAGTGGAGTTGAGCATCATGGGAAATGTAGTTGCAAAACATCTGGAGTGCCAAGGTTCACCATCACTGACCTAGGAGAAATAACAAATCCAACAAAATAAAAGCAAACAAGATGTTTTCATTATATATTTTTTTTATTATTCCAAAAATAATTTTAAAAATGATCAGGCATGGCAATGGCCCCCCTACCCAGAAAATATTCCACATAGCGTTGCCGCACATCACGGCCGCTTTGGGGGGCCAAGCCTGTAGGGCCAGCTACCTGGGCTGGCAATGGTCCATCCAAGAACTGTGTGCCCTGAAGGGCAACTGAAGAGAGATAATTGTTTGAATTTTGTTTTTTAAAAATGTGGAGTATGCAACAGCACATGATTAAATGGTTCCATTTGTACTCCGCCATGTTGAGAGCAGTCTGAAAAATGCGGAAACGACTGGCCATGATGCCAAAGGCATTTTCGACCACCCTTCTCGCTCTGGCCAGCCTATAATTAAAGACCCTCCTCTCAGGGGTGAGGGTCCTTTGTGGAAAAGGCCTCATCAAATGGGGCCCAAGCGCAAACGCCTCATCTGCCAGGAAAACAAAGGGGAGGCCATGTTCATTTTCTTCAGCAGGTGGCAATGCCAGGTCCTCTGAAAGAGGCTGGTCGGCAAACTCGGTCTGGGCAAAAACACCACCGTCAGACATCCGCCCATTTTTCCCAACATCAAGATAGAGAAATTCATAGTTGGCAGACACCACCGCCATCAGCACAATACTGTGGAACCCTTTATAATTATTAAAAAAGGATCCCGATTGGGGTGGTGGCACGATGCGGACGTGCTTGCCATCAATGGCTCCTCCACAGTTGGGAAAGTTCCACCGCTGAGAAAACTCAGATGCCACATTCTGCCATTCCTGTGGCGTCGATGGGAACTGTGGAGTCAAACACAAAATAAAAATTAATATACTTTGCTAACTAAACATTGCAAGCATGTTAGCACAAAACACTCTGGGCAAAACATCAGTATAGCATTAATTTGGAAGGAGGATTTTAGAGCAGAGCTCCGCAGCCAAAATAATACCAAATTACCCAGCAGCTCCAGCTACAGCAGCTGCAGAGTTTTTAGAATTGGACACTTACCTGTCCTGGAGTCCAACAACGTCCGCAACAGAGGACGAACAATCGCTCGTCACTCTGCTGCCCCCTCCGACATCCTCGGTGAGGGAACCAGGAAGAGAAGCCTTGCGGCTTCACTGCCCGGTTCGTAGCGTACATGCACGAGAAGCGCTGCGCAGTTCTGACTGGTCCTCCTGTGTTCTGGGAGCCAAGTGTCTCCAAGAACACTATGGGTATTCTGCGGGAAGTGACTTGTCTCCGGCAGATTTGGCGCAGAGATGACTCCTGGATGTGGGTGAAAATACCTGTCTTAAACAGGTATCTTCACCCCCCTCCCCCCTGAAAGGTGTCAATTTTGACACCGGAGGGGGGAGGGTTACGATGAGCGGAAAATAAACTTTAGGGTGGAGCTCCACTTTAATAAGAGCTAAAAATGAGCACAAAAAACATCACCCAATCTGATGGACCTGTGAAATTCTTTTAGGGTGGGGGTGTTGAGATGAGTTGGGGACATCATAATTAAAAGCTCTAGTACTATGTAATTTATTTTGTTAGATTAGACAAAAGCAAATAATTAGGGGGGGGGGGGGGGGTTCAAGCAATCTAAGCACTACAATGGAGCGTCCAAAAAACATTGGGGAGTGACTAGGCTAGGTGTGTTTGGGCCCAGGATATAATGCTGGAGAGGTTGGTTTTGGAAAATATGCATGTAGGCCCAAAAAAAGGAACATTCAAAGCTTACAACATGCATGGGGACAAAGGGGACATTCACAGCATATTCGAATCACGGTAATTAGAGACAGTTCCAAAAATACTATACATTAGCAAGCATAAAAAAAACATAGATTGTGATGTTTATAAAGGAGAAAACTTACCTTAATATAGTCCTCCTGAAGGACCTGGATAATGGCAGAGCAGGTTTCTGGGAGCCTGGGGGGAGATGCCTGTCGAGAACTTGAGGTCCTGCAAGCTTCTCCCAGTCGCAAGGTATCGCAACGTGGCGATGAGCCTCTGCTCAGCAGTAATGGCTTCCCGCATTACGGTGTCCTGCCTGGTGATATAGGGGGACACCAAAGCCAAGAGCTGCTGAAAAACGGGGTCAGAAATCCTAAGAAAATTCCTGAAGTCATCAGGGTTATTCTCCTGGATCTCCCGCAGCAGAGGCATGTGACAGAATTGGTCCCGCTGGAGCAACCAATTCTTGGTCCAAGAACTCCTCCTCACCCTGTTCATGGACCGGATCTGGGACATAGCAACAAGCCCAGAAGCAAGCACAGCACGATCTCGGCGACAAGAACGTACCCGCAACATGGCTTCCAAGCGGTCGTCTAATCAGAACGAACTAAAAGAACGCACTGAAGAACAGCAAGGCCTCTGAAGAACGAGCTGAAAAACAGTAACGAGCGGACAAGAACGCACTGCAAAAACAGATACAAACTCACTACACGCACTGAAAGCCAGATACGAACCCACAAGCACAAACTGAACTCCCGAAAACTATCTTTAAAGCACGAAGACTGAAAAGCGCGAATCGTCTCTTCCCAAACTTTTACTAACACGCGGTAACACGAAATCAGCAAAAGCAGCCAAAAGGGTGGCGCGAACAGAATGAAACTTCCCCTTTATAGTGCCGTCGTACGTGTTGGACGTCACCGCGCTTTGCTAGATCATTTTTTTTCACGATAGTGTGTAGCCAAGGCAGGCTTGAGAGGAAACACGAAAAATAACGTTGATAAAAACAACGGTTTTTTTCACGTCGAGAAAAACGGTCGTGTGTACGCGGCATGAGGCGATGGATTTTACCTACTTCCTATGAGCCCTGATCACCACAGTAGCCTGGGCTTGCGATACAATATAGAAGATGATAACGGTGCTGCCATATTGTCAGTGACGGAGAAGAGGGAATGTCCACTATATAATCAGTAATTAGACCCTGGAAAAAGGTATGTATATATATATATATATATATATATATATATGTGTGTGTGTATATACTGATAATGATGATACACTGATAATTTACGCAGTGCTTTACATACTGTATGTAGCGGTGCCCTCGTGGGGTCACTACGTGTTCCAGCATCCACACATCTCACCCTGCTGGTCAGTAGGGATGAGCTTCGTGTTCGCGTCGAACACACGTTCGACGAACAAACGTTATGGCACTACACGGCCCATAATTCACTGCAGAATCGCAGTGCATTGCTGGCTGATGATTGGCCAAGCATGCACTATGACCCGCATGCTTGGCCAATCACAGCGTGGAAAAAACGGAGAGCCGTAATTGGCCAAAGCCAGGGTGGCTTTGGCCAATTATGGCTCAGGGGGTTTAGTACACGCCCCACACTATATAAGGCTGCCTGGAAGTCGGCCTTGTGTAGTGTGTTGGCGTTTGTGAAAGAGGCAGTTTCAGAGAGATAGACAGTGTCATTTATATTGAGTTAGAGCAGGCAGGCGAATCAGTTAGCTGCTGTTACTGTGTGTAGAGGATATATATGCATCCTAGGTGTTGTGTATATATATTTATACACTGTATTGAGTTTAGCTAGATCCGTTCCTGTTAGTCTCTATACTGTGACAGGCAGGCAGGTGATTGTGCTAGCTGCAGTCAGTCAGTGTTTCACTTAGTGTACTACTGTGTGCTTTGCATAGCGATCACCTAAAGCTCACCTGGATACAGTTATTCTCTATACTGTGACAGGCAGGCCGGTGATTCTGCTAGCTGCAGACAGTCAGTGTTTCACTTAGGGCTCTTTCACACGGACGGACCGTTCGGGTCTGCCTGTCAGTTTTTTAGGCGGACCTGAACGGATGCTCCATGTACCCCTATGGAGCCACGGATGTCAGCGGTGACATGTCCGCTGACATCCGACCCGCTCCGATCCGCCAAAGTGTGACGGAGGAAAACCCTACTTTTCCATCCGTCTGCGGATCGGATCGGATGACAACGGACTCTACGGTCTGTCGTCATCCGATCCCCATAGAGGAGAGCGGCGCTCTGACAGGTCGGTCCCTGCACAGTGTGCGGAGACAGACCTGTCATCTGCCTGCTCAGCGGGGATCGACGGAGCGATCCCCGCTGAGCAAAGCGGAGCCCGCACACGGACACGGATCGTGTGAAAGGGGCCTTAGTGTACTACTGTGTGCTTTGCATAGCATTCACCTAAAGCTCACCTGGATACAGTTATTCTCTATACTGTGACAGGCAGGCCGGTGATTGTGCTAGCTGCAGACAGTCAGTGTTTCACTTAGTGTACTACTGTGTGCTTTGCATAGCATTCACCTAAAGCCTAAATTTTTGATGCAATACTTTGCAACAGGGCTCATTTCTGCGCTCTAAGTACAGTATCTGTGAGGGGTTGCAGTGTTGTGGTACCAGCACCAGTGCCTAAGGCCCAATTTTTCAGCCCCTGTTCAACAGGGGCATACAATTACAATTCTTGATCTAATAATTCACAGCAGGGCCCATTCCTGCACCGACCAAGAGTAACTGTGAGGGCTTACAGTGTTGTGACACCAGCACCACCACCAAAGGCCCAATTTTTCCTACCACTGTTCAACAGTGGCATGTAAATACAATTCCTGATAAAATAGTTGACAGCAGGGCGTTCCAGCGCCCACCAAGAGTAACTGTGAGGGCTTACAGTGTTGTGGCAACACCAACACCTAAGGGGCAAATTTCTGCAGAGTATATATGGCAGGCCCCTACTTTCAAACATCCAACTTACAAACGACTCCTACTTGCAAACGGAAGGAGACAACCGGAAGTGAGGAAATCTACCCCTAGGAAGGGAAATTCTCTCCTGTAAGGGTTAATATGTGAAAAAGGTGTCTCCTCTCCACTGATGCTTTATCACCAATTCTTGTTTCAATAAAAAAAAACAAATTTTCCAAAAACATTTGTCATTGGGTTGAAAAGTGAGGTGAAATGTTCTGAACAGGTGCACAGACAGCAAAACAAAAGTTACAGGGGTGATAACCCTTCCCTATGTTCTCCAAAAAGCTTAAAAATAGATTTTTTGGCTAGAGCTACACTTAAAAAATGTACCTGTTCCAAATTACAAACAGATTCTACTTAAGAACAAGAAAAACTAAAGGTTGGGACTTTTAATTGAGGCGTAGGACCTAGATAAACACCTCCATCCCGATATTGGAAAAAGAGAAGCAGATAAGCAAAAGTGGGACTTTTAATTGAAGCATGCATCCCAGGAGATAACACGGCTCAATTGAATAGGGCAGGTATCCAGTTTGATAGAACCAGAGACATTACATGAGAACATTGCATAACAGTTGGCAGTCGATATTTTAATCGCATACAAAATCATAAAAACAATAATGACATAGCATAGCTTTTGTACTAGTCCACAGTTGAATGGTATATAAATTATAACAATCAATGGTAATAGAATGTAATAACATATTGGTTCATAAATGAAACAGTAACAACATAGAGGGGAAGGGGGGCCCAATTCAATGAAGCGTGTCTCCATGGTAAGTAATATGGAGATTAAGTACGCTGGCACAGTCCACTAGGTATAGAGACTGGTAGATAATATTGGTATTAACATATATAAAAAAAAAAAAAGGGGGGTATCTAATTAGCTCTCAGTGAGCATATTGGTACATTGTATGAAAATTATACATAACCAGTTTCTTTAAAATTTATCTCCATAGTAGCCGTAGTTGATTGGTGAATACCAATCGGTGTATGAAGTGGTAGGTGGTGCAGTAGCAGTATGTCTAGATGGGGGCATCTTATTGGCTCTACGCGTTTCGTGGCTACTGCCACTCTTCAGGAGCAGGTATGAGATGGAGGTCTATAAATGACAAGGCAATAAAATATAAAGTAAAAATTGTATAGTGTATAAGATCACTGCGGGGCAGGAGATAGAGATGGAGCAGTAACAATTCCCCGGGTTACTTACAGGTATGCCCATGGTGGTGGGTGAAGGCGTAGGGGGCGGGCCCGGCCAGTAAAACAACAGCTCCGGGAGCTGGGGTGGATGAACCCCTCCATGCAGGCTGGAAAACCGTAGCAGAAGTTGAGATACCCAGAAGGGGAGGGCCCTCATGGGCATGGATTGCAAGTGTGTCTCTCAAAGATGTGACCATCTAAAGGGGACAAGGGGGTGTAATAATGAACAATCTAAACCATAGATAATCCAAGGGTATAAGGAAAAAGTAAAGATGAGTGAATAAGGGAAGTAGTGAAATATAGCAGGGATCTGTGGATGATAAAATATATATTAGTGTGTGTAAAGTGTAAGGTATAGTACATTGTGACCCATTGTGGTAACAATAAGTAGTAGAAGGGCAGTGTCTCAGCCCCAATGATAAGGTAGTGTACCATAAATAAAAGTAGGAGTTGTATCCAAGTAAAGAAAGAGTGTAAGGGTAGCGAGTTGAAATGAAGATGAAAAAACAAAAATTACCTAGAGGAGTGTAGGCAATGCAAAACCGTGCTGTAACCATGTCCATGGACGCATCCGCCATGAGGGAACAAACTGAGCCCGAGGGAGTAAATAAACTCCCTGCAATAAGGTGGGGAGGATCCAACCCACGTCACGCACGGCGGCCAATAGGACGGGGAGGCGGCGTCAGACTAGAGGGCAGCAAAAGCTGCCCACCGTCCCAACGCCAGCCACCTCGTGAAGACGCCAGAATGGAAATCACCAGCGCGAGCACGCCAGCATCACTGAAATGACGCAGCGTGCATGACGCCGGAGGCGTGACGTCGATGCGCATATAGGCATCCCCCCAACCCCGCACACGACCCAAGACAGGGGGAGGGGGGGGGGGAAAGGGGGGAGCCCAAGGGCGCATCACAGCTCCCGGGACTGAGCAAGCCGGCCGAGACCAAACAACCCAACACCGCCCCACCCACCACACAACAGTAACATAACCAGATAAGCACACTGTGGGTAACAGTGTGAAGGGATACTCAATAGCTACATTCCTTAAAACCCGCATAATTTATGAATACAAGATTGACAATAAAAATGATGTGCTTATCTTGAATAGACCCCTGGGTAGCCTAGATTCGAGGGAAAGTGCCAGCATTACAGTAACGTGAGTATGTAGGGATGCATGCTTCCATCCCCGGAAATATGAACATGAAAAACTAAAGGTTGGGACTTTTAATTGAGGCGTAGGACCTAGATAAACACCTCCATCCCGATATTGGAAAAAGAGAAGCAGATAAGCAAAAGTGGGACTTTTAATTGAAGCATGCATCCCAGGAGATAACACGGCTCAATTGAATAGGGCAGGTATCCAGTTTGATAGAACCAGAGACATTACATGAGAACATTGCATAACAGTTGGCAGTCGATATTTTAATCGCGTATAAAATCATAAAAACAATAATGACATAGCATAGCTATTGTACTAGTCCACAGTTGAATGGTATATAAATTATAACAATCAATGGTAATAGAATGTAATAACATATTGGTTCATAAATGAAACAGTAACAACATAGAGGGGAAGGGGGGCCCAATTCAATGAAGTGTGTCTCCATGGTAAGTAATATGGAGATTAAGTACGCTGGCACAGTCCACTAGGTATAGAGACTGGTAGATAATATTGGTATTAACATATATATAAAAAAAATAAAAAAGGGTATCTAATTAGCTCACAGTGAGCATACTGGTACATTGTATGAAAATTATACATAACCAGTTTCTTTAAAACTTATCTCCATAGTAGCCGTAGTTGATTGGTGAATACCAATCAGTGTATGAAGTGGTAGGTGGTGCAGTAGCAGTATGTCTAGATGGGGGCATCTTATTGGCTCTACGCGTTTCGTGGCTACTGCCACTCTTCAGGAGCAGGTATGAGATGGAGGTCTATAAATGACAAGGCAATAAAATATAAAGTAAAAATTGTATAGTGTATAAGATCACTGCGGGGCAGGAGATAGAGATGGAGCAGTAACAATTCCCTGGGTTACTTACAGGTATGCCCATGGTGGTGGGTGAAGGCGTAGGGGACCACTTTTGCTTATCTGCTTCTCTTTTTCCTACTTAAGAACAAACCTACAGTCTGTGTCTTTTTTGCACCGCCTGTATACTGCTGTTCAGAGTATATAGGGCCTTTTTTATTTTGGGTGCAGGGTTCCCCTTAATATCCATACAAGATCCAAAGGGGCTGGTAATGGGCTGGGGTAGGGTGGGGGGGGGGGTGATGGGGTAGCCATGCCATTTTTCTCAATAATTTTCATCCATATTGCCGGGACCAGACATTACATTAAAGCCGCAAGCAGTTTTAAATGGCTTTTTTTCCTTTAGAAATGTCATTTTGTGCAGGGACAGTTCTAAACACGGGAAACGCGTGCCACTTCACAGGCATACTTTAGACCCCAGGTACGATATTTAAAGGAATATTTCACTTTTTTTCTTTCACTTTATGCATCATTAACCACTTGCCAGTCTGACACCCCGCAACACCGATCTAGGTAAAGAGTCTCCGACGGAGACTCTTTACCACGTGATCAGCCGTGTCCAATCACGGCTGATCACGATGTAAACAGGAAAAGCCGGTCATCGGCTTTTCCTCACTCGCGTCTGTCAGACGCGAGTAGAGCAGAGCCGATCGGCTGCTCCTCTGACAGGGGGGGTTTGTGCTGATCCATTATTAGCACAGCCCCCCCGAGGATGCTCACTGGACCACCAGGGATGCCACTAGACCACCAGGGAAGCCCACCTATAGGTATTAGGTATTGCACACTAGACCACCAGGGATAATGGATGCCAATGCCAAATGGATGCCAATCAGTGCCACAATGGATGCCAATCAGTGCCCACAATGGGCACCACTGATTGGCAGGCATTATTGTTTGGCACTGATTGGCATCCATTAGTACAGTACAGTGCCACCTATCAGTGCCCATCCATGCCACCTATCAGTGCCCATCCGTGCCACCTATCAGTGCCCACCCATGCCGCCTATCCGTGCCCACCCGTGCCGCCTATCTGTGCCCACCCGTGCCGCCGATCGTTGCCCACCCGTGCCGCCGATCGTTGCCCATCCGTGCCGCTGATCGTTGCCCATCCGTGCTGCCGATCGTTGCCCATCTGTGCCACCTCATCGGTGCCCATCCTTGCCGCCTTATCCGTGCCCGTCAGTGCAGCCCCATCAGTGCCCATCAGTGAAGGAGAAAACTAACTTTTTTACAAAGTTTTGTAACTGAAACAAAAAAAAACTTTTTTTTTTTTTCAAAATTTTCGGTCTTTTTTTTATTTTTTAGCAGAAAATAAAAATTGCAGAGGTGATCAAATACCACCAAAAGAAAGCTCTATTTGTGGGAACAAAATGATAAAAATTTAGTTTGGGTACAGTGTAGCATGACCGCGCAATTGTCATTCAAAGTGCAACAGCGCAGAAAGCTGAAAATTGGTCTGGGCAGGAAGGTGTATAAGTGCCCAGTATGGTAGTGGTTAAAATCACTGCTCCCAAAAAAACGACCGTTTTAAGAGATTATTTTTACATTGATACATGTCCCCTCGGGCAGGACCCGGGTCCCCAAACCCTTTTTAGGACAATAACATGCATATTAGGCGTTATAATTAGCACTTTAGATTTCGAACGTTCGCGTCCATTGTATTTAATAGGGTTCTAACGTTCGGTCCGTTCGAAGGTTCTGATGCGAACCGAACGGGGGGTGTTCGGCTCATCCCTACTGGTCAGACATCCATTTTGGCACACTTTCCCAGACAATGAACAGTCTCTTGCTTGTTTTTGTTGTTTTTATTTGGGGATTAAACTTGGATGGGAAAAGGGGACATGGGATGCCCAGATAATGAATACTTCTTGTTGTGGAAAATTTTATTAGTGTATGTTGTCAGATGTCCCCCAGTGTCAGTTTTGCTGTAATGCGCTCATGTGAGCATATTCGCACATACAGACGTTGGTGGATGACCGGTGGCGTGAAAATCTTCCTGTGGACACAGCGATGTTTGCTCTTTTAGGGACTTTTTTTTATGCCTCAACAAGGGACTGGCCACTTCTTGGCATTGGCATTAAATGACTGAGAGCGGACAGATCTGCGTCCACGAGAACTATAGCATAACTATGACAATTGTGGCCCATTGAGCCATAGTTTTCATATGGTTCCCGTCATTGGAAGCAGTGCACATCACTGCTAGTCTATTTGAATGTATACATGTCTGATTGGTTCTTTTGTTGTATTCATGTATTGTATTGTATTGTATTGTATTAGCTGTATTTAACATATCCTTATATGGTCTTCTGCTGGGTGGAGCTCACGCCCTGTGAGCTCACTTCCTATGGAGGAGGTTACATGTTGTGATATCACTTCCGGCTGGGAGTTGATGCTGTGATGCCGAGATGAACCTAACAGTCTGGTGATGATGTCTCTTGATTTGAATGAATGGGAATCGAATGAATGGTGAGTGAATTTTAGTTTAAGATGCATTATATCATTGAGACAAAATGTGTTACTATTAGAGACAAGATATCTGGCCGTGTGCCCTGCGTACAGCCAAATTTCTATGACAGAAATAGCGGGCCAAAGGTAGGACTAATTATGACCTCTTTGAACATCAGATCAGCAGAGGGGGAGTATGGATGCATGATCTGATGCGTGGGGAGGCTGTGCTTTGTAAAAGAACACATTTTTCATCTTTTTGAAATAATGCTGGCTGGAAGAGATCATATGTGTATGTGTGATTTTGTCATGGAACGTTTGTCTGTTGTATGAGAGATGTAAGAGATGTCTGTGCGTGGATGTCTGTGGGTGGATGTCTGTGTGTGGATGTCTGTCAATCCGATCGTATGTGTATGTGGGATTTTGATCGTGTGCCTGCGTTTGCCTGTGTGGATGCATATGGAAACTGTATATTGTGTATGAAATGAAGGTCTACATGTGGGATTTAGTGCAGCCTGCAATATATGTGGGCAGCTGAGCCGTTTGTATTTTTCAAAGTCTGGTCCCTGTGTGCCGTGTGCCATGTGCTTTAGTGGGGGAGGGGAGCCAGCATGGCTATCATTTACAATGGTGAAAGTTGGTGACTCTCTGTAAATAGCATGCAGGAGTTTTGTGTCAGAGGGGCTACGCCCTGAGAGATGATAATCTGATGTTCTGAGAAAGCATACAAGCAATATTATACGGTGTGTGTGTGGTGATATGAACTTTGAGAAAAGAGAATTGTTGTTTTTAATGTTGCGCATGTAACTAACATTTCTTGAATGTGCTGTTTAGTTGGCCAAAGGGTTTGAGTTGAAGTAGCCTAAAGTGTGTGAAGATTGTTCTTAAAATGTTTTTTTTTTTAAACTTGTTTTTATTAGAATTTTCAAATACACAGATACACAAAAAACAAAGAAAAGAAAAAACAAAAACACAGACATTACTCAGGCGCATACAACATCCTCATAAAGCAGGTGAATATCATAAATTATAGCAATACAGGCAGGGCTTCACATTATGTAGTATAGCAAGTGCGGATCAGCTAGGCCTCAAATCACAGCTAAACTCAACCAGCCTCACATATCAGCCAGCAGTTTCTGGTTCTGCCAACCATGCGTGCCATATCTTATCATATTTCAGAAAACACCCCCTATTGGCATATGTGTCTTTATAGAGGGGAAGGCTGGTGTTCACCAAGCGTTTCCACTGTAACACTGACGGGGGGGTAGGCTTTTTCCAATGCATGGCAATATTTTTCCTAGCATAAAAGAGCAGAAGACTTACTAAAATACGCCCAGCAGAGGATGGGACGATAGGTTCAATGATTCCCAGGAGACACACCTCCATCTTCAATGGAATGGAGGCCGAGGCCACCTTATTGATTAGGTCTAATACCATGATCCAGTATTGTTGGATCCCGGGGCACTGCCAAAATATGTGCGAGAAGTCGCCTGGGGAGGCGCCGCATCTCCAGCACTCCGCCGAGTGTGCATGGTCTATCTTGTTGAGCCTATGTGGGGTGAAATAAGCCCTATGTACAATTTTGTACTGTACCACCCTATCACGGATGGATACCAGGGATCTGAAAGGTAGGTCCCAGACATCGTCCCAATCATCTGAGTCTAGAGTAGGGATGTCCCGCAACCAGCTGGACCGCAGCCTGTCAAGGGGCGGGAGAGACACACGGAGCAAATATGAGTACAAATGTGACGTGGGCTTTTCTGCACAGTCAGACCGCAGTGTTCTCTCCAGCTCCGACTGGGCCACGATACAGGAGGAGCGCGGGAATTGTGCTGCAAATGCATGGGACAGCTGACCGTATCTAAAGAGGTAATAATCAGACTGTCACGTACCTGACGGTGACGAGCCCGGATCTGCAGAGGGAGGCCTCTCTTACGGCTTCCACCGGCGGCCCCTGGTACTGAAGACAGGAGGCACGGAGGTAGAAGGGGTACGAGTGCCTGGCAGGATGGATCAAGGTAGAGTAGAGTCTGAAGACTGGGACGGATCCAGGCACCCAGGAAGTATGGCAGGCTGAACCGGAACCAGGAACACAGCAACTGGACTGGAACTGAAGAGACTGGCTGGACTGGAACCAGGATACAGCAACTGGACTGGAACCAGGAACAAGCAACTGGACTGGAACTGATGAGGCTGACTGGACTGGAACCAGGACACAGCAACTGGAGAGATTGGTCGGACAAGCCGGGTCGGTAGTATTGGCTGACGGCAAGGTACTGGAGGATCAGGCAGAAGATTGGTCAAACAAAGCCGGGGGTCAGAGGCAGGCAGGAAACTGGAAGGGTCAAGGCAAGCCGGGTCGGATACAGGTAAATACACGAATCAGGTCTCTTTGGGTACTACACGCTGTAGAGCAGACAGCAGGGACTGTCTGTCACAGGCATGTTTAAATAGCTCTTCTGGCGCGCTTTGTGGAGCGTGCGCGCGCCCCCGCTAAGCGCGTGCGCGCGCACGTGCTCGCCATCGCGCGCGCGCGTGCCCGCGCGCGTGGACGTGCCCGAGATTCGGAATCAGGAAGTCCAAGAATCCTGTAGCTGACAGGATTTCTATGACATTGCCCCCCCCCAAGGGGCAGCCTCCGGATGCCCAGCCGGGTGAACCTTCCAGGGTGAGTCCTTTTGAAAGCCTGTATCAAACTCCTGGCATGGATATTCTCCTCGGGTTCCCATGAGTTTTCCTCGGGTCCGTAGCCCTTCCATTTAATTAGGAATTGGTTCTGGTTATTTCTTCTCCTGAAGTCCATGATAGCTTCTACTTCGAATTCCTGCTCACCGTCAATAATGATCGGATCAGGGTGATCCGGCTTCCGATCTGGAAACGGATTAGAGACTGTGGATTTTAGGAGAGAGACATGAAAAACTGGATGGATTCTAAGAGAGTCAGGAAGTTCCAATTCATAAGCTACTTCATTAATTTTCCTCTTAACAGGGAATGGACCTAAAAATTTGGGGCCCAGTTTTTTAGAAGGGCATGCCATTCTTAGGTTTGTGGTAGATAGCCATACTTGGTCGCCGGGTACCAACACTAATTCACCCCGTCTCTTCTTGTCATAAATTGTCTTGTTGCGTTCTTGAGTCTTGGTCATGGTCTCTTGTAAAAGCTGGTTATTGACCGAGAAAAAATTTAACTTTTCCTGGACTGCAGGTACAGGACACTCAGGAAGGGAGTTAGGCAGAAAAGTAGGATGAAAACCATAGTTTGCAAAGAAAGGAGTCTGGCAGGTAGCGGAGTGGATGGAATTGTTATACGCAAACTCGGCCAACGGAAGTAGGGAAACCCAGTTGTCCTGAGCAAAAGAGGAGAAGCATCGCAGGTATTGCTCGAGCGTCTGATTCGTTCTCTCCGTCTGTCCGTTGGTCTGTGGATGGTAAGCAGAGGAAAACGATAATTCGATTTTCAAGGTTTTGCAAAGGGATCTCCAGAATCGAGAGGTAAATTGAACCCCGCGATCGGAAACAATATTGGCTGGTACCCCGTGGAGTCTGACTATTTCTCTGATGAATACCTGTGCGGTTTCAGGAGCGGAGGGAGTCCCTTTCATAGGGATGAAGTGTGCCATCTTGGACAGACGGTCCACAATAACGAAGATGGTGGAATGGTTCTTGGCCGGGGGTAACTCGACAATGAAGTCGATGGACAACATTCTCCAGGGCCTATCTGGAACGGGTAAGGGTTTTAGTAGTCCCCAGGCCTTGGATCTGGAACCCTTGTTTCGGGTACAAGTTGTACAAGAATCTACAAACCTCCTACAGTCTTCACGTACTCGAGGCCACCAGAAGGTGCGCTGTACCAGGTCAGTGGTCTTGGCAACGCCAAAATGCCCGGCCAGGGCGTGGTCGTGGCAGAGTTCTAATGCGGTTACTCTTAGTTTCTCAGGTACGTAGATTCTGTCTTGGTACCACAATAGTCCATCCTTAACCTGCAATTCCGGCTCGGAGAACTGTCTCTGCCCGGTGGAAGCTTGTTTGATTTGAGTGAACAGGTTCTCCTGTAGAAGAAGGAAATTTCCGGGGGCAAGGATGGTATCAGGCGGAGAAGTCTCCTTGGACTTATGGAACATCCGAGACAGGGCGTCAGGCTTAATATTCTTGGCCCCAGGACGATAAGTAACATGAAAAGAGAACCGGGAGAAGAAGAGTGCCCACCTGGCTTGTCGTGGATTCAATCTTCTCGCGGCTTTCAGGTACTCCAGGTTCTTGTGGTCAGTGAATATTAGGATCGGATGAGCCGCGCCCTCCAGCAGGTACCGCCATTCTTCTAGTGCAGACTTGATCGCTAGTAGCTCCCGATCCCCCACATCGTAGTTCCTCTCTGCTGCAGAAAGCTTGCGGGAGAAGAAGGCTACTGGGTGGAGCAAGGCTTTGACTCCCTGTCTTTGGGACAGTATTGCTCCTACCGCTATTTCGGAGGCGTCTACCTCAAGTACGAATGGTAGTGAGGAGTCTGGGTGTTTCAAGATAGAGGCTGAGGTAAATAGGGCCTTCAGGCGTTCAAAAGCTTCTTGGGCTTCAGGAGACCAGTGAAAACGTGTTCCTTGCTTGGTGAGTTGAGTAATGGGTGCGATAATAGCTGAAAACCCCCTGATGAACTTGCGGTAGAAGTTGGCGAATCCAACGAAACGTTGGATTCCCTTCTTGTCCACCGGTTCTGGCCAGTCCAGGATTGCGGTAATCTTTTGAGGATCCATCTTGATGCCCTCGCTGGAAATGATTAACCCCAGAAATGATATACTCTCTTGCTCGAACTCGCATTTTTCGGCCTTCGCATACAGGCCATGCTGGCGGAGCCGACCCAACACATTTTTGACATGTCTGCGATGAGAATCAAGGGAGGAAGAAAAAATTAAGATATCATCAAGATAAACAATAACAAAGAGGTCTAGGAAGTCCCGTAGAACATCGTTGATAAAATACTGGAAAGTGGCAGGGGCGTTACACAACCCGAATGGCATTACCAAGTACTCAAAATGTCCATACCGGGTACGGAAGGCGGTCTTCCATTCGTCACCTTCTTTGATACGGATCAAGTTGTAGGCTCCGCGGAGGTCAAGTTTGGTAAAGATGGTGGCAGTACCTAGTCTCTGAAATAACTCTGGTACCAGGGGGAGAGGGTAGCGATTTTTTACTGTAATTTTATTCAATTCCCGGTAATCCACACAAGGTCGAAGGGTGTGGTCCTTTTTCTCTACAAAAAAGATGCCTGCGCCTGCTGGGGATGTGGAAGGGCGGATGAACCCTTTTTGCAAGTTCTCATCAACATAATTTTTTAAAGCCCCTTGTTCCACCTCCGTTAAAGGGAAGACTCTACCGAACGGAATCTTTGCTCCAGGAAGTAGGTCGATGGGGCAATCGTAGGCCCGATGGGGTGGTAGAGTCTCTGCCTTTTGTTTACTAAATACGTCAAGAAAGTCGTGGTAAACTTCTGGGATGGATTGACGGGTGCCATCTTCGGTGTCAATGCATAGTAACGAGGCCGGCCCAGGAGGTTTATATGAGCCGCAGGACTGTTGGCAATAGGAAGAAGGAAAGGCAACTATTCCCGTAGTCCAGTTGATAGTGGGATTGTGGGCTTGTAACCAAGGCATACCAAGGATCAAGGGAAACAACGGGGAAGAGATGATGTCCAGACACAAGCATTCTTGGTGGGTTCCAGAGGTGGTAAAGATGGTAGCGGGTATAGGAGTGGTCTCCTGGGTCACAGGTCCGGACTTAATGACGGAACCATCAGCCAGATGGACATGAAGTCCGTGGGTCTTGGTACGAAGGGGAATTTGGTGTTTAATGGCAAAGGCTGAGTCCATAAAGCAGCTGCATGCTCCGGAATCAATAATGGCGGGTACTTGCAAAGTCCTTCCTGGGAGCTGTAATGAAACAGAGAGGGCAAGGTGAGATGTGGTTTTGGCTTGTAGGTTAGTCATGTTAGAAGAAACTGAAAGAAACTTACGAAGCTTCAGGGGACAGGTTCTAACGAAATGTCCGGGGTCCCCGCAGTACAGGCACAGATTATTTATTCGGCGGCGCTGGCGTTCCTCAGGAGCGAGGGATGGACGAAGGAGCCCGAGCTGCATTGGTTCAGGCGTGTCAGATGTGGGAGTTGGAGGTGTAGCAGGAGCCGAGTACAGGTGACTAGGAGCCCGAGGAAGCATCCAGGTTGGGCGGGAGAAGCCAGTGGTCCTCTCAGCCCTCCGTTCCCTCAGACGTCGGTCAATCTGGATGGTTAGATCAATCAACAGGTTGAGTGTCTGTGGTACACCAACTCTAGCTAGCTCGTCCTTCAAGGAATCGGAAAGTCCTAAGCGAAACTGATGGCGGAGGGCGGCATCATTCCAATTGGTATCCGCACTCCACCGCCTGAATTCTGCCACATAGTCCTCCGCTGGTCTGCGTCCTTGTTGAAGGGAACGCAAGGCGGCTTCTGCGGTTACTGAGAGTTGGGGATCTTCGTATAGCTGGGCCAGGGCATCGAAAAAAGCAGCGAGGTTGTTTAGTGATACATCCTTCTGTTCAAAGAGACGGTGGGCCCAGCTCTGAGGGTCTCCAGTGAGCAAAGAGACCACAAAGCCCACCTTGGTGGCCTCTAGAGAAAAGGTACGGGGCTGTAGGGCAAAATACAGTTCACACGAATTCCGGAAGGCCCTAAACTTGCTCCGATCCCCGGAAAATCTTTCGGGTGTAGGAACCTTAGGTTCAGGAGGAAGCATGACCACTGTGGGTGAGGAACTTGTTCCGGCTGTGGAAGCAGAGGCGTGGGGCCCCTCTTGGATGGCAGAGGGATTGGTGAGGACCCGCACTTGTTCTTCCAAGCGGGTGTATCCTTGTTGAAGACTCTTGACTGCTTCAGACAAACCTGCCAGGTGCCGACAGAGTTCCTCCATAGGTGAGGCTCCCTGCCTGGGCTCAGACATGGCTGTCTGCTACTGTCACGTACCTGACGGTGACGAGCCCGGATCTGCAGAGGGAGGCCTCTCTTACGGCTTCCACCGGCGGCCCCTGGTACTGAAGACAGGAGGCACGGAGGTAGAAGGGGTACGAGTGCCTGGCAGGATGGATCAAGGTAGAGTAGAGTCTGAAGACTGGGACGGATCCAGGCACCCAGGAAGTATGGCAGGCTGAACCGGAACCAGGAACACAGCAACTGGACTGGAACTGAAGAGACTGGCTGGACTGGAACCAGGATACAGCAACTGGACTGGAACCAGGAACAAGCAACTGGACTGGAACTGATGAGGCTGACTGGACTGGAACCAGGACACAGCAACTGGAGAGATTGGTCGGACAAGCCGGGTCGGTAGTATTGGCTGACGGCAAGGTACTGGAGGATCAGGCAGAAGATTGGTCAAACAAAGCCGGGGGTCAGAGGCAGGCAGGAAACTGGAAGGGTCAAGGCAAGCCGGGTCGGATACAGGTAAATACACGAATCAGGTCTCTTTGGGTACTACACGCTGTAGAGCAGACAGCAGGGACTGTCTGTCACAGGCATGTTTAAATAGCTCTTCTGGCGCGCTTTGTGGAGCGTGCGCGCGCCCCCGCTAAGCGCGTGCGCGCGCACGTGCGCGCCATCGCGCGCGTGCCCGCGCGCGTGGACGTGCCCGAGATTCGGAATCAGGAAGTCCAGGAATCCTGTAGCTGACAGGATTTCTATGACACAGGCAGATTGAAGTTGGATGAAAGGTCAGAAAAAGGAAGTAGGACATTATGTGCTACTATGTGTGATAGAGTTTTTACACCATATTTTGTCCACGCATAGGGGTCTGGGAGATTGTAAAGATGTGGCAAGCTGGGATTTAACCAGATTGGGGCATTAGGGGAAACTTCTTGTGGTTTACATTTTTCAATGGCCAGGCTGGCCTTCCACGCCCGCAGGGTGGTGAGCATGGACGGGGTCAACAAATAGGGAGCGCGGGGGCCCCGAAAAAGCAGAAATTGGAGGGCTTCCAGCGAGCCCACCACTGTGGCTTCAAGCACCGTGGATGGGTTCGTCTTGTCTGGCTGTAACCACCACGCCGCAGTTACCAGCTGTGCGGCGAGGAAGTATTTATAGCAGTCCGGAAAGGCCATGCCACCCTGCGTTCGTGGTCTCATCAGTGTCGTAAGCTTGTATCTAGGTGGTGACGGCCCCCAGATAAAGGCAGAAAAAATTTGGTTCAATTTCTGAAAGAAGGACTTTGGGATCCAATGCGGGGATTGACGGAATAGGTATGTAAGCTTAGGGATAATTTTCATTTTTAGTAAGTTTATACGCCCCCAGACGGAGAGGGGTAGGTTGCTCCAAGATTTAAATCTGGATTGGGCCTCCAGGAGCACCGGGATCAGGTTCAGCGAGACATAGTCAGAAGTCCTGGTGGAGACACAAACTCCCAAATATTTAAATGACTCAACCCATCGAAGGGGAGTCCCGGGTAAAGAGGTGGAGGCAGCCTCGCTGTCGATCGGGAATAGAAGGGACTTGGACCAGTTAACCCTGAGCCCAGTGACCGTCGCAAAAGTGTCAAGGACTGATAAAGCCCCTTGCAGTGATGGACCTGCATCATTGAGAAAAAGGAGCATGTCGTCTGCGTACAAGGCTACCCTCTCCTCCAGCTGACCCACTCGGAGACCCTTGATGTGCGGCGAGGTGCGTAAGGCCTCAGCCACCGGTTCTATTGCTAGGGCGAATAAAGCCGGGGAGAGAGGGCAGCCCTGTCTGGTTCCTCTAAAAAGCCTGAATGGGACAGACAACCCCCCACCCAGACGCACCGAGGAGGTGGGACATTTATAAATTATCTGAAGCCAATTAATGAATACTAAGGGAAAGCCCATTCTACGCAGGGTTTCCCACAGGAAGGGCCATTCGACCGTGTCGAAGGCCTTTTCCACATCTAACGATGCCACCGCCCGGGACCCTTTGTTAATATGTTGGGTATGTATATTAGTGAAAAGGCGTCGCAGATTAACATCAGTGGATCGCCTGGGCATAAAACCCGTTTGGTCCGGGTCTACCACCGAGGGCAACATGGGATACAACCTAATGGCCAGAAGCTTAGTCAGAATCTTTAAATCTGTGTTCAGGAGCGCTATGGGTCTGTACGAGGCACACGAGGTGGGATCCTTAGGGGGCTTGTAAATCAACGTCAAATGGGCATGATACATAGAGGTGGGTAGGCTACCGCTAGACAAACAGTCAGTGTAGAGCTGTGCCAGCAGGGGGGCCAGTAGGTTCAAATGTGCTTTGTAGAAGTCTATCGGGAGCCCGTCCGGCCCAGGGGCCTTGCCAGGGGGAAAGGAACGGATGGCGTTTTGAACCTCTAGCGCTGTGAAAGGTTGGACCAAAGTCTCTCTTTCGCTGTCGGAAGAGCCAGCCAAGCGCCAACGGGTCCAAGAGGGACCGCAGCATCTCTGGCTGGAAATCCGAGGGCAAGCCAGAGGAGTAGAGACTGGTGTAAAAGTCATTAAAGGTCTGCAGAATGTCCGATGGGGAGGAGACCGATCCACCCCCCGGGACCTGTAAGGAGGACACCAAAGTGAGAGGCTGGTCGTGCTGGGCCATCATGGCCAGAAGACGGCCATTTCGATCACCCTGTTCAAATGCTCTCTGTCTGCTTTTGTATGTCTCAAGTCTCGTGACCTCTGCCAAATGTAACTGCAGGTCCCTCTGAGCCGCCATAAGCAGGTCAAAACGAGCTGGGGTGGGGTCCCTGCTATATATGTCAGTATGGTCTGTAACGTTTTGTTCCAAACTCAGAGTTGCAGCTGAATGCTGCCTCTTTATACTCGCAATGGACGATATGTATTGACCCCTAGTATAAGCTTTGAAGGCATCCCAGGTAACATCCGGAGGGGAGGACCCGGCATTGTGGTCCCAGAACTCCATCAGTAAGGGGGGTAAACTCTCCGAGAGATCCGGATGGGAGACCCACTGAGCACCCAACCTCCAGAATGCAGCATTCCGGGAAGCCGGGGAGCGGAGAACCACTGCCAAGGGGCTGTGATCGGACAGACCGTTCGGCAGATAGGCAGCCTCCAACACATCCGCTAACAGTGCGGGGTTGGAGAAAGCCAGATCTATCCGTGATGCGGTCTTGTACGATGCTGAATAACACGAGTACGTCCGTGTAGCAGGGTGCTTCCACCTCCAGATCTCCTCCAGACCCACCGCCTGAGCCCAGGCTGACAGGTCCAGACAGTGCCTCTTGGAAGGCGTGGGTCTATCTAGATCTGGTGACAGAGTGGCATTAAAGTCGCCCATCACCAGAACCTTACCCGGGCAAAATGGGGTTACCTTTTCTAGTACTGCATAGAGTAGACCTGGCGAAAAGGGGGGAGGAATGTAGACATTGACAACAATATACCTTTGCGACGTTCTTAAAATGTTTAAGTGTACATGTGGTGTCTCAGGTGTGTGGCTTTGTGGATATTGCATGAGCCTTGTAGAATGTGTAGCCGACTCGAGACACAAATTTTTCAGTGGATTTTGATGGTCATTTAGAAAAGTTTTAATGTTTGTAAGTGCTCATGTGATGTCTCAGGTGTGTGGCTTTGTAGAGAGAGATTCTATGTAAGAGATCCTGGTTTTGGCGGGAAAAACTGCATTTGGTGGCCATGTTGTCCATGCGTCTTGTCGGCCATCTTGAGAGATGCAGTTTCTCTTTAGCCTGTGGGTCATCCTATAAGGGAAGGTGCAGCCACTTTTCCTTTGGGTGTGATACCATGTGAACGTGCTGTGGCATTCGTCGGCTATCTTGCTGGTGGAATTTCTCAGCCTTTGGGGCAGATTTTGATGTTTGGTGCGAATTTAGTAGTGCGGTCTTTTCTGTGTTGGAATCTGGTGGACACCATTATTGTTTTCCTTTTGTGTGTGGGAACCCATGTGGTCTTGTGTTTTTTTGTATTTAAGTGTTCATTTGATGTCCCATGTTTGTCAGTTTTTGGCTAGTAGGGAAGTTTGTGCTGATTTGGGCGAAATCAAAAACTGCATTGCATGCATTAATGGCGCCATTTTGTTGTGGCCTGGCTTTTTGTCAGCCATCTTGAGAGGCTGTTTTGATGAATTCGCTAGTTTGAATGGTTTTTCTAAGCATCGCCTTTTAAGTTGAGTAGAGTGGTATCTTGATATACCGTGGGGTCCCGACGCGCTTGCAGAAACATGCACATGCTGGGGCGAATTTATAGACAGGATTTGACTAGCCTACCAGCATGTCTTTGGAGTGTGGGAGGAAACCGACGCAGGCACAGGGAGAACATACAAACTCCAGGCAGATGGTGTCGGGATATCTCTGTTCTCATTTATGAGAATATAAGCTATTGTGGGTTAGCTGACTTTGCAGTATATGAGCGGTTTTTGTATTGAAGTTCGGTTTTTAGTGAAAACTCTACACTGAATTTTATTAGATTGTAAGACTAACTTTAACTGAGTTTTTGTACAGTGGTGTGTGTTGTTTTTATGTTTAAATATTTGGGAGTTTCCCAGAAGGCAATTCATTGTTTTTGTAGGTCTCGAAACTTGTGGTTTGACCTCCAGGGGATGTGTGGGTCAGGGGTTATTCCCTCCCATTTGAAAAAGGGGGGGTTTATTCCATCATTTCCTTGACAAGGTTTTTTTTAATTGTTGAAATATATATGATGTTTAGCCATGGATTTTTTTGTGTATTGATAGACAAGGTGATGGGGCTAGGCTCCCCCCTCCCCCTCCCTCTTCCTGTACATTGATATGTAAATAAACCAGTTTTGTTTTTTTTTGAGAGCTGAGCATGTAACAGGAAGCTCTTTTCAGCATTTACGTATCAGCAGGAAGTTGGTGGGAGGAGTTTGGGGTCTTCTGAAAGGTGAGCAATGAGATTTGTGCTTGGAAGGACAATGGAAAGCATTTTGGCGTTTGAAAAAGGGTGTTTTATATTTTGTTCCAGTTTTGTGACGTTTTATACTGTAATACAGTTTTGGGTAGAGAGCAAACAGGGGGCATCACCATTATTGTTGTAACACCTAAATGCAGGTAGAAAGAAGCCATAATATTGTTTTGAATAGTGGAGAATTTCATGGTGCTTTGAAGGTTGTCTGACAAACACGTTTAGAAGGCTATAAATCGTGAGACTGGTCGGGCCGTGTAAAATAATTGGAATTCCTGTGCGCGATCGTATTAGCATAAAACGCAAGGAATAGTACGCTAACAGCCCTGCTCAGTCCGTGTAGAATAACCGGGATGCAGGGGTCGATTATGATAATAAAGGCGCAAACCATAACTGCTCCGAAAATAAAGCACAGAGTTCTCTGGACGCAGAGTTCCCCAAAAAAAGCGGTTTGAATCGTCATGGACAAATGTGCCGTCCATGCAGTGCACCAGTCAGACAACTGCACCGCACATGAGGTCTGGTTTTGGGGCTCTGGACATGAGACCCCTTAAAGGATGACATATCTGGTCAGAGGGTACAGTAAGGTGTACTCCTTTTGGAAGGTACTTTTTGCTGGAGGACGAGACCTCAGAATAAAGGTACCTTGGATGTAGTTCAGCTGTGGCTTCAGAAATCTGTAATGATGAGTGATGATGGAGGTGTAGTACACGCTTTTGTGATGCTCAGAGGAGAAACGGTGGTTAAAATTCTCATGCCCTTTTGTTTGAACTTTGTATGGCTGGTCCATGCAAGGTTCTCGAGCTGCTCTCATGTTTTTCCCATTGTATTTTTTTCTATTGCTGAAAGAGTGAAGGGAGAATTCTGGCATTTTTGTTTTTTTAATTTTGGTTTTGGAAACTATGAAGTATCTCCCCCACATTTGTATCGAAATGTTTGTATGTAGTAACATGAATATGTTCGAACTTACCGCGGCGATCCTCCGATGCGTCGTGGCTGTTGTATTTTTGTAGGAACGGGAAAAGTAAGGGTTACAGAGGGTTTTGTTTGAATCAATTTTGAAAGAATGTCATTGACAATTTACCAATGTACAGGAATGTCATTTTTGTTTGCCATTCTTTGCAGGTTAAATATGAAGGATAGAGTAATGATTTTGCTTATAAGTATTTTTCATGTCCAAGGAGCTTCTGAAAGTGTATGTACATAGAGAGCAGGTGTATGTAGACAGCAGTTCATATGGATAAATATGAGTCTAAGGAGGTAAAAGTATCATGGGCTATTTCATTGTTTATTGTTTCATGGACCACGCATTTCTTCCTTCAGTCTGTAATGAGGAAGAAAATGGGGGGAGAAGTGATAAATGTAAGAATGACAGTTTTTTTCAAACAAATAATAATAACCTCTGTAATTCTAACCAAGTTTGTACCAAGACTGTCCTTCTTTGATAGAATTTGAATCGCCAAGCAGCAGTCTGGTTAAGTAGGTTCCCATCCCAGATGCCTTTTGTCAATGGTTCCAGGTATTGTAAGCCACGCACAGGTTATGCAGTGACCACAGTCCGGATGTCTGGGTTATTGTCATATGAGGTCTGTTTGGAGGTCAATCAAAACAAGAGTCGTACTTTCCTCATTAGCTGTCACTTACATTCTCAGCTGATGGGGTGGGTGCGATCGCTGTGACATGAACTTCAAAATGTCTACCAGAGGGTTCACGAGTCCCTCCTGGACCCTGACACAATAACCAGCTTACATTCTTTCCAACCAGGTGACTGGGTCATTGTAAAGAAGCTTGAGGGATGAGACCACGCCAGCCACTGCAAGAAGCGGCTCAACCACACCAAAGAATTGCGTAGTATCTTCGTTTATTTATATTTTTTTGTTTGTTTAGTAAATTTTAGCAAGGGCAACGATGAAAAGCATCCCAAGTTATTATTTAAAGTGTATTTCCCGACTAGCTAAGAAAGCGAACAGGACCAATTGCTGGGTCTGTTCTGAGTCTCCACCGAGTTTTGTTGTCCCCAGCGATGACAGCGGTACATGCTATTTATGATGTTATTATTGGTATGAGGAGTTTTGACAAACTAGTGAAGACTCCAGACACTTGTCAATGGAATTTAACAAAACATTTCTAGAGGGTAAAATTGGTTATAGTTTTAATAGCTCTGCCTCTTGTCAGTTTGGGTATCTAGGCAGCCCACAAGTGTGTTTGAACTTTAGTTTGGTGTTTATGCGGATCTGCAGCTTATAAGGCAATTCCCCCAATGCAAGAGGTTCATGCGTGCTGGTGAAACGGTCCCAGCATCTTATGTCACGGCCGATCGCGAGGATCTGATGGCGCAAGAGAAATTGAGAATGGCAGGGACAGCTGGAAGGGAATTGTTCACCAACCCCGACCAGGTCTGGGCATGGTGTCCTGCATGTACAAGGTGGAGGGCTTGAGCTTATGATACGATTGAACAATTTTCCTCCATTGAGGATGGAATGTTCATGTAACTGTTGAAGCCAGAGCTATGCCTCTCATGCCTCTCCATACAAGGTATAGAAAAGATTGTTTCACCTTTAAGAGGGGGAGACAAATTCAGGACACTGTGCAGGCGTGAGGTCTATTGGATTTTTTCATTGCATACCAGGATACCGGCAGGCCTTAACTTTGAATGGGATGTATCCCATTATTATGATTAGTCCTCGCGTCCTGCACAGTGTCCTTTCTAGTTTTTGGTGTCTGGCATTTTTTCTGATGTTTCCAACATTTGTTGCCCATGCATGTTAATTAAGGTTCGGATTGCTATTTTGTCCTCCTCTATTACATGCTCATGGGCATATACATGTTTATACCCGGATTGTTGTCAGGAGTTTTCATTTTATCTTGTTTTATGTAGTTACCATGATATTGACTGCTTTTTGCATGTTCAAATCCTTATGGCCTCTATATTACTATTCATATAACATATGGAACATGATAGTTCTACTATTCTATTGGGACCATTTTCTTTCCTTTTTCTTCCCCTTTTTCTTTTAGTCACAAACTATTATTCACCTGGTTTGGAAGAAATTGTATGGACTTGGTCTCTTTCTTTTGCACGAATCATCAATTAGTGGTAGATCGTAATGATCAGATTGTTTTATTGTATATGTGTCACACATTAATTTGTGTGTTTTATAGTCTCTTTATTCCTTTTTACCGTATTTTTCGCTCTATAAGACGCACCTGACCATAAGACGCACCTAGGTTTTAGAGGAGGAAAACAAGAAAAAAAACATTTTTAACCAAATGGTGTACTAAAATATTTACCAGTGCCCATGAAATGCAGCCTGACCATTGCCCATGAAATGCAGCCTGACCATTGCCAAAGAAATGCAGCCCGACCATTCCCAAAGAAATGCAGCCCGACCATTGCCAAAGAAATGCAGCCCGACCATTGCCAAAGAAATGCAGCCCGACCATTGCCAAAGAAATGCAGCCCGACCATTGTAGTGCTCCTCTTACCTTAACTAGGGGTACTGTAGCTGTGGCTGGCTGGCTCCCGCGTCCTCTGTGGCTGGCTCCTGTGACTGGCTGGCACCCTGGCCCTGCTGTGGATGGGTCACTGTGGCTGGATGGCTCCCTGCTGTGGTTGGGTCACCATGGCTGACTGGCTACTGTGTGTGGCTGGCTGGTTTCCTGGTGTGGATGGGTCACCCTGGGTTGCTGGCTGGCACCCTGACCCTGCTGTGGGTATGTCACTCTAGGTGGCTGGCTGGCACCCTGCTGCGGGTGGCTGGCCTGGCTCCCTGCTGCGGGTCAGTGGGAGGCTGCTGCGGGTCAGTGGATGGCTGGCATGGTGCACCCTGCTGTGGGTGGCTGGCTGGCCTTGCTCCATGCTGTGAGTCAGGTGGGTGGCACGGTGCACCCTGCTGTGGCTGACAGAGGGGTGGGCTAAGAGAGGTGGGCTGACAGAGGTGGGGTGACTGACAGGGGGGGTGGCTGACAGAGAGGGAGTAGCTGACAGAGAGGTGGGCTGGCTGACAGAGGGGGAGGGGGACTGACAGAGGGGAGGGGACGCTGATAGAGAGGGGGGCTGACAAAGGTGGGCTGACTGACAGAGGGGGAGGGGGCGCTGACAGAGAGGAGGGCTGACTAACAGAGGGGGGAGGGGGCGCTGATAGAGAGAGGGGCTTATAGAGAGGGGGGCTGACAAAGGTGGGCTGACTGACAGAGAGGGAGAGGGCGCTGACAGAGAGGGGGGCTGATAGAGAGGGGGGGCTGACTGACAGTGAGGGAGGGGGCGCTGACAGGGAGGGGTGGGCTGATAGAGAGGGGGGCTTACAGAGGGGGAGGAGGCACAGACAGAGGGGGAGAGGCCACTGACAGAGGGGAGGGGCTAATAAAGAGAGGTGGTCTGACTGACAGAGGGGGAGGGGGTGCTGATAGAGAGGGGGGCCGACAGGGGGCTGACTAACAGAGGGGGGGCGATGACAGAGAAGGGGTGCTGACAGAGAGAGGTGGGCTGACTGACAGAGGGGGAGGGGGGCTGACAGATAGGGGGGCGCTGATAGAGAGTGGGGGCTGATAGAGAGGGGGGCTGACTGACAGAGGGATAGGGGGGTTGATAGAGGGGGGGACTGACAGAGGTGGGCTGACTGACAGAGGGGGAGGGGCGCTGATAGAGAGGGGGGCTGACAGAGGTGGGCTGACTGACAGAGGGGGAGGGGGGCTGACAGATAGGGGGCGCTGATAGAGAGTGGGGGCTGATAGAGAGGGGGGGCTGACTGACAGAGGGATAGGGGGGTTGATAGAGGGGGGACTGACAGAGGTGGGCTGACTGACAGAGGGGAAGGGGCGCTGATAGAGAGGGGGGGCTGACAGAGGTGGGCTGATAGACAGAGGGGGAGGGGGGCTGACAGAGTGATCAGAGGGAGACCTCAGGAGACACAGAGTGCCAGGCAGAGAGGCGGGACTCACACATGCAGCTGTTCCGGTCGCTATATCTGACGGAACACCACGGTCACTCACAGACCAGTCCCGCCTCCACATCCACCACCGGGGCCAATCGCAGACGCCCATGTCGGCAGCCCGCACATGACCCCATTCGGCCAATCACAGGGCGCTCGTCGCCCATCGCTAAGCAGCGTTCAGTGTGGGAAATGTGAAACAGCGCAGGTGTTCTGTCGATTCCGGTCAGTCCGCCCCTGCAAGTGCCGCTGCATTTGTGCGGGAGGCGGCCGCGGGAAGACGGGTGGGGGGCTTGGCTTTTTTTCATGCCTAGGTCAAAACACAGCACTGAGAGGGGGGGCGTTCCCGGCAGTGGCGGGGGGGCGTTGCCGCCGGCGGCGGGGGGCGATGCCTGATGCACATTTGCTCCATAAGACGCGGAGACATTTTCCCCCATATTTTTGGGGGGAAAAAGTGCGTCTTATGGTCCGAAAAATACGGTAATTTATGTTGGTTTTTGTTATGTCATTCTTGACAGCACGAACTGTCTTGGGCATATATAGAGTTTATTTTGTACACGGAAACGACATATAGAATTCCATCTCGGAAGCCAATGTATACACAAGATTTATGGCCCATATTTCATCTGTGTGTATTGTGCTGTAGATGTAATATTATATTGGCATTCATTGAGCGCATAAGTTTATGTGGGCATCATGGTATGTTTACATTCAGTCAGGATCCAACCCCAAGGGTTTTGTTATTTGTTAGCATGTCATTTTCAATCTTTTTATATAGACATTTGTTCCCGTGCGAATTGCTCCCATAGAATTATTTGTACATCTTTAATTGAACGGATGGTTTTCCATCGAGATGTCTATGGTTGGATGTACATCCCAGTTAATGCGCACAGTTTCGGAGCCATTATATATATACACATATATTTTTACATTGGGCTCCTCAGGTGTGCGCATTTGGCTGAATGCTTGCATTCACACGGGGGCATTCTCTTATTTATCTATTCATTTATTTTCTTTATCCAACCTTTTCACATAGACATTTACCTTAATGGGAATTGTTCACATAGAAAATCTCTTAGATATTTTGATTGGATGGATTGTTTTCCATCGAGATGTCTATGGTTGGTTGGATTGGACGGAATGTTCTCCATCGAGATGTCTATGGTTGGACGTGCACTTCGGTTAATGCACACATTTTTGGAGCCACCATGTACACACATATATATATATGTTTTTGCATTGGGCTCTTCATGTGTGCGTGCTGAGCTGCATGTCTATATGTACACATGGGTACATCCTCAATTAACTCTTTACATGGACATTTGTTTTGATGTGAATCGTCCACATAGAACCATCTTATAGACTTGTCGATTGGATGGATCGTTTCTGTATGTCCCAGTTGATGTGCGCATCCCTGGAGCCATTATTTTTTATATACACACATATGCTTTTTCATCGGGCTCCCCATGTGTGTGCACCTAGCTACATGCCGGTGTACACATATGGGCATATTTTTGTCCCATATTTATATACTTGGTGTTTATAAATACGGTGTCTTCAAGCACATTCAAACACATTTGTACACATATGCTTCTACTGCATGTTTGTGTAATGGTTCATCTTCATGCACAGTATACCTTCAGGAATGACTTCCATCCCAATAGACATATAGACTAATGCATTTTTTAAAGAGACATATACTTACATATTAATACAAATCTGTTCAGATATTAGTTTAAATAGAACATCCGTTCTTTTATTCACATTAAGTTCACTGTATAAATTATCAATATTAATAATAAAATTTAAAAATAAATATATCTCAAAAGAGACATGCACATATCAGTACGGACTAAGTAATATTAATGCAAGCACTTCACAGTGCACCTAATCAATTTATAAGGTTGCTTTGCATTTTTCATCTATACATGTCCTAATTTTATATATATGCACATATATATATACACTATATATATATATATATTTTCTCTCTTTTGTATTTACACACATGGTCACACATGTTTTGGATGCACATTTATATTATACCACTTTTATAATTGGTAGTAATTTCATCCCTATTTATTGTTCATTTTATTTTATTTTCACAATTATTTTTATTGTTATTTTTTCGTTTCCACTTCACACCATATCACCTATCTTTTATATATACTATATATTTTTAAAAATATTTTTTTACATATCTGCATAGATTGTTATATGGTGAGGTATTTCTATCCTCTTTTATCATTGTGGTCAGTGAACCACACCCATTTCACTTGAATCACTTCATGTTTAATTAATTTTCAATTAACCAATTATTTTCACCTTGGGGTTGGATCACATGACTTTCCCTGTTTAGGGTATATCTTGGGTAGTATTTGTGTAATAACTAGCTATGAGTAAGCACTTTAATAGTGTGAAACGCGTTAGCCAGATGTGATCAGTTTGCTGTGTTGTGCAGTGTGTTTTGGTTTCCTGAACCTTTTTTTTTGGAATAAAGGCTTTTTAACCGGAGTGCTGCGTCCAGAAGACTTTTTTTTCTTCAGAAGCCAGAGCTATAGCTAGTGAAGGTTGGGAGTCCTTTTAAGGGTCTGGGAATCTTTGGGGATCTAATTTTTATTTTACAGCAGATCGTGGTTAAAGGAAGTAGGAATATATATACTCATGTCGTTTTTATTTCTATCCTTTCTATGTCGTGACGAGGTGCTCCTGTTGCCTGATTGGACGCGTGACCAGAGCCCGAGCAGATGACCACATCTTCCTTGATGAGATGCCCCGAAGTCGGACCCACGTACAAGACAGAGGATCACAGACCGATCGGCGATTACTACAGCTCACCATGTCGTGTCCTCCTTATAAGTCATGCTCCTGAAGAACAGAGTCTACATGTCAAGCCGTGTTTTAGTTTTTATGGACTTGTATGGACTGTAAGGACTGATTAATTTCCAGGTGTAAGAAGGAGATCAAGTTTCATCTAAGGACACGTGGGTGCATATGACATAAAAGGGAGGACTGTTGTGGAAAATTTTATAAATGTATGTTGTCAGATGTCCCCCAGTGTCGGTTTTGCTGTAATGCGCTCATGTGAGCGTATTCGCACATACAGACGTTGGTGGAAGACCGGTGGCGTGAAAATCTTCCTGTGGACACAGCGATGTTTGCTCTTTTAGGGACGTTTGTTTTATGCCTCACCAAGGGACTGGCCACTTCTTGGCGTTGGCATTAAATGACTCCGAGCGGACAGATCTGCGTCCACGAGAACTATAGTATAACTATATGACAATTGTGGCCCATTGAGCCATAGTTTTCATATGGTTCCTGTCATTGGAAGCAGTGCACATCACTGCTAGTCTATTTGAATGTATACATGTCTGTGATTGGTTCTTTTGTTGTATTCATGTATTGTATTAGCTGTATTTAACATATCCTTATATGGTCATCTGCTGGGTGGAGCTCACGCCCTGTGAGCTCACTTCCTATGGAGGAGGTCACATGTTGTGACATCACTTCCGGCTGGGAGTTTAATAAAACAGCCTGTGAGGGCGTCGGCGGTCAGTTGATGCTGTGATGCCGAGATGAACCTAACAGTCTGGTGATGATGTCTCTTAATTTGAATGAATGGGAATCGAATGAATGGTGAGTGAATTTTAGTTTAAGATGCATTATATCATTGAGACGAAATGTGTTACTATTAGCGACAACATATCTGGCTGTGTGCTCTGCGTACAGCCAAATTTCTATGACATTCTCAATTAAATCAATGTTGGTTAAGTCCAAATCTGACAGTCTATTCCTCTGCACATCTCCTCCAGCACACTACTTGAGATCACTTGCTTCACTTCACTGTCCAAATCTAGATTTCTGTCACAATTAGCACATGGCTAGGCCTCACTCTGAATAAGTCCTAACGTTTTCCTGATGGCCCATTACAGGCAGGGGTTTATGGTCCCCTTTGGGATAGCAACTGTTTTAGTTGAGAAGAATAAATGTGCTAACTGACACTTGGTGGACTACTGATCCCAGCACGTCCAATTCAAATCCTGCCAGCCCTCCTGGCTGCAATGACTTGACTCCACAACAACCCCACAGTCTCTCCCTCTGGCTCCACATCCATCTCTTGGCATGTCTCTCCCAGAGCTTCACACTGTGCTTCTCACTCACTGACCCCGGCATGGGTCCCTCCTGAATGACTTGCCTGGCAGTGCTCCCAACTGTATTTCCTGCTCCTGTTCCAGGACACCTCTAAATGACCGTGTAAATAGTCTCCCTCCCAGCTCCCAAGCTCCTGGCCTAAATTCACGCCCCCCAGAAAGGGGGTTCCCTCAGACAACAGTCTAACACTCCATCATTCAGTTCATCCCCCCGACAACTCCTCCCCCAGCAGGCTGACCATGGGTATATATAGGGGGCCTGCCCCTGCCAATCCTAGTTGTGGATTGATCAGGGCTCCCACATACACCCCATGTCACTCCAGCTCTCTGCCCTGCCCCTTTTCCACAACCTCCTCACTGGAAACAAAGGAGGCTCCCAAGAGCTGAAGCACATGTCAGTCACCTGCTGCTACACTAAACCACTCCCCTTCCCCCAGATTAAAACAAACAGGCCTAGCTCACAGCAGAGGCCTGGCTAAATTTACCTGTGCTGACAGTACAAAACAAACCCACTACTCTAGCACCTACCTAACTAAGGTAGGAGCTGCTACATGTATATTTACACCTGTCCCTGCCGTCAAGGAGTTTACAATCTTAGGTCCCTATCCCACATGCATGCATATACAGTATTACCTCAGATTTTGAGTAACGCGGTTAACAAGTTTTGTACTGTTAGCGCAGGTGAGCTAGGCCTGTTTGTTTTTGATCTGGGGGCAGGGGAGTGGTTTAGTGTAGCAGCAGGTGACTGACATGTGCTTCAGCTCTTGGGCGCCTCCTTTGTTTCCAGTGAGAAGGTTGTGGAAAATGGGCAGGGAGAGAGTGACATTGGGTGTATGTGGGAGCCCTGACCACATTTTGCAATACGTTGTCTCGCAAAACAAGCAGAATTCAATCCTCTGTGGTGTGCAGTACCGCATTTGGCCAGAGCTGGCGGGGCGCCGGTCACGCTCGGATGTATTCGGAGCCCCTGGGAAACATTCGGAAACACTCCATTCCCAAGTGTTTCCGAACCTCTTTGAGCTGTTTCCGACTGTTTCTGAGTGTCTCTGGCGCCCTGCCACCTCTGGCCACATGCGGTACTGCATACAATTAAAGTCAATGTGGAACAAATTATCTTCGTCTCCATTGACTTCTATGGGGAAACTCACTTTGATATGCGAGTGCTTTGGATTACAAGCATTCTGCTGGAACGGATTATGCTTGTAATCCAAGGTTCCACTGTACATACATACTAAGGCCAATTTGTTCAAGAGACAAATATCCTCTCAGCAAGCACAGGAAGAACATGCACACTCCATGCAGGCAATGTCCTGACCACGATTTAACCCAGGGATGCCAGCGCTGCAAAGCAGAACTGTTAACCATTAACCCACTGTGCTGCACAATTTTAAAAACGATATGCCAACCTGGGACATACTGTGAGATCGGAGTCTGCAATTAAGTCTTGGACTTGGCTTGGCATTGAGATGCATGCAATTTTCCACTTTCTAAAGGAAGTGTTTTGGAATGTGGGCAGTAATTCAGGATTTCCCTCAATCATTACCAGCCTAGAGCTAGAAGACACTAGTTTACATTTTAGCTTTTTTCATTCCAAGTTTTTAAAGCAATAACTTACGGAGTAATCTGTAGTTTTCTCTCTGGTGAGATGAGAAGCCAAAATAAAGTGGATGATCGGTTGTCTCCTATTATGCTCTGCTCAATCTGTGGCCATCCTAAAGGATAATGCTGCCATGGAATCATTATGAATTTTGTAATAATTAATAGATCTTGAACTCCTAACGTTCATTGCATACACAGAGAATATAAAATGTCAAATGCAAAGCGTTGATTTCCTCCAAAAAAGGCAAATATAGAGTATGTTTGTGGAAAGAGAGAATGTCTTTACAGCATACAGTAATTGGATTGTTAGAGATTAAAATAGCATCTTATGTAAAACAACCATTTTAAAAGTTAATCTAACCATATAGAGTAGAACCTTGGTTTACGAGTAACGCAGTTAACAAGCATTTTGAAAGACGAGCAACTTTTTTTTAAATTCCTGACTCGGTTTGCGAATGTTGTCACGCAAAACGAGCAGAATTCAAGCCAATAGGGTGTGCAGTACCGCATTTGGTCAGAGGTGCGGGGGCGCCAGTGACACTCGGAAGCCGTTCGGAAATACTTTGAATCACTCAGAAATACTCCGTTACCAAGAGTTTCCGAGCCTTTGCAAGGGTTTCCAAGATCAGCCTGAGCTGTCCCCGAGTATTTCCGAGGCTCTCCGGCGCCCCCCCCTACTCTGGCCACATGCGGTATTGCATTGCAATAGAAGACAATGAGGAAAAAATTATCTTTGTTTCCATTGACTTCTATAGGGAAACTCGCTTTGACAGTGCTTTGGATTACAAGCATTCTCCTGGAACGGATTATGCTCATAATCCAAGGTTTCACTGTATCAATATTATGCCTTTTATTCAGTAGTTCTAGTCAGCAAATAACATGGTAGTTTTATTTTATCTGGGCAAGGGAGAGCAGCAACCATGCCAGGACACACGCCTTTCAACATTGAGAGGATACCTTACAAGGCAGAAGGGGGGCCTCCATTGAGAGGCACCTTGTCCCCATGTTGAGGAGACAAAGGCCTCATCCCCACATCTGGTCCATCGCCAATCACAACAACCCACTACCCAATGATGGTGACCCCGCCACACTACTACTGCATAATGACAGATCACAAGATAGCTTCTTTTTATAAACAAACCAGACAGAAATTCTGTGACTCTAAACAAATATGATCAGGAATATAATTGGTCAGTGGTGTCAGACTGTCAGCCAAGATCCCCAACTTATTTGCTTACAACCAGAAGCTGTTCAAGGCTCTGTCATTTAATCAGTTGCAGACTGTCTGCCCACAATGTACTGCGTATGCAGTGCAGGCAAAGAGATATACCTGTATGTTGTTGCCTGTTTCTGGGTTTAGGGCCCCCCACTAGCATCCGCTGTGATTGTGCATAGCGGGAGTCTGTCGGCATATCCCGGCCAATGATTCAAGGCTGGGAGCTGTCCAATCACAGCCCAGAGCCCTGTGTTGACATTCAACAATGGGCTCTGTACAGAGGAAACAATCTCTCTGTTTCTCATTCCTGCTAAGCAGGGATAAGAAATTAAGAGATGTTTAGTATAAAACAGCACACATTACACATTGTTAGTGTAGCGGCCTCCTCTCTCCCCTCTCTTTTCTCAGCTCGTCTCTCTCTTGTCTAGGGGTACCTTCGAGGAGAGAGAGCGGGGTCACCATGCCAAGCCCTCACCGCAGACGTTTGTGTGTGGTGGAAGTAAAGTTCTTGTTTTACCTTCGGGTCAGTGTTCTGCACCTGGAACCTCCAAAGAGAGTTACCTTGAACAATGTCTGCCAGAAAATTAGCCCCACACCATTAAAGTCCAACACTCCTTTATTCTTCTTCATGCAAAGTGAACACAATCAGTTGGACTCCCTTAGAGAACAGAACAGACAAGGAGGTGTGAATGCGAGTAGGCCCAGACACAATGAACTCTCCACTTTCCTTCCTGAAAGTGGGTTGCGGTCTCCGAGCGAAGGGGGATTTCCTTCCTGGCGGTCTCCGATGGGAGGCTCACCTGTCACTGGCAATATGCTGCACCGAGTCTTCAAGCAAGTATCTCCCACCGGTCCATTACGCCTTCTGGATTAGGGTACCCTCTCCCAGGGTCCCCTAGGATCTCCTTCCCTCGCGGAACTCAGTGTTGGGCACTAGACATGTGCACAACCAAAAAATTAGTTTCCTATCCTTTCGTTTCGTCTCGTTCCGTAGGTTCGTAAAGATTCGTAATTTCGTAAGACGCGAGTTTTCCTATTCGGACTCGTTCGTACGTTCGTAACAGTTTAATTTTCGTTGATACTGAATGATTCGTAGTTCTGTCTAAGTTATTTTCGTTGATTTGAAATTCGTAATTTTGTTGATATTGAATGATTCGTATTTCTGTTTAAGTTATTTTCGTACTTTCGTAACAGTTTGATTTTCGTTGATACTGAACGATTCGTAATTCTTAATTTTGTTAGATAATAATTTTCGTTTTTCTGTACACTACTCTGCCGTTTCTGTTGATTCGTAACATTGTTTTGTTTTCCTTGATTCGTGTCTACTACCGTGCTTCGAATGGATTCGTAATTTTTTTATACTTTCGTAAATACATCTCGGTGCGGTCATTCGCAATCTCGCGTTACTAGTTATTTTTATTTTCAACACGCGGCTATAGCCGCGTGTTGAAAATGAAACTAAAATACGTCCACGTGCTTCGAATGCATTCGTACTTCCGTAAATACATCGCGGCCATTCGCAATCTCGTATTTTAGTTTCGTTTTCAACAAGCGGCTATAGCCTCCGCCCCTGTACGCCATTTTGAGAGGGTGTAAGTGGTGTGGTGAGGGAGGAGCAGAGAGCAGTGCAGAGAGTGACATTGTGGTTTTTGTAGTTGTTTTTGTGTGGTTTGGTGGTTTTATTGCAATTAGAATGTCTGGGAGTGAGAATGGACGTGTGAGTCTTGTAAGTGAGAATGTTGGTGTTAGTGAGTGTGTTGGTATGAGAGTTGGTGTTGGTGTGACTGAGAGTGGAGGGGAGCGGAGAAGTGGAGGAGGGGACTCAGAGGAGAGGCGTGGAGTGGAGGAGAGGTGTGGAGTTGAGGAGAGGCGTGGAGTGGAGGAGAGGCGTGGAGTGGAGGAGAGGCGTGGAGTGGAGGAGAGGCGTGGAGGGGAGGGGAGGCGTGGAGGGGAGGGGAGGCGTGGAGGGGAGGAGAGGCGTGGAGGGGAGGAGAGGCGTGGAGGGCGTGGAGTTGAGGAGAGGCGTGGAGGGGAGGCGTGGAGTGGAGGGGAGGCGTGGAGGGGAGGGGAGGCGTGGAGGGGAGGAGAGGCGTGAAGGGGAAGGGAGGCGTGGAGGGGAGGAGAGAAGAGGCGTGCAGGGAAGAAGAGGCGTGGAGGGAAGAAGAGGCGTGGTGAGGAGAGTATTGTTGGGGAGAGGAGGAGTGGAGGGGAGAGTAGTGTAGGTGAACGGAGGCGTGTAGTGGAGCCAAGGCCTGAAAGGGAGTGTGGAGGTGGAGTGGAGCGGAAGCATGCCAAAAAACGGAGACATGTGTCCCCCCCTACATCAGATAGTGCTGAATCAGACATGCAGCAACCCCACCACAAAAGTAAGCAAGAAAAATCAAGGGGGCCTGTATATACCCAAGAGGAGAATGCAGCATTGGTTGCTGCAGGTCTAAAAGACAAAGTGACACTCTTCTGCCAAACCGTGCCAACATCCGAGAAGGCAGCAGGCTGGGGACGGGTCCAGGACTCCGTGAATCTGGTCTCCAAGTTTTGCAGGCCCACCACTGGTGTCAGACACAGGTAATTATTGCAATATTTTTTTTTTTTGTTCACAAACATTTTTATTGGTTACAAAAGGGTGGTACAATCACTCAGTGGTGTATTTATGTTTTGTGCTGCCCTACACCTGACTAAACTTGTGCACCCCCTAATTTAAATATGACCCACCCTTTCCTGTCAATGCCACGCCCATTCCTGTTTAAGACCCGCCCTGTCATCTGTAAACCACAGCCTATTCTCTTTAGGCTCCACCTTTTCTTTTTAGAGCCCCACCTCTCTCTCCGTACATTAACCACCTCCCACCCGGCCACTGCACATAAATGGCTGTGTGGTAATTTCCTCGTCAGGAACGTCCCTCAGAACGAGCCATGCGCTGCGGCTCGATCCTGTGATCATTATGATCACAGAATCCAGCTGAGCAGAGATCGGATATGGGCGCTGTGATTGGCCCTCCCGATCACGTGACGGCTGATCTGTGACAGCTCTCTGTGTGATGATGATTTTACACAGAGAGCTGTTACAGATCACCCCACAAACAGTACACCAAGCACCACTGTCACCCCTGTCCCCATAAAACACCTGTCTGTCCTCCATCACTGCCAACACCAAATAAACACTGACTTAGGTTATTTTTACAGAAGAAATCTAGCAGCATCATTTATGGTCAAAATTTATCAAGAGAAATTACTTTTTTTCAAAATTTTATAACAGAAACTAATTAAAATGCTTTATTTTTGGGCAAATTTTCAGTCTTTTTTTTATTTGTAGCGTAAAAAATAAAAACACCAGTGGTAATTAAATATTACCAAAAAAAGGCTGTATTTGTGTGAAAAAAATTATAAAAATTTAATTTGACTACAGTGTAGCATGACCGCGCAATTGTCAAAGTGTGACAGCGCTGAAAGCTGAAAATTGGCCTGGTCTGGGAAGGAGGGGGGTGAAAGTGCACAGTACTGAAGTGGTTAAAAGTGGGTACCAAGTGCAGCCTCATCAGTGCCCATCAAATCAGCCTCATCAGTGCCCTTCAAAGCAGCCTCATCAGTAGGGGTGCAACGGATCAAAAAACTCACAGATCGGATCAATTTTCGGATCAGCAAAAAAAAAAAAGACAAAATCTTGTTACACCCACCGGAGTTTTAGATTTCATTTATTTTCAACACAAAATGGAGCTTATTTGCTTAAAGTGGTTGTATACCCACAAATATGAAATGCACCTACAGGTAAGCATACATTAAGGCTTACCTGTAGGTGCTTGCAATATCTCTGAGACCTACACGGTCTCTGAGATATTTGCAAAAAAGAGTGCACCGCTATCTACGGTGCATGCGCGCCGTAGATAACGGCGGCTCTTGAATGGCAGCCTGCCGGACACTGCCGGAATTCACGCATGCGCGGGGATCGTGTCGTTCCCCGCGCATGCGCGGGAGTGACGTCATCGCCGCTCCGGCCAATCACAGCGCCGGAGCGGCGATACCCGGAAGTCACTCCGGGTATCATGGATGCGACGGAGGACAAGTCCGAGGACCGCTGCGGGGGCTTCGATCTAAGGTAAGTGATTGATAATGAGCTAGTATGCTAGTCATACTAGTTCATTATGACTTTGCCTTGCAGGTTGTGAAAAAAAAAAAAAAAAGTTTTGCGGTATACAACCGCTTTAAATACAGTATTTTGAAATCCGACGGACTCTTTACATGTTACATTTTAAAAGCAGCAGCAAACCTGCTGACCTTACATGGTTGCTAATGTGACAGAACACCTCTGATTTTCACATTCAACTGTTGAATGTGAAAATCAGAGGTGTTCCGTCACATTAGCAACCATGTAAGGTTTGCTGTTGCTTTTAAATTTAACATGTAAACACTACAGTCCGATGGATTTCCAAATAATGTAGCATATAAGCTCAGTTTTGTGTTGAAATGAAATGAAATCTAAAACTCCGGTGGGTGTAACAAGATGTCCGCTTTGCCCCTTCTCTATCATTACTGTGCAGGAGTGTGGGGTGGAGCAAGATGACGGCGAAACGTCACTAGAGCGGCCGCGGCCGGGTGTACCAAGATTGCCGCCGCTCTGGAGCTAGGCCGAAGCCGCGGCCTTTCCTACAGCCAAGGCCCCGGAGCGCTCCGCCGATCGTGTGGTGATCCGATCCGAACAAGGTGGCCGTTCGGATCACCACCGATCCGTTGCACCACTACTCATCAGTGCCCATCAGCGCAGCCTTGTCAGTGCCCATCAGTGCAGCCTCGTCAGTGCCCATCAGTGCAGCCTCATCAGTGCCCATCAGTGCAGCCTCGTCAGTGCCCATCAATGCAGCCTCGTCAGTGCCCATCAAGGCAGCCTCGTCAGTGCCCATCAAGGCAGCCTGATCAGTGCCCATCAATGCAGACTCACCAGTGCCCATCAGCACAGACTCATCAGTGCCAAATAAGGGTCTCCAATTGCATTCTAATAATACCAAATTATGTGCGCAGACTGCACTTCCTATTTAAGCACACTTTACATTGGGCCAATTTGGCATGCGATATCGGCAGCTATTGCTGGCAATGGCACCGTCTGCATTGGTGCAACGAAAAACTTTGCGGCACCGCACAGATTCCCAAAAGTAGTTCCTGTGCTACTTTTGGCGACTTAGGGGGTGATTTGAATAGACATATGTGCATGAACCCGCACAGATGTCTGTCAAATCGCCCCCTGAAGTCGGACTGCATTGCTGGTTTGAAATTGTGCGAGTTTAGCTGAACTTGCACGGTTTCTAACCTGCATCAGTGTGAACCTGGGCTGAATGTAGTCAGCAGGATGGGTAATAAAATTCAGACTGATCTACAATTAGAAATTACACTTTTCTTCATATGTCAGAAGGCAGCATTAGGCCGGGTTCACACCTATGTGAATTGGATGTTGGTTTACCTGCATCCAATTCGCATAGCAGGAGAATGTAACTGGCTCTCTATGGAGCCAGTTCACATATCTCCAGGGGCAGCTGTGGAGTGCACTGCGTCTTTGGCTCTGTTTCAGGGCCAAATTCAGGCAAAGATTCGGTCCTGATTCATCCCTGAAATGGAGAACAGGGATGCACAGCGTTCTTGTGCGATCCGCGGCCAGTTCCAGTGGAAACCCTGCCAAAGCCTAGGTTCACATTGGAGCAATTTGTCATGCGATTTGAGAGATTAAATTGCATGACAAGTCGCAGCCTATTGGAGGCAATGGCACTGTTCCAATCGGTGCGACACCGATTTTGCAGCGTTACACCGATTTGCAAAGGTAGTTTCTGTACTACTTTTGCCGATTTCAGGTGCGACTTCAAGAGACATCTGTGTATGAAGCCCCACAGATGTCTATCAAGTAGCACCTGCAATAGTGCTGACCTTGCTACTTTGAAATCGCGTTACTTCAAGTGAAGTAGCGCGATTTCAAAGAATGATCAATGTGAACCAGGGCGGAGATATACAAGTAGCTATGAAAGCTTAACCACATATACAAGCACACACCAAGGTGTTAAATGCCATTGATTCCAGAAGAACCAGCCTGCAGATATTGAGCTGTAAAGAGTTAACCATTTATGTAATCAGCAGTGTAAATGTGTCCATTGAAGAGGTGTAGTAAAGCACAATCCTCTCCTAGCAAGGACACCGAGGGTTAATTATCAGAGATCCCGTACTTCAGATATCAGGGAGAGGAGATAGGAGAAACTAAGTTGGAGTACAGATAAACTGCTGATTGAGGTTTACAAGGAGAGACAGTGAAGAGAATAGGTATTTTACTCTCACCCCCTCTAGGACATGCAGACTGTATCTGGGTCTGCCCACTGAAGCCAGAATCCGACCGACCTACCTACTGACCCTGGAATCACACAACACAGCAGAAGACGCTGACAAGTTCTCTCTCTCCTGTCTGTGCAGAGGGAAAGGGGAGGATGAGGGGTGAACTATGAGCAAACGCTGTACTCTGTGTGAGAGACGCTGCAGCCAGGCAACCTCCGGCAGTGAATGGACTGATTCGGGAGGCAGAGGGGGGCTTTTTTGGTGCGGGGGGGGGGGGCGGCGCTGACCACGAGGTAACGGCTTGTTCCCCACACACGGTCGTTTTTCACGTCATTTTTTCTCTTGTCGAGAAAAACGACCGTCTGTGGGCTCCGCGGCAGTGTTTCCCTATGGGAAAACTGCAGCGGAAAATTTTTCGTAAAAAACGACGAGAAAAATTAGAACACGTTCTAATTTTTCTGGTCGTTTTTAATGCCGTTTTTCTCGTCGAAAAAAAAAAATGCCCACAGACGATCTTTTTTCTCGTAAAAAGGAAAAAATTACAATTTTCTCGACGAGAAAAACGGTCGTGTGTACACGGCATTAGAACACACATTTGTAAAAATTACACCGTGTAATAGTCAATAAAAATTAACAGTTCAACTTTACAAAACTATTTATTTGCCACAGCCACATACAAAAGAGAACATTAACATACTTGGAAATATTGTAACGTGTATATATATATAAAAACATCACTGTGTGAAACGACAGGTTGTTTTTCCAAAAAATAAATCACTTTGGTTTCTAATTTTATGTAACTAATAATGTTTTTTTTTCATGTACAGATTCTATGATTGTCGGGCGACAGTTATCAAAAAGCTGCAGAAGCGTCTACGGGGAGAGTGTATTAGGGGAAAGCCTGTTGAGCTCCGAGAGTGGGAGGCAGAGCTGAGAGATGGCCTTGACCTTCAGGCAGAGGATGTCCCTGTAGTCAGCAGCAGGGGTCCACAATCACATCAGAGAGCTGGTGGTGAGTAAAATGAAATATATTATTTTATATTGCAGTTGCAGTTATATTGTTGTTTCAAGCTCACTATTTTTATTATGACTACACATATGAGACTTACGTTTGTCTTTACATTCATGTTTTCCAGATCGAGCAACATCATCTGTACAGCGATCAGCTCCAAGTCCATCCCATCGATATTCTGGTGAGTACCTAATACAAAGACAAAGGATGTATAATGATGAACTTCTATTTAACATTTAAAGCAGGCATCACTAAATGGCGGTACAGTGTATAAGGGCCCTCTTAGCATAAGGACCAAGCAGAAAGTACATATAAAAAGGCAGAGGTCCGATGGTGTATCTTCTTACACTTAGGGCTGCACTCACAAGGAGAAGCAATCTCTAGAGACAAAACAGACAAAAAATGAGAAGCAACTCTAAGTGCAGGATTAAAAGCTATTTATCCAATGGACTTTTTTCATTGGAAAAAACGATCGTGTGTGCGCTCCATCTGACTTTTTTCCATTGGTGTTAAAAAATAGAACATGTTTTAAATTTTTCCGATGGAAAAAAAAAACGATAGGAAATTCCGATCGTCTGTCTGGAACTCCAACAGAGAAAAAACCCACGCATGCTCAGAATCAAGTCGACGCATGCTCAGAAGCATTGAACTTAATTTTTCCAAGTGTTTTACGTCACAGCGTTTTGGACGGTTGGAATTTTGTCTGATGGTGTGTATGCAAGACTGATGGAAGTCAGCTTCATTGGAATTCCAACGGAAAATTCCATCAGATTTTATTCCATCAGAAATCTGATCGTGTGTACAGAGCATTACAGGATCTGGTGAATGTAAAAGCATATAATCATGTGTAATGCAGGTGGTCCGTCAGGCATGAAAGTCCTTGACATATAAAGGCTATCAGAGCTGTGTCATAATCTGCAGTGGAGGATCCGGCACCATGAAATTCCCTGTAAACCGGTAAGCGGTTAGCATAAACCAGGCCTGTGATGGACAAACCAACCTCCGTCCATCACTGGCCTGGTTTATGCTAACCGTAACCGCTCACCGTCTTACAGGGAATTTTGTGGTCCAGGATGCTCCACTGCAGATTATGACACAGCTCTCTCTATATGTCGAGGACTTATATGCCTGCCGGACCACCTGCATTACCCATGATTATATGCTTTTACATTCACCAGATCCTGTAAGTGTTTTTAATTCTTTCTGTGGAAAATAAATAGCTTTTAATCTGTGTCTTTCCCGGAGTCGCGGGCTACGGTGCTGTGAGTGGCCGGAGACGCGATGAGGTCTCTCCCAGGCATGCCTGTGGGAGTCCTGTTTCCGGCGAGGAGCTTTGAATTTTCTGCAGGGTCCGCTGGACCATCAGAGCACATGCATCGCCGCTGACGTCAGCGGCTGAATCCGAGGGGGCTGACACGTTGCCTCGCCGCAATCTGTATTGCCGAGACCGGACAACTCAACAGGTTTAGGGGATAGTCATTTTACCTACAGGTAAGCCTTTTTATAGGATTATCTTTAGGTAAAAAAAATCACAAAGCGGGGTATACAATCCACTTTATTTCACCTCAGTGCAATTTTTTTACGCTTTGATTATCAAATATGTTGTTGTCCAACATATAGCAGTCAAAAATAACAAATAAAGCTGTTGACTTTATCTTGGACAATACCTTGACTCTTGTCTTTTCTTCCGTCTTTAACAGAAAGCACGATCCGTATCCCGGACTCTCCAGTACCATCAAGTCCTGGCAGGACGCAGCAAATCATTACGCCTCAGGGTAAGTAGTGTACATAATCTGTAAAGAAACAGGACACACCATCATCATCATCATTCATCTACGTAGACATTATATATACCCACAGGCATTATCATCTAATACACAGAAAAAGGTCCATTCCACAATCCACTTTAATTCACCTCAGTGCACTTTATTTACGCTTTGATTATCAAATATGTTGTTGTCCAACATATAGCAGTCAAAAATAACAAATAAAGCTGTTGACTTTATCTTGGACAATACCTTGACTCTTGTCTTTTCTTCCGTCTTTAACAGAAAGCACGATCCGTATCCCGGACTCTCCAGTACCATCAAGTCCTGGCAGGAAGCAGCAAATCATTACGCCTCAGGGTAAGTAGTGTACATAATCTGTAAAGAAACAGGACACACCATCATCATCATCATTCATCTACGTAGACAATGGAAAATTGTTATCAATACTTACTGTAATTTTCCTTTCCTGGCCTGTCCTCACGTCAGCACACTATGGGTTAACCCCTTCCTCCGGTCTCCCAGTACCACCTTCTTTTAGCTAATAAATAGGGGGCCCCTCCTCCCTTGCCCTTGTTCCACTTAACTGGAGGACGACAGGCTTATCGGGAGGGAAAAGAGCTGTGCTGACGTGAGGACAGGCCAGGAAAGGAAAATTACAGTAAGTATTGATAACAATTTTCCATTTTCCTGGCCAGCCTCACGTCAGCACACTATGGGATTTAATTTAGCTGATTTAGGGTGGGGAAAAGATAAGACTCGAACAACAACTGAAAATGCTGCTATAGTGAATATTTTATTTTGTTTGCAGAGATGTGGACACCACTGCGTTTCCAAAATTTGATGCGTTGGCCGCTGTGACATCTAAACTGTAGTGTTTAGCGAAGGTTTTGCAGGAGCTCCAACTAGCGGTCCTGCATATGTCTTCAATCGGTATCTTAGCCGAAGCTGCCCATGAGGCTGCCACCCCTCTGGTAGAATGAGCTCTAAGAACTTGTGGAGGCGTCAGCCCCTGTTTCTCATATGTGAGGCTTATCACCTTGGTGATCCAAGTCGCTATGATTCTTGCGGATGCCGCTTGTCCTTTCCTAGGCCCGGATGGCAGGACGAAAAGGGTATTAGTTTTGCGTACCTGTAGAGAGCGGTGTAGGTAAATTGAGAACAAGTTGACCATGTCCAGTGGTCTGAGATCTAGCTCTTCCGCTTGTTTTGGTGGCTGTGTGAAGCTTGGTAGGACTGCCTCCCAATTCACATGGAATTTGGAAACCACTTTAGGTGTTACGGCCGGTGAGGGCCTTAGGATCACTTTGTCCTGGAGAATGATGCAATATGGATTCTTGCAGGACAGAGCTGCTAGTTCTGAAACCCTTCTTGCCGACGTTATGGCTGTAAGGAAGATCAGCTTGACTGTCAAGAACCAAAGCGGGCATGTCTCTGCAGGGACGAATGGATGTAGGAGCAGGGCTTTTAGTACCGTGCCCAGATCCCATGCTGGGAACAGGGGTCTCCTTGGTGGTTTCAATTTTATGACTGCTCTGAGGAACTGTCTTATTAGAGGCTCACCTGCCCACTTGTGACCTGTGAAGCACGCCAATGCTGACACTTGAACCTTTATGGTGTTATAGGCTAAGCCCGCTTTTAGAGCTGACTGTAAGAAGTCCAACACTTGCGCAATGCTTGGGGATAACGGAGAAAACTTCTGTTGCAGGGCAAATGCCGTAAATTTCTTCCAAATTCTGTTATAAGTGACATTGGTTGTGGCTTTTCTAGATTTTAGTAGCGTCGAAATTACTTCCTCCGAGATGCCTTGTGACTGTAGTCTGGCCGATTCAACAACCAAGCCATCAGCTGTAACCTGCCCGGGTTGGGATGACACCATTGGCCCTGCTGTAGAAGGTCTCTCTTCAGTGACAGCTGTATTGGGGGGACTGCCGCCATCTGTAGGAGCAGAGGGAACCATGGTCTCCGTGGCCAGAAGGGCAGGATTACAATTGCATGGACGTTCTCCCTCGCAATCTTCAGTAGGGTTTTCATTACCAGAGGTAACGGTGGAAAAAGGTAGACAAAGGGAAAATCCCACGGAATTGAGAAGGCGTCTTGGGCTACTGCCTCGTCGCAGCGAAACCTTGACACGAACCGGGGTGTCTTCGCATTCCATGGAGTCGCCATTAGGTCTACCGAGGGTGTCCCACACTTGTGGAAGATTGTCTCTAGGACGTCCCTGTTGAGTGTCCATTCGTTCTTGTTGGGGAAATCCCGGCTCAGACGGTCTGCTATGTGATTCTGACTGCCCGGAATGTAGGCTGCCGTTAGGGCTTCCACATGCGCTTCTGCCCAAACGAATATGTTGGTTGCCACCTGCAACAGCGGCAAGCTCTTGGTTCCACCCTGTTTGGCTATATAAGCCACCGCCGTTCGGTTGTCCAACATCAGTTTGACTCGAGCCCTGTGGACTAGATTCTCGAAGGCCCGCAGGGCCAGGTATGCTGCCTGTAATTCCAAGAGGTTGGAGTGTCTGGTTTCCATCCTGCTCCATTCGCCTTGAACCTGCCTGCCGAGGCAGTGAGCGCCCCAGCCCCGGAGACTGGCATCCGAGGTTATCCGAATCCAGTCTCCGGGGCTGAGGGGCATGCCCTGCGACAGGTTTTCTGGTGCTATCCACCACGCCAGGCCTTGGCGGATCTGTCTTGGTATGAAGATCTTCTGGTGCAATGATACGCCATCCCACTGGTTCAGGAAGGATGTCTGGAATGCTCTTGTATGGAATCTTGCCCAGGGGATAGCTGGGATCGCTGCGGTGAACATTCCCAGAAGTGTCATGCAATCCCTTGCTGACAGTGATGAGGACTCCATCACGCTGTTTACGCAGGCTACTAACTCGACTTTCTTGCGTCCTGGTAGCGAGACAAGCCCTTTTCTTGTGTTGAAAACAAGTCCCAGGTATTCCATCTCTTGAGAGGGGATCAGCTGGCTCTTCTGCTTGTTGATAATCCAGCCGAATTCTGATAGAGTCTCCAGTACTAGCTCGCGCTGTGTCGCTAACTCTTCGCTTGTACGAGCCACTACTAAGATGTCGTCTAGGTAGTGGAAGATCTTTATGCCCCTTAATCGAATGACGGTGATGACAGCTAGCAAGATCTTGGAGAAGACCCGAGGCGCTGTGCTGATCCCGAAGGGTAGACACCTGAACTGGAAATGGTCTTCCCCTACCATGAATCTTAGGTATTTTTGGTGCTTCTCGTTGATTGGGACATGCAGGTATGCATCTGCTAAATCGACTGATATTAACCAGTCTCCTGGTTGCAGAACTGATATAATCGTAAATATTGATTCCATCTTGAATGTTTTGGGGACAATATAGTGGTTCAAGGATCTTAGGTCCAAAACCGGTCTTAGATCTCCTGATGCTTTGGGTACCAGAAAAATTGGTGAATAAACTCCCGTTTTCCGCTGTTTTACAGGTACCGGTGTGATTGCATTTTTTTTGAAGTAATTCGGTTATATATTCTAGTAAGCACTTCTGTTTTTTCTGGTCTTGTGGCCATTCTGTCTGGGCCACTATGTTGGGTGGTTTTTGGCGAAAAATTATTTTGTATCCTTGCTTGACCGTCTTCTGGACCCATTGGTCCTTGACCGTCTCCGCCCATACTCTCCAGAAGGATGCCAATCTGGCACCCACCTGGGGAGGATGGGCGGCTGACCCGTCAAAAAGACTTCTCCGATTTCTTAGCGGTCTGCGCGGCCTTGGTCTTTACGTTTCGTAGAAAAGAGTTCTGGGAGCTCTTCAAATAGGGCCTTGTGTATTCTCGCCCCGGTCTGTATGATCTGGCATCCTGCGCCCTTCTGTAGTCTGATTGGCCTGACCGGGTGGCCTGCTGTCTTCTTTTAGGTCTTTGTGGTATCAGGCCCGACTTCCCTCCTGTAGCTCGTTTAATAGCTTCTTCTAAGGTGCTACCAAACAACGTTTTGCCATTAAATGGAATATTACAGAGACCCAGTTTTGAGGTACTGTCTGCTACCCAATGACGCAGCCATAGGGCCCTTTTTGCGGTCACTGCAAAAGCCATGATCCTAGCGAGAAGTTTTACTAAGTCCATAGAGGCTTCTGCCAGGAAGTCGGCTGAGAGATACAATTCCTCCATTGCCGAAATGATTCTGTCCATTTCCACGTTAGACCTTAGAGCTGTCTGGACATTTGTGGTCCAAACCTTCAAGGCTCTGGAGACTGAGGTTAAGGCTATGGCAGGGCGGCAAGCCGCACCAGCAGATGAATAAACCTTCTTTAGGTCTGTATCCGCACGTCTGTCCATCGGGTCTCTGAAAGTTGTAGAATCCTGCAATGGCAGGGCCACTTGTCTAGCCAAGCGCTGTAAGGCCGCGTCTATGCCTAGTGGGGATTCCCAAAGGGCAGCTTCTGGAGTCTTAAATGGGTATAGCCTTGCGAAACGATTCTGTACATTTAACCTCTTTTCTGGCTTTTCGTGGTGGTCTGGTCGTCCGACCAAAAAAAAGGAACAAGGGCAAGGGAGGAGGGGCCCCCTATTTATTAGCTAAAAGAAGGTGGTACTGGGAGACCGGAGGAAGGGGTTAACCCATAGTGTGCTGACGTGAGGCTGGCCAGGAAATTATATATACCCACAGGCATTATCATCTAATACACAGAAAAAGGTCCATTCCACAATCCACTTTAATTCACCTCAGTGCACTTTATTTACGCTTTGATTATCAAATATGTTGTTGTCCAACATATAGCAGTCAAAAATAACAAATAAAGCTGTTGACTTTATCTTGGACAATACCTTGACTCTTGTCTTTTCTTCCGTCTTTAACAGAAAGCACGATCCGTATCCCGGACTCTCCAGTACCATCAAGTCCTGTCAGGAAGCAGCAGATCATTACGCCTCAGGGTAAGTAGTGTACATAATCTGTAAAGAAACAGGACACACCATCATCATTCATCTACGTACACATCATATATACCCACAGGCATTATCATCTAATACACAAAAAAAGGTCCATTCCACAATCCACTTTAATTCACCTCAGTGCACTTTTTGTGAATATAGTAGAGAGTAAAGCCCGAAGCCCAAAAAAAAACCCCAAAAAAAAACCTAGTGCTAGCTTGATTAGGAGCACAGGGAAGCCGGGCAAGTCGGGAACTCGGGATTAAAACATGTTGTCAGTCAACATGGGGCTGCAGGGGATTGTGCAGCCAGCGTGGGGGAGGCACTGCAAAAAGCCAGGAGTGTGTGGGGGACAAGGTGAAACCAGACATCCTGGGAGTACAGGAGGAGGAGAAGTATTTCCACCCGCCCTCTCTACATCTGCTTGGTTAGTTCTATGCTTACTTTTTTGCTGTGTTGATTTCTATTTTATTTTACGGGGTAAGTTCGGTTAGGTTTTTAGAGGCATTTTAAAGGTATGGGTCACCGGTGGAATGCCAGTTATGGTGGATTAACTGGTAGTTACAATGGTGTATCTACAGAATGTGGTTAGTCCCCGAGTCGGTGCAGCGCTATAGCTGAACTACGGCCACAGCACGGTCCTCAATTGCCGGGAGTCCGTCAATAGACGTCCTCCCCTTCGAGCGCGCGCTGTGGTCACCGAGTCACTAAGACTCGGGTGATGACAGATCCGAGTAAGGGGCCGATCCCTGCCCCTTACCATGTGATCAGCTGTCAGCCAATGACAGCTGATCACGTGATGTAAACAAAAGCTGGGTAATGGTTTTTGTTTTCTCCTTGTGCTGACAGCGTGAGCATAAAAAAAGGCAATCACCGGCTTATGTGCAAGGGACATCGGGCCCGAAGAGGGGGAGGGGGTTTATGGGTGCCGCCACCAGTGGCGAAGGCCCAATTTTCCACAGCTGCTGTTTGCAACATATGTCTCAAGCGTATATCGCGTGGCCAAAACATCAGCCGCTTGGGCACCACATGCTTGACCAGACATATGTTGACCTGCCATGCAGATCGTTGGCAAGCCTACCTTAAAGACCCACACCAAAGAACAAAGCGGACCTCTCCTTGCACCGCATCAGCTGGGATCTCCAACCCCACTATACCTTCAGTCCTCTCTGAAACCTGCACTGAGAGGAATGAAGGTGTAGAATTAGGTGTGTCACAGCTAAGTACTTGCGGGCACTCTGCTAGCAGTACACCGACATCCGATTCTAGCAGGCAAATTTCCCTGCCCCAGCTGCTGGACCGTCGAAAGAAGTTCACTCCCAGCCATCCACATGCCCAGCGGTTGAATGCTAGCTTGGCTAAATTGCTAGCGCTTCAACTGCTGCCTTTTCAGTTGGTAGGCTCGGCCCCCTTCCGTGAGTTTGTGCAATGTGCGTTTCCTCAGTGGCAGGTTCCCAAACGCCACTTTTTCTCACGGAAGGCGATTCCGGCTCTCTACCGGCATGTGGAAGGCAATGTCTTGGCCTCGCTGGACAGGGCGGTCAGCGGTAAGGTGCATATTACCGCTGACTCATGGTCCAGCAGGCATGGACAGGGACTTTACCTTTCTTTCACGGCCCATTGGGTCACTCTTTTGGCAGCTGGGAAGGATGCAGGACAGGGTGCAGTAGTGTTGGAGGTTGTTCCGCCGCCACGCCTTCAAAATGCTACTACTGGTTGTGACACACCTCTCTCCTCCACCCCCTCCTCTTCTTCTTCCTCCATGGCCTCTTCCTGTGCTTTGTCCTTGGAACCAGCAGTGCTCCGTAGGCGTTCAAGGGGCTACGCAAGTACACAGGCAAATAGATGCCATGCCGTGCTTGCGCTGGTGTGTTTGGGGGACAGGAGCCACACTGGGGCAGAGGTTCTGTCTGCTCTGCAGGGGCAGGCCGAGAGGAGGTTGACGCCACGCCAGCTTAAGCCAGGAATGGTGGTTTGCGACAATGGCACCAACCTCCTCTCCACCCTCCGACAGGGACAACTGACCCATGTGCCCTGTGTGGCTCACGTCCTTAAACTGGTGGTGCAGCGGTTCTTGGGCAGGTACCCGGGCTTACAGGATGTCCTGAGGCAGGCCAGGAAAGTCTGTGTGCATTTCCGCAGATCTTATAATGCCAGTGCTCACCTGGCTGAGCTGCAAAAGGAGTTGAACCTGCCCAAGAACCGCCTTATATGTGACATGCCCACCAGGTGGAACTCAACGTTGGCCATGCTGCGGCAGCATGCAGCAGAGGGCCATCAATGAGTACCTGTGCGACTACGGCACCAGGACAGGGTCAGGGGAGCTCTGTTTTTTTTTCACCACGCCAGTGGGGCATGATCAGGGATGCATGCACTGTCCTGGCACCATTTGAGGAGGCCACGAGGATGGTGAGCAGTGACAGTGCATGCATCAGTGACACTGTACCTCTTGTCCACCTGTTGGAACATACGCTGCGCGGAATAATGGACAGGGCACTTGAGGCAGAACAGAGGCAGGAAGAGGAGGACTTCCTTGTCTCTCAAGGCCCCCTTTACCCAGACAGTGTTCCTTCTGTCCCACCTATCGCACAGGAAGAGTAGGAGGAGGAGGATTGTGTCAGCATGGAGGTGGAGCCTGGCACTCAGCATCATCAGCAGCAGTCTTTTAGGGATGATTTACAGTCCCAAGAAACCCGTGGACATGTACGTGGCTAGGAGGAGGTGGCTGCGGATCATGTCGTCCTTAGTGACCCAGAGGACTCCGGACCGAATGCCTCAGCTAACCTACGCTGCATGGCCTCCCTGATCCTGCAAAGTCTGCGGAAGGATCCTCGTATTCTTCGGATCAAGGAGAGGGACCATTACTGGATGGCCACTCTCCTTGATCCACGGTACAAGGGTAAGGTTGCGGACCTTATCTTACCGTCGCAGAGGGAGCAGAGGATGAGACAACTCCGGGAGGCCTTGCAGAAAGGTCTATGCAACGCGTTCCCAGAGACTGGGAGGTTACAAACTCCTGGTCCTGGACAACGAGTTGCTGAGGCTTCGGTCAGTCAAAGAAGGAGCGGTGGGGAAGGTGGCCGTCTGACCGATGCGTTCAGACAATTCTTTAGTCCGCAGCCCCAAGGTATGATCGGTTCCAGCAACCATCGCCAGCGTCTGATATACATGGTGCAGGAATACCTAGGGGCAAGGTCAGACTTGGACTTGGACTTGAGGATGGATCACTGGCCAGAGCTTGCACAGTATGCAATTGAGCTACTGGCCTGTCCTGCATCCAGCGTTCTTTCAGAACGCACATTCAGTGCTGCTGGAGGATTTTTCACGGATCACAGGGTGCGCCTGTCCACCGACTCGGTTGATCGACTGACTTTCATAAAGATGAACCAGTCTTGGATCACCACCAGCTACCAAACACCTGAAGCTGATATAACAGACTAATTTATTTTCAAATGTCACATCCCTTCAAGACTGATGCTGATGCTGAGTGACTGTCCTGTTATGTTGACTGACTATCCTCCTCCTCCTCAATGATCCGATTGATGATGATAGCTTGGAAGAACATTTTTGTTTCTGGGTGCCGCCACCAGTGCCTAAGGCCCAATTTTTCAGCCCCTGTTTAACAGGGGCATGTAATTACAATTTTTTATGCAATGCTTTGCAGCAGGGCTCATTCCTGCACTCCAACTAGAGTATCTGGGAGAGGTTGCAGTGTCGTGGCACCAGCACCAGTGCCTAAGGCCCAATTTTTCAGCCCCTGTTTAACAGGGGCATGTAAATAAAATTTGTAATGCAATGCTTTGCAGCAGGGCTCATTCCTGCACTCCAACTAGAGTATCTGGGAGAGGTTGCAGTGTCGTGGGACCAGCACCAGTGCCTAAGGCCCAATTTTTCAGCCCCTGTTTAACAGGGGCGTGCAATTACAATTTTTGATGCAATACTTTGCAACAGGGCTCATTGCTGTGCTCCAAGTACAGTATCTGTGAGGGGTTGCAGTGTTGTGGTACCAGTGCCTAAGGCCCAATTTTTCTGCCCCTGTTTAACAGGGGCATGTAATTACAATTCTTGATCTAATAATTCACAGCAGGGCCTATTTCTGCGTCCACCAAGAGTAACTGTGAGGCCTTACAGTGTTGTGTCAACACCACCACCACCACCACCACCAAAGGCCCAATTTTTCAGCCCCTGTTTAACAGGGGCATGCAATTACAATTCTTGAGCTAATAATTCACAGCAGGGCCCATTCATGCGCCCACCAAGAGTAACTGTGAGGGCTTACAGTGTTGTGGCAACACCAACATGTAAGGGGCAAATTTCAGCAGAGTATATAGGACAGGCCCCTACTTTCAAACATCCAACTTACAAACGACTCCTACTTGCAAACGGAAGGAGACAACAGGAAGTGAGAGGAAATCTACCCCTAGGAAGGGAAATTCTCTCCTGTAAGTGTTAATATGGGAAAAAGGTGTCTCCTCCCTACTGATGCTTTATCACCAATCCTGGTTTCAATAAAAACCCCACTTTTCAAAAACATTTGTCATTGGGACGGAAAGTGAGGTGAAATGTTCTGAACAGGGGCACAGACAGCGAAACAAATGTTACAGGGGTGATAACCCTTCCCTATGTTTTCCAAAAAGCTTAAAAATAGATTTTTTGCCTGGAGCTACACTTAAACAATGTACCTGTTCAAAATTACAAACAGATTCTACATAAGAACAAACCTACAGTCCCTGTCTTGTATGCACCGCCTGTATACGGCTGTTCAGAGTATATAGGGCCTTTTTTATTTTGTGTGCGGGGTTCCCCTTAATATCCATACAAGACCCAAAGGGGCTGGTAATGGGCTGGGGTCGGGGGGGGGGGGGGTGATGATGGGGTAGCTATGCCATTTTTCTTAAAGATTTTCATCCATATTACCGGGACCAGACATTACATTAAAGCCGCAAGCAGTTTTAAATGGCTTTTTTTCCTTTAGAAATGTAATTTTGTGCAGGGACAGTTCTAAACACGGGAAACACGTGCCACTTCACAGGCATACTTTAGACACCCCCCAGGTACGATATTTAAAGGAATATTTGACTTTTCTTTTCACTTTATGCATCATTAACCCCCCTGGCGGTATTCCCGAGTCTGGCTCGGGGTTAAATTTCAGCACCAAAAGCGGTAACCCCGAGCCAGACTCGGGATTGCATCGCAGTAATCCATGCAGAGTTACTTACCTTGTCTCCCCGCTGTGTGATCGAGCTGTCTCCTCGCTCGATTCACACAGTGCCTGAGTGCCGCCGAGCTCCGTTCCCTGCGACGTTACGACGCACGGGGACGGAGATCGGCGCCAAATTTAAAAAAGTTAAAACACAGTACACATATAGTACACTAATCTTACAGATTACAGTACTGTATAAAATAATTACACACCCCCCCTTGTCCCTAGTGGTCTGTCCAGTGTCCTGCATGCATTTTTATATAATAAAAATTGTTCTTTCTGCCTGGAATTTGGAGATTGTCCATAGCAACCAAAAAGTGTCCCTTTATGTCAAAAGTGGTTTTAGACCAGCTAGAAAACAGCGATAATAAATTAGAATCACTCGCAGAATTGAGCGATAGTGATTTGTGGGGAAATTCATCATCAAACACTGAAAAACACTTTTATTATTATTATTATATTATTATTTGTTATAATTATTTTATAGTTATTTATTATATTATAATTTATGATTTTTTTTTTTTTACTTTATCATACCCGGGATGTCTACTAGACTCTTGTTTGGACAGATTTAAGTGAGTTATTCCTAATAATTACAGGCCTACAATATAAAACGGCAAATTTCCATGCAGAATAATGGTACCGCTTTCAGCACCTAAAATCTGACAGAATCATACCGCCAGGGAGGTTAACCACTTATCGACCGCTCACTGTATATATACGTCGGCAGAATGGCACCGATAGGCACAATCACGTACAGTGTACGTGATTGCCTTTGTATAGTTGGGGGGTCCAATCGGACCCCCCTTCTATACAGTGAGCGGTCGTTATCCGTTGGGGAGCGATCCGGGATGAGGGGACGGCCGTTCGATTCCGGCCACCCCCCCCCCCCCGCGATCGCTCCCGGCGAATGAGAAAGCTTCCTCTGCTGTGTAATGTTTACACAGGCAGAGGAAGTGATGTCATCTCTCATGCGGCGCTCACATATACCGAGTGCTGTACAAGAGAAGACACACAGGTTAGTGCACAAACAGTACACTGACACCAGGACACATAGGAACATAAATCGCCCCCCCAGATCACCCCCCAGCCCCCAGTCACAGTGTCACTGATTGCAGTGACCATTTATTTACTGATCACTGCAACCAGTGACATTTGTAACTGTAAAAGTGTCACTACAGTTAGTTTTAGGTCCAGTGTAGCCCCCTAACCCCCCCTAATAAAGGTTTAACCCTCTGATCACCCCCCAGATAACCCTTTCACCCCCTAGCACCGCCGTCACTAAGCGATCGTTTTTCTGATCGCTGTTTTAGTGTCGGTGATGCCGATCGGTAGCCAGTTAATTTTTTTAGGTTTGCCGCAGGTTTTTATAGCGTCGGGTACCCCCATATATTACCTAATAAAGGTTTAACCCCCTTGATCGCCCCCCAGGTAACCCTTTCACCCCCTATCACCACTGTCGCTAAGCGATTGTTTTTCTGATCGCTGTCTTATTGTCGGTGATGCCGATAGGTAGCCAGTTATTTTTTTTAGGTTCGCCGCAGGTTTTTATAGCATCGGGTACCCCCATATATTACCTAATAAAGGTTTAACCCCCTTGATCGCCCCCCAGGTAACCCTTTCACCCCCTATCACCACTGTCGCTAAGCGATCGTTTTTCTGATCGCTGTCTTTTTGTCGGTGATGCCGATAGGTAGCCAGTTATTTTTTTTAGGTTCGCCGCAGGTTTTTATAGCGTCAGCTACCCCCATATATTACCTAATAAAGGTTTAACCCCCTTGATCGCCCCCCAGGTAAACCTTTCACCCCCTATCACCACTGTCGCTAAGCGATCGTTTTTCTGATCACTGTCTTATAGTCGGTGATGCCGATAGGTAGCCAGTTATTTTTTTTAGGTTCGCCGCAGGTTTTTATAGCGTCAGCTACCCCCATATATTACCTAATAAAGGTTTAACCCCCTTGATCGCCCCCCAGGTAACCCTTTCACCCCCTATCACCACTGTCGCTAAGCAATCGTTTTTCTGATCGCTGTCTTATTGTCAGTGATGCCGATAGGTAGCCAGTTATTTTTTTTAGGTTCGCCGCAGGTTTTTATAGCGTCAGGTACCCCCATATATTACCTAATGAAGGTTTAACCCCCTTGATCGCCCCCCAGGTAACCCTTTCACCCCCTATCACCACTGTTGCTAAGCGATCGTTTTTCTGATCGCTGTCTTATTGTCGGTGAGCCCGATAGGTAGCCAGTTATTTTTTTTAGGTTCGCCGCAGGTTTTTATAGCGTCAGGTACCCCCATATATTACCTAATAAAGGTTTAACCCCTTGATCGCCCCCCCCAGGTAACCCTTTCACCACCTTTTGCCAGTGTCACTAAGCGATCGTTTTTCTGATCGCTGTATTACTTATGCTGGTGCCGATAGATAGCCAGTTATTTTTTTTAGGTTCGCCGCAGGTTTTTATAGCGTCAGGTACCCCCATATATTATCTAATAAAGGTTTTAACCCCCTAATTGCCCCTAGTTAACCCTGCGTCACACCCCAGGCAGCGTCAGGTTAGTGCCAGTAACGCTAACACCCACGCGTGAAGCATACACCTCCCTTAGTGGTATAGTATCTGAACAGATCAATATCTGATCTGATCAGATCTATACTAGTGTCCCCAGCAGTTTAGGGTTCCCAAAAACGCAGTGTTAGCGGGATCAGCCCAGATACCTGCTAGCACCTGCGTTTTGCCTCTCCATCCAGCCCAGGCCACTGAAGTGCAGTATCGATCGATCACTGTCACTTACAAAACACAACACACATAACTGCAGCGTTCGCAGAGACAGGCCTGATCCCTGCGACTCCAGTGCTGTAGGAGGTGATTTCACCACCACAGTTTAAAAAAAAAAAGCATATATGCCGAAGCATTGGGGCAGCAGGGGCGGAGGAGCGGAGGAGCGATTTTGCTCCTAATGCTGCGTACATACGGTCGAAATTCCGACGGAGGCTTGCCCGTGGAAAAGTCCGACCATGTGTGTGCGGCATAATTTTTGCGGGAGGATGCCCCAATGCTTCGGCATATATAAATGGTGCATGTATGCCCATCATTAGAAGTGGGTGGATGAATGGCGGTATTCTAATGGTGGGTATACCCACCGATCAATCTCTTTTTTTTGTTCAGCCAACAGGTGTCGCCTATATTTCCTGTGCTTACCTAAGCACACTTCAGATTCATCTTTTTGCAATAATGCTATCTATAGCTAAGTTCCACTCACCGTTCATTCCCATTCATCCCAAGAAGGCAGCACCACAAAAGCTATGTTCTCATCTCAGCATACCAGCATGACTGCCCAGCCGACGCCTCCTCAAAGGCCTTTATTAGACTCAAAAGATCTCACAGACAGGAGGTGATTGGCTGCAGCAACCAATCATCTCCCCCATGGGAGGTGACATCACAGGATGTCCCCTGCCCACAGGAGAATGACCATACAAGGACATCCCCTCCAACAGGGTTGAAATATATACAATTCAATACAATAATACAATGCATGATGGCTAAAGTCTTATGGGCGTGTCCAGGCAGGGAAAGCGCGCATGCTCCCAGCAAACGAAGCCGTATTGCTTTAAAACATGGACGTTCTCCCCGACTATGAAACGATCATAAGCTCTCATATTACCACTGATAAGAACCCTTATTCTGCGCTATTCCATAGAATAACGCATATTCAGATTATACTATTATTGAATGGGGGAGGGAGGCTATCTGCAGACGCGCGCTACGAATCCCAATCAATGTTGATCAGACACAGCAGAGACAAGAACACGCATCTGCCTATAACCAATGATGTCGTTGCAGAGTGAACATATCCCCTCCTCAACGATCGTCCATGCTAATGCACAGAGGGCCCCCGTCGGTGGACACATCCGCACCCTGCGAACATCACACTCCAACCTCAAGACGTTTTCCCCTAACAAACAGGAGTCAACCAGCCTCAGACTGCCCCAATCAGCTCTTTAGAGCGGGTTGCGGAAGTACTAACACTGGGTGACACTATGACAATACATATTAAAGTGGTTGTAAACCCACTTTTTTTTTTTTACAACCTGTAAAAGAAAGGCATAATGAGCTATTATGACTAGCATAATAGCTCATTATGTTCCACTTACCTTAGATCGGGGCCCCCGAAGCCGTCCTCGTCCCTCTGTTCAGCCGCAGACATCACTGCGGCGATAGCCGGAATGTTACTTCCGGGTATCGCCGCACCAGCTGTGATTGGCCGGAGCGGCGGAGACGTCACTCTGCGCATGCGCGCGGGAGGCGCCCCACTCGGCTACGCCCAGCGATTGCTGGGAAGTAGCCGAGTTTGTGAATGGGATTAACCCCATGAATGCGCCGTTGTCTACGGCGCGCATGCGCCGTAGACAGCGGCGCTTGTCATTTTAGTAAATATCTCCTAAACCGTGTAGGTTTAGGAGATATTTCTTGCACCTACAGGTAAGCCTTAATCTAGGCTTACCTGTAGGTGCAAGTTGAAAAAGTGGGTTTACAACCACTTTAAATACATCTTCATAAAAATCTCCACAACACAGGCTGCATGAAAAAAAAGATTACGATACATGTCCAACAAGGACCAGCAACGTACTGGTATGTTGCTGGACTTTGAATGGTTATACCAGATTGATGCCTGCGGGTTTAGGTATCATCTTGGTATCATTCTTTTCAGACAGCGGCCGGCTTTCATGTAAAAGCAATCCTAGCGGCTAATTAGCCTCTGGACTGCTTTTACAAGCAGTGGGAGGGAATGTCCCCCCCCCCGGATATAAAAAGCGCCATTGGGAAATTGGGAAAGCATTTTATCACACCGATCTTGGTGTGGTCAGATGCTTTGAGGGCAGAGGAAAGATCTAGGGTCTAATAGACCCCAGTTTTTTCAAAAAAAGAGTACCTGTCACTACCTATTGCTATCATAGGGGATATTTACATTCCCTGAGATAACAATAAAAATGATAAAAAAATAAAATATGGAAGGAACAGTTTAAAAATAAAATAAAAAAGCAAAATTAATAATAATAAAAAAAAAAAAGCACTCCTGTCCTGCCCTGCTCTTGCGCAATGGCGAACGCAAGCGTCGGTCTGGCGTCATATGTAAACAGCAATTGCACCATGCATGTGAGGTATCACCGCGAAGGTTAGATCAAGGGCAGTCATTTTAGCAGTAGACCTCCTCTGTAAATCTAACGTGGTAGCCTGTAAAGGCTTTTAAAGGCTTTTAAAAAATGTATGTAGTTTGTCGCCAATGCGCGTTTGTGCGAAATTTTAAAGCATGTCGTGTTTGGTATCTATGTACTCGGCCTAAGATCATCTTTTTTATTTCATCAAACATTTGGGCAATATAGTGTGTTTTAGTGCATTAAAATTAAAAAAAGTGTATTTTTTCCCCAAAAAATGCGTTTGAAAAATCGTGGAAAAAAAGATGCAACACCCACCATTTTAATCTGTAGGGCCTTTGCTTTAAAAAAATATATAATGTTTGGGGGTTCAACATAATTTTCTTGCAAAAAAAAATAAATGTTTTCATGTAAACAAAAAGGGCTTTGTCTTCAAGTGGTTAGAAGAGTGGATGTAAGCTTCCTAATGTTGTGTATAAAATGCCAGAACAGTTCAAAACCCCACCAAATGACCCCATTTTGGAAAGTAGACACCCCAAGCTATATACTGAGAGGCATGTCGAGTCCATGGAATATTTTATATGTTGACACAAGTTGCGGAAAAAAGACAATTTTTTTTTATTTTTTATTTTTTTTTGCACAAAGTTGTTACTAAATGATATATTGCTCAAACATGCCATGGGCATATGTGGAATTACACCCCAAAATACATTCTGTTGCTTCTCCTGAGTACGGGGATACCACATGTGTGAGACTTTTTGGGAGCCTAGCCGCGTACGGGACCCCAAAAACCAAGCACCGCCTTCAGGCTTTCTAAGGGTGTAAATTTTTGATTTCACTTCTCACTGCCTATCACAGTTTCGGAGGCCATGGAATGCCCAGATGGCACAAAACCCCCCCAAATGACCCCATTTTGGAAAGTAGACACCCCAAGCTATTTGCTGAGAGGTATGGTGAGTATGTTGCAGATCTCGCTTTTTGTCACAAAGTTTTGAAAATTGAAAAAAAAGAAAAAAAAAAGAAGAAATTTATTTTCTTTCTTTATTTTCAAAAACAAATGAGAGCTGTAAAATACTCAACATGCCTCTCAGCAAATAGCTTGGGGTGTCTACTTTCCAAAATGGGGTCATTTGGGGGGGTTTTGTGCGATTTTGGCATTTTATGGCCTTCGAAACTGTGATAGGTAGTGAGGAGTGAAATCAAAAATTTGTGCCCTTAGAAATCCTGAAGGCGGTGCTTGGTTTTTGGGGCCCCGTACGCGGCTAGGCTCCTAAAAAGTCCCACACATGTGGTATCCCCATACTCAGGAGAAGCAGAAAAATGTATTTTGGGGTGCAATTCCACATATCACCATGGCATGTGTGAGCAATATATCATTTAGTGACAACTTTTTGTAATTTTTTTATTTTTATTTTTTTTGTCATTATTCAATCACTTGGGACAAGAAAAAAAAAATTCAATGGGCTCAACATGCCTCTCAGCAATTTCCTTGGGGTGTCTACTTTCTAAAATGTGGTCATTTGGGGGGGTTTTGTGCTATTTTGGCATTTTATGGCCTTCGAAACTGTGATAGGTAGTGAGGAGTGAAATCAAAAATTTGCGCCCTTAGAAATCCTGAAGGCGGTGCTTGGTTTCGGGGGCCCGTACGTGGCTAGGCTCTCAAAAAGTCCCACACATGTGGTATTTCCGTACTCAGGAGAAGCAGCAAAATTTATTTTGGGGTGCAATTCCACATATAACCATGGCATGTGTGAGCAATATATCATTTAGTGACAACTTTTTGTAATTTTTTTTTTTTTTTTGTCATTCAGTCACTTGAGACAAAAAAAAAAAATATTCAATGGGCTCAACATGCCTCTCAGCAATTTCCTTGAGATGTCTACTTTCCAAAATGGGGTCATTTGGGGGGGGGTTTGTACTGCCCTGCCATTTTAGCACCTCAAGAAATTAGATAGGCAGTCATAAATTAAAAGCTGTGTAAATTCCAGAAAATGTACCCTAGTTTGTAGACGCTATAACTTTTGCGCAAACCAATAAATATACACTTATTGACATTTTTTTTTACTAAAGACATGTGGCTGAATACATTTTGGCCTAAATGTATGACTAAAATTGAGTTTATTTGATTTTTCTTATAACAAAAAGTAGAAAATCCTGAAGGCGGTGCTTGGTTTTCGGGGCCCCGTACGCGGCTAGGCTCCTAAAAAGTCCCACACATGTTGTATCCCCATACTCAGGAGAAGCAGCAAAATGTATTTTGGGGTGCAATTCCACATATAACCATGTCATGTGTGAGCAATATATCATTTAGTGACAACTTTTTGTAATTTTTTTATTTTTATTTTTTTTGTCATTATTCAATCACTTGGGACAAGAAAAAAAAAAATTCAATGGGCTCAACATGCCTCTCAGCAATTTCCTTGGGGTGTCTACTTTCTAAAATGTGGTCATTTGGGGGGGTTTTGTGCTATTTTGGCATTTTATGGCCTTCGAAACTGTGATAGGTAGTGAGGAGTGAAATCAAAAATTTGCGCCCTTAGAAATCCTGAAGGCGGTGCTTGGTTTCGGGGGCCCGTACGCGGCTAGGCTCTCAAAAAGTCCCACACATGTGGTATCTCCGTACTCAGGAGAAGCAGCAAAATTTATTTTGGGGTGCAATTCCACATATAACCATGGCATGTGTGAGCAATATATCATTTAGTAACAACTTTTTGTAATTTTTTATTTTTTTTTGTCATTCAATCACTTGAGACAAAAAAAAAATATTCAATGGGCTCAACATGCCTCTCAGCAATTTCCTTGGGATGTCTACTTTCCAAAATGGGGTCATTTGGGGGGGTTTTGTACTGCCCTGCCATTTTAGCACCTCAAGAAATTAGATAGGCAGTCATAAATTAAAAGCTGTGTAAATTCCAGAAAATGGACCCTAGTTTGTAGACGCTATAACTTTTGCGCAAACCAATAAATATACGCTTATTGACATTTTTTTTACTAAAGACATGTGGCTGAATACATTTTGGCCTAAATGTATGACTAAAATTGAGTTTATTCGATTTTTCTTATAACAAAAAGTAGAAAATATCTTTTTTTTTCAAAATTTTCTGTCTTTTTCCGTTTATATCGCAAAAAATAAAAATCGCAGAGGCAATCAAATACCATTAAAAGAAAGCTCTATTTGTGGGAAGAAAAGGACGCAAATTTCGTTTGGGTACAACATTGCATGTCCGCACAATTTACAGTTAAAGCAGCACAGTGCAAAATTCTGAAAACACCTCTGGTACTTTAGCTACAAAATGGTCCGGGGCTTAAAGCGGAGTTCCACCCTTTTTTATGTTTATTAAAAGTCAGCAGCTACAAAAAGTGTAGCTGCTGGCTTTTAATAAACATACACTTACCTGCTCCACTGTCCAGCAACGCACCGCCTGGAGCTCCGCTCCTCTCCCCCTTCCTCCGCCGGCGCGTCCATTCACAGTATGGGCACCCGGCCGTGACAGCTTTCGGCTTCACGGCCGGGCACTCACTGCGCATGCGCGAATGGCGCAGCGCTCTGTGAGTGGACAGGCGATCGCCTGGGACCTGTCACGTCCCAGGTGATCGCCTAAAGGGAGGAGCCGCCACAAGGCGATATGACGTATCGCCTAGGCGGCTCCAGGGCGGAAGGAGGAAGTGGGACAGGAAGTCCCACTCCTACTGAAGCCCCCACTCCCCCCCCAAAAAAATTACATGCCAAATGTGGCATGTAAGTGGGTGAGGAGTGGAATAAAAAAAAGGAAAAAAATTGGGTGGAACTCCACTTTAAGTGGTTAAAATGACTGCTCCCGAAAAACGGCCATTTTTAAAACTTCTTTTTGCATTGATACATGTCCCTTGGTGCAGAACCCGGGTTCCCAAACCCTTTTTAGGACAATGACATGCATAATAGTCGTTATAATTAGCACTTTAGATTTTGAACGTTCGCATCCATTGTATTTAATAGGGTTCTAACGTTCGTGCGAACTTTCGGTCCGTTCGCGGGTTCTGGTGCGAACCGAACCCGGGGGTGTTCGGCTCATCCCTACTGAGCAGGAACAGGAAACAGCCAGGCAGGTAACCGAGAGTTAACAGCAACAAGGAACATAGACAGGAGCAAGATCTCAGGGATAGCCAGGTTCATCAGCAGGCGGACAGTGAGGTAACAAATCATAGATAGAGCCAGAGTCAGGAACGGAGCCGGGTCAGAGATGGGCAACGGTACAGGAACAGAACACAGAGCCAAGGTCAAGAGTAAGCCGGGTCTAAATACTGGGAGGACACACAGGATCAGAGCAGGATTCAGGAACACAGCTGAAGATCAGTCAGCAAAGCACAAGAGCCCAGACTCCCTTTAAATAGGCCGTCTGGCGCCAAGGAGAATTAGGCTCCCGTTCAACATTCTATGGCAAAGGCTATGTGCTTGTGCACGTCTGTGTGCAAAATGTCTCACTGGCATTCCCTGACACTGTATTTGTATCAGAACACCAGCAATTGTATTGAGGTAAGCTATAGGTGCACACTGTGCAAAGGACACTAAAGCAAAATACTGCAGCTCCCTGCCTGTAATTGTATCTATCAGAACACCAGCAATTGTATTGAGGTAAGCTTTAAGTGCACACTGTGCAAAGGACACTAAAGCAAAATACTGCAGCTCCCTGCCTGTATTTGTATCAGAACACCAGCAATTGTATTGAGGTAAGCTTTAGGTGCACACTGTGCAAAAGTACACTAAAGCAAAATACTGCAGCCCCCTGCCTGTATTTGTATCAGAACACCAGCAATTGTATTGAGGTAAGCTTTATGTGCACACTGTGCAAAGGACACTAAAGCAAAGTACTGAAGCTCCCTGCCTGTATTTGTATCAGAACACCAGCAATTGTATTGAGGTAAGCTTTAGGTGCACACTGTGCAAAGGACACTAAAGCAAAATACTGCAGCTCCCTGCCTGTATTTGTATCAGAACACCAGCAATTGTATTGAGGTAAGCTTTAGGTGCACACTGTGCAAAGGACACTAAAACAAAATACTGCAGCTCCCTGCCTGTATTTGTATCAGAACACCAGCAATTGTATTCAGGTAAGCTTTCGGTGCACACTGTGCAAAGCACACAGTACACTAAGTGAAACACTGACTGCAGCTAGCACAATCACCTGCCTGCCTGTCACAGTATAGAGAATAACAGGAACTAACAGGAACTATGTGGTAATAGGTGTGGGGTGTGTGGCGCTACCCTTATGCTCTGGGAACTAGTTGGGTTTCCTCTGCGGATATAACTGATAAACCCCTATGGGATATGGTGCAGGACTAGTGATGAGCCGAACACCCCCGGGTTCGGTTCGCACCAGAACCCGCGAACGGACCAAACGTTCGTACGAACATTAGAACCCTATTAAATACAATGGATGCGAACGTTCGAATTCTAAAGTGCTAATTATAACGACTATTATGCATGTTATTGTCCTAAAAAGGGTTTGGGAACCCGGGTTCTGCACCAGGGGACATGTATCAATGCAAAAAGAAGTTTTAAAAACGGTCGTTTTTCAGGAGCAGTCATTTTAATGATGCATAAAGTGAAAAAAAAAAAGTCAAATATTCCTTTAAATATCGTACCTGGGGGGTGTCTAAAGTATGCCTGTGAAGTGCCACGTGTTTCCCGTGTTTAGAACTGTCCCTGCACAAAATGACACTTCTAAAGGAAAAAAAAGCCATTTAAAACTGCTTGCGGCTTTAATGTCATGTCTGGTCCCGGTAATATGGATGAAAATCTTTAAGAAAAATGGCATAGCTACCCCATGACCCCCCCCCCCTACCCCAGCCCATTACCAGCCCCTTTGGGTCTTGTATGGATATTAAGGGGAACACCGCACACAAAATAAAAAAGGCCCTATATACTCTGAACAGCCGTATACAGGCGGTGCATACAAGACGGGGACTGTAGGTTTGTTCTTATGTAGAATGTGTTTGTAATTTTGAACAGGTACATTGTTTAAGTGTAGCTCCAGCCCAAAAATCTATTTTTAAACTTTTTGGAAAACATAGGTAAGGGTTATCACCCCTGTAACATTTGTTTTGCTGTCTGTGCCCCTGTTCAGAACATTTCACCTCACTTTCCGTCCCAATGACAACTGTTTTTGAAATGTGGTGTTTTTCTTGAAACAAGGATTGGTGATAAAGCATCAGTATAGAGGAGACACCTTTCTCCCATATTAATTCTTACAGGAGAGAATTTTCCTTCCTAGGGGTAGATTTCCTCTCACTTCCTGTTGTCTTCTTGCGTTTGCAAGTAGGAGTCGTTTGTAAGTTGGATGTTTGAAAGTAGGGACCTGCCGTATATACTCTGCAGAAATAGGCCCCTTAGTTGTTGGTGTTGGCACAACACTGTAAGCACTCACAGTTACTCTTGGTTGGTGCTGGAACGCCCTGCTGTCAACTATTATATCAGAAATTGTAATTACATATAATTGTTGAACAGTGGTAGTAAAAATTGGGCCTTTGATGGTGGTGCTGGTGCCACAACACTGTAAGCCCTGACAGTTACTCTTGGTGGGTGCAGCAATGGGCCCTGCTGTGAATTCTTAGATCAAGAATTGTAATTGCATGCCCCTGTTGAACAGGGGCTGAAAAATTGGGCCTTTCGTGGTGGTGGTGGTGGTGGTGGTGTTGCCACAACACTGTAAGCCTTCAGAGTTACTCTTGGTGGGTGCAGGAATGGGCCCTGCTGTGAATTAATAGATCAAGAATTGTAATTACATGCCCCTTTTGAACAGGGGCTGAAAAATTGGGCCTTTCGTGGTGGTGGTGGTGGTGGCGTTGCCACAACACTGTAAGCCCTCAGAGTTACTCTTGGTGGGTGCAGCAATGGGCCCTGCTGTGAATTATTAGATCAAGAATTGTAATTACATGCCCCTGTTGAACAGGGGCTGAAAAATTGGGCCTTAGGCACTGGTGGCACAACACTGCAACCCCTCACAGATACTGTACTTGGAGCACAGCAATGAGCCCTGTTGCAAAGTATTGCTTCAAAAATTGTAATTACACGCCCCTGTTAAACAGGGGCTGAAAAATTGGGCCTTAGCCACTGGTGGCGGCACCCATAAACAAAAATGATCTTCCAAGCTATCATCATCAATCGTATCATTGAGGACTCGGAGGAGGAGGATAGCCAGTCAACATAACAGCACAGGCACTCAGCATCAGCATCAGTCTTGAAGGGATGTGACATGTTAAAATCAATTAGTCTGTTATATCAGCATCAGGTGTGTGGTAGCTGGTGGTGATCCAAGACTGGTTCATCTTGATGAAAGTCAGTCGATCAACCGAGTCGGTGGACAGGCGCACCCTGTGATCCGTGACAAATCCTCCAGCAGCACTGAATGTGCGTTCCGAAAGAACGCTGGATGCAGGACAGGCCAGTAGCTCAATTGCATACTGTGCAAGCTCTGGCCAGTGATCCATCCTCAAGACCCAGTAAGCCAGAGGATTTTCGGTGGGGAAGGTGTCCAAGTCTGACCTTGCCCCTAGATATTCCTGCACCATGTTTATCAGACGCTGGCGATGGTTGCTGGAACCGATCAACTTTGGGGCTGCGGACTAAAGAATTGTCTGAACGCATCGGTCAGACGGCCACCTTCCCCACGGCTCCTTCTTTGACTGGCCGAAGCCTCAGCAACTCGTCCAGGACCAGGAGTTTGTAACCTCCCAGTCTCTGGGAACGCGTTGCACAGACCTTTCTGCAAGGCCTCCCGGAGTTGTCTCATCCTCTGCTCCCTCTGCGACGGTAACATAAGGTCCGCAACCTTACCCTTGTACCGTGGATCAAGGAGAGTGGCCAGCCAGTAATGGTCCCTCTTCTTGATCCGAAGAATACGAGGATCCTTCCGCAGACTTTGCAGGATCAGGGAGGCCATGCAGCGTAGGTTAGCTGAGGCATTCGGTCCGGAGTCCTCTGGGTCACTAAGGACGACATGATCCGCAGCCACCTCCTCCCAGCCACGTACAAGTCCACTGGTTTCTTGGGACTGTAAATCATCCCTAAAAGACTGCTGCTGATGATGCTGAGTGCCAGCCTCCACCTCCATGCTGACACAATCCTCCTCCTCCTCCTCCTCCTCCTCTTCCTGTGCGATGGGTGGGACAGAAGGAACACTGTCTGGGTAAAGGGGGCCTTGAGAGGCAAGGAAGTCCTCCTCTTCCTGCCTCTGTTCTGCCTCAAGTGCCCTGTCCATTATTCCACGCAGCGTGTGCTCCAACAGGTGGACAAGAGGTACAGTGTCACTGATGCATGCACTGTCACTGCTCACCATCCTCGTGGCCTCCTCAAATGGTGCCAGGACAGTGCATGCATCCCTGATCATGCCCCACTGGCGTGGAGAAAAAAACCAAGCTCCCCTGACCCTGTCCTGGTGCCGTAGTCGCACAGGTACTCATTGATGGCCCTCTGCTGCGTGTGCAGCCGCTTCAGCATGGCCAACGTTGAGTTCCACCTGGTGGGCATGTCACATATAAGGCGGTTCTTGGGCAGGTTCAACTCCTATTGCAGCTCAGCCAGGCGAGCACTGGCATTATAAGATCTGCGGAAATGCACACAGACTTTCCTGGCCTGCCTCAGGACATCCTGTAAGCCCGGGTACCTGCCCAAGAACCGCTGCACCACCAGGTTAAGGACGTGAGCCACACAGGGCACATGGGTCAGTTGTCCCTGTCGGAGGGCGGAGAGGAGGTTGGTGCCATTGTCGCAAACCACCATTCCTGGCTTAAGCTGGCGTGGCGTCAACCACCTCTCGGCCTGGCCCTGCAGAGCAGACAGGACCTCTGCCCCAGTGTGGCTTCTGTCCCCCAAACACACCAGCGCAAGCACGGCATGGCATCTTTTTGCCTGCGTACTTGCGTAGCCCCTTGAACGGCTACGGAGCACCGCTGGTTCAGAGGACAAAGCACAGGAAGAGGCCATGGAGGAAGAAGAAGAGGAGGGGGTGGAGGAGAGAGGTGTGTCACAACCACTAGTAGCATTTTGTAGGCGTGGCGGTGGAACAACCTCCAACACTACTGCACTTTGTCCTGCATCCTTCCCAGCTGCCAAAAGAGTGACCCAATGGGCCGTGAAAGAAAGGTAACGTCCCTGTCCATGCCTGCTGGACCATGAGTCAGCGGTAATATGCACCTTACCGCTGACCGCCCTGTCCAGCGAGGCCAAGACATTGCCTTCCACATGCCGGTAGAGAGCCGGAATAGCCTTCCGTGAGAAAAAGTGGCGTTTGGGAACCTGCCACTGAGGAACCGCACATTGCACAAACTCACGGAAGGGGGCCGAGTCTACCAACTGAAAAAGGCAGCAGTTGAAGCGCTAGCAATTTAGCCAAGCTAGCATTCAACCGCTGGGCATGTGGATGGCTGGGAGTGAACTTCTTTCGACGGTCCAGCAGCTGGGACAGGGAAATTTGCCTGCTAGAATCGGACGTCGGTGTACTGCTATCAGAGTGGCCGCAAGTACTTGGCTGTGACACACCTAATTCTACACCTTCATTCCTCTCAGTGCATGTTTCAGAGAGGACTGAAGTTATAGTGGGGTTGGAGATCCCAGCTGATGCGGTGCAAGGAGAGGTCCGCTTTGTTCTTTGGTGTGGGTCTTTGAGGTAGGCTTGCCAACGAGCTGCATGGCAGGTCAACATATGTCTGGTCAGGCATGTGGTACCCAAGCGGCTGATGTTTTGGCCACGCGATATACGCTTGAGACATATGTTGCAAACAGCAGCTGTGCGATCTGATGCACTAGCCTCAAAAAAGGCCCACACCAAAGAACTTTTTGAATGACGGGCAGAGGCAGCGCCCTGCACAGGCGGAGCTCTGCGGTGTGATTCCGTCGGTGTACTGCCCTTACGCTGGCCACCAAAGGGCATCCTGCCTCGTTGGAGATGTGCCTCCTCCTCATCCTCCTCCTCCTCCTCTCTCCTATTAGGCACCCACGTGGAGTCAGTGACCTCATCATCCCCTCCCTCCTCATCACTGGAGCCAATCTGGCAGTATGCTGCAGCTGCTGGAACATGACTGCCAGATTGGTGTCCTTCTTGAGCATCCCCTCTGTCTGCTCTCACGCTACTGCCTTCCTCTAGCTGGGTTTCATCATCAGACCCTTCGAAACGCTGGGCATCCTCCTGGAGCATGTACCCAACACTGTGCTCAAACAGTTCGGGGGACTCCTCAGGAGGAGGACATGGTGGGTCTAGGGAAGGAGTGACTGATGATGAGTCTGACATTGATACCAGGGAAGAGGACGCTTTGGCAGCTGCTTTGCCAGTACCCTGAGCCTGGGTGAGAGAGAATGAGGAGGAGGAGGAGGGCTTGGTCATCCACTCTACCAAGTCTTCGGCATGATGTGGCTCAACATGTCCAGCTGCCGAAAAGAAGGACAAGCGTGTCCCATGGCCATGTGCTGATGACAATGCACCGCGTCCACGACCAGCACTGTTGCCCCCAGACACAGAGCCTGCTTGCCCTCTTTTATTGCCTCCTGACTGTCTGCCTCTCCTTGTTTGCCTTCCAGACATTCTAATGGATGGCCTGCAGGGAGATGGGAAAAAAGCAATAAGGGCTACCTTCAGGTGTCCTTCTCTGTCCCTTTACTTAAGGATTTCTAAATATGGTTGAGGATGATTGCTTTCGCACAGAATAGCACAATGACAATTTCCCTGACTGTCCAAAAAACAAGGATTTCAAAGATGGTTGATGAGGAATGCTTTAGCACAGTATAGCACAAGGAGAATTTCCCTCACTGTCCTTCCCTGTCCCTAGAAACAAGGATTAGCACAGTAAAACACACTGACACTCTCCCTACCTATAGTTTTCTGTCCCTAGAAAAAATGTTTTTTTTAAAGATGGTTGATGATCAATGCTTTAGCACAGTATAGCACAAGGAGAATTTCCCTCACTGTCCTTCCCTGTCCCTAGAAACAAGGATTAGCACAGTAAAACACACTGACACTCTCCCTACCTATAGTTTTCTGTCCCTAGAAAAAATGTTTTTTTAAAGATGGTTGATGAGGAATGCTTTAGCACAGTATAGCACAAGGAGAATTTCCCTCACTGTCCTTCCCTGTCCCTAGAAACAAGGATTAGCACAGTAAAACACACTGACACTCTCCCTACCTATAGTTTTCTGTCCCTAGAAAAAATGTTTTTTTTAAAGATGGTTGATGATCAATGCTTTAGCACAGTATAGCACAAGGAGAATTTCCCTCACTGTCCTTCCCTGTCCCTAGAAACAAGGATTAGCACAGTAAAACACACTGACACTCTCCCTACCTATAGTTTTCTGTCCCTAGAAAAAATGTTTTTTTAAAGATGGTTGATGATCAATGCTTTAGCACAGTATAGCACAAGGAGAATTTCCCTCACTGTCCTTCCCTGTCCCTAGAAACAAGGATTAGCACAGTAAAACACACTGACACTCTCCCTACCTATAGTTTTCTGTCCATAGAAAAAATGTTTTTTTAAAGATGGTTGATGATCAATGCTTTAGCACAGTATAGCACAAGGAGAATTTCCCTCACTGTCCTTCCCTGTCCCTAGAAACAAGGATTAGCACAGTAAAACACACTAACACTCTCCCTACCTATAGTTTTCTGTCCCTAGAAAAAATGTTTTTTTAAAGATGGTTGATGATCAATGCTTTAGCACAGTATAGCACAGGGAGAATTGCCCTCACTGTCCTTCCCTGTCCCTAGAAACAAGGATTAGCACAGTAAAACACACTGACACTCTCCCTACCTATAGTTTTCTGTCCCTAGAAAAAATGTTTTTTTAAAGATGGTTGATGATCAATGCTTTAGCACAGTATAGCACAAGGAGAATTTCCCTCACTGTCCTTCCCTGTCCCTAGAAACAAGGATTAGCGCAGTAAAACACACTGACACTCTCCCTACCTATAGTTTTCTGTCCCTAAAAAAAATGTTTTTTTAAAGATGGTTGATGATCAGTGCTTTAGCACAGTATAGCACAAGGAGAATTTCCCTCACTGTCCTTCCCTGTCCCTAGAAACAAGGATTAGCACAGTAAAACACACTGACACTCTCCCTACCTATAGTTTTCTGTCCCTAGAAAAAATGTTTTTTTAAAGATGGTTGATGATCAATGCTTTAGCACAGTATAGCACAAGGAGAATTTCCCTCACTGTCCTTCCCTGTCGCTAGAAACAAGGATTAGCACAGTGAAACACACTGACACTCTCCCTACCTATAGTTTTCTGTCCCTAGAAAAAATGTTTTTTTAAAGATGGTTGATGATCAATGCTTTAGCACAGTATAGCACAAGGAGAATTTCCCTCACTGTCCTTCCCTGTCCCTAGAAACAAGGATTAGCACAGTAAAACACACTGACACTCTCCCTACCTATAGTTTTCTGTCCCTAGAAAAAATGTTTTTTTAAAGATGGTTGATGATCAATGCTTTAGCACAGTATAGCACAAGGAGAATTTCCCTCACTGTCCTTCCCTGTCCCTAGAAACAAGGATTAGCACAGTAAAACACACTGACACTCTCCCTACCTATAGTTTTCTGTCCCTAGAAAAAATGTTTTTTTAAAGATGGTTGATGATCAATGCTTTAGCACAGTATAGCACAAGGAGAATTTCCCTCACTGTCCTTCCCTGTCCCTAGAAACAAGGATTAGCACAGTAAAACACACTGACACTCTCCCTACCTATAGTTTTCTGTCCCTAGAAAAAATGTTTTTTTAAAGATGGTTGATGATCAATGCTTTAGCACAGTATAGCACAAGGAGAATTTCCCTCACTGTCCTTCCCTGTCCCTAGAAACAAGGATTAGCACAGTAAAACACACTGACACTCTCCCTACCTATAGTTTTCTGTCCCTAGAAAAAATGTTTTTTTAAAGATGGTTGATGATCAATGCTTTAGCACAGTATAGCACAAGGAGAATTTCCCTCACTGTCCTTCCCTGTCCCTAGAAACAAGGATTAGCACAGTAAAACACACTGACACTCTCCCTACCTATAGTTTTCTGTCCCTAGAAAAAATGTTTTTTTAAAGATGGTTGATGATCAATGCTTTAGCACAGTATAGCACAAGGAGAATTTCCCTCACTGTCCTTCCCTGTCCCTAGAAACAAGGATTAGCACAGTAAAACACACTGACACTCTCCCTACCTATAGTTTTCTGTCCCTATAAAAAAAATTTTTTTAAAGATGGTTGATGATCAATGCTTTAGCACAGTATAGCACAAGGAGAATTTCCCTCACTGTCCTTCCCTGTCCCTAGAAACAAGAATTAGCACAGTAAAACACACTGACACTCTCCCTACCTATAGTTTTCTGTCCCTATAAAAAATGTTTTTTTAAAGATGGTTGATGATCAATGCTTTAGCACAGTATAGCACAAGGAGAATTTCCCTCACTGTCCTTCCCTGTCCCTACAAACAAGGATTAGCACAGTAAAACACACTGACACTCTCCCTACCTATCCTTCTCTTTCCCTAAACTAAAGGAATCCAGGTTAAGCAAGGAAAAAAAATGTCACTGTCCCTGCCTATGCTTCTCTTTCCCTGCTCCGGAACACACTACACTATGCCGCCGTGCTGGCGGCCTTTTATAGTGTGGGGCGTGTACTAAACACCCTCAGCAATAATTGGCCACAGGCATCCTGCCTGTGGCCAATCATTGCTCTCCTCGCTGCCGGCGCTGTGATTGGCCAAGCATGCGGGGTCACAGTGCATGCTTGGCCAATCACAGCGCCTGGATGACACTGCGATGGCGTAGTGCATTGTGGGCCGTTCGCGTCACTCGAATTAGGCGCGAACGGCCCGAATCATTCGATCTTCGTCGAACGATCGAACAGCCGATGTTCGAGTCGAACGTATGTTCGACTCGAACACCGAGCTCATCCCTATGCAGGACTATGTATTATTTGTGCTAGTAATCCTAAATTCTATATATTATCTGTGAGTGTAATCCTCAACTCCTATGTGTGTGAAGAAAATCCTAACCCTCTGAAGGTTGTGACAGTTGTGCTATTATATAAAAAATAAATGATAAAATAAATGTTACCCTTAGTGTTCTGTCTAATATCTGTGCGGGTATGTTTCACTTCATATTGGATGCCAATTCCAAATTCCAAACAAACTTCTGGTGAACTCAGTATTACAAAACATCAAAAAACAATATTACAAAAAACGAAATTGCAAAAATGACTTCCTTGCCGTATAAGTCCCTGTATCTTATTCCATACAGTTCACACCTTAATGTGTTGTGTATATTCAATATATCCTGTGCCTAAAAGCTGGTAATGCCCAATTTCCGTTATAGTCCTTGGTCACTGCCCCAGGTGGGAGCTGCTACACATCCAGTTAATTCCCTTGTAGGTTAACCCATTATCTGAACCAATGAAATGTGTTCACAATGGTCATATAATGGTCAGCCACTTTAGTGGTGAGGATTAATTTCCTTGTAATTCCTCAATTCAAATGGTTAATCAGAAAAAAGAAAAAAATACTGACAGATATGTACATATATAGTATAGCCAAATAAAGTTCATGTGGCTACAGCAAGTTCATGTGTTAACATAAATTCATTCAAGTATTCTTCATGCGTTTTTTCTCAGTGACTTTGGTGGTTATATACTGCCAATGGAGATCCTCCAGCTTGCAGGTAAAGAGGTGACTTTTGGTGCTCCCCCCTCATATGGGTCCCCACTCACCAGATCAACGCACCCCTGCAGGGGTCACAGGCTCATCGGGTATCCCCAGCAATTTATCCTCCACTCCGTAGGCTTTTCCACACTCTGCTCTCTCCTCCTTCACCAATCAGATCCTCAGAAATGAACCACAGAACAGAACTCCCATAGCGTAAAATCGCTTATTTATTTGTAAAAAATAGTAAAAATTCCAAACATATATAAAAATAAATGTAAAAATAAGGCCTGCAGACCTTCCTAGATTCACTGCCTTCTGGTTGTAATTACCGCCAGGTGCCTAGTCACGCCAGCCTGCTGTGTCAGCCTCAGCTTCGGCGTGCGTTCCACCGCTCGAACCTCGCTAACCGGACGTGACGTGGACGTGTCTGGATGGCCACCTGACGCGTTTCGACGAATGGTCGTTCTTAAAGGTGCTAGAGCATCTTTGAGAATGACCATTCGTCGAAACGCGTCAGCAGACACGTCCACGTCACGTCCGGTTAGCGAGGTTCGACCGGTGGAACGCACGCCGAAGCTGAGGCTGACACAGCAGGCTGGCGTGACTTCCATGGGACTTGTCTGACATTGGCATACGGTTTGCGGTGTGGATTCACTAGGCACCTGGCGGTAATTACAACCAGAAGGCAGTGAATCTAGGAAGGTCTGCAGGCCTTATTTTTACATTTATTTTTATATATGTTTGGAATTTTTACTATTTTTTACAAATAAATAAGCGATTTTACGCTATGGGAGTTCTGTTCTGTGGTTCATTTCTGAGAATCTGATTGGTGGAGGAGGAGAGAGCAGAGTGTGTAAAAGCCTACGGAGTGGAGGATAAATTGCTGGGGATACCAATGAGCCTGTGACCCCTGCAGGGGTGCGTTAATCTGCTGAGTGGGGACCCATATGAGGGGGGAGCACCAAAAGTCACCTCTTTACCTGCAAGCTGGAGGATCTCCATTGGCAGTATATAACCACCAAAGTCACTGAGAAAAAACGCATGAAGAATACTTGAATTAATTTATGTTAACACATGAACTTGCTGTAGCCACATGAACTTTATTTGGCTATACTATATATGTACATATCTGTCAGTATTTTTTTCTTTTTTCTGATTAACCATTTGAATTGAGGAATTACAAGGAAATTAATCCTCACCACTAAAGTGGCTGACCATTATATGACCATTGTGAACACATTTCATTGGTTCAGATAATGGGTTAACCTACAAGGGAATTAACTGGATGTGTAGCAGCTTCCACCTGGGGCAGTGACCAAGGACTATAACGGAAATTGGGCATTACCAGCTTTTAGGCACAGGATATATTGAATATACACAACACATTAAGGTGTGAACTGTATGGAATAAGATACAGGGACTTATACGGCAAGGAAGTCATTTTTGCAATTTAGTTTTTTGTAATATTGTTTTTTGATGTTTTGTAATACTGAGTTCACCAGAAGTTTGTTTGGAATTTGGAATTGGCATCCAATATGAAGTGAAACATACCCGCACAGATATTAGACACAACACTAAGGGTAACATTTATTCTATAATTTATTTTTTATATAATAGCACAACTGTCACAACCTTCAGAGGGTTAGGATTTTCTTCACACACATAGGAGTTGAGGATTACACTCACAGATAATATATAGAATTTAGGATTACTAGCACAAATAATACATAGTCCTGCACCATATCCCATAGGGGTTTATCAGTTATATCCGCAGAGGAAACCCAACTAGTTCCCAGAGCATAAGGGTAGCGCCACACACCCCACACCTATTACCACATTACCCAGTAATTTGCCTTTGACAGATTACATATCGGGGGGGGCAGCAGCCCAAATATAGTCCACATTGCGCGGAACATCACCACCAGTTTACTAACAGGAACTAGTTAACTGAATACAGTGTGTAAATATATATACGACACCTAGGATGCATATATACCCTCTACACACTGTAACTGCAGCTAGCTGACTCGCCTGCCTGCTCTATCTAACTCAAATCAAATTACACTGTCTCTCTCTCTCTCTGTCTTTTAACCAACGCCGCAACACTACACAAGGCCGCCAAGCCGGCGGCCTTATATAGTGTGGGGCGTGTACCTACTCCTCTGAGCCATGATTGGCCAAAGCCACCCTGGCTTTGGCCAATTACGTCTCTCTGTACTTACGGCGCTGTGATTGGCCAAGCATGCGGGTCATAGTGCATGCTTGGCCAATCATCGGCCAGCAATGCACTGCGATGCCGCAGTAAATTATGGGCCATGACGCGCCAAATTCGAACGGTCCATAATGTTCGAAATTCGGCGAACGGCCGAACAGACGATGTCGAGTCGAACATGGGTTCGACTCGAACTCGAAGCTCATCCCTACCTAGGAGTTATCCCACAGCTGCATTTTCTTCCAGGGATTATATAGTTCTGGCCTACACGCCAGGTCAGCCAACTGTTTGCCGCAGTAAGTTTATTTATATACTGTATATACACCATAGGTGTGCGTAGCCTATTGCATTAGGGTGTGCACCCCGAAGCTCAAACACAAGTGTGTGTGTGTATTAGGGATGAGCCGAACACCCCCCAATTTGGTTCACATCAGAACATGCGAACAGGCAATACATTTGTTCGAACACCCAAACAACGTTAAAGTCTATGGGACTCGAACATGAAAAATCTAAAGTGATAATTTTAAAGGCTTATATATGCAAGTTGTCATATAAAGTATTTGGGGACCCGGGTCCTGTCCCAGTGGACATGTATCATTGCAAAAAAAAGTTTTAAAAACTGCAGTTTTTTCGGGAGCAGTGATTTTAATAATGCTTAAAGCGAAACAATAAAAGTGAAATATTCCTTTAAATTTCGTACCTAGGGTGTGTGTTTAGTATGCCTGTAAAGCAGCGCTTGTTTCCCGTGCTTAGAACTGTCCCTGCACAAAGTGTCATTTCCGAAGTAAAAAAAGTAAAGTACTCGCGGCTGTAATGAATTGTCAGCTCCCGGCAATACAGAGAAAAGTCATTGATAAAAAAAAAAAAAAATGCGTGGGGGTCTCCCCAAATTAAATTACCAGGCCCTTCAGGTCTGGTATGGATATTAAGGGGAACCCTGTGTCAAATTTTTAAAAAATAATGACGTGGGGTTCCCATCAAATATACATACCAGACCCTCCAGGTCTGGTATGGATTTTAAGAAGAGCTCTGCGCAAATTTTTTTTTAAAAATGGCGTGGAGTTCCTCCCAAAAATCCATACCAGACCCTTTATCCGAGCACGCAACCTGGCAGGCCACAGGAAAAGAGGGGGGATGAGAGAGCGGCCCCCCCACCTTAACCGTACCAGGCCACATGCCCTCAACATGGGGAGGATGCTTTGGGGGTCTGTGACCCCTCAAAGCACCATGTCCCCATGTTGATGGGGACCAGGGCCTCATCCCCACAACCCTTGCCCGGTGATTGTGGTGGTCTGCGGGCGGGGGGCTTATCAGAATCTGGAAGACCCCTTTAACAAAGGGGACCCCCAGATCCCGGCCCCCCCCATGTGAATTGGTAAGGTGTACGCAGCGAACGTTAGAGCGAGAGCAATAATTCTAGCCCTAGGCCTTCTCTGTAACTCAAAACATGTAACCATTAAAAAAAATTAAAGCGTCACCTATGGGGATTTTTATGTACCGAAGTTTGGCGCCATTCCACAAGCGTGTGCAATTTTGAAGCATGACATGTTAGGTATCTATTTACTTGGCGTAACTTCATCTTTTATATTATGCAAAAAAATTGGGCTAACTTTACTGTTTTGTTTTTTTTAAAGCATGAAACAGTTTTTTAAATTTTCTATCAAAAAATATATGATTTTTACATGTAGGAGCGAAGTGTCAGAATTGGCCTAGGCGCGAAGTGGTTAAATGTGATTTTAATTACCTTTTAATTGTGCATTAATAAGGATTGTATTAACTTTCAATAGATTGGTACTGTGCCTATAAAGCCCACAGTCCAATGTTTGTTTTTTCTAACACATATAGAGTATGCCGTCCAGTTCTGGTCACCAGTCCTCAGGATGGATGGGCTGGAGCTGGAGAGAGTCCAGAGAAGGGCAATGAAATTAATATGGGGATTGGAGGACCTCAGTAATGAGGAACAATTACAAATGTAGCGCTACCCCCAGTTAAGAGAGCCGCTGGTTTGATTTCGGGCCCTGAGTACAGCTCCACCAACCCCTGGTAATCTTGTCTAGTCTCCTATGGCACAGTTAGTCTAGGGATGTTATCTATCACAATCTATACCTGATGGCACACACACACACCCCAACTTCTCAGGAGATATAAGCACTATGTGCAATGATAACACAGCGATAACAAGTGGCAAAGTATAACGGTTTTACTTTAGTTTAAAAGGCACAGATTAAAACATAACAGGTAACTTGCTTACAGAGCCCTGCAGCAATAGATATAGTGTACAGTAATAGCACAGCGTGGTAATCCACCATGCGCAGCTATTATTATCTACGCGCCCTGTGGCACACTAAACAATATTCTACCCCCTCCCTGGTCAGGCCTGACACAGAATTAAACTCAGTCTTTTGAATTAGGATTTCTTCGCATGCAAACTTGAAATGGTGGTGCACGTTCAGGAACAATATTGTAATCCACAAAGTAGGTAATCACAAGGAACACTATGCTGGAGACCCTTTAACTCTGTCCTGCTACCGGTCTCCAGCGGAACAGCAAACAAATGATCGGTGGGCCAAGGCAGTCTATAGGCCTAAACACAGTACAGCCTATTGAATTGAGCTGGTGGTCGCTCACCACTCCGGACGCGATCCCAGTCCGGGACTTCCACCTGCTGTGTCTCCGCACACAGCGTCTGCAATGTTTGGGTCCCCGATCCAACTGATGTCCGCAGCAAACAAAGTCAGATGCCACCCAGGATATGCAGTGGGGTGGAAGGCTCTTCGGAAGTTGCGCAAGGCCCCAGGCTTCAGGCCCTGCACTCCAGCAGATCCGCACAGGAGGACCAGTCAGCAGCCGCGCGGTGTCCAAAAAAGAGCGAGCTCTCCATGCCTCCTCCTTTTATCTCCCTCCCACAAGTCTCTGCGGTGGCAACATTGCACCCTGGGTGCCGAACAGGACTCTGGGAAATGCAGTCCCGGGAGTCTTAAAGGAGACCCCGCTACACAAACATTAAACATAGTACAATTATACAGGATTTATATAGCGCCAACAGTTTGCGGAGCACTTTAAAATGTAGAGGGGAGACAGAACAATTACAGTACAGTTTAATACAAAAGGGACAGGAGGGCCCTGCTCATGAAGCTTGCAATCTAAAGGGAGGGGGGAGGTGGTACAAAAGGTAATAGCTGTGGGGATGATCTGATGGCGGTGTATGGGCATGTTAGTGAATATAGTATACAGGGATATGGGATATGATTTTTGACAAGAACACACCCACACAGGTTGAAGTGAATGAACTGGTGTCTTCATTAAACCTTACCAACTATGTAACTATGATATGAGTCACTGATTGTAAAGATGGAGCTCCCCAACAACAAGGAGCAGTGGTAGTAATACCGCTATTAAATGTTTCACTTACAACTGCAGATGGAGATTTTCTCTGCCAGACACCCATGACTTTGTTTATTCACTGAGCCTCCCAAACAATGAGTAACTCATCTGTAGAGAGCATGGGAATCTTCATATACTTTGTACACAGAGCAGAGGTCTACTTCATATTATCTCTTCTTCATTAATTGTTCTTAGCATATAATGTGAAGGATATATTCTATATTGGACAAATGTTCATTAACTCTTCTAGTCAAATGTTCATTAGGCTATTTTCTGTTAGGATCGAATGTTAGGGAATGTTACCTTCACCCTACCAAACAACAAATGGAAACTACCATTAGACATGTGTAGTTTGTTTCCTTCTGAATTGAAATTCTGACAAATTTTCCGATTTTGAAAATTCAGATGTATCCAATTTTCGCATATAGGCGGCCTCCTAAGCAACCTTAAGCCTCCTGGATATGTCCCTACTTCTAATAAAAGTCTGTGGTCAGGCATCGGTGCATGGTACTGTAACGGGTACTTACTTTTCCCGGGGTAAATTTTGAACTTTTCAAGTGACACCAGTGGTGTGTTCTTTGCGGTCCACCAAGTGGCGCTGTCACCATGGGCCGACGGACGGACATCGCTGTGTGCTAAACCTCCTTTTTGTCCTCTCTCGGCAGCGGTATGGTGGGGCGGGGATCCCGCCATGCTTGCTGGGAGGGGGTATAAAGGGGCCGGTCATCTTGGTCACAGGGTCTTAGTCCCAGGCACCTTCAGCCTGCGGACGGTGGTTTGTGTTTGTCCTCTAGGTGGCCTAGGCCTAGAGGACCACCGGAGATCGTGTTCCACCTCAGGCACCTTTAGTCCTGGGGTGAGGTACTCGGATGGAGGTCCGGAGCTCAGTGCCCAACACTGAGTTCCGCGAGGGAAGGATCCTAAGGCACTCCGGGGATGGATGCCTGAATCCGAGGTGGGCGTAATGGACCGGGAAGAGCTCCTCATCTGAAGACCCGGTGCAGCATACTCCCTTGACGGAGACCGTCCGGAAGGAGAATTTCCCTCGTGCGGAGACCATAGCCCACTCTCAGGGAGGAGAGTGGAGGATCGAATTTGTGTCTGGGCCTATTTGCACCCACACCTCTTTTTCTCTGTTCTATAGCCAAGGGAGTCCATGTTATGTTCTACAATAAAAGTGTGTTGGACGTTAATGGTGTGGGGCTCAATTTCTGGCAGACGAGGTTCGCGGAGACTCTCGGAGGGAGGATCCAGATGCACAGCACAGACCCGAAGGTAAAAACAACAGAGACATTGCTGATACCACATCACACCTGTGGTAGAAGCCTGGCGTAGCTCACCCTCTCCCTCCCCTATCATACCCCTAGACCAGAGACAGTGCGAGTTGAACTTTAATAGAGGGGACTGGGGAGAGGGTGTCCGCTACAGTACTTTGGCTGATCCCTATGGTCAGATCCCTTCTGCAAAACAAACAAATCCCTCTCCTTTCTTTTGATTTATTGTGTTAAAGTTGCTATTGTGTGTGTAGCGCCCTGCTCCTGGTGACCAGGCGCTATGTTAAATTTAGTGGGAGTCTTAACTGATAGTTAGCTCAGACTTTGTAATGATTAAGGCTAAATCCGCCTCTGTTTCGGCTATGGCTGTGTTTGGAAGGACTTTCCACTGTTTGCCTGTAGGTGGCGTTACCACCCCAGGCCAATGTTGGAACACAAGCAGGCCAGAGCGTATTAGGTATTTTTCCCCGGGAACATCCCAGTGGGAGTGGTCTCCCTGCTGGGCATGCTGGGGAAGGGAACTCAAGGGGTAGACGCCATTTTCTCAGGGCTCTTCGCCTTGTGGCCCTCTTGGCTCGAGGTACGTATTGTGAAATTTCAGCCGCGGAGCCATGTTGGCCCGAGGCTGCATCTCTGCCAGGTAGGCCCAGTTGTCCGGACTGGGGCCTGCACTTTGAAGGTGATCCTGTGCTGTGTGTCCTGCTGGAGGAAGCCACTCGATGGAGGAAACCAGGGGAGGACCTGTCCTGGAGAGGACCAAGTGGAAGGCTGGTATCTTGGGGAAGGCCTGGTGACCTTATTGGAGGATGCACCGTAGTTTATGTTGCCTTACAGTCTGCCAGGTTGGCTTAAAGGCTCTAAAACTGTGAGGCTGGATCTCTGGATACTAAATCCTGTGGCAGAGGATTATTGAACAGTTTCATCTTCATCGTCCTAAAGTCTGTGGCAGAGACTGTTATTTCTTCATCTTATTCGTGCATCATCCCGGTGCTAGGCCAAGTGAGAGGGGCCTATCCGGGTGAGCAACACCCACTTGAAGGAGAGTGGTGAGTGTGACTTTTGAAATTTAGAAGTTTCCCCAGTGATCTGCATTGTGTGCCGGAACCTTCCCCTGACCCTCCATCCCTCTACCTATGCAAGTTTGTGTGAAATAAAACCTGACGAAAAAAGGATTTGTACCTTGTGTGGACATGACTATTGTACAACAGATGTATTCCTGGTCTGCCAACCACGTTCTACCCCATACCTTACTTATACTTAAACAATGAGACCACACCTTTAGTTTGGAGTAAAACATGGCCGTAGCAGCCTCCTTTATTTTAACTGTTACATCAGTTATCAAAACTTCAACCATCAAAACATAATCAGAACATAATCAGAACCCATGTTCTCAGAATATTGCCTCCTGGTGTTGGTCTTTGCAGGAACCTCAAAATTACCATAACCATATTAATCATAATAATATTAATCATATCAATCTTAATCATATCAATAACAACCCATGTGACACTGCGGTACCTTAAGTGGTCATAGGCCTCAAGCCGACCAGCTGCTCAGAGACAACCACTGACCGCAGTGCCCCCATTATCAAACTCTTCCAGCTAAACCCCTGTTAGCTGGAATACACCTTCAGAACCCATACCACCGATAGGTCCTGACCACTTGCTTTTTGAGGTACTTCATTCTCCCGCAAAGACCAAAACACCCGCCACTGCCACGACATCTGCTCACCTGTAATGAAAAAAAACAAACAGAACCCAATCTTCGCCCAACAAATACAATTAAACATTCCAACAACTCAAAAAAGGGAGGGTGGGTGGGAACTTTCCCCCGCGCTGTGTTGTCTTAGGGGGGCGGGGACTCCCTTTTATCTAGCCTTTTCCCCTCCCCTTCTCACTTCATTTAAGCCAATCATTAATCCCTTCACATCTCATACCCTGTTCACTCAGTCATGCCAGCCCTCCGCCTATGGCATTCTGTCTTTCTGCTCCAGGCTTTTCTTGACTATTGTATAACAGATGTATTCCTGGTCTGCCAACCACGTTCTACCCCGTACCTTACTTATACTTAAACAATGAGACCACACCTTTAGTTTGGAGTAAAACATGGCCATAGCAGCCTCCTTTATTTTAACTGTTACATCAGTTATCAAAACATCAACCATGAAAACATAATCAGAACCCATGTTCTCCGAATATTGCCTCCTGGTGTTGGTCTTTGCGGGAACCTCAAAATTACCATAATCATATTAATCATAATCATATTAATCATATCAATCTTAATCATATCAATAACAACCCATGTGACACTGCGGTACCTTAAGTGGTCATAGGCCTCAAGCCGACCAGCTGCTCAGAGACGACCACTGACCGCTGTGCCCCCATTATCAAACTCTTCCAGCTAAACCCCTGTTAGCTGGAATACACCTTCAGAAACCATACCACCGATAGGTCCTGACCACTTGCTTTTTGAGGTACTTCATTCTCCCGCAAAGACCAAAACACCCGCCACAGCACCCAAGGGAAAACACCTTTACCCTTTGGTGCCCCTCCAAACCCTAAGGGCTTGTTGGATCCCATCCTGCAAACCCAAAGCCCACAAATCAGTCCCCACTTCATTCAGATGGGCACCATCCCTCCGTAGATACCGCCACGTATCCACCTCCAATTCCAAGTGTCGGACCACCAACCCCCTCGGACCTCGCCCCTCTCCAAGCTGTCCGGGCCACCATATCAGACCAGACAATGATCGTGTCCAGGAAGGACATCCTGAGCCGCAGGAAATCAAATTTCATATCCCTCGTCACCTCGTCACCTCTAACATGGACCTACTGCCCAGATCATTGCCACCTACGTGCAGTTCTAAAACGTCAGGTGGCCTGTCCAAACGAGCACCTCCGGAACCATCCTGATCCACGACATTCCCGGAACTCCCAGCCATCGGACACACGCCTCAGGTCTTGGGAACCCCAGCTGCCGACCCTCATAACGAACGTCAGCCCTCTTAGCCCCCCAGAACACAAACGAATGGCCCAGTATCAAGACCAAAGCTTGCGTCTCACCTGAAAATAGAAGAAGAACAATAACTCCCATGAGAAAACCCCAAAACCCAACTTGTACAACTCAGCAGCCTGAATACAACACCCCAGGCATGCACCCAAAATTACTCCAGCCCCACCATTAGCTGGGGGCGAACGTACAGCCGGAACCTCCTGGATTCCCACTGGCCTATCCTCCTAACAGCTTCCTCATCCATCCCACATCTGGCCGCCTCCGTAGCTGCCCCGATCCGGAATGAGTGAGAGGAGAACTCCCTATCGCGGAGTTCCAACGCCCGAAGGCACTTTCGGAACACAGCAATAAACTGATATCTTGAAAGTGGGGTCCCATCCTCGTGCATCAAAAAAGAACCCACACCGGACGGGCGAAATTGAGTTTTCCCAGCAGCGACTGCAACACCCTAAGCTGCACCTTCCTCAGCCCCATCATAACCATCAGCTCCCGCTTGAGAGCCTCCAACTTGTCCAATGGTAGGTGGCACTCCATGGCCTCCGAATCCAGGACAATGCCCAAAAACGTGATAACCGTGCGAGGTCCCTCAGTTTTATCAGGCGCCAAAGGGATCCCAAACCGCTCTGCAATGTGCTCCAAGGTGGCCAGGAGCACCGTGCAGATCCTGGATGAGGCCGGACCCACGCACAGAAAATCGTCCAAGTAGTGAATAATTGAATTCACCCCTGACACATCCCTGACAACCCATTCCACAAATGAGCTGAACTGTTCGAACAATGCGCACGATATGGAGCATCCCATAGGTAAACACTTATCCACATAGAACGCATTGTCCCAATGACATCCCAGGAGGTGAAAGCTATCAGGGTGAACCGGCAACAATCTATGTCGGCTTTTGCCATCAACGCCCCCTGCCCGTACCGGCGAACCCAGCCCACGGCAGCATCGAAGGAAGTGTAACTGACTGTACATGCTTCCGGATCAATCGCCAAATTCTCCAAGGGGGGGAAGGGAAAGGACCGCCCATGCGGCCCAACGTAACTTCCTTGCGCAGATTTTCTGCGACCACAGCAGGCTGCTGCATGGCCGACCGCAAATTGCGCGCGATCGGGGGGATAACCTGCAAGGAACACGGAATGTGAAACCCCTCTGAAAACCCCCGATCTAACAACCCGGCCGCCCCCTTGTCCGGATACCTACCGAGAAACAGCCACATCCTTTCCACCATCACTGGAGTCCTCCCTTTTGTGCCCAGAGTCTCCGGCACGACCCTTACATTGGTTAAAGCATCTAGCCTGCGTATGGGAGCCTCCGCAACCGGAGCACTCATGCTTGTACCGGCAGGACCCCCCAAACTTGCATGTGCCCTCATTATATTGCCAGCACACCCCCTTTTTCTTACCGGCCGATTGTCCTGGGGAAGAGGTTCCACCGCCCGCCCCCCCCCCGAAAAAACTGACTAGGAGCCCTCGGCGAGGTCATCAACCGCATCCATAAGCTGATGTCCTTATTATCCCACCGCAGATCCGGCCGCACTGCTCTCCTCTGCCTGAACTGTTCGTCATATCGGAGCCACCCCGTGCCCCCGTACACCCTGTAGGCCTCCCCAATGGAGTCCTGATAGCCAAATAGTGCTGAACAGTGCTCCGGATTCTTCTGTCCTATAACACTAGCCATGATGGCGAACGCTTGCAGCCAATTTGCAAACGTCCGTGGGATAAGCCTGTATCTCCTCTTCTCCTCATCCTCCTTTTTAGAATCATCTGGCTTAACCCTGTCCAGGTGAAACTTTTCCAATGGTAACAGTGAGAACATCTCCACATACTCACCCTTCCATATCTTCTCCCTCACTTCAGGTTTCAGGAGTGCTCCCAGCGGGGCCTCATAACACACATACACCTCACATTTTGCAGCATCAGCCAACTTAATGATATCCTGCCGTGCCGCCTGTTCAACCGCATTACCCACCTGTGTGGCCCCCAAAGCCACGGTAGCCACCCCTGCAGATTCCCCCACCGCAGTAGTCGTCGCAGGTGGAACCGGCGCTATAACCGCAGCAATGGGCCCCACCGGCCCTGCCGGCGGAACCCACGCCACTGTCGGGCTGACCTGCCCACCATCCCCCTTCTCAAATTGGCTGACCAAGGACTTGATACCCGCAAGAAACCCCTGCAGCCCATCCAGCCGTGCACCTCCCCCAGCAGGGACCGTAGCCCCCCCAGCCTGCCCACTACCTGGATCCAGCACCTGCCCCGCTAAACCCACACCCACAGCAGGCCTAACCACCTGGCCACTACCCCCAGTATGGCCCCCAGAATAAGTAGGTGAAAATGACTTACCGGGGTGCCTGGAAGAACTCCCACCAGCCGATCGACTCGACTCCACCGCTGCCACCGACCGCCCGGGTCTCCGATCCTCCTCCGAGCTGCACACTTCCCCCTCTGACAGCACCCCCGACTGCTCCTCACCACCAGAAGAAAGCTCACCAGGCGACTTGTCCCTGGAAGCCGAGGGTCCTGCACCCGATCGATCCATCCTCTGCGCACCAGACCCGCACACCGATCGTTCAGCCGACTTGCCACCACGCTGTTCCCCAGCACTGCCATCATCCCTCTCTGGCTCCCTCACTCCTGAACCCGCCTGCACCGGCCCATGACGTCCGGCCGAGGGAGGGGATGCCCGGAGACCGCAGCCCCCGATAACCCGCGCTGGGGCCCCAAACCCGCCAGAGACCCCCGGGGGGCGGGGCCCGCACTCTCCGACTCCATGCGCCGCACGGGCCTGATGGCCGCACCGGAACTCCCGGCGCGGGCCCCCCGCCGAGCTCCGAACTTGAAGGGGATTCCTCCCGGTACCCCCCGCCCTGGGCAACACAGCGTGCTTGGCCGGGGGGCCCGAAGGGGCCCTAGGGGGACTCCCAGTCTGCCGCTGAGCTCTCAGGGAGGGGCCTGGTGAGAAGCACTCCAGAGGTCTGGACCTGCGAGCTCGCCCAGCCACTCTCCCCGCGGTACCTGCTGATCCAGACGGACCCGACAGCATCGGCCCCAGGGTCTCCTGGAGCCAATCATCACCCCGTGTAGCGGCCTTCACCCTCAGTTGGGCCAGAAGTTTATCCACAGATGACATGCTGCTGCTCTCTGGAACTTTCCCCCGTGCTGAGTTGTCTTAGGGGGGCGGGGACTCCCTTTTATCTAGCCTTTTCCCCTCCTCTTCTCACTTCATTTAAGCCAATCATTAATCCCTTCACATCTCATACCCTGTTCACTCAGTCATGCCAGCCCTCCGCCTATGGCATTCTGTCTTTCTGCTCCGGGCTTTTCTTTGAAGTTTCTATAGACTCTCATCCCCTAGACAACGAATAGTGAGGTAACGTGCAAGGCCCAAATCTAAACCAGCAGCTCCTACGGGGGTAGTGCTACACGTGGGGGCTGGTCCAGGATTTGCCGTTACCTCTTGCAACTGGACTGAAAGATTTTTGTTTTACTGAGAGTCTACAATTAAAAGGGCGCTGGACTGTGTTCTTGGGAAAAAAAAGGGGTTAAGTGTGCAGGTCACTTTGGTAACTGCATAGGCTGCAGGCGGGGCCAGGAAAGCCCGGGAGCTACATGCCAAAAAGACCAAAGGGGAGAAGATCCTGCCTCCTGCGTGAGATGCGTGTGTGTGTCTGGCGCCAAAAGGAAGAAGCTGTGAGATCACAGTGAGAGAATCGGAGAGCAGCCATGTTGCTGTATTCACTGGCACAGTCCGTGTCAATGCCTAGAATGTTCCCTATTAACGCTGGTGTGAGAGTTACACGGTCAGGAACCCTGTCAAGACAAGCCGAGGTCAGGGCAGGCAGCAAACGGAGGTAACAGAGGCAAGCCGGGTCAGATAACTGGTATTCAGGATCAGAAGCCAAACAGCAGGGGTCTCAGGAACGCTGTAGACCAGACAGCAAGGAGCAGAATGTCAGAGGGGTTTAAATGCCATCTCTGGCGCCAAACGCTGTCACCGCGCGCGTGCGCGCGCCGATTGCGCACGCTGATTGCGCTATTGCGCACGCTGATTCGCTATTGCGCACGCGCATGCGCCGGATGGTCCTTCCACGCACAGGTGTTCTCCTGGCAACACTGTTGCCAGGCAGAGTATGGAAACGTCTTTCCTGACATTGCCCCCCCCAAGGGGCAGCCTCCGGATGCCCAGCTGGGCCATCTTGTCTGGGTGAGACTTCTTGAAGTCCCTAACTAGACTTCCAGCATGGAGGTTCGTTTCCGGTTCCCATGAGTTTTCCTCTGGACCGTAGCCCTTCCATTTTACCAGGTATTGAGTCTGGTTGCGTCTCCTCCTGCAATCCAGAATGGACTCTACCTCGAACTCCTCTTCTTCATCGATGAGCACTGGTTCGGGGGGACCGGTGTTCCGGTTGATAAAGGGATCAGGGACCGTAGGTTTGAGCAGGGCCACATGAAAAACTGGGTGGATCCGGAAGGATTCTGGCAGTTTCAATTCGTAAGCCACCTCGTTAATCTTTCTTGTTATTGGGAAGGGACCCACAAATTTAGGACCCAACTTTTTGGATGGGCATGCCAGCCTTAGGTTCAGGGTAGATAGCCAAACTTGGTCCCCGGGTGCTAGGTTGAGCTCCCCCCTCCTCTTTCTGTCAAAGACCTCCTTGTTGTACTTCTGAGCCTTAGCCATTGTCTCCTGGAGTAATTTGTTGTTGGCAGAAAAGAAATTTAAGGTCTCCTGGGCTGCTGGTACTGGACATTCAGGCATATTGTTGGACAAAAACAAGGGGTGGAACCCATAGTTTGCGAAGAATGGGGATTGTTTGATGGTAGAGTGAACCGAGTTATTATAGGCGAACTCTGCCAGGGGAAAGAGAGAGGCCCAATCATCCTGGGAAAAACTTGAAAAGCAGCGCAGATACTGCTCGAGCGTTTGATTGGTGCGCTCTGTTTGGCCGTTGGTCTGGGGATGGTAAGCTGAGGAAAAGAACAGATCGATCTTCAAAGACTTGCATAGTGCTCTCCAAAACCTTGATGTAAACTGCACCCCGCGGTCAGACGTGATGTTAGCAGGTATGCCGTGGAGCCTCACTATCTCCCTGATGAAAATTTTAGCAGTCTCAGAGGCCGAGGGAGTACCCACCATAGGCAGGAAGTGGGCCATTTTGGAAAGCTAATCAACTACTACGAAGATGGTAGTAAATTCTTCTGAAGAGGGTAGTTCGACTATAAAGTACATGGAGATCATCCTCCCTGGTCTCTCCGGGACGGGTAGTGGCTTTAGTAGCCCCCAGGCTCTGGTCCTGCTGCCTTTGTTTCGGATGCAGGTGATGCAAGGCTCCACATAGCTCCGGCAATCTTGGAGTAGTTGCAGCCACCAGAATGTCCGCTGGAGGAGCTCAGAGGTCACCAAAATGGCCGGCCAACTGGTGATCATGACAGGATTTCAAGACTGCCACCCGTAGTTGCTGGGGCACAAAAATCTTGTCCTTGTTCCACAGCAGACCGTCTTTAAACTGAAGGGCAAGGTCTGGAGACTGAGAAGGTTCAGAAGAAGCTTGTCTGATTTGAGACAAGAGATCCTCCTGTAAGAGGAGGAAGTTGCCGGGAGCTAAGATGGTATCTGGAGGTGCAAGAACTTCAGGTTCGGCAAACATCTGAGAAAGAGCGTCCGGTTTGGTGTTCTTGGATCCTGGTCGGTAAGTGATGTGAAATGAAAATCGGGTGAAAAAAAGTGCCCACCTGGCCTGGCGTGGTCTGAGTCTCTTGGCAATTTTCAAGTACTCCAGGTTCTTATGGTCAGTATAAATCAGGATAGGATGTGCCGCTCCCTCCAGGAGATAGCGCCACTCCTCGAGTGCAGATTTTATGGCCAGAAGTTCCCTGTCCCCGACATCGTAGTTCCTCTCAGCCTCCGTTAGCTTACGGGTGAAAAATGCAACTGGGTGCAGCAAGGCCTTTGGGCCCTGTCTCTGGGAAAGTACGGCTCCAACTGCCACCTCAGAGGCATCCACTTCCAGAATATACGGTAAGGCCGGATCGGGGTGCTTCAGGACAGAGGCTGAGGTAAACAGGTTTTTGAGAGTAGTGAAGGCGGCCTGAGCTTCGGGAGACCAGTGGAACCGGATACCTTGTCTGGTTAAACTGGTGATAGGGGAAATGATTGAGGAGAATCCCTTGATAAACTTCCGGTAGAAGTTCGCAAATCCTACGAAGCGTTGGATTCCCTTCTTATCGGTGGGGGCTGGCCAATCGAGAATGGCAGTGATCTTCTGGGGGTCCATTTTAATGCCCTCCACCGAGATGATCATTCCTAGGAACTGAATATGCTGTCGTTCGAATTCACATTTCTCAGGTTTGGCATACAAGCTATGTTGGCGAAGCCGGGCCAATACCTTCCAGACATGTTCACGATGGTTGGACAAGGAAGAGGAGAAGATCAGGATGTCGTCTAGGTAGATTATGACGAATAAGTCTAGATAGTCTCTAAAGATGCTGTTTACGAAGTGTTGGAAAGTGGCGGGGGCGTTGCAGAGGCCGAAGGGCATGTCCAGATATTCGAAGTGCCCGAATCTGGTGCGGAACGCTGTCTTCCACTCGTCGCCACTCCGAATGCGGACCAAGTTGTAGGCCCCATGGAGGTCCAACTTAGTAAAGATGACTGCTGTTCCAAGTCTTTGGAATAGTTCAGGTACCAGTGGAAGGGGATATCTGTTTTTAATAGTTATCTTGTTTAAGTCTCTGTAGTCCACGCAGGGGCGTAGAGAATGGTCTTTCTTCTCTACGAAGAATATACCGGCTCCTGCGGGTGAGGTGGAAGGACGTATGAATCCCTTCTCTAGGTTGTCGTCCAGATATGCTTTTAGAGTCCCGAGCTCCAGTTCAGACAAGGGGAAGATCCTACCAAAAGGAACCTCTGCCCCAGGAAGGAGTTCAATAGGGCAGTCATAGGGCCAGTGTGGGGGCAGAGTCTCCGCGCCCTTTTTACTGAAGACATCCAGAAAACTGTGATAGGCTTCTGGGACTAGTTGACGGTTCTCCATGTCACTCTCCAGGCATAGTAGTGGAGACGGGGTCTCGAGAGGTCCTGGGAAGCAGTGTTGGCGGCAGTAAGGAGATGGAAAGTGAACTTTCCTGGAATTCCAATCGATCTGTGGGTTGTGGGCCCTCAACCATGGCATCCCCAAGATGATTGGAAAGAGAGTAGATTCTATAACGTCCAGGCAAAGGAGTTATCGGTGATTATCAGCGATGGTAGTACTCAAGGGGACAGTTTCCTGCGTAACAGGGCCGGATCTGATGGCCGAACCGTCGGCTAGATGGACCGCAAGCTCCTTGGACCTAGGCCTTAGAGGGATTTCATGTTTCAAGGCGAAGGAGCGGTCCATGAAGCCACTGCAAGCACCGGAATCAATAATTGCGGAAGCCCGGATGTTCCTTCCTGGAAGCTGCAGAGAGACGGAAATTGTCAGGTGAGTGGGATTGTTAGACTGAGCAGGCGAGACAGAAGAGGAGAGATAGGAGCACTTACGAAGCTTGGCGGGGCACATTCTCACATAGTGTCCTGGTTCCCCACAGTAGAGGCAAAGATTGTGAGCCCGGCGGCGTTGGCGCTCCTCAGGAGTGAGTGAGGGTCGGATCAATCCTAGTTGCATAGGCTCAGAGTTGTCGGCAGCGGAGCGCAAGGAAGTCAAAGGAGCGGAATGAGGAGAGTTGGGTACCCGTGGAAGCATCCATACCGGGCGGGAAGGTCCTGCTGTCCGTTCAGCTCTTCGCTCTCTCAACCGCCTATCGATCTGGATGGACTGGAGGATCAAGGCGTTGAGCGTGTTAGGTATGCCGACCCGGGCCAGCTCGTCCTTTAGGGATTCAGATAGTCCCAAACGGAATTGGTGTCGCAGGGCGGCGTCGTTCCAGCTGGTATCGGAACTCCAGCGCCTGAAATCTGACACATAGTCCTCTGCGGCCCTGCGACCCTGCTGTAGGGAGCATAGTGCTGCTTCAGCGGTGGCGGCCAGTTGTGGGTCCTCATAGAGGAGGTCCATGGCCTGAAAGAAAGTACTCAGAAGGTCAAGGCAAGTGTCTTTCTGTTCAAGAAGGCGATGGGCCCACGTCTGGGGTTCGCCAGACAACAGGGCTATGACAAAGCCCACCTTGGTGGATTCAAGGGAAAAGGTCCTGGGCTGAAGCGCAAAGAAAAGTTCACACACGTTGCGGAAGGCCCTATACTTGCTGCGATCCCCAGAAAACCTCTCCGGAGTGGGGACCCTGGGTTCAGGTGGCAACATGACCACTGAGGGTGCAGAGGAGGCTCCGGAAGATCCAGGGTCTGAAGAAGACAAGGTCTGGACCCGCTCTTCCAAACGGGTGTAACCTTCCTGCAGGTTTCTGACTGCTGTGGTGAGACCATCCAAGTGGCGGCACAACTCCTCCATGGGAGAGGCTCCCTGCGTGGGCTCAGACATGGCTGTCTGGTACTGTCACGTACCTGGTGAGGGAGCCCAACATGCAGGGAGTGACCTCTCGTAATCCCCTGGCTCGAGAGCTCCTGGTAGAGCAGACAGGGGCTCCAGCGGACTGGAGCAGGCCTACGGCAGCTGGGAGGTGCACGGTGAAGCTAAACTGGATACAACAGCGGGTTGAAATATCAGAGTCCAGAACTAGTCTGCAACAACAAGGAGGTGTGCTGTAGTCTGGGCTGAACTGCAACAGCAGGGAAGGTACTTGTAATCCAGGTAGCTCTGCAACAGCAAGGAGGTGTACTGTAGTCCGGGCTGAACTGCAACAGCAGGGAAGGTACTTGTAGTCCGGGTAATACTGCAACAACAGGTAGGTGCGGATAAGCAGGTTCAGAGGAGACTGGGAGAGTAGTCAAGACAAGCCGAGGTCAGGGCAGGCAGCAAACGGAGGTAACAGAGGCAAGCCGGGTCAGATAACTGGTATTCAGGATCAGAAGCCAAACAGCAGGGGTCTCAGGAACGCTGTAGACCAGACAGCAAGGAGCAGAATGTCAGAGGGGTTTAAATGCCATCTCTGGCGCCAAACGCTGTCACCGCGCGCGCGTTCGCGCGCCGATTGCGCACGCTGATTGCGCTATTGCGCACGCTGATTCGCTACTCCGCACGCGCATGCGCCAGATGGTCCTTCCACGCACAGGTGTTCTCCTGGCAACACTGTTGCCAGGCAGAGTATGGAAACGTCTTTCCTGACAGATTAACTGATAGTTCAGGCCAGAAGCTTCACAGACCAATTAACTGTTTACTGTCCTCCACTAATCCTGACCAGATCACTGTTTGAATAACAATTTGTATTTTGGAAATTGGATGTGCTGTTGTCTTCTGTCACATGGGTGTACTTTCAAAGAAAGATTACCAACTTGATCTTTGCAGAGCTGGTTTAAATGGAGTGGAGCAACCCTGTGATACTATATACTGTTACACTGGGTTCAGCCATAAACGCAGTCTCTGACCATCACCTGTAGTATGTCCGCAGTCTCTGACCATCACCTGTAGTATGTCCGCAGTCTCTGACCATCTCCTGTAGTATGTCTGCAATCTCTGACCATCTCCTGTAGTATGTCCGCAGTCTCTGACCATCTCCTGTAGTATGTCCGCAGTCTCTGACCATCTCCTGTAATATGTCCGCAGTCTCTGACCATCTCCTGTAGTATGTCTGCAGTCTCTGACCATCTCCTGTAATGTGTCCGCAGTCTCTGACCATCCCCTGTAGTATGTCCGCAGTCTCTGACCATCTCCTGTGATGTGTCCGCAGTCTCTGACCATCTCATGTAGTATGTCCGCAGTCTCTGACCATCTCCTGTAGTATGTCCGCAGTCTCTGACCATGTCCTGTAGTATGTCCACAGTCTCTGACCATCTCCTGTAATGTGACGGTGACTAGTGACAGCAGCTGCCTGGATTGAAGCGCGGATCCGATAGCTCCGCGGGTGAGAATGAGAGCGAGTGGACCGGGCAGCTCGGCAGGCTGGTAAGAGAGCGAGCGGGTGAGAGAGCGTGCAGCTCGGCACCCGGGGAACTAAAAGTGCGGGCAACTGCGCTGGCAGGAGAGAGAGCATGCGGGCTGGGCAGCTGGGTGGCTTGGTGAGTGTGAGCGAGCGGGGGAGCAGAGAGATGACATCATCTCTCACCGCCCGCCCTGCACTTCTGCCCTCAATGTGTAGGCAGCCGCAGGCAGCAGAGAGATTACATTATCTCTCTGCTGCCTAACTCTGGGACACAGCATGGGACAATTGGAGCAGGCAAGTGACAATCCGCAACAAGTGACAGACAAGCAAGTGACAGGTGATGTGGCAAGTGACAATCTACAACTTCTGTCAGGCGACGTGGCAAGTAACAATCCGCAACGCGTGGCAGGCGACGGTGGCAAGTAACACACTCGGGGCTCCCACTGATTCTGCATTATGGTGAGTTGAACCATTTCATTTTATATAACAATGTAATAATAGAAAAAATGTGTTTCAATCATTCTGACACCATAACAACCATGGTGCCTGGATGATTGAAGCTCCAACACCAGCCATTTCTCCGAAAAATTGCCCGCAAATTTTTATTTTCTGGAAGTGCCCCTCCCGAGACTAGACTCTGGATCCACCCCTGACTGTTATACAAGCTGTACACACACTACTTTACATTGTAGCAAAGTGTAATTTCTTCAGTGTTATCACATGAAAAGATATAATAAAATATTTACAAAAATGTGAGGGGTGTACTCACTATTGTGAGATACTGTAACATCGTGCTGACTCCAAAATGTGTGGAGACATCTAGTGGATGCCCTGTACACACGCTTGGTTTTCACGGCGTAAAAAAGTCAGCTGCGAAAACCGAGGGGAAAGACGAGAACCCGTCAGGAAAACTGCCATGGAGCTTTGGCCGGGAATCCCGGCCATGTGTATGCTCCATGGGCACTGCCTCGCAGTGTTTCCCATAGAGCATTAGTTATTCTTGCTGAAAAAAAACACCGGGAATCCCGACGGGAAAATAGAGAGCAGGTTCTCTATTTTTGCCGGACAGTTTTCCTGTCAGGAAAACTGCTAGGGAGCATACACATGTCCGGTTTTCCCGTCCAAAAGCTCTCTTGGCAGTTTTCCTGGCAGTAAAACCGGTCGTGTGTACAGGGCTTCAGAGTAATTCCCTGTCCTCCCATCAGGCTTTTTCCTCTCTCCTCCCCTGCTCTTTGTATGTTTATGTTGCTGGATTTTAAAAAGGCGACTGCGTATGACGTCACTGCGCCGTGTGCATCATCACGCTGTGTGCCGTGATTGCGCAATGACGCTTTTGGTGGCCATTTTGTTGGTTTGTTTTGTTATATAGGAGAAACCATGCCACATCTGTTTGTAGCCTCTGAAGCACTGGCGTGACTGGTCAGGCTCTTTCATCCTGCTGCCCAGTTTCACCCATTTGTTGGCAAATTGGACACGACCCACCTTGAGCCACATGATAAGTATATTTTCTCTTGCCAAGGAACAATCGACTCGAACATCAGCTGTTCGAGTCGAATTGCGAACATTATGGGCCATTTGCGCCAAATTCGAGTGGCGTGTCACGGCCCATAATTCACTGCGGCATCACTGTGCATTGCTGGCTGATGATTGGCCAAGCATACACTATGACCCGCATGCTTTGGCCAATCACAGCGTGCAAAAAACGGAGAACCATAACTGGCCAAAGCCAGGGTGGCTTTGGCCAATTATGCCTCAGGGGATTTAGTACATGCCCCACACTATATAAGGCGGCCTGGAAGTCGGCCTTGTGTAGTGTGCTGCGGTGTTGGTTAAAATACAGACGGAGAGAGAGAGACAGTGTATTTTGATTTGAGTTAGATAGAGCAGGCAGGCGAGTCAGTTAGCTGCAGTTACAGTGTGTAGAGGATATATATGCATCCTAGGTGTTGTATATATATTTATACACTGTATTCAGTTTAGCTAGATCCGTTCCTGTTATTCTCTATACTATGACAGGCAGGCAGGTGATTGTGCTAGCTGCAGTGTTTTACTTAGTGTACTGTGTCCTTTGCATAGTGTTCACCTAAAGCTTACCTGAATACAATTAGTGGTGTTCTCATAATAAAACCAAAGGCAGGGAGCTGCATTAATTTCATTTAGTGTACTTCTGTCCTTTGCACAGCGTTCACTTAAAGGAACCTGAATACAATTGGTGGTGTTCTCATAATAAAACCACAGGCAGAGAGCTGCAAGTATTTTCAGTTAGTGTACTGTGTCCTCTGCACAGTGTGCACCTAAAAGGAACTGAAGACAAATGCTGCTTTTCTCATACTAATACCACAGCAGGCAGTTGATTCTGATAGATGCATTATAATCAGTATAGATATATATATATATATATATATGTAGCGGGTGGTTACATTTAGGGGGAAGCATCTGAGTGGTAGCCAGGCTCAGATGTGCCAATTGTTAGGTCTCATTGACCATTTCTATACCTGGAAGATAGTACTGGTGGTTAAGTTCACTGGGGCCTATAGGTGGTGCTGTTGCCGTGGGTCCCGGGTTGAACTGCAGTCCGAGGTTGTGTCCTTTTTGTCCCCTCTTGGCAGTAGTGCAGCTGGGCGGGGAACCTGCTGTGCCTGTTGGGAGAGGATATAAAAGGGGGCGGCCATCTTCCAGAGGGGTCGTTGGTTCCGCGCTCAGGCACCTTAAGCCTGGGTGCGGGTGTGTCGCCTCCGGGAGCCCTAAGCCCGGAGGCCTGCCGGGTGGTCTCTGGGTGCTCTAGGCCCAGAGACGGAGCTGCTGTTCCATCTCAGACACCTTCAATCTGGGGTGAGGTACTTCGAGAGAGGCCCGGGGCCCAGTACCTTCGACTGGGTCCCACAAGGGATCGAGGGCTCCTAGGGTGCCCCCTGGAAGTGGGTGCCCGAATCTAGGACGAGGAGGCCAGGGAGGTGACCCTTCCCGAAGACCCGGCGCGGTGTCGCTGGTGACGGTGGGGCCTCTGGTAACTCTCCGGATGGATGTCCTTTCCCTGACAGGGGTCAATACTTTTAGAAGGTAATCCACGTTCTCATGGTCTGTGGCAGAGACCCATTGTGAATTCAGTCGGTGGCAGAGACCCAACAACCGGGCCTGTGGCAGAGGCCCTATTCACCTGGTCTGTGGCAGAGACCCCTCATGGTCGGTGGTAGCGACCGTGCGCCAAGTCTGTTAGTGCTATTCAGAACAGGAAAAACCCAAATATAAGTTTGTGCCTGGACCTCCTCCCACCTTATCTGACCCGTGTTTGTCTCAACCCGTCTGCTCTAAAAGAGACTGTTTATTGTGCAAGAAGGAATAAACAAGTGTTGGACTTTTCAGTTGGTGTGGAGAGTTGCTTACTGGGGAAAGTTAAAGACTTGTTCTGATTACTGCAGAAACAAGGTCAGCACTGGAGGCCTTTTTACACCAGTCGCAAGCAGGCCCGAGAAACTAACACCGCTCAACCTCCCTATTCAGGAGGGTACGGGCTTGTGGTGTGGTGTGCCTCATTCTTTTCCTGCGGAGGAGCCAAGCAGAAGAAAAGCAGGTAAAGTATGGGGTTGGTGCGCTACACGTGGGGGCTCGAGTCCGGGATGTGTTTGCGGGCATGGAGTGAAAACCCCCCAGAAGCTGAACTTTTATTCCCCAGTGAAGTTCCGTGGAGGTCGGCCATGTTTGAAACTGCGCCACGAGGAGAACCCTGACTGCGTAGTTCGTGGGCGTGTCTATTCAGAAAAGCCTGCGAGCGATGTAGGAGATGGGAGGAGTCTGACCATGTATGGAGTGTGGCAGAGCGAGGCTCTGTCCCAGTGAAAAAAGGGTTAAAGTGGACACAGAGTCTGCATATCGGCTGAGTGCAGAGCTACAGAGCGTAAATTTAAAAAAACAGAGGAAACTGCTCTGGCAGTTTTCTCAGATTTTGCTATTTCTACATGGGGCTTCTATGGCTTGGAGATCCTTCAGAGTCTTGGGTGGGATGGGATCTCCAACCCTGTGTCCGGGTCTTGTGGACAGCCAGCATGTTGTGTGCTCAGGTGCACACAACCAATATAATGAGGGGCTGGTGAGAGTGAAGGAGAGTGAAGGATGGTGAGCAGCTTGCTTACTGCAGTAGCTGCTAGTGAGTGTCTCTGTGTGAGGATAAACGCTGTGTGCGTTGAAGGGCTTTAAGCTGTGTGCATCCAAGGAGCCAGAAGCTGTGTGCATTAAGGGACTTCAAGCTGTGTACGTTTAGGAAGCCCAAAGCTGTGTGCATCCAAGACTGTGAGACTTGAAGATCTGGTGGTTTAAAGGTATCAGTACCTAAAGCAAGCAGAGGAACTGCTAACAAGAGAGCCAGGAGGCTTGGTATGTTTTTCTTATTTTTGGACTGCTAAATGAAGTTAAACCCCTGCGTGGGAATCCTGAAGGGACAGTTTGCTTTTGTTTTTCTGTTTCAATAAACGGGGGCTACCAGGCCCTTAACTAGAATGCCTGTCTGATATGGACTCACTGCATAAAAACGCATCTATCCACTTGAGCTAAAACACCCCAATATCACAGTGGTGGATTCAGCGGGCAACACTACGGTGGAATCCGAGTCCTTGCTCCACAGTGAGTTCAGGTCAGGAACTGTTGGCTGAGTGTGGAAGTGCAGCCAGGCGAAAGGCATTGTGTGATGCAGGTGGTGTACCTGTGAACGAAAAGTCAATTTTTTTCTCTGCGATGAACTGCTGCTAGCTGTGTGTGGCAGCCAGGCGAACATCATTGCACAGAAGTTTGATGGACTGTGTTGCATGCAGGTTGTGTACCTGTGAAAGGAGAATCACATTTTCTTCCCTCTGCTGTGAACTGTGTTACTAGTTGCTGTGTGCAACACCGCAAGGATGGGGCGGTCAAAGCAGAAAAAAGAGGAGATCCTTGCTGAAGCAAGAGAAAGGCTACTGTGGCTAGAGGGTATTTCACCACATGCCCCAGCCAAACCAGAGAATTTGACTGAGTGTGAAATCTCTGTGATCTGGGGTAAGTTACTCATGTCACCCCCAGTTAAAAGTGAAGTGAAAGAGGTTGTCCCTGGCAACAGGAAGCCGGGTGGACAACAGCGGGTGGAAAAGAGGAGAATGGTCGTCCGTGGAAGCAACGTCCAGGCCAGCAGGGATGTTGGGGATCCAAGGAGTCTGTCTGCTGATGGTCATGACCAGTGGAGTCCTCAAGAGTGGTATCCCATGGCAACAGAGAGCCAGGCATTGAGGAGATGCCAAGAAATTAAATTTCAGCGTCCAGTACCGTGCTTGGAATGTGGTCAAGTGGGGCATGGGATCTTTACTTGCCCAAGGTTCTGGAACACCGCTGAAGAGTCTGGAAAGAGTCTGGAAAGGCTGCAGTGTCGCCATATGGCCCCAAAGAGACAGTAGCTGGTATGGATGCAGCTGAGAGACAGCGCACTCAAGTGAAGGCTATGATGCCAGCCACTGAAAATGGTAAGACTGTTCCAGTTTATGGTACTGAACCCAGTGAAAGGACATGGGGACTCTGCATGTGCCTGCTATAGTCCAGCAGGTGGCTGGGAAAATAGAGTTAGGGGTGACCAAAACAGTGCTTGTGCCATGTTCCCTAGTGACAAGTACTGCAGGGTTGCCCAGGAAGACTTCCAAGAAGCCTGCAGTGACGGAGCAGAGCGTTTCCCAGGTCAACTTTGGAGCTGCCCATGTAGGAAAGGGTGCCCCTTTAAAAATGGAGGGCGCTGTGAGGAGTCACTCAGAGGCTTTGGTGGGTAATAGACAATCCACAAAAGTAGCAGTTATGTCTACACGTAGTGAAAATTCTGATGGTTATGCTGACAAAAGTGTTACTGTTGGCAAATGTGATGGTATTGGTGATCATGACATTGAAAAATGTGTTTCCTTTAGTGTCATGTCTGAAAATGTTGGAAATGTGTTTACTACCAATGATGGGAGTAGGATATCTCCCATGACAACCAGAAGCGCAGGATTGTCCATGGAACTCTCATGGGGCCTCCATGTGTTGGAGCCAGAGGTTTTCCAGGATTGCTGTGGTGCTATTCTGGTGAAACAAGGGAAGACTGTATTACATAGGGTTGTGGGGCTGCGCCCACACACACTCACTAAGTGTAACCCAGTTGTCAAGGGGTTAGATCAGCCTGCAAAAGCTGAAAGTGAAGAGCTGTATGTGTCTGTAGCGCCACCAAAGCAAGGTGTTCAAAATAAGGTATTGCACCTTGCCTTGGTTGAGGATGCAATCTCACAGTGTGATGTGAGAAAAAAAATATTGTCACAATGTGAGGTAGATAGAAGTGACAAGTGTGTTGTTTTGGCTAGTGAATCCCAGGTTCCTGTTGGGCCTTCTAGAGCAGGGCATGCAGTGCTGTGGAGCACCAGTGATGGAACCACAGGAGACTGGGATGATTGGTGCAAGGAAGCAGTTGCGGCACTAGGCCAAGTGACAAGGAATTATGAAGCAATGATGTGTGACAGAGTTGTGGACAGAACACCTGCTGTGCCCAGTGGAGGGATCGCAGAATGGCCAGTGCTCAAGGGCACGCCAGCCCCTGCAAAGGCTGATGCCCTCCAGTCTGAAGGAACGGTTCTGGGCGCAGGCATGGCAGATGGGTTGTCCACGGCCCAGCAACTAAATAATGGCAAGTGTCAAGTTGACAATGTGACTAATGTTGACTCGCAGAGGCTCATTGGTGTAGCGTTAGAGGTGAAGAGGAGACATGTGTCTGACAGCGCTCCAGGGGAGCAACAGGCTGGGATGAGGGGTACCTTCAAGGAGATGGTGGTCTCTTCAAATGTCTCAACCTCACAAGCTGCAATGGATGAGCCCCTCCATGTCTCGGACAGGGGAAAGGTTCCCAAAAAGGTCACGCATTTAGACATTGGTTGCATAGAGTTGACAAAAACTATTAGAAATGCTGGAGTTGGTAAAAGTGGCCTCACTGTACACTTGGGTGTCTCCACCGCAGTCGGACCAGGTGGTGCTGCGTGGTACCAATAGGTGGTGCCAGGTGGTACAGGCTGTGCTGGGAAGCTTGTTAACAGTGTGGCAAATAGTTTTGAGGTTCTCTAAGAGGGTGCTCCCAGTTACTGAGTGGCCTGGAAGGCGCTCAGAACTGTTGGAGACATCAAAGGTCTCTCCGGCTGGTGTAGTGACTGGAAACATCTCTGCTGGTGTGCTCCAAGGTGCAGCTGAGCAGTGGTCAGTAGAGGGCGCAGATACTGTCTCGGCAGCTAAATATCATGAGAAGGAAGGGCCCAGAATAGACGCAGCACTAGCAGAGATGCTTTCTATCACTCAGAAAGAGGTACAACTTAAAGTACCCGGAGACACTGTGAGAAAAAGTGCTATAGGTGGATGCTGCAACAATGTAATGTGTACATCAGAAAGAAGTAGTTTGTGCCTAGATCAGTGTCATCTGTTAGATAAGTTACCCATGGAGTGTTGGACAACAGGTGAGGTAGAACTTGGCTTTAGTCCTGTGGGATTTAATCTCTCGCCTATGTGTGGTCCCTCCTCAGGTCTGGTACTAACAAGCACTGAGATGGACAGCACTGATTGCGTTGGAAAGTGTGACATTAAAATATATGATTTAATGATTGGCGCTGTTAAAAGCAATGTGGTTGCCCTGGGTAACAAGAGAGGTTTTTCAACCTGAAAGACCTGTGGTGAAAGATAAAACTTATTTACGTAAGCTGAAAGGTAGGATCAGGGTAGGCAGAGTTCCCCCAAGAGAGGAGAGTATGCTCAGGGACCCAAAGAGAAGAGAGGGAAGGCAGAGTATACGGAATTATAGGACCCTGTTAAGATCCAAGCCGGGACGTACCTGGAAGCACACCCGAAAAAAGGGTTGGGCCTACGTGGCTGATGGCCAGCACAGAGGTGTCCCAACTACTATGATGGGTGCAGGTGTTTCTCCCTCTGGATCAAAACAAGAGGGGGGGGTATGTGGCAGAGCGAGGCTCTGCCCCAGTGAAAAAAGGGTTAAAGTGGACACAGAGTCTGCATATCGGCTGAGTGCAAAGCTACAGAGCGTAAATTTAAAAAAACAGAGAAAACTGCTCTGGCAATTTTCTCAGATTTTGCTATTTCTACATGGGGCTTCTATGGCTTGGAGATCCTTCAGAGTCTTGGGTGGGATGGGATCTCCAACCCTGTGTCCGGGTCTTGTGGACAGCCAGCATGGTGTGTGCTCAGGTGCACACAACCAATATAATGAGGGGCTGATGAGAGTGAAGGAGAGTGAAGGATGGTGAGCAGCTTGCTTACTGCAGTAGCTGCTAGTGAGTGTCTCTGTGTGAGGATAAACGCTGTGTGCGTTGAAGGGCTTTAAGCTGTGTGCATCCAAGGAGCCAGAAGCTGTGTGCATTAAGGGACTTCAAGCTGTGTACGTTTAGGAAGCCCAAAGCTGTGTGCATCCAAGACTGTGAGACTTGAAGATCTGGTGTTTTAAAGGTATCAGTACCTAAAGCAAGCAGAGGAACTGCTAACAAGAGAGCCAGGAGGCTTGGTATGTTTTTCTTATTTTTGGACTGTTAAATGAAGTTAAACCCCTGCGTGGGAATCCTGAAGGGACAGTTTGCTTTTGTTTTTCCGTTTCAATAAACGGGGGCTACCAGGCCCTTAACTAGAATGCCTGTCTGATATGGACTCACTGCATAAAAACGCATCTATCCACTTGTTGTGGAGATTTTTATGAAGATGTATTTAATATGTATTGTCATAGTGTCACCCAGTGTTAGTACTTCCGCAACCCGCTCTAAAAGAGCTGATTGGGGTAGTCTGAGGCTGGTTGAATCCCGTCTGATAGGGGAAAACGTTTTGAGGTTGGAGTGTGATGTTTGCAGGGTGCGGATATGTCCGCCAACGGGGGCCCTCTGTGCATTAGCATGGACGATCGTTAAGGAGGGGGATATGCTCGCTCTGCAATGACATCATTGGTTATAGGCGGATGGGCGCTCTTGTCTCTGCTATGTCTGATCAACATTGGTTGGAATTCGTAGCGTGCGTCTGCAGATAGCCTCCCTCCCCCATTCAATAATAGTATAATCTTATTATGCGTTATTCTATCAACGGTAACTTAAGCCATCCTACGTTATTATATTCATGTATGACATATCCTGTTGGAAGGAATGTCCAAGTGTTGTCATTTTCATGTGAGGGAACATCCTATGAGGTTCCCGCCCATGGGGAGGGGATTGGTTGCTGCAGCCAATCACCTCCTGTCTTGAGATCTTTTGAGTTTAATAAAAGCCTATGAGTAGGCGTCGGCTTAAGACAGTCTTTTCTGGAATGGCCTGATAAGAAGACCTGTTTTGGTGGTTTTCTTGAATGAATGGGAATGAACGGTGAGTGGACTTTAGCAAACTTAACTTAATGATAGCATTACTTCAAAAAGATGAATCTCAAGTGTGTGCTTAGATAGCACAGGAATTATAGGCTGTGTGCTCTGTAAACAGCAGCCTAAAATTCCACAACACACTTGAGCTAAAACACCCCAATATCACAGGACTTACACGTGGGGACTTTGGCGCGGAAAAGGTCAGTGCGCGATGGAGCAGCAAGTGGTCAGCATGTCCTCTCATGCCTCATGGGCTCCAGCTTCAAATACCATGAAAATGACATCATTCGCTGCTTCGGTTACGGATACGAGGATTCGGCTCAAGCCCCGGGGAAGATTTGCCCTCTATATGTGTAAAGACGTGGAGGCCCTCGGTGTGATTTGTCCCGGCTGCTCGGGACTGGTGGTTCATCTGAAGCCATTCGGGCGATGTGAGAGCTGAAAGGAATTTCTTTTTGAGGTTGAGCAACCAACAGAGAGGCCTCGGGCCTTCCACCTCAACTGCCTTACCGGCGCCACCACTCCGGAGGGAGGAATCGAAGCTTGTACAGCCACCCCTGCACGCACTGACGAGACTTTGGAGGAAATCGCAGAGGAGCTCGTTGCAGCGAGTGAGAAACCGGAGGATGCTGATTTGGCAACGACAGAGTCTTTTCTCCCACTGCCCAAGAGGAAGATAGGTCTCGTGAAGGCTTCCCGCGGCCGTGGTGGTGCAACGCCCCAGCGCTTACCCGGAATGGATGTCTCTGAAGGGAAAAGTCCCGGACGTCCGAGTCCTTCTCCAAGCCGAGGTAAGCCAGGGGGAGAGACTTTGTTACAGGCCCCTAGCCCTGGGGATTCACATGCTAGTGAGTTGGCCAGAGGGGGTGAATCGTCCTTCACCAGGAATTACTTCCCTGTGGAGGAGTACGATACCTCTGACCTAGAGTCCGTCTCAGATGCAGGTGATGATGCTGTGATTGACGAACTGTTTGAGAGGAAGGGATGGGATAAGATGCCCCTGTCCTTGTTCCGTAGGCCTAGGAACCCACCCATGTCTACTGGGGAAAGTACACCCCGGGTGGTGGCCACCGAGCCTGAGGAGGGATCTGTCCCCTTGTCTACCCTTCCACAATCGGGAGCACCTGCTTCCGCTACTGCTACTGCTGCTGGACCGGTGTTGCTTCGGGCCCCTGCAACTGGCCCAGAGGCAGTTAAAGTGCCTCAACACCCGAATGCTGTTGTTTTGCCTGGCGCAGGAGACCGTGCCACTATGCCACCGCTGTCCCGCTTACAGAGACTCTTTAATCAGAAGGTTGCTAGTGAATATGGGTGGGAATACCCGTATCTGCCCAAGGAGCTTCTGTTTGAGGTTCAGGCCTGTAGAGACCGGTGGTATTCAGAGTTTGTGTGGGCACACCTCAAGGTACCCCACGCTAGAAGGAACTTTTTGTGTTCACCTGCCGCAACTCTGCGGTTCAAAGATTGCAAAGCTGCGTGGATGTTGGGGCGGCACATTCATGCGGACAAAGTGCTTATCTGCAGAAAGGATGAGGACGATGTGGAGTATCACATAGATACCTTCGATAGACATTGGAAGCCATTGGTATTATTGTGAGAGACCAGACTCTTGTGTTTTGTGTTTGAACTTTTTTTTTTTCCCTCTTCAGGAACTTTGCCCATGTTAAAGGGTATTTTACTCTTTGGAGGAATGGGAGTTGTTGTTGTTGTTCTCCCTTCTCTTCCCACCACAAAGATAACCAGGACTTTGGGGTCGTAGTTAGTGAGGGCCACAGTTCACAGAGAAGAAAATTTCCTTGTCATCAACAGGTGTTCTGACCGCGGCACTACCACTAGGTGGCGGTGTTGCGCAACAGTTACATTGAAGGTTTTACATTGCACTTACTGTTAGCGCAAGCAGGTTTTTCTCTAGGGAGAGACCTGTTCATTCTAAAATACATATTGTTGGATTATATGTTTTTTCTTTCTTCCTCTGCAGGTGATCGACAAGCAAGACTGCTGAGTATGGGTGGGTCTTAGTGAGTTCTGCGGGAGGAAATTGTAAATTTTTACTGTGAAGTTTGAGTGATTTTAAAATGTTTTATATATTTGTACACCCTTATTCCCATTTGTGTTTTTCCTTCCCATGGTAGGTTCCGGCACAAACGAACAAAATTTTAAATTGTCATTTCTTTTGTTTGTCTCTGGATTTGGCTTATGTTGACTGAGGTTTGAGGAGGCATAAATTGGTTTCAGACACTGGGGACCAGTGTTCACAAGTGAGGGGGATGTGTAGCGGGTGGTTACATTTAGGGGGAAGCATCTGAGTGGTAGCCAGGCGCAGATGTGCCAATTGTTATGTCTCATTGACCATTTCTATCCCTGGAAGATAGTACTGGTGGTTAAGTTCACTGTGGCCTATAGGTGGCGCTGTTGCCGTGGGTCCCGAGTTGATTTGCAGTACGAGGTTGTGTCCTTTTTGTCCCCTCTCGGCAGTAGTGCGGCGGGGCGGGGAACCTGCTGTGCCTGTCGGGAGAGGATATAAAAGGGGTGGCCATCTTCCAGAGGGGTCGTTGGTTCCGCTCTCAGGCACCTTAAGCCTGGGTGCGGGTGTATCGCCTCCGGGTGCCCTAGGCCTGGAGGCCTGTCGGGTGGTCTCTGGGTGCTCTAGGCCCAGAGACGGAGCTGCTGTTCCATCTCAGACACCTTCAGTCCGGAGTGAGGTACTTAGAGGCCCGGAGCCCAGTACCTTCGACTGGGTCCCACAAGGGATCGAGGGCTCCTAGGGTGCCCCCTGGAAGTGGGTGCCCGAATCTAGGACGAGGAGGCCAGGGAGGTGACCCTTCCCGAAGACCCGGCGCGGTATCGCTGGTGACGGTGGGGCCTCTGGTAACTCTCCGGATGGATGTCCTTTCCCTGACAGGGGTCAATACTTTTAGAAAGTAATCCATGTTCTCATGGTCTGGCAGAGACCCATCGTGAATTCGGTCGGTGGCAGAGACCCAAAAACCGGGCCTGTGGCAGAGGCCCTATTCACCTGGTCTGTGGCAGAGACCCCTCATGGTCGGTGGTAGCGACCGTGCGCCAAGCCTGTTAGTGCTATTCAGAACAGGAGAAACCCAAATCTAAGTTTGTGCCTGGACCTCCTCCCACCTTATCTGACCTGTGTTTGTCTCAACCTGTCTGCTCTAAAAGAGACTGTTTATTGTGCAAGAAGGAATAAACAAGTGTTGTGTTTCAATCTTTTTATTCAAGTTTTGTCATACAAAATGTATAAAAGTCGCCACATAACATTGTACAGTCACAATCAACATTTGGGGTAACACAATGAAGATCACCAAGTGTAGGGGTCCTTGGAGTAGTCCGAAGCTCCGTAGAGCCGTTAACCCCTATTAGCATCGCAGATCATATCTGAACCGTCCACCCAGATGAGCCGCCCCCCCATCCATCTATCGGGGGGGGCGCAACTCAGCCGGCCATGTGGGCAGCCCAGAGGTCTGATCAGACTGACAATGGTCCCGTAGGAGCTGAGAAAACAGGGAGCAGCACAAACCTCTAAGGTCTGGATCTGACTCCAAAAATAAACAATAAACAAATTTCAAAAGAGAGGAAAGAGGACAGTGACAAAGAATAGAAGGAAGGAGACAGAGTAAGGAAAGGACAGTTGAGGAGGGGGGAATGGGGGAGGGAGGGGGGGAGGAGCCCCGATTCAGCATCCAGACATCTCAACCTAATCCCCTAGGCTATGCTGTAAACATCCCCGGGTCATTAGTTAGGTAACGAAGCCATGGGTCCCAAACTCCATGAAACAGTTTCATTTTATCTTGGGCCAGAGCGGTCAAGCGTTCGTTTAGCATCAACCAAGACAATTTGCCTTTAAGCTGATCGAATGGTAGAGCTGCCGATTTCCAGTTCCTAGCAATAGTGATTTTGGCTGAAATAAAAATAAATGTCAAGAGCCTCTTGCAGGACTTGGAGGCTTCCACATCTCCTCCCCCCAGTAGTGCTTGCTTAGCTGATTTAGTTAGGTTTAGTTGGGTAAGGGAGTAAACTAAATTATACACCCTGATCCAAAACCTCCGGACCTTTGGGCATGTCCACCAAATATGATAGGTGGTGCCCATCTGGCCACATCCTCTAAAGCACAACGGGGTAGCTCCTGAGACAAAAGTTGCCAGTCTGACCGGCACCATATACCACCTCAGTAGAACCTTATAATTGGCCTCAATTATTGAAGTATTGACTAGCGAACGAGATGCTGTCTCGGCTATCCTATGCCATTCGTCCAGATCCAGGGTTTCCTGCAAGTCGGTCTCCCATTGGACCATATAAGTCAGCTTTGTCGATACACTCAGCAATATCGAATATATAGCAGATAAATGTCCTTTAATTTTATCATAATTTTTGCATAGATGTTCCATGGGAGTTTGGGTTGCTAGGTTGCTCTTGCGAGCCAGGGTTTGTACATAATGTGAGATTTGGGCGAACCTATAACCCTCCGCTGGAGGCATTTGATGTCTGTCAGCCATAGTCCGTTCGGTCAGCATACCTCTATGATCGCACAAGTCAGCAATACACTTAAAACCCTTATTAGTCCACCATTCGAACGCTAGTGGAGTGAGACCCGGGGTGAATGCTTTATTTTGAAGCAGAGGTGTCAGTGGAGAATGAGGAGATTTGAATTTGTGAGATCTGGAGAGTCTGTCCCATAGTTCCAGTGACATGGATAAAGTAGGGCAAAGTATAGGAGGTCGCTCCTTGATAGGGAGCCATAAAATATAAGAAATAGGTTTGGGACGGCAGGAATAAGATTCCATAGCCATCCAAATGGCCTGTGCCTGTTGGGAGTGAAACCTTGTAAGTTGTGCTATCTGGGCAGCATAAAAATATTTTAATAAGTCTGGAAGACCAAGTCCTCCTCTCCGCTTCAACGTGTATAGAGTGCTCCTATTCACCCTGGGTCTCTTATCACCCCAAATAAACTGTAGTACTTTATTCTGGAATCGTTTAAGGTCATCACGGGCCAATGAAACTGGCAAGGTACGGAAGACATACAATAATCGAGGTAGAACATTCATTTTAATTGAGTGAAGTCTGCCAAACCACGATGGCGGGTGAACCTGCCACTTAGCCATGTCAGCTGTTAGCCGTTTGAAAAGGGCTGGATAATTCTCTTTGTACAACTCACCAATAGATGAGGTCAGCTGTATGCCTAAATAAGGGAGAGCTGTGGATTCCCATCGGAATTGAAATGATTTTTCAAGCGTAGCCTGAGTGGAGCTTAGCAAAGATAAGTTCAGTGCTCTTGACTTACTATGATTAATTGCCAATCCGGAAATGTTGGAGAAAGGCTGCAAAATAGCATACAAGTTAGGTAGGGATGTGATCGGTGAGGTCAAGGTCAGCAACAAGTCGTCCGCAAAGAGTAAACATTTGTGTTCATAGTCTCCGCAATAAATGCCCTGTATATCTCTGCAGGCGCGAATTTTGAGCGCTAGTGGTTCAATCGCCAGGGCGAATAATAGTGGCGACAACGGGCAGCCCTGTCTAGTTCCTCTCCTGATAGGAAATGTTTGGGATGTATATCCTCTGAGCATTAGCGAGGCACTGGGGGAATCATATAATATGTGAAGGAGATCCAGAAAGCGTCTCCCAAATCCAAAGCGTGTGAGAACATCAAAAAGATAGTCCCAGGAGATAGAATCGAACGCCTTCTGGATATCCAATGAAAGTAACATTCCCCTCCTAGTCCCCTTTCCATCCCAATCAGACCGAACTGCCGAGATAAGGTTAATTATCCGGCGGGTTTGGTCCGATGCCTGTCTTGTCGGGACAAAACCTGCTTGGTCAGGATGGATATAACACTGAAGAAAAGTATTAAGTCTCTGGGCCAGTATTTTGGTTAGAATCTTAAGATCCGTATTGATCAGAGAAATTGGGCGATAATTGGAACAGTCTGTATGGTCCTTTCCTGGTTTCGGGATAACACTTATATAGGCTACATTTTCATGGCTGGGGAGCTTGCTGCCGCTTCTCAGGTCATTAAAGTAAGTACAGAGATGTGGGGCCAGAAGATCGTGATATTTCCTATAGTAGTGACCCGGGAATCCATCTGGCCCAGGGGCCTTGGTAGGGTGTAGGGTTTTGATTGCAGCCCTGACTTCAGGCTCTGTAAGAGCACCGTCCATCAGTTCCACATGGGCTTGTGTCAATTTAGGCAGCTGTAAGTCGCGAAAGAATGTGCTCGCTTCAGATGAATCGAACTTGTCCTGCACTCCATACAGCTTAGCATAAAATTTGTGAAATTCTCCAATTATCCGTTCGGGGTTCTGGGAGGTTAGGCCCGTGGATAGTCGTAGTTTAGGCAAAGTCGGTGTGTACGGTCGAGGAACCAGTTTTCTAGCTAACATTGTGGTAGGTTTATCACCCATCGTATAGAACCTGTGCTTAGACCAACTAATATGTTTCTCCGCTTGAGTAGTCAAGCTAAGATTTAGTGCTAGTCGAGCCTCGTCAATTTTATGCCTTATATCTACCAGGGGATTTCTGTGCTGTTCACTAAGTAAGTTATCTAAGTTAGTTTCCAGAATCTTATTTGCCTGTTCCCTATTGCGTTTAATCCTGGCTGCCACTTGTAACAATATGCCCCTAATCGCTGCTTTATGAGCTACCCAGTTAATTGCGGGGGATGTGTCCGATGCCTTATTAAGTCTAAAGTATTCCTGTATTTCCTTTTGAATCTCTAAAAAGATTGTAGGGTCATTCAGCAAGCTCACATTAAGTCTCCACGGGGAGAGTCTAGATTTAGTCCATAGCCCTGAAGTAGAGAGTTTTATCGGGGAATGATCAGACCAAGGGGTAGATAAAATCTTAACCGACTTAATAAATGGTAGCAAAGGCGTACGTACTAGAACGTGGTCTATCCTCGAGTAAGTATGATGGGCTTGTGAAAAGTGTGTAAAGTCTCTGACCGTAGGGTTATTTTCTCGCCAGGCGTCGATGAGGTCATAGAAATGAAACAGACGTGCAACCTTGCTGCTTCCAGTCGGTGGGCGTTTCAATGTTGGTCTAGAGGAGTCCGATTTATCCATAATTCTGTCCAAGGGAATATTACTATCGCCTCCCATAATGACCTGACCCTGGACTTTGGGCATAAGAATCTTCAGCATTTTGCTAAAGAATTCCGGCTGTCCAGTATTCGGGGCATAGTATGATATAAAGGACACCTCCTGGTCATGGAGCCGCCCCACTGCTATAATATATCTACCCCTCTTGTCCTTAACGATAGCGATGGGGGTAAAGGGGGTCCGTTTCGAAAAGCAGATGGCTACACCGCCCTTCTTTTCCCGACCCCCTGCCAAGTAAAACTGTGGATACTTCCCATTGAGGTAACGGGGCGCTGAGACATTGGAGAAATGAGTTTCCTGCAATAGCAGGACTTCAGCCTTCTGTTTATGATAAAACTGGAAAGCCTTAGTTCTTTTAGTAGGGGAGTTAAATCCATGTACATTGTGGCTAACTATCGAATAGTCTGTGTTATATGTGGTGGCCATCGTGGTAGGGCAGAGCACTCTTACCTTGCATAATGAATGAAGCGAGAAGGGTCCCGATGATGATGACTGTTTGGCTATGTGACCTCTCAGACCATGACATAAGGGAAGGGCGCTGAACCGAGGCTCCGAAGAAAGAGGGGGAAGGGAGAGAAGGAAAAGGCATTAGAGAAGAAGAGAAACAAAAATAAAAGCAAAAAAACATATACATAGGCCTTAGGCCCAAACAACCAATATAACTCAATCCTAGCTGATGAATGAAGGAATGGGGAATAACCCCTGCCGGAGACAACATCCGGCAAATTAGGTGCAAGGGTACCATCCTTGTCGTAGGATAGGTAGTCTTGCAGTTGGGTGGCAAGCATGACCACCCCGACCCAAATATGATTACACTCTGTACGAGCAGGCTATTCGAGGTCATATCGGAAATGACAAAATCAATCAATACAGTTTTAACATAACAGGCTGTCTATAGGAACATGCATTCCCAAGGCCAGTGGCGCCGGGGCCGGAAGGGTCCCCATCGGTCGTTCCGGCCCCCGAGCCACAGCCCAACAGGGGAACACATTGCGGTCCGACTAAGGCCCCCAGACTGCTAAAAAGCAAAAAGCAAAATTTCTTCGACCAGGTTGGGCCCGTCGGGGTTGTAAAATATTCGGCTGGCAGCCAGTCCGAAGAACCAGGAACTCCAGTAACTTTGTAACCCGTGACTTTGTAACCTGTGAACTGTGAACGGTAACGATGGCCCCATCAGGCCCATAGTCCACCATGGGCCCAGGCCATATCCGTGCAATCAAGCACTAACAGTTCCCAAAAGGGGGCAAAAAAGCAAAAAGAGAGAAGAGCAATAATACTCAGGTATTCCGGCGAGCATTTCTGGCCTGTGAGCGTGTGCGATCCTGCCATATCGGGGAGAGGGGACGATGATCCAGACGAGGGGGAGATGAAATCGGAGTCGGAGAGTCCCGTGCAATGATGCCGAGACTAAGCAGTAGGTCTTCGCCTGCTTGGAACGTGGAAAAGGAGTGGGACTTTCCGTTGTAAGTGAATGATAACTTAAAAGGGAACGACCATCGATACTTAATCTGTTTGGCCATAAGTTGCTGGAGTAACGGCCGTAGGTTTCTGCGTTTCTGGACCGTTGATGGCGCCAAATCTGTAAAGAGCTGTATTGGTGTTCCAAATAGCGACAGGTCCGGCCTGTTGCGAGCCGCAAGCATCATCTTATCCTTAATGCGGTAGTGATGTGGCTTAACAATAATGTCTCGTGGTAGGCCGTCGGCCCTTGGGGCCGTCAGTGCTCGGTGAACGCGATCAACTTCCATGTGGTGGTTGGCTATATCAGGGATAAGGGTTTTCATCAGGTCTTTTACAGCCCCCTCTAGATCTGTGTGAGTTTCAGGGAGGCCACGCACGCGGACATTGTACCTACGAGAACGATTCTCCAAATCTTCAATTTTTGTGAATGCCTCTTCTAATCTATCCTGGAGGTCTGTCACCATGGCTGAGTTCTGGTTGACCCTTTTGATGGCTCCATCCACTTTGGTTTCAATTAGCTCAAAACGCTCTCCCAAGCTATGGATGTCTTTTTTCAGGTCAGTGGTGATTAATGTGCAGGCCTTAGAGAGCTCCTGCTGCAGCATGGTGGAGAATCTGCCCAAAAGTACAGCATCAGGGGAATAGTGTGAGAGCTGGGGAATTGGCATATCCTGGCTGGATTGGCTGGATTGGCTAATGAGGACTTCTGCTAAGTCTGCCATGTTCCTATCCATGGAGGAGGCAGGGGAGGCAGGGGAGTTTGGAGAGTCATGTCTATCAGCGTATATGGCTGGGGATGGGGGATGTGATAGTGACTCACCCCGCTGTCCGGTCTCCACCTCTCCCGAGGATTGTGAGGAGAATGGATCCCTAGTTGGCTCCAGATTTAGCTGCCTGTCTCCTCTCTGTGTAGCGCCGTCGGATCTGGCTGCTGCCGTGCTGCCTCGTGTGTCTGGCTTACCCGGCGCCATCTTGGATCGCGGCTGTGCTGTAGGGGAAGGCCCTGCTCTCTTCTGGGCTGTAGTTTGCGTATCGTGTCCTTTCCGCGGCTGCCCCTGTGCCCTACGGTTCATCGCCACTTCGGGGCTGGTGTGGGATCGGTCCTGGCTCACGGACCTCAGTGCCTGCGCTATCGTTAGCTCTGGTGGGTCGGGGTGCCGGGAGCTCGGTCAGCACACGTCCTTCTCCGAGTCCCCGCGCATGCGCACTTAATAAACAAGTGTTGGACCTTTCAGTTGGTGTGGAGAGTTGCTTACTGGGGAAAGTTAAACACTTGTTCTGATTACTGCAGAAACGAGGTCAGCACTGGAGGCCTTTTTACACCAGTCGCAAGCAGGCCCGAGAAACTAACACTACTCAACCTCCTTATTCAGGAGGGTACGGGCTTGTGGTGCGGTGTGCCTCATTCTTTTCCTGTGGAGGAGCCAAGCAGAAGAAAAGCAGGTAAAGTATAGGGTTGGTGCGCTATATATATATACATCCCACCTTTGTGCAGATACATCTCACTGCAGGCCATTAGTATGTCTGGAAGGCAAACAAGGAGAGGCAGACAGTCACGAGGCAATAAAAGAGGGCAAGCAGGCTCTGTGTCTAGAGGCAACAGTGCTGGACGTGGACACGGTGCATCCTCATCAGCACGTGGCCGTGGGACACGCTTGTCCTTCTTTTCGGCAGCTGGCCATGTTGAGCCGCAACATGTCCATGAATTGGTAGAGTGGATGACCAAGCCGTCCTCATCCTCCTCATCCTTTCTCACCCAGGCTCAGGGTACTTTGTCTGGCAAAGCAGCTGCCAAAGCGGCCTCTTCCCTTGGCTCAATGGCATAAGTCACTCCTTCCCTAGCCCCACCATGTCCTCCTAAAGAGTCCCCCGAACTGTTTGACCACAGTGTTGGGTACATGCTCCAGGAGGATGCCCAGTGTTTTGAAGGCTCTGATGATGTAACCCAGCTAGAGGAAGGCAGTAACGTGAGCCCAGAGAGAGGGGGTAGTAATGTGAGCCCAGAGAGATGGGGTGCCCAACAAGGACAGCTATCTGGCAGTCATGTTCCCCCAGCTGCAGCATACTGCCAGATTTGCTCCAGTGATGAGGAGGGAGGGGATGATGAGCTTACTGACTCCACGTGGGTGCCTGATAGGAGAGAGGAGTAGGAGGAGGAGGCACATCTCCAACGAGGCAGGATGCCCTCTAGGGGCCAGCTTAAGGGCAGCACACCGACTGCATCACACCGCAGAGCTCCGCATATGCAGGGCGCTGCTGTCTGTGCGCGTTATTCCAAAAGTTCTTTGGTGTGGGCCTTTTTTCAGACGTGTGCAGCAGATCGCACCGTTGCCATTTGCAACATATGTCTGAAACGTATCTCGCGTGGCCAAAACATCAGCCGCTTGGGCACCACGTGCTTGACCAGACATATGTCGACCTGCCATGCAGTTCGTTGGCAAGCATACATAAAAGACCCACACCAAAGAACAAAGTGGACCTCTCCTTGCTCCTCATCAGCTGGGATCTTTCTCCAATAGGGATGAGCTCGGTGTTCGAGTCGAACATACGTTCGACTCGAACATCGGCTGTTCGATGGTTCGACAAAGATCGACCGTTTTGGGCCGTTCACGCCAAATTCGAGTGACGCGAACGGCCCACAATACACTGCGCCATCGCAGTGCAATCCCGGCGCTGTGATTGGCCAAGCATGCACTGTGACCCCGCATGCTTGGCCAATCACAGCGCCGGCAGCGAGGACAGCCATAATTGGCCACAGGCAGGATGCCTGTGGCCAATTATAGCTCAGGGGGGTTTAGTACACGCCCCACACTATAAAAGGCCGCCAGCGCGGCGGCCTTGTGTAGTGTGTTCCGGTTCAGGGAGAGAGAAGGATAGGCAGGGACAGTGTTAGTGATATTTGTTCATTTACCTTGTGTGTAGGGAGAGAGAAGGATAGGCAGGGACAGTGTCAGTGATATTCTGCTAAACCTTGTGTGCAGGGAGAGAGAAAGATAAGCAGGGACAGTGTCAGTGATATTCTGCTAAACCTTGTGTGCAGGGAGAGAGAAGCATAGGCAGGGGACAGTGTCAGTGATATTTTTGCTAAGCCTCCTGCACAGTATACACCTGAAGCTAGCCCTTATTGCTGTGTTTTCCTGTTGTGTAACACAGGCAGGCATTTGCAGCAGTTATAGCAGGCGTAGTGTGCTTCCTGCAAAACATACACCTGAAGCTAGCCCTTATTGCTGTTTTTTCCTGTTGTGTAACACAGGCAGGCATCTGCAGCACTTACAGCAGGCGTAGTGTTCCTCCTGCAAAATATACACCTGAAGCTAGGCCTTATTGCTGTGCTTTCCTGTTGTGTAACACAGGCAGGCATCTGCAGCACTTACAGCAGGCGTAGTGTGCCTCCTGCAAAATATACACCTGAAGCTAGCCCTTATTGCTGTTTTTTTCCTGTTGTGTAACACAGGCAGGCATCTGCAGCAGTTATAGCAGGCGTAATGTGCTTCCTGCAAAATATACACCTGAAGCTAGCCTTTATTGCTGTGTTTTCCTGTTGTGTAACACAGGCAGGCATCTGCAGCACTTACAGCGGGCGTAGTGTGCCTCCTGCACATTATACACCTGAAGCTACCCCTTATTGCTCTGTTTTCCTGTTGTGTAACACAGGCAGGCATCTGCAGCAGTTATAGCAGGTGTAGTGTGCTTCCTGCAAAATATACACCTGAAGCTAGCCCTTATTGCTGTTTTTTTCCTGTTGTGTAACACAGGCAGGCATCTGATGCACTTACAACAGGCATAGTGTGCCTCCTGCAAAATATACACCTGAAGATAGGCCTTATTGCTCTGTTTTCCTGTTGTGTAACACAGGCAGGCATCTGCAGCACTTACAGCAGATGTAGTGTGCCTCCTGCAAAATATACACCTGAAGCTAGGCCTTATTGCTGTTTTTTCCTGTTGTGTAACACAGGCAGGCATCTGCAGCACTTACAGCGGGCGTAGTGTGCCTCCTGCACATTATACACCTGAAGCTACCCCTTATTGCTCGTAGTTTTTTTTTCTTTTGTGTTACACTAACAGGCATCTGCAGCACTTACAGCGGGCATAGTGTGCTTCTTGCAAAATATACACCAAAAGCTAGCCCTTATTGCTGTGTTTTCCTGTTGTGTAACACAGGCAGGCATCTGCAGCACTTAAAGCAGGTGTAGTGTGCTTCTTGCAAAATATACACCTGAAGCTACCCCTTATTGCTGGTTTTCCCATCTCCCTGCAGGTCTTTAGAATGTCTGGAAGGCAAACAAGGAGAGGCAGACAGTCAGGAGCCAATAAAAGAGGGCAAGCAGGCTCTGTGTCTAGAGACAACAGTGCTGGCCGTGGACGCGGTGCATCGTCATCAGCACGTGGCCATGGGACACGCTTGTCCTTTATTTTCGGCAGCTGGACGTGTTGAGCCGCATCATGCCGAAGACTTGGTAGAGTGGATGACCAAGCCCTCCTCATCCTCCTCATCCTCTCTCACCCAGGCTCAGGGTACTGGCAAAGCAGCTGCCAAAGCGTCCTCAATGTCATCATCAGTCACTCCTTCCCTAGACCAATTGTGTCCTCCTGAGGAGTCCCCCGAACTGTTTGAGCACAGTGTTGGGTACATGCTCCAAGAGGATGCCCAGCGTTTCGAAGGGTTTGAAGATGATACCCAGCTAGACGAAGGCAGTAGCGTGAGAGCAGAGAGAGGGGATGCTCAAGAAGGACACCAATCTGGCAGTCATTTTCCAGCAGCTGCAGCATACTGCCAGATTGGTTCCAGTGATGAGGAGGGAGGGGATGATGAGGTCACTGACTCCACGTGGGTGCCTGATAGGAGAGAGGAGGAGGAGGAGGAGGATGAGGAGGAGGCACATCTCCAACTAGGCAGGATGCCCTCAGGGGGCCAGCGTAAGGGCAGCACAGCGACTGAATCACACCGCAGAGCTCCGCCTGTGCAGGGCGCTGCCTCTGCCCGTTATTCCAAAAGTTCTTTGGTGTGGGCCTTTTTTTGAGTCGAGTGCATCAGATCGCACCGCTGCTGTTTGCAACATATGTCTCAAGCGTATCTCGCGTGGCCAAAACATCAGCCGCTTGGGCACCACATGCTTGACCAGACATATGTTGTCCTGCCATGCAGCTCGTTGGCAAGCCCACCTTAAAGACCCACACCAAAGAACAAAGCGGACCTCTCCTTGCTCCGCATCAGCTGGGATCTCCAACCCCACTATACCTTCAGTCCTCTCTGAAACCTGCACTGAGAGGAATGAAGGTGTAGAATTAGGTGTGTCACAGCCAAGTACTTGCGGCCACTCTGCTAGCAGTACACTGACGTCCGATTCTAGCAGGCAAATTTCCCTGCCCCAGCTGCTGGACCGTCGAAAGAAGTTCACTCCCAGCCATCCACATGCCCAGCGGTTGAATGCTAGCTTGGCTAAATTGCTAGCACTTCAACTGCTGCCTTTTCAGTTGGTAGACTCGGCCCCCTTCCGTGAGTTTGTGCAATGTGCGGTTCCTCAGTGGCAGGTTCCCAAACGCCACTATTTCTCACGGAAGGCGATTCTGGCTCTCTACCGCCATGTGGAAGGCAATGTCCATGCCTCGCTGGACAGGGCGGTCAGCGGTAAGGTGCATATTACATTTACCGCTAACTCATGGTCCAGCAGGCATGGACAGGGACGTTACCTTTCTTTCACGTCCCATTGGGCCACTCTTTTGGCAGCTGGGAAGGATGTAGGACAAGGTGCAGTGGTGTTGGAGGTTGTTCCGCCGCCACGCCTCCAAAATGCTACTATTGGTGATTCTGACACACCTCTCTCCTCCACCCCCTCCTCTTCTTCTCCATGGCCACTTTCTGTGCTCTGTCCTCAGATACAGCGGTGCTCCGTAGGCGCTCAAGGGGCTACGCAAGTACGCAGGCAAAAAGATGCCATGCCGTGCTTGCGCTGGTGTGTTTGGGGGACAGGAGCCACACTGGGGCAGAGGTTCTGTCAACTCTGCAGGGCCAGGCCGAGAGGTGGTTGACGCCACGCCAGCTTAAGCCAGGAATGGTGGTTTGCGACAATGGCACCAACCTCCTCTCCGCCCTCCGACAGGGACAACTGACCCATGTGCCCTGTGTGGCTCACGTCCTTAACCTGGTGGTGCAGCGGTTCTTGGGCAGGTACCCGGGCTTACAGGATGTCCTGAGGCAGGCCAGGAAAGTCTGTGTGCAGTTCCGCAGATCATATAATGCCAGTGCTCGGCTGGCTGAGCTGCAAAAGGAGTTGAACCTGCCCAAGAACCGCCTTATATGTGACATGCCCACCAGGTGGAACTCAACCTTGGCCATGCTGCAGCGGCTGCACACGCAGCAGAGGGCCATCAATGAGTACCTGTGCGACTACGGCACCAGGACAGGGTCAGGGGAGCTCGGGTTTTTTTCACCACGCCAGTGGGGCATGATAAGGGATGCATGCACTGTCCTGGCACCATTTGAGGAGGCCACGAGGATGGTGAGCAGTGACAGTGCATGCATCAGTGACACTGTACCTCTTGTCCACTTGTTGGAGCATACGCTGCGTGGAATAATGGACAGGGCAATTGAGGCAGAACAGAGGCAGGAAGAGGAGGACTTCCTTGCCTCTCAAAGGCCCCCTTTACCCAGACAGTGTTCCTTCTGTCCCACCCATCACACAGGAAGAGGAGGAGGAGGAGGAGGATTGTGTCAGCATGGAGGTGGAGCATGGCACTCAGCATCAACAGCAGCAGTCTTTTAGGGATGATTTACAGTCCCAACAAACCCGTGGACTTGTACGTGGCTGGGAGGAGGTGGCTGCGGATCATGTCATCCTTAGTGACCCAGAGGACTCCGGACCGAATGCCTCAGCTAACCTACGCTGCATGGCCTCCCTGATCCTGCGAAGTCTGCGGAAGAATCCTCGTATTCTTCGGATCAAGGAGAGGGACCATTACTGGCTGGCCACTCTCCTTGATCCACGGTACAAGGGTAAGGTTGCGGACCTTATCTTGCCGTCGCAGAGGGAGCAGAGGATGAGACATCTCCGGGAGGCCTTGCAGAAAGGTCTGTGCAACGCGTTCCCAGAGACTGGGACGTTGCAATTTCCTGGTCCTGGACAACGAGTTGCTGAGGCTTCGGTCAGTAGCAGAAGTAGCGGTGGAGAAGGTGGCTGTCTGACCGATGCGTTCAGACAATTTTTTAGTCCGCAGTCCCAAGGTATGATCGGTTCCAGCAACCATTGCCAGCGTCTGATATACATGGTGCAGGAATATTTAGGGGCAAGGTCAGACTTGGACACCTTTCCCACCGAAAATCCTCTGGCTTACTGGGTGTTGAGGATGGATCACTGACCAGAGCTTGCACAGTATGCAATTGAGCTACTGGCCTGTCCTGCATCCAGCGTTCTTTCGGAACGCACATTCAGTGCTGCTGGAGGCTTTGTCACGGGTCACAGGGTGCGCCTGTCCACCGACTCGGTTGATCGACTGACCTTCATAAAGATGAACCAGTCTTGGATCACCACCAGCTACCAAGCACCTGAAGCTGACATAACAGAATAATTTATTTTCAAATGTCACATCCCTTCAAGACTGATGCTGATGCTGAGTGACTGTCCTGTTATGTTGACTGACTATCCTCCTCCTCCTCAATGATCCGATTCATGATGATAGCTTGGAAGAACATTTTTGTTTCTGGGTGCCGCCATCAGTGGCTAAGGCCCAATTTTTTAGCCCCTGTTTAACAGGGGCATGTAATTACAATTTTTCATGCAATGCTTTGCAGCAGGGCTCATTCCTGCACTCCAACTAGAGTATCTGGGAGAGGTTGCAGTGTCGTGGCATCAGCACCAGTGCCTAAGGCCCAATTTTTCCGCCCCTGTTTAACAGGGGCGTGTAATTACAATTTTTGATGCAATACTTTGCAACAGGGCTCATTACTGTGCTCCAAGTACAGTATTTGTGAGGGGTTGCAGTGTTGTGGCACCAGTGCCTAAGGCCCAATTTTTCAGCCCCTGTTCAACAGGGGCATGCAATTACAATTCTTGATCTAATAATTCACAGCAGGGCCCATTCATGCACCCACCAAGAGTAACTGTGAGGGCTTACAGTGTTGTGGCACCAGCACCACCACCAAAGGCCCAATTTTTCCTACCACTGTTCAACAATGGCATGTAATTACAATTCCTGATATAATAGTTCACAGCAGGGCGTTCCAGCGCCCTCCAAGAGTAACTGTGAGGGCTCACAGTATTGTGGCAACACCAACATGTAAGGGGCAAATTTCAGCAGAGTATATACGGCAGACCCCTACTTTCAAACATCCAACTTACAAAAGATTCCTACTTGCAAACGGAAGGAGACAACAGGAAGTGAGAGGAAATCTACCCCTAGGAAGGGAAATTCTCTCCTGTAAGAGTTAATATTGGAAAAATGTGTCTCCTCTCTACTGATGCTTTATCACCAATCCTTGTTTCAATAAAAACCCCACTTTTCAAAATCAGTTGTCATTGGGACGGAAAGTGAGGTGAAATGTTCTGAACAGGGGCACAGACAGCAAAAGAAAAGTTACAGGGGTGATAACCCTTCCCTATGTTTTCCAAAAAGCTTAAAAATATGTTTTTTGGCTGGAGCTACACTTAAACAATGTACCTGTTCAAAATTAAAAAACAGATTCTACTTAAGAACAAACCTACAGTCCCTGCTGTTCAGAGTATATAGGGCCTTTTTTTATTTTGTGTGCGGGGTTCCGCTTAATATCCATACAAGACCCAAAGGGGCTGGTAATGGGCTGGGGTGGGGGGGGGGGGGTGATGGGGTAGCTATGCCATTTTTCTCAAAGATTTTCATCCATATTACCGGGACCAGACATTACATTAAAGCCACAAGCAGTTTTAAATGGCTTTTTTTTGCTTTAGAAATGTCATTTTGTGCAGGGACAGTTCTAAACACGGGAAACACATGCCACTTCACAGGCATACTTTAGACACCCCCCAGGTACGATATTTAAAGGAATATTTGACTTTTTTTTCACTTTATGCATCATTAAAATGACTGCTCCCGAAAAACGGCCGTTTTTAAAACTTCGTTTTGCATTGATACATGTTCCCTGGGGCAGAACCCGGGTCCCCAAACCCTTTTTAGGACAATAACATGCATATTAGTCGTTATAATTAGCACTTTAGATTTCAAACGTTTGCGTCCATTGTATTTAATAGGGTTCTAACGTTCGCGCGAACTTTCGGTCCGTTCGAAGGTTCTGGTGCGAACCGAACGGGGGGGTGTTCGGCTCATCCCTAATCTCCAACCCCACTATACCTTCAGTCCTCTCTGAAACCTGCACTGAGAGGAATGAAGGTGTAGAATTAGGTGTGTCACAGCCAAGTACTTGCGGGCAATCTGCTATTGGTACACCGACGTCAGATTGTACCAGGCAAATTTCCCTGCCCCAGCTGCTGCACCGCCGAAAGAAGTTTGCTCCCAGCCATCCACATACCCTGCGGTTGAATGCTAGCTTGGCTAAATTGCTAGCACTTCAACTGCTGCCTTTTCAGTTGGTAGACTCTGCCCCCTTCCGTGAGTTTGTGGAATGTGCGGTTCCTCAGTGGCAGTTTCCCAAATGCCACTTTTTCTCACGGAAGGCGATTCCGGCTCTCTACCGGCATGTGGACGGAAATGTCTTGGCCTCGTTGGACAGGGCGGTCAGTGGTAAGGTGCATATTAACGCTTACTCATGGTCCAGCAGGCATGGACAGGGACATTACCTATCTTTCACGGCGCATTGGGTGACTCTGCTGGCAGCTGAGAAGGATGCAGGACAAGGTGCAGTAGTGTTGGAGGATGTTCCGCCACCACGCCTCCAAAATGCTACTATTGGTGATTCTGACACACCTCTCTCCTCCACCCCCTCCTCTTCTCCATGGCCACTTTCTGTGCTCTGTCCTCAGATACAGCGGTGCAACGTAGGCGTTCAAGGGGCTACGCAAGTACGCAGGCAAAAAGATGCCATGCGGTGCTTGAGCTGGTCTGCTTGGGGGACAGGAGCCACACTGGGGCAGAGATTCTGTCAGCTCTGCAGTTGCAGGCTCAGAGGTGGTTGACGCCACGCCAGCTTAAGCCAGGAATAGTGGTTTCCGACAATGGCATCAACCTCCTCTCCGCCCTCCGACAGGGACACCTGATCTATGTGCCCTGTTTGGCTCACATCCTTAACTTGGTGCTGCAGTGGTTCTTGGGCAGGTACCCGGGCTTACAGGAGGTCCTGAAGCAGGCCAGGAAACTCTGTGGGCATTTCCGCCGGTCATATAATGCCAGTGCTCAGCTGGCTGACCTGCAAAAGGAATACAACCTGCCCTAGAACCACCTAATCTGTGACATGCCCACCAGGTGGAACTCTGGCCAACTCTGGCCAACTTTGGCCATGCTGCAGCGGCTACACGTGCAGCAGAGGGCCATCAATGAGTATCTGTTGCAATATGGCACCAGGACAGGGTCAGGGGAGCTTGGATTTTTTTCCCCACACCAGTGGGCCATGATCAGGGATGCATGCACTGTCCTGGCACCATTTGAGGAGGCCACGAGGATGGTGAGCAGTGACAGTGCATGCATCAGTGACACTGTCCCTCTTGTCCACCTGTTGGAGCACACGCTGCGTGGAATAATGGACAGGGCACTTGAGGCAGAACAGAAGCAGGAAGAGGAGGACTTCCTTACCTCTCAAGGCCCCCTTTATCCAGACAGCGTTCCTGCTCGCCCGGCTATCACACAGGAAGAGGACGAGGAGGAGGAGGAAAATTGTGTCAGCATGGAGGTGGAGCATAGCACTCAGCATCAGCAGCAGTCTTCAGGGGATCAATTACAGTCCCAAGACACCCATGGACTTGTACGTGGCTGGGAGGAGGTGGCTGCAGATCATGTTGTCCTGAGTGACCCAGAGGACTGCGGACCAAATGCTTCAGCAAACCTACGCTGCATGGCCTCCCTGATCCTGCAAAGCCTGCGGAAGGATCCTCGTATTCGTGCGATCAAGGAGAGGGATCATTACTGGCTGGAAACCCTCCTTGATCCACGTTACAAGGGTAAGGTTGCGGACCTTATCTTGCCGTCGCAGAGGGAGCAGAGGATGAAGCATCTTCGGGAGGCCTTGCAGAAAGGTCTGTGCAACACGTTCCCAGAGACAGGGAGGTTACAAATTCCTGGTCCTGGACAATGTGTTGCTCAGGCTTCAGTCAAAGAAGGAGCGGTGGAGAAGGTGGCCGTCTGACCGATGCGTTCAGACAATTTTTTAGTCCGCAGCCCCAAGGTATGATCGGTTCCAGCAACCATCACCAGCGTCTGGCTTACATGGTGCAGGAATACCTAGGGGCAAGATCAGACTTGGACACCTTTCCCACCGAAAATCCTTTGGGTTACTGGGTCTTGAGGATGGATTACTGGCCAGAGCTTGCACAGTATGCAATTGAGCTACTGGCCTGTCCTGCATCCAGTGTTCTTTCGGAACGCACATTCAGTGCTGCTGGAGGCTTTGTCACGGATCACAGGGTGCGCCTGTCCACCGACTCGGTCGATCGACTGACCTTCATAAAAATAAATCAGTCTTGGATCACCACCAGCTACCAAGCACCTGATGCTGATTTAACCGAATATTTTTTTTTTAAATGTCAGATCCCTTCAAGACTGCCTATGCTGATGCTGAGTGACTATCCTGTAATGCTGAGAGACTATCCTCTTCCTCCTCAATCATGTTGATAGCTTGTAAGAACATTTTTGGTTCTGGGCACCGCCACCAATTTTTCTGCCCCTGTTTAACAGGGGCGTGTATTTACAATTTTTGATGCAATACTTTGCAGCAGGGCTCATTGCTGCGCTCCAACTACAGTATCTGTGAGGGGATGCAGTGTTGTGGCACCAGCACCAGTGCCTGAGGCCCAATTTTTCAGCCCCTGTTTAAGAGGGGCGTGTAAATAAAATTTTTGATGCAATACTTTGCAGCAGGGCTCATTCCTGCTCTCCTAATAGAGTATATGTGAGGGGTTGCAGTGTTGTGGCATCAGCACCAGTGCCTAAGACCCATTTTTTCTGCCCCTGTTTAAGAGGGGCGTTTAATTACAATTTTTGATGCAATACTTTGCAGCAGGGCTCATTGCTGCGCTCCAAGTACAGTATCTGTGTGGGGTTGCAGTGTTGTGGCACAAGTGCCTAAGGCCCAATTTTTCTGCCCCTGTTCAACAGGGTCATGTAATTACAATTCTTGATCTAATAATTCACAGCAGGGCCCGTTCCTGCACCCACCAAGAGTAACTGTGAGGGCTTACAGTGTTGTGGCAACACCACCACCACCAAAGGCCCAATTTTTCTGCCCCTGTTCAACAGGGGCATGTAATTACAATTCTTGATCTAATATTTCACAGCTGGGCCCATTCCTTCGCCCACCAAGAGTAACTGTGAGGACTTACAGTGTTGTGACACCAGCACCACCACCACCACCAAAGGCCCAATTTTGTGCAGGGACAGTTTTAAACACGTGCCACTTCACAGACATACTTTAGACACCCCCCAGGTACGATATTTAAAGGAATATTTCACTTTTTTTTCACTTTAAGCATCATTAAAATCACTGCTCCCGAAAAAACTGCAGTTTTTAAAACTTTTTTTTCTAAGTCATCTTCCAGGACGGCTTACAGAGAGATAGGCTCCTCCCACCTAGAACAGGAAACACATGATCCACATCATAAAAGTCTTACTCGTGCATTAGCCCCTCAGTATTTGTGTTTCCTCAGGCTAGACAGGCACTATCCAAGGGATGTTTGTTATTTTTTTTGGGCCTTCGTGCCAGGCGGCAGGGGCCCCCCCGACGTCCATACCCAGTCAACAGGGGTAGTTCCTCTGGGGTATGAGTCAGTTTGGGGCCACCCAGGAGACCCGAAACAGGGGTCATGGGTGATGGTATGGGACCCCACCTCCCAAGTCGGGTGTATCCTCAGCGAGGTTACCTGTGAGGGTGGAGGAGGTGATCCAGTGGGTCCAGCCGCGGCACAGCAGGGTATCCTCCTGGCGGAGGCTCGGGCAGCCGTAGAGCCGGTATCCTTCCCGGGCAGATGGATCTACAGAGGGGAGTCTCTAGCTCCAGGACAGCATGGAGCTGGGCACACAGCTAGTGTGTCACTTCCGGCGCAGAAAACAGGAAGTGACACGACAGGAAGTCCCGCGGAGGCCATCTTGGTACACCCATTTGGAAGCCTAGTTGAAAATAACAGGCGTGCTGTGCCGTGGGGCGGCGTCGGATCCACAGCGCCACTCCGGACCTCCACTCCTCTCATATTTAAGGGACCCGGACCTAAAGATGGCGCCGCGCAACATGGAAGGACCCAGAGACGCAGATCTGGAGGCGCCATCGGTCGCATCGGGCCCTAAGGTAAGAAAATAAGGGGCAGACCGCTTCTTTCCTTTTCTTACCCTCCTGTGGGGGCGGCACAGGGGGGAGTCTGTTTATTCCAGAGACCGTTTGTTTCTCCTATGCTGATGGTGGCAGACGTCACATATTCTAGCATAGGCTCTGGTGGTGGGTACTTCTCATAATTCTTAGACTAGAATAAGAGAGTCCACGTGGTGTTTTTGGTTTGGGTGTTTACTTCAGTGTAAGTAATATGCAGGCGCTTGTCATTTACTGTATTACAGGACAGGACCCACGAGCCCAGAGATAAAACAGAAACACCTAGAAAAAGATGCCCAATATGTACCAGGAAGATGCAAATTGGGTGGAAAAAGAATGCTTGTCAGGACTGCATAGACAGACTTATTAAGGGAGAAACAGGCCCTGTTCTCAAAGGCTTTATGGACTCATTAAAGTCAGGGATGAAACAGACGTTTCAGTCCTTTAAGCCCACACAGCAAGAGACACTTGCTGAACCCAGCCCAGGTACTTCAGGCACCAGTACTACCGTGAGGCCAGAAGTTAGGGCCCAGGTACGGGCAGTCCACCAGCATCGAGTCCTGGAGGACAGGGAGGACAACTCAGGCTCAGCCTCAGACCCTGAGGAGATAGACCCGAGCGAGGAAGGGCCAGAAAAGATGCAAAAATTCCTTTTTCCTTCAGAGGAGACAGAGGAGCTCCTGAAAGCAATCTACGACACCCTGGAACTGGAGTCCCCAGAGAACCAGGAGTTGTCAGTGCATGACCTCCTATATGAAAGCCTTCAGCCTAGACAGGGCAGAACCTTTCCGGTGCATGGATCCTTAAGGGAGACCATACTTCATGAATGGAGGAAGCCGGAGAAAGCAGTATTCTTCCCTAAAAATTTTAAAGAGAAGGTTCCCCTTTAAGGAGGAGGATACAAAGCTGTGGGATAGATGTCCCAGACTGGACGCTTCCATAGCCAAGGTCTCTAGAGCTTCAGAACTTTCCTTTGAGGATACAGGTATCCTGAAGGACCCAATGGACAGGAAGGCGGAGGGCTATTTAAAAAAGGCGTGGGAAGCTTGCTCCGCCAACTTTAGACCCGCACTAGCCACCACATGCGTGGCACGTACACTTGACTTATGGCTTAAACAGCTCTGCACTCTTCTGGAGTCAGACACTCCTAGGGAAGAGATTCTGGATGCTTTACCCACGCTAAGTAAGGCAGTGGCCTATATAGCGGATGCATCCACGGAGTCGGTCTCATTCTCGGCCAGATCCACAGCCTTGGTTAATGAAGCCAGGAGGGCTATCTGGCTGAAGACCTGGGGAGGAGACTCTGTCTCAAAGACAAGACTCTGTTCCCTCCCGTTTGATGGAGATCTGCTCTTTGGAAAGGAGCTGGAATCCGTCCTAGAGAGGTCGGCCGATAAAAAGAAAGGGTTCCCTTTTCCCAAGAGGCAACAACAACAACAACAAAAGAGGAGTTTTCGTCCCTTTCAGGTGTCAAGTGAAAGGAACTCTCACCGGGGGGATAGGAGACGGAATAACAGAGCCCAAGACCAGAAAGGGGGTTGGCAATACAGGAGGGGAAGGGGCAGAGGAGGTTTCCTCTTTAGACCCTCCCAGCCTAAGAACACTTCCCAGTGACTCAGTCGGGCCTGTGGGGGGGAGATTGGGGTCATTCCTTCCACAGTGGCAGACCATCTCCAGCAGCCGTTTTATCCTAGATCTGATCGCATCAGGGTACAGGATAGAACTTTTAGGCTGCCCCCCTCAAAAAATTTTCATAACAAGTCTCCCAAGAGACGCGGAAAAAGCCACAGCTATGTCTTCCCTCCTGCAGAGTATGCTAGAAGAGAAGGTGATAAGCTTCATCCCCCAATCTCTATGGAAAGAGGGATTCTACTCTCAAGTTTTTCTGATAAAGAAATCATCAGGAAAATTTCGACTGATTCTAAATCTGAGACAAGTAAACATGTACGTGAAGTACAGACGTTTCAAGATGGAATCAATCTACTCCACCAGAGAGCTGTTAACCCCTGGGGTCTTCATGGTCTCATTGGACCTAAGGGACGCCTATCTTCACGTCCCTATTCGAGAGGAGTCCCAACAATTTCTCAGATTTGCAGTAAGAAAAGGGTTCAGAACCCTCTATTTTCAATTCAATGCTCTGCCCTTCGGACTAGCGTCAGCTCCACGCATTTTTACGAAGATACTGGCAAAAGCACTAGGGACTCTGAGATCAGAGGGAATTCAGATTATCCCCTATCTGGACGACCTACTGATTTTTGCAGACTCAGCAGACGGAACCTGAGCAGAACTACCAGACACCTTCAGCAACTAGGGTGGCTGGTAAATCAGGAGAAGTCACAATTAGTACCTACTCAGAGCATTGTATACCTAGGATACCTGATAGACTCAAGGAAGTCCAAGATATTCCTGACAAAGGAAAAGGTAGAGACAATTTTGACAGAGGTGAGGAACCTCTGCACTTGTTCAAGGACCTCAATTCAGAGTATAATGAGGGTCCTTGGGTTAATGACAGCGGCCATCCTAGGAGTCCAGTGGGCTCAGTTCCATACTCGAGCGCTTCAGGCGTTCATGCTTTCTCTCTGGGATGGACAAACAAATTCACTTCAGGGACAGACGGAAATTCCGCAGGAAGTAAAGCTCTCAATAGAATGGTGGTGGATCCCTGCAAACCTCTCGGCTGGCCGACTCTGGTCCCAACACTGTCCTCTGGCAGTCACCACGGACGCCAGCGGGCAGGGCTGGGGGGCCCATTCAGGCACTCTGATAGCCCAGGGGCTCTGGAACCGGCAGGAAGCCGGCCTCTCCTCCAATACGAGGGAGATGAAGGCAGTTCTAAAGGCCCTAGTAGCCTTTTGCCCATCCCTAAGGGGAAGACATGTGCAGGTCCTTTCGGACAACATTACCACGGTTTGTTACCTCAACAAGCAAGGGGGTACGAGAGTCCCGGGTCTGATGAGGATAGCAAGAGAGATCCTTCAATGGGCAGAAGAAAACCTGTTATCCCTATCTTCCATTCACCTAAAAGGGGAATTAAATTCTCTGGCAGATGACCTAAGCAGAGAGACGCTGTCTTCGACAGAATGGTGCTTGAATCGAACAGTGTTCGAAGAAATAGTGCAGAAGTGGGGAGACCCACAGATAGACCTTTTTGCTACAAGACACAACAGGCAGGTGAAACAGTTCTATTCCCTACAGAGAGATCTTCTCAGTCGGGGCCTAGATGCCCTATCCCAGTCTTGGGAGGCAGATCTGGTGTACGCATTTCCACCGTTTGCCCTCATTCCGAGGATTATCCGGAAGATAAGAGGGTCCAACACAAGGGTCATCCTGATCGCGCCATTTTGGCCGAGGAGGTCTTGGTTCTCAGGTCTTCTAAGACTCAGCATTGCAGAACCTTGGAGACTACCTTACAGGTCGGACCTCTTATACCAGGGAGAAGCGAATCATCCAGAACTGAGCTCTCTTTCTCTGACGGCTTGGCTTCTGAAAGGGAGCTGTTAGAGCTGAGAGGGTTATCGGCCAAGGTAATCGATACCATTCTTAGCAGCCGAAAGCCGTCCACTAACACAATTTATAATAAAATTTGGAAGAGATTTGGGGACTGGCGCAGGCTCAACAACAGAGTTTCAGGTGCCATGGTCCCGGCGGTTCTAGATTTCCTCCAAGCCGGAGCAGATCTAAACCTTGCAGTTAGTACTCTTAAGGTTCAGGTGGCCGCCCTGTCCAACTTTTTAAATCAAAGACTGTCAGAAGAACCACTGATCAAAAGATTTCTTGTGTCCATCAGCCGGAAACGAGTCCCCAAAGCAAGGAGGTTCCCTCCCTGGGACTTATCAACAGTATTACAGGGTCTCGGTAGGGCACCATTTGAACCTATAGATGAACTACCCATAAAACTGTTAACCCTGAAGACAGTAGTTTTGGTGGCCCTAGTCTCGGCTAGGAGAGTCAGTGAGATCCAGGCACTTTCAGTGATCGAGCCTTTCTGCACCATTTTACAAGACAAAATTATCCTCTCGCTGGACCCAGCTTTTCTCCCCAAGGTATCGTCTAACTTCCATAGGTCAGAAGAAATCGTGATACCATCATTCTGCGGAAATCCAAAGAATGATAAGGAAGCAGAATTTAATAAAATAGACCTCAGGAGATGCCTGATTGCCTACATAGAGCACACCAAGGAGTGGCGACGCTCCACCAGCTTGTTTGTTTTATTCGCAGGTCCTAACAAGGGGAAAGAGGCATCCAAAGGTACCATCGCCAGGTGGATGAAGACGGCCATTGCGGAGGCATACAAGGCAGTCTCCCGCACACCTCCATTAGGTATAAATGCTCACTCCACAAGAGCGGTTTCTACTTCTTGGGCTGAAAGGGCAGGAGCATCTCCCCTCCAGATCTGCAAGGCCGCAACCTGGTCCAGTTTCCAGACTTTTGTGAAGCATTACAGACTGGACCTGCTTGCCAGCCAGGACCAGTCTTTCGGCAGGAAAGTGCTGCAGGCTGTGGTCCCGCCCTGATCAGGTAGTACTATATTGTCCTCTCTGTAAGCCGTCCTGGAAGATGACTTGGAAAAACAGTGTTATTACCTGTTAACTACTTTTTCCAGGACGGCGTCAGTTCCCTCCCTTTTTATAAGGTGAGTAGCAATGTAAAGCATATATAAGGATAGAGCTACGCTGATCCAGGTTTAATGATTCTGAGGCCTTCGGTTATTTGTTAAATACTGAGGGGCTAATGCATGAGTAAGACTTTTATGATGTGGATCATGTGTTTCCTGTTCTAGGTGGGAGGAGCCTATCTCTCTGTAAGCCGTCCTGGAAGATTCCTGGAAAAAGTAGTTAACAGGTAATAACACTGTTTTTGCATTGATACATGTCCCCTTGGGCAGGACCCGGGTCCCCAAACCCTTTTTAGGACAATAACTATTATAATTAGCCTTTATAATTAGCACTTTTGATTTCAAACGTTTGAGTCCATTGATTTTAACAGGGTTCTAAAGTTTGCGTGAACTTTCGGTCCGTTCGCAGGTTCTGGTGCGAACCGAACCGGGGGGTGTTCGGCTCATCCCTAGTGACATGGAGAAAGCTGTTCTCAGAAGCCCCGACTGAACTTGATTTGAAGTGTTTTATGTGTAGCGGGGTCTCCTTTAAGACTCCCAGGACTACCTTACCCAGAACCCCTTTCGGCAATGTTTCCACCCCAGAGACTCATGGGAGGGGTTATAAAAGGAGGAGGCGAGGCTGGGCTCGGCCTCTTTGGGACACGAGACTTCAAGGGAGAGATCTTCCTGTGCGGATCCACCGTGGTGCAAGGCCTGAAGCCTGGGGCCTTGCGCTGTTACCCAAAGAGCCTTCCACCCCATCGCGAGCCTGGGTGGCATCTGACTCGGTTTTCTTCAACCGCTGCTGAGCCGGAGACCAGACTGCTGCAGAGCTGTGTGAGGAGACACAGCAGGTGGAAGTTCCCGGACTGGGATCACGTCCGGAGGGGTGAGCGAGCACTTGCTCAATCCACGAATACTTTATATCATTGTTAGGCCTACAGACTGCCGTGGCCCACCAGTTCCTATTTGAGTTCTTTTCCCCATTTGAGATCCAAAGCAGAACTGAGTTGAATGGATCTTTAGTGGAGTGTACTGTGTTGGCATTTTTACCCCCCCCCCTGGATTACAAATGTGTTCCTGAAATGTGCACCACCGTTTAAAGACTTGCATGCAAAGAATTTTACCCTTCCTAGAGACTGAGTTATATGGTCAGACCTGGCCATCTAGGTAGTTTATTTAGTTGCTGCGCCATAGGGCGCATAGTGAAGTACTGTTACACGTGGCGCGTGTGCGCCATACCTTAATGGTTGTAGTGTGACTATTGCTGCAGGGCTCTGCAGATAGATTCTTATGATCTGTTATCACTATTGATTTCCATTGCCATAGAAAGTAAATTCGTTATTCTCTTATCACTGTCTTGGTGTTTGCATTTAATCATAGAGCATAAGATATACACATATTACCCTAGACTAACTGTGCCAGTAGGGGGTCGAGTAAATTGCCGGGGGTTGGCGGAGCTGTCTTCAGGGCCCAAACTAAATCTGCGGCCCTCTTAACTGAAGGTATCGCTACACGTGGGGGTTCTCGTCCGGGATCCTGATACAGCAGGTGAACACCAGAAGTGCCGGCATGGACCCACAAGCAGTAGAAGAGTGGTGCAAAGCCTCTAGGGCAGAGCCAAACAACTCGATAGTCATCAGCCTCCCTGGGGAGGAATGGTCGACTGAGATGGTAGAGGAGTTAATGAAGTCAGTCCCCAGATCACACACCGTGGGTGATGGATATAAAGTCAGACCCAGACACTTCATATCAGTATGCACTAGTGGAGTACGGGGACGGGATGCCAGAGGCTTGCAAGCGCAAGTGTGTGCGGACGCCAGACAACAGAACCTATAGGTTGGCGCATGCAGTAACTGTAAAGAAGGAACCATCACCGATGGGATCACCGCAAGCTGCGGCCCGTACCTCACCAGAAAGAGGAGACGGGGTGACGCCCCCGGTGGCACCCGCACCTGCCACTGCTATATCACCAGAATTGATAAAGGCAATAGGGGATCTGCTAATCAAATGTCAGAAGACAAGCACGGTGCATGTAGAGACTAGCTACCGGAGACTGAAGACATTCTCAGGGAAGCTCCCTGTCCCTGCAGGGGAAGAAGATTTTGATACCTGGGTGGAGCAGGCATTACAAGCAGTAGAGGCATGGGAGGTGCCTGAAGCGCAGAACAGGCAACGAGTGATAGAAAGCCTCAAAGGCGCAGCAGCAGAAGCAGTGAAAAGTTTTCGGTTTGGGAATGCAGACTGCACGGCTCAAGACTGTCTAGCTATGCTACAGGAAGAGTTTGGTCAATTGGAAAAGGTGACAGAGATGGTCTACCAATTTGAACATACTTTCCAACAGCCGAGGGAGAAACTTTCAGAGTATGTTAGGAGACTGAACAAGTTGCTGTGCAAGATTGTGTTGAAGGGAATGAAGCCCCAAGATACAGATGCGGCAAGAATGAAGCAAGTCTTAAAGGGAGCGTTGCGCTCGGATCCAGTCTGGCTGCACCTGAAAACCTCGGGAGGAGGAACGTTACTGACTTATGCTGATTTGATAAAAATCATCAGAGATGAGGCGCTACAACAGGACCAGCAAATGATTAAGACAAATGTTGTCCCCGCACAGGTGCTAGTCAACCCAGTGATGACCCCTGAAAGAGACTCAGAGGTAGACACTTTAAAATCACAAATGTCCAAGGTGTTAGAGATGTTGACCTCTCTGATAGCAAAAGACCCAGAGGGTCCCAGGAGAGAAGTACCAAGGAAGGAACTATTCCCAATTGCCTCAGCACCCGCATCTTTACAAGAATGGGGAGATATAGTCTGCTTTAACTGTGGAGGAATTGGCCATATTGCAGCTACATGTTCCAGTCCCAAGAAGAAGAAAACGGACAACCGCAAGCCGGCGGGAAACTTCAGAGGGCCCCGGTGAAGGAGTCAACCGGGTGCCCATCACCTTCAGTGAGCTCCAAGCTGAATGCGAAGCAGAAGAAAAGAGGAGATAAAACACCTCAGAGGAAACACAACATTCCTCAACAGAGATACACCCCAGAGAAAGGGGGAAAGACCCCTCAGAAGAGACACAGCACTCCCCAGAGGGGGTGCACACCTAAGAAAAATAATAGTATCCCTCAGCGGGTCTGTACGCCCATTGAAAGGAGGGAAATCAATGCATACCAGGCTCAAGGAAGATTAAAGTCCAAAGGGAGTTGGACGAGAGAGAGTCCCAAGGGAAAGGGCCAGAAGAAGGCGACCCCTGCCAGGCCATATCCGGAGAAGCTGGTAGGCCCATCTCCTATAGTGCCCATTCAAGTGGAAGGAGTCTACACCAGAGCCATCTTGGATACTGGGGCACAAGTGACCCTATTATACCAGGATTTCTACGATAAGCACTTGAGTCACCTGCCCATCCAGAAGATAGAGGAACAGGAAATATGTGGGATTGGAACCCAGAATTTCCCCTACGATGGCTATCTGCCCGTCAAGATGACTTTTGACCCATCCGTGGCTGTGAAGGCCGAAGTGTTTGACACCCTGGCGGTTGTGTGCCCTCGACCGCCAGGAGCCAACAAGAGTTCCCTTATAATAGGGACAAACACGGACCTGGTCCGAAGACTCCTGACCCCTCTAGTGAAAGAGAAGGGGCAAGCGACCACCAAGATCCACCCCATGCTGAAGACGGCCTACCAACGGCTGGTCCTAGAGCAGAAGACCCCTGGAGAGGGGATAGGGAAGGTGTGGAGACTTGGAAGAGAAGGGGTAGTGTTGCAGCCCGGCGAAGTAACCTGTCTCAGAGCCACTGTGAAGCTTACTTGGGAGCAGCCTGGACCCTTTGTCATGCTGGAATCCGACCCAAGGGAAGAGTCCCCCGGTCTGGAAGTGATACCGGAAGTGATTCCACTGAAGGCTCTGAAGAAGGCCCATTGTAGAGTTATGGTGAGTGTTAGGAACACTACAGGTGGCCCCATGGAAATCCCAGCCAGGATGCTGCTGGGCCAGGTGAGCCCTGCTGCCCCAGTTACCCTGTCAGAAGTCAAGGGGGCGGGTGAAGGAGGAGATGTTTGGGAGAAGCTGTCCATGGAAAACCCGAATCTGCCCAGGGCTTGGAAAGAGAGAGCCAAGGCCCAGTTGGCCAGATGGGAGAAGATCTTCTCCAAAGATGAGTTCGATGTGGGGTGTGCAAGGAGTGCCACCCATCGGATCCGCCTCCAAGAAGACAAGCCCTTCAGAGAGAGGGTCAGGCGGGTCCCACTAGCAGATCTGGAGGATCTAAGGGAACAACTTGCAGAACTCAAGAGGACTGGTGTGATCCGGGAGTCTAGAAGCCCCTATGCCTCCCCGATAGTGGTGGTTAGGAAGAAGAATGGGTCATTGGGGCTCTGTATAGACTACAGGACTCTCAACAGGAGAACCATACCCGACCAGTACACCACTCCTAGGATAGAGGACACTTTACAGAGTTTGTCTGGAGCCAAGTGGTTCAGCGTTATGGATCTCAAGAGTGGATACTATCAGATCCCTATGCATTCAGAAGACAAGGAGAAGACAGCCTTAATAACCCCAGTGGGGTTCTTTGAGTTTGATCGAATGCCCCAGGGACTGTCTGGAGCTCCTGCTACCTTCCAACGTCTCATGGAGAAGACTGTAGGAGACATGAACCTTATTGAAGTCCTTGTATACCTGGACGATGTCATTGTCTTTGGTAGAACCTTGGAGGAACACGAGGAGAGGCTGGAAAAAGTGTTGAGAAGACTCAGTGAGGAGGGACTCAAGCTTTCGCCTGAGAAGTGTCGGTTCTACCAGTCTTCTGTGAACTATCTGGGGCACATAGTGTCTGAAGAAGGGGTGGCCACAGACCCTGAGAAATTGGAGGCAGTTACCTCCTGGCCACGACCCACCACAGTAACAGAACTCAGATCCTTCTTAGGGTTCTGCTCCTATTACAGGAGGTTGTGGAAGGATTCGCCAGAATTGCTAGGCCATTGAATGAACTACTCAAGACCGAGGGGGAAGAGAACGACTCAGGGCCCAGGAAGCCGGGAGAGTCAGTCAGAGATCAGTGGAACCAAAAGTGTGAAGAAGCCTTCCAGGCGTTGAAGAAGAGCCTAACCACTGCCCCAGTCTTGGCCTACGCAGACCCGACCAAACCCTATGAACTACACGTAGATGCTAGTCATGATGGCCTGGGAGGAGTACTTTACCAAGAACACGAAGGACAACTGCGGCCTGTTGCCTACATGAGCAGGAGCCTGACCCCCTCCGAGAAGAACTACCCAACTCACAAGTTGGAGTTCCTGGCCCTTAAGTGGGCGGTAGTAGACAAGCCCAAAGACTACCTGTATGGGGCGGAGTTCACTGTGAAGACCGACAACAACCCCCTTGCCTACCTTTTCACTACAGCAAGGCTGGACGCCACTGGACACAGGTGGCTGGCCGCATTGTCTGGATTCAATTTCAGCCTAAAGTACAGGCCAGGGACTGTAAATCGAGATGCAGACGCTCTGTCCAGGAGATCTCATGGCCCCACCAGTGACATGGAAGACTGAACTCAAGTGGCACCTGACGGGGTGTGGTCCCTTTGTCAAGGGGCTGAATTGCAAGCCAGAGGAGGCTCAAGGGTGAAGAGATAGGAGTTACCATGGTAGGAGTCCCCAAACAATACTGTGGAGTAACTCAACTGGAGGAAGACCATCTGCCAAAGTTGTCCAAGAAGGAACTAAGATGCGACCAATTAGAAGACCCCATGGGGAAATTGGTTCTGGAAGCCCTGGAGAATCAGGATCCAAACAGACTCCTGAGTCACTCCTCAAAGGAAGCTCGCCTGTTGAGGAAGGAGTGGGACAGGTTACAGGTGCATCAGGGAGTGTTCTACCGAAGGGGCCCCTCTGATGACCTGGAAGATAAATGGCAATTGTTTCTTCCGGAAAAACATCGAGAGACTGTTCTGATTGCCCTACATGACAATCACGGCCACCTAGGGGCGGAAAGGACCTTTTAACTTGTCAGAAGTCGGTTCTATTGGCCCTGCATGGGGGCAGAAGTGGAAGAGTACTGCCATTCATGTGCACGCTGCATCCAGAGGAAGACTTTACCCCATCAAGCTGCCCCAATGGGCCATCTACAAAGTCAAGGCCCAATGGATCTGGTATGCATTGATTTCCACCTGAGTGGACTAGGAAATGTTCTGGTGATAACCGATCATTTCACCCGGTATGCCCAAGCTTTCCCAACCAAAGACCAGAAGGCTTCCACAGTAGCCAAGGTACTTATGGAGAAGTATTTTGTCCATTATGGGCTGCCCCAGCGACTTCATTCAGATCAAGGAAGGGACTTTTTTTTTTTTTCAAATATAATTTTTATTGAGTTTTCCAAAAAGAAAGAGAAAAAAGAAAAAAAAAAAGACATGGGCTGAGCCCACCAAGACATAAAGGTAGCTCATGCCAGTGGAGGACGCAGCCTCCTAATTACATAACACAGGAATACCAATACATTACACAGTGAGCCATATATATCCTGAAGCTCCCGTTAACAACTCCTAGTCTCATAGCTACTTTTAACATAACAAAAAGGGAGGGAGCAGCAAAAGGAAAAAAAAAGGAAAGAAAAGAAGGACGGCGTTAAGTCGAAGACACATATCTGTTTCAGGATCAGATAAATCTCACAGCCCCCAACAATGTGTTAAATATTTTAAATCTCGAGGAGATCTTTTCCCTCATCCGAATGTAAAAACAAATTCTAACTAGCCCATGTTGCTTTATAAGTTCCCTGTCTATCCTGTGCGGTCATTATTAGATCCTCCATTTTATTTATGTTTTCCACCTTCAGCAGCCACATCGCCACTGAAGGTGGATTTTGGGCCTTCCACATCATAGGGATGCAAGCTTTAGCAGCATTAATCAAATGCCTTAACAGAGATTTTTTATATACCCGGATAGGCAGGGTCGACACATGTAATAGAAAAAACGTTGGATCATTTGGGATCGGGAAGTCAGTAAATCGTTGCGATATATTGCGCACCGGCGTCCAGAAGTCGATCAATTTAGGGCAGGACCAAAATATGTGTAACATCGTACCCCTATCCCCGCCGCAGCGCCAGCAATGTTCTGGTATATCTGGGAAAATCATATGCAGGCGGGCCGGTGTCAGGTACCACCTTGTCAACATTTTATAGTTGGTTTCCTGTATTTTTGTACATATCGAGGACTTATAGGAGAGACTGACCATATTCTGTTTTTGGGTCGAGGAAAACTTACAATCTAGATCAGTTTCCCACCTCGCAAAACAGGGCAAATCGAGTTGTTTTTCTGGCGTGTTTAAGAGAGCGTACATTTTAGATAAAGTCTGTGGTAGCGGATCTATGCCTGAACAATATTCCTCAAATTTGTTCAAGGGTCTAGTATAGCTTCGGGGGTTTGGGATGGTCAAGAGAAAGTGCTGCAGCTGTACCGCATTCCAAAACTCTAGTCCAAAAGGGCCTGCAGTATCCATCAGTTCCTGAATAGTCGACCATCTATCGCTAGTCACAAACTGGGAAGCGGTCATAAGACCAGAAGTCCTTAATTGCTTAAATTGCGTAGGTGAGAGCCCCGGGGAAAATCTAGGATTACCTAAGATCGGGGTCAAGGGCGATGTCATGGTTGTTAAAGAGGGTTTTAAGATAGCACGGGCGCTCTGTCGCAGGGTATTACCTATCAGTGGATGTGATTTCAGTTCAGTGGGTAAAGAATCTTCACACCACAACGCGGTCCATAAAGGGATATCAGTTTGGTGTTGTTCTATTTGTGCCCACAGTTTGGACTCATAATGTCACCCCCAATTGATCACCCTGCCCAAGTGAACCGCCTGGTAGTATCTCCTGACGTCTGGTAATGCCAGACCTCCACATTGTTTTGGCATCGAGAGCTGGGTGTGGGAGATTCAAGGTTTTTTATGGGCCCAAACAAAACAAATAAAAAGAGCTTGGGCTTGTTTGAAATATACAGGGGGTATCCTAATCGGGAGGGCCTGAAGGAGGTATAGAAATTTAGGCAAAACAATCATCTTTAGCAAATTACACCTCCCAAACCATGAATGTAGTCCCTTGTTCCACATCTCTAACTGCACCCTAGTTTTAGCAAGTAAGGGGGGGAAATTACTCTCATATATACGAGAAAGATCAGACGGAATACTAGTCCCCAAATAATTCAATGCGGATGTCGTCCATTTAAACTGGAAGTTTGTGCCCATATTTAGTGAAGCCTGTGATGTCAATGTCACTCCCATCGCTTCTGACTTCGAGAAGTTGATTTTAAAGTTAGACACTGCCCCATATCTCTCAAACTCCTTGAGAAGGTTTGGCAGAGAAACTACCGGGTTGGTCAGGGAAAACAGTAAGTCATCAGCATACGCTGAAATCTTACATTGCATCTGGCCTACCCTTATCTCTTGTATGTCCGGGTTCAGTCTAATTGTAGCTAAAAAAGGTTCCAGGGAAAGGGCAAACAAAAGAGGGGACAGCGGGCATCCCTGTCTTGTACCGTTTTGTATTGGGAAGGGGTCCGATAGGACCCCATTCACCTTTACCTGGGCTGTCGGATTAGAGTATATTCCGGCTATTCGGTTGAGCATCACCTCCCCCAGTCCAATGTGTCTGAGCACCGCGAACATAAATGACCATTCCACCCGATCAAAAGCCTTTTCGGCATCTGTGTTTAAGAATATACTTGGGGTGTTTGTAGAGCGTGCGACATGGAGTAGATTTAGTACCTTAATGGTACTATCTCTCGCCTCTCTAGATGGTATAAAGCCCACTTGATCCAGGTGGATGAGTTGCTTAAGGTGGTGTGCCAACCGAGTAGCCAGAATAGTCGTGTACAGCTTGAGGTCCACATTCAAAAGCGATATGGGCCGATAGCTGCCACAGGCCATCGGGTCTTTTCCTTCCTTATGGATCACTGAAATGTGGGCTCCCAGAGTCTCTCTAGCAAATGTTCCCCCTGCGCCTACCGTGTTATACAATGTTAGCATACGAGTGCCCAATGTTGGTAGCAGTGTCCTGTAATATTGTAGTGTAAGGCCGTCTGGGCCTGGGGCTTTCCCTGGTTTCATATGTCTAACTGCCAGCTCAAGTTCCGTTAAGGTGATAGGGGAGTCTAGATCTATTTGTATCTTCTGTGATAGCGAGGGCATCTGAGAGGCTGTGATATAATCCTCTAGGTCTGCTCCGCTCGTTGTCAGTCCCGCCAAATTGTATAGGCGAGAGTAAAAGTCTTTAAATGCTTGAGTGACTTGTGCCGGTAAGACTACCTTTTGACCACTACTCGTATTAATATGGGGAATATATGTAGTCAGTTTATGTTCTCTAACCGCTTTTGCTAACATTTTTCCGCACTTGTCTCCCGACTCATAGCTCACTCTACGACAGAACTGTAAAGCCGCCTTGGCCTTATACCGAAGCAAATCCGTAATCTGTGTCCTAATTGACGTTAGTTCGGCCTTTGAGAATTGCGTAGGGGTATGTTTATGTCTAGCTTCAGTCTCTGACAGTTTCTGTAACCAACCAAGAAGTTGTTCATTCTGCTCCCGCTTAATTCGTGCCCCGTGTTTAATCAGAATTCCCCTGATCACCGGTTTATGGGCTTCCCATAAAATGCCCGGGTCACAGTCTGGTTGATTATTCTCCCGAAAGTATAACTTCAGCGTTTCATTCACTTCAGTCAGTACCTCCGGAGCTTGTAAAAGGCTCTCGTTGAGGCGCCAGAAGCGGTGTCGCGGCGTGACTATTGAGTCTATAGGTCAACAATATCGGCGCATGGTCCGACCATGTCCTATCTCCAATCGACGTCTTACTTACCGCATGCAACTGGGTATGTGGGATTAGGAAATAGTCTATCCGAGTATATACCTGGTGCATCGGGGAATAATACGAATAGTCACGTTCCCCTGAATGTTGCAGGCACCAGGCATCTATTAATTGGGCTCTATGAAGCGTCTTAGCTATCCTTTTAAGTTGGCTCGGTGGGATTGACGATTTGCCGGTCGAGGTATCCACCGAGGGAATTAGTGGGACATTGAAGTCTCCGCCAAAAATCAGTTGTCCCTTTCTAAATTCTTGCAATTTCTCTAGTGTGTCTCTCAAGAAGGTAGCTTGTAATTCATTAGGAGTATATATCGTGGCTAATGTCACCTGTTTATCCCAGATCAGCCCTTTGAGGAAAACATAGCGCCCTGTCTGATCTATAATAGAACTCTGGCATTTCCAAGGTATTTTACTGGAAAGTAGCACCGAAACCCCTCTTGATTTACCTGTCGGGTTGGTAGAATGGTAAGCAGTGGGGTAAAATCTATTTCTCAAATAAGGGAGCTTATCGTATTTGAAGTGTGGTTCCTGAATAAAGGCGATGTCAGTATTGTATCTTTTCATATCATTAAGGAGCATGCGTCTCTTCTCAGGAGTATTTAAGCCCCTCGCATTAAGTGACATCACCTGAACGCCGTCCATCTTTACCCTTAATTATAATAGAAAAGGCAAAAAAAAAAAGGGGGGTGGGGGAAGGGAGACCCCCCTATCTACTATACTTAGCTATATGCTAAAAAACAAACGCTCACCGATTATCGGTATCTGAGCGTCTACCTATTTAGGTGCGTGTGCCTGGATTGGCCGACAGAGAAAAAGGAATTTAAAAAAAGAAAAAAGAAGGTCCAAGATACGAGCTCCAAAGTCCTCCGCATTCCCTGGATTATTTAATGACTAACAATCCTTCCAAGAGAGCCGGGAGAGTAGATTAAAAAAAAAATGAAGAGAGAAGAGAAAGGAGAAGGCAACAGGGAATGAATAAATTTCTATCGCCCCAAGGTTCGGGGGGGGGGGGGGGCCAGGAGGGCAGAAAGGGCGGGCCCGGGAACATGGGTATATAATAATCATGTCTTTCGTATTAGATATTGTGACAGCAGGAAGGTAAAGTCACCTGGTTGCATCCAGGGGGGTAGATATATTTCGCCCAGATTCAGGCTTTACGCCGACTTATACAACTAGGTGGAGAGTTGTATAAGCCCAGCTGAGGCTAGTGGGCTCATGGATGACTCATACCTCTAGGGAGAGTGTGGGGCGTCGTGTAGACAGGGAGTTGATGAGACCAGCTGAAGCTTGTCAGCTCATTTAGGCCTCTATAAGAACTCCCAGATTCATTAGGTGTTTGCTCATGCCTGGACCCAGACCTGTGTGGACTGTCTAGGGAGAGTGAACCCCTGTGCGGTGAGACAAAGCCTGTGTGGCTATTTGCTTGGACATTTAAAACCAGGGACTAGGACAGCACTAGGCTGATCCCAGTTGTTAGTTAGGAAACCTGTATGTTTAGTCAGAGGTCAAGTTGACCAGGATTTATTTTGTTTATGTTTCTTTTGCTTTGCTGTGTTTTGTCACTGTAAATAGAAAATAAACCGCACCTTTTTGATTTTGAAAACCACAACCTCCGTTTGCTGGGCCTGTTTTTGTGTGGGGAGCCCATCCCGGGGGTCACACACACCCGCTGCCGAGCTAACCCCCTCACAATATCAATAACCTCAGCCTATAGGAGGCTAATAAGATATCTCTTTATAATTATACTATTACGTTATACATTAATATACATCCATATACATTGTATTCTATATATCATTATATATATCCTTCCTCTTCTTAAAAAGAAAATAATAACATAATATCTAACATAATATGTAACTCCTTATCCATCAGGTTAGTTTAACCACTTGTCCCCCGCCCACTGTCAATAGACAGCGGGCGGAGGATACTCTCGTTCTGGGAGGACGTCATATGACGTCCTCCCTTTAAAACGAGCTAGGAGGCGCGCGCTCGCCGCCAGTGGCGCGCGCCCGCCGCGTTCACAAGGCCCCGGTGCGCGTGCCCGGCGGCCGCAATTGGCGCCGGGCACCCGCGATTGCCCGGGAAACGAGCAGGAAAGTGGATCTCTGTGTGTAAACACAGAGATCCACGTCCTGTGAGGGAGAGGGGACCGATGCTGTGTCCCTTGTACATAGGGACAACCATCAGTCACCTCCCCCAGTCAGTCACCTCCCCCCACAGTAAGAACACATTGAGGGAACATATTTAACCCCTTCCCGCCCCCTAGTGGTTAACCCCTTCCCTGCCAATCACATTTATACAGTAATCAATGCATTTTTATCGCAGGGATCGCTGTATAAACGTGAATGGTCCCAAAAAATGTGTCAAAAGTGTCCGATGTGTCCGCCGCAATATCGCAGTCACAATAAAAAATCGCAGCTCGCCGCCATTACTAATAAAAAAATAAAAAAATAAAAATGCTATAAATCTATCCCCTATTTTGTACACGCTATAACTTTTGTGCAAACCAATCAATACGCGCTTATTCCGATTTTTTTTTTTTTTTTTTTTTTTTTTTTTTACCAAAAATATGTAGAAGAATACGTATCGGCCTAAACTGAGGAAAATTTTATTTAAAAAAAAAAAAATGGGTATTTATTATAGCAAAAAGTAAAAAATAGTGTTTTTTTTTCCAAACTGGATGCTCTTCTTTTGTTTATAGCGCAAAAAATAAAAACCGCAGAGGTGATCAAATACCACCAAAAGAAAGCTCTATTTGTGGGAAAAAAAGGACACAAATTTCGTTTGGGAGCCACGTCGCACGACCGCGCAATTGTCATTCAAAGTGTGACAGCGCTGAAAGCTGAAAAATGGCTTGGGCAGGAAGGGGGTTTTCGTGCACAGTAGAGAAGTGGTTAAACCACAAACGTATTCTTTTTTAACCACCTGCTTAATTCTTATCTTATCCATAGAACCTTCCCTTCCCCTTCTTCCTGAGCTATGTCCCTTAGATTACCATTCCTGTGTCCCCCTCCCCCCTCGCCCATCCCCCCACCCCTTTCCTTCCTCCAAAAAACAATAGGTAGACAAAAAATAAAATAACATATAGCATATAGTATTCTACCCTGATACCATATCCTATCTTTATCTAAGTCTACCCATTCTCTCCTTCATTAAATTAAAAATTGAGGGTGGGGTGGGGGGGCAGCTCTCTTCCCTATCCCATTCCTCTATTCTTCCTCTCCAATCCTCTGTCTACCCCCTGTTCCCATATCTAGACGTCATTCCTTATATTTCTATAAATCTATGTATCTTCAGTATTCCCCTCCCCATCCCCACCTCCCTCCCACCTGTGCTTCGTATCTCCAATACTCGGCCATACTTTATAGTGTTTCAGGTATTTCTATTCACTCACCAAGAGGGGGAAGGGGGGGGAGGAGCTCTCGGGGCCCACCTGGTACCCAACTCCTGAATGTCGTTGTCCCTAATAACTAATTTTCTTATATTTATTATGGTCAATTATTTATTTATTTATTTAACCTCTTCTATCCTGGAGTCTACCTATTTACTTATTACTGGTGTTGCTAGTGTTGCTGTTGAAAAAAAAAAGGGGAACCACCGTGTGTTTTTTGTGATTTCGTGTTTCTTATTGTTTCTTTGTATACCTTCCTTTAAAGTATACCATACTCCAGGAGAGGGGGAGGTTAAAAAAAAAAAAGGGGATACGGGATATGGAAAAGAGAGGGTTACCCCCCCCCCCCTTCTCCTCCTTAGTGCAGCCTATTCTTTAACAGTGATTGTTAACTCGTGTTTAACTCGTGTTTTATGTGTCTCATTTCTGTAGCGTCTAAGCGCTAATAAAGAGAAAAAAAAAAGGGGAAGTGGGGACTCCACCCAAGCCAGCTGCCCCCCCCCCCCTTAAAAAGAAAGGAGGGGGGTGGATGGGGGAGAGAAAAAAAAATTCCCAGGAATAGTCGGAAAAAAAAAAAGAAAAATCCCCTAGTGTCAGAGTGTAATATACCCTCTGATATTCCCTCTACTAGTGTATTTAAGGGGGGGGGGAGCTAAGCAACCCCCCATAGAAAAAAGAAAAAGTGTCAGGGTGTCCTGTACTCCTCTGTACATGGGTCCATCTATACCACTAAGTTTATCTTACTATATATACCCTTCTTATCCTTATCTTAACCACGCCAAACATTATGCGCACCAAAGTACAGCCCCTTAATCCATAACCCCTTATCCCATATCAAAATCATAAACCTCCCCTCCCGTGGAAAAAAAGGGGGGAGTGGGAGGGGGGGTATCACGTATCTGCTAACCATTCCCTTTTCTTGACTCCCAGGATCTTGGTGCCTAGTTCCTAGTTTCAACAGGCCAACAACAAAAAATCATAAAAGTAACAGAAAGGAGCCCAGAAAACTTTTTTTCTTCACGTTCCAAATATGTCCAGGTATATAGGGAGGGGGGGGGGGAATCTCTATTCAATATTGGAGCCCGACTCCTGATTCAGTTCCTCATTTGCTCCCTGGGGGGTCTGATTCTTTAGCTGTCGTCTACTTCCTTGGAGATCTCTCCTTTGTCCCTGGGTGTCTGAAAGCACCCTGCGGCCCCCAGTATATGTAAAAGGTAAAAGCCAATTCGGGATTTGGAAGGGAGTGATTCCCAAGAAAAGGAAAAGTTCGGGTAAATCTGCTGGTATCTGGAGGGTGAACATAGTTGATGCCCTTGGAAATGTAACTGTTAATGGGTACCCCCACCTGTATGTACACCCCTGTTCTCTGGCCCGATCTAAAATTGGCCGCAGGCATGCTCTACGCTGGAGTGTGTCCCTGGAGATATCTGGTAGTACTTTTATCTTGACCCCGTCGAAGAGGATGTCCCCCATATCCCATGCTGCTCTGAGAATCTGCTCCCTTTGGTTGTATCTATTCAAATGGCAAATTGCATCCCTGGGTCTATCTGGGTTTTGGGGTTTAGGACCTAGTGCTCTATGTACTCTGTCCAGCTCAATCGCAATCAGCGGTAGATTCAAAATAGTCTGAAACACCCCCACCACTTTAGTATTTAAATCTTCTATTTCTGTTGATTCCGGGAGGCCTCTAAGTCGCAAATTGTTTCGGCGACTTCTGTCTTCGAGGGCTTCTGTTTGCAGTTGTAGGTTTATCATTGCATCTGCCTGCTTGAGCTGCGTCTTTTCAATAGCCCCAACACGCTGTCCCAAAGCAGCCATAGAATCCTCTCCTACCTCCACCCTCTCCGTTAGCGCTTTTACATCAGATCTTACTAACAGGAGGTCCTGACGATGTGCCTCTTCAACCCGCAGGATTAGTGCTTCTATATCCTGACGGGTCGGTAATGCAGCAATGTCCTGACTTGTAGGCAGCGTTGCTAGTATTGCTTTGATGTCTCCTACCTCTATACTGGCCGTATCAGCTTCTATCACGGTGTCCGCGCTCTTCTGTCGTCCGGTCTGTACTGGTGTCTTCGTTTCCTGCCTGCACTCTGACCCGGAAGAGATCCGACGTGTGCTTAGCCTCGCACCGATGTCGCCTGCCGAGCCTCTCCGCTCCGACTTCCCCACGTTCAAGGCCCCCCGTGGAGCAAAGGACGGTATCAGGTACTGCTGAATATCTCCTTTCTTTGTGACTGCTCTGGTCCCGTACTTGCGGCCGCTGCTACTCATGCCACAATATCAGCCTTTACCTCCCGCCGTTAAGTCAGGGGTTATACGGAGGTCCTGGAGCTCGATCTAGACCATGTCTCTCATGTCTCTCAGTCAGCCATCTCCAGACCACGCCCCCAAGGAAGGGACTTTAAGAGTTGGCTGATCCGGAAACTCCTGGATTCCTTAGGAATCAAGAAAACTCGAACCACACCTTATCACCCACAGGGAGATGCTCAGCCGGAGAGGTTTAACCGAACCCTGCTCAACATGTTGGGAACTCTGGATAGTGAGAAGAAACAACATTGGAGCAAACACATAGCAGCTATAGTACACACTTACAACTGCACCACCAGTGATGCTACAGGCTACTCCCCATATCGACTCATGTTTGGGAGAGAAGCAAGGTTACCTGTGGACCTGGCCTTTGGCACCTCTTTAGACCATTCCTCAGCCACATCCCACAAAGGATATGTGGACAGGCTTAGACACAGCCTGAAAGTAGCCTATGAACAAGCTCAAGCGGCCGCAGATCAAAGGGGAGCTCGAAACAAAAGAAACTTCGACTTGAAAGTCCGGGTGCAAGACCTGCAGCCCGGGGACCGAGTACTGCTATGCAATCTGGGGGTCCCTGGAAAACACAAACTTGCAGACAGATGGAGATCTGAACCCTATGTCATCTGTAGGAAGCTGCCGGGCCTACCTGTCTACAAGTTGAAGCCAGAAGGAAAGGTAGGACCACTGAAGACGTGGCATCGAAACCACCTGCTCCCACTTGCTGAAGCGGTCAGGATACCTCCAGTGAGGGATTCCCCTGAACCAGTCTCTATTCTAGATACCCCCAGGCCAAACACTCGGTCCCAGACCTCTCGGGCTGAAGATGGAGAGGCCTCTGAACTCAGTGGAGATGAAGGAAGAGAACTTGACTGGCTGTGGCCTTCCCCAACTCCAGGAACTTCTGCTATAGATCTTCCAACTACTGAAGACACTATAGATGGACAACTGAATGCAGAAGCCGCTGAGTTCATCCCATCTAGTCCTTCATCAGATTCCTGGGAAGATGCTTGTGATACTTACTCTGAAAAGGACCCTAGAGACTCTATGTATCCCTCGGCTCCTGAAGCAGATGTTACAGAGCCTGCCGTGTCGCCCGAGCCTGCTACAGAAGAAGAGCCTGTGGCGCCAGAGCCAGAAACCCCAAGAGAGCAAAGGGCTCGCAGAGTCATAAGGCCTCCCAAAAAGTTGACCTACCCACAAATGGGGAAGAGCTCAGAAGATTCTGTGGTCACCGCCAGGAGGAGTGTAGAGAATCCGGATCCCTCTACTGTTCATTGGGTGGAGGGCAACCCCCACTCACTCTCTGGTACAGTTAGGCAGGCCACTCATGATAGTGTGACCTGTGGGCAAGGGAATTCAACCCCTTTGTTTTGGTGGGAATTCCCTATGCCAACATCATACGAAATGTTGTCTAGGGTTATACGCAGTGTATGCTAGAATTGTCTTTGGGGACCAAAGAATTTAAGTGGGGGGAGTGTGTAGCGGGGTCTCCTTTAAGACTCCCAGGACTACCTTACCCAGAACCCCTTTCGGCAATGTTTCCACCCCAGAGACTCATGGGAGGGGTTATAAAAGGAGGAGGCGAGGCTGGGCTCGGCCTCTTTGGGACACGAGACTTCAAGGGAGAGATCTTCCTGTGCGGATCCACCGTGGTGCAAGGCCTGAAGCCTGGGGCCTTGCGCTGTTACCCAAAGAGCCTTCCACCCCATCGCGAGCCTGGGTGGCATCTGACTCGGTTTTCTTCAACCGCTGCTGAGCCGGAGACCAGACTGCTGCAGAGCTGTGTGAGGAGACACAGCAGGTGGAAGTTCCCGGACTGGGATCGCGTCCGGAGGGGTGAACGAGCACTTGCTCAATCCACGAATACTTTATATCATTGTTAGACCTACAGACTGCCGTGGCCCACCAGTTCCTATTTGAGTTATTTTCCCCATTTGAGATCCAAAGCAGAACTGAGTTGAACGGATCTTTAGTGGAGTGTACTGTGTTGGCATTTTTACCCCCCCCCCCGGATTACAAATGGGTTCCTGAAATGTGCACCACCGTTTAAAGACTTGCATGCAAAGAATTTTACCCTTCCTAGAGACTGAGTTATATGGTCAGGCCTGGCCATCTAGGTAGTTTATTTAGTTGCTGCGCCATTGGGCGCATAGTGAAGTACTGTTACACGTGGCGCGTGTGCGCCATACCTTAATGGTTGTAGTGTGACTATTGCTGCAGGGCTCTGCAGATAGATTCTTATGATCTGTTATCACTGTTGATTTCCATTGCCATAGAAAGTAAATTCGTTATTCTCTTATCACTGTCTTGGTGTTTGCATTTAATCATAGAGCATAAGATATACACATATTACCCTAGACTAACTGTGTCAGTAGGGGGTCAAGTAAATTGCCGGGGGTTGGCGGAGCGGTCTTCAGGGCCCAAACAAAATCTGCGGCCCTCTTAACTGAAGGTATCGCTACATATGCATGTCATGTCTGAATGCACAGGACTTTGAATTCTAGTTAAGATCCTTTAGGATGTATTTGAACTCGATACAAGTCACTTGGGATGTCTTTTGTTGGTGGTCATTGGAGCCCTTTAGTTGATGAATCATAATTACAGCAACTTTATATCTGTCTCTGGGACTTTGGGTGGATACATGGGTGTCCGCTCCATAGGGCAAGGGGGGTCAATTGCCCCCCCTGGAATCGTAAGAGTGTTGAAGTCAGAGTGAGTACATTTGCCCCCTGTGTTGCAATAACCCCAGCTAGAGGTCGAAGACAGGGTTAAATGCAACTGTGTATCGCCGCTGCTGAATCGCTTTGCAGGCGCTTCGGCAGCGGTGCCCGTTTATTTCAATGGGCAGGGGCGGTGGAGGAGTGGTGTATACAGCGCTGCTCCACTGCCCCAAAGAAGCATGGATGACCTTAAAATGATGCCCCCCCCCCCCTGAAAAAAGTTCAGCGGACGCCCATGGGTGGATATATATCTTTTGCACAGGTTGTGCGGATACCCTGGAAAGGAGAGAGTGTATATCTGTGGAAGGATATATTTTAACAATTTGCCTATACACAGTGCCTTTTAAAAAGTATTCATACCCCTTGAAATTTTCCACATTTTGTCATGTTACAACCAAAAACGTAAATGTATTTTTATGGGATTTTATGTAATAGACACAAAGTGGTACATAATTGTGAAGTGTAATGAAAATTTATTATTTTTTTTTTATTTTTTTTTACAAATAAATATCTGAAAAGTGTAGCATGCATTTTTATTCAGCCCCCTTTACGCTGATACCCCTAACTAAAATAGGGACATTAATCAGAGAAGCAGCCAAGAGGCCCACGGAGGAGCTGCAGAGATCCACAGCTCAGGTGGGAAAATCTGTCCACACGACGACTATTAGTCATGCACTCCACAAATCTGGCCTTTATGGAAGAGTGGCAAGAGGAAAGCCATTGTTGAAAGAAAGCCATAAAAATTCCTGTTTGCAGTGTAGCTAAGTCCCAGGCCTCTTTAGGCCTAATAGTGACCTCCAGAGTTAGGGAGAGCTGACATCCTTCAATGTAGAGTGGGTTACAAGGCATGGTGGGTGTAATGCAAGATGACAAGGTGGGCGCCAGACACTTTTTGAATGCAAAGAGATTTAGGGGGTTAGGGCCAGGACACCATTAGGTAGATGCAAAGATAATTAGCAGACTCAGAGACTTCTATAGGTAGACAGCTATACAGGTAAAGGCCTCCAGCCGAACACCACTTCTGTATAGGTAGGACCGCTGTCTCCTATGGCAACAATCTTGTAGCAGTTACTAACTACAATTGTATTCAACTATTTGCAACACGAACAGTTCTCAGTTTTCCCTACACTCACTCACTGTGGGTCTTCACTGAACGAGCTCCCAGTCTTTCATTAGACTTCAGATCCAACTAGTCACTGGATCCTCTGAGTTGTTCCCACTTTAGCACTCAGTATCTTCCTCAAGCTTCAACCCTGCTTCCCTGCTGGGTCCCTGGCTTGGCACTCACAGGGACCACCACGTTAGGTCCCTGGCTTGGCCCTCAGTAATGCTCCACAAGCATCACCTCTGCTGTCCAGCTGGGTTCCTGACTTGGTACATTCTGAAGTTTTTCCACTTCTTCACCGTCCCCGGCTGGTGAGAAGTCTGCTGTGGTACTGGCCTCAGCTTTCTCACAGTGGACTCCGGTAACAAGGTGGATGGTCCCTTAGTGGCAACAGCTTTCCCTCTATCTCCGACCACGACTGGTTCCCCGGCCGGCAGAACCATTAATTTTGGTTGGACTACAAGCCGCAGTCCCAACCCTACGCTGCCTTTTCTGCTTTTAGATAGGCCCTCAGACAGCCTAGCAGCCAGATGCCCCTGAGATAGTCCTTAGGTTTCTGGCCTAGCAGCCCGGGGCAGTACAACACATGTCCACCCAGACAGCCGTCCAGGTGGCACAGAACCCCAATCACCTAACTCCACCCAAATAAATAGGCTCTCCCAGCAGGCCAAGGGACCCAAGAAAATCCCTGCCCATTGGCTGAGACACCCCATTCATTCCTAATCTGTCCTTGCTATGCCCTTGTCTTATCTAATGTCACCATCCACAATGCCACCTGGTGACAGAAGAGAAAGTGCAGCAATGCCAGAATTAGGGAGATATCAATTGATCACCTAACAATTGGCCAAGGAAACTATCACCTGGTCTGTTAATTTGATAGCAGCCCTTCCTAAACTTCAGGGTGCTACATCCTCCCCCTGCCTAGGAAAACAACGTCTCTGAGTTTGCAGAAACAAATTATTTGAGCTCTCAAGCCTGAGAGCGAATGTCCTGGCAAAAACTGGGATGGGTGGGGAAACAGGAAAGGAATAATAATAACAATAATAATACATGTGGCGTACCATATGAAGTAGATATACATAACATACCATACACATTTACATGAGAAAGTAACAGTTTACACAGGGGCAGATAAATAGCAGACAATGTATTATACGTGTGGCGTACCACCCAAATAGTTAAAGCGGAGTTCCACCCAAAAGTGGAACTTCCGCTTTAAGCACTCCTCACCTTCTTACATGCCACATTTGGCATGTCATTTTTTTTGGGGGGGAGTGGGGGCTTCGTTAGGAGTGGGACTTCCTGTCTCACTCCCTACTTCCACCAAGGGGCCGCCCAGGCGACTCCTCCTCTGCCCCTAGAAGGCCCCTCCCTCTAGGCGATCTCCTGGGACACGTGACAGGTCCTAGGAGATCGCTTGTCCACTCCGGGAGTGCAGCGCGACTCGCGCATGCACAGTGCGTGCCCGGCTGTAAAGCCGAAAGCTGTCACGGCCGGGTACCCAGAGTGTGAATGGAGGCGCCAAGGACAGGAGCGGGGAGAGGAGCGACGCTCCGTGTGGCCGCATCGCTGGACCGTGAAACAGGTAAGTGTCTGTTTATTAAAAATCAGCAGCTATACTTTTTGTAGCTGTTGACATTTTTTATAAACATTAAAAGACTGAACCGCCATCCAAGTACAGACATCAATTGAGGTATGCCTCTTGGGACTGGTAGACAATCTAGCCCCAAGGAGAGTGACTCGTACTCTGTTGACGATTCTCATATATTATGCCAGGAAACTGATAGTGATATCATGGAAAAAGCCCACTCCGCCCGCTGTATCAGTGTGGAAGGGGGTGGTGAATAGAGCTGCACCGCTGTACAAAGCTACTTATGCTAGTAGGGGCGCACCTCAGAAATTTGATAAAGTCTGGGGCAGTTGGATGAATAGTGAACTTACGGTGGAGGATTGAGTGGCACTTATTATAAATGCACCTGCAGTAGGAGTTGAATATGATTGTGAATATTTGACATTTCCAAACAACATATAGACTGTTACCGAGTAAAAGTGACCTTATAACTGTATTATTCCTGTTGCTGGGTGGGGGGCTGGAGGGAGGGAGAGGGAGCCAATGCTGAAGAATTGTAAATAGTTTGTGTTTTGTGTATGGCCCGCTGGGTCTGTTTGTTCTGTCAAAAGCAATAAATAAAACTTTAAAAAAAAAAAAACATTAAAAGGCTGGAACTCTGCTCCGGGAAAAAAATGCAAACAGTAGCCTTATATCCTAACTATCTATCTACTATACACAAAAATAAAATACAATAGTTTAGTAGTGCCATCACTGTCTCTCCTTGTCCATGGAAGACACAATGGGTGCAGGAACACCTAAAAGAGAGAAAAAAAAAATGATAGCAGAGAAATACATCATATCCCTACAATAACATGGTGCAACATATATATGCCAAAAGGCTTGCTTTTCCCTTCCCTGCATTGTCTCCTCTGGACCGCAGTTTTTTAGCTCACTAGCCTCACCAAGGAGTCCAGTATCCACATTTTGCACCCCTGAATGAGGATAAAAATTGCGTTTGCTTCCAAAGAGTTCATGCGTGCTTCAATACTACATAGCCAAGCACTCTTGAATGATATATAATTGCTAACAGGAAAATATCCTAGTTCCAGACTGGACGAAGCTATATCTTGATGGAAGCTCCCAAGCTGGGTGCTGGACAGTTTCGTCACAACCAATATATACAGCAGTGTACAGTACAGTGGTGGGAGTGCTCCTATACACCAACATTTATGGCAGGCAGCCATCGAAGAATGGATGAAAGTCCACAAGCAGCATGCCTGCAGCATCCAGCACTGCCACTGCTTTTTTCCTGGAACTCCTGCTTAAACGCCTGGAATTTGACTGCATTCATTGATCCCTTTCCCCTAAACCTTTTGAAGGTCCACCAAGGGATGCCATTATAAAATTCCACTATTATCTCACTAAGGAAAGACTTTTGGTAGCTGTAAGAGAGTGTCCTGATCTCTCCTTCCAGGGAAATTCCTCTTAAATGTTTGCAGACCTTTCCACGGTCACGATTGCCAAGCGTAGGAACTTGAAGCCCTACTTACAGATTCTGCAGACACAAGGAATCAAGTACAGATAAGGGTTCACCTTTAAACTTTCCTTCTTTCATCAAGGCCGCCAGTTCCAGGCTTCCTCACTGCCCGACCTGCAACGCCACTTCCAGTAGTTACAGTTCAACCTTTCACCTTCTCAAACAGAGCCAAAATCCTCATCTCGCTCCAGGTCATCTCAACCTACCCCCAAATCATCCCAGGCCTCCCAACAAGTCTCTCAGGCCCTTCACTCTCTTCAGGCCCAACGCCTCTAGGATGTGCCCACTGGCTGAAATCCCCAGTCCCTCAAGATTGGCTCACGCATCTTAATATGAGCCTGGGATTTCTGTCAGGCTTTCTACTTTCTGCTGCCTGTTAAGCCCTGTACACACGCTCGGTTTTCCCAGCGGTAAAAATTTCGCCGGGAAAACCGAGGGGTAGCTTTTTCCCCCTACACACGGCTGGGTTTCCTGGCAGGAAAACTGCCATGAGAGCTTTGGCTGAGAATCCCGGCCGTGTGTATGCTCCATCGGCACTGCCTCGCAGTGTTTCCCATAGGAAAGTAGTAGTGTATCTGGCGGAAAAAAAAACCCGGGGAATCCCGAAGGGAAAATAGAGAGCAGGTTCTCTATTTTCCCTCCGGGATTCCCAGCTCTCTTGGCAGTTTTCCTGGCAGGAAAACTGGTCGTGTGTACGGGGCTTTACTGGTTGCAGCTGCTGGAACTTACCTTGTTCTTTTTCATTTACCACACAAGTGTTTTGTGCCACGCCGATGGTATCCTACATTGGTTTATATAGCTCTTTATATTGAAATATACAGTATGTATTGTCCAGTGTTAATTTTGGCAGCAAATTTAAATTTAGTTTTAGTCTTAGTCTTAGGACTAAAATGGTATTTTAGTTTTAGTAACATTTTAGTCTTCTGCAATTGTTTGTTTTAGTTTTAGTCGTATTTAGTCGACTAAATCTCCAGGACATTTTAGTCAACTAAAATCATTTTAGTTGACTAAAACTAATTTTATTTATCTAAAATATAATGGGTGTAGTTAAATTGTAATGCATTATTTAAACATTTCTCTACAATTTCCAAACTCTTTATATACTGCTGGAGTGAAAAATCTAATATTTTATTATTTATGGTATTGAGGTATGAACATGCACTACAGACCAGTGTTAATTTTGACATCAAAATTTCAATTTAGTTTTAGTCTTAGTCTTTTGACTAAAATGGCATTTTAGTTTTAGTCCCATTTTAGTCTTTTGACTAAAATGGCATTTTAGTTTTAGTCGTATTTTAGTAGACTAAAATGGTATTAGGTTAGTCGACTAAAATGTTATAGATGGTTTTAGTCGACGAAATTAAAACTGGTATTGTCTTATATTCACATGCAGGTTGCAATGACGCGTGTGGGTTTTACCACCCTAGGCTGCCCAATTTGAGAGATGGCGGGCCCAGGTGGGGTCTACCCGCATTCGTCATGCTAACTGCACAATCTTTAATTGTTCTGTTTATCCTATTTTAAGTAATTTCTGTGGGGACTTGGGTAGTTCCTCTTGTTATTGGTGAGTCTCGGACGTAAGTACTCCTTATTTTCTACTTAATTTTGACTATTTAATAAACCTCAGGGCTTGCTATTAGGCACACCGTCCACCCCCTTTATTACTTATTACGATTTCTAGATTCTAACTCCTAACCTTTGAGCCACATTCAGTGCGATATGAGCTCTAGTACCCCACAATGTTTTCTCTGTTAAGATATCTGCTTCACCATTATGATCTTACCAGATGGTTTAGTTATCATTACAGGCTTTGTAAAGCGGAGCTGGTTCCCCACCCTGGGAGTCCCTGAGTTTGGATGGGTCACGACCTCAGCGATATTTTGATATTATTGATAATGGATTGTGACCCCTAAGTTGAGTAACTTTTTAGTTTACTTAATGTATACATGTTGTACATGCTTATATTTGTAGGCATATTTTGTAAGCTATAAGTTGTGTTGTATTGTGCATCCTACAGTTTGTATGTGCAGATTTTTCCCTGTTTAGTAAAGCATTGATACACTACAGAAGTCTAAGCTTCCTTGGTTTTACCACAAGAACTTAATAGATAGACGTAAAGCATTACATTTGGGGGCTCGTGGCCTGGATTTGTGCTAAAATTTCAACACAGCAGACCTGTTTTCTGTAGTGTGTTTTGTTGCTTGTGCTGGGGGAAAAAATGCTGCGTACACTGTTTAGGAAGAGTAAGGCTGCAAAGATTTCTGGTGTCCAGGAGGACTTGAAGGCGTGCACCCTTCCTATCTGGGCCAGAAATAGTCAGTGGATGTCTGTTGCAAAGGAGCTGGCTGGATATGTTTCTCCTTTGAAAAGAGCTTGGGGGGATGGAGTCTCTGATCTTTCCTCAGATTATAGTCTCAAAAGTTTTGGGTTCAGTAAGGGAGAGGCAGTTATTGTGTTTGGTTTGCATTTCCTGCATGCTCTACATATTGAATCTGAAGAGAGGGAAAAGGCAGAATTAGAAAGAGATTTACTGAAGGAGCAGCTTGCAGTGGCATCCAAGTGTTTGGAAGAAACTGCAAGCAAGGCAAAAGATTTAGAAAGGAGGGTAATCAAAGTTAAACCTGCAGTGGCTTGGAAGTGTGTTCAAACCCCTGTAGGCCGAGCTGAAGATTTGAATGAGCAGTGTGCAGCCCTCATGACCAAGTCTAATGATGCTCTAACAAAGGACAAAGGCCCAAAGCCTGTAAGCAGATGTAGGACATGCACTACTGTTACTTATCATAAGCGGGAAGCAGAGGATTTGATCAGCTCAAATGACGGAGTTGAGTCAGATACAAGGAAGGCAAGGCCTATGATCTCCAGGAGATACATGTGGATTGATTTACTTAAGGTTGTGGTCACTAGAGAGGAAATAGGTGGGATTCCTACACCAGTTGTCATGGATATGCATTAATGTCTGTCTGCCATCTTACCTTCCTCCTCATGTGTTCATCTAGAGACCAGACCTCCTTCACCTGGCTTCCTTTATAATCTCCTCCCAGCCTGACTCCACCCCAGGCCCTATCACTGAACACTATATTAACCTGTGCACTGCAAGCCTGCTTTGCTGATCAACGTGTTTGTTAGGCATTGTGTGTTTGGGTTCCTGCCTGCCGTGTGCTACGTCTGTCTCTCTGTTACGTTATTGGCTTGTCCCCGACCATCCCTGTCTGCTCGTGACCCTTGACCTTCGGCTCGTTCTTCGTTATCCTTGTCTGCTTGTGGCCCCTGACCTTCGGCTTGTTATTCGGTTCTCTCTATCGTGTGCTGCTGCTTCCCCTTATCCTACGGGGCGTGAGCTAGGAAACTCCAGGGGCCGCGACCTGGTCCCAGCCTGCAGCGTAACATCCTCACCACTAGAGGCCCTGGAGAAGACCAGCTGGGTCTTAGACTCCGCGCCCTGGGGAATCTTGGCTCTCGCTTCCGTTGGGATCCCGGTTGTGCTCCTCTGGTCCCGCTTTCCACAACCACCCAGTTTCCTATCCACAGAAGCCAGCCATAGGGTTCACTACCTCGCGGTGCACTCCTGTCCCCCTACGGTGTGCATCTGTCACCTGGCCACAGGTGACTCTGACAGTTTGATCAGCCATGAACCCGGCTGACATCCCGCTTCCCGCGGATGATCCATTGCAGGGCATAGTTCGCAGACTTGAGACCCAGGAATCAAATCAGACCCAGGTGATGCGATTCCTCCAGGATCTGGCTTCTCGATTCGAGCAGCTTCAGGTCTCCTTGGGAACCCCGAATCCGCAACCCCAAGTACAACCAGCGGCTGTACCTATCGCACCAGTCGCAGCCTCACACTCACTAAGATTGCCAGCTCCGTTCCGTTTCTCTGGGGACTCCAAGGCCTGCAGGGGGTTTCTCAGCCAATGCACTATTCATTTTGAGCTTCAGCCTCAAAGCTTCCTATCTGACCGGGCTAAGGTAGCCTATATCATTTCCCTCCTCTCCGGTGAAGCTTTGGCCTGGGCTGCCCCCCTGTGGGAGAGGAACGATCCGGTGGTTTCCAGTCTGTCCGAATTCTTGAAGCTCTTTCGTAATATCTTCGAAGAGCCGGCTCGGGCTTCTTCAGCGGCTAGTGCTGTCTTACGTCTTCGCCAAGAATCTAGTTCAGTGGGGCAATATGCTCTTCAGTTCCGTATCCACACAGCTGAATTGAGCTGGAATAATGAGGCCCTGGTCGCTACCTTTTTACATGGCCTCTCTGACCGAGTGAAAGACGAATTAGCGGGAAGAGCCATTCCCGTCGGTCTGGACGATGTAATTTCATTATGCAACCAGATCGACATTCGTTTTCAAGAGAGGTCCTTAGAAAAAAGACGCCAGCACTCTCTGGGTCCTAGCCAGTCTGAGCTCCCCTCCCTTCATTCCGTGGAGCATCCTCTACCTGCTGAAGAACCTATGCAGCTGGGCCGGACCAGACTAACCCCCGAAGAACGTGCTAGGCGCAGAACTCTGGGCTTGTGCCTCTATTGTGGGGGCAAGGGTCATTTTCGTGACTCCTGCTCGCTTCGTCCGGGAAACGCTCGGGTCTAATACATTTGGAAGGTGGAGTATTGGACCCAGAAACATCACCTTCTCGCCTGCTCTTGCCGGTGTCCCTTCATGTAGGCACTTCTCCTCAGTCAACCCTTGCATACCTGGATTCCGGGGCTGCCGGCAATTTCATGGATTGGAGAACTGCTTCTTCTATGAAGCTTACCCTTTCACCTCTCACTACCCCATTGGTAGTCTCGGCAATTGATGGCACTGTTCTCCCAGGGGGCCCTATTCGCTTCCAGACGCTACCCATTAGGATGTCGGTAGGGATTCTCCACCAGGAGTGGATATCCTTTCTTATTCTACCCAAGGCCTCTACCCCAGTTGTATTGGGCCTCCCTTGGCTACAGCTCCACTCTCCACATGTGGACTGGGTCTCTGGGCAGATCCTGGCCTGGGGTTCCTCATGTTTCTCGTCGTGTCTTCTCAAGGTGACCCCCAAGGAGAGTCTTCCGGTTGCTGCCACTTCTGTTTCTTCTGATCTTCCCGCCGCATACAGCGATTACCGGGATGTGTTCTGTAAAAAATCAGCTGAGGTGCTTCCTCCCCACAGGTCTTTTGACTGTGCTATTGATCTTGTCCCCGGAGCAACTCTACCCAGGGGTCGTACCTACCCTCTGTCCATCCCAGAGACCCAGGCCATGTCGGAGTATGTAGCAGAGAATCTGGAGAGAGGGTTCATCCGGAAATCCTCATCGCCTGCAGGGGCAGGGTTCTTTTTTGTTGCCAAAAAGGATGGTACCTTAAGACCCTGCATCGATTATCGGGGTTTAAATGCGGTTACTATTAAAAATCGATACCCCTTACCCTTAATATCTGAGCTATTCGATAGGTTGAAGGGTGCCTCCATTTTCACCAAGTTGGATCTCAGAGGCGCGTACAATCTCATTCGAATACGGGAGGGTGACGAATGGAAGACTGCATTTAACACTAGAGACGGGCATTACGAATATCTGGTGATGCCTTTTGGTCTGTGTAATGCTCCAGCCGTGTTTCAAAACTTTGTCAATGAAATCTTCAGAGATCTGCTGTACCAGTTTGTTGTCATCTATCTGGATGACATTCTGATCTTTTCTGAAAATCTGCTCGTCCACAGAAACCATGTCCGCACTGTACTTCAACGTCTTAGAGAGAACAATCTCTATGCCAAGCTGGAGAAATGTTCCTTTGAATGTTCTGAGGTCCTGTTTTTGGGGTGCTTTGTCTCATGTTCGGGGCTTCGTATGGACCCTGGGAAGGTCTTGGCTATCACCAACTGGCCTCTTCCTGCTAGCCTCAAGGCCACACAGCGCTTTCTTGGCTTCACTAATTATTATAGGCAGTTCATAAGGAATTACTCTTCCATTGCCGCGCCTATTATCGCTTTGACCAAGAAGGGTGTGAATGCCAGAGACTGGCCTCCCGAAGCTGTCTCTGCATTTCACAACCTGAAACAGGCCTTTGTTTCTGGCCCCCTCTTGAGGAGACCAAATCCTGGGAATGCATTTTTTATTGAAGTGGACGCTTCCTCAATGGGGGTGGGAGCTGTGCTTCTTCAAATCTTTGAGAAGAGACGCCAACCATGTGCGTTCTTCTCCAAAAAATTTTCTCAGGCAGAGAGGAATTATGCCATCGGTGATCGGGAACTTCTCGCAATTAAATTGGCGTTAGAGGAGTGGCGTCATCTCTTGGAGGGTTCCCCTCACTCCATAACGATCTTTACCGATCACAAGAATTTACAGTATCTACAGAATGCTAAACGTCTGAATCCTAGACAGGCCAGGTGGAGTCTCTTCTTTGCCCGTTTTAATTTCACGATTACCTACAAACCTGGTTCCTGCAACGGTCGGGCTGATGCGCTCTCTAGGTCATTTGACACTTTGGACGAGGAGTCCGCCCCTGAACCTGAGCCGATCATTCCCACCTCATGCATTGTTGCCCACTCTACCACCCTGAAGTCTAAAATTCCGCCTGGTAAGACCTTTGTCCCCACTGAGCTAAGAGCTAAGATCCTTCGTTGGGGACATGATTCCAAGGTGGCAGGGCATTCTGGATTCCTCCGATCCTTCCTACTCATCAGTCGTCACTACTGGTGGCCTAATCTCCGCTCAGACGTCAAAGACTACGTTAAAGCTTGTCATGTCTGTGCTCAGTCCAAATCCTCCACACAAGCTCCTGCTGGTCTCCTCATGCCCTTGCCTATTCCTAAGGAACCCTGGGCCCATATTGCCATGGATTTTATCACCGATCTCCCACTGTCTGAGAATAATACAGTCATTTGGGTGGTAATCGATCGATTCTCCAAGATGGCTCATTTTGTTCCTCTTCCTGGTCTTCCTTCTGCCCCTGCCTTGGTTCCCATTTTCATTCGAGAAATTCTCCGCCTACATGGGGTCCCTTCTCATATTGTTTCCGACAGGGGAGTCCAATTCACGTCTCGTTTTTGGAGAGCCTTTTGCAAATCCCTCAATATTGTCTTGGATTTTTCTTCTTCTTACCATCCCCAATCCAATGGACAGACTGAGAGGGTTAATCAGGAGTTAGAGGTCTTTCTTCGCACCTTTGTGTCTTCTCACCATGACGATTGGTCCTCTCTACTCCCGTGGGCAGAATTCTCCCATAACAATCATGTGAATACCAGTTCGCAGAAGACACCCTTTTTCACAGTTTATGGAAAACACCCTCAACTTCCTCTTCCTATGATCTGTTCTCCAGACATTCCAGCTTTGGCTTCGGTTCAGGAGTCTCTCAATTCCGTTTGGGGTCACGTTCATGATTCCCTCCGGGCAGCTGCTGAAAAATTCAAAGGCTTTGCAGACCGCCGCAGGCGTAAACCGCCTTCTCTTCAGCCAGGGGACAAAGTCTGGCTCTCTACCAGGAACATCAAGCTCCGAGTTCCTTCTCTGAAGTTTGCTCCACGATTCATCGGTCCATACACGGTAACTGCTAAACTGAATCCGGTTTGTTTCAAACTCCAGATTCCTAAGAGCCTTAAAATCACTAACTCCTTTCATGTTGCTCTTCTAAAGCCTTTAGTCCTCAATAAATTCTCTCGTCCTCTTCCTACCGTGGCGCCTGTCTCGGAGGATAATCAGGAGTACGAGATCAGTCAAATTCTGGACTCCCGACTCTGTAAAGGCGTTCTTCAGTACCTCGTTCATTGGAAAGGGTTTGGTCCTGAGGAGAGGTCTTGGATCACTGCATCTGAGGTCTTTGCACCTCGTCTGTTAAAGGAGTTTCATCTGAAGTTTCCCTCTAAACCTGGGCCCAGGCGGGGAAGGGGGAGGCCTCGTAAGAGGGAGGGTACTGTCATGGATATGCATTAATGTCTGTCTGCCATCTTACCTTCCTCCTCATGTGTTCATCTAGAGACCAGACCTCCTTCACCTGGCTTCCTTTATAATCTCCTCCCAGCCTGACTCCACCCCAGGCCCTATCACTGAACACTATATTAACCTGTGCACTGCAAGCCTGCTTTGCTGATCAACGTGTTTGTTAGGCATTGTGTGTTTGGGTTCCTGCCTGCCGTGTGCTACGTCTGTCTCTCTGTTACGTTATTGGCTTGTCCCCGACCATCCCTGTCTGCTCGTGACCCTTGACCTTCGGCTCGTTCTTCGTTATCCTTGTCTGCTTGTGGCCCCTGACCTTCGGCTTGTTATTCGGTTCTCTCTATCGTGTGCTGCTGCTTCCCCTTATCCTACGGGGCGTGAGCTAGGAAACTCCAGGGGCCGCGACCTGGTCCCAGCCTGCAGCGTAACATCCTCACCACTAGAGGCCCTGGAGAAGACCAGCTGGGTCTTAGACTCCGCGCCCTGGGGAATCTTGGCTCTCGCTTCCGTTGGGATCCCGGTTGTGCTCCTCTGGTCCCGCTTTCCACAACCACCCAGTTTCCTATCCACAGAAGCCAGCCATAGGGTTCACTACCTCGCGGTGCACTCCTGTCCCCCTACGGTGTGCATCTGTCACCTGGCCACAGGTGACCCTGACACCAGTATTGTTTAAGAAGTGGAAGCAAATGGTTGGGAATGGTAGATTCAGTCGGGAGTTACCAGAGGCCCCACCGTCACCGGATTAATGCTGTACCGGGCTATCCGGAAGGGTTACACTCCCCGGCCTTCTCGCTTCAGATACAGGTCCCAACACCTTAGGGCCCCTCGGACTCCTCCACCCTCGCGGAACCCAGTCGAAGTCCTGGGCTCCAGGCCTTGACCTTAGTACCTCACCCCAGGCTTAAGGTGCCTGGGATGGACTCCATCCCTCGCTCCGGCCAGGTCATAGGCACCTGGGCCCGGATCTCCGGAACGCCAGCACCCAGGCCAAAGGTGCCTGGGTACGGCCGCGTCCTCCAACTCTTAACCCCGAGGTCAGGGCGTCCGCCCCATTTATCTCCTCTCCCTTTGCGTCACAGCGGGTTCCCCGCCCCGCTGTACCGGCGCCAGGAAAGGACAAAAAGGTACAGTCTTGCGGTGCAGGTTCAACTCCGGCCCAGGGCGACAACACCATCTGCAGGCCACAGGGAACCTTGCACCACCAGAGTCCTCCAAGAACCACAAAAGGGATTCTCAGATTCCCTAACAATTAGTACATCTGAGTTAACTAACCCAGATGCTCCCCCCCCCAAATTTAAATACCTGCTACACTCTCCCCAATGTAATTTGACACTGGTCCCCAGTGTCTGGTCCAAACTCACACCCCACAAAGGTGGTGCATGAGCTCCGCCCAGAGACTAAACCATACAAATTAGCCCTGAATTGTGCCAAACCTAGAATGGGAAAGGGAAAATATAAAACAGTAGAACTATAAAACTTTCAATAAAACACTTCTGACATTTACACATGCACCATCCTCCCTCTGACTATCTAAGGACCACCCACACTCAGCAGCCTTGACAGACGAATCTCCTGCAGAAGGGAAAAAACAACATCCTAACACAATGGGGCTGATTTACTAATAGCAGTGCGCTGCGCTGGTTGATCCCTTAATTGGTGCGCCGGATAACTCCTTCATTGGGTGCAGGAACCAGCGGCGCACTGTTATAGTAAATACAAATGTCAGCGGCGCTCTATTGAAAATTAATGGTTCCCTATGGGAGCCCATTGATTTGAATAGAGGTCGCCCGGGAAGTCGGATGAAGCCGATCCGACTTGCGGGGCGACTCGTGTGCCGGCTGACACAGGGACAGCGCGACTTTGCGAGGCAACTTGGACACAACCTGAGCTTGAAGCAGCCGCTCAAGTCGTGTCCTAGAGGCGACTAGCTGGCCGAGAAGGTTCCCCTCCAGGAGCATACCAGGCCCTTAGGTCTGGTATGGATTTTAAGAGGAACCCCCTAAGCCAAAAAAACGGCGTGGGGGTTCCCCCAAAATCCATACCAGACCCTTATCCGAGCACGCAACCTAGCTGGCCGCAGGGGAAGAGGGGCGGACGAGAGCGGCCCCCCTCCCTGCTGAACCGTACCAGGCAGCATGCCCTCAACATGGGGGGGTGGGTGCTTTGGGGCAGGGGGGCGACCTGCGGTCCCCCCACCCCAAAGCACCCTGCCCCCATGTTGATGGGGACAATGGCCTCTTCCCGACAACCCTGGTTGTCGGGGTCTGCGGGTGGGGGGCTTATCGGAATCCGGGTGCACCCTTTAATAAGGGGGCCCCAGATACCGGCCCCCCATCCTATGTCAATGAGTATAGGGTACATGGTACCCCTACCCATTCACCTGGTTGCAAAAAAAGTTAATAAAAAACACAACACAGGTCTTTAAAGTAATTTATTAGGCAGCTCCGGGGGTCTTTCTGCCGGGCGCCCCGCTATCTTCTTCCAGCTCTTTTGCTAGCGGGGTCCCGGGCTTCCTCGTCATCTTCTTCCGACTTTGGGGGTCTTCCTGCCGGGCGCCCCGCTATCTTCTTCCAGCTCTTTTGCTAGCGGGGTCCCGGGCTTCCTCGTCATCTTCTTCCGACTTTGGGGGTCTTCCTGCCGGGCGCCCCGCTATCTTCTTCCAGCTCTTTTGCTAGTGGGGTCCCGGGCTTCCTCGTCGTCTTCTTCCGACTTCGGGGGTCTCTTGTTCTGTTCTCCGGTGTTGTCTCCGCGCACTCCGGTTCTTCTCCCGCTCTCCGATGCCTTCTCCACGATCTCCGGTTCTTTCTGCCTTCTGCCGGGTGCCCAGCTATCTTCTTCCAGCTCTTTTGTAAGCAGGGTCCCGGGCTTCAGCGTCGTCTTCTTCCCTCTTCTCTCCGCCCGATGTTGCCTCGTCGCTGTCCGCCGTTACAAAGCTCTGGCCGCGGAGCGCACCCACTTATATTGGCATGGGGCGTGGTCACCGGGTGATGCCACCGCGGACCCCGCCCCCGTATGATGTCACAGTCCCGGGGAATGATGGGACTGTGACGTGCTACGGGGGCGGGGTCAGCGGGTGGCATCACCCGGTGACCACGCCCCATGCCAATATAAGTGGGACGACGAGGAAGCCCAGGACCCCGCTAGCAAAAGAGCTGGAAGAAGATAGCGGGGCGCCCGGCAGGAAGACCCCCGAAGTCAGAAGAAGAAGACGAGGAAGCCCGGGACCCCGCTAGCAAAAGAGCTGGAAGAAGATAGCGGGGCGCCCGGCAGGAAGACCCCCGGAGCTGCCTAATAAATTACTTTAAAAACCAGAGTTGTGTTTTTTATAAACTTTTTTTGCCACTAGGTGAATGGGTAGGGGTACGATGTACCCCATACTCATTGACATAGGGTGGGGGGCCGGTATCTGGGGGGCCCCCTTATTAAAGGGGGCTCCCGGATTCCGATAAGCTCCCCGCCCGCAGACCCCGACAACCAACGGCCAGGGTTGTCGGGAAGAGGCCCTTGTCCCCATCAACATGGGGACATCCTCCCCATGTTGAGGGCATGTGGCCTGGTACGGTTCAGGAGGGAGGTGGGGCCGCTCTCTTGTCCCCCCCCTCTTCCCATGCGGCCTGCCAGGTTGCATGCTCTTTTTAGGGAACCCCACGCGCTTTTTTTTCATTTTGGTGGGGGGTCCCCTTTGAATCCATACTAGACCCAAGGGCCTGGTATGGACCTGGGGGGGACCCCACGCTGATTTTTTTCTCTTTTTTTTTTTAGAGCCGGCAATGTTTATTTTTTTTACATTTCCTTTAACAACCAGCTATAAACAGGTTAAAAAAAATAAAAAATTGCCGCAAATTCGCGGTACTTGCGTTTTGGATGCGGGTCCATTGAATTCTCTTACATCCAAAACACTGTTTTTGGCCTGGCAAAAAAAAATCTGCAGTTGCGTTTAAACTCGTTTTTCACAAAGCCTAAAAATGCCTTCAGACGCCAAAGATTTCCACGTTTCAGACGCGGTCCCGGCGTTTAGCCGCATTTTAGTTTAGAAGCGTTTTTAAAGGTGACCTATTTTTTTACATTGATAAACTCCAAAATTATGGCAATTTAGGAAAAACCATTAAAAATATATATATCTATCAAAAAATAAATGAAATTGCTTCCATTGCATTGTGGACAATCCACAACTTGGGGCAGCTGATGTGGCAAGTGGACAATCCACAACTTGGGGCAGCTGACGTGGCAAGTGGACAATCCACAACTTGGGGCAAGTGATGTGGCAAGTGACACGCTAAATACAACTACACTGCTGCTCTCTCAGCTGCTGATACTCACTCTGGTCTCACAAAATAGCTGAAATCGTTAATAATACTGTTTTTGGAGCTTAGGGCGGCTCCTTATCATGTTTCCTAACTAAACGCATATAGACGCAAATGTGGTAAAACGCGGCATGCAAACGCGACAAAACGCGCCTTTATAAACGCCGCTTTCAACCTTAGTTCTGAAGACTTTGCACCAGCGTCCCGTGTACATGGGGCCTAAAAACGGCTATGCCATTTACAGCTCAAAAACGCCATGGTGGGCATGAGGCCATAGGCTAACATGGAGAGGCGTTTTTAAGCTGCAAAAAACGCTCAAACAAGCAGCTGGAAAAATGTCCGTGTGCATGTAGCCTTATATTAACCACTTGCTTACTGGCCACTTAAACCCCCTTCCTGCCCAGACCAATTTTCACATTTCAGCGCTGATGCACTTTGAATGACAATTGCGCGCTCATACAACACTGTAACCCAATGAAAATGTATAATTTTTTGGCACACAAATAGAGATTTCTTTTGGTGCTATTTGATCACCTCTGCGTTTTTTTGTTTTCTATAAATAAAAAAGACCGTGTTAAAAAAAAAAAAAATGAATATTTTAACCACTTCAGCACTGGGCCTATTCTGGCACTTCTCTCCTTCATGTAAAAATCATACATTTATGGCTATAAAATTACTTCAAAACCCCAAACATTATATATGTTTTTTTTTAGCAGACACCCTAGGGAATAAGATGGCGGTCATTGCAAATTTTTATCTCGCTCGGTATTTGTGCAATAAATTTTCAAACGCCTTTTTTTTGGTAAAAAAATGGTTTCATGAATGTAAAAAAATTACAAAACAGTAAAGTTAGCCCAATTTTTGGGGATAATGTGAAAGATGTTGTTATGCTGAGTAAATAGATACCTAACATGTCACGCTTTAAAATTGCGCACACTCATGGAATGACACCAAACTTCAGTACTTAAAAATCTCCCTAGGCGATGCTTTAAAATTTTTTACACGTTACCATTTTCTCATTACAGAGGAGGTCTAGTGCTAGAATTGTTGCACTCGTTCTAACGCACGCAGCAATACCTCACATGTGTGGTTTGAACAGCGTTTACATATGTGGGCGGGACTTACGTGTGTGTTCGCTTCTGAGCGCGAGCTACCGGGCACATGGGCGTTTTTTCTTTATTTTTTATTTTTTATTTTTTTTACTTTTTTGTATTTCTTACTTTTTGTTTTTCCTTTTTTGTTTTTGGATCACTTTTATTCCTATTACAAGGAATGTAAACATCCCTTGTAATAGGAATCTATTTTGACAGGTCCTCTTTATGGAGAGATGCAGGGTCAATAAGACCCCACATCTCTCCTCCAGGCTGGAAAGCATGAGATCGGTCAAAAAAATTCACCAATCTCATGCTGACAGCCGAGATCACGGCTTGGTTTACATACGGGAACCCGCGTGATGTCATAACGTCGCGCCCGGGCCTCCGACGGTCATAGAGATGACTGGTGACCATCTGGTCACCAGTCATCTCTATGCTTCCCATCCGGCGCCGGCCAAATTGTTCTCTGAGCCCAAGATGGCACGGGAGAGCCCGGAGAAGCACCGGATGGCGGCGGGAGGGGGGGAGGGGAAACGTCCCCTCCCGCCGCCTATAAGAACAATCAAGAGGCGGAACTGCCGCTATGATCATTTTTAGCGTGCACAGAATCGCCGGCTGAAAAGAATGATATCTGAATGATGCCTGCAACTGCAGGCATCATTCAGATGTCACCGCACAAAGCCGAGGACGTCATTTGACGGTGGGCGGTAGGAAAGTGGTTAATATTTCGAAAATTTAGACAAAAGGTAATTTTTCGCCTTCATTGATGTACACTGATGAGACTGCACTGATGGGCACTGATAAGGTGGCAAGGGTGGGCACTGAGAGGTGGCATTGCTAGTTGGCACTGGTGGGCATTGAGAAGTGGCACTGCTAGGTGGCAATGATAGTTGGCAGTGATGGGCACTGATAGGCAGCACTGCTAGGTGCCACTGATTGGCACCAGTGGTGGGCATTGATAGGTTGCACTGGCAGGGGCTACTGATTGTCACAGATGACGCAGAATTGCCTCTTCCTCTTCGGGCCCGATGTCCCTTGCACATAAGCCGGTGATTGCCTTTTTTTATGCTCACGCTGTCAGCACAAGGAGAAAACAAAAACCATTACTCAGCTTTTGTTTACATCACGTGATCAGCTGTCATTGGCTGACAGCTGATCACATGGTAAAGGGCAGGTATCGGCCCCTTACTTGGATCTGTCATCACCCGAGTCTCAGTGACTCGTGACCACAGCGCGCGCGCGAAGGGGAGGACGTTTATTGACCGACTCCCGGCAATTGAGGACCATGCTGTGGCCGTCGATCAGTTATAGCGCTGATCTCAAGTGATTAAAGAGGGTCTAAATGGGCCATTGACATGCATCACAATTCAACTTAGGAATGTGTCTTTGCAAAGTTAAACTAAATGAAATCCTTTCTTATTTTTGCTTGGGGATAGAGTGCAGAGGGATTACAAGTCTAGACAGTTTTTGGGGATGTCTGCACCCCTGATAGGGTGAAGACAACTCCCAAATTTGGCCACTTTATCCTTCCAAATAATTCACTTCCTGTCACATAGCCACACAGGAAGTGAGGGGAAATCCCTACCAATGTCTTTCCTTGGGGACACACAGGTAAATCTAAATACTTTCCCCATTATGTACATTGCACTCCAGCATTTTGCGGGTTACACCCCAAATTATTAGGTATGTTGGACTTTGGGGTTTATTTACTAAAGGCAAATCTACTTTGCACTACAAGTGCACTTGCTGGATATCCGAGGGGGACATGCAAGCAAACAAAAAAAACACCATCTTTGCTTTTACATGATTGGATGTTACAATCACCAGTGATCCCTCAGATTTTCAGCAGCTACACTTTTACTGCAGAGTGGATTTATCTTTACTAAACCCCAAACTACCCAATGATTTGGGGTGTACACAACAAAGTGCTAGAGTGCAATTTGCTTAATGGGGACACTAGTTAGATTGATCTGTGTGTCCCCAAGAAAAGACATTGGTAGGGTTTTACCTTCACTTCCTGTTTAGCTGTGTGACAGGAAGTGAAGCCAATTTTACCAAAAGGGGACACGAAGCCCAACCTACAAAAAAAAAAACACAAGCAGGGGTTCTAACACTTACTTTGTTTCCCTCAAAATGCCCACAATTAGAATTGTATTGCCTTAAGCTATTTTTAAGCGCAGTGCTCTAAATCCGTGCTTCTCAGGTACCCCCAACAGGCCATGTTTGCAGGGTTTCCTTCATCGTGCACATGTGCTTTAAATCACAGTCAATTGTTTGGTATTTTGGACAGCAATTCTCCATAAGATAAATTCACAAAACATGTCCTGTTGGGGGTACTTGAGGACTGAGGCTGAGAACCACTGCAGTAAAAAAGGAAAATTGAATACTTACCGCTCTGTATTTTTCATTTCCTGGTGATTTTCCATGGCAGCACACAATACATGCATATGCTAGCATGAAGGCACCAGGGTAGACAAATCACACCTGTTTTGACATGCCAATCAGCTGTCACATTTGTTGCAAAGAAAACGCAAAACGAACCTCAAAACTTTGCATCAAATTTTATTGGTCAACAAAACAAAGAATAATAAAAAATAAATAAATAAAAAACAGGGTCAATTTGAAACAGTTACAGACTCACAACATCTTGAGAAAGATTTGGCTAAATAATGCAGCACAGACAATTAAAGCAAAGTGAACAAACGACAAACATTAATTATTTCAGGGGAATATTTCCCCCACACAAAAAAATACAATCCACAAAAGTAAACCAAACATCTGTTTTACAAAGACATAACAAATAAAATACATGTGTTACAAACTCGATAAGGACACCAAAATGTACATTTGGACGGACGGACACACACACGCTTGCCTCTTTTCAGGGCAAGGTAGAGAATGCTATCTGTGAGCTTTATATAAGGCCGGGTTCACACTAGTGCGACACGACAGCCCGTCCTACTTTGGATCCGACTTTGCCCTGCGACATGAAGCCGACATATGTCCGACTTTCAATGAACGGGGATCCGACTTGGATCCCCGCCAATAGCAGGCACTGTGTTTGGTATGAATCTTGAGGGGGAACTCCACGCCAAATTTTAAATAAAAAACCGGCATGGGTTCCCCCTTCAGGAGCATACCAGGCCCTTGGGTCTGGTCTGGATTTGAAGGGGAACCCCTACGCCGAAAAAACGGCGTGGGGGTCCCCCCAAAATCCAAACCAGACCCTTATCCGAGCACGCAACCTGGCAGGCCACAGGGGAAGAGGGGGGGACGGGAGAGCGCCCCCCTCCCTCCTGAACCGTACCAGGCCGCATGCCCTTAACATGGGGGGTTTGGTGCTCTGGGGCAGGGGGGTGACCTGCGGCCCCCCCACCCCAAAGCACACTGTCCCCATGTTGATGAGGACAGGGCCTCTTCCCGACAACCCTGGCTTTTTAAAGTAATTTATTGCACAGCTCCGGGGGTCTTCTTCCGACTCCGGGGGTCTCTTCCGTCTTCGGGGGGTCTCCGGTGTCATCTCCGCACTCTCCGGTTCTTCCTTCATTCTGCCGGGCCTCCGCTATCTTCTTCCAGCTCTTTTGCTAGCGGGGCCCGGTCTTCTCCGTCGCCTTCTTCCCTCGCTCTCCGGTTCTTGATTTCTTCCTTCTGCCGGCCCCTCCACTATCTTCTTCCAGCTCTTTTGCTAGTGGAGGGGCTGGTCTTCCTGTCACCGTCGGCATCTTCTTCCCTCTTCTCCTTCTCGATGTTGACACGTCGCTTCCTCCCGCTGTAATGCTTGACTATTCGCTCATCAACGATTTATATAGGCTTCTCATGACGTCACAGTCACATGCTCCCATGACGTCACAGTCACATGCTCCGGGGTCACCAGGAGCATGTGACTGTGACGTCATGAGAAGCCTATATAAATCGTTGATGAGCGAATAGCCAAGCATTACAGTGGGAGGAAGCGACGTGTCAACATCGAGAAGGAGAAGAGGGAAGAAGACGCAGACGGCGATGGGAATACTGGCCCCTCCACTAGCAAAAGAGCTGGAAGAAGATAGTGGAGGGGCCGGCAGAAGGACAACAGAGAGCCGGACGAGACGACGGGAAGACCGGGCCTCCGCTAGCAAAAGAGCTGGAAGAAGATAGCGGAGGCCCGGCGGAAGAAAGAACCGGAGAGCGCGGAGACGACACCGGAGAGCGGGAGAAGAAGAAGGCGACAAAGAAGACCGGGCCCCGCTAGCAAAAGAGCTGGAAGAAGATAGCGGAGGCCCGGCGGAAGAAAGAACCGGAGAGCGCGGAGACACCGGAGACCCCCGGAGCTGTGCAATAAATTACTTTAAAAAGCTGTGTTGTGTTTTTTTTCTTGACATTTTTTTCCACCAGGTGAATGGGTAGGGGTACAATGTACCCCATACTCATTCACATAGGGTGGGGGGGCCGGGATCTGGGGGCCCCCTTATTAAAGGGGGGCTCCCAGATTCCGATAAGCCCCCCGCCCGCAGACCCCGACAACCAACGGCCAGGGTTATCGGGAAGAGGCCCTGTCCTCATTAACATGGGGACAGGGTGCTTTGGGGTGGGGGGGCCGCAGGTCACCCCCCTGCCCCAGAGCACCAAACCCCCCATGTTGAGGGCATGCGGCCTGGTACTGTTCAGGAGGGAGGGGGGCCGCTCTCCCGTCCCCCCCTCTTCCCCTGCGGCCTGCCAGGTTGCGTGCTTGGATAAGGGTCTGGTTTGGATTTTGGGGGGACCCCCACGCAGTTTTTTTGGCGTAGGGGTTCCCCTTCAAATCCAGACCAGACCCAAGGGCCTGGTATGCTCCTGGAGGGGGAACCCATGCCATTTTTTTATTTAAAATTTGGCGTGGAGTTCCCCCTCAAGATCAGCAGAGTAGAAGTCGCATGCCAAAGTCGGATCATGCAAGACTGCGGTCCGACTTTGATCCGACTTCAATGATAGTCAATGGGCTAAAGTCGGACCAAAGCAGTACAGGGAGCATTTTTAAAGTCGGACCGACATGTGTCGGACCAGTTAAGACGGATCCCATAGGGAAACATTGATTTTCACACGTCATGCGACATGAGCTCCCAATTATCGGAGCGTTTGTTGACCCAGTGTGAACCTGGCCTCACATAGGTTTGTGTGCTAATCAGGCAATAGAAAACACATGCACAGTCCATGGAACACCCAAAATGTAAGTTCACCCAATGTAGAGACTGAACTTCAAAGTGGCTACACCTGTTAAGGATGTCCTTCAATTACTAACCCATAAAAACACTCTTTGAGCATGCCCAGAAATGTCCAGGTGCTGTTCACACACAAAAAGCACCAAAAAAAATCTAACAGGCTGGTCATGCTCAGAAGAACTCAAATGCAGCTAGCAGAAAATAACCCCCCCCCCCTGTCCAAAATTAAGCACATCATCCAGCATGCTCCAAAATTAGGGATGGGACAATCACCCCCCCCCACCAACAAATACCATTGCAGTCTATGGGAACTGACATGTTAATTTTGCTAGTCCCCTCTTGGCTGGCTTATCTTCTAGTTATTGGCCTTAAAATGGGGGCCCAGGTCCCACCCTGAGGGACATATATCAATGTCACCAATTTGGACAACACCAAAAACAAAACAAGGAGAAGTGCCTTTAAATATGCCAAATTGCTTAAGGGCCATTTCACACCACATGCAGTCCATTGCGTTTTTTATGCATCAAAAATGCATGGTAAGTTGGTTATATGGTTCTAAATGGCAGTGTTTGTTCCAGTGCGTTCCAGTTCCACAAAAAAAGTAGAACATGCTGCATTTTACCTGTACTGGAACGCAGCAAAACGCATCATAAACGCACTGAAACGCACAGGAACACACCTAAATGCACCAAAAACGCACTGGAACACACTTGTCCTTATCTATGGTTAATAAAATAGAGGGGTGAAAAAAAACACTGGACTGCATGAAAAACGTACCAAAAATGCACTGGAACGTATCAAAAACGTGCATGCAGAAAAGCACCTGGAATGCATCCGGATTGCGCTTCTATGGTGTGAACTGGCCCTAGTTCACACCATAGAAACGCAGTCTGGATGCGTTCCAGGTGCTTTTCTGCATGCGCGTTTTTGACACGTTCCAGTGCATTTTTGATGCGTTTTTGATGCAGTCCAGTGTTTTTTTCCCCCTCTTTTCACTTAGGACAAGTGTGTTGCAGTGCGTCTTTGGTGCATTTAGGTGCGTTCCGGTGCATTCCAGTGCGTTTTTGGTACATTCCGTTGCATTTTTGATGTGTTTTACTGCGGTCCAGTACAGTTCTGTGGGAGAATATTGTTTGAACTAAAGATGGACTTTAAACGGCACATAGATAGATATTGTAAAAATTCTAAGGGTTTTATTGTTGGTAGAAAAATATAATTGAATTTAGGTAAAAAGTACATTAATACAAGACAATGACATTATGTAACAGTCATCAATAATTAGTATAGGGTCCCATTTACAAGACTCAACACATCTCCCAGAAATTACATTGACATGTAAAATATACAAAGTAAAATAGGATAATGTATAGCCAACAAACACAAATGAGAAGTTGGACGGTATGCACGAGAGATGGCTGGTCTTATTGATAGGTCCGGTAAATTCAAAGATAAAGATCTTGCTTTCGCTCGACTAGTTTCGCGTTCCAAAACGCTTCGTCGGGAGCATAGTATTCATGGTAAACAATCATGCGTGATTTAAGTAAAAAAGGTAACTATGCACAGGCTACTGATAGGTAGGGAACGTAAATCCAGGTGTAACAAGCCAGACAATACTGTAGAGGAGTGTGTCAGTCAGAAGCACTTGCTCGAGCCACACATTGGTAGTCTGTTTGGGTGACCCCTAGTGATAGACTGACTCAGCTTGTAGCTTGACAGGGATTATATGCTGGTAGACCTGGATGGAGCCTCTCCTGTGGTACAGTTCTGTACCTAAAAAATGCAGCATGACCAATTTTTTTTGCCTTTCTGAAACGCACTGGAACGGACTGCAGTGGTGTGAACTATGCTATTGGCATTAATGTGATCAACTTTCTTTGCATTTTTCATGCATCAAAAAAACGCACTGCACTGCATCCGGTGTGAACTGGCCCTAAATATCATACCCGGGGGGTGTCTATAGTATGCCTGTAAGGTAGCGCATGCTTTCCATGTTTATAACAGTTCCAGAGCAAAATTACATTTCTAAAGTAAAATAATAGTCATTTAAAAGTACTCGCGGCTGTAATGAATTGCTGGTTCCCGTCAATACAGATAAAAGTCATTGAAAGTCTTTGATAACAAAAAAAAAAAAATGCGTGGGGGTCCCCCCAAATTCCATTACCAGGCCCTTCAGGTCTGGAATTGATATTAAGGGGAACTCTGCCGCAAATTTAAAAAAAAAATGCGTGCGGTTCCCCCAAATATTCATACCAGGCCCTTCAGATCTTGTATGGATTTTAAGGGGACCTCCAATTCAAACGGAGCGGCCGAAGAAAGAAGAAGCCGGAGCAAGATGTGGACGAGAAGACCGAAGGAAGAAGGAAGATGAAGATAAAGATGAAGATGAAGATGAAGATGAAGAGGAAGATGAAGAACAAGATGGAGGAAGAAACCCGAATGGAGAAAAGAAGAAGGTGGAGGAAGAAGATGGAAGAAGATGGAAGAAAAGAGAAGACGTTAATAAAGGAATTGTCAAAAACCGGCTCTTGTCATTTTTAAAATTTTTTACATTTTCTTTGTGAAATGGTAGGGGTACATTTGTACCCCATTACCAATTCACACAGGGGGGGGCCGGGATCTGGGGGTCCCCTTTGTTAAAGGGGTCTTCCAGATTCCGATAAGCCCCCCGCCCGCAGACCCCCACAACCACCGGGCAAGGGTTGTGGGGATGAGGCCCTTGTCCCCATCAACATGGGGACATCCTCCCCATGTTGAGGGCATGTGGCCTGGTACGGTTCAAGAGGGAGGGGGGCGCTCTATCGTCTCCCCCTCTTTTCCTGCGGCCTGCCAGGTTGCGTGCTCGGATAAGGGTCTGGTGTGGACTTTTGGGGGGACTCCACGCCATTTTTTTTTACATTTGGGGTGGAGTTCCCCTTAAAATCCACACCAGATCTGAACGGCCTGGTATGGATATTTGGGGGAACCGCACGCATTTTTTTTTTAATTTGCGGCGGAGTTCCCCTTAATATCCATTCCAGACCTGAAGGGCCTGGTAATGGAATTTGGGGGACCCCCACGCTTTCTTTTTTTTTGTTATCAAAGACTTTCAATTTCTTTTCTCTATATTGCCGGGAGCCGACAATTCATTACAGCCGCGGGTGCTTTTAAATGCCTTTTCTTTTCCTTTAGAAATTTCATTTTGCTGGCGCACTGGCAAGTTCAGAGCTGCGCCTGTTCAACTTATGCAAATTGAGTTATGTGACTTGACATTTACTAATATTTTGCCGGCGCAGTGTCTTGGCGCAAGGAAACAAGGAAAATTCCTGCGCTGAGCTTAAAAAAACCTCCCGCAGCTCGAATCGTACTTGCCGGCGCAGCGGGCTGGTTTTGAAAAAGTTACTTTATCATCCTATTTTGGGCATATTAGTTATTTGGGCAGGTTTCACTACACTTCCTCACATCACCCCACATCACCCCCATTATATTCTCACTTCCAGCTTCTTTATATTTAGATTTTAACATGCCATGCGCCAGGTCCATAGTGGCGCACTGAGCGCCTCCTCCCGTCCACCGACAACACTATAGTAAATGGGAAATAGGGCTGCGCTACCGGCGCTAATGTTTTGTAAATACCAAAACAGCCATTGCGCGTGCAGATGCGCCGATACTCATGGCGCAAACGTTTTGTAAATCAGCCCCAATGTGTGTTTTCTTGGAATGAACGGGGCCGTCCTTGAAAAGGCCCATTCGCTCCAATGAGTATGGTAATGCAAAAAAACCTGGTGACAGTGCCACGGTAATGACACTTGGCCAAATCCTCCAGACAACTTTCTTTTCTTTCTTCTGTGTCTACACTAACTACACCCCAAAGTCATTATCTTCTTTGCAGTGCAGGGAGAAAGAGGGAGAACAAACAGTAACAGCTCCCATTTCTCCAAAAGAGTAAAACGCCCAAATAAAAAAAAAACTAGGGCACAGTCCTTGTGTTCCGGCAAGTTCAGCAATGAACAATAATAGAGCACACAGGAGTCTTTTCCTCCTAAAGGTAGAACTTTGGGTGCGGCAGGAACAGGGGCTTCAGGTGCTTATCGTAAGTCTCCACATTATACTCAATGTTCCCTCCGTCCTTGCGACAAATAAGCACCTTGTCCGCATGGATGTGCCGACCCAACATCCACTCCGCTTTACAGTCCTTGAACTTCTTGGACATGGGGGATGAGCATGAAAGATATCGGCGAGCATGGGGCACTTTGAGCTTTTCCCAGACAAACTCATCATACCATCGCTGCCGCAGGACCTCCACTTCAAAAAGCAAGTCCCGGGTAGCTATGGGTACTCCCACCCATATTCACGGGCAACTCTCTGACAGAAGAGCCGCTGTAGCCAGGCCAGAGGTGGCATGGTGGCACGGTCTCCTTCTCCAGGCTGGACAATGGACTCCGGATGCCGAGGTACTTTAACTACCTCCGTTGGCTTGGACTTGGACTTGGGAGCACACAGCAATGAACGATGCGTTCCCATCACCGGAACGGATGAAACAGTAGGCGATTCACAGGATGGAAGGGTAGGCAAGAGACTAGATTCCTCCCCGGCCTCTGGGACCTCCACCCAGGGTGTACTATCCCCTGTACACATGGGCAGATCCCTTGGTGCGCGGAGCGCGGGTAACGGCATCTTGTCCCAACCCTTGCAGTGAAAGATCAATCTCGCCATCATCGCCGGCAACAGCAACTCTAGGTCGGAGGTGTCGTACATTTCCGCGGGCAGGTAATTCCCAGTAGATGGAGAATCACCCTCCCTCGCGGGCTCCACCGACAATGGACTCCCGACACCTCCAACCACACTCACAGTCCCAACCCCTGGCTCACCTGGGCCTTCAGTAGAACAGAGATGTCCAGGGCTCTTCCCGCCGGATGCATCCAGGCCAGGCAAGCGGCGGGGCTAAGCTCTTCCACGACCATAGGATGCCTGTACAAGGCCGACTTTCCTCTACGGAGGTGGGAGCAGGGAGCTTGTGGTGACCGAAGCAGCATCCTCTGATTTTTCAATCTCAGTCTCTGTTTGGGCACTCTCTTTGCCCTGGTCAGCGCACACAGAAATCTCCGCAAAGGCCTGGATTTCCCCTTCCGGAGTGGCGGTACCCATGAGGCAGTTGAGGTGGAAGGCCCGGGGCCTTTCTGTGAATGGTTCCACCTCAAAAAGAAACTCCTAGCAGGCCTCACATCGCCCGAATGGTTCAAGCTGACCACCAGTCCCGAGCAGCCAGGACAGATCACACCGAGGGCCTCTATGTCTCTGCATACATACAGAGCCAAACATCCTCAGGGCCTGAGTCTTATTCCTGTATCCGTTATGGAAGCAGCAAAGGAAGTCATCTTTGTGGGGTAAGGAACCGGAATCCACGGGGTACATGAGGTCATCCCGACTATCTGCTGCTCCATTGCGCACTGACCAACGTGCGCCAGAATCCCCACGTGACTACTTCCACATGGCCAGACTCCTCCCACAGTCTGCACTTGTTCGCAGGCTTTCCCTTCTCCCCGCCCACGAACTGCGCAGCTATGGTGTGCCTCGTGGCGCGCCTGCCAACATGGCCGACCTACTCGGAACTCCACCGGGCAGCAAAGTCCAAACACAGACGTTCCCAGCTCCATACACGAAACACACATCCCGGACTTACGAGCCCCCACGTGTAGCGGCCTCACCCTCTCTCTCTTCTTTAGTGGATACTTTGGCTTCGGTCTAGGGGTACTTTGAAGGGGAGAGCAAGGTGCGCCATGGCCCATGTCCTCTAGATTTCAGCATGTAGAGGTGAAGGCCAGCATCTAATTACACCCGGGCTGTGTATACGCTCAGAGCCAAGTCTGTTCTGCTGATAACCCCCTTTGCTCCCAGTAATTGGAGTACCACACACTGAAAAGGTCCAACACTTATTTATTCCATAACAGCAAACAAATAGTCCTTTGCGAGCAGACAGTTTGAGACCCATATAACAGTTCAGTATTGGTGGGGAGTAGGTCAAGGCACAATCCTCAAAGAAACAAAACCGTTGAGGTTTCACCAACGGTTGCCAAGCACAGTGGCTGTTAAATGGACTTTTTGGCTTCAGAGTCTCTTCCAGCGACTCTAGTGAACAGGAACTGGAGTTACCTTCGCTACGTTGCAGCCCCTGTCAGGGGGAAGACATCCCTCCAAGGGAGTTACCAGAGGCCCCGCCGTCACCGTATTAATGCTGTACCGAGTTATCCGGAAGGGTTACACTCCCCGGCCTCCTCGCCTCAGATACGGTCCCAACACCTTAGGGCCCCTCGGACTCCTCCACCCTCGCGGATCCCAGTCAAAGTCCTGGGCTCCAGGCCTTGGCCGTAGTACCTCACCTCAGGCTTAAGGTGCCTGGGATGGACTCCATCCCTCGCTCCGGCCAGGTCAAGGGCACCTGGGCCCGGATCTCCGGAACGCCAGCACTCAGGCCGAAGGTGCCTGGGTGCGGCCGTGTCCTCCAACTCTGAACCCCGAGGTCAGGGCGTCCGCCCCTTTTATCTCCTCTCCCTTTGCATCACAGCGTGTTCCCCTCCCCGCTGTACCGGCGCCAGGAAAGGACAAAAAGGTACAGTCTTGTGGTGCAGGTTCCACCACGGCCCAGGGCGACAACGCCACCTGCAGGCCACAGGGAACCTTGCACCACCAGAGTCCTCCAAGAACCACAAAAGGGATTCTTAGATTCCCTAACAATTAGTACATCTGAGTTAACTAACCCAGATGCTCCCCCCCAAATTTAAATACCCGCTACACAGGCATTTTGCAAAAATGTGCCATGCTGTGAAGACTGGAAAACAGCAGGCCTGTGTGCTTCCCAGGACAGCACAGAGAGACATGCAAGTTTATTTGTTACGTTGGAAGTCAATGCCTTTCCGTGAAAGTGTTTCAAGGCAACAGTGGGCACCCTACAATAGTTTTGCAGTTAGAAATGGGCAGATAGAGAAATGTGAGCAGTGAGCTATGTTTTTGGCACAGTTGGAAGGGACAGATAATCTGCTTTGTCTCTTACTCTTTTCAGGTACTGAGCATCGAGAGGTGGAGCAGGCAGAGCAGATGACCATGCTGGATGGAAGGAGGCAGACCAAAAGAGAGCCTGATGAAGATGCGGATGATTTCCTAAAGGTGGCTGAATTGGAGTGGACTTTCATCTGAGCATTTCCTTATGACCAAGAGAACAAGAGACTTTCACCTGGGACTTTCTTTACACAAACTGCCAAAGACATTAACCCTGCTCAAAAGTAATGTTGCAGCCTTCCAGGGACAAAACAAAAGTCTGACCGCCCACATGGGGGTCAAAGGGAATCTTTTCCTCCCAGTTAAAATACAGGGGGTTTATTTTGCCCTTTCCTGGACAAAAGGCTTTAGGAAGTTTCCTATATTATCCTATAAAGTCAAGAGGTGGTATGTGTTGCTATGGCCATTTCTATAGTGACTTTATAGAGTTGGGTTTAGTAACAGCATATGTTTACAGAGGCCCTTCCCCCTCCATTGATATGTAAATAACTGAGACTGGAAGTTCTTTGCAGGAAGCAGGAAATAGGTGGGAGGGGCTTGGAAAGTGTTTGTAGAAACATGTGTTTTGGACAACAGAAGTGTTGTTGGAAGGACAAAGAGGAAGACATGGCTGCCGGAAGCTGGATAACTTTGGAGACGCTTTTGTGAGTTGGACTCTGAGCAAGGAACTATGAAGGACATCTTGACCCCTAAGTTGAGTAACTGTTTAGTTTACTTAATGTGTAGATATTGTACATGTGTAGCGCCCTGCTCCTATTGGGTAGGCCCTAGTGTAAATTTAGTTGTCTGAGCTGAAGTTTAGCTCAGAATGATTGTACCAAATTATTGGTCTCTGTTTCAATTCAGCTGAGTAGCACATTTTCCACCTGACTGTAGGTGTCGTTGTCACCACAGGTCAAGGTTGGAAATGCAGTAGGCTGGAAGCATTGGGTATTCCTTTCCCAGAAACAGCGCAGTGGGAGTGGTGACCTGCTGTGCATGCTGGGAGAGGGTACTTAAGAAGCAGACACCGTTTTCCGGGGTCTTTTCCGATCCTGACCTGACGGCCCTCCTGGCCTCAGGGATGTGTTAGCAGTTTTTCTGCCTTGGGGCCTGCTGGCCCGAGGCTCCGTTACTGAGAGTAGGCCCAGGAGTTTCTGGGGCCTACTGATCTGGGGATGGTCCTGTTTCGCCTTGCCTGAGGGAAGGGACCGAACAATTGAGGGCTCAATTGGAGGACGCATCCGGATAAAAATCTGCCTCACAGTGCTGCCGGCTGGCTGAAAGATCCTGGCACTGTGTGTTATGTTTCAGAACTTTATCAAGTAAGTGATTACCCAAGTCTGTGGCAGAGACTATTTGTATTCTTCAAGTCTGTGGCAGAGACTATTTGTATTCTTCAAGTCTGTGGCAGAGACTTTTGGCCGAGCACCGCACCGGCTGCTAGGTCAGTGAGAGAGGCCTATCCGGTGGTGGGCCTAGGCAAAGTTAGTAGGCAACAAAGTTAATCAGATGCGGTTCTGAGCTGGCGCTCTCTCACCCGACCGGACCGACTCCTGTCCGGTACCTCCGCTACTGTGAGTCGCTTCACAGTGCCCACGATGTGCCGGGTCTTCGGTCCTCCAGAAGATGGTGGCACCTCAGGTGGATCGGATGCTCCGCAGGCTCCTCGGTGGAGCGGAAGGCTCTCTGGAACAACTGCAAGGCCCAGGCTTCAGGCCTTGCATGTGCAGCAGGTAAGTGCAGGGATCCTCTTGCAGGGAGGGCGGCGTCCAAAGAGAAAGGAGAGAGGCCCCTCCTCTCCCTTTTAAAGTCCACCCCAGCAGTCCTTGCGCGGGGAATTGCACCCTGGGTGCCGCAAAGCGTGCTGAGAACTGTAGTCTGTGGGTAGGAAACGATACCCCGCTACAGGTAGATAGGTTAGGAGAAGGGCAGGTAGGACCCCATTTCCTGTAGATCTCAGAAAAAAGTGCCCTCTGGTTGGAAACAAAGAGGGGGGTATCTGACAGAATAAGACCCTGTCACTGTGAAAATGGAGGAGAAAATGGTCCCCTTCCTGTTCCAACATGACTGCACACTAGTGCACAAAGCAAGGTTTATAAAGACATAGATGACACAAATGCACTTCTGGAAGAATAGTCAAACATTCCCATACATAGACACACTCCTAAACCTTGTGGACAGCCTTCCCTGAAGAGTTGAAGCTGTTACAGCTGCAAAGGGTGTGGCTGCACTACTGCTGATCTCCTGAGCTCCAGTGAGGCCTACTGATCCAGGGAGCTTGATTACTCCCTATACCCAGGGTGGATGCAGGAACCTGGGGTGGACCCAGAGGAGGATCCCCCGGATGGCCAGAGTACTGGTCCTCCCATACCAGTGTTTGAGGACCTGGGAAATGGCCCAGCTAAAGGTGAAAGCCTGGCAACCTACAGAAAGAAAGTTTGTGCTAGGATTGCGAGAATCGCTAAAGTGAGGCCCGGAATGAAAAGACAGAAAGAAAAAGTAATGGAGGGCCGGGCATGACAAGGTGGAGAGTAAAGGCAACACAGGGTTAAAAAAGCTGGGAAGTTTGGAGAGGGAGGAGACAGGAGTAATATGTGCTGGAGGGGAGGAGCGCTTTAAATATGAAATGGCGGGAACGCCCGGGAACATTTTGTGAGGCGACAGTGAGGGAGAGGACGTTTTTCACTTCTCTCCTCAGACAAAATGGCGGACGTGGTTTTGATCTTCGCTCGGTTGCGGGCGGCTGCGGCAACGAAGGGGCCAGACTGGCTGGGAGACCAGGTTGGTGCCCTCATTCAGGGCCGTCATGACAGGACAACTGCTTGGGGCCCAGATCTGGCCTGGGGCCCCAGCAGATGCGCCCCCCCCCGCGATTCGCGTCCCCCCTCCCGCGATTTGCCGCCCCCCCGAGATTCGTGGCCAGCCCCTCTCCCGCGATTCGCGCCCCCCTTCCGCGAACGGTGATCCCCCCCCCCGCCGCTATCGGCAAAAAAAAAAAAAAAGTTGCCACCCCAGGAGCCCACAGACTGACTCGTCGGTCCACCCCTGGGAAAGCGCGCGCCTGCTTCAGCCCGGGGGGTGAGCCAGACGGTACGCGCGGCATCGGCGGGGGGCGGGGCTACGGGCTGTCATGGTGCCCGGGCTTCGCCCTCGCGGCGGAGGACCTCATATAGAGCGATTCCCCCCCTTCTGGGCAGGCGGCAGAGAGGGGGGGGGGATTCAGCGGGGGGAAAAGCGTTGCCACGTCCGCAGGGCCCCAGGAGGGGATTTTAATTTAGCGCCAGGGGGAGTCTCAGCCTCCAGGCAGGCTTCGCCTAGGGGGCTTGAAGTGCAGGACAACAGGCTTGTCCATTGGGCGCAGGCGCTGCAGGGAGGTGGTGGTGGATCCCCAGGAGGGGACTTCAATTCGGCGCCGGGGGGAGTCGCGGCCTCCAGGCAGGCTTCGCCTGGGGGGCTTGAAGTGCAGGACAACAGGGGTCAGGTGTCGCGGCCTACCCGGGGCTCGTCAAGAGGGCGCAGGCGCTGCAGGGCGGTGGTGGTGGATCCCCAGGAAGGGACTTCAATTCGGCGCCAGGGGGAGTCGCGGCCTCCAGGCAGGCTTTGCCTGGGTGGCTCATCACACCCGTGCTTACAGCCCGGGATCGGAGGTCGGAGGGGAAGCTGTCCGAATCAGAGGAGGAAGATTGCAGAGGGGTCGCAGCACTGGGGGAGGCGAGATCTGCGGCTGTGGGGGACGTGCCCTGTCAGCCCGGTAAGTCTACCACTATTATTCCTGTTGATTTGATGAATGTACTGTGTGAGTTGTGGGGCCAGGGGCGTTGCCAACGATGTGGGGGCCACGCCGGGGGTCAGGGATGCTGTTGCACCTGTGACAGGGGTGGCGGGCAACCAGCCTGCCTCCCCTGGGGCAGGGGGCCCCATTGCTGATTATTGAGCGATTTTCAGGGTTGAAAGGGGGTTCCCCGCAGGCGGCGCCGTTGGTAGGCGGGCAGGTAAGGGGGTCGGTTTAGGTGGTGTCGCCCGTGTCCACTGCGGGGCTCGTGACGGAACGGGTCGGAGGTGATCAGGTGAGTAAGGCGGTGGGGGTGGACGCAGGGGATCCTGCTGTGGCAGCCAGGGCGGTTATAGTGCGTATCGCCGATGCTGCTAAGTGTAAGGTTTGCGTTTGCTTTGGAAGGCCCTTGTGGGCTCACCTGACCAGGGGGTGAGAGGAAAAATAGGAAAGGTGAGTATGTCGAGGTTTTCTCATTACTGCCCCATGAAAAGTTTTATTTGGACAAGGTAAGCCAGACGATTCCAAATGGAGGATGAGGGGATGAGGAGGTGTCCATTGGTCCCGAGGAGGTTTGGGAAGTGGCTGCGGGCATTCGCCATCTTGGCCAGCGTGTTAGGTGAGTAAACCCGGGAACATTGCTCGGCACTGTGCTGTTATATGGACGTGATGGGAGAGGCCTAGGGGGTTATGTTGGGACTGCTTGGCTGCGTGAAGACGAACAGTCGGCAGCGTAGGGAAGTTCGTCCGACGCTTCGTTGGGTGCATAAGGATATCAGCCTTCGGCTGCATTTGATGTCCTCGGCGCGGGCACCGAGACAGTTTTTTCGGGGGGTGGGTCGGGGGGACAAATGACTCTGTACCACCGACCGAGAAAAACATGGGGGGGTGTGCTGTCAGTTTCACGAAGGATCTGGCAAGTTTGGGGGGTCCTGTCGTTTTAAACATGAATGCTCTGGATGCGGGGGGAAGCACCCCTTGTCTCGATGCTTCAAAGGCGGAAAGCGTCCCGGGGATTTTGCTCGCAAGAAGGATGACACCGGTGCTGGAGGTAAGGATGGGGTTTTTCTAAGTAGATATCTGAATAGGGCATCGGCGGAGTGGCTGAGAGTGGGTTTCTAGGAGGGGTTTTAAAATTACATGCTCTCAGGAGGTCGTGCCGCCCTTGGCGCAAATTTTGGGGCCAACACTGGTTAGTACGGGGGTGGTTTCAGAAAACATTGGCTAAAGAGGTGGCTTTCGATCGTATGGGGGGCCATTTCGGGAGAGCCCACTCGGGGATCTGGTGGTGTCACCGATGGGGTGGTGCATAAGAAGGAATCAATTAAGCTTTGGCTTATTCACCACCTCTCGTTCCCAAGAAGGGGGTCAGTTAATTCCTTGATAGGTCCTGAAGTGTGCACTGTGTGGGGGCACTCATGGCAAAGGCGGACATTGAGTCAGAGTTCCGACTGCTGCCGGTACACCCGGACAGTTTTGGCTGTTGGGATGCTGCTGGGGGGGGGGTTTATGTGAATTGGTGTCTGCCCATGGGATGCTGAAAAATGTGTATATCCAGGGCGCTCCAAGCATTTGAATCCTGACAGATAAGGTCTGTGTTGGAGAGGGTAGCAAATCTTCACACACTTTAGGCAGCACTCAGGGAGACAAGCAATCTCTAATGGAAACAGAAAAACAAACAAGGCGCCTCTAAGTGCAGAAGTATAAAACTTTTAATATCCCCTAAAAGGGTTAAAAACACTTACAAGATAGTGGATGAAACAGGCATGTAGTAGGTAAGTGCGTCCAGGAGATGTTCCAGTGGCAGGGCAGTCCCAGTCTCTGATGTTAAAGCTTCCAGGAAAGTCCACGATAACAGCTGATTGTGCTGTGAATGTTCAGAGGACACAGTAACGCTGGAGCCTGGGGATGATGTCAGAGGAAGCGAGACAGAAACCAGCATGGAACACGAACAGGAAGTGGACAGGAAGTGTGTCATGGAGGCGGGACGCGTTTCGGAACAGCTCATTGGTTCCTTCTTCAGCCAGTGGCTGAAGAAGGAACCAATGAGCTGTTTCCGAAACGCGTCCCGCCTCCATGACACACTTCCTGTCCACTTCCTGTTCGTGTTCCATGCTGGTTTCTGTCTCGCTTCCTCTGACATCATCCCCAGGCTCCAGCGTTACTGTGTCCTCTGAACATTCACAGCACAATCAGCTGTTATCGTGGACTTTCCTGGAAGCTTTAACATCAGAGACTGGGACTGCCCTGCCACTGGAACATCTCCTGGACGCACTTACCTACTACATGCCTGTTTCATCCACTATCTTGTAAGTGTTTTTAACCCTTTTAGGGGATATTAAAAGTTTTATACTTCTGCACTTAGAGGCGCCTTGTTTGTTTTTCTGCCCATGGGATGCTCCATCTCAGGTGCCATGTTCTGACAAGTTAGCTTCTTTTTGTTAAAGGGTGGTCCCTGATGGGTCGGGCGATCCATTTCCTGGGAAAATTTTGTTTTGGACCCCCCCCTTTTTTATGGGGTGAGATTAGGGAGATATGGGGAAAAGGAAGGTGCAACTGCATGGACTTCATTCCTTGCTGGGTAAGTTGAATTTTGCGAGTTAGATTGTTCCCAGGGATGAGTTTTTGTCAAGGGCGGTCGGGTGCTGCGGCTGGGGTGTGGGCCAATACGCATTTCATTTGACTCAATGAGGATATTAGGGAGGATTTGAAGGTTTGGCACACGTTCTTGGAAACTTACAACGGGCAATGGGGGTGGATGGGGGACCCGGTGAGCAATTTTGATTTAGGATGGGTCAATGATGCAGCAAAGTCCACGGGTTTTGGTGCATTTTCCAGGGGTAATAGAGTGCAGAAGCATGGCCCAAGTCTTTTGGGGAAGCGGGGTTCAGTCGGGACATGGTATTGCTGGACCTGTTTCCGGTGGTATTGGCTACGGAGTTGTGGGAGGCATTGTGTAAGGACATGAAGTTTAGATTGAACTGTGACAATTTGGGGTTGTGCAAATCATCGACCGGAGTGCTTACAGTTGAACGTTTTCTCTATGCTATGCATACCCCGGGGTTTGACTACACACTAGCTGATCCACTGTCCCCGGTTTCAGGATCGGGCAGTAGGTAAGTGGGTAGACATGGGTGGCATATACAAATAATCTGGAGGGAGTGGGCTGCATTCAGATGCTGAGCTGGGCGTGTCCGAGGTGGAGTTGCTGGTAGTTTACTTTGTAACTCGGTGCATGGAGGCAGGGGGTTCGGTGTCAGGGATCGAGAAGAAGCTGGCAGGCTCTGCGTTTCTGTTCGAACTCCAGGGCATGCCGGATTTCACTACGATTTTCTGGGTAAGGGAGGCGTTAAGGGGGGTGTCAAAAGGATCACCCTCATAGGGATGCAGGGAGGCCTGTGTCTTTTTCTCTTTTACAAGTGATCTGCGAGGCATTGGCCGGGGTGTGTTCAGCTGTTTATGGGGTTAAGTTGTTCTATACAGCGTTTTCTGTTGCATTTTGGGGCATTTAGGGTGGGGGAGCTTGTGGGTCCGTCAAAACTGAGGACTGGGGGGTTACTGGTACAGGACGTGGAGTGCTCGGGCGATAGGGTGAGGTTGCGGTTCAGGAGGTCACAGACGGATCAAATGGGGTGAGGGGTGACGGTACAGTTGCATATTGCTTCACACTCCTTCCGCATCGGGGCGGCCACTGGGGCTGCCCGGTGCGGGTTGGATGAGGTGGCGGTAAAACAGATCAGGAGATGGGAGTCCAGGTGGTTTCGTTCTTATGTACGCCCCCCCCATTTATTAGCTGATGTGTGTGGGAATATGTGGGAAGTGAAGGAGTGCGCAAGTGTGGTTATTGGCAATGATGGGGTATTTTTTCCTGCGGTTTTGAATTGTGTTGTGGTATTTTAATTTCAGATGGAGGTTCTACACGCCTCGTCTGGATGGTAGGGCATTCATATATATTTTGGGGGAGCAAGGAGGGCAGACGTCTGACAGGAAGGCAGGCAGTTGGGGATACCCAGGAGGGAGGCTTGCGTTGGGGGGCATAGGCATCCCGGGCATAGTGTGGAGTAGGGTGGTGCCAGAAGTGTATCGGTACGCCCGGTTGGATAGACAGCCGGTCGTTTGGTACTACATGTGGGGGGGGGGTGACTTGGGGATCAGAGCCATTGGGGCTCTGTTCTCGGCTATAAAGTCGGATTTCTTGGTGCTTTGAGAGGTCTTCCTGGGGACGATGATGGTATAGTCTGACGTTGTAGCGCGCACCTCGAGGCGGATAATGAGATCAGTGGCGAGGATCAACAAGGAGGGAATCAAGTTAAACAAACTGGTGGGTAGGTTGGTTGCCAATAACGGGGGCTGGTGGTAAGGCACATGGAGTTGGAGGTAAATGTGGGCATGTATTTTACGGAGGGATGGTGTGCATCTTTCTGATGTGGGGATGGATTTGTGGGTATTGAGGATTCAGGATGGGATCCAGCTTGCCCTGCGGGTGTGGGGGGCCCTTAAGGGTAAGGGGTTACCCTTGCAGGCTGTGGCGGTGTCTTTGGTCTTTGACGGTGGCATAAAACAGATGTGATGGAAGTGGTGGGGGGCTCATCGGTGGTATGTGCCCCTCTGGTGTATTCCAGTGGAACGGTGTCTGCTGGAATACGGGTATGGTTGCACTGCGGGAAGGGGTTGTCTCCGAGCTGTGACACAGCTGGAGGCCTGGTATGGTAAAATTTTGGTCCCGCAGTGTATTGGTGGAAAAAGTGTTAAAAGTTCGGGGTGCCATCAGAGACCAACAGACTGGGAGTTAAACTGTTAAAGTTATGGAAGTGAAAGTATTATTTTATATTGGAGTTTTATCTAATTATGTTTTAATAAAAAGGCTGTTATGGCCAGTTATACTCCAACTCTGGTGTGGTCTAATTATTATAGATTGGTTAAGATAAGGGGTATGTAATTTAAGGGGGTAGAATGGTATGGGTAAAGTGTTGGGAATATCTCGATTACACTGGTCAGGAGGAAGAAGTACTGGCGAAGTTGAAGTTTGACTTCAAGCATAAAAAAATTGCAAGTGACCGGCTTCACAGTTCTAAGAGGAAACAGATGCGGCCTGAGTTAATGGCTTTGGAGGCCAAAGTGGAAAAGCAGAGTCTGCTGGTGGCCACATTGAAAGAAACCAGCGGTGCTTTCAAGGAGAAGTATGGCAACGATGATCGCTTCCGTGCAATGCGCAGAGGGGCCATAGAGGCCAGTGGAGGGCAGGCATCATCAGAGTGCGAGAAGCAAAGGTCAGTGCAAAGCAAAAAAGTTTCTGTGAGCTCAGACTGTGTTTCTGGCCAGCACGCTGGAAAATCTTTGCATCCCGAGCCAACTATCAGTATGCCTCCAGAAAGTGGAGAAAGCTCTGGCACACAGGCTGCGGGTGATCAGCAGTCAGGTGTTTTGACTGGCAGTATGTCATCGGGCAAAGGAAGTTCTGTGCCCTTACCACCGCAGCAGGAGGCTATGGAGCAAGATGATCCATCTGAGCCTGTGGAGGGAGCAGGTATGCTGAACTTCATTTGAAGAAAGAAAAGAATAGCTATGAATAAGCACTTTAAATAGTGTGAAACGCGTCAGCTAAACTAGATCAGTTTGTTGTGTTGTGCAGAGTGTTTTTGGTTTCCTGAAACCTTTTTTTTTGGAATAAAGGCTTTTTAACCGGAGTGCTGCATCCAGAAGACCTTCTTTTCTTTCTTCAATTGCATTTGCATTTGCCTGCACCCTTGGTTGCTGGGAGGAGGTAATTCCAGGGACTTCCACACCTGAGCGGCTCCCTTCCTCCTATGCTGAACTTCATATCAGAAATGGAATCACCTTTGCATGGTCGCAAGTTTTCAGTGTCTGGATCATCTGAGGATGAAGAAGAGGATGATGATGTCCCCCCAAAACCTTTGAAACAACGGGTGAAAGAAAAAGAGGTTTTTGGCCATGACTTGCCTATACAATGTAATGGAGGTATAGTTCCTATGGATGGTGCAGTAGAGGGCAGCGGAGAGCAAGCTCATCTCCTGGCTGAGACTTCCACCTGTGTACAGCCAGCCAGTGCAGACTCTGCTGTGAAGACTGCTGACAAAGACATCTCTACTGCTGGTAACTCTTTAGATACTGGTAATGAAGTAAGAATTACCAAGGGTAATGTAAATGACATTTCTGTGTCAGAAGTCTCTGCTCCATCTGTTCCTGACAATAATGTTGTTACTACTTTATCTAAAGAAGGGTCTGTTACTAAAAGTGATGTGCCAGGATTGCGGTTATTTCCCATGCTGCAGCACTGGCTGCACCTGTCCCCGGGGTGAGTAGGGCCAGTTATTCAGTTATTCTGCTGTCATTAGGAGTGATGTGAGTGAAGGTCAGGCCAATCTGACACCATCTGGTAGCTCCTTTAAACGCTGCAATGTGGTCCAATTGAGGTGGACTGGAGAAGGCCCCCCCCCCCAAATAGGAGAGATGTGGTGGACCGTATTCTGGGGATGGGTTTTAAAGCAGAGGAGATTTTTGCCCTTATCAGCCCAGTTGGGTCATATGAGTATGACCTCTCCTTTGTCAAGGCGGAAGGTTTAGATGTCTTTTGGGAGGGGTATGAGCAGAGGTGTAAGGAGTCCCCAAGATGGGCAGGTTTGTCACCTAAAGTAGTCTCCCGCCAGCCATTATACAAGAACGTCACCATTCTAGTGCGTAACGAGTCCATTCCTGCTGCGGATTTGGTGGTGTGGTTGAGGAGATATGCGGATGTCCAAGCCCCCTTGAGGAAGGTTGTAGATGACAGGGGGATATGGACAGGAGGATGGACAGTGTTATTAAAACTACATGTCACGGGTAATGTTGTTAAGCACATCCCTTCGTCTGCCTTTATAGGTCATGACAGGATTATTACCTTTTATGCAGGGCAACCAAAGCTGTGTCATCGCTGTGGTGAAAAGGGCCATTTTTCAAGCTCATGTTCTGCGCAGAAATGTTCCCTCTGTCAGGGCTCAGGGCACGTTGCAAAGGACTGCAATAGTATTCGTTGTAATCTTTGTAACAAGTTAGGTTACCCCCATAGCCTTTGCCCTGAAGCCCTCCATAATCAGCCAGAGGTGGTGGAAGAACTGCTGAGGATGGAGGAGGAGGAACGTGGGGGGCAGCAAGGGGTTGGTGGAGCTGTTTCAGCTAGTCCTGAGGGGGCCCCCCAGGTGTCAGTTTCCCAATCTGAAGGCGTGACCCCTCTTGTGTCTGCTCCCCAGTCTGTTCTCCCCACTGTGTCAGTGTCTACTTCTGTTGTGTGTTCTTCCCCAGTGTTTCAGGTGCCCAGTGTTCCAAATGTAAATAAGTCATCCAGATTGGCTGAGGCTGCCAAAGGGGCAGATTCATGCCGATCTGAGGTGGCAGCTTCACCTGGGCCATCCCTGAGGCAACGTAAGACCTCTAGTGGAGGTTCTAAGGGGAAGAAGGGGGAAGTTGCCACTGCTAATGATGTAGATAAGGCCTTTCAGGGTGATGTTTCAGGGGAGGAGGGAGAGTGGACCAAGGTGGGCAGAAGGAGGAATAAGGTAGTCCTGACCTCTGCCTCCTCGGTTTCATCTTTAGAGGTAGATGATCTACCTCTGGGAAACAAGTTTGGGTCCTTATCTGAGGGGTAGGAGGAGTCTTTTAAATCCATGTCTCAGATGGAGGAGGATGAGGTAGAGTGCTCCCTAAAGAGGTCAAGGTCTCCAGTAAAGGGGGAGGGAGCTCAGGCTAAGAAACGCCTACCTCAATCATCCTGATGGCAGTTCCCACTCCGATAAAGGTGGCAACCATTAATGTTGCCAGCATAAAATCTGTAGGGGCTCGTAACATGGCCTTATTTTTGCTCAGCGAGATGGATGCTGATGTTTTATTTTTGCAAGAGACCCGGCTAAATAGCCTTGCCGATGTCCACCTGGCAAAGAGGGAGTGGAGGCGTGGGCCCTCCTTCTGGTCTCTTGCGGCCGAGCCTTACAGCGGAGTTGCAGTACTTTTTACTGGCATGGTAACGTGTCGGCGGGTTATCGAGGTAGAGATTGGAAGGTGTATGGTCTTGGACGTCTCTGTGAAGGGGCATGATCTACGTTTAGTAAATATTTATGGACCACAAACTAGATGGGAGAGGAAATGCCTCTTTACAAAGATTAAGCCTTTCCTTTTTACATCTCAGCAAGTTGTCTTTGGAGGTGATTTTAACACCGTTACTAGGCCCAAAGACAGGAAAGGCTCCACTGACAGCCTGAGATATGATAGCGTCTTTCTTAATACGATAGCCAGGAAAGCAGGTCTGGAAGATGCGCATATTAAGCGTTGCCCAGACAGCACAGGGTACACGTTTAAGCGAGGCAGTTGTGAGAGAAGGATAGACAGGTTTTTTTTTTTAAGGGGGACTCTGCCTTTTTGGCTCCTGAGTGTCGTATGGTGGAGTTCTCTGATCACCTTATGCTGTCTGTTTTTCTCAATGCTTCAGATATGCCACCTAAAGGAAAGGGTATTTGGAGGATGAATTCGGCTCTGCTGGATGACGAGGAGGTAAGACAATCTTTTGAGGATTTTTTTCAGGCTCAGGTAACCACCCTGGATTTCTGCAGCAGTAAGTCGGAGTGGTGGGAGCTTGCCAAAAGCCGGATTAGTCGGTTTTTCAAGGCTATAGGAAAAAGGAAACAGCTTGGTACGTACATTGCCTACCAGCAGCTGCGGAGAAAACTTGATCGCCTTGTCTCGAGTGGTGGAGATTCAGGGGCAATCTCTGAGGTAAAACTTCTCCTTAGGAAGTATCAGTATGATCGGCACGCTTCTTTGGTTCTGGAAAGGGACTACGGGAAATATCACTCGCCCGACCCTTATCAGAACTGCAAACAAAGCGCAGCAGTTAAGACGGTTGTTGGGCTAAGGGATAGTACGGGCTCTTTGACGAAATCCAGGTCAGGGATGCTGTAGGTCTCAAGGTCTTTTTATGTGGATCTTCTGGGGGAGAAGTACCTCGATCGGGCAAAGATGTCAAGTTTTCTGGATTCTACACCAGGTCTGGGAAATAACATTCCGCTGGCAAGTTTGACGGGGGAAATCACAGCAGAAGAGGTAGTCAAAGCTATAGACGGTCTAGCTATTAAGAAAACAGCTGGGCCAGACGGATTGACAGCTGAATTTTATAAGACTTTCAAGTCCAGCTTGGTATCTTTTCTTGTGGAGGTATTTAATGGCTGTCTGCAAGAAGGTTCGCTCCCTCCCTCCATGAGACAATCTGCTGTGATTCTGTTGTCAAAAGACAAGGATCCGAAGGGGGCGTGTCCTGACATGGAGCAGTGAGGACGTGTCTGGTCCCTGCTCCGCTCACACCGAAGCTACATCAGCAGCACACCGACGATCCGGGGCACGGGAACGGCCCAGGAGATGTCACAGAGGCGGCGGAACACGTCGCAGGACACTGGGGGTGACAGATCCCGTCAGGGACACCTGGAATCGTACTTCCCCGGGACCCGCGGCAAGGGCACGGAGAAATCCAAGATGGCGCCGGCCGGCAAGAGCTCCAAACAGCATGCGGCGCAGCAGACAAAGCCTGCTTCACAGACAGCCTCACCGCAGCTATCGCCTGGATCGGTGAGTGACTCTGTCCCCCTAGCCTCCCCTGGGTCCACTGCCTCCCGAGCTGCAGGCTCAGACATAGCAGACCTCATGGAAGATGGGGACTTAAAACGCCACATATGGTCCCTACCAACCAGAGAAGACCTAGAGAGGTTTACAAGCAGAATAGAGAAAGCCTTTAAAGAGGACATTGAACATCTTAAAGAGGACACCACACAGCTAGGTACGAGATTGGGGGATGTGGAGCAAAGGATGGATGAAACCCTCCCCACTATAGCAGCACTGCAGATGAGATGCACTGCCCAGGACCTGAAGCTGGGGCTATTGCTGTCCCAACTAGATGATTTTGAAAATCGCAGTAGAAGGGCAAATATTCGCATCCGTGGCATGCCTGAAGCCACTGCGCCCATGGATATTATACCCTCCTTACAGGGGATATTCAAGGAAATCCTGGATCTTCCTGACACAGCTAATATCGAAATCGATCGCGCCCATCGAGCCCTGAGACCACCTTCCCAAGATGCGGACAACCCGAGAGACATCATCTGCAAACTGCACAAGTACTCCCTTAAAGAGCGAATTATGCAAAAAATGTGTAACAGACCCTTTTTTGACTTCGATGGTGCTCACCTTTTTTTTTATCAGGACATTTCCAGGCGCACACTTATGCAACGCCGGGCCCTGAAGCCTGTCTTGGCGGCCCTCCAAGAAGCTGCCCTCCCTTACCGATGGGGTTTCCCGTTCTACCTGCAGGCAACTAAAGATGGCCGATCGGCCAAGCTACGCACTAAGGACGACCTCCCTCACTTCCTCTCGGCCCTTGGATTGGACGCAGTGGACTTCCCAGACTGGCGCAGAGACCTGGGGATGGCGGGCCTCCCAACCATCCGACCCCCCCAACACTGGATGCCTGCACCACAATGCCGCAGACGCAGCCGCCGCCGTCAAGATGGAGACGCCTCACCCGGCCCTTCTGCACTGAACGGCTGAAGACCCACCCAGAACCTGAACTTCCCTCCATCTCTGCACTGAATTGGGCCCAAAATGCTGTCCCACGGGAGACAGGCGGCCAGATATGCACACGGGGCCCCGATTCCCGAGACATGACTTGGTGTAAGCAATGTATCTTGATGACCCTGTCAGATTGCCGTGTACTTACGCTTATGGTTCCTTCCCGCTTCCATCTCCTGGCCCAGTTCTTGTCCCTGAGCCCCTGTGCACGAAGCCTCCAATCCCCATTGGACTCAACCGTCCCTCACCTTTCACCCCCCCCCCTTTTTTTTTTTTTTGGAACATTCCCTGGACAGTTGGTGCACCAGATTTGATACTAACTGGTGGGGGCGGAGCGGACTACCCCTCCTACCTCCCTTCATGCCGGCCCACGACCCCCCGTAGGCCACCCGTATACAGGTTTAGATCCCATTTGGGATGACAGGCCTGGACTTGGTGGACCCCCTATGTGTGGGGAACCCCCCAGGTCCAGACTGCAGTTAATTCGAGCCGTTGTTTGGCTCGCTGTGCTAGTTTTTTTGTTTATTATTGTTGTGAATGTTAACACTTGTCTTTCCCTCCCCTATTCTACTCCCCTTTCTCATCCCCTCCCTTCCCCCCTGTCTACCCTTCTCCCCACACCTCGCTACTACAGGACTCACCTTGAGCTGCGCGGACCGCACCGGATCAAACTGCAGAACACGAAACCACCCAACAACACCATATCACCATGGCTGATCTCAAGGTAATCTCGTATAATGTTCGAGGTCTATGCTCCCCCTGTAAGCGCAGTAAATTATGGTGGGAACTGAAAAAACTGAAGGCACAGATAGTCTTCCTACAGGAGACACATTTCACACACCAGTCACGACCCAAATTACCCACACATCTTTACAACCAGTGGTACATTGGCACCTCCCCTGTTAGCAAGTCAAGAGGCACTGCAATAGCTGTCCACAAAAACTGCCCTTTCCAGCACGTGAATGACATGGTAGACCCGCAGGGACGCTATGTCTTCCTGAAAGGAACCATAGCGGGCGCAAAATACACCTTTGCCACCATCTATGCCCCTAATTCAAACCAGCTGACTTTTATCGACGCAGCCCTAGAACGCCTGGCGGAGTTCCGAGAGGGCGCCCTAATAATGGGAGGCGACTTTAATGTGAGCCCCGACCCTTCCCTAGACACGTCACATAGGAAACCTACGCACTCGCATGCCTTCCTTAAGCATTTCCGCAAATCCCTACAGATGGCAGGCTTAGTCGATAGCTGGAGAGTCCTCCACCCCACGGATAGGGATTATAGATACTTCTCCATGGTACACAAGGTATACACCCGGATAGACCTGCTATTTGTGGACCGCCCTACCCTGGAGCTTCTGCAGGGTTCATCCATTGAGAATATTACTATATCGGATCATGCACCGATCACCGTGACTCTCGCTCTGCCCTCGGGCACCCATAGGGCCTGGGCTTGGCGACTTAATGAAAACTTGCTGGACGACCTTGTAGTGGAATCTAGGGTGGCGGAAGCATTGACTAATTATTTCCGTGAAAACACCACTGAAGGCCTTAGTGAGGGTATGATCTGGGAATGCCACAAAGCAGTGATACGAGGGGAACTCATCGCTCAAGGCACTAGACTAAAGAGAGAACGACAGGCAGATTATGACAGAGTTTTCTCCGCACTTCAACGAGCGGAGCTCAAACACAAAGTGGGGGGGGGGGACCCCCAAGTTTTGGGGGAACTGATTGAACTTAGGGAGCTGTTCTCGCGCCTGCTGGAAAGACGGGCGAGACGACAGCTGAGATACCTATCCCACAAGTACTACGAACATGGTAACAAATGCGGCCGCATGTTAGCGAGGGCCCTACGGGCAAAACGAGCCCAGACGCAAATACATAAACTCAGCTCACCCTCTGGAACAATGCTGTTTCAGTCCTCCAAGATAGCTTCCAGATTCCGTGACTATTACGCCAACCTATATAACCTAGATGCCGAGATGACCCCGGACACAAAAGCGGACTGCCGGCATTTAACACAGACCAACAAATAGAATTGGAATCCCCAATCACCACCGCAGAAATAGAATCCACCATCACATCCCTACCCAATGGGAAAAGCCCAGGCCCAGACGGGTTCACCAAAGCGTATTACAAAAAATTTACCTCGACACTCGTGCAACCTATGTGTAGATACTTCAACTCCCTGACACAAGGCGGCAATATCCCCCCCGAAGCTCTATTAGCGCACATATCGGTCATACCAAAAGAAGGTAAAGATCCCACGGTCCCACAAAGCTACCGCCCCATATCCTTATTGAACACGGACGTAAAAATACTAGCCAAAATCTTAGCCAATAGACTAAAGCACCTAATACCCCATGTAGTACACCCCGACCAGACCGGTTTCATCGCGGGGCGTGAAGCCAGAGATAATTCCATACGAGCGATTCAACTCATACACTGGGCTAGGAACAGAGACGAACCACTACCATACCTGATCTTATCCACTGATGCTGAAAAGGCTTTCGACCGCATTGACTGGTCTTACCTATGGGAGGTCCTGAGCACACTAGGGATAGGCCCCAATATGCTAGCTTGGATACAGGCCCTCTATACAGAACCTAGCGCACAGGTGAAAGTCAACGGCACTTTTTCGCTCAGATTTGCAATCAGGAATGGCACGAGACAGGGGTGCCCCCTCTCGCCCCTTCTCTTTGCTCTGGCCCTTGAGCCCCTGCTGAGAAGGGTGAGGGCGAACACGGACATCAGAGGCCTGAAAGTGGGCAATGTAGAGCACAAGCTTTCCGCCTACGCCGACGATGTACTATTCCACTTAACGAATCCCCTGATCTCATTGCCAGTCCTGATGCAGGAACTCCAACATTTTGGAACGTTATCCAATTTCAAAATTAACTACACGAAATCCGAAATACTGCCCATAAGCCTACCCCCAGCACTGACAGAAAGTTTAAAAAGCGCATTCCCCTTCACATGGGCCAAGACTTCCCTGAGATACCTGGGCATACAACTAACAGACCGATACGATCTACTGTACGCCACAAATTTTCCCAGACTGATAACTGCTGTCAGACAAGACCTACAGCACTGGACAAAAACTGCCTTCACGTGGTTGGGTAGGGTCAACATAATAAAAATGAATGTCCTCCCTAGGATCCTGTTTTACATGCAAATGCTCCCTATATCCCTGCCCAGAAACTTCTTTGCCCAACTGTCTAGTATGCTTAACAATTTCATATGGAACTCGCGGAAACCGCGGGTAGCTCTGAAGGTCCTGAAACGCTCAAAGCGCTCTGGAGGTCTGGGTGTTCCAGATCTACTCAGATACCATCAGGCTGTTACCCTCCAGAGGATCCTAAACTGGCGCTTCCATGGCAAATCTAAGCTCTGGGTTTCAGTTGAAAAATGCTTGGCAGGGAGGAACCTGACATACGCCCCATGGTTAGCCCGGGAACACAGGGGGCTGTCAGTAGACACATCCCCTCTGACGAGCGCTACGCTCAGAACGTGGGACCGTCTCAATCGAGTGCTGCACTTGGCCCCCCCTGTGTCCCCATTGGCACCGCTGGGCGGGTTCCTCTGGTTCCCCCCAGGGGACCAAGCAGGCTTCTTTGGAACCTGGGTGGATGACAGGAATGCCAGCTGTGGGAAACTGTTGAGGGATGGCAAAATGATTCCCTATGAATCCCTGACAGCCAGGACAGGTAAACCGCAGATGAATTTCTGGAGATACAGACAGTTGCACAACTTCTTCGAAACACATTGCAGCTCTATAAGGGACATCACATCACTCACTCCTTTTGAGAAATTATTCATAGCGGAAGACCCAATCCCCCGAATGGTCTCAGAACTCTACCTATTGCTGGGCGCCTCAGCCTCGGCCCCCAAACCCATCTTCATTCATGCCTGGGAGAGAGATCTAGGACAGATGTTCACGGAGCCTCAGCTGACTTGCCTCTACCAGCTCACCCACTCCAGCTCCGCAGACACTAAAATGCAGGAGACTAATTACAAACTGCTATCACGCTGGTATAGGGTCCCGGCCGATTTGGCGCGGATGTACCCGACGAGCTCCGAGTTGTGTTGGCGGGGATGTGGAGGCCGAGGAACCCTGCTGCATGTGTGGTGGGAATGCCCACTAATAACGTCCTTCTGGCAAGACATTAGGGAACAGATTAAGGAAATCTTAGGGATAGATGTCCCCCTCTCACCGGTTCATTTCCTCCTGCATATCCCTCCCATGCCAATCAGTCGCTACAAAAAAAGCGCACTGCCCCACTTGCTAAATGCGGCAAAGCGGCTTCTCCCGATCTATTGGAGGAAGACGCAGGTGCCGGGTAGGGAGGACTGGATACGCAGGGTAAATGAGATCAGAGAAGCGGAGGAATGGATCGCAACCTGTAAAGACACAAAAGAGAAACACATAGCCACATGGGCACTGTGGACGGAACATTTCTCCGACCAATCTCAGGTAACATCGAGCCTAGAGATGTCACTATTGAAGCTAGCAGACCCAACTTTTGGTCGGCGCGTTGACCTTGCTGACAGTTAAACCTGACCGCCCCCCCCCACATCCTGAACAAGAGCATAGACCCTGAGCGTAACATGTACACCTTTTACAGAACGAGATATCATCCTGGTGGCAGACAATCCGGTGCGGAACGCTAGCGAAAATTACCAGCTCAAGGTGAGATCCTACCCCCTCTCCTCCCTCCACTTTACCCCATATCCCCTTCCCCCCTCACCCCCCTATTTTCCTTCCAAGCTCTTGAATACTTTCCTAGTTGCCTCTTGCCATAATTGTGCAACGTTAAAAAGTTATCTGAAAATCTGGCAGCCAGCACTCTAATCATAGTGAGTAAGTTAAGCCTGGCAATAGGATCTCGGCCAATACCACACTAGCCCACGGAGAAGCACAAATGCATACGCCGGGCACCCCGGCTGGGGCCTGGCTGTGGTAACGGTGCGGGTGGGGTGCTGGAGGCGGTCAGTAGGAGGCCTTTAAATGCCCCCCCTCCTCCGGCATGGAACCCAAACGGAATGCAAATGGGCTGGCTGAGGGTGGGGCGCCCCCCCTCCCCCCGATGACACATACCGCTGTGAGGCGGGGGATCGTTCGGGAGGGCGGGTGCTCGCCCAAATGGCTGCGAGCCGGCCAACAAGCCGAGGTCCTGTACCTGCCACAGTTAATAGATAGGGCAACATGGCTACATAACATAACTAGGAGACTACTTCTTCAGACGATATATCTGCCTTTACTTTGCTATGCTCTTTTTCTTTTGTTATTGAAGGAATTTTAAAATGTTGGTCATTGTAACATATGTATTATACATGCCTGTAAACCCATGACTAAACTAATAAACACAGTTTACAAAAAAAAGACAAGGATCCCTCGATGATTGAGAATTGGCGCCCCATTAGCCTTCTCAATGTCGATAGAAAAATTCTGGCAAAGATAATTTTCTGGTGCTTGTCGTCAGTAGCAGACAGATTGCTTTCTCTTCAGCAGCACTGTTCGGTCCAGGGCAGGAGCACTTTTTCAGCGGTGTTAGCTGTCCGGGAGGCTCTGGAACGTTGCAGGGCTGAAGGCTGGGGAAAGTATTTGCTGGCATTGGATCAGGCGAAGGCTTTTGATCATGTCAACCATGAGTACCTCTGGCTTCTCCTTGACAAGTATGGCCTGGGGGGTGGGTTTATTGGATGGCTTAAGACTTTATACAGAGAGGCAGACAGCTTCATGCTTGTTAACGGTTGGGTTGGACGGCCCTTCAGGGTTGGATCCGGGGTGCGCCAGGGGTGTCCACTGAGCCCTTTGCTATATGTGTTCGCAATCGACCCCTTCATCAGAAGGCTAGAGAGCGGACCGTTGTGCGGGGTGCCGGTGGGCATTACTGGTGAGCCGCCCTTGAGGGCTGTAGCCTATGCTGATGACGTTTCTGTCTTTATCTCTGGGACAGAGGAGGCGCAGGAGGTGGTCTCAGTTATAGAGCAGTATTCCGAGGCATCGGGCTCCCAGATCAACCGTGATAAAAGTGACGTTTTTTGGATGAGCGAGGGAGGTGAGAGTTTTGCACTTCCGGACACCTTCCCGAGGCCTCAGCAGAAAGTCAAAATATTAGGCATTGAGTTTGGCCCTGATGATTACAGTAAGTCAAATTGGGAAGCCAGGCTGAATGATGCTGATGTCAAGGTGAAATGCTGGAAGGGGTGGCGGCTCTCCTTGAGGGAAAGGGTGGACTTGATTAAGACCTACCTGATTCCTACCTTTCTGTATGTCAGCTTTGTTTGCATCTTGCCAGAGTCCTTCTATACCAGGATTTATAGTTGTTTCTTCCAATTATTATGGGGGAACAGGCTGAATCTTGTGAAGCAGAATGTGACTTACCTATCAAGGCGGAAGGGTGGCCTAGGGATGGTCAACCCGGTTGTGTTCTTCTCTCTGATGTTTTTGAAACACAATTTTGGTAACATGCTAGCAGAGAGACCGCCTGGATGGGTAGGTATTTTCCAGATCTGGTTTAGACCTTTTCTGGGCTGTTGGGAGAGTGGCGGGCCAGTGAAAAGCCTAAGGATCAAGCATGGTAAGCTCCCGACTTATGTTGCCCCGTGCCTGAAAATTCTTAAACGGTGGCATGTGACAGCGGAGGATATCAGGTCCCTCCCTAGGAGACTCCTGGGTGAAAAGATCGTGGGTACGGTCTTTCATGCGCCACTGGCCTTAAGGGATTGCCCAGGTCATATTATGAGGGAAGGTTTACGTTTAATAAATTCTGAGCGGATTCCCTTGAAATTTAGGGACCAGGCCTGGCTCGCTTTCCACGGTAGGCTCTATGTGAGGGGGAACGTGAAGTGACGCTCTTTGGACAATCGTGGTTGTCCAAGAGTGGAGTGTCAGGGTGAAGTGGAAACCATGGACCACTTCTTGCTTCAGTGCCCTTTCAATATAGAAGTCTATAAAAAGGTGGGGAGGGCTCTAAATATTCCTTTCTTGCCTAGCATGTCTTATGCTGAGTGGGTGTATGGAGCATTGCAGAATCGCAAGGGATTTGATTTGGACACTCTTTTTTTAGTCAGCTTAGTAGTCCGATATTACACCTGGAATGCACGGTGTCAGGTATCCCTTCGGCAGAAAGTCCTTCCTGTTCCGGTGGTGGTGTGTGAGATTATTGGTGAGGTAGGGAAAATTCGGGGTCTCGAGAAAGACAGATGGCGGCAAAGGGTCTGGATAAAGGCATGGAGGAATATCAGGCCTGTAGCTGCTGTTTGTTGATCTCTGGGTGTTGGGTTCTTTCCCTGTTTTCTCTCTGGGCACTCCCTTAGATTTTCAAGGATAATTTTTGAAGAAAGGCTACATACACATGATAATCTATGTTTCTTGGTCTGAGTGTTAATCAAGTTGAGTAATGTGTAGTATTTTTGAAGATGTCCGTGCTTGTAGTTATGTGTGTGTGTGTGTATATATATATATATATATATATATATTGTGACAGCAGGAAGGTAAAGTCACCTGGTTGCATCCAGGGGGGTAGATATATTTCGCCCAGATTCAGGCTTTACGCCGACTTATACAACTAGGTGGAGAGTTGTATAAGGCTAGTGGGCTCATGGATGACTCATACCTCTAGGGAGAGTGTGGGGCGTCGTGCAGACAGAGATGAGGAGACCAGCTGAACCTTGTCAGCTCATTTAGGCCTCTATAAGAACTCCCAGCTTCATTAGATGTTAGCTCATGCCTGGAACCAGACCTGTGTGGACTGTCTAGGGAGAGTGAACCCCTGTGCGGTGAGACAAAGCCTGTGTGGCTATTTGCTTGGACATTTAAAACCAGGGACTTAGGGACTAGGACAGCACTAGGCTGATCCCAGTTGTTAGTTAGGAAACCTGTATGTTTAGTCAGAGGTCAACTTGACCAGGATTTATTTTGGTTATGTTTCTTTTGCTTTGCTGTGTTTTGTCACTGTAAATAGAAAATAAACCGCACCTTTTTTTGATTTTGAAAACCACAACCTCCGTTTGCTGGGCCTGTTTTGTGTGGGGAGCCCATCCCGGGGGTCACACACACCCGCTGCCGAGCTAACCCCCTCACAGTTGGTGGAGAACCAGTGGCAGTTTTTTTTTAAGCCAGCATGGAGGAGATACTGAAGCAGCTGGCTCTAGCAAATGCCAATCAACAGCAGACAAATGCAGGTTTGCAAAGGAGCCTTGCAGCCCAGCAGCAGACAAACGCAACTTTGCAACAGAGTCTGGAGGCTCAGCAACGAGCCCAGCAGCAATCTGAGGCCCGCTTCATAGACCTGTTGCAGAAGCAAGAGCAGAGACTACAACAACAGATGGAAGCAGTAATGCAGCAACGTCCGCAGACCAGTGAGGAAAGCCGTCCCACTAATACCGCGTCCTTTGGGGTGAGTCGTTTATTGACAAAAATGACTGGAGAGGATGATCCAGAGGTATTTTTGACCACATTTGAAAGGACCGCTGAAAGAGAAAAGTGGCCTGAGGAGCAGTGGGCTGGACTGGTGGCTCCTCTGTTAACTGGTGAATCGCAGAAAGCTTACTATGACCTAGAGCCTAACCAAGCAAAAGACTATGTGATGCTAAAAGCTGAAATATTGGCAAGGCTGGGTGTCACCCAGGCTGTCCGGGCTCAGCGTGTGCATAACTGGACTTTCCAGCTTGGAAAACCCCCCAGGTCTCAAATGTATGATCTCATTCACCTGAGCAGAAAGTGGCTACAGCCAGAGACTTTGTCCGCACCAAAGATTGTGGAACGTGTTGTAATGGATCGGTTTTTGAGAGCTCTTCCTACTGCCATCCAAAAGTGGGTAAGCCATGGAGACCCAGAGACGGCCGATGGTCTTGTGGATCGTGTGGAGAAATACTTGGCTACAGAGAACCTGACGGCCTCTTCCAGAGACACTCGGACTTTCCACCCTAAGACCAGACCATCCCCAGGGGCGGATAAGAGGATTCCAAGGGGTGAGGGTGGAGAGAGTGAGAGGGTGGGAGCTCTACCCCAAGTTTGGCGAGAACAGCCTGGGAAATCAGCGGCTCAAGAGGCGGCAAGAAGGATCGTTTGCTACCGCTGCCGGCAAGCGGGACATATTGCAGCCAATTGCCCGGTTGTGGAGGAACCCATGCAGTGTGACTTTCTGACGGGCAGACGTCAGTCGCTGTGTGCGACAGTCGCATGCACTGCCATTCGAGGAACTGAGAAACATTTATGCAAAATGTGTGTTAATGGTAGAAATGTTGTGGTATTGCTGGATTCAGGTAGCCTTGTGACCCTGATAAAGGCTGAGTTAGTTAAAACAGAGGTCTCTGGGAATAGCAAGGTAGCTGTTATTTGTGTGCATGGGGACACCCGAGAGTATCCAGTGACTACAGTGTGTTTCGAGACCCCCAAAGGTACCCTCTCTCATCCAGTGGGCTTAGTATCTCAGTTACCGCATGACGCCATTGTGGGAAGGGATTTTCCGAAGTTCTGGGAACTGTGGGATGATCCTGAGCCCCTCACTGGTGCCCCTATGTACCAGGAATGTGATAGCCAGAACTCCCCTGAGAGTGGTGAGGACTCTCCGGAATTTCCCTTATCAGTATTGGCAGGGGAGACTCAAGAAACTGGAGAGGAGCCCACCTCCTCAGACGAAAACCTACCGTCTGTGGAGTTTTCTGATCTTGAGGTTCACAGGGAAAACTTTGCCACAGAACAGTTGAAAGACCCCGCCCTAATAAAGGCACGGGAAAACGTAGTGAAAATAGATGGCGAGTTAGTGAACCCAGATAATACCTGCACTTACCCATACTTCAGCGTAGAGAAGGACCTACTGTATCGGGTGGCAAAAAGGGCAGAAGAAACCGTTGAGCAGCTTGTGGTGCCCAAACCTTACAGGAAGTTGGTGTTGGAGTTGGCCCATGGGCACATTCTTGGAGGTCATCTGGGGACAGAGAAAACCCGAGAGAGGGTATTACAGAGATTCTATTGGCCGGGGGTGATGAAGGACGTAGAAAATTATTGTTCCTCCTGCCCTGTGTGTCAGAGGTTGGCCCCGATGCCACATTTCCGTAGCCCGCTGGTCCCTCTACCCATCATTGAGGTCCCGTTTGAGAGGATCGCCATGGATTTGGTAGGTCCTATAATCAAGTCCGCTAGGGGGCACCAGTACATATTAGTTATAATGGACTATGCCACCCGTTATCCAGAAGCGATCCCTCTCCGAAATACCTCGGCCAAAACCATAGCCAAAGAGCCATCTCTTGTTTTTAGCCGGGTGGGTATTTGTAAAGAACTGCTTACGGACCAAGGTACACCCTTTATGTCCCGGGTTATGAAAGAGCTGTGTAAATTGTTCAAAGTGACGCAATTGCGTACGTCTGTGTATCACCCCCAAACCGATGGGCTGGTTGAAAGATTCAACAAAACCCTAAAACAAATGTTGAAGAAAGTGGTGGATAGAGATGGAAAGGATTGGGACTGTTTACTTCCTTATTTGATGTTTGCTATTAGGGAGGTGCCCCAATCCTCTACGGGATTCTCCCCCTTTGAGTTACTGTATGGGAGACACCCAAGAGGGCTGTTGGATATTGCCAAGGAAACTTGGGAAAGTGAGAGTTCTCCCCACAGGAGTGTGATTGAGCATGTCGCCCTGATGCAAGATCGAATTGCACAGGTAATGCCCATCGTGAAGGAACATTTGGCCCAAGCGCAGTTGGCACAGCAGAGAGTGTACAACCGTGGAGCCAAGACCCGTACCTTTTCCCCGGGGGATAGGATATTGGTACTTGTCCCTACGGTTGAAAGTAAATTCCTTGCCAAATGGCAAGGCCCCTACGAGATAATGGAAAAAGTGAGCGAAGTGAATTACAAGGTCAGACAACCAGGAAGGCGAAAGCCCGAACAGATCTATCACGTTAATCTGTTGAAAGCCTGGAGGGATAGAGAGTCCCTAGTCGCAGACACTTGGTCACCAGCTCAAACTGGTTGCGTGATTCCTGAGGTTGGAATAGCAGCCACCTTGTCACAACCCCAACAACAGGAGGTTAAGGAGTTTGTGCTTCGCAACAAGGAGGTATTCTCTGAGCTGCCGGGACAAACATCTGGGGTAGAGCATGACATCATTACCCCGCCCGGTGAAAGGGTGAAGTTAAAACCCTATCGGATCCCAGAGGCTCGACGGGAGGCAATACGGGAGGAAGTACAGAAAATGCTGAACTTAGGGGTGATAGAGGAGTCCCAAAGTGATTGGTCTAGTCCCATCGTGTTGGTGCCTAAACCGGATGGGAGCTGGCGATTTTGTAACGATTTTCGTCAGTTGAACAAAGTTACAAAATTTGACACCTACCCCATGCCACGTATAGATGAGTTGATCGACCGGCTGGGAACAGCCCGATACATGACGACTCTTGACCTCACAAAAGGGTATTGGCAAATCCCCCTGGCCAAGTCGGCCAAAGAGAAAACCGCATTTGTAACCCCAGACGGGGCGTTCCAATATAAAAGAATGCCGTTCGGGTTACAGAATGCGCCGGCCACATTCCAGCGGAAAATGGACCAGATGCTGAGGCCCCATCGGAAGTATGCTGCGGCTTACCTGGATGACGTAATTGTCCATAGCACAGATTGGGCCTCACATCTGCCAAAAGTGCAAGCAGTCCTGGACTCTGTTCGGGAAGCGGGGTTTACGGCTAACCCCAAGAAGTGTACCATTGGGCAGGAGGAGGCCAAATATCTTGGGTACACCATTGGGAGGGGAGTAATAAAAACCCAAATCAACAAAGTCGAGGCCATCCAGAGTTGGCCACGTCCCAACAGCAAGAAGCAGGTACGAGCCTTTCTGGGAATCGCTGGGTATTATCGGCGATTCATTCCCCACTTTGCTTCTAAGGCTGTGCCCCTAACCAACCTGACGAAGGGGAAAGGGTCGGTCATGATTAAATGGACCCCCGAGGCTGAGGCAGCATTCCAATTCTTGAAACAAGCCTTATGTAGCCAGCCAGTGTTGTACTCACCCGACTTCTCTAAAGACTTTGTCGTACAAAGTGATGCGTCAGATGTGGGGTTAGGAGCAGTATTGTCCCAGGTCTGGAACGGGGAAGAGCACCCAGTCATTTACCTCAGCAGGAAGTTGAAGTCCCATGAGGTAAATTACGCCACCGTTGAAAAGGAGTGTTTAGCGGTGAAGTGGGCTCTAGATTCCCTTCGGTACTACCTGCTAGGTAGGCACTTTGACATGGTTACGGATCACGCTCCGTTAAAGTGGATGGCTCAAAACAAGGAAACAAATAGAAGAGTGAATAGGTGGTTCCTGGCCCTCCAGGAATTCAACTTCACAATAAAGCATCGCCCTGGCGTTCAAATGGGGAATGTGGATGCTTTGTCTCGAGTACATGAATGCCTGATTGCTGGTGTTCCAACCCCGAGGTTAAAACAAGAGGGGGGGGTATGTGACAGCAGGAAGGTAAAGTCACCTGGTTGCATCCAGGGGGGTAGATATATTTCGCCCAGATTCAGGCTTTACGCCGACTTATACAACTAGGTGGAGAGTTGTATAAGGCTAGTGGGCTCATGGATGACTCATACCTCTAGGGAGAGTGTGGGGCGTCGTGCAGACAGAGATGAGGAGACCAGCTGAACCTTGTCAGCTCATTTAGGCCTCTATAAGAACTCCCAGCTTCATTAGATGTTAGCTCATGCCTGGAACCAGACCTGTGTGGACTGTCTAGGGAGAGTGAACCCCTGTGCGGTGAGACAAAGCCTGTGTGGCTATTTGCTTGGACATTTAAAACCAGGGACTTAGGGACTAGGACAGCACTAGGCTGATCCCAGTTGTTAGTTAGGAAACCTGTATGTTTAGTCAGAGGTCAACTTGACCAGGATTTATTTTGGTTATGTTTCTTTTGCTTTGCTGTGTTTTGTCACTGTAAATAGAAAATAAACCGCACCTTTTTTTGATTTTGAAAACCACAACCTCCGTTTGCTGGGCCTGTTTTGTGTGGGGAGCCCATCCCGGGGGTCACACACACCCGCTGCCGAGCTAACCCCCTCACAATATGTATATATATATATATATATATATATATATATATGTGTATGTGTATATATATATATATATATATGTAGTATAAATTTAATGCAGTGATATTTCTCTTTGTGGAAAAAAAAAAGTTTGTTCATATATTATAGTTTGAAGTATGCCTTTATTATTATTAGTCTTGTATACAATATGTTATGCATATATATATAAAAAAAAAAAAAAGGAAAAAAAAATATATATTTATTTTTTGTATAAAACAAAAGTTGGAATGTGTTTTTTGTTTGCAAGATTCTCAAAAAAAAAATTGCCAACTCAATATTTATCGCTACGGACTAAGATTGGGATGCCATTAAAGTTCATGTGCATGTAAAGGTAGGCGTCCCAATACTTTTGGTAATACAGTGTATGCAATGGATTGCGGAGGCTTGGCCGGAGTCTTGGGTGGAGGCAGGGTTGCTTCGTAATCTGGTATTGTTGGAATTATTTCCGGTGGCTATGGAGTTGTGGGGAGCGTCCTGTAAGGATTTGAAGATCAGGTTGAACTGTGACAACATGGGGGTAGTACAGGTCATTAATCGGGTCCCCGCGTCTTCTCCACCAGTGATACGATTATTGCGCCACCTCGTATTGCGATGCTTACAGCTCAACATTTTTCTGTATGTTGTGCATATCCCGGGCATTGACAACACGTTAGCTGATTCCCTGTCTCGTTTCAGTGGGACAGATTCAGGGAACTGGCGCCGGCTGCAGAGAAGGATGGGATTCCTCTTGCCCGGGTCGGCTGTGGGAGGTTGCCTTGGAGCCGCTGCGGGATGGATCAAGAAGTCGGTAAGTGGGCAGACGTGAGTGGCCTATTCCAAGATTTGGACCGAGTGGCTTGCTTTCGTACGGCTGGCGGATGCCAAGCTGGGGGGGTCTGAGATGAGGTTACTGGTGGTGGTGTATTTTGTTTCAAGGCACATAGAGGGTGGGGGGTCAGTGTCCGCGATTGAGCGAAAACTGGCGGGGCTGGCCTTTTTGTTTAAGCTTCAAGGCCTTACGGATTTTACAAAGGATTTTTGGGTGCGACAAGCGCTAAAGGGGTATCGGAAGGTGCACCCTCAGAGAGATGCCAGGAGGCCGATTTCCTTTTCACTTTTGCAGGTTATTTGTGAGAAATTAGGTGGGGTGTGTTCATCTGGGTACGAGTTACTTTTATTCAGGGCGGCTTTTTCGATCGCGTTTTTTGGGGCGTTTAGAGTGGGGGAGCTTGTGAGTCCATCTCAGCAGGTCGGGGGGCTTGACGGTGGAGGACATGGGTGTCGGGGATGATAGGGTGGTGTTACGGTTGCATAGGTCGAAAACGGATCAGAGAGGGAAGGGAGTGAATATACAACTGTTTACTTTGCCGGGGGATCAAGTGTGCCCGGTTAAGGTGGTGAGGGAATTCTTGGGAGTACGGCCAGTCGGGGGTGGGCCATTCCTGGTGCATGAGGATGGGTCCTTTTTATCTCGGTTTCAATTCATGGCAGTCTTTCGCAAGTGCCTTAGGGCGGCGGGGCTCGACTGCACGCAATTCGCCTCACACTCCTTCCGCATCGGGGCGGCCACAGAGGCTGCCAGGTGTGGGTTGGATGAGGCGGTTATAAAAAGGATTGGGAGGTGGGAATCCAGGAGGTTTCGGTCTTATGTGCGCCCTCATTTGTTAGCGGATGTGGTTTAACAGGTTGGGGTGTGGCGCGCGGGACTTAGGTGTTATGGGGGAGGCTGTATGTTGTAAGGGGGGGGAGAATGCCGTTGATGTTCTTTGGGTGTTTGGTTCTACCTCGTTGTGTTCTTTTAGTTTCAGATGGAGGTCAAATACGCCTCGTCTGGATCCTAGGGCATTCCTACGTCTTTTGGGGGGCTAGGAGAGCAGATGTTAGGCCTAACGGCAGGCAGCTGGGGATCTCGAGAAGCGAGGCTTGTGTTCGTTGGTTGGGCATCCCGGGTATGGTGTGGAGCAGGGTAGTGCCGGAAGTTCAACGTTACGTACTGGTCTTACACGTGGGAGGGAATAATTTGGGTGTCAGATCCATGGGGTATCTGATTTCGGCTGTGAAAGCGGATTTTCTGATGCTGAGAAAGGCTTTCCCAAATACATTGATAGTATGGTCTGACATAGTGGCGCGGACTAGTTGGCAGATGGCAAGGTCGGTGGTCAGGCTCAACAAGGCGAGAGTAAGAGTAAACAAGGTGGTTGGGCGTTTTGTGGCCAGTAACGGGGGTTTGGTGATTCGACACATGGAGTTGGAGGTCAACATGGGGATGTACCTGCGTGGGGACGGAGTGCATTTGTCATCAGTGGGCATCGGTATATGGGCATTGGGGCTGCAAGAGGGGATTCAGTGTGCCCTGCAGGTGTGGCGTGGCCCTTAAGCGTATGGGGTTCCTATTTGTGGGCTGTGGCAGTGTCTTTGGTCTGTGACGGTGGCAAAAACAGATGTCATGGAAGTGGTGGGGGGCTCATAGGTGGTATGTGCCCCTCTTATGGATTCCAGTGGAATGGTGTCTGCTGGAATAGGGTTATGGTTGCACTGCGGGAGGGGGTTGTCTCCGAGCTGGAGACGGCTGGAGGCCTGGTATAGTAATGTTATGGTTCCGCAGTGTAGTGGTGGAAAGTTTAAAATTTTGGGGTGCCGTCATAGACCAACAGACTGGGAATTAGGAAACTCTGGTTTAAAATGTTGAAATATGTTAAAGGAAAGTTATTTAATTAAAAGTGAATTAATATTTGGAGTTATTTATTTTATTTGTTAATAAAAAGGCTGTTATGGCCAATTATACTCCAACTCCGGTGTGGTCTTTTATTGATAAAGGGGGTAAGAAAGGGGTGTGTTAAAGGAAAGGTTTTAAATAAAGGGAAAGGTGGGTACGTGAGAGTAGGGGATATCTCGAATACACTGGTCAAGGGAGGCCCAGAATGAAAAGACAAGAAATCAGAGTAATGAAGCGCCGGGCATGACTAGGTAAGAGGAGAGGCAACATAAGGGTTAATCTGGGTAATGCCAGAGGGGAGGAGGCTAGAGGTTAAAATGAACTTGGGGGAGGAGCGGTATATAAAGAAGAGGGCGGGACCGGCAGGGTCACTTGGAGGAGTTTGGACAGAGAGAGGAAGCTTTTCCCACCCACCCTCCCTGTTGTGTTGTGTGTTTGTTTTCTTCTCTTGCAGGAAGCATAGATTCGGGTCGTCATAGCAGCTGAAGGGAAAAGGCGGTGTCTTTGGTCTGTGATGGTGGCAAAAACAGATGTCATGGAAGTGGTGGGGGGATCATAGGTGGTATGTGCCCCTCTTATGGATTCCAGCGGAACGGTGTCTGCTGGAATAGGGTTATGGTTGCACTGCAGGAGGGGGTTGTCTCCGAGCTGGAGACGGCTGGAGGCCTGGTATAGTAATATTATGGTTCCGCAGTGTAGTGGTGGAAAGTTTAAAAGTTTGAGGTGCCGTCATAGACCAACAGATTGGGAATTAGGAAACTCTGGTTTAAAATGTTGAAATATGTTAAAGGAAAGTTATTTAATTAAAAGTGAATTAATATTTGGAGTTATTTATTTTATTTGTTAATAAAAAGGCTGTTATGGCCAATTATACTCCAACTCCGGTGTGGTCTATTATTGATAAAGGGGGTAAGAAAAGGGTGTGTTAAAGGAAAGGTTTTAAATAAAGGAAAAGGTGGGTAGGTGAGAGTTGGGGATATCTCTAATACACTGGTCATGCCCTGTTGCTGGTTCGTGTGTCATCCCGGCTGCTAGGCCATGTGAGAGGACTATCCGGGTGACCAATACCCACTCTAAACACTGAGAGTGGTGAGTGATTTTGATCTGAGACTGTTATATGTTCTGGCAAGTGCTTTAACCTTCCCCTACTCTTCTATACCTTCTACTTCTCAATGTTTACTGCATAAGAAAAATAAAGCCTAACTGTTTGAGGTTTTACATCTGTGTGGACATTACATTACTACAGACTTTTCTACCCGGTCAACGCAGCTGAAGAGGTAACGTGCAAAACCCAAAACAAACCAGCGGCCTTCTAAGGGGTATTGCTACACATAGAACTGTGTAAACTTGACACCTGAGCGCTAAGAATTCACAGAGAAGTTGGTCTTAGAGTGTGCAAATGCAATGATCAATTTGCAACACAAACTTGGTAAATATGGAGGTGGTATGTGGCCTAAGGGGGTTGTGACAGAACCCACTGTCACTGTGTGTTTTGGAAGGGACTGTGGGCTGGCCTTTTACCCACAGATTATGGTCCAGAAGAGACTGAGAGACTTGGGGACAAGCTGGTATTGAGATAATGTAATGTAATGCTACATCCCTTCTCCCCCACCTAGGGTGACCACGTGTCCCGGATTGCCCGGGATTGTCCCTTGTAACGGGAGGGCCCGTGGAACCCAGAAGTTCTTAGAAAGTATGAGCCAGAAAATAATGGACATTGAGAATGTATCTTGGACTACCTAAAATGGGATAGTAGTATTAATCCACAATATTTACTGGTTGTTTGATTCTGAACTCAACATGTTAGTTGAAAGATGTTAATGTCATCACCTCCAATCACCTGGATGCCTGTGTAATGTAAATGAGTCTCGGCTAGCTGCTAAAGATCCTTTCACTGTAATTGTGTGTATTGTAAATTAGCAGACAGACAGTCTGGGGAATGTAAAGGTCATGCATAGTCATTTAAGCTGTAAAGGGATTAGCTAATGAACTCACCTGTTGTCTGCTAAGAGATGTCAGAATAATGTGTATTGGGGGCTCATTATGTGACCATTGTGTGATGTTGTGGGTGGAGTTGTTCATTTGGACTACAGTATTCGTTTCATGTATATAAGAGCCTGTTCTTTGCTCAGACCGGTTGGAAACCTAAACAGAGTGGTTGTCTCGTCTGTGGAGGGAGAAGTATTTGTATGGGGTCTTATTCGGCTGGTTGGAGTGTCTGGTGGCTGTCGTGTGTTCGGAAAGGGAATATGCTAACGGTGTTAACCCCTTTCATACTTGGGGTGCCGTTACAATTGGTGGCAGCAGTGGGATGATTCCCACAGCCTATAAGGACAGCTACAAGAGGACACAGGACAATGGAAGCACAGTATGAACGGCTAAAGCACGCTACCCTCAAGGACTTACTGGAGAACTGGGGCAGACCGGCCAACAACCGTAAGAAGAGGGACATTATTGCAGAATTGGTCTAAATGGATGGAACCGAAAGGCCCAGCATAACAGACAGGACACCCGAAGAGGCAAGTTTTGATCGGGCTGTTAACATAAGACTGGCACATTATGGTCCTAACCCTACAGCGGAGATCATAGACCGAGTTATAGTGGCTGTGGACGCAAATTTGCTATAGCGAAGAGGTTCTGCAGCAGCAGAAGTCAGAGCAGCACCAACTGAAAGGAGAAAGATACATTTTGCTGCTTTTAAAAATGTCATTAAAACTGAAGGGGAGATTGATGGGTACCTTGCCGATTTTGAACGGCAATGTGCCCTACACCGGGTGCCCACAGAGGAATGGGTTACCATTTTGTCTGGGAAACTGTCCGGCCGGGCCAGTGAAGCGTTCAGGGCCATCCCAGACGAGGATATTATGAACTATGGACTGGTAAAAGAAGCACTTTTGGCCAGGTATGCCGTCACACCGGAGGCATACCGGAGGCGGTTCCGAGAGACGAGCAAGCAGACTGGAGACTTGTATACCGAGTGGGCGTGCCGCCTACACCGCATGGCATCCCACTGGGTCGCTGGATGCCAAGCAGAATCCGGGAAAGAGGTGCTGCAGGTGTTCCTGCTGGAGCACTTCTTTGACAAACTGTCCCTGGAAGTCAGAGAGTGGGTCCGGGACCGAAAACCTTTCACCTTGCCTGAAGCAGCTCGCCTGGTGGATGAATACACAGACGCCCGCAAACTGGACAACCCTGTAGTCAAGACAACAGGTCGGGTGGATTATCGATCAGCGGCACCCCCTCCGGCTATCGCCTACCAACCACAGTCATACCGCCCTACAGCACCACCTCCAGCGGCCACTTATCCTCAGCAGCCCAGGTTCAACTCCCAGGACTACTCACAACCCATCAGGTGTTTCGGGTGTAAACAGCTAGGGCACAAAAAGCCAGACTGTCCGTTGAATCCAGCCATCCAGTCCCAGTCATGGAGACAGCCAGCAAGGGGCAACCCCCGCACATCCAAGCCTGCGGCCCACTGCATTGAGGAGGAAGAACATTGGGGCATCCTGCATGAGGCTGATCCAATACAAGCAGCTAACTGGGACAACAGACAGCAACACAGGCAGACTGTCTGGGTCAATGGAAAGGTAGCCAATGGCCTACGTGATACTGGCGCCACCATGACCCTACTACAGAAGAACCTCATCCCAGAGAGCCAACACACCGGAGACTCTGTAGCCGTAAGAGTAGCGGGAGGCACCGTCTTCCGGCTACCCGTTGCCCGTGTTCACCTGGATTGGGGGGTTGGTTCGGGACACGTGAATGTGGGGGTGATGAAGGATTTGCCAGCGGATGTACTACTGGGGAATGATTTGGCCCCCCTCGTTTCTGCTTACGCCCCGATGGGCCCCGCTGAAGCCAACCCAGTGACTACCTGTGCCCAGACCCGTGCTGCTGGAACCGACCTGCTTGCTGCGGAGACCCGGGTAAGACTATCTCCCCGACATGTACCTTAGATCAGGCACAGTATCACAGTCTAAAATTGGAATGTGATAAGTTGGCCAGGGAGAAATCGGAGATGCAACGACACTACGTCATGTATTATGAGATGTCCCATGGCTTGAACATTGAAATGCACAAACAGGCTGAAATTGTCAAAAGGTTAAATGGGATTTGTGCCCAGGTTTTGACTTACCCAAGAGCAGCAGCAACAAGTTTTGGGAGCCATTGAGAGAGCAAAGCAAGTGACTGTTCCAGAACTGAATTCCATTATTCGCCCTACAACCTTACAACTTCACCATCAGCTGCTGACCCGGTAAGCAAAATGGCAATGCTGATGGGTTGTCCAGGCATTAGAGGAATGGAACTATGGACTAACTTCGGAGTCAACCCGTCTGGGGTCTCCTCCTGTGTTAGTCTCCTGCCGAAAGGGGAGAGATGTAACGGGAGGGCCAGTGGAACCCAGAAGTTCTTAGAAAGTATGAGCCAGAAAATAATGGACATTGAGAATATATCTTGGACTACCTAAAATGGGATAGTAGTATTAATCCACAATATTTACTGGTTGTTTGATTCTGAACTCAACATGTTAGTTGAAAGATGTTAATGTCATCACCTCCAATCACCTGGATGCCTGTGTAATGTAAATGAGTCCCGGCTAGCTGCTTAAGATCCTTTCATTGTGAATTGTGATAATTAACTCTGTAATTGTGTGTATTGCAACCTCATTCCGGGACAATACAGTGTCCCGGAATGGCCCTGGGCCGATCTAATGCACCCTAAAATAGCCTATGCATTGTCACTGTCTCAGCCTGTGGTGGACCCCTAGCTGGCAGAGAGCCAGAGACCCCTTTTTACTTTATTTACCACCGCCGCTGGCTCAGTGCCCAAACTGGTTGCTACCTGCCGCCCGCTTGGTGTGTAGCAACCAGTGACATCAGAGCCAGTAGTGTATTTCGGTTTTGTGCTGCCCTAGGCCTGACTAAACTCGTACACTCCCCAATTTAAATATGACCCACCCCTTCCTGTCTGTTTAAGACCCGCCCTGAAATTTTTGAGTGGGTTCTGAGGGCCTGGGGGGACAATGGATTCCCTTAATTTGCATAGATTTCCTCTCACTTCCTGTTTGGCTATGGGGAAAGAAGTGAAGGGAAATCGTTGCAATGGGACAGGGATGGTAAAAAAACAAACTGACAGGGGTTATTACCCTCCCTTACTCTATCCAAAGTGAAAAAAAAAAAAAAAAAACGTGTTGCCTATAGTTCTACTTCAAGCACAAATTTCTGATAATTTTATGGAGAGGACTAAGAAGATATAACCATGCCAATGGTGCAGAAGAAAACATAGCACAGTAAGGAAGGTTTGTGGTCCAGGATGATAGGACAGTCAAAATTAGAAGCAGCGCCGACACCCCCCCCCCCCACAGTTGTGGAATGCCGGCCCGCCTTCCCGGAAGCAGTGCGGCCGCTTTATGGAGGCGCTAGACTCATTTGCCTCTTAGCCCAGTCTGCCCCATAATACTTGCGCTACACTAACAGTGTAGCGCAAGCCGGCGGGGACTCTTTCCGAGCTGCCCCCCTGCAAAGTGCTGCCCTAGGCCTGGGCCTTGTTGGCCTAGGCCAGGATACAGCGTTGGTCAGAGCAGGAGAGAGGCAGAGAGCCAGAGACCTATCACAGCAGAGGAGATTTAACTTCCTCCTCCGCGCCTTCTGTTTAGCTCCACCCACCTCCTCCCTGTATGTTCTGCACTCCAGCCAGGCAGCGGCATGCAGAAGAAACCTCTGAGACAGACTGCAGTGTACAGATGAAACGGAGAGATGGTGAAAGGCAAGTAACATGCAAAGCACTGACTGACCAACATTACAGATCCATCAGGGATAAAATCCTGTCAGCTCTCCCCCAGCAGCCACAGTTCAGCACTTCTCAGAAACTCGAGTGTGTGTGTCAGCCTGGAGTGAGCCTCTCGGTGTACTGTGCAGAGTAAGCAGATAAGGGTCAGCAGATAAGGGGTCAACAGGAGAGGACACTGACAGATTACACCCAGGATGGAAGGAGGACACATTCTTAGATATCAGGGTAGGGTTCATGCTGGGACTTGAAATCCTTCACTCAAAAGTGAAGAACTACAGGTCCCAGCATAAACCCCTCAGAGCTGAAGATGTTTCCTGCATCACTGTACACAACTCCTCACACCCAGTCCTGTCCAGCTGCTCACTGTCTCTTCTCTCCCAGTACTTGTTTGCCTCTCACTGCAGCAGCCCCCCTCCCCCTCTCCTCCTTCACCCTCATTTAGAGCAATGTCCCTCTGTCCCTCTTTCCTCCTTGTTTGTCCCTCATTTTGGTCTGATCTATATAGTTGTAAATAAAATTCACTAATTATCTATTAAAAAGCATTTTACAGAGCAAAACCTTTAATCCATATTCCAAATTGCTGCATTTGTAAATTCCAGAAGCCAATATAAAAGAATAGTAGTGGTAAAAAAGCACCTGTGGGTTTAACCTGTGTAGCGGGGTATTCCCCTTTAATACAGAGAGACTACATTTCCCAAGACATCTTTCAGCACCCAAGGTGCATTGCCCCGAAGCAAGGACTGCTGGGGCGGACTTTATAAAGGGGAGGCAGAGTTTGTTCGGCCTCTTTGGACCCTCCCGACGATCAAGCAAGAACTCTGTGTGAGACTGCTGCAAGCCCAGGCCTGAAGCCTGGGCACATTCTTCCAAAGAGCCCTCCGCCAGCCTAGCGGAACCCTAGAGACATCTTCTCATCCTTGCTGTACTACACCAGGAGGCCCAAAGACTCGGATGTCGGTGGATCCATGTGCCTAGATGAATCGGCGGAGGAAAAGGACTGGGACTGGTCCGGGAGGTGAGAGAGCACTTGCTCATAGACAAATACTGTATCTTTACTACTCGTTCGGATTACAAAGTTTGTTCATCAAGTGCACCACCGAAAGATTGCTAGCGAAGATTGTTTTACAGAACTTCCATTTAGTTCAGTCAGGCCTGACTGCGTAGGTAGACGATGCTGGGCGTTAGTCTGCCCACGAGGGGAAGTAGTTGTAAAAGGGCATCACTAGAGTTTCATAGCAATACCTCATTATTCTATCACTCTGTTCATCTTTAATACTGTTTATTGCAGGGATCTGCAACTTGTTATACTGTTGTTTATTACTTGCCCATTAGCCTCAGTAAAATATCTGGGTCAAGTACATTGGTGTCAGTTTCAATTACTTTAATAGAAGTTTAAAGTATATCACTGTGTGTGTTTGCCATAGGACTGCGTCACCAAGAGTTGCGGTCACGCGGTCCTATCTCCCTATTACTAGCTGTGCCACGGGAGGATAGAGCCGATTGCCAGGGGTTGACAGCGGTGCACTACAGGGGCCAAATTAATATCAGCAGCCCTCTTAACTGGGGGTACCGCTATACGTGGGGGCTCGGGTCCGGGATCCTTGTACGTTGCACGCTGCAATCAAGCTGGTTAGAAGTACCAGCATGGACCCGCTAGCAATGGAACAGTGGTGTGCAGACTGGGCCGCTGATCCGACCCGGGCGGTAGTCATTGTACTCCCGGGGGAGATCCGGCAAAAAGAAGAGATCAAGCAGCTAGTGATGATAATATCCCCCTGCCGGAAAGTATGGGTGGTGGATATAAAGTCAAATACCTCGTACACATACGCACTAGTGGAATGGGGAGGAGGGATCCCAGAAGAGTTTAACCTCCCTGGCGGTATGATTCTGTCAGATTTTAGGTGTTGAAAGCGGTACCATTATTCTGCATGGAAATTTGGCGTTTTATATTGTAGGCCTGTAATTCTTAGGAATAACTCACTTAAATCTTTCCAAACCAGAGTCTAGTAGACATCCCGGATATGATAAAGTTCAAAAAACAAAAATCATAAATTATAATATACTTTATTTGCTGGCGTATAAGACTACCTTTTACACCTAAAAAAACTGCCCAAAAAGCAGGGGTCGTCTTATACGCCGGGTCAGGTGCTTGGATGCCTGCTGGATGTGCGGTAATACTGTATGTAGCTTCGGCTACATACAGCATATACCGCTTAGCCAATCCCGGTGAGCGATGTTTTCAAATGAATACAGAGCCTGCTCGGATTGGAGTAACAACCTCTGCCAATCCGAGGAGGCTACATAAAGTAGCCTCCTCGGATTGGCTTTGAGAGTCAGAGAGGCGTGGGCTGATGATGTTACAGCCTCTGCCAATCCAAAAAGGCTTTGTATTCATTAATAGAATACATCGCTCGCCGTGATTGGCTCCAGCAAGAAGGAAGAAGAATATGGCTCCAGAAGGAAGAAATATGAAGCGTCGGAAGCCTCGGAAGTACAGGCAAAAAAATCGTAAAAAACTGGGGGGTCGTCTAATACGCACGCCTTATACACGCCTTATACACCGGCAAATACGGTAATAAATAACTATAAAATAATTATAACAAATAATAATTTAATAATAATAAAAGTGTTTTTCAGTGTTTGATGATGAATTTCCCCACAAATCGCTATCGCTCAATTCTGCAAGTGATTCTAATTTATTATCGCTGTTTTCTAGCTGGTCCAAAACCACTTTTGACATAAAGGGACACTTTTTGGTTGCTATGGACAATCTCCAGTTTCCAGGCAGAAAGAACAGTTTTTATTATATAAAACTGCATGCAGGACACTGGACAGACCACTAGGGACAAAGGGGGTGTGTAATTATTTGATACAGTACTGTAATCTGTAAGATTACAGTATACTGTATCTGTATTGTGTGTTTCACTTTTTGAATTTGGCACCGAACTCCGCCCCCGTGCGCCACAATGTCGCAGGGAACGGAGCTCGGCGGCACTCGGCAGCACTCGGCAGTGTGGATCGAGCGAGATGACGGCTCGCTCACACAGCGGGGACACATCGCAGGATCCAGGGACAAGGTAAGTAACTTCCCCTGTATCCTCCCCTGTATCCTGCGATGCGATCCCGAGTCTGGCTCGGGGTTACCGCTTTAGGTACTGAATTCTTACCCCGAGCCAGCATCGGGAATACCGCCAAGGAGGTTAAAAGGTCAGAGTGTAAAGGCCATAGATGACCAAACGTATCTCTTAGTGCATGCAGAGGCCATGAAGAAGGAGTTTCCACGAACCTCCCCGTTATCATCTCCACTATTCTGCCCCAAAATGGAACACAGTAGTGAGCCAACAGCTCCGGCATCACCTCTGACTGCCATAGGAGTTACTGACTGCTTTAGGAGACTTTGTAGTCAAGTGTCAAAAAAACAATACGGTGCATGTGGAAGCCAGTTACCGGAAGCTCCGCACCTTCTCAGGGAAGCAACCAGTGCCTGCCGGAGAAGAAGAATTTGACACCTGGATTGAAAATGCCATGCAAGCGGTAGAAGGATGGGAGGTGCCAGAGGCGCAGAAGAAGCAGCGCATCAGCGAAAGTCTAAAGGGCGCTGCTGCTGAAGCTGTAAAGAACCTCAGGCTTAGCAATGCTACCTGCACCGCATACGATTATCTGGCTATGCTGCAGGAGGAGTTTGGCCAGCTAGAGAAGGCGACTGAAATGATGTACCAGTTCGAACATACCCTCCAACAGCCGGGAGAGAAGCTATCTGAATATGTGCGGAGGTTAAACCGGATGCTGTGCCAAATTGTTCTAAAGAATGGAATACTGCCGCAGGTTATAGATGCAACCCGAATAAAGCAGATCCTGAGGGGCGCCCTGCACTCAGATCCAGTTTAGCTTCACTTGAAGACCACTGAAGGAGTAATGACTCTGAGTTACCCAGACCTTGTATGGATTATAAGAGATGAAGAAGCCCTCTTAAAGGACCAACAAGGGACTGAGAAGACTACCCCAATGGTGGGAGTCAGATCAGCTATGGCCACTGAACGGGACCCAGAGGTGGAGACTCTAAAGACTCAAATGACTCTGCTGGACCTTTTGACCTCACTCCTGTCAAAAAACTCAGGAATAAAGGAACCTGAGGAGAATAGGAATGAGTCACACCACAGTAATTCAACACCAACCTCACCACTGAAGAGAGAGGAGATTGTGTGTTTCAATTGTGGAGGAGTTGGCCACCCTGTAAGAATGTGCCCCAGTCCAAGGAAGTACAGAAACAGAAATTCACAGCCGGCGGAAAACTTCAGAGGGCCCCGGTGAAGGAGTCAGCCGGGCGCCCGCTATTCACAGAAAGCTCCACTAAGTTCCAGAAAGAGGAAAGAATACAGAGAAAGGGGAACAAAGCCCCTCAAAAACCACTCAACAACCCCTGTCTGGAGTTAAAGTCTAACATCCTGCAGGGAATCAATGTATACCAGGCCCAAAAGGGGTTAAGATCCAGAGACAAGTGGAAAAAGAAGAATCCTAAGGAAAAACCCCAGAGTCCAAAGAAGAAGCCGCCTCGGGAGAGTTTTCCGGATAGGCTGGTGGGACCCTCTCCACTAGTCCCTGTCCAAGTGGAAGGAGTTTATACCAGAGCCCTCCTGGACACGGGAGCCCAAGTGACACTCTTGTACAGAAACTTTTATAAAAAACACTTGAGCCACGTGCCTCTAGAGAAACTTGACGACCTCGGGATATGGGGAATTGGCACACAGAGTTTCCCTTATGACGGCTACGTTTCAATCAGGCTGGCATTTGATCCCTCTGTAACAGGAAAAGCAGAAGTTTTCGACACTCTTGCAGTGGTCTGTCTTCGCCCACAAGGAGCCAGTAGAAGTTCCCTAATTATAGGAACCAACACTGACCTAGTCAGGAGACTATTGGACCCCATAGTGCAAGAACAAGGGGCTTCAGTCACCAGGATCCACCCCATGCTACAACAGGTCTACCGGAATTTGGTCCTGGAGAAAAAGGCCCCAGAAGAAGGGGTAGGGAAAGTCTGGAGACTGTCAAGAGAAGAGAGAACATTACAGCCTGGTGAGGTAACCTGCCTTAGGGCCGTTGTAAAACTCTCATGGGAGCAACCTGGCCCCTTCGTGGTCCTGGAACCAGACCCCCTGGATACTCAACCAGGGTTGGAAGTGATTCCCGAAGTGGTCCCTTTGAGAGCGTTGAAGTCCAAGGGCCAGATCCCAGTGAGCGTCAGGAAAGTCTCCAGTTCTCCTATGAAGATTCCAGCCCGGGTATTGTTGGGCAGAGTAAACCCAGCTACTCCAGTGGCTATGTCGGAATTGAAACAAGCTGAAGGAGAGACACTGGAGGGGTTGTGCCTGGAAGACACCACCTTACCACCGAAGTGGAAAGAGAGAGCCAAGACCCAACTGATCAGATGGAGAAACATCTTCTCAAAAGACGAGTTTGATGTAGGGTGTGCAAGGAGTGCTACCCATAGGATTCGTCTGCAGGAAGACAAACCCTTTCGGGAAAGGGTCCGGCGGGTTCCTTTCGCTGATCTGGAAGACTTGCGTGAGCAGTTGGCCGAACTGAAGAGAACTGGAGTGATTAAAGAATCCAGAAGCCCGTATGCCTCCCCTATTGTGGTAGTCCGGAAGAAAAATGGTTCATTGAGACTGTGCATAGACTACAGGACTCTCAATAGGAGGACCATACCGGTTCAGTACACCACTCCCAGGATTGAGGATGCCCTGCAGAGCCTGTCAGGAGCCAAGTGGTTCAGCGTCATGGACCTGAAGAGTGGGTACTATCAAATCCCTATGCATCCTGAAGATCGAGAGAAAACGCCTTTCATCACCCCGATAGGGTTCTATGAGTTCAACAGGATGCCCCAAGGCCTGTCGGGGGCCCCTGCCAACTTTCAGAGGCTAATGGAGAAGACGGTGGGGGACATGCACCTTATTGAAGTCCTGGTGTACTTAGACGACATCATTGTCTTTGGAAGGACTCTTGAGGAGCATGAAGAAAGGCTGGAGAAAGTCCTGAAGAGACTCAGTGACGAGGGGCTCAAGCTTTCACCAGAAAAGTGTCAGTTCTACCAGTCCTCAGTACACTATCTAGGACATATAGTGCCTGAAGAGGGAGTGTCTACCGACCCTGACAAACTTGAAGCAGTTACCTCCTGGCCTCGCCCAACCACTGTGACTGAACTCAGATCCTTCCTCGGATTTTGCTCCTACTACCGTCGATTCGTGGAAGGGTTCACAAAAATAGCAAAACCCCTAAATGAGTTGTTGAAGACAAAGGGAGAGGAAGATGAGACTGGCTCTAGGAAGCCAGGAGAGTCCGTGGAAGGACAGTGGACAGAAAGATGTGAAGACGCCTTCAAAATGTTAAAGAAGAGCCTGACCACTGCCCCGGTATTGGCCTATGCTGACCCCAAGAAACCGTATGAACTTCATGTGGAAGCCAGCCATGATGGCCTGGGAGGTGTGATGTACCAGGAATATGAAGGACAGCTAAGGCCAGTCGCCTATGTTAGTAGAAGCCTAACGCCAGCGGAGAAGAATTACCACACCCACAATTTGGAGTTCCTCGCCCTAAAGTGGACAGTTGTGGATAAGCTCAGAGACTACCTGTATGGGGCTGAATTCACTGTAAAGACTGACAATAATCCGCTTACCTATCTCTTCACCACAGCCAAGTTGGATGCCACTGGCCACCGTTGGTTGGCAACCCTTTCCAGTTTCAACTTCAGTCTGAAGTACAGGCCTGGAGCGGGGAACCGAGATGCTGACGCTTTATCCAGAAGGGCACATGCTCCCACTTGCCACATTGAAGATTGGATCCAAGTGACCCCGGATGGAGTGAGGGCCTTATGTCAAGGGGCCCAGCTTCAAGCCAGTGGCAGATTCAGGGCCGAAGAAGTGGGAGTTTCTGTGGTGGGACTACCCAAATCCTATTGTGATGTGACACAGATTGGTGAAGACGACTTGCCGAAGCTATCTAAGAAGGACCTTAGAAGGGATCAGCTGGAAGACCCCTGGACTTCCCCAAGGGTCTTCCAGCTGATCCCTTCTAAGGTCCTTCTTAGATAGCTTCGGCAAGTCGTCTTCACTTTGGAAGCTTTGGAGGATCAGGATCCGAGAGGCTTCTACACGACTCCTCAAGGGAGGCCCGATCCATCCACAAAGAATGGGACAAGTTACAGCTACATCAAGGGGTGGTCTACCGAAGGGGCCCCTCTGATGACCTGGAAGAGAAGTGGCAGCTGTTCTTGCCTGACAAGCACTGGAAAACTGCCCTAGCTGCTCTGCATGATAATCATGGCCACCTAGGGGCTGAACGAACCTTCCAACTAGTGAGAAGTAGGTTTTACTGGCCCTGTATGCGGGCTGAAGTGGAGGAGTACTGTCGCTCATGTGCCCGCTGCATACAAAGGAAGACACTGCCATGTCAAGCTGCCCCAATGGGCCATCTAGAAAGCCAGGGGCCCCTGGACTTGGTATGCATTGACTTCCTTTGTCTTGAACCTGACTTGAGTGGTCATGGAAATGTTCTGGTGGTAACTGACCATTTCACTCGCTACGCCCAGGCTTTTCCAACCAAAGACCAGAAGGCTTCCACCGTTGCAAAAATTTTGGTGGAGAAGTACTTTGTCCATTATGGATTGCCTCAACGCCTTCACTCAGATCAAGGGAGAGATTTTGAGAGTCGGTTAATCAAAAAGTTACTGGATTCTTTAGGAATAAAGAACACTCGCACTACTCCCTATCACCCTCAGGGGGATGCCCAACCAGATAGGTTCAAAAGGACTTTGCTAAACATGTTGGGAACCCTGTCTAGTGAGGAAAAGCAGCACTGGGGCAGGCACATAGCAGCAATTGTGCATGCCTACAATAGCACCACCAGTGATGTCACAGGGTATTCCCCCTACAGACTCATGTTCGGGAGAGAGGCAAGACTGCCAGTGGATTTGGCCTTCGGTACTTCTGTGGACCATACATCTGCTGCCTCACACAAGGGATATGTGGACAGGCTGAGGAAAAGCTTGAAGTTGGCCTATGAGAAGGCTCAGTTATCATCCGATCAGAGAGGAGCCCGAAACAAACGGAATTTCGACTTGAAAGTTCGGATTCAAGATCTACAGCCTGGAGACCGAGTCTTGCTGAGAAATTTAGGTGTTCCCGTAAAACATAAGCTAGCAGATAGATGGAGATCAGAGCCCTATGTGATCTGCAAGAAATTACCGGATCTGCCAGTTTACCAAGTAAAGCCAGAAGGGAAAATAGGGCCACTGAAGACCTGGCACTGGAATCATCTGTTACCTTTGTCGGAGGCTGTCAGGCTGCCACCTACTTTGGATTCTCCTGAGTCACCTTCTACCACTCATACCCCTCGACCTAGTACTAAGTCACAATCAACTTTGTCAAGGGAAGAGAAAGACTCAGATCAAAGTGAAGAGGAGGAAGCAGAACTCAGCTGGTTGTGGCCGTCTCAGGTAGGGATGAGCTTCGAGTTCGAGTCGAACTCATGTTCGACTCGAACATTGCCTGTTCACCCGTTCGCCGAACAACGAACAATTTGGGGTGTTCGCGGCAAATTCAAAAAGTCTATGGGAGAAATCTAAAGTGCTAATTATAATGGCTTATATGCAAGTTATTGTCCTAAAAAGTGTTTGGGGACCTGGGTCCTGCCCCAGGGGACATGTATCAATGCAAAAAAAAGTTTTAAAAACGGCCGTTTTTTTAGGAGCAGTGATTTTAATAATGCTTAAAATGAAAAAATAAAAGTGAAATATTCCTTTAAATTTCGTACCTGGGGGGTGTGTATGATATGCATGTAAAGTGGTGCATGTTTCCCGTGCTTAGAACTGTCCCTGCACAAAGTGTCATTTTTGAAGGAAAAAAAGTAATTTAAAACTCACTCGCGGCTATAATGAATTGTCAGCTTTTATCAATACATAGAAAAGTAATCGATTAAAAAAAAAAAAAAAAAGCGTGGGGGTTCCCCCAAATTCAATTACCAGGCCCTTTAGGTCTGGAATGGATATTAAGGGGAACCCCGACACAAATTTTTTAAAAAAATGGCGTGGGGTTCCCCCTAAATATCCATACCAGGCCCTTGAGATCTGGCATGGATTTTAAGGGGAACTCCACCCCAAATAAAAAAAAAAATGACGTGGAGTCCCCCCAAAAATCCATACCAGACCCTTATCCGAGCACGCAACCTGGCCGGCCGCAGGGGAAGAGGGGGGACGAGAGAGCGGCCCCCCCTCCCTCCTGAACCGTACCAGGCCACATGCCCTCAACATGGGGAGGATGTCCCCATGTTGATGGGGACAAGGGCCTCATCCCCACAACCCTTGTCCAGTGGTTGTGGGGGTCTGCGGGCAGGGGGCTTATCGGAATCTGGAAGACCCCTTTAACAAAGGGGACCCCCAGATCCCGCCCCCCCTATGTGAATTGGTAAGGGGTACATTGTACCCCTACCATTTCACGAAGAAAGTGTCAAAAAATGTAAATAAAAGCACACACACCTTGGAAAAGTCCTTTATTAACAAATAAAAAAATAATACAAAAAAAACAACATTCCAGCGATGAAATCCAGTGTCCCGCGGCGATCCCGATGTCCAGCGCTGTCCGTCATTGGTTGTGCCTGTGCGGACCTGATGGGGAACTTCCTCCGCTGTGTTTTAAATGTATAGACCCGCCCCTTCTAAAGTTCCCCATCAGGTCCGCTCAGCGGACCAAATGCGGAATATGAGAAGGGGCGGGTCTATACATGTATTACACAGCGAATGAAGTTCCCCATCAGGTCCGCCCCCTCGGTATGTCCGACCCCGCCTACGTCATTGGCCTGAGCGGGGAACTTCCTTCACTGTGTAATTTAAATTTACACAGTGAAGGAAGTTTCCCGCTCAGGCCAATGACGTAGGCGGGGTCTGACATACCGAGGGGGCGGACCTGATGGGGAACTTCTCTCACTTTGTAATACATGAATAGACCCGCCCCTTCTCATGTTCAGCATCTGGTCCGCTGAGCGGACCTGATGGGGAACTTTAGAAGGGGCGGGTCTATACATTTAAAACACAGCGGAGGAAGTTCCCCATCAGGTCCGCACAGGCACAACCAATGACGGACAGCGCTGGACATCGGGATCGCCGCGGGACACTGGATTTCATCGCTGGAATGTTGTTTTTTTTAATTATTTTTTTATTTTTTAATAAAGGACTTTTCCAAGGTGTGTGTGCTTTTATTTAAATTTTTTGACACTTTCTTCGTCCCCCCCTCTTCCCCTGCGGCCGGCCAGGTTGCGTGCTTGGATAAGGGTCTGGTATGGATTTTTTGGGGGACTCCACGCCATTTTTTTTTTATTTGGGGTGGAGTTCCCCTTAAAATCCATGCCAGATCTCAAGGGCCTGGTATGGATATTTAGGGGGAACCCCACGCCATTTTTTTTTAAATTTGTGGCGGGGTTCCCCTTAATATCCATTCCAGACCTAAAGGGCCTGGTAATTGAATTTGGGGGAACCCCCACACTTTTTTTTTTTATCAATGACTTTTCTATGTATTGATAAAAGCCGACAAATCATTAATAGTGAGTGAGTGAGTTTTAAATGACTTTTTTTCCTTCAAAAATGACACTTTGTGCAGGGACAGTTCTAAGCATGGGAAACATGCGCCACTTTACATGCATATCATACACACCCCCCCAGGTACGAAATTTAAAGGAATATTTCACTTTTATTTTTTCATTTTAAGCATTATTAAATCACCGCTCCCGTAAAAACGTCTATTTTTTAAACCTTTTTTTGCATTGATACATGTCCCCTGGGGCAGGACCCGGGTCCCCAAACACTTTTTAGGACAATAAATTGCATATTAGCCTTTATAATTAGCACTTTAGATTTCGAACGTTCGAGTCCATTGTATTTAATAGGGTTCTAAAGTTCACACGAACATTCTGTCTGTTCGCAGGTTCTGGTGCGAACCGAACAGGGGGGTGTTCGGCTCATCCCTGGTCTCAGGCCCCTGTGCCCTTGTCCATTGACCTTCCCCCTTCTGAAGGGCTTGTGGATAACACCTTAAATGCAGAAGCCACTGAATTTGTGCCGTCCAGTCTTCAGTTCCAAGAGTGGGAAGATGTTCAAGACAATTCGCCTGCTGAAGATTCAATGGATTCCATATACCTCTCTGAATCTGAATTGGATGTCCAAGAAACAGGGGAAGTCCCCGCTTCAGTACCAGAAGAAGAACCTAGAGTGGCTGAGACTGTGACTCCCAGGGAGCAAAGAATGAAGAGAGCCATTCGCCCTCCCCGGAAATTAACCTACGCCCAGATGGGAGAAAGTTCAGAGGACACAGTCCTAACCGCAAGAAGGACCATACCCACATCTGGTCCCTACACTGTACATTTGGTGGAGGGCAACCCCAGCTCACTCCCTGGCACAGTTAGGCAGGCCACCCTTGCAGAAGTGACCTGTGGGCAGGGTAACTCCCTTCCCTGTTTTTGGTGGGAACTTCCCCTGCCAACATCTCTGACAGCCTTGAGTAATGTAGTGGGTACTTTTTGTTGATGCTGCCTTTGGGGACCAAAGATTCAAAGTGGGGGGAGTGTGTAGCGGGGTATTCCCCTTTAATGCAGAGAGACTACATAAAATGCACTAATTATCTATTAAAAAGCATTTTACAGAGCAAAACCTTTAATCCATATTCCAAATTGCTGCATTTGTAAATTGCAGAAGCCAATATAAAAGAATAGAAAGTAGTGGTAAAAAAGCACCTGTGGGTTTAACCTGTGTAGTGGGGTATTCCCCTTTAATACCGAGAGACTACATTTCCCAAGACATCTTTCAGCACCCAAGGTGCATTGCCCCGAAGCAAGGACTGCTGGGGCGGACTTTATAAAGGGGAGGCGGAGTTTGTTCGGCCTCTTTGGACCCTCCCGCCGATCAAGCAAGGACTCTGTGCGAGACTGCTGCAAGCCCAGGCCTGAAGCCTGGGCACTTTCTTCCAAAGAGCCCTCCGCCAGCCTAGCGGAACCCTAGAGACATCTTCTCATCCTTGCTGTACTACACCAGGAGGACCGAAGACTCGGATGTCGGTGGATCCATGTGCCTAGACGAATTGGCGGAGGAAAAGGACTGGGACTGGTCCGGGTGGTGAGAGAGCACTTGCTCATAGACAAATACTGTATCTTTACTACTCGTTAGGATTACAAAGTTTGTTCATCAAGTGCACCACCGAAAGATTGCTAGCGAAGATTGTAGGTAGGCGTAGACTGCGTAGGTAGACGTTGCTGGGCGTGATGCCGCGTACACACAGCCGTTTTTAATGTCATTTAAAAAACAACGTTTTTCTCGACGTGATTTTTCGTGTTTCCTCTCAATCCTGCCTTGCCTATACACTATCGTGAAAAAAAATGCTTGAGCAAAGCGCGGTGACGTACAACACGTACGACGGCACTATAAAGGGGAAATTCTATTCGGATGGCGCCACCCTTTGGGCTGCTTTTGCTGATCCTCGTATTAGTAAATTTTGGTGAGAGCCGATTCGCGCTTTTCAGCCTCATGCTCTTCAGTCCGTTACAGTGTGACGAATGTGCTATCTCCATTACAAACGTTAGTTTTACCAGAAGGAGCGCTAACGTCTCATACTTGATTCTGAGCATGCACATTTTTTTCCCCTCGTAAAAGCATACACACTACCGTTTTTCACGACGTAAAAAAAAAACACGTGAAAAACGACGTGAAAAAATAGAGCAGGTTCTAATTTTTTTAGGCCATTTTTCGCGTCGTTAAAAATGCTCTGGATCCTACACACGATCGTTTTTAATGACCAATTAAAAAAATTAAATTTTTCACGCCATGAAAAACGGTCGTGTGTACGCGGCATTAGTCTGCCCACGAGGGGAAGTAGTTGTAAAAGGGCATCACTAGAGTTTCATAGCAATACCTCATTATTCTATCACTCTGTTCATCTTTAATACTGTTTATTGCAGGGATCTGCAACTTGTTATACTGTTGTTTATTACTTGCCCGTTAGCCTCAGTAAAATATCTGGGTCAAGTACATTGGTGTCAGTTTCAATTACTTTAATAGAAGTTTAAAGTATATCACTGTGTGTGTTTGCCATAGGACTGCGTCACCAAGAGTTGCGGTCACGCTGTCCTATCTCCCCATTACTAGCTGTGCCACGGGAGGATAGAGCCGATTGCCAGGGGTTGACAGCAGAGCACTACAGGGGCCAAATTAATACCAGCAGCCCTCTTAACTGGGGGTACCGCTATACCAGTTTTTTTTATTTTTTATAATTCTCCCATAAAGGGGGCGTGTCCTATGCCTACATATTTTTGCTAATAGGTGTCCCTCATTCCCATCTCAGAAAGTTGGGAGGTATGCCTCTATCTATCCCACTGTCCCCCTGTCCATCCCACTGTCCCCCTGTCCATCCCACTGTCCCCCTGTCCATCTCACGGTCCCCCTGTCCATCCCACGGTCACCCTGTCCATCCCACGGTCCCCCTGTCCATCCCACGGTCCCACTATTCATCCCACGGTCCCCCTGTCCATCCCACGGTCCCCCTTGTCCATCCCACGGTCCCCCTTGTCCATCCCACGGTCCCCCTTGTCCATCCCACTGTCTCTCTGTCAATTACACTGTCCCCCTGTCCATCCAACTGTCCCCCTGTCCATCCTACGGCCCCCCCTGTCCATCCCACTTTCTCTCTGTCAATTATACTGTCCCCCTGTCCATCCCACTGTCCCCCTGTCCATCCCCCTGTCCATCCCACGGTCCCCCTGTCCATCCCACTGTCCCCCTGACTACTCTCGAGTCCCCCTGACCACTCTGTTGTTCTTCTTGATGCCTAGGGCCCACTTTTGATCTTGCACACGGGCCCGCTGATCTCATACGCCCCTGGCCCAAAAATCTGCAAAAAAATCTTGTTGCTGTGTTTAACTGTGTTCGGTCATGGCACGTAGACAATGGTCTGGACTGACATCTCTCCGCAGGGGATGTGTATTGAGGGGCTGCCTGCTTACCATAATCCCTTTATGTTTAACTGTAGTCTCTGTTTCAATGTACAAGTGTTCAGTTCCCATTGGTTCTTCCTTGTCCCCTAACCCCCTATATGACAAGGCTAAGGGGAGTGTCCCTAACTGTGTGTAAAAGTGTATGTTTTGTATTTAATAAACTGTTTATGCTCTGCATGTTTAACCCTCAACACCTGTGTGGCTTGTCTTGTGATTGAGGGGTTAAGGGCTAGTTATGGCTAGGGATGAGCTTGGTGTTCGTCTGTTCGCCGAATTGCGAACATTATGAGCATCTGCAGGAGTTAGTGGGTGTTGTGTGCCTCCAGCACAGTATACACCTGGATCTACACTTTATTGCTGTTCTCTAAGCTAGATAGGCAGGCAGGGAAAGAGATACATAGGCAGGGACAGTGTGTTCTATGTTCTATTCTTTTCTCAGGCATCTGCAGGAGTTAGTGGGTGTTGTGTGCCCCCAGCACAGTATACACCTGTATATATCCATCATTGCTGTTCTCTAATACAGGCATCTGCAGGAGTTAGTGGCACAGTATACACCTGTATTTACCCGTCATTGCTGTTCTCTAATACAGGCATCTGCAGGAGTTAGTGGCACAGTATACACCTGTATATACCCGTCATTGCTGTTCTCTAATACAGGCATATGCAGGAGTTAGTGGCACAGTGTACACCTGTATATACCCGTCATTGCTGTTCAATAATACAGGCATCTGCAGGAGTTAGTGGCACAGTATACACCTGTATATACCCGTCATTGCTGTTCTCTAATACAGGCATCTGCAGGAGTTAGTGGCACAGTATACACCTGTATATACCCGTCATTGCTATTCTCTAATACAGGCATCTGCAGGAGTTAGTGGCAAAGTGCACACCTGTATATACCCGTCATTGCTGTTCTATAATACAGGCATCTGCAGGAGTTAGTGGCACAGTGTACACCTGTATATACCCGTCATTGCTGTTCTATAATACAGGCATCTGCAGGAGTTAGTGGCACAGTATACACCTGTATATACCCGTCATTGCTGTTCTCTAATACAGGCATCTGCAGGAGTTAGTGGCACAGTATACACCTGTATATACCCGTCATTGCTATTCTCTAATACAGGCATCTGCAGGAGTTAGTGGCACAGTGTACACCTGTATATACCCGTCATTGCTGTTCTATAATACAGGCATCTGCAGGAGATAGTGGCACATTATACACCTGTATATACCCATCATTGCTGTTCTCTAATACAGGCATCTGCAGGAGTTAGTGTCACAGTATACACCTGTATATACCCGTCATTGCTGTTCTCTAATACAGGCATCTGCAGGAGTTAGTGGCACAGTGTACACCTGTATATACCCGTCATTGCTGTTCTATAATACAGGCATCTGCAGGAGTTAGTGGCACAGTATACACCTGTATATACCCGTCATTGCTGTTCTCAAATACAGGCATCTGCAGGAGTTAGTGGCACATTATACACCTGTATATACCCATCATTGCTGTTCTCTAATACAGGCATCTGCAGGAGTTAGTGGCACAGTATACACCTGTATATACCCATCATTGCTGTTCTCTAATACAGGCATCTGCAGGAGTTAGTGGCACAGTATACACCTGTATATACCCGTCATTGCTGTTCTCTAATACAGGCATCTGCAGGAGTTAGTGGCATAGTATACACCTGTATATACCCGTCATTGCTGTTCTCTAATACAGGCATCTGCAGGAGTTAGTGGCACAGTATACACCTGTATATACCCGTCATTGCTGTTCTATAATACAGGCATCTGCAGGAGTTAGTGGCACAGTATACACCTGTATATACCCGTCATTGCTGTTCTCAAATACAGGCATCTGCAGGAGTTAGTGGCACATTATACACCTGTATATACCCATCATTGCTGTTCTCTAATACAGGCATCTGCAGGAGTTAGTGGCACAGTATACACCTGTATATACCAATCATTGCTGTTCTCTAATAAAGGCATCTGCTGGAGTTAGTGGGTGTTGTGTGCCTCCAGCACAACATACACTACCCAATTGCTGGTTTTCCCATCTCCCTGCAGGCCAATACTATGTCTGGAAGGCCAACAAAGAGAGGCAGACAGTCACGAGCTAATAAAAGAGGGCAAGCAGGCTCTGTGTCTGGGGGCAACAGTGCTGGTCGTGGACGCAGTGCATTGTCATCAGCACGTGGCCATGATACACGCTTGTCCTTATTTTCAGCAGCTGGACGTGTTGAGCCGCATCATGCCGAAGACTTGGTAGAGTGGATGACCAAGCCCTCCTCATCCTCCTCATCCTCTCTCACCCAGGCTCAGGGTACTGGCAAGGCAGCTGCCAAAGCGTCCTCTTCCCTCGTATCAATGTCATCATCAGTCACTCCTTCCCTAGACCCATCATGTCCTCCTGAGGAGTCCCCCGAACTGTTTGAGCACAGTGTTGGGTACATGCTCCAGGAGGATGCCCAGCGTTTCAAAGGGTTTGATGATGATACCCAGCTAGAGGAAGGCAGTAGCGTGAGTGCAGAGAGAGGGGATGCTCAAGAAGGACACCAATCTGGCAGTCATGTTCCAGGAGCTGCAGCATACTGCCAGATTGGCTCCAGTGATGAGGAGGGAGGAGATGATGAGGTCACTGACTCCATGTGGGTGCCTGATAGGAGAGAGGAGGAGGAGGAGGAGGAGGATGAGGAGGAGGCACATCTCCAATGAGGCAGGATGCCCTCCGGGGGACAGCGTAAGGGCAGCACACCGACTGAATCACACCGCAGAGCTACGCCTCTGCCCGTTATTCCAAAAGTTCTTTGGTGTGGGCCTTTTTTGAGTCGAGTGCATCAGATCACACCGCTGCTATTTGCAACATATGTCTCAAGCGTATCTCGCGTGGCCAAAACATCAGCCGCTTGGGCACCACTTGCTTGACTAGACATATGTTGACCTGCGATGCAGCTCGTTGGCAAGCGTACCTTAAAGACCCACACCAAAGAACAAAGCGGACCTCTCCTTGCTCCTCATCAGCTGGGATCTCCAACCCCACTATACCTTCAGTCCTCTCTGAAACCTGCACTGAGAGGAATGAAGGTGTAGAATTAGGTGTGTCACAGCCAAGTACTTGCGGGCACTCTGCTAGCAGTACACCGATGTCCGATTGTAGCAGGCAAATTTCCCTGCCCCAGCTGCTGGACCGTCTAAAGAAGTTCACTCCCAACCATCCACATGCCCAGCGGTTGAATGCTAGCTTGGCTAAATTGCTAGCAATTCAACTGTTGCCTTTTCAGTTGGTAGACTCGGCCCCCTTCCGTGAGTTTATGCAATGTGCGGTTCCTCAGTGGCAGGTTCCCAAACGCCACTTTTTCTCACGGAAGGCTATTCCGGCTCTCTACCGGCATGTGGAAGGCAATGTCCATGCCACGCTGGACAGGGTGGTCAGCGGTAAGGTGCATATTACCGCTGACTCATGGTCCAGCAGGCATGGACAGGGACGTTATCTTTCTTTCACGGCCCATTGGGTCACTCTTTTGGCAGCTGGGAAGGATGCAGGACAAGGTGCAGTAGTGTTGGAGGTTCTTCCACCGTCACGCCGCCAAAATGCTACTACTGGTTGTGACACACCTCTCTCCTCCACCCCCTCCTCTTCTTCTTCCTCCATGGCCTCTTCCTGTGCTTTGTCCTCGGAGCCAGCAGTGCATATTACCGCTGACTCATGGTCCAGCAGGCATGGACAGGGACGTTATCTTTCTTTCACGGCCCATTGGGTCACTCTTTTGGCAGCTGGGAAGGATGCAGGACAAGGTGCAGTAGTGTTGGAGGTTCTTCCACCGTCACGCCGCCAAAATGCTACTACTGGTTGTGACACACCTCTCTCCTCCACCCCCTCCTCTTCTTCTTCCTCCATGGCCTCTTCCTGTGCTTTGTCCTCGGAACCAGCAGTGCTCCGTAGGCGTTCAAGGGGCTACGCAAGTACGCAGGCAAAAAGATGCCATGCCATGCTTGCGCTGGTGTGTTTGGGGGACAGGAGCCACACTGGGGCAGAGGTTCTGTCAGCTCTGCAGGGGCAGGCCGAGAGGTGGTTGACGCCACGCCAGCTTAAGCCAGGAATGGTGAATTGCGACAATGGCACCAACCTCCTCTCCGCCCTCCGACAGGGACAACTGACCCATGTGCCCTGTGTGGCTCACGTCCTTAACCTGGTGGTGCAGCGGTTCTTGGGCAGGTACCCGGGCTTACAGGATGTCCTGAGGCAGGCCAGGAAAGTCTGTGTGCATTTCCGCAGATCATATAATGCCAGTGCTTGGCTGGCTGAGCTGCAAAAGGAGTTGAACCTGCCCAAGAACCGCCTTATATGTGACATGCCCACCAGGTGGAACTCAACGTTGGCCATGCTGCAGCGGCTGCACACACAGCAGAGGGCCATCAATGAGTACCTGTGCAACTACGGCACCAGGACAGGGTCAGGGGAGCTCGGGTTTTTTTCACCACGCCAGTGGGGCATGATCAGGGATGCATGCACTGTCCTGGTACCATTTGAGGAGGCCACAAGGATGGTGAGCAGTGACAGTGCATGCATCAGTGACACTGTACCTCTTGTCCACCTCTTGGAGCATACGCTGCGTGGAATAATGGACATGGCACTTGAGGCAGAACAGAGGCAGGAAGAGGAGGACTCTGATTATCCTTCTTTGGTCCCCCCTAATGTGGTAACTAACTTCACTACCGCCGGCTTGAAAGTCCTGTAGCTCCGCCGGGCTGCTCTCTGCTGGAAGCGGGCGGGGAGAAGGAGAAGGAACAGCTGATGAGACGGCTGATAAGACTGATGGACATCTGCTGATACGGCCGAGGTTTTCAGTGAAAGAGAGGAGAGGAGCGTAAGTAAACACAGCGGAGACCGGGTGGAATTACATAGAGGATTATGCGGTCTCCCCCTCCTGTATAGCAGTGAGAGCAGAAGCGACGGAGAGAGAGAAAGTGGGACTGCAGGAAGAGCATCAGCGAGCAGCTTTCCTAACCTCTTGACCACCCCCTCCTGTTTCTGGTAAGCCGAGAGGAGGACAGCACCCAGCGAAGGTAGGAGAGAGACATAGACAATTGAACTGTTCAGCTATTGCTCAATAGGAGTGAAGAGAGCTGAGAGTCTCAGAGCTGGGAATGGCTAATTAATAGTGAACAAAAAAGAAAAAAAAATTTTTTATACCCAGCGCAGGAGCTCGGAGTACTCTGTAAAACCACTGTTTAATGCTTTATGCTCACTCTATATCTTTCCTAAAGATAAAACTGGTATCTCATGCATGTCTTGAAATGAACTATATTAACTGAGGACCGGTGTGTGTGCTTCTTAGTATCACTGGCAATAACAGGAGAAATAACAATAATAATCTCCGTGCAACTTTTTAATAGCCGTGGAGGAGAGGGGGCTGCATGGCTTGATGCTGGCTTAGAAACGCAGGACGAGGGCTGGGGGAGCTGAAAATTTGGCACTAAATCACAGATGAATAGGACTATAGAGTACGGAGGCATGTATATCTCAAACAGCTGATGCTATCAGTTAAAGTAGCTGAAGGCTCGATACTGAACGGCTAAGTATAAATTACTGCAGTTACGCCAGTGATACGGGGACAAGGGGTGTATAGACATTAAGCAGACACTAAAAAGCTGAAAGCCTGAGATTGGATGGGACATTGAAAGGAGAGTGCAAACAGGCTACAGGATACATGGTTATATGAGAACAATAACTGTGTGACCGGATAAAGTGTGACAACCTGGGATGAGCAATAGAAGGAAGAAAGGGGGAGAAGGTAAAAACCCTTTACAAACAGTACCCATACAACCTGTCATTAAGGATTTTTTCACCCAGACAAGAGCAGCAGCAGTGGCGGCACGGGCAGCGGTAGTTGAAACCCGGGGGAAACCTGTGTCTAGAGATACCAAAGGCGGCACCCCGCTTGAGCTTACCACTGACACCGGATATAACAATAGGCAATACCGGGGAGCAAGAAGAGGAGAGCCAGAAGCGGAAAAAAACTATGTCTGAGCAAAGAGAATCGATATCAACTGGGTCAATGGATACAGAATTAAAAAGGATTCTACAGGCGTTTCCAACATGGATAGAGATAGAGACGATGATGTCCCAATATGAGGATGGCCATAGGCAGGAAATGCAGTTAATCCGGGCAGAAATACAAACACTGAAAGATAAAGTGACAGAAGAGGAGATAATGGTAGGAAAATTAGATGCACGGATCTCTAATTTGGAAAAGGAACAACTCACCCAAAGAAGACAATCAAATATGATGCAGATAAGATTGGAAGAATCTGAAGACCGTAGCCGAAGGAATAATTTAAGGTTCAGAGGGATCTCGGAGGAAGTAGGAGAGGACAAGCTGCATACAGCAGTAATGTCTATATGTCAACAATTGGGTGTAATAGATAATGTTAGAGAAATAGAATTTGATAATTACACAGATCATGGGGACCTCGCTCTACAGACCCAGTAAGACCTAGAGATGTGATAGGACGGCTACATCGATATGCCCATAAGGAACTTATAGGTCGTAAAGCATGGGAAGTGGGGCAAATAACTTATGAGGGATCCACTGTAAAAATACTTCCAGATCTTTCGCGGGCTACCCTTCAGCGGAGGGCTATATTACGGCCATTGCTGGAGAAAATTAGATCCGTAAATAACCCGTGAGATCTACTGGATGCATTTTCATTTTTGGGGATAGAACAATGCGAAATACTGGACTGGTTACAACCACTTGGGCGGAGACAAAGAAGAGGAGGTACTCGGCCAGCAATGGGAGAGGGGCCCACATAGAACCCGGAAAGGGACTTTGAATCGGGATATGAGATAAGAAATGTAGACCGTGAGTTAATGGGAGGATTTAATACTCCGTCTCCGCACCTTCACCTTCCCCTTTTTTTTTTTTTTTTTTCTCTTTGAAGGTGTGGATTATGGACAGGTCACATATGACTGATTAACCCCCTCCTTCTTTTTTTCCTTTTTTTTTTGGAGTGATGGGAATTAGGGGAGGAAAGCGCAAGAGAACCAGGACTTGTTACTGAGTTTAAGATTTAAAGATTTAAATGCTGAATGTTGGCTCCTTCTCTCTCTTTCCCCTTCTCCCCTCCCCCCCTCCCCCTTTCCCCTTTTTTTTTTTTTTTTTGAGACGGACTCCTGTTATATATTAAATAACTGTTCTGATATCTCAAGCCACACTGGATTTAGGGAGTTTAAAGGGTACACAAGGGGATAAGTGCACGTTTCAATGGTGACAAAGAGAGAGTGATAATAATAGAAAAGGGATCTATAATGGGATTATAACAGATGTAAATATGGTAATTAGGAAATCACAGGAATCACACAAATAAGGGGGATAATTAGAATAAATTGACAATTAGAGGAAGGGAGGGAGGGGGAGGAAGTAGTGTATGGGTAGGTAGGATGGGAGGGGGAGGGAGGAAGGAGGAGGGAAAGATATGTACAATAATAGAGTTTAGAATTACACTTACACAGCACAAAGAGGGGTCATAAAGTATATATATATATTTTTGTTAGATATAAACACACTTAATAAACTAAGAACAATAACACATTAGGACACGCGGAAATAGGGGTACACATGGGTATTAGCACACCAGTGGTGAGAGATATACAGATATTAATGAGGAGGAAATTGGAATGGATCGAAGTGGGGGGGGGGAGGGACCAGGAGTGGTATTATGAATATGCTATGTGATAAGGTAGCATGACTGTAGTATGATTTTTGAGGGGGGGAGGGGGGAGGGGGTATGGGTAATTGTGTTTAATGTACCTAACACGGAGTAGATGAGAAATGGATACAAAATGGAATATTCCGAAGTTATTAGCCTAATGTTATTTTGTAACTATTAATTTGAAACAAAGATGGGCTGGGGGAAAAACCTCTACATACATTAATAATTGAATATATAAATGTTAGAATTTTGGAGTCTTATAGATAGATGGATAATATATAGTAATTTGGTTTTAGTAAGCATCCCTCCCATGAAGTAAATGGTGAACAAAAATCAGAAATTGAGATATGTTTAAATGTACAAATGTGTTATGAAAAAGGCTGGAGATTTATTATATAAATAACCTTTGTGTATGCCATTGGAATACGTAGGAAAATGGAGGAGGGGAGAGGGAGGAGATAAAGGTGAAATTATTAAAATTATGATAAATAACAAGACAGCCATGGGGACATGGCCCACTGCTCGGCTACGCGCCGCCGCTAAACACTTCCCCATATTTGGTACCTACAGGCAATTAGGTAGACCTAAGTAGGTACTAGTGCTTTTAACCCCAGGGGATTTTTTTTTCTCTCTCTCTCCCCCCCCCCCTTCTGCCTGCGGGACTAGGGAAGATGGCAGGGTTGAAGGTGACTTCTATAAATGTGAGGGGACTCAATATTCCGGAAAAACGCAGGATGTTACATCATGATTTGAGGCAGACTAAAACAGATATAGGAATGATACAGGAAACTCATTTTAAGGAAGGAAAATTCCCATATCTCCAAAATAGACACTTTCCTAACGTATACCTTGCTTATAACAAAGAGGCCAAAACTAAAGGCGTGGCTATTCTAATATCCAACAGAATTGCATGGTCTTTGATGGATAAATATGTAGACCCAGGAGGGAGATATCTATTTCTGAAAGGATTTATAGGAAATATAAAAGTGACATTAGCTACTATCTATGCCCCAAACGTTAATCAAGATAATTTCCTTGAAAAAATGCTATCAAAACTAACTAAATTTAAAGAAGGGAAATTAATTTTAGGGGGGGATCTTAATATACCTCTAGATCCAAGAACTGATACCTCTAGTGGCTTATCCTCAGTCCCTATCGGGACAAGGAAGAGTATTCTTCAGAAACTTCACGAAACTCAATTGATAGATGTTTGGCGTATACTGCACACAGGGGAGAGAGATTATACATATTTCTCTAACTCACATCAATTATACTCAAGGATAGATCTTTTTCTGATACCTCAGCAACTACTATCCAGTGTGCAGGATATATCTATAGGTAGTATAACTTGGTCAGACCAGTTACGATAAAACTCTTACTATCGGGGGCAGTCCATCCTATGGAATGGAATTGGAGATTGAATGAAAGCTTACTACAATCACCCGAAATTTTTGCAGATCTGAGCAAAGAAATTTCATGGTACTTCCAAATAAATGACAGTGCAGAAAGCGACCCAGGTATTGTATGGGAAGCACATAAAACAGTTATACGGGGAATATTAATTAAACATGGTTCCCGAGTAAAGAAGGCCAGAGAAAAGGAAATAAATGAATTACTGGGAAAGATTCAGGAATTAGAGATATTACATAAAGAGACGTCAGAAAGGGGAGTAGGAAATGAATTAGCATATTTAAGAAGACAGATATCAGATATCCTACGATATAAAGCAAAAGTGATATTAAATAGATGAAGAAGGTTGACATATGAATCTGGAGACAAGTGCGGTAAATTACTGGCAAAGAAATTGAAAGAACAACAAACACGATCATATATACCCTATATTAAGGGAAAAGGAGACCAAAAAATCTCGATCCCGAAAGAGATTGCACAGGAATTTGGGGAGTATTACTCTTCACTGTATAATCTAGCACCTTCTTCCTCGCCTCACTTGTCTATAGATGAATATCTTGTCTCCTCTCAATTAGCTCGATTACCATCCCCGGTCCGAAGAAAATTAGAAGCACCCATTACATCAGAGGAAATATTTGCAACAATACAAACGATAAAACATGAAAGGCACCCGGATCAGATGGCTTCTCTATACAATACTTTAAAAATTTTACTCTCTATTAGGTCCACACATGACCAAATTATTTAATGCGATAGGACAAAAAACGACCTTTACATCTGACTAGGGATGAGCTCGGTGTTCGAGTCGAACATACGTTCGACTCGAACATCGGCTGTTCGATCGTTCGACGAAGATCGAACGATTTGGGCCGTTCGCGCCTAATTCGAGTGACGCGAACAGCCCACAATGCACTACGCCATCGCAGTGTCATCTAGGCGCTGTGATTGGCCAAGCATGCACTGTGACCCCGCATGCTTGGCCAATCACAGCGCCGGCAGCGAGGAGAGCAATGATTGGCCACAGGCAGGATGCCTGTGGCCAATTATTGCTGAGGGTGTTTAGTACACGCCCCACACTATAAAAGGCCGCCAGCACGGCGGCCTAGTGTAGTGTGTTCCGGAGCAGGGAAAGAGAAGCATAGGCAGGGACAGTGACATTTTTTTTTTCTTGCTTAACCTGGATTCCTTTAGTTTAGGGAAAGAGAAGGATAGGTAGGGAGAGTGTCAGTGTGTTTTACTGTGCGAATCCTTGTTTCTAGGGACAGGGAAGGACAGTGAGGGAAATTCTCCTTGTGCTATAGTGTGCTAAAGCATTGATCATCAACCATCTTTAAAAAATCATTTTTTCTAGGGACAGAAAACTATAGGTAGGGAGAGTGTCAGTGTGTTTTACTGTGATAATCCTTGTTTCTAGGGACAGGGAAGGACAGTGAGGGAAATTCTCCTTGTGCTATAGTGTGCTAAAGCATTGATCATCAACCGTCTTTAAAAAAACATTTTTTCTAGGGACAGAAAACTATAGGTAGTGTGAGGGGGTTAGCTCGGCAGCGGGTGTGTGTGACCCCCGGGGTGGGCTCCCCACACAAAAACAGGCCCAGCAAACGGAGGTTGTGGTTTTCAAAATCAAAAAGGTGTGGTTTATTTTCTATTTACAGTGACAAAACACAGCAAAGCAAAAGAAACATAAACAAAATAAATCCTGGTCAACTTGACCTCTGACTAAACATACAGGTTTCCTAACTAACAACTGGGATCAGCCTAGTGCTGTCCTAGTCCCTAAGTCCCTGGTTTTAAATGTCCAAGCAAATAGCCACACAGGCTTTGTCTCACCGCACAGGGGTTCACTCTCCCTAGACAGTCCACACAGGTCTGGGTCCAGGCATGAGCAAACACCTAATGAATCTGGGAGTTCTTATAGAGGCCTAAATGAGCTGACAAGCTTCAGCTGGTCTCATCAACTCCCTGTCTGCACGACGCCCCACACTCTCCCTAGAGGTATGAGTCATCCATGAGCCCACTAGCCTCAGCTGGGCTTATACAACTCTCCACCTAGTTGTATAAGTCGGCGTAAAGCCTGAATCTGGGCGAAATATATCTACCCCCCTGGATGCAACCAGGTGACTTTGCCTTCCTGCTGTCACATACCCCTCTTGTTTTAACCTCGGGGTTGGAACACCAGCAATCAGGCATTCATGTACTCGAGACAAAGCATCCACATTCCCCATTTGAACGCCAGGGCGATGCTTTACTGTGAAGTTGAATTCCTGGAGGGCCAGGAACCACCTATTCACTCTTCTATTTGTTTCCTTGTTTTGAGCCATCCACTTTAACGGAGCGTGATCCGTAACCATGTCAAAGTGCCTACCTAGCAGGTAGTACCGAAGGGAATCTAGAGCCCACTTCACCGCTAAACACTCCTTTTCAACGGTGGCGTAATTTACCTCATGGGACTTCAACTTCCTGCTGAGGTAAATGACTGGGTGCTCTTCCCCGTTCCAGACCTGGGACAATACTGCTCCTAACCCCACATCTGACGCATCACTTTGTACGACAAAGTCTTTAGAGAAGTCGGGTGAGTACAACACTGGCTGGCTACATAAGGCTTGTTTCAAGAATTGGAATGCTGCCTCAGCCTCGGGGGTCCATTTAATCATGACCGACCCTTTCCCCTTCGTCAGGTTGGTTAGGGGCACAGCCTTAGAAGCAAAGTGGGGAATGAATCGCCGATAATACCCAGCGATTCCCAGAAAGGCTCGTACCTGCTTCTTGCTGTTGGGACGTGGCCAACTCTGGATGGCCTCGATTTTGTTGAGTTGGGGTTTTATTACTCCCCTCCCAATGGTGTACCCAAGATATTTGGCCTCCTCCTGCCCAATGGTACACTTCTTGGGGTTAGCCGTAAACCCCGCTTCCCAAACAGAGTCCAGGACTGCTTGCACTTTTGGCAGATGTGAGGCCCAATCTGTGCTATGGACAATTACGTCATCCAGGTAAGCCGCAGCATACTTCCGATGGGGCCTCAGCATCTGGTCCATTTTCCGCTGGAATGTGGCCGGCGCATTCTGTAACCCGAACGGCATTCTTTTATATTGGAACGCCCCGTCTGGGGTTACAAATGCGGTTTTCTCTTTGGCCGACTTGGCCAGGGGGATTTGCCAATACCCTTTTGTGAGGTCAAGTGTCGTCATGTATCGGGCTGTTCCCAGCCGGTCGATCAACTCATCAATACGTGGCATGGGGTAGGTGTCAAATTTTGTAACTTTGTTCAACTGACGAAAATCGTTACAAAATCGCCAGCTCCCATCCGGTTTAGGCACCAACACAATGGGACTAGACCAATCACTTTGGGACTCCTCTATCACCCCTAAGTTCAGCATTTTCTGTACTTCCTCCCGTATTGCCTCCCGTCGGGCCTCTGGGATCCGATAGGGTTTTAACTTCACCCTTTCACCGGGCGGGGTAATGATGTCATGCTCTACCCCAGATGTTTGTCCCGGCAGCTCAGAGAATACCTCCTTGTTGCGAAGCACAAACTCCTTAACCTCCTGTTGTTGGGGTTGTGACAAGGTGGCTGCTATTCCAACCTCAGGAATCACGCAACCAGTTTGAGCTGGTGACCAAGTGTCTGCGACTAGGGACTCTCTATCCCTCCAGGCTTTCAACAGATTAACGTGATAGATCTGTGCGGGCTTTCGCCTTCCTGGTTGTCTGACCTTGTAATTCACTTCGCTCACTTTTTCCATTATCTCATAGGGGCCTTGCCATTTGGCAAGGAATTTACTTTCAACCGTAGGGACAAGTACCAGTATCCTATCCCCCGGGGAAAAGGTACGGGTCTTGGCTCCACGGTTGTATACTCTCTGCTGTGCTAACTGCGCTTGGGCCAAATGTTCCTTCACGATGGGCATTACCTGTGCAATTCGGTCTTGCATCAGGGCGACATGCTCAATCACACTCCTGTGGGGAGAACTCTCACTTTCCCAAGTTTCCTTGGCAATATCCAACAGCCCTCTTGGGTGTCTCCCATACAGTAACTCAAAGGGGGAGAATCCCGTAGAGGATTGGGGCACCTCCCTAATAGCAAACATCAGATAAGGAAGTAGACAGTCCCAATCCTTTCCATCTCTATCCACCACTTTCTTCAACATTTGTTTTAGGGTTTTGTTGAATCTTTCAACCAGCCCATCGGTTTGGGGGTGATACACAGATGTACGTAATTGCGTCACTTTGAACAATTTACACAGCTCCTTCATAACCCGGGACATAAAGGGTGTACCTTGGTCCGTAAGCAGTTCTTTACAAATACCCACCCGGCTAAACACAAGAGATAGCTCTTTGGTAGTGATGAGCCGAACACCCCCGGGTTCGGTTCGCACCAGAACCCGCGAACGGACCGAAAGTTCGAACGAACATTAGAACCCTATTAAATACAATGGATGCGAACGTTCGAATTCTAAAGTGCTAATTATAACAACTATTATGCATGTTATTGTCATAAATAGGGTTTGGGAACCCGGGTTCTGCACCAGGGGACATGTATCAATGCAAAAATAAGTTTTAAAAACGGTCGTTTTTCGGGAGCAGTCATTTTAATGATGCATAAAGTGAAAAAAAAAAAGTCAAATATTCCTTTAAATATCGTACCTGGGGGGTGTCTAAAGTATGCCTGTGAAGTGCCACGTGTTTCCCGTGTTTAGAACTGTCCCTGCACAAAATGACACTTCTAAAGGAAAAAAAAGCCATTTAAAACTGCTTGCGGCTTTAATGTAATGTCTGGTCCCGGTAATATGGATGAAATTCTTTAAGAAAAATGGCATAGCTACCCCATGACCCCCCCCCCTACCCCAGCCCATTACCAGCCCCTTTGGGTCTTGTATGGATATTAAGGGGAACCCCGCACATAAAATAAAAAAGGCCCTATATACTCTGAACAGCCGTATACAGGCGGTGCATACAAGACAGGGACTGTAGGTTTGTTCTTATGTAGAATCTGTTTGTAATTTTGAACAGGTACATTGTTGAAGTGTAGCTCCAGCCCAAAAATCTATTTTTAAACTTTTTGGGAAACATAGGTAAGGGTTATCACCCCTGTAACATTTGTTTTGCTGTCTGTGCCCCTGTTCAGAACATTTCACCTCACTTTCCGTCCCAATGACAACTGTTTTTGAAATGTGGTGTTTTTCTTGAAACAAGGATTGCTGATAAAGCATCAGTACAGATGAGACCCCTTTCTCCCATATTTATTCTTACAGGAGAGAATTTTCCTTTCTAGGGGTAGATTTCCTCTCACTTCCTGTTGTCTTCTTTCGTTTGCAAGTAGGAGTCGTTTGTAAGTTGGATGTTTGAAAGTAGGGACCTGCCGTATATACTCTGCAGAAATAGGCCCCTTAGTTGTTGGTGTTGGCACAACACTGTAAGCACTCAGTTACTCTTGGTTGGTGCTGGAACGCCCTGCTGTCAACTATTATATCAGGAATTTTAATTACATATAATTGTTGAACAGTGGTAGTAAAAATTGGGGCTTTGATGGTGGTGCTGGTGCCACAACACTGTAAGCCCTGACAGTTACTCTTGGTGGGTGCAGCAATGGGCCCTGCTGTGAATTATTAGATCAAGAATTGTAATTACATGCCCCTTTTGAACAGGGGCTGAAAAATTGGGCCTTTCGTGGTGGTGGTGGTGGTGGCGTTGCCACAAGACTGTAAGCCCTCAGAGTTACTCTTGGTGGGTGCAGCAATGGACCCTGCTGTGAATTATTAGATCAAGAATTGTAATTGCATGCCCCTGTTGAACAGGGGCTGAAAAATTGGGCCTTAGGCACTGGTGGCACAACACTACAACCCCTCACAGATACTGTACTTGGAGCACAGCAATGAGCCCTGTTGCAAAGTATTGCTTCAAAAATTGTAATGACACGCCCCTGTTAAACAGGGGCTGAAAAATTGGGCCTTAGGCACTGGTGCCACAACACTCCAACCCCTCACAGATACTGTACTTGGAGCACAGCAATGAGCCCTATGGCAAATTATTGCTAAAAAAAAATGTAATTACACGCCCCTGTAAAACAGGGGCTGAAAAATTGGGCCTTAGCCACTGGTGGCGGCACCCATAAACAAAAATGATCTTCCAAGCTATCATCATCAATCGTATCATTGAGGACTCGGAGGAGGAGGATAGCCAGTCAACATAACAGCACAGGCACTCAGCATCAGCATCAGTCTTGAAGGGATGTGACATGTTAAAATCAATTAGTCTGTTATATCAGCATCAGGTGTGTGGTAGCTGGTGGTGATCCAAGACTGGTTCATCTTGATGAAAGTCAGTCGATCAACCGAGTCGGTGGACAGGCGCACCCTGTGATCCGTGACAAATCCTCCAGCAGCACTGAATGTGCGTTCCGAAAGAACGCTGGATGCAGGACAGGCCAGTAGCTCAATTGCATACTGTGCAAGCTCTGGCCAGTGATCCATCCTCAAGACCCAGTAAGCCAGAGGATTTTCGGTGGGGAAGGTGTCCAAGTCTGACCTTGCCCCTAGATATTCCTGCACCATGTTTATCAGACGCTGGCGATGGTTGCTGGAACCGATCATACTTTGGGGCTGCGGACTAAAGAATTGTCTGAACGCATCGGTCAGACGGCCACCTTCCCCACCGCTCCTTCTTTGACTGGCCGAAGCCTCAGCAACTCGTTGTCCAGGACCAGGAGTTTGTAACCTCCCAGTCTCTGGGAACGCGTTGCACAGACCTTTCTGCAAGGCCTCCCGGAGTTGTCTCATCCTCTGCTCCCTCTGCGACGGTAACATAAGGTCCGCAACCTTACCCTTGTACCGTGGATCAAGGAGAGTGGCCAGCCAGTAATGGTCCCTCTCCTTGATCCGAAGAATACGAGGATCCTTCCGCAGACTTTGCAGGATCAGGGAGGCCATGCAGCGTAGGTTTGCTGAGGCATTCGCTCCGGAGTCCACTGGGTCACTAAGGACGACATGATCCGCAGCCACCTCCTCCCAGCCACGTACAAGTCCACTGGTTTCTTGGGACTGTAAATCATCCCTAAAAGACTGCTGCTGATGATGCTGAGTGCCAGCCTCCACCTCCATGCTGACACAATCCTCCTCCTCCTCCTCCTCCTCTTCCTGTGCGATGGGTGGGACAGAAGGAACACTGTCTGGGTAAAGGGGGCCTTGAGAGGCAAGGAAGTCCTCCTCTTCCTGCCTCTGTTCTGCCTCAAGTGCCCTGTCCATTATTCCACGCAGCGTGTGCTCCAACAGGTGGACAAGAGGTACAGTGTCACTGATGCATGCACTGTCACTGCTCACCATCCTCGTGGCCTCCTCAAATGGTGCCAGGACAGTGCATGCATCCCTGATCATGCCCCACTGGCGTGGAGAAAAAAAACCAAGCTCCCCTGACCCTGTCCTGGTGCCGTAGTCGCACAGGTACTCATTGATGGCCCTCTGCTGCGTGTGCAGCCGCTGCAGCATGGCCAACGTTGAGTTCCACCTGGTGGGCATGTCACATATAAGGCGGTTCTTGGGCAGGTTCAACTCCTTTTGCAGCTCAGCCAGGCGAGCACTGGCATTATAAGATCTGCGGAAATGCACACAGACTTTCCTGGCCTGCCTCAGGACATCCTGTAAGCCCGGGTACCTGCCCAAGAACCGCTGCACCACCAGGTTAAGGACGTGAGCCACACAGGGCACATGGGTCAGTTGTCCCTGTCGGAGGGCGGAGAGGAGGTTGGTGCCATTGTCGCAAACCACCATTCCTGGCTTAAGCTGGCGTGGCGTCAACCACCTCTCGGCCTGGCCCTGCAGAGCAGACAGGACCTCTGCCCCAGTGTGGCTTCTGTCCCCCAAACACACCAGCGCAAGCACGGCATGGCATCTTTTTGCCTGCGTACTTGCGTAGCCCCGTGAACAGCTACGGAGCACCGCTGGTTCATAGGACAAACCACAGGAAGAGGCCATGGAGGAAGAAGAAGAGGAGGGGGTGGAGGAGAGAGGTGTGTCACAACCAGTAGTAGCATTTTGGAGGCGTGGCGGTGGGACAACCTCCAACACTACTGCACCTTGTCCTGCATCCTTCCCAGCTGCCAAAAGAGTGACCCAATGGGCCGTGAAAGAAAGGTAACGTCCCTGTCCATGCCTGCTGGACCATGAGTCAGCGGTAATATGCACCTTACCGCTGACCGCCCTGTCCAGCGAGGCCAAGACATTGCCTTCCACATGCCGGTAGAGAGCCGGAATAGCCTTCCGTGAGAAAAAGTGGCGTTTGGGAACCTGCCACTGAGGAACCGCACATTGCACAAACTCACGGAAGGGGGCCGAGTCTACCAACTGAAAAGGCAGCAGTTGAAGCGCTAGCAATTTAGCCAAGCTAGCATTCAACCGCTGGGCATGTGGATGGCTGGGAGTGAACTTCTTTCGACGGTCCAGCAGCTGGGGCAGGGAAATTTGCCTGCTAGAATCGGACGTCGGTGTACTGCTAGCAGAGTGGCCGCAAGTACTTGGCTGTGACACACCTAATTCTACACCTTCATTCCTCTCAGTGCATGTTTCAGAGAGGACTGAAGTTATAGTGGGGTTGGAGATCCCAGCTGATGCGGTGCAAGGAGAGGTCCGCTTTGTTCTTTGGTGTGGGTCTTTGAGGTAGGCTTGCCAACGAGCTGCATGGCAGGTCAACATATGTCTGGTCAGGCATGTGGTACCCAAGCGGCTGATGTTTTGGCCACGCGATATACGCTTGAGACATATGTTGCAAACAGCAGCTGTGCGATCTGATGCACTAGCCTCAAAAAAGGCCCACACCAAAGAACTTTTTGAATGACGGGCAGAGGCAGCGCCCTGCACAGGCGGAGCTCTGCGGTGTGATTCCGTCGGTGTACTGCCCTTACGCTGGCCACCAAAGGGCATCCTGCCTCGTTGGAGATGTGCCTCCTCCTCATCCTCCTCCTCCTCCTCTCTCCTATTAGGCACCCACGTGGAGTCAGTGACCTCATCATCACCTCCCTCCTCATCACTGGAGCCAATCTGGCAGTATGCTGCAGCTGCTGGAACATGACTGCCAGATTGGTGTCCTTCTTGAGCATCCCCTCTGTCTGCTCTCACGCTACTGCCTTCCTCTAGCTGGGTTTCATCATCAGACCCTTCGAAACGCTGGGCATCCTCCTGGAGCATGTACCCAACACTGTGCTGAAACAGTTCGGGGGACTCCTCAGGAGGAGGACATGGTGGGTCTAGGGAAGGAGTGACTGATGATGAGTCTGACATTGATACCAGGGAAGAGGACGCTTTGGCAGCTGCTTTTCCAGTACCCTGAGCCTGGATGAGAGAGGATGAGGAGGAGGAGGAGGGCTTGGTCATCCACTCTACCAAGTCTTCGGCATGATGTGGCTCAACATGTCCAGCTGCCGAAAAGAAGGACAAGCGTGTCCCATGGCCATGTGCTGATGACAATGCACCGCGTCCACGACCAGCACTGTTGCCCCCAGACACAGAGCCTGCTTGCCCTCTTTTATTGCCTCCTGACTGTCTGCCTCTCCTTGTTTGCCTTCCAGACATTCTAATAGATGGCCTGCAGGGAGATGGGAAAAAAGCAATAAGGGCTACCTTCAGGTGTCCTTCTCTGTCCCTGGAAACAAGGACTTTGACAGTGAAAGAAACTGACACACTCTCCCTACCTACAGTTTTCTGTCCCTAGAAAAAATGTTTTTTTTAAGCACAATTTAGCACAAGGAGAATTCACTCACTGTCCTTCCAGGTCCCTGGAAACAAGGACTTTGACAGTGAAAGAAACTGACACACTCTCCCTACCTACAGTTTTCTGTCCCTAGAAAAAATGTTTTTTTTAAGCACAATTTAGCACAAGGAGAATTCACTCACTGTCCTTCCAGGTCCCTGGAAACAAGGACTTTGACAGTGAAAGAAACTGACACACTCTCCCTACCTACAGTTTTCTGTCCCTAGAAAAAATGTTTTTTTTAAGCACAATTTAGCACAAGGAGAATTCACTCACTGTCCTTCCAGGTCCCTGGAAACAAGGACTTTGACAGTGAAAGAAACTGACACACTCTCCCTACCTACAGTTTTCTGTCCCTAGAAAAAATGTTTTTTTTAAGCACAATTTAGCACAAGGAGAATTCACTCACTGTCCTTCCAGGTCCCTGGAAACAAGGACTTTGACAGTGAAAGAAACTGACACACTCTCCCTACCTACAGTTTTCTGTCCCTAGAAAAAATGTTTTTTTTAAGCACAATTTAGCACAAGGAGAATTCACTCACTGTCCTTCCAGGTCCCTGGAAACAAGGACTTTGACAGTGAAAGAAACTGACACACTCTCCCTACCTACAGTTTTCTGTCCCTAGAAAAAATGTTTTTTTTAAGCACAATTTAGCACAAGGAGAATTCACTCACTGTCCTTCCAGGTCCCTGGAAACAAGGACTTTGACAGTGAAAGAAACTGACACACTCTCCCTACCTACAGTTTTCTGTCCCTAGAAAAAATGTTTTTTTTAAGCACAATTTAGCACAAGGAGAATTCACTCACTGTCCTTCCAGGTCCCTGGAAACAAGGACTTTGACAGTGAAAGAAACTGACACACTCTCCCTACCTACAGTTTTCTGTCCCTAGAAAAAATGTTTTTTTTAAGCACAATTTAGCACAAGGAGAATTCACTCACTGTCCTTCCAGGTCCCTGGAAACAAGGACTTTGACAGTGAAAGAAACTGACACACTCTCCCTACCTACAGTTTTCTGTCCCTAGAAAAAATGTTTTTTTTAAGCACAATTTAGCACAAGGAGAATTCACTCACTGTCCTTCCAGGTCCCTGGAAACAAGGACTTTGACAGTGAAAGAAACTGACACACTCTCCCTACCTACAGTTTTCTGTCCCTAGAAAAAATGTTTTTTTTAAGCACAATTTAGCACAAGGAGAATTCACTCACTGTCCTTCCAGGTCCCTGGAAACAAGGACTTTGACAGTGAAAGAAACTGACACACTCTCCCTACCTACAGTTTTCTGTCCCTAGAAAAAATGTTTTTTTTAAGCACAATTTAGCACAAGGAGAATTCACTCACTGTCCTTCCAGGTCCCTGGAAACAAGGACTTTGACAGTGAAAGAAACTGACACACTCTCCCTACCTACAGTTTTCTGTCCCTAGAAAAAATGTTTTTTTTAAGCACAATTTAGCACAAGGAGAATTCACTCACTGTCCTTCCAGGTCCCTGGAAACAAGGACTTTGACAGTGAAAGAAACTGACACACTCTCCCTACCTACAGTTTTCTGTCCCTAGAAAAAATGTTTTTTTTAAGCACAATTTAGCACAAGGAGAATTCACTCACTGTCCTTCCAGGTCCCTGGAAACAAGGACTTTGACAGTGAAAGAAACTGACACACTCTCCCTACCTACAGTTTTCTGTCCCTAGAAAAAATGTTTTTTTTAAGCACAATTTAGCACAAGGAGAATTCACTCACTGTCCTTCCAGGTCCCTGGAAACAAGGACTTTGACAGTGAAAGAAACTGACACACTCTCCCTACCTACAGTTTTCTGTCCCTAGAAAAAATGTTTTTTTTAAGCACAATTTAGCACAAGGAGAATTCACTCACTGTCCTTCCAGGTCCCTGGAAACAAGGACTTTGACAGTGAAAGAAACTGACACACTCTCCCTACCTACAGTTTTCTGTCCCTAGAAAAAATGTTTTTTTTAAGCACAATTTAGCACAAGGAGAATTCACTCACTGTCCTTCCAGGTCCCTGGAAACAAGGACTTTGACAGTGAAAGAAACTGACACACTCTCCCTACCTACAGTTTTCTGTCCCTAGAAAAAATGTTTTTTTTAAGCACAATTTAGCACAAGGAGAATTCACTCACTGTCCTTCCAGGTCCCTGGAAACAAGGACTTTGACAGTGAAAGAAACTGACACACTCTCCCTACCTACAGTTTTCTGTCCCTAGAAAAAATGTTTTTTTTAAGCACAATTTAGCACAAGGAGAATTCACTCACTGTCCTTCCAGGTCCCTGGAAACAAGGACTTTGACAGTGAAAGAAACTGACACACTCTCCCTACCTACAGTTTTCTGTCCCTAGAAAAAATGTTTTTTTTAAGCACAATTTAGCACAAGGAGAATTCACTCACTGTCCTTCCAGGTCCCTGGAAACAAGGACTTTGACAGTGAAATAAACTGACACACTCTCCCTACCTACAGTTTTCTGTCCCTAGAAAAAATGTTTTTTTTAAGCACAATTTAGCACAAGGATAATTCACTCACTGTCCTTCCAGGTCCCTGGAAACAAGGACTTTGACAGTGAAAGAAACTGACACACTCTCCCTACCTACAGTTTTCTGTCCCTAGAAAAAATGTTTTTTTTAAGCACAATTTAGCACAAGGAGAATTCACTCACTGTCCTTCCAGGTCCCTGGAAACAAGAACTTTGACAGTGAAAGAAACTGACACACTCTCCCTACCTACATTTTTCTGTCCCTAGAAAAAATGTTTTTTTTAAGCACAATTTAGCACAAGGAGAATTCACTCACTGTCCTTCCAGGTCCCTGGAAACAAGGACTTTGACAGTGAAAGAAACTGACACACTCTCCCTACCTACAGTTTTCTGTCCCTAGAAAAAATGTTTTTTTTAAGCACAATTTAGCACAAGGAGAATTCACTCACTGTCCTTCCAGGTCCCTGGAAACAAGGACTTTGACAGTGAAAGAAACTGACACACTCTCCCTACCTACAGTTTTCTGTCCCTAGAAAAAATGTTTTTTTTAAGCACAATTTAGCACAAGGAGAATTCACTCACTGTCCTTCCAGGTCCCTGGAAACAAGGACTTTGACAGTGAAAGAAACTGACACACTCTCCCTACCTACAGTTTTCTGTCCCTAGAAAAAATGTTTTTTTTAAGCACAATTTAGCACAAGGAGAATTCACTCACTGTCCTTCCAGGTCCCTGGAAACAAGGACTTTGACAGTGAAAGAAACTGACACACTCTCCCTACCTACAGTTTTCTGTCCCTAGAAAAAATGTTTTTTTTTAAGCACAATTTAGCACAAGGAGAATTCACTCACTGTCCTTCCAGGTCCCTGGAAACAAGGACTTTGACAGTGAAAGAAACTGACACACTCTCCCTACCTACAGTTTTCTGTCCCTAGAAAAAATGTTTTTTTTAAGCACAATTTAGCACAAGGAGAATTCACTCACTGTCCTTCCAGGTCCCTGGAAACAAGGACTTTGACAGTGAAAGAAACTGACACACTCTCCCTACCTACAGTTTTCTGTCCCTAGAAAAAATGTTTTTTTTAAGCACAATTTAGCACAAGGAGAATTCACTCACTGTCCTTCCAGGTCCCTGGAAACAAGGACTTTGACAGTGAAAGAAACTGACACACTCTCCCTACCTACAGTTTTCTGTCCCTAGAAAAAATGTGTTTTTTAAGCACAATTTAGCACAAGGAGAATTCACTCACTGTCCTTCCAGGTCCCTGGAAACAAGGACTTTGACAGTGAAAGAAACTGACACACTCTCCCTACCTACAGTTTTCTGTCCCTAGAAAAAATGTTTTTTTTAAGCACAATTTAGCACAAGGAGAATTCACTCACTGTCCTTCCAGGTCCCTGGAAACAAGGACTTTGACAGTGAAAGAAACTGACACACTCTCCCTACCTACAGTTTTCTGTCCCTAGAAAAAATGTTTTTTTTAAGCACAATTTAGCACAAGGAGAATTCACTCACTGTCCTTCCAGGTCCCTGGAAACAAGGACTTTGACAGTGAAAGAAACTGACACACTCTCCCTACCTACAGTTTTCTGTCCCTAGAAAAAATGTTTTTTTTAAGCACAATTTAGCACAAGGAGAATTCACTCACTGTCCTTCCAGGTCCCTGGAAACAAGAACTTTGACAGTGAAAGAAACTGACACACTCTCCCTACCTACAATTTTCTGTCCCTAGAAAAAATGTTTTTTTTAAGCACAATTTAGCACAAGGAGAATTCACTCACTGTCCTTCCAGGTCCCTGGAAACAAGGACTTTGACAGTGAAAGAAACTGACACACTCTCCCTACCTACAGTTTTCTGTCCCTAGAAAAAATGTTTTTTTTAAGCACAATTTAGCACAAGGAGAATTCACTCACTGTCCTTCCAGGTCCCTGGAAACAAGGACTTTGACAGTGAAAGAAACTGACACACTCTCCCTACCTACAGTTTTCTGTCCCTAGAAAAAATGTTTTTTTTAAGCACAATTTAGCACAAGGAGAATTCACTCACTGTCCTTCCAGGTCCCTGGAAACAAGGACTTTGACAGTGAAAGAAACTGACACACTCTCCCTACCTACAGTTTTCTGTCCCTAGAAAAAATGTTTTTTTTAAGCACAATTTAGCACAAGGAGAATTCACTCACTGTCCTTCCAGGTCCCTGGAAACAAGGACTTTGACAGTGAAAGAAACTGACACACTCTCCCTACCTACAGTTTTCTGTCCCTAGAAAAAATGTTTTTTTTAAGCACAATTTAGCACAAGGAGAATTCACTCACTGTCCTTCCAGGTCCCTGGAAACAAGGACTTTGACAGTGAAAGAAACTGACACTCTCCCTACCTACAGTTTTCTGTCCCTAGAAAAAATGTTTTTTTTAAGCACAATATAGCACAAGCACAAAACACACTGACACTCTCCCTACCTATCCTTCTCTTTCCCTAAACTAAAGGAATCCAGGTTAAGCAAGAAAGAAATAAAAGTCACTGTCCCTGCCTATGCTGCTCTATCCCTGCTCCGGAACACACTACACTAGGCCGCCGTGCTGGCGGCCTTTTATAGTGTGGGGCGTGTACTAAACACCCTCAGCAATAATTGGCCACAGGCATCCTGCCTGTGGCCAATCATTGCTCTCCTCGCTGCCGGCGCTGTGATTGGCCAAGCATGCGGGGTCACAGTGCATGCTTGGCCAATCACAGCGCCTGGATGACACTGCGATGGCGTAGTGCATTGTGGGCCGTTCGCGTCACTCGAATTTGGCGCGAACGGCCCAAATCGTTCGATCTTCGTCGAACGATCGAACAGCCGATGTTCGAGTCGAACGTATGTTCGACTCGAACACGAAGCTCATCCCTACTCTTTGGCTATGGTTTTGGCCGAGGTATTTCGGAGAGGGATCGCTTCTGGATAACGGGTGGCATAGTCCATTATAACTAATATGTACTGGTGCCCCCTAGCAGACTTGATTATAGGACCTACCAAATCCATGGCGATCCTCTCAAACGGGACCTCAATGATGGGTAGAGGGACCAGCGGGCTACGGAAATGTGGCATCGGGGCCGACCTCTGACACACAGGGCAGGAGGAACAATAATTTTCTATGTCCTTCATCACCCCCGGCCAATAGAATCTCTGTAATACCCTCTCTCGGGTTTTCTCTGTCCCCAGATGACCTCCAAGAATGTGCCCATGGGCCAACTCCAACACCAACTTCCTGTAAGGTTTGGGCACCACAAGCTGCTCAACGGTTTCTTCTGCCCTTTTTGCCACCCGATACAGTAGGTCCTTCTCTACGCTGAAGTATGGGTAAGTGCAGGTATTATCTGGGTTCACTAACTCGCCATCTATTTTCACTACGTTTTCCCGTGCCTTTATTAGGGCGGGGTCTCTCAACTGTTCTGTGGCAAAGTTTTCCCTGTGAACCTCAAGATCAGAAAACTCCACAGACGGTAGGTTTTCGTCTGAGGAGGTGGGCTCCTCTCCAGTTTCTTGAGTCTCCCCTGCCAATACTGATAAGGGAAATTCCGGAGAGTCCTCACCACTCTCAGGGGAGTTCTGGCTATCACATTCCTGGTACATAGGGGCACCAGTGGGGGGCTCAGGATCATCCCACAGTTCCCAGAACTTCGGAAAATCCCTTCCCACAATGGCGTCATGCGGTAACTGAGATACTAAGCCCACTGGATGAGAGAGGGTACCTTTGGGGGTCTCGAAACACACTGTAGTCACTGGATACTCTCGGGTGTCCCCATGCACATAAATAACAGCTACCTTGCTATTCCCAGAGACCTCTGTTTTAACTAACTCAGCCTTTATCAGGGTCACAAGGCTACCTGAATCCAGCAATACCACAACATTTCTACCATTAACACACATTTTGCATAAATGTTTCTCAGTTCCTCGAATGGCAGTGCATGCGACTGTCGCACACAGCGACTGACGTCTGCCCGTCAGAAAGTCACACTGCATGGGTTCCTCCACAACCGGGCAATTGGCTGCAATATGTCCCGCTTGCCGGCAGCGGTAGCAAACGATCCTTTTTGCCGCCTCTTGAGCCGCTGATTTCCCAGGCTGTTCTCGCCAAACTTGGGGTAGAGCTCCCACCCTCTCACTCTCTCCACCCTCACCCCTTGGAATCCTCTTATCCGCCCCTGGGGATGGTCTGGTCTTAGGGTGGAAAGTCCGAGTGTCTCTGGAAGAGGCCGTCAGGTTCTCTGTAGCCAAGTATTTCTCCACACGATCCACAAGACCATCGGCCGTCTCTGGGTCTCCATGGCTTACCCACTTTTGGATGGCAGTAGGAAGAGCTCTCAAAAACCGATCCATTACAACACGTTCCACAATCTTTGGTGCGGACAAAGTCTCTGGCTGTAGCCACTTTCTGCTCAGGTGAATGAGATCATACATTTGAGACCTGGGGGGTTTTCCAAGCTGGAAAGTCCAGTTATGCACACGCTGAGCCCGGACAGCCTGGGTGACACCCAGCCTTGCCAATATTTCAGCTTTTAGCATCACATAGTCTTTTGCTTGGTTAGGCTCTAGGTCATAGTAATCTTTCTGCGATTCACCAGTTAACAGAGGAGCCACCAGTCCAGCCCACTGCTCCTCAGGCCACTTTTCTCTTTCAGCGGTCCTTTCAAATGTGGTCAAAAATACCTCTGGATCATCCTCTCCAGTCATTTTTGTCAATAAACGACTCACCCCAAAGGACGCGGTATTAGTGGGACGGCTTTCCTCACTGGTCTGCGGACGTTGCTGCATTACTGCTTCCATCTGTTGTTGTAGTCTCTGCTCTTGCTTCTGCAACAGGTCTATGAAGCGGGCCTCAGATTGCTGCTGGGCTTGTTGCTGAGCCTCCAGACTCTGTTGCAAAGTTGCGTTTGTCTGCTGCTGGGCTGCAAGGCTCTGTTGATGAGCTGCAAGGCTCTTTTGCAAACCTGCATTTGTCTGCTGTTGATTGGCATTTGCTAGAGCCAGCTGCTTCAGTATCTCCTCCATGCTGGCTTAAAAAAAAACTGCCACTGGTTCTCCACCAACTGTGAGGGGGTTAGCTCGGCAGCGGGTGTGTGTGACCCCCGGGGTGGGCTCCCCACACAAAAACAGGCCCAGCAAACGGAGGTTGTGGTTTTCAAAATCAAAAAGGTGCGGTTTATTTTCTATTTACAGTGACAAAACACAGCAAAGCAAAAGAAACATAAACAAAATAAATCCTGGTCAACTTGACCTCTGACTAAACATACAGGTTTCCTAACTAACAACTGGGATCAGCCTAGTGCTGTCCTAGTCCCTAAGTCCCTGGTTTTAAATGTCCAAGCAAATAGCCACACAGGCTTTGTCTCACCGCACAGGGGTTCACTCTCCCTAGACAGTCCACACAGGTCTGGGTCCAGGCATGAGCAAACACCTAATGAATCTGGGAGTTCTTATAGAGGCCTAAATGAGCTGACAAGCTTCAGCTGGTCTCATCAACTCCCTGTCTGCACGACGCCCCACACTCTCCCTAGAGGTATGAGTCATCCATGAGCCCACTAGCCTCAGCTGGGCTTATACAACTCTCCACCTAGTTGTATAAGTCGGCGTAAAGCCTGAATCTGGGCGAAATATATCTACCCCCCTGGATGCAACCAGGTGACTTTGCCTTCCTGCTGTCACAGTAGGAAGAGTGTCAGTTTCTTTCACTGTGATAATCCTTGTTTCTAGGGACAGGGAAGGACAGTGAGGGAAATTCTCCTTGTGCTATAGTGTGCTAAAGCATTGATCATCAACCGTCTTTAAAAAAACATTTTTTCTAGGGACAGAAAACTATAGGTAGGAAGAGTGTCAGTTTCTTTCACTGTGATAATCCTTGTTTCTAGGGACAGGGAAGGACAGTGAGGGAAATTCTCCTTGTGCTATAGTGTGCTAAAGCATTGATCATCAACCATCTTTAAAAAAACATTTTTTCTAGGGACAGAAAACTATAGGTAGGAAGAGTGTCAGTTTCTTTCACTGTGATAATCCTTGTTTCTAGGGACAGGGAAGGACAGTGAGGGAAATTCTCCTTGTGCTATAGTGTGCTAAAGCATTGATCATCAATCAGCTTTAAAAAAACATTTTTTCTAGGGACAGAAAACTATAGGTAGGAAGAGTGTCAGTTTCTTTCACTGTGATAATCCTTGTTTCTAGGGACAGGGAAGGACAGTGAGGGAAATTCTCCTTGTGCTATAGTGTGCTAAAGCATTGATCATCAACCGTCTTTAAAAAAACATTTTTTCTAGGGACAGAAAACTATAGGTAGGAAGAGTGTCAGTTTCTTTCACTGTGATAATCCTTGTTTCTAGGGACAGGGAAGGACAGTGAGGGAAATTCTCCTTGTGCTATAGTGTGCTAAAGCATTGATCATCAACCGTCTTTAAAAAAACATTTTTTCTAGGGACAGAAAACTATAGGTAGGAAGAGTGTCAGTTTCTTTCACTGTGATAATCCTTGTTTCTAGGGACAGGGAAGGACAGTGAGGGAAATTCTCCTTGTGCTATAGTGTGCTAAAGCATTGATCATCAACCGTCTTTAAAAAAACATTTTTTCTAGGGACAGAAAACTATAGGTAGGAAGAGTGTCAGTTTCTTTCACTGTGATAATCCTTGTTTCTAGGGACAGGGAAGGACAGTGAGGGAAATTCTCCTTGTGCTATAGTGTGCTAAAGCATTGATCATCAACCGTCTTTAAAAAAACATTTTTTCTAGGGACAGAAAACTATAGGTAGGAAGAGTGTCAGTTTCTTTCACTGTGATAATCCTTGTTTCTAGGGACAGGGAAGGACAGTGAGGGAAATTCTACTTGTGCTATAGTGTGCTAAAGCATTGATCATCAATCAGCTTTAAAAAAACATTTTTTCTAGGGACAGAAAACTATAGGTAGGAAGAGTGTCAGTTTCTTTCACTGTGATAATCCTTGTTTCTAGGGACAGGGAAGGACAGTGAGGGAAATTCTACTTGTGCTATAGTGTGCTAAAGCATTGATCATCAATCAGCTTTAAAAAAACATTTTTTCTAGGGACAGAAAACTATAGGTAGGAAGAGTGTCAGTTTCTTTCACTGTGATAATCCTTGTTTCTAGGGACAGGGAAGGACAGTGAGGGAAATTCTCCTTGTGCTATAGTGTGCTAAAGCATTGATCATCAACCGTCTTTAAAAAAACATTTTTTCTAGGGACAGAAAACTATAGGTAGGAAGAGTGTCAGTTTCTTTCACTGTGATAATCCTTGTTTCTAGGGACAGGGAAGGACAGTGAGGGAAATTCTCCTTGTGCTATAGTGTGCTAAAGCATTGATCATCAACCGTCTTTAAAAAAAACATTTTTTCTAGGGACAGAAAACTATAGGTAGGAAGACTGTCAGTTTCTTTCACTGTGATAATCCTTGTTTCTAGGGACAGGGAAGGACAGTGAGGGAAATTCTACTTGTGCTATAGTGTGCTAAAGCATTGATCATCAATCAGCTTTAAAAAAACATTTTTTCTAGGGACAGAAAACTATAGGTAGGAAGAGTGTCAGTTTCTTTCACTGTGATAATCCTTGTTTCTAGGGACAGGGAAGGACAGTGAGGGAAATTCTCCTTGTGCTATAGTGTGCTAAAGCATTGATCATCAACCGTCTTTAAAAAAACATTTTTTCTAGGGACAGAAAACTATAGGTAGGAAGAGTGTCAGTTTCTTTCACTGTGATAATCCTTGTTTCTAGGGACAGGGAAGGACAGTGAGGGAAATTCTACTTGTGCTATAGTGTGCTAAAGCATTGATCATCAATCAGCTTTAAAAAAACATTTTTTCTAGGGACAGAAAACTATAGGTAGGAAGAGTGTCAGTTTCTTTCACTGTGATAATCCTTGTTTCTAGGGACAGGGAAGGACAGTGAGGGAAATTCTCCTTGTGCTATAGTGTGCTAAAGCATTGATCATCAACCGTCTTTAAAAAAACATTTTTTCTAGGGACAGAAAACTATAGGTAGGAAGAGTGTCAGTTTCTTTCACTGTGATAATCCTTGTTTCTAGGGACAGGGAAGGACAGTGAGGGAAATTCTCCTTGTGCTATAGTGTGCTAAAGCATTGATCATCAACCGTCTTTAAAAAAACATTTTTTCTAGGGACAGAAAACTATAGGTAGGAAGAGTGTCAGTTTCTTTCACTGTGATAATCCTTGTTTCTAGGGACAGGGAAGGACAGTGAGGGAAATTCTCCTTGTGCTATAGTGTGCTAAAGCATTGATCATCAACCGTCTTTAAAAAAACATTTTTTCTAGGGACAGAAAACTATAGGTAGGAAGAGTGTCAGTTTCTTTCACTGTGATAATCCTTGTTTCTAGGGACAGGGAAGGACAGTGAGGGAAATTCTCCTTGTGCTATAGTGTGCTAAAGCATTGATCATCAACCGTCTTTAAAAAAACATTTTTTCTAGGGACAGAAAACTATAGGTAGGAAGAGTGTCAGTTTCTTTCACTGTGATAATCCTTGTTTCTAGGGACAGGGAAGGACAGTGAGGGAAATTCTACTTGTGCTATAGTGTGCTAAAGCATTGATCATCAATCAGCTTTAAAAAAACATTTTTTCTAGGAACAGAAAACTATAGGTAGGAAGAGTGTCAGTTTCTTTCACTGTGATAATCCTTGTTTCTAGGGACAGGGAAGGACAGTGAGGGAAATTCTCCTTGTGCTATAGTGTGCTAAAGCATTGATCATCAACCGTCTTTAAAAAAACATTTTTTCTAGGGACAGAAAACTATAGGTAGGAAGAGTGTCAGTTTCTTTCACTGTGATAATCCTTGTTTCTAGGGACAGGGAAGGACAGTGAGGGAAATTCTCCTTGTGCTATACTGTGCTAAAGCATTCCTCATCAACCATCTTTGAAATCCTTGTTTTTTGGACAGTCAGGGAAATTGTCGTTGTGCTATTCTGTGCGAAAGCAATCATCCTCAACCATATTTAGAAATCCTTAAGTAAAGGGACAGAGAAGGACACCTGAAGGTAGCCCTTATTGCTTTTTTCCCATCTCCCTGCAGGCCATCTATTAGAATGTCTGGAAGGCAAACAAGGAGAGGCAGACAGTCAGGAGGCAATAAAAGAGGGCAAGCAGGCTCTGTGTCTGGGGGCAACAGTGCTGGTCGTGGACGCGGTGCATTGTCATCAGCACATGGCCATGGGACACGCTTGTCCTTCTTTTCAGCAGCTGGACATGTTGAGCCACATCATGCCGAAGACTTGGTAGAGTGGATGACCAAGCCCTCCTCCTCCTCCTCATCCTCTCTCACCCAGGCTCAGGGTACTGGCAAAGCAGCTGCCAAAGCGTCCTCTTTCCTGGAATCAATGTCAGACTCATCATCAGTCACTCCTTCCCTAGACCCACCATGTCCTCCTCCTGAGGAGTCCCCCGAACTGTTTGAGCACAGTGTTGGGTACATGCTCCAGGAGGATGCCCAGCGTTTCGAAGGGTCTGATGATGAAACCCAGCTACAGGAAGGCAGTAGCGTGAGAGCAGACAGAGGGGATGCTCAAGAAGGACACCAATCTGGCAGTCATGTTCCAGCAGCTGCAGCATACTGCCAGATTGGCTCCAGTGATGAGGAGGGAGGGGATGATGAGGTCACTGACTCCACGTGGGTGCCTAATAGGAGAGAGGAGGAGGAGGAGGATGAGGAGGAGGCACATCTCCAACGAGGCAGGATGCCCTTTGGTGGCCAGCGTAAGGGCAGTACACAGACGGAATCACACCGCAGAGCTCCGCCTGTGCAGGGCGCTGCCTCTGCCCGTCATTCAAAAAGTTCTTTGGTGTGGGCCTTTTTTGAGGCTAGTGCATCAGATCGCACAGCTGCTGTTTGCAACATATGTCTCAAGCGTATATCGCGTGGCCAAAACATCAGCCGCTTGGGTACCACATGCCTGACCAGACATATGTTGACCTGCCATGCAGCTCGTTGACAAGCCTACCTCAAAGACCCACACCAAAGAACAAAGCAGACCTCTCCTTGCACCGCATCAGCTGGGATCTCCAACCCCACTATAACTTCAGTCCTCTCTGAAACATGCACTGAGAGGAATGAAGGTGTAGAATTAGGTGTGTCACAGCCAAGTAATTGCGGCCACTCTGCTAGCAGTACACCGACGTCCAATTCTAGCAGGCAAATTTCCCTGCCCCAGCTGCTGGACCGTCGAAAGAAGTTCACTCCCAGCCATCCACATGCCCAGCGGTTGAATGCTAGCTTGGCTAAATTGCTAGCGCTTCAACTGCTGCCTTTTCAGTTGGTAGACTCGGCCCCCTTCCGTGAGTTTGTGCAATGTGCGGTTCCTCAGTGGCAGGTTCCCAAACGCCACTTTTTCTCACGGAAGGCTATTCCGGCTCTCTACCGGCATGTGGAAGGCAATGTCTTGGCCTCGCTGGACAGGGCGGTCAGCGGTAAGGTGCATATTACCGCTGACTCATGGTCCAGCAGGCATGGACAGGGACGTTACCTTTCTTTCACGGCCCATTGGGTCACTCTTTTGGCAGCTGGGAAGGATGCAGGACAAGGTGCAGTAGTGTTGGAGGTTGTTCCACCGCCACGCCTCCAAAATGCTACTACTGGTTGTGACACACCTCTCTCCTCCACCCCTCCTCTTCTTCTTCCTCCATGGCCTCTTCCTGTGGTTTGTCCTCTGAACCAGCGGTGCTCCGTAGCCGTTCAAGGGGCTACGCAAGTACGCAGGCAAAAAGATGCCATGCCGTGCTTGCGCTGGTGTGTTTGGGGGACAGAAGCCACACTGGGGCAGAGGTCCTGTCTGCTCTGCAGGGCCAGGCCGAGAGGTGGTTGACGCCACGCCAGCTTAAGCCAGGAATGGTGGTTTGCGACAATGGCACCAACCTCCTCTCCGCCCTCCGACAGGGACAACTGACCCATGTGCCCTGTGTGGCTCACGTCCTTAACCTGGTGGTGCAGCGGTTCTTGGGCAGGTACCCGGGCTTACAGGATGTCCTGAGGCAGGCCAGGAAAGTCTGTGTGCATTTCCGCAGATCTTATAATGCCAGTGCTCGCCTGGCTGAGCTGCAAAAGGAGTTGAACCTGCCCAAGAACCGCCTTATATGTGACATGCCCACCAGGTGGAACTCAATGTTGGCCATGCTGCAGCGGCTGCACACGCAGCAGAGGGCCATCAATGAGTACCTGTGCGACTACGGCACCAGGACAGGGTCAGGGGAGCTTGTTTTTTTTTCTCCACGCCAGTGGGGCATGATCAGGGATGCATGCACTGTCCTGGCACCATTTGAGGAGGCCACGAGGATGGTGAGCAGTGACAGTGCATGCATCAGTGACACTGTACCTCTTGTCCACCTGTTGGAGCACACGCTGCGTGGAATAATGGACAGGGCACTTGAGGCAGAACAGAGGCAGGAAGAGGAGGACTTCCTTGCCTCTCAAGGCCCCCTTTACCCAGACAGTGTTCCTTCTGTCCCACCAATCGCACAGGAAGAGGAGGAGGAGGAGGAGGAGGATTGTGTCAGCATGGAGGTGGAGGCTGGCACTCAGCATCATCAGCAGCAGTCTTTTAGGGATGATTTACAGTCCCAAGAAACCAGTGGACTTGTACGTGGCTGGGAGGAGGTGGCTGCGGATCATGTCGTCCTTAGTGACCCAGAGGACTCCGGACCGAATGCCTCAGCAAACCTACGCTGCATGGCCTCCCTGATCCTGCAAAGTCTGCGGAAGGATCCTCGTATTCTTCGGATCAAGGAGAGGGACCATTACTGGCTGGCCACTCTCCTTCATCCACGGTACAAGGGTAAGGTTGCGGACCTTATGTTACCGTCGCAGAGGGAGCAGAGGATGAGACAACTCCGGGAGGCCTTGCAGAAAGGTCTGTGCAACGCGTTCCCAGAGACTGGGAGGTTACAAACTCCTGGTCCTGGACAACGAGTTGCTGAGGCTTCGGCCAGTCAAAGAAGGAGCGGTTGGGAAGGTGGCCGTCTGACCGATGCATTCAGACAATTCTTTAGTCCGCAGCCCCAAAGTATGATCGGTTCCAGCAACCATCGCCAGCGTCTGATAAACATGGTGCAGGAATATCTAGGGGCAAGGTCAGACTTGGACACCTTCCCCACCGAAAATCCTCTGGCTTACTGGGTCTTGAGGATGGATCACTGGCCAGAGCTTGCACAGTATGCAATTGAGCTACTGGCCTGTCCTGCATCCAGCGTTCTTTCGGAACGTACATTCAGTGCTGCTGGAGGATTTGTCACGGATCACAGGGTGCGCCTGTCCACCGACTCGGTTGATCGACTGACTTTCATCAAGATGAACCAGTCTTGGATCACCACCAGCTACCACACACCTGATGCTGATATAACAGACTAATTGATTTTAACATGTCACATCCCTTCAAGACTGATGCTGATGCTGAGTGCCTGTGCTGTTATGTTGACTGGCTATCCTCCTCCTCCGAGTCCTCAATGATACGATTGATGATGATAGCTTGGAAGATCATTTTTGTTTATGGGTGCCGCCACCAGTGGCTAAGGCCCAATTTTTCAGCCCCTGTTTTACAGGGGCGTGTAATTACAATTTTTTTAGCAATAATTTGCCATAGGGCTCATTGCTGTGCTCCAAGTACAGTATCTGTGAGGGGTTGGAGTGTTGTGCCACCAGTGCCTAAGGCCCAATTTTTCAGCCCCTGTTTAACAGGGGCGTGTCATTACAATTTTTGAAGCAATACTTTGCAACAGGGCTCATTGCTGTGCTCCAAGTACAGTATCTGTGAGGGGTTGTAGTGTTGGCCACCAGTGCCTAAGGCCCAATTTTTCAGCCCCTGTTCAACAGGGGCATGTAATTACAATTCTTGATCTAATAATTCACAGCAGGGCCCATTGCTGCACCCACCAAGAGTAACTCTGAGGGCTTACAGTGTTGTGGCAACGCCACCACCACCACCACCACGAAAGGCCCAATTTTTCAGCCCCTGTTCAAAAGGGGCATGTAATTAAATTCTTGATCTAATAATTCACAGCAGGGCCCATTCCTGCACCCACCAAGAGTAACTCTGAGGGCTTACAGTGTTGTGGCAACACCACCACCACCACCACCACCACGAAAGGCCCAATTTTTCAGCCCCTGTTCAACAGGGGCATGCAATTACAATTCTTGATCTAATAATTCACAGCAGGGCCCATTGCTGCACCCACCAAGAGTAACTGTCAGGGCTTACAGTGTTGTGGCACCAGCACCACCATCAAAGGCCCAATTTTTACTACCACTGTTCAACAATTATATGTAATTAAAATTCCTGATATAATAGTTGACAGCAGGGCGTTCCAGCACCAACCAAGAGTAACTGTGAGTGCTTACAGTGTTGTGCCAACACCAACAACTAAGGGGCCTATTTCTGCAGAGTATATACGGCAGGTCCCTACTTTCAAACATCCAACTTACAAACGACTCCTACTTGCAAACGCAAGAAGACAACAGGAAGTGAGAGGAAATCTACCCCTTGGAAGGAAAATTCTCTCCTGTAAGAATTAATATGGGAGAAAGGTGTCTCCTCTGTACTGATGCTTTATCAGCAATCCTTGTTTCAAGAAAAACACCACATTTCAAAAACAGTTGTCATTGGGACGGAAAGTGAGGTGAAATGTTCTGAACAGGGGCACAGACAGCAAAACAAATGTTACAGGGGTGATAACCCTTACCTATGTTTTCCAAAAAGTTTAAAAATAGATTTTTGGGCTGGAGCTACACTTAAACAATGTACCTGTTCAAAATTACAAACAGATTCTACATAAGAACAAACCTACAGTCCCTGTCTTGTATGCACCGCCTGTATACGGCAGTTCAGAGTATATAGGGCCTTTTTTATTTTATGCGCGGGGTTCCCCTTAATATCCATACAAGACCCAAAGGGGCTGGTAATGGGCTGGGGTGGGGGGGGGGGGGTTGATGGGGTAGCTATGCCATTTTTCTTAAAGATTTTCATCCATATTACCGGGATCAGACATTACATTAAAGCCGCAAGCAGTTTTAAATGGCTTTTTTTTCCTTTAGAAGTGTCATTTTGTGCAGGGACAGTTCTAAACACGGGAAACACGTGGCACTTCACAGGCATACTTTAGACACCCCCCAGGTACGATATTTAAAGGAATATTTGACTTTTTTTTTTTCACTTTATGCATCATTAAAATGACTGCTCCCGAAAAACGACCGTTTTTAAAACTTCTTTTTGCATTGATACATGTCCCCTGGTGCAGAACCCGGGTTCCCAAACCCTTTTTAGGACAATAACATGCATAATAGTCGTTATAATTAGCACTTTAGAATTCGAACGTTCGCATCCATTGTATTTAATAGGGTTCTAA